>CM046951.1:49091463-50473345 GCA_025698515.1 Gossypium sturtianum | reverse complement strand
GATTCTTTGCCCGTGTAACAAGTGTGGCAATATCAATTGGCATTATCGTGAAGTTGTCTACGAACATCTAGTTGTTGATGGCTTTGTCCGGGGTACAAAAATGGATTTTCCATGGAGAGTGTACATCTAGTGGAGCATCTTCATCGATGAATCTGGGTTATCCTCATAGTGCTTACAATCAGAATGTTAGAGATGATAACATGGAAGGCATGTTGCGGGATGCTTTTAATATGCGCAGTGATGGTTTCGGGTCATTTCTACCTGAATCGGGTGCAACCGATGATTATAATTTCGGTGGAAATACTTTCACTGAAGGGGGAAGAAGTGTACCTGATGAACAGCCAAATGAAGAAGCGGCGAGGTTCTACACGTTACTTGGTGAAATGAATGAAGAATTGTATGAGGGATCAAAATTTTCCAAACTGTCTTTCTGTATTCGTCTTTTTCACTTGAAATGTTTGGGAAGATGGACCGGAAACTTGTTGACAATGCTGTTAGAGTTTCTGCAAGAAATGTTCCCGTTTGCGAAATTTCTCAATCTTCCAAAGACATGAAAAAACTGATAAAGGATTTGGGCCTTGGCTACAACAAAATTCATAGTTGCCCAAATGATCGCATGTTGTATTGGGGCGACCGGATAAACCAACGATCTTTGTCATGTATGCGGTCAATCCCGCTGGATTAATAGAAATACAGAGGATGGTAACGAGGAAGATCACGATACACAGTCAATGAAGCAGCCAGTTAAGATTTTATGGTATTTTCGGCTAATACCAAGGCTTCAACGGCTTTTCATGTCGTCGAAGATAGCCGAGTCAATGACGTGGCACCGTGATGGACGAACCGATGATAGACTGTTAAGGCATCCTGCAGATTCTTTAGCTTGGAAATCTTTTGACTCCAAATTTCCAAACTTTGCAAGCGATCCTCGGAGTGTGAGGCTTGGGCTAGCATCCGATGGATTTAATCCTTACAAACTCATGAGCACACAGACGTATAGTACTTGGCCTGTGGTGCTTGTTCCCTACAATTTGCCTCCATGGGTTTGCATGAAACAATCATCCTTTATCTTGTCTATGATTATACCTGGAGAGAAAGGGCCCATGAATGATATTGACGTCTATTTGCAGCCACTTGTTGAAGAGTTAAAACAACTATGGGCTGGTGTTGAGACATACGATGCAATGAGAAAAGAGAACTTTAATTTACGTGCGCACTTTGATGTGGACTATTAATGACTTCCCGGCTTATGCTAATTTATCTGGTTGGAGTACCAGGGGACGTTATGCTTGTCCGTATTGTGCTGCGTAGACATGTTCGTAATGGTTATATAATGGGAAGAAGTTCTCTTACATGGGGCATCGTCGGTGGTTACTGGAAAATCATAGATTTAGATTTCAGAATGCTCGGTTTGTGACTGCTTGAAGAGTTCGAGAGAGGCTCCTTCGCAGATCCCAATTGGATCCGAGAAATATTGCTAATGTTGAAAGATATGAATTTCATTTATGGGAAGATGAATCAACCGGCCAACCCATAAAGAAATAGAAGATCTAGGGATGAATCTGATGATGAATCTGCTGAAGAGGACGATCCTAATGAGGCGGACTTGTGGAAAAAAGAAGTATTTTTTTTGAGTTGCCTTATTTGGAGCATCAGATTTTACGCCATAATCTTGATGTCATGCACATTGAGAAAAATGTCTGCGAGAACATCATTGGGACCATTTTGACTGTCGATGGAAAATCGAAAGACAATCTTCAGAGTCGACTTGATTTAGTCCACATAGGAATTCGACGTGAGCTTCATCCCTAAGCACTTCCGAATATGAAATATTGGTTACCGCCTGCTATTTTTTCAATGTCGAAGACAGAGAAAGAAGTGTTCTGTGTGGTGTTGAAGGATATAAAGATCCCGGACGCGTATACATCAAATATATCTCGATGTGTGAGTCTTAAGGATCGAAGACTATATGGCTTAAAATCGCATGACTATCATATCTTGATGCAAGACTTACTGACAGTTGCTATGCGGTGTTGTATGTCGAAAAAGGTGACGTCTTGTGTAATTGAACTGTCAAATATAATGAAAGGCATTTTTGGTAAAGTTTTGAATGTTCAAGAACTTGAGACACTACAAGATCGAGCCGCATTGACTTTATGCAATCTGGAGAAGATCTTTCCGCCTTCCTTCTTCACTATTATGGTGCACTTGTTAATTCATCTCCCGCGTGAAGCAATACTTGGTGGACCCGTTTTCTATCGATGGATGTATCCCATTGAAAGGTCTTACTTTATTTGCAAATTATTCCTTCATTCACCTCAATGCCTTTAGTTGCAACTTTTGATAATGTTATATATCGTGTTTAGGTTCCTATCCAAATTGAAGTCTTACTGCCGCAATAAGCGTTATCTGGAAGGATCAATTGCTGAGGGCTACTTGGTAGAGGAATGTATGACTTTCTGTTCAAGGTATTTGGAAGATGTTGAAACAAGAATGAATGACCAAGTAGAAATGCTTTGGGCTCACGAGATCATAACTTGGCGAAACTTATTTATTTCAAAGTTTCGAGAACCGATCGGCAAAGTCGAAATCGCGAGAAATTAGACGATAGATCGTGGGTCCAAGCACATCGATCGTTCTTTTTCATCACGATTCAATGAAACCATTTCGGAAGTAAGTTCTAGAATTTGATAAATACTCATCAATTATAATTTGTTTGTCTTCTAACAAAGTAAACCTTTTTTAAACGTAGTGAGTACAAACAAATATTGAGAGCTCATTCACGATCCCGAAGATTAAATCGGCGAGAAATTAATAAGTTATTCACAGAATCATTCCATGAATGGTTAAGCCAAATGGTATGCAATTTAAGTTTTCGTTGAAAAGTAATAATGTTTTCTCATAACATTTATAATTACTCGATTTACTTTCGATTCAATAGGTTTGGAGTCGAAATGAAGTTAATGATGAAGTTAAATGGCTTTCACAAGGTCCAAACAGAATAGTGAAAAAATATAGTGCCTTCCTCATCAACGGATACCGATTTCATACAAGGTATCGCGAGAGATTAAGGAGAACCCAAAATTGTGGAATCGTTGTTAATTCTTCAATTACAAGTTATGCTAGTGCTAGGACAAGAAATCCGCAATAGGGGAATCTGGAGTATTACGAACTTATTACTGATATCATTGAGTTGGATTATTACGGAAAATGCAAAGTTGTCTTATTTCGAGGTGATTGGGCTGATGTGAATACGGCTCGCAGAATTAAATACGATCAATATGGCTTTACAATGGTAAATTTCTCTCGATTGATTCACACCGGAGAACAACTGATAGACGAGCCGTATGTGTTTTCTTCTCAAGTTAAACAAGTTTTTTACTCGGAAGATCCAACTGATGAGGGTTGGTATGTTGTACTTCGAAACACCCCTAGAGACTTCTTCGACATTGGCGTGGAAGTAGAGATGACATAGTCGAAAGATCGAAACATTGTCTTTTCGAACAAAACTTAAATGAAAATATCCCTAGTACTAGTCAACAATTTCAATGGGTTCACAGATGTGGACGAAGATATTTACGAAATATGATTTAGTAAGATTTTACGATTTATTATTTATATGTAATATTATAATTTTAATGTTGGGCATGTTATATAATTTAACTATTTTAAATGTACTATTATTATTGTTATTTGTTACTAAAATGTTGAACTATTTCATGTGTATTGCAGGGAAAAATGCCTAGAAGACGATTACGAGATTTAAACATTGTCCACGATACTCCAAATTCGTAAGAAACAAATAGTGAACAACAAACAATCGTTGGATCTTCTAGTCCACTTGGACATAGATGACGAACCTCTGAAATTTCAAAGTAATGTTAAGTTTATTTTACATGCATGTTGAATTTTATTATTGATTCATTTTTAATTTTAATATAATAATATATATTCATTTTTCAATTGAAGGTGGTGGGGCGCGCAGAGGTCGGGGACGTACATTGCTTAAAGATTTATACGACTTAGAGCCCATCGAGCGTGTTAAAAGTAAGGAGAAACAATCTTGACCAGCTGTTGGATGAAGCTCGATCATTAGCGGGCTATTTGGGCATTATGGCACGAAATGCCAATATGTTGCCCATTAACTACTTAATCATGGCATCACATGCCCGATGCCAATAAAAATCGAGCTCTCCATAATATTAAGGTAACAAGAAGTGAATGTAATTTATAATACTTTGTTTTAACTTTCATTTATATTAATCTGCTTAAAACTTTTTTGTTCAGGAGAGATTTGCTTTAGAGGTCTCCGATGACTATGTTAAGAAGACATTGGGTAAAAAATGGAGAGACAATAAAAGCATGCTTTGAAAAAACAATATTTTAAGAAAGACATAAGCCTCGACTTAAAAATTAAGAATTGTTCCTCCGGAATGTTGAGGTACCAATGGGAAGATCAAGTTAGATTCTGGAATTCAAAGAAAGGAGAGGTATTACGTTACTTTTAAAGTCTTATAAATTTTTCGATTTATAGTATTTATTATATACATAATTCAAATTCCATTATGTAGGACCGTGAGCGAGTTGGAACAAGCGTGAGAGAAACAAAAATTTACGCATGCAGCAGTTCCGAAGTTTTGCTTGTGTAGCTGAGGCCAAGGTATTATAATTTATTATTTCTTTCAAATATTAATGACTTTATACTATTAAATTATATTTTTTCTGCTATAATGTAGGAAGCTTAAATCTGGTCAAAAAGTTGGGCGCCTTCACTTTTTGACATTACGCATAGGAAGAAGGACGGATCTCCGATGACATCCGAAGCTGCAGAAATTTTGGTATATTTACTTAATAATTGATTTATTATAAATATTTATAATGTTTAATTATAGTACTTTAATTCATCATTTGTAGTTTTAATTTTATAATTTTAAGTTATGTTGCATTCCTTTTTATTATATATTTCGTTTCTAACTTTTTCGTTGATTTATTAGGATAAACTAAAGGAGAAGAAGGCGGAGTATGAAGCGGTTGCTTCCAGTGATAGTTCTGTTAATCTCGAGGAGATTGATAACAGAATTATTACTGATGTTTTGGGTCCTGAAAGGTACGACTGCTTTGATTGATAGTTCTGTTAATCTTGAGTATATTTATAACAAAATTATCACTAATGTTTTGGGTCTTAAAAGGTATGGTCGGGTTCGATGTCAAGGATCTGGGGTTACCCCGACCCAATATTTTGGATCGGCTCCCCCCAAGCAGCATGCCTTCCGAGAGTCAATCTCGTGCTGAAGTTCAGAGACTAAAAGACCAGATAGCTCAGATGGAAGCAAGCACAGCTGAGCATATTGCTCAACTTAGAGCGGAGGCAGCAGCGAGGGAGGCAGAGCAGAACATAAAGTATGAAGAACTCCAAACACTCTGACTTGGACTATGATGAAGATGTTCCAAAGATCAGAGAGCCGCCATCTTAGACATTTGTTTTCTTGTTGTAAGATGATTTTTAACATTGTTAGGGTTAACATTATTGTAAGAATTGTTTGAATTATACTTCATTTATTAATGTATACATATATTTTTTATTAAATTTGAAGTATCGTTTAGCTTTAATGCTTTTAGTGAGATTTAAATGTTTTATTTGTTGTCTTGAGTTGAAATTATATGCAATTGTCTTTCTTTGTTTTTGGTTTGTTTTAATGCAGGGAGGGTAGGATATTGGAGAAAATGAGCATTGCAAATCTGTGCAAATTAGCGGTGTTTGTGTTAAAAACGCCGCTAAAAGTCCCCACCTTTAGCGGCGTTTTTTTGAGAAGCGTTGCTAAAAGTCCCCACATTTAGCGGCGTTTTTTTGAGAAGCGCCGCTAAAAGTCCCCACATTTAGCGGCTTTTTTTGAAAAGCGCCGCTAAAAGTCCCCACCTTTAGCGGCGTTTTTTTGAAAAGCGCCGCTAAAAGCCTCCACCTATTGCGGCATTTTTTTGAAAAGCGCCGCTAAAAGTCCCGACCTTTAGCGGCGTTTTTTTTGAAAAGCGCCGCTAAAAGTCCCCACCTTCAGCGGCGTTTTTTTGAAAAGCGCCGCTAAAGGTCCCCACCTTTTGCGGCGTTTTTTTGAAAAGCGCCGCTAAAAGTCTTTTTTCACAATAAACACCACTAACTTTTGCGACGCCTTCTTTAGTGGCGTTTTTTTGCGGCGCTTTACTATTAGTGGCGCTTAAAAACGCCGCTAAAAGCAAAAAAAAAAAACGCCGCTAAAAGTCTGTTTTGGTGTAGTGACTTTAATTTCAGCTTCCTTGTTCCATTATCTTCTTCACTTGCATCATATTGCTTCATCTCTTACTTCTCCACTTGCATACTGCTATTCACCGACCTAGACACATTGTTGTTTTGAGATCCACATATACTCTCATCAAAACTACCATGCCTTCGCATTGAAGCAATCTCACTTGCTAGATTCCTTTCACTATCTCATAAATTCCATAGTACCTCATTCTCTCGATTACACATAAGGGCATTGATTATTGAAAAAATGGGCAACCACCTACCTACAACAATACATAGAGGAATCTCAGCTCTAACAATCCTAAAAGGAATAAATGTTCAACAAAATCTCCATTAACTCCAGAATTTCTTTTTTTCCCAAATTCAACAAGTAGAAAAATAAAATACATCACGCCACCTAAAATTGGAAAAACCCTAACAAGTCAAACTATTTTACAGATAACATATTTTCAAATCTAAAAATCTTAATTGTTCGAAATTCCAAAAATTTAACTCTAACATAAAATTATCTAACAGTTCTATCTTAAATGAACCTTACCCAAAAATTCTTGTATCTATAGAACCGTCATATTAGATTCAAATCACTCCATGAAGTGTCAAGTGGTGCTAATTTACTAGAATAACAAAAAAATTTCTTCACCATCATATATGTACTCCTTATGAGAATGAGTCACAAAATTATCCTTTTGACGAGTACCCATTAGACAAAGAAAGAAATTTTATAATTTTTTTTTTTTTTTTTTGAAAATTTGAGAGTTTTTTAGATCTGTAAATTGAGGATGAAGAGATTGTGAGTGTAGAGGAGTTAAAGACTTCTCCTCATTTTATTAATGTTTCTTTTCCATTTAATTTTATTTAACACGTGTTAGTTTTTTGAATAAACATGTGAAAAAACACTTGTATTAAAGGTCTTATGTTAAACACCCATGCGGATGCCACATTAGACACTAACGGCTCCATTAAGGTTTCCTTCCAAAATTGACCGTTTTAACCAAACGTTATTGTTTAAGGTTTAAAAGAGATAACTAAATTGATTTTTTTTAAGAGGTTGAGGGTGATTTATGCCAGTATGCTAATTTTTAATAATTTATATTTTCATACAATTATTCTTCGATTTATAGAATATACATTATTTAGTAAAATTATAACTGAAAATATTATTAATTATTATATTACTTTTGAGTTAGAATAAAGATATAAAAATTAGTGCAATACTTGTAAAAGATTTGAAATGTTTTGTACAAGTATTTAGCTTATTTAACCTTTTTATTTTATTTTATTTTATATTTTTAGTATTCGTAAATAGCATATGAATTAAATATTTTTTGAGTTATAAATTTTACTAAATAATGTTTTCTTTTTTTTTACTTTTACTTTAAATAATTTAATTAAATTTACCATGTTGGATTAATGCCTATTTTCTCACTCATTCTCATTTTGGGATAAAATCACGTGTATATCAAGCCATGTATATTGCCAAGTGGAGCTAACATGACACTAAAAATAACTTTTTAACCTTTGACTAATAAATGGTGGGATGGCTTTTTTAAAAAAATTGGATAGATGAGAAATATTTTGAAAGGTTGTGGATTATAATGTGAATTTTTTAATAATAGATAAAAAAATAAACTATGAAAGGATTAATTTTTTAAAAAAATAAATTAGCTGAAAATTAATATTTTTATTGATTTAATTTTTTAAATTTATTTGATAATTTATAATAAGAAAATAAAGGATGAATTTTTTCTATAAAAAGTGTGAAAAATGATAGAAAAATAAATATCTAATTATCACTGAATGTATTTTTATTTTATTTTAATATTATATTATACTTTAAAAACATTACTTTTGAATTTTGAATTTTTTAAAAATAATGTAATTTTTTTTAAGGATTAACATATAAAATAAAATTTTCATAATTCAAAATTTACATTTATGAAATAGTTTGATTATATTTTGTATTTAATGTTAAGTAATGTTATAACCTTTTTCAATGATAAATTTTAAAATACTTAATATTATTTTAATTTATGACACAACAAAAATGAAAAAGAGAAAAAAGTGAAGAAGATAAATTTGGCAAAAAAAAAAAAAAACAAGTTAAATGCAAAATAGAGATAGTTGAAGGGAGTGGTAAGCTTCATAACAAGAGACCTGGGAGTCAAAAAAGATGCCCCTAATAATAAACAATCATAAGAAATTAAACTTTTAATCTTCACGCCTTACTTTGTTCTTTTCCCTCTACCCAACTCAATCAACATTTCTTGTTTGCAATGATTAAGTATCTCACTTTTGGCAAACCCTAGTAAAAACTTTCATTTTTCCATGCCCAATGCATTATTTTCCATTTTTTTACTGGAATTTGGTCTTGATTTGATAGGAATATGATGAAGCATGCAGTATGTCCTGCCTGTGCCTGTTTATATTACCATGGAATAAAGAATGACCTTGTTGCAGGTTTGGTCTCAATAATCTAATGGATTCTTTAATGCATCAAAACTTGCATGTGCAGAGTTGGAAAATGATAATTTAATACCCCCGGTATGAAATAATTGAATGTGTATCCCGTGGAGTTAATTGGCCCAATGATACGTAAATAACTTCAATCACTCTTCCTCGGTGGGTAATCACAACATTTTCTAAATAACACTAAATATGGTATAAATTTTGGGTTTCTCCTATTCTAGGATTTATATTTGTTTATTAACCTAAATTAATAATCATGATTATATATCAATATTTGTTGGATTGGGTGCTAAAGAGCTTAATGGTTTTTTTAATCAAGTTTCATATTCAACGAAGAATACAATCTTGAAAAATTTTGTTATCTTGTTTAAAGGTTGAATCCGATTCAACTTGGACTTAATAATAAAAAAAACCAATGAATATGATTTCATTTTTTTATTAATTAATCTGAGCTTGAAAAAAAAAACACAAATTGGCTTATCATAACTTATCATTTTGTTATTTCCGTCTGTTTTCATTTTTTATAAATATTATTAAACTATCAATTGTCTTATATTTAAAAGTTGAGGAAAATAATACTAAATTTGATTGGTTTTTCAATTTTTCTCTTCATATATTAATTTGTTGGCACCAAAGCTTATTATCTCGCATTATCATGTTTGATTTTGTCAGGTGGACAGTAAGAGAGCATAAAATATGAAATAAAAAACAAAACTATATTCATGCTCACTGTCGAAACCATTTTTTTTTTTGAAACGGGTCGACTTTATATTTTGAAAATGAAAACGAAGAAAAAACGGGAGTCTCCACCAATCCTTTTTGATGAGGTGTGATCGGCTCACCTCGTAATTTAATCATTTTAATAAAAGTTTAAATTTATCAAAACGATGATTTTTAGGTCTACGAAATCTAGAAAACGAGTTCGGGAGTCAGTTACGCACGAGGAAGGATTAGCACCCTCGATGCGCCCAAAAAATGGTACCTAGTTGATTAATTGATGTCTTTAGTGTCGAAAATTGAAAATTTGAGGAATCTTAAAAATACGATCCTTTGTTATAAAAAAAAATCGAGAACAGGGCATGTTTCACATTATTCGACAAAAAGAATCACTTCCCGTTAGTTAGGACACAATGTCTTAAATTCCCGATACGAGAATAAACGCCGAAAAACTTATTTATTTTGAAAGGTATTTGATTATCTCGGTTTTTAGAAAGAAATCATATTCCGTAAGTTAGAACACGATCTTTTCGTAATTCCCGAGGTTATTAAAATGTTTTGAAAACATTCGTTATTCGAATTTATCGAGAAAATCGAAACCCCGTAAGTTAGGGTGCGACTTTTCGAATCTCGAAATACGAAAAATTGCTGATTTAAAAAACGAAATTTTATGTAACGGGTAAAGATTAATATGGCACAATTTTGTAGTAAAATGTAAAAATGAATTACGGTATTAATATGCATAACGAAAGAATAATAAATGCGGTAGTGAATTACAATGATAAGGGCGAAAATAAAATAAATTAAAATAAACAAGTCAAAAACGAAAAGAAAAAATAATAATAGAAATAATAATAATAATAATAAAAATAATAATAATAAAATAATAATAAGTAATAAATAAAAGAGAAAATATAATTAATAGTAATAATAATAAAAGTAATAGCAATAATAATAGTAAAGAAAATAATAATAGTAACAAAAAATAATAATATTAATTATAGTAATAATAATAATAAATAGTAATTATAATAAACAAATAATAGTAAAATAAATATTATAATAATAATAATAATAATAATAATAGCAGTAAAAATAAAATAATGATAATGGTAATAATAGTAATAATAATACAAAATTAATGATATAATAATATAATAATAATAGTAATAAAAATAATAATAATAATAAATAGTAATAATAAATATGGTAGTAAATACAGTAATAGCAATACCAATAGTAATAATAATAATAATAGGAATATTAAATTAATTAATTTTAATAATAAAATAACAAAAATAACCAAAAAAGAAGAAGATTAAATTGAACTTAAAACAGAAGTTCGGGGCAAATCTGAAATAAATAAAAAAGGAAAAGGACCACATTGAACGCGCAAATAACAAGGAGGGACTAAAAGGGTAATAATCCCCCACCCACCAAAATGCACAGCATCAGGGGGACCAAATTGAAAACCGAAATAAATTATTGGGCAAAATTAAAAAATAAAATAAACTTAATTGCAAAACCATAAAAAAGCGGAAGGGCTAAATGCGCAAATATCCCATTCGCCAAAAACACGCGGATCCTAGGCGGTCTTGGGTCGGGTTGGATCGGGTCATGCGAAACGACGCCGTTTTGGGCGTCTGAGGCCAGTCCCAAAATGACGTCGTTTTGGGGGCCTTTATAAGTCAGATTTTTTTTAAAAAAAATTCATTCTTCTCCCATTTTCCAAAAAAAAAACCAAAAAAGTTCTCTCAAATTCCCTTCTCCTCTCCATACGCAGGTGGGAGCTCCGGCGAACCACCGCCGCGCTTACCACCGTTTGCCGACGACGGGAAGGCCAAAAGTCATTTTTTTTCGGCGATTTAAAAGGTAAGCCCCCCTCTTCCTTTTTTTATATTATTTTTTATATATGTATATGTATATGAGAAGAGAAAAAAAAGATTCGAAAGAGAGAAAAGAAAAGAAAATAGAAGAAACTAAAAAAACCTTAGGATCCGATTAGATTTTTGCTTCGTACTTCTTTGATCTCCTAATTTTGTGAGTTTTTTTTTTTTGCTTGATTCAATTCACTGCTTTTTTATTCAATCTCGTCCAAAAAATACATTGGATTTGTAATGGCTTTTATAGCCATTTTTCAATGCTTTTAACCTATTTTTTATGTTTACTGTCACTTCTGTTACAGGCAAGTGGGCGATGGCGAGTGGTGAGGGCGATGCTGACAGTGGAAGAGGCTAGGGGTGGCAGCTACTTGGATTAGAGGGCTAAGGTTAGGTTTTTCTGAAAATTTTGTGGTGTTGGGCTTAGGGTTTGTTTGGGTTTGGGTTTAGTTTTAGATTGTGGGTTGTAAAATGGGTTTGGGTAGTTGGGTCTTAATTGTTTGACTTGGTTTGGGTTTTAGTGGGCCCGGGTAGAATTGGGCTTGTACAGCTGCCCCTCTTTGCTCGTTATTGTGTAACAAGAACAAAGCAAAGACTTTTAAGAAAGACCAATTTTGCCCGGTCTCGCTGAGTCTTGACTTATTTGGTGCTCTTTTTCTTCAGGTAGCCTCGTTCTAGTCCACCGCATCTTGTTGCTTTGATCCACTCCACCGCTACTTCAGAGAAATAGAACATGTAGCTTCAATTTGCTCCTACTGCAACTTCGAGGGGATGAGATTTGTTTATTTTTAACTTGCTCCACTGTGACTTCAGGGAGACAAGATTTGCAATCTTCAGCCTATTCCACTGCTGGTCAGGGAGATAGGACGATAGCTTAAATCATGTTCCGCTACTGTTTTGAGAAACAAGATTTGCCTTCGATTTTGTCCCACTACTGTTTAGGGCGACAAGATTTACAATCTTCAACCTATTCTACTGCTGGTTAGGGAGATAGGATGGTGGCTTAAATCATGTTCCACTATTGTTTAGGGAGACAAGATTTGCCTTCGATCTTGTTCCACTACTGCTTAGGGTGACAAGATCTACAATCTTCAACCTATTCCACTGCTGGTTAGGGAGATAGGATGGTGGCTTAAATCATGTTCCACTACTATTTAGGGAGACAAGATTTTCCTTCGATCTTGTTCCACTACTGCTTAGGGTGACAATATCTACAATCTTCGACCTATTCCACTGCTGGTCAGGGAGATAGGATGGTGGCTTAAATCATGTTCCACAACTGCTTAGGGATACAAGATTTGCCTTCGATCTTGTTCCACTACTGCTTAGGGTGACAAGATCTACAATCTTCGACCTATTCCACTGCTGGTCAGGGAGATAGGATGGTGGCTTAAATCATGTTCCACTACTACTTAGGGAGACAAGATTTGCCGTTCAATCTTGTTCCACTACTGCTTAGGGTGACAAAATCTACAATCTTCGACCTATTCCACTGCTGGTCAGGGAGATAAGACTGGTGGCTTAAATCTATTCCACTACTGCTTAGGGAGACAAGATTTGCCGTTCGATCTTGTTCCACTACTGCTTAGGGTGACAAGATCTACAATCTTCGACCTATTCCACTACTGGTCAGGGAGATAGGACTGGTGGCTTAAATCTGTTCCACTACTGCTTAGGGAGACAAGATTTATGATTTCACCAATGTTGCTACACCGTCCTCTGGGGGACACGTTCTGTAGACTCGATTTCATATGTTTATGTTTATGCCAAATGATTAGGATGCTATGATCAGAATGAATCAAATGCTCCTAAATGAATGTATTATGGACGACATTTGCATGAATGCAGAATGTCATGAGAACGATCCCTTTTTTAAATGTACAATGATTAGGATGCAATGATCGGAATGAATCAAATGCTCCTAACTAAATGATATCATGAATGAAATTTGCACGAATGCAGAATGTCATGAGAATGATCCCTTTTATATATATATATATATACAATAATTAGGATGCAATGATTGGAATGAATCAAATGCTCCTAACTAAATGATATTATGGATGACATTTGCATGAATGCAGAATGTCATGAGAATGATCCCTTTTTAAATGCTTAGGGTTTTCATTGCTCGTTGTTCTTCCAGGTTGTATCACTTGACATAATATCCTGTCTTCTTGCTTGGGTGGTATTTTGACCGAAAACCTGAAGAAACAATGGTATTTTGCTCAACCGGTTTGTCCCACTGTAACTTCAGAGTCCCTTCCACTGTACGTTCTGGGACATAAAGTTTGTACCTCCCATTGTAACTTCAGGAGAATAACATTTGGTTTCTTCCATCCATCCTACAACAACTCCGAGGTATAGGATTTGTATCATCTTCAATCAATTTGATCTGTTACACCATTCGCTGGGTGTAATGACCAGATGTATATGTCTGATATTTGCATGAATGCAGAGTATCATTTTTCTTTCCCCGAGAATGATCCCCTTGTACACTTGGGTTGACATTACTCATTATTTGTCGAGGTTGTATCACCGACGAAATGTCTTTTCTTTTTGTTCAACCAATAAAAAGTCCAAAGAGAGAATCATCTTTCTCCAATATTTCCAAACCTTAGGCTTGGTGAGTTCTAAACAACAGTCCTATTTCAGGTTCTTGTATTATTTAGAAGCTTTCAAAGTAATATGTGAAACTCCTTTTATGAAAGTATTATTAGTCCACTAATCATTATTTAAATGCAAAATGCTTGAAAAAGATCATAATGATGGACAAAACTGAAATTTATCAAGAACAAAATCTAAAAAAGAATGGATTAAACAAAGAAAGCAAACATTGCTGAAATTCAAAATAAGTGAGAAGAAAGTAGGTGCCCCAGATATCGCAGCATGAGCTTCTCTGCATTAACTTCTTGAGGACCATTTTGAGCTCAATATGTGCTTATCCAGAGTACTCTATTGAAGCCCCAAGACATAACATCTCTCCCTCTTGTTAATTCAGGTATAGCAAGACTACTGCATGCCCCACCTTTGATCAAAATTTGAATTGCCCCTTTCCTAGGTTTTTAATTCCAAACCCCTTTTGTCTCAAGGCATAACGTCTCTCCTTCTTGTTAAATTGGAGAAAGTGAGGCTACCGCATGCCCCATTTTGATTAAGATTTGAATTTCCCTTTACGAGTTTTCAATTCTAAACCCCTTTTGTCTCAAGGCACTCTTTGCGGGTTTTCGCCTTGGCCTCTCCTTCTTCTTTTCATTTTCTCTTTTTTTTTTAAGAAATATTTCTTGATTTGAACTCATAGGATTAGGCAGGTCCTTGTTATCCCTCTCGGTCAAAATCAACGTTTTTCCAAAGAAGACCCTTTTTTACAACATACGGTCCTTCCCAGTTTGGCATCCACTTTCCTCAGAAATCCTTTTGTATGGGAAGGATCCTTTTCAAAACTAGGTCTCCTTCATGGAATTCTCTAGGGCGAACCTTCTTGTTATAGGCTCGCATCATTGGCTTTCGGTACAATTGACCATGAGGATAGCCCTTAGCCTCTCTTCTTCGATCAAGTTCAGCCAATCATATTGGGATTGGATCCATTCTGCTTCATCCGACTTCAACTCTGATAAAACTCAGAGAGAAGGAATCTTGACTTCAATGAGAAAAACCGCATCCATTTCATAAATCAATGAGAAAAGCGTTGCCCAAGTGAGGGTCCTAACAGACGTTCGACAATCACAGATGCTAATTTTCATGAGTCTCAATCTTTTTTTTTATTGTTCGTTTTGGGGCGGTACGGTGTTTAATCTTGAACAGACTGCAAACTTATGATGTCGTGCTATTATTCAAATTTAATGCATCATCAGATATGATCCCCTTTTGGGATTCCATACCGATATAGAATTTGTTGACTGTCGACTTTGTGACATCGACATATGAAGTAGCTTCCACCCACTTGGTGAAGTAATCGACGACCACAAAGATGAATCGATACTCGTAGAAGCTTTTAGCATGATTGGCCTACTGCCAACCATAGATGTCCTATGAAGAGATGGAGGCAGAGGAATCTTGTCTCCATAAATTTGGCACTTATGGCATTTCTTGGTATAACTGATGCGATCCCTTTCCATGGTGGACTAGCAATATCTGAACCTCATGATTTGCCTCGCCATTGTAAGTCCATTAGCATGTGTTCCTCTTTTAAGATTTCCTTAGCCTTAACAACATCCACATGTCTCGGCAGTCAGGGCATATCCTGATACGATTATGCGAAAACATCTTTGAACTCTTGGAATGACTCAATGATGTCTCGCTTTATCTTTGTGGAGATACAGGCTCTGATTTTTACCTCTCTCTCTTCTCCTAGGCTCACAATGACACTTTATAAGGTAGTATCTATTTTTCATCTTGCTCTACCATCTTTAACAAATCAAGAGATAAGTTATAATCTCCATCGTCTCCAAAGTCCTGAGATCCCTCTAGACACATATCTTACTCAAAAGTAGACTCTAAGTCAATAGTAGCGTCGCTCATGTCGTTGATATCTAGGGACATGTTGTAGGTAAGAAGGCAAATTCCAAAGAATAAATGATTCTAAGGATGATTATTTATATGGTATGATCATGGATGAAGAATGAAAGAATATTCCAAAGAACAAAAGAATGTATAGTATGAAAAAGAATGAAAAAAAATTGCTCAAAAAGATGCATTTTATTGAAATAAAAATTATGGACACAAGCCTATTTCACAAAAAGATTCTTATTGCCTCTAGGCTTAAAGCAACAAGCGTGTTCTGAATATTGCTCTAAATTAGTTCTAAAAAATACAAGGATCTCTTCCATAGTCCCATTGTTCAAAACACCCCAAGTACGTAAAGGCAGAAGCTTGGAAAAGTCTATTCCCGGTTCCCTCTTACGGCGTTAATGTTCAGATTCCCCGATATTCCTTCCAGGCTTTTGACTTCTTCAAGGAATTCCAATTCTTTTGATTAATTATGGTTTTTTTTGTGTGAAATTTAATGCATGCAATGTAAATGCATGAAATGAATGCAAAAAGAGGCGTTGACTCTGATTCAATTCTGTTAGAACAACTTTACTAGAAAAGAAATTTCTTTACATAAAACAGATTACATATACCGCCTTGCCTTAATACTCGAATCCTTAACCTCCCTAAGAAGCCAGGTTAACTCCTAACCCTAATCTGATTCTGATTCACTTCAAACTTAACATGTCAGCTTGAACAGCTATGGTTTGCCAATGATTGTCCACCTCTTGTATTTGAGCAACTAATTCTTTCAATGGATAGTAGTTCTCAGAGAATACTTGATAAGAAACCCTTTTCACCCTCCAAAAGCGACTATGAAACCAAGCCAACAAGAGCTGCACACATCCAATGAATCTTCCTTCACCCGCTCTTCGGCATGTATTCAAAGATTAGAATGTTTCGACCCAAAATTACAGGGACGGGCGTGACCCTCTTGTCAAGTCTATCGAACAAGTTTGGAACTGCCTTGTCCATGTGCCCCAGTGCTTTAGGGAAAACATCCAGCCTGTAAATGCTCAAAGCGAAGACATTGACCCTTTTCTTCATATCTGGGTGTACTAAGATCACATCTTGTGAATTTTCTAATGGATGCCTTTACTAGCTCCTTTTTGATTGATCTGGACTGCGACCAATTGCTCATTCATCCCCGTGATGCTTGTTAGCTTCTTTAAGGAAATCGAGACATTAACGGCTCTCAGATAATCTTTGTTGGCTTGAATCCTCGAGTAACGAAGTAGAGTCGCGTACTCCTCCGTCAGACCATTATCCTCCACTTTATCAAGAAATTCATTTTCTTATGACAAGCTCTCTATTTAGCAACTGAATGTGAATCAACATCTCTTTTCTATGATGCAAATGCAATGCAATCATAACCAGAACAAAAGAAAATACGTCAGTACAAAACAAAATTAAGCAAGAAAGAAATAAATAGAGCACCTATTCGGGTGACCTCTAGGGGTTTGGAGTGGTTCTACCTACGGTGGGCTCTTAGGGCTCGCTATATGAGGTTCGGTTCTAAAGAAAAGGTACCTGAACCAGCAGATTCCTCGATCCTCACCCATTATAGGCTCATATGGACCGAGTTCAGTTCAGGGGAATACATTTCCTTATAGCTGCACGGAGATGAAAATCTCACGAAGACATAGGTACGGATGTATCCCGAAAGCGATCCACTATCCTGCACGGAGGTGAAGACCTCACGAAGGAATAGTTTCTCACTCCCACTTAAAAGGGTATAATCGAACGGTCATGTAATCTAATGTGCAGAGACATATCAAAAAAATCAAACCAAAAAAGCGAACCAAAATGATAAAAGTCGTAACAAAGATGAATGATATGTAACGAAAGGATCGTATATTTAAAACAAGTTTTCAATTTTCGACAAAAAGACAAAAAGTAATCAACTCGTGGCTTGACTCTCTTATTTGAAGTCCCTATTGGAGTCGCCAAGCTGTCGAAACCATTTTTTTTGTGAAACGGGGTCGACTTTATATTTTGAAAATGAAAACGAAGAAAAACGGGAGTCGCCACTAATCCTTTTTGATGAGGTGTGATCGGGTCACCTCGTAATTTAATCATTTTAATAAAACTTTAAATTTATCAAAACGATGATTTTTAGGTCTACGAAATCCAGAAAACGAGTTCGGGAGTCGGTTATGCACGAGGAAGGATTAGCACCCTCGATGCGCCCAAAAATTGGTACCTAGTTGATTAATTGATGTCTTTAGTGTCGAAAATTGAAAATTTGAGGAAACCTTAAAAATACGATTCTTTGTTATAAAAAAAATCGAGAACAGGGCATGTTTCACATTATTCGAGAAAAAGAATAACGTCCCGTTAGTTAGGACACAATGTCTTAAATTCCCGATACGAGAATAAACGCCGAAAAACTTATTTATTTTGAAAGGTATTTGATTATCTCGGTTTTTAGAAAGAAATCATATTCCGTAAGTTAGAACACGAACTTTTCGTAATTCCCGAGGTTATTAAAATGTTTTGAAAACATTCGTTATTCGAATTTATCGAGAAAATCAAAACCCCGTAAGTTAAGGTGCGACTTTTCGAATCTCGAAATACGAAAAAATTGCTGATTTAAAAAACGAAATTTTATGTAGCTGGTAAAGATTAATGTGGCACAATTTTGTAGTAAAATGTAAAAACGAATTACGGTATTAATATGCATAACGAAAGAATAATAAATGCGGTAGTGAATTACAATGATAAGGGCGAAAATAAAATAAAATAAAATAAACAAGTCAAAAACGAAACGAAAAAATAAAAATAGAAATAATAATAATAAAAATAATAATAAAATAATAATAAAATAATAATAAGTAATAAATAAAAAGAGAAAATATAATTAATAGTAATAATAATAAAAGTAATAGCAATAATAATAGTAAAGAAAATAATAATAGTAACAAAAATAATAATATTAATGATAATAATAATAATAATAATAATAATAATAATAATAATAATAATAATAAATAGTAATTATAATAAACAAATAATAGTAAAATAAATATAATAATAATAATAATAATAATAATATAATAATAATAATAATAATAGCAGTAAAAATAAAATAATGATAATGGTAATAATAGTAATAATAATACAAAATTAATGATATAATAATATAATAATAATAGTAATAAAAATAATAATAATAATAAATAGTAATAATAAATATGGTAGTAAATACAGTAATAATAATAATAATAATAATAATAATAATAATAATAGGAATATTAAATTAATTAATTTTAATAATAAAATAACAAAAATAACCAAAAAAAAGAGACTAAATTGAACTTAAAACAGAAGTTCGAGGCAAATCTGAAATAAATAAAAAAGGAAAAGGACCACATTGAACGCGCGAATAACAAGGAGGGACTAAAAGGGTAATAATCCCCCACCCTCCAAAATGCACAGCATCTGGGGGACCAAATTGAAAATCGAAATAAATTATTGGGCAAAATTAAAAAATAAAATAAACTTAATTGCAAAACCATAAAAAAGCGAAAGGGCTAAATGCGCAAATATCCCATGCTCCAAAAACACGCGGATCCTAGGCGGTCTTGGGTCGGGTCGGATCGGGTCATGCGAAACGACGCCGTTTTGGGCGTCTGAGGCCAGTCCCAAAACGACGTCGTTTTGGGGGCCTTTATAAGTCAGATTTTTTTTTTTAAAATTTCATTCTTCTCCCATTTTCCAAAAAAAAAAAACCAAAAAAGTTCTCTCAAATTCCCTTCTCCTCTCCATACGCCGGTGGGAGCTCCGGCGAACCACCGCCACGCCTACCACCGTTCGCCGGCGACGGCGCCGCCGTCCACGGCGGCGGGAAGGCCAAAAGTCATTTTTTTTCCGGCGATTTAAAAGGTAAGCCCCTCTCTTCCTTTTTTTATATTATTTTTTATAT
The DNA here is from genome assembly GCA_025698515.1 of Gossypium sturtianum. Taxonomy (NCBI): domain Eukaryota; kingdom Viridiplantae; phylum Streptophyta; class Magnoliopsida; order Malvales; family Malvaceae; genus Gossypium; species Gossypium sturtianum. The sequence continues at coordinate 50,453,550 of CM046951.1, read as the reverse complement.
ATGTATATGTATATGAGAAGAGAAAAAAAAAAGATTCGAAAGAGAGAAAAAAAGAAAATAGAAGAAACTAAAAAAACCTTAGGATCCGATTAGATTTTTGCTTCGTACTTCTTTGATCTCCTAATTTTGTGAGTTTTTTTTTGCTTGATTCAATTTACTGTTTTTTTATTCAATCTCGTCCAAAAAATACATTGGATTTGTAATGGCTTTTATAGCCATTTTTCAATGCCTTTAACCTATTTTTTATGTTTACTGTCACTTCTGTTGCAGGCAAGTGGGCGGTGGCGAGTGGTGAGGGCGATCTTGTGATGGCGAGAGGCTAGGCGCAGCTACTTGGATTAGGGGGCTAGGGTTAGGTTTTCTTTTCTTTTTTTTTTCTGAAAATTTTGTGGTGTTAGGGTTAGGGTTTGTTTGGGTTTGGGTTTAGTTTTGGATTGTGGGTTGTAAAATGGGTTTGGGTAGTTGGGTCTTAATTGTTTGACTTGGTTTGGGTTTTAGTGGGCCCGGGCAGAATTGGGCTTGTACACTCACTAAACTATTATTAACTATATATTTTAGTCGCTTAACTTTAAAAAGTTACAAAGTGGTCATTAAGTCACTCAAAAGTTTTCATTTAACTCACTTGACTGTTAAAATTATTGTTGTATGACATTCTCTACTCGTAACAATTGCACGAATCGAGAGTTTTTCTTCATCTTCTCTTCTATAGTTCAATTATTTGTCATGAAACAATTTTAACGCCACAAATCTAGAATTAAAATCCAAACAACTGTTTTCTCCAATTTTCGACATTGATTATCAGATCGAATTGGATTTACAGTATGATTCTCTATTCATTGATGGGTACTAATCCACCGTACCGATCGTCAAATCGTCGCTTAGAGCTCGCTAGTTGAACTTAAAAAAAAAACTGACAACCCAATAACTTAAATAAAAACTTTAAATATTTCAATGATATTTTTTTAAAAGCGATTAAAACATAAACTTTACTAATAATCTAGTAACCTTCAGTGTGAAGAAGGGGGGAGTGGGTTTTTTTGGGACCAAACCCTCAACACCCAAAACCATATCTAGTTTAGCATTTTGAATGCATTATTATTAAATAATAATTATCTATCCACCGTCAGTAAAACAAAAACAATGTTTAAAATTATGTTAATATCAGAAAAAAAAAACATATGACAACATCTAAAACATTTATTTTTTGGATAAATTACAAAAAAGGTCACTCAACTATGCTTTTTATTTTATTTTGGTTACTCAAATATTAATTTTTTCGATTTAGTCATTAAACTTTTCAAAATTAAATATTTTAGTCACTCTTCTTATTTGGGCTTTTTTATTGGTCCAGTAACAAAATTAGCCTTTAAATGTTTACACATTTTATCAATTTGATCCTAAATATAAAAAATTTCAAAAAATTTAGCACTCAATATTTACAAAATTTTTCATTTACTTATAATTCTAAAAAATTTAAGAAATTTGACCCTCAACATTTACAAAGTCCATCAATTAGTCCTAACTCTAAAAATCTAAAAGAGAATAGAAAAAAAAATATTTTTAGCCCTTTATAACCCACCGACTAACCCATGTCAGATATTAAAATAAGAAAAAGTTAGGATAAAACACAAAAAAATTAAGATCCAAAAGAAAATAAAGGCATTAAAAACGTTATTTGTTCAGGTAGTAATGCAATCAATTATTCTAGATAGATTCCAAATCAATTGGTTTGGTCCAATGTGAAATCTAAATATAGTAAAAGAAATTATTGCAAGTGACTTGAAAGAGGGTACTATTTTCTTATTTTAATATCTCACATGGGTTAGTCGATGAGTTATAAAAGGGCTAAAACTATTTTTTTTTTTTAAATTTCTAGAGTTAAGACTAAATTGACAAATTTTGTAAATATTGAGGGCCAAATTTATTGAACTTTTTAGCATTAGAACTAAAATGACAAATTTTGTAAACATTAAGGGCTAAATTTGTTGAATTTTGTATATTTAGGATCAAATTGATAGAACGTGTAAAACATTAGATGGTTAATTTTGTTACTAGACCAATAAAAAAACCCACATTAGTTTAGAATGATTAAAATATTTAATTTCGAAAAGTTTAATGAATAAATAAAAAATGAATAATTAAATAATCAAAATAGACAAATATATATATAGTTGGATGAACATTTTTATACTCTAATCTTTCTTTTTTTCTCACCGTGAATTAACAAATTAGTTTCAGCCAAGTTAGCCTTAAAGGTCTTTTTTTTTTCTTTAATTAGGCTTTTAGGCCTATTTTTTTATTTAGAGAAATAGGTCAATTTTAGGAGAGAGAAATGAAAAGCGCATCCGGCTAGATGCGTTTTTTTGCACAGCTGGCAGGAAAGCACGCACGCTTTCCCTTTAAGTTACAATTTTTGACTTTTTTAATTAATTAATTTTTTTGTTAGATGGTTAAATGTTAGTAGTTTTGTCTTTAAGTCTCAGATTCAATTCCTTTGCCACTCACATTAGTATTTTTTATTTCATCTTGTTTTAAGCTTTTATTATTATTTTTTTTAACATATCAATTTCCTTAGTTAAATGGTTAAATATAATAATTTCATCCTTGAGACCTAAGTTTAATTCCCCTTTTCTAAATATATTTTTAATTTTTATTTTATGATTTTTCAAGCTTTTTTTATTTTTAATTAATAGATATATTATTTTCTAATATTAAAAATCACCGTATCCACAATATACATGGAAAAAATAAATATTTTACATATAAATATTATATAAAAAATTAGTTGATGTTTATATTATATATATAAAGGAGTTATTAATTTCAAATATTTTTAACAGAATGATATATGTAAAATATGTATTTTTATTATATAATTACATATTTATTATTTGATTTTATAAATAACAGAGTTATTAATTAAAAATATTTAAAAAGATTGAATTAAAATAAAAAATAATTTGAAAAATATATATTTATTAATTAAAAATAAAAAAAGCTTGAAACAACATAAAATAAAATTTACAAATATATTTAGAAAAGGGGAATTAAACTTGGGTCTCAAGGATGAAGTTATTATATTTAACCATTTTACTAAGGAAGTTGATATGCTAAAAATATTAAATAATAATAATAATAATAATAATAATAACAACAACAACAACAACAACAACAACAACAACAACTTAAAACAACATGAAATAAAAAATACTAATATGAGTAGGAGAGAAATTGAACCTAGGACTTAAGGATAAAACCACTAATATTTAACCATCTAACCAAAGAAATTAATTATATAAAAAAAGTCAAAAATTGCAACTTAAAGGGAAAGTGCGTTCAGTTGAGCACACTTTCCTGCCAACTGTGTAGAAATCGCACCCAGTTGAACGCGCTTTCCATTTCTCTCTCCTAAAATCGGCTTATGTCCCTAAATAAATTAAAAAAATGGCCTAAAGGCCTAATTAAAGAAAAAAAATGGCCTTTACGACTAATTTAGCCATTAGTTTCCTTAATGGAGCATGCCTTGAGAAAAGAACTTTAAGCTCAATACAATCCAACCAGAAAAATATTATTTATGTTTAATAGTTACATTTTAGGGTAAATGACCAGAATATACCAAAATTTTAAAAAATTTACGAAAAAGGGCCGAAAAAATAATTATTTACCGGAAAGGGCCCTTTCCCCCGAAAACGCGTCCCGTCGCTAGCGTTTTGGTGGATGAATAAGAAAAGCGTCTCACGAGGAGCGCTTTGTGCCACATCAGCAAAAACGCGTCCTTGAGGGTACGCTTTGTCGATGTGGCAAAAGCGCCTCGTGGACGCGCTTTGCCCGCTTCAACGGTCAAATTTTTTTTTTTGACCGTTGGAGGCCCAACGGTAAAAAAAAACCTATAAATACCCCCCAACCCTTTTATTTTTTTCACACATTAGTCCTTACTCATTTTTCTCTCAACTTTCTCTCAAATACCTCTCAAATTTCTCTCAAATTCCTTTAAATCTCAAATTTCACAGTAGTCCTTTAATATTTACAAAAATGCCCTTTTTTAAATTTTTTGAAATATATTTTTTTTGATAAATTTAAAAATATTCGATCGTATTAGCAATGGCCGGAGAATTAATTTGTCTCGACGATAAACACATCTCCGTCGATCAAATGCAAATGGTAAGTTTTAATTTTAATTTTTCAATACTATTTAAAATTTTTAAGGTTTATGCAATTTTAATTAAATTTTATTTTATAATTTTTTAAACAGTCTGTAGATAGGGTGTTGCAATGCTACATTCGCAATATGTCTGGTCCGCCATCGTCGTTTATCGAGAATTACCTGCGGGAAGTGAGTTTTTGGCACGTGGCCACAATAGGCCGGGGGTGCAAGTTGGACCCGAAGTTAATCAGTGCGTTGATAGAGAGGTGGAGACCCGAGACGCACACTTTCCATCTTCCATGCGGAGAGTGTACCATCACTCTGGAAGACGTGCAATTGCAATTAGGATTGTCGGTGGATGGGTACGTAGTCACCGGGTCCGCAACTTCTAGCGATTGGGCCTCCGTATGCTACGAGCTTTTGGGTGCTATTTCGGATAACATTTACGGTGGTCGGATCGAGATGGGCTGGTTACAAGACACATTCCTGGAGCCGAATAATGATTCGACGGAAATAGAAAGAATACGGTATGCTCGGGCATACATTCTTGAGATGATTGGAGGGTATCTGATGCCGGACCTGTCACGAAACCTCGTACACCTGAGATGGCTGCTGAAACTCGTTGATTTTAGAGCAGTTGGTGAATTGAGTTTAGGGTCTGCCGTGCTAGCAAAATTGTATCGGGAGATGTGCGGGGCGACGCGGCCGAATAAAGCGAAAATCGGAGGTTGCCTATCACTACTGCAATCATGGGCACGGTTTCGATTTCTATTTTTACGTCATCGAGTCGACCACCCATATACATTCCCACTCATAACGAGGTAAATTTAATATTAGATTTTACAATTATTATGTAAATTTAAAATATAATTGTATGCTAAAAATTTATTTAATTAGGTGGAACCATTCGGCGAGTTATGTTGGAATACCTACATCGCTTGAAGATATACAGCTTCTACTAGAGCAACGGTCGGAAGCACAAGTAAGTATTAAATTTTAATTAAATTTCATAATAAAATAGTTGTTTCGTATTTCATATTTAGTATTTAGTATTTAGTATTTAGCATATAACTAATATTTTTATCATGTTAATATAGTTTGAATGGACACCATACGAGGACCCGTCAATTCGGGCAGTAATTCCGGAGGAGTTCTTTCAAAATCTGAACATTTGGCATGTTAAGGTCCCATTGATCAACTATGCCACCGTGAAGATGCACCAATCAGATCGGGATCTGCGTCAATTTGGATTCCGACAACCGATTCCCGTGGCACCTGAGGTGCTCGATGATGAGCACAAAGTTGACTTACGGCAGTTGCATACGGATTGGCCAAGATTTTGGTCAGCGTATATCGAATTGTGGGAGAACCGGTATGATTATATACCTACTCGGGAACCAATCATCGTTCCTGAGTTACCATACGTGCCGGAATACATGCCATGGTTTCGGATCCATGGCAAGCCGTATTTATTGTCGGAAGAGGAGAGGCGACGGCAACTTCGTGAACAAAGGGAACGACGTGGCCCTTTAAATCCAAGGAGAAAGTGTGATGAGACGGGACCATCAACAGCACTGACACAGTCACTGGGCCTATCAACAGTGCTCACACAGTCATCGGGCCCAACACTTCAGCCGCCGACACCGACATCACAGCCTTTTCAGATTATGCCAGGTGCGTACCCTAGCCCTTATATGTATCATAACCCTTATATGTTTCCTTTTCCCAGTCCCATGGCAGGTTGGAATGCATGGCCCGGTTCGAGTCCGTTCCCGACTACTCCGACTGGCCAGCCGATCTTGAGGCCGCCGTCGCATGAGGGATCGCACGAGGCGCCGTCGGGGAGCTCTTCTTTTTACCAGTATCCTTCGCCTTATGGGATTCAGACACCTCCGCCATGGTTTATGCAAACACCTCCCTAGTCGTTATTTTATCAAGGTGGGTCATCCTCCCAACACCCACAACTGCACTTCGCCAGAGGAACTGCAATTCCTTTGAGGTTCCACAACCCCGCCGAAGCTAGAAGAAGGAGGAATCCAAATAGCAGAATCATGACCTCCCACATGTGGCACTGATTCCGACCGACACCAACATTGATTTCGACCGCCATTGATTCCGACCGATGTTATCGGCAAATGGCGCGTTCCTTTTAGAACAAAATTTATGCATTCGGCCAGGTTTGAGGTCATATGACCATATCGTAGGCCGCCGTCGTATGCTTGTGTCCACTGTTCGAAAGGAATATTGCGTAGGTAGTTTGCGCCTACTTCATTAGCTGAGCGCAAACTCGTCAACATCTCGTGAAAACGGTCCTTATTGATCTCGTACCCTACCAATATAAGTTGATAGCGAATATTACATACCACTCTTCAATTAAGAATAAATTGAATATTACAAACAAAATTATATTAATAGATATTACATACCCATATTGGTCACTTGCCGTCGTTGACTTGTAGATCGATGTTGCCCGTGGTAGTTTGACGCAACATGCTTTAGGCAATATCGATGGTGTGTACGATGCCATAGGCTTCCCTGTCGCTCTATTGCGGCTAGTATTCCAGGGCCCCGATCCGATATAATTCATATATCAAGTTGGGGGCAGACATGCCTCCTTAACCTAGATAGAAAGATATCCCAGTCATCAGTTGACTCCCCCGGTGTTATTGCAAATGGAATTGGAAGGATTCTCCCACTGCCGTCTTGTGCCAAAGCTAGCAATAGTCGATGCGTATATCTACCATACATAAAGGTACCGTCAATTTGTACCAATGGCTTACAGTATATAAATGCGTCTCGGCATTGCTTAAATGTCCAGAACAGACGTTTGAACACTTGGAATTGACGGAGCAATCGATCGTTGTAGTACGCCGGTTCCGTTTCAAGGTCTGTTATGCTGCTTGGGACATATCTCTCCAGCACCTGACACCACTGCCACACTTCATTATATGAAGCGTCCCACCGACCGTACAACTTTTCCAATGCCTTCTGCTTGGCTATCCAAGTCTTCCGGTAAGAGGGCGTGTACCCCAATTGGCTACGAATATTGCCAATTAAGGTCGGCACTGTAGTCTTGGGATCCGCCTTCACCGTCGGTATTATTAAGTCAGCCAACATCTCTGAATCCATCTTCGGATGATCTTGTGAAACACCTGACAATGAAGTACGTTAAATAATGCAACATTACGTAATATTAGTATTATTCAAAAACCTTGAACACCTAGTGATACTGTACCGGCAAGACATGTATGTGGACTGTTGTACTTTTTGATCTATCACAAGCCTGTCCTTTTCCTAACGAGGCCATGATTTTCCATGAACATGTACCATCTTGCACTGCACACTTGGCCTCGTACTTATCGAGTTTGGATTTAACCACGTTGTAGTTAACCCCGTTCTTGATGCTATATTGTTTCAATGCACTAAGAAAACTATCCTTGCTGGAAAACTCTTTACCAACTTCTAATTCGCCTGAATCTAATGACGAACTTGTACGGTCACGCCTTCTATGTGGTAGTTCAGGTAACTCCAATGCATCGTCTTGAGATAGATCGACATTATGCATGTGGGCTGGAGACGAGTACGCCCTGAATCGCGGATCTTCTTCTTTTTCATCTGAATCGCCTTCAACATCGGTTGGAACAGGCTCCGGTTCAGAAAATAATACAACTTCTACACCATCGGGGCTGGCCTCTCGAGGTGGATCCACATCAGACTCGTCATCTGACCCACCATCATCTGCAACGAACGAGGGCCCCTTGCTGGTGGATGTCGTGGGGAGTACATTAGCCCTTCTTAAACAACTTTCGTAACGTTCCCACTCATATGTGGATTGCCAACCACTAGAAGTTGATGACATTTCCCAATACGTATTTCTAGCATCGAACGTCGAATGAAGGATATGCATGTCCCATCCACCAACCGAGTGTCATGCAGGGGTTATGTTTTCCATACTACCACCAAACACGGGCGCTTTCGTATTCTGTCTCCCACTAACAGAGTGCCGGCTTGGGTCGTATATTCCCCTCGAACATCAGGAGATGTTGAAGTCGAAGGAAGACCACTTGGCGATGAAAATTGAACATATACCTTAAGATAGGGTGATCCACTGGCAAGATGAGTCTCCACCATTGCCTCCAAGCTCCGAAAACCTTTGATGTCAAATGAGTCATATCTCACGGGATCAACCGAAGCGCAAAATCTATACTTAATAGACTGAACTTTCATTGGCGTTGTTCCGAAGATTTTACGCCTAATTCTTTTACGAAGTTCTGTCAAATCTATGTTCCGGTTAAAACCCAATCGCGTTGTGTTCTCCGATAAAAAAATAACACCATTTTCGGTGTCACAAACCTTACCATCGTAGTAAATAACAGCATTAATACGTTCACTCATCTTCAGTTTCTATTTTACTTTTGCCTCAATTTCTATTATGCAACCTGAGAATGAAATTTGGCTGATTTATAGTCTAAGGATTGCCAGACTAACGGAAACAAAAGAGCGTCCACGTGGGAGCTTTTTCAAGACTTTTGCTGATAGTGCATCCCGCTTGAAGCGCTTTTGGTCACTATTTGTTCGTAAACGCCTTCTCAAAATTATATTGCCGAGAGACTCATCAGAGTAAAAAAGAGCGTCCACGAGGGAGATTTTTTCAAGACTTTGCCGACAAAGCATCCCGCTTGAAGCATTTTGGCCACTATTTGTTCGTAAACGCCTTCTCAAATTATATTGCCGTGAGACTCTGTCAGAGCAAAAGAGCATCCACGTGGGAGCTTTTTTCATACTTTTGCCGACAAAGGCATCCCGCTTGAAGCGCTTTGGTCACTATTTGTTCGTAAACGCCTTCTCAAAATTAAATTGCCGAGACTATCAGAGCAAAAGAGCGTCCACGTGGGAGCTTTTTCAAGACTTTTTGCGGCGATGCATCCTCGCTTGAAGCATTTTGGCTACTATTTGTTCGAAACGCCTTCTCAAAATTATATTGCCGAGAGACTCACCGAGCAAAAGAGCGTCCACGTGGGAGTTTTTTCAACTCTTGCTAACAATATGGCATCCTCGCTTGAAGCGTTTTGGTCACTATTTGTTCGAAACGTCTTCTCAAAATTATATTGCCGTGAGACTCATCAGTAGCAAAAGAGCGCCCACGTGGGAGCTTTTTTCAAGATTTTGCCGACAAAGCATCCCGCTTGAAGCGTTTTGGCCACTATTTGTTCGTAAACGCTCTTCTCAAAATTATATTGCCGAGAGACTATTGTAGCAAAAGAGCGCCCACGTGGGAGCTTTTTTCAGTACTCTTGCTGACAGTGCATCCTGCTTGAAGCGTTTTGGTCACTATTTGTTCAGAAACGTCTTCTCAAAATTATATTGCCAGAGACTACTATAGCAAAAGAGCGTCCACGTGGGAGCTTTTTTTAGTACTCTTGCTGACAGTGCATCTTGCTTGAAGCGTTTTGGCCACTATTTGTTCAGAAACGTCTTCTCAAAATTATATTGCCAGATACTACTGTAAAAAAAATTCAAATAATTTTTATTTTACTGATATATTTTTTCCAAAACCCTAAACTTAAAATTATTCTAATTAATTAACCATAAAATCTAATCTATTAATTTTCCCCTAGAAACCCTAAACACTAAGACCCTAAAAATCCCTAAATCGTAGCCCTAAAACCTTAAAAACTCATACCCTAACACTAAAAACAACTAAAAAGCCCATCGGGGGTGAAGGGCAAAAGCGCGTCCACGAGGAGCGTTTTTACCACATCACAAAGCGCCCTCAAGGACGCGCTTTTTGTCGATGTGGCACAAAGCGCTCCTCGTGGACGCGCTTTTTCTGTTTATCCTCAAAACGCTACCGACGTGGACGCGTGTTCAGGGGAAATGGCCCTTTCCGGTAAATAATTATTTTTTCAGCCCTTTTCCGTAATTTTTTTTAAAAAAATGGTATATTTGGGTCATTTGCCCTACATTTTACAATAGAGAAGTTATTTGTATTATTTGTTATTATAATAACCTTCTTTCATATTTATTAGCTACATGTATTTATGTGTTTAATTATTTTTATTTAATTAATGTGAATATTTTTGTAGTTAAATATACATGACTAATTATTTTTATTATATGTAATATAAAATAATTAAAATATCTTATAATAAGATAGTAATTATTTATAGATTTCAACAGTTCAAATTACAATAAAAATGTTAGTCAAAATGTGTATAAAGTGTAATTCAATATTTTATCATATTTTATCTAATCAAAATTTTTATTTTGTTTTAATGTAATAGTAAAATATTTTCTTATTTCAAGCAATAAATAATTTAAAATAATAAGATATTGCTTATCTTTAAATTTGAATAGTTTAAATTATAATGAAAATACAATACAAAATTATCCCTTCTAAAGTAGTCTTTGAAGTGTTGTCTGTGTGCTCTCCGCAGAAATTATTTTGTAGCAAATATAATTTATGCTATGTTTGTTTTACTAAAAAAAAACTTTAAAAAAATTTAAGGAAGTTTATCAAACAACAAAAAATATTTTATAAATGATCATTAAGCACAACATTTTAGCTTTTCAAGAAAAGCAATTAATTTTTTAGTAATCATTTTTCTGACTCTATTTTAAATGAAACAAAAATAGCCTAAATGATAATTAATCTAAAATGATAACTATAATTTATCACTAGTTAAAAAACAAAATCACTAATTAAGTACTAGCAATTAAGAGCTATTAGAGTTGCCATATGAATTTATTTAATAATTGTTTGGTTAATGTCATGATAAAATAAAAAAATTAATATATCATTATGATTTTTGTTGGAACTTTTGACTGTTTCATAGTGTGTTCAATTATCTCTTGTTGTCTCATAGACTATTGGAGCTGGCATTAGAACAAGTGCTTTGTAACACCCTTAACCCGTATCCGATGTCGGAACAGGGTTACGAATCATTACCGAACTTACAACTTAAACAATCATACATTTCATTATCAATTATCAATCAAATCAAGAACCATTCAAATACATTCATATAGTTCCTAATACGAGCCCTCGAGGCCCCAAATAGACATTAAAAGTGGTTCGGGACTAAACCGAGTACTCAAGAAATTTTTAGAAAAACATTGAAATTTTTCAAAGTGCAAGGGACACACGCCCATGTGGCCAGGCCGTGTGTTTCACACGGCCAAGAGACACGCCCGTGTCTTAGGCCGTGTGGGCATTCGAAATGGGGACATACGTCCGTGTCCCAGCCCGTGTCCGACCCCGTCTAACTCACTGACTTGGGTCACACAGCCAACCACACGCCCGTGTGCTAGGCCGTGTGCTAGGCCGTATGAAATCTGGAGGGTATATTGACTTGTGCCACACGGCCAAGCCACACGCCCGTGTGCTAAGCCGTGTGAAGCTACTGACTTGATTCCTATAGAAATATCAGGGGACACATGGCCGTGTCACCTAGCCCTGTGTCACACACGGCTGAGACACACGCCCGTGTGGACAAAAATAGGTAATTTTCCAAGCCATATTCCTCACCCATCTTGGTACCAACCTATACACATCAATTTGCACCTAACCATGGCATAAATAGACACTCAAAACCAACCAATATCAAGTTTCTAGCATGTACTATCCACACATACAACATGATATCCAAGAGCACATTCATTTGACCACTTTTAAACATACCAAATATACTTCTAAAGTCTACCTAAATGGTCAATTTCATATATGAGACATTGAGCCTAAAACTTAGGATGCATACACATCTAAATTCCAACCATTTAGTGATAACACCCAATTTCACAAGCAAGGCATCCATATAGCAACTATACACCATATATCATAAGGCTATTTATACATATATACATATCAAAATACATTATCACCTTACAAGCCAATTCAAAGGGCCAAAACACAACAAGACATATAGGCCACATTAGCCAAAATACCTATATATGCCATTTAACTCAAAATATAAAGTCCAAATTACCAATATAAGAGTTTGGTAATGTGACGCGATCTTCGACAACTTCCAAACCGAGTGAGCTTCCGAATCACTATAAAACACGGAAATTAAAATAGAGTAAGCAATTTAAGCTTAGTAAGTTCGTATAACTAATAAATACAACTTACCAAATCAACCACAATTTAGGTAAAAAAAATTTTAAAGCATAGATGCAACTTAACTTAGCCCAAAGCCTATCACACAATAACAATCATGTTAGCCATGTATTTATATATCAAATATAAATCACTTCTCGTATTTTACATGAATACTTGTACTAGTTCGTATCGATCTTGTATAACCTCATATCATCATTGTGCCCGTTGAACCATTTGGAATACTATCGAATACTCGGGTATCTCGCACACTTAGTGCCAATACGTGGTCAAAACCACCTCTATCTCATATCTCATATAGATGCTCACTCTCGAGCCATCACTAGGTCTGCTCACACAAGCTGTCAGTCAAGACGTAGCTACACGGTGCTGGTCACACAAGCTATAAAGTAACCGCAACACATGTCAAAAACTCAGCCACCAGTAGGACGTACGAGACCAGCACCCAAAACACGGTAACCCATAATGACATGTCATTTGTATCCTATCTATTCCTAAGGTTCAACCGGGATCCAATCCATAAGTCATCGTATCTTCGTCGAGTATTTCCATAGAGTCATATCATTACAATTATAATAATAAATTATTTACAACACATATAATTTAATGCTTATTAACATACGAACTTACCTCGAATTAGTACGAAGAAAATCGACCGATCAATCCACTACTTTATCTTTGCCTCGATCTAATTTCGAACGTGGCTTTTCTTGATCTAAATAATCAAATTTAACTAATTTAATTCTCAGACCATTCAATTTAATCCAAAATTCATGTTATGGAAAAATTACCATTTTGCCCCTATACTTTTAACTTCTTCACAATTTAGTCCCTAGGCTCGTAAAATGAAATTCATGCAATTTCATCCATACCCAAGCCTAGCCGATTTCTATTCATGCATATAGCAGCCCAAATATTTCACAATTTCACACATTTACCACACAATTTACACATTTATCAGTTTAACCCCTAATTGACAATTTCATTAAAAATTACTTAATAAAAGTTGTTTAACTAACAACAAAAATCCATTTTCTTCCATTAAACTTCAAAAAAAACTAATGTGCTCTCATGGAAAAACCCCAAAATTTTAACCATATTGCAATTTAATCCTCTCTTTAGCTAGATTAAGCTACAACGATCCCGAAAACATAAAAATCTACAAAAACGGGACAAAGGATCACTTACATGCAACGGAATTAAGTGGCTAAAATTTTAAGCTTCAAAACCCCTATTTTCCTTGTGTTTTTCGGTGAAGAAGATGAAACAAATGGGTTGATATTTTGTTTTATTTAATTTATCCATTTATTTCCTACTTACCATTTTAACCTTACCTAACTTTAAAAATAACAAAATTGCCAAGCCATGCTCATCTATTATCACTTTTAATGGTCTAATTACTATATAAGGACCTCCACTTTAAATTTCTATAGCTATTTAATACCTTTAGCTAATAGAACACAACTTTCACACTTTATGCGATTTAGTCCTTTTTCACAAATTGAGCATAAAAACGGTAAAATTTCTTAACGAAATTTTTAAACTATCATATTATCATGTTGTAGATACTAAAAAAATATTAAAAATAAATTTTATGACATCAGATTTGTGGTCCCGAAACCACTGTTCTGATTTAACTGAAAACAGCCGTTACATGCTTGCTCCAGTCAAAGTTCTTTTAAGTTGACATTATTGATAATAAAAGGCAATGATTATCTTTGGCCAAAACAGAAAGTCATAAACGTGGTGGAGGCCCATTTTATTGTTGCTAGGAATGATGGCTCAAAATTTTCTTATAGAAAATATCATTATCCTTATCTTTATCGTGTTTTCCTTGGGATATTTTGTGAAACTCTTTCAAGTATTCTTTGGAGATTTTATTGAATGTATTGTAAGATATTTAGGAAGAGTAGTTTGTAACAAGTTGGGTTCAATATTGGGGAAGCAAATATTCGTCGGTGTAAGGATAGTTTGGGTTTTGGCCAATAGTTGATTCGAAAAAATTGTGAAATAAAATCATTCTCTGAGCAATGCTCCATTGAATAGGATTGGGGAATCCAAACTGTGTTAACAAATATCGTGTGTTATTTCTCTCATTGCTTCACTTTGTCTTAAAACTGTTCTGTCATAATTTATTCTACCTTATTCTTTGTTTTAACGGATGTTAGGATGAAATTATTTTGTAGCCAACCAAGTTATCTGCTCCAACAACAATTTGAACACCAAAGTTGGAATGAAGTGCAAACCAAGGCTTTTTCATTCAGTATTAGAGTAGGCCTCAAACGCACTTGAAAGAGATCCTGAGCTACAGTTTGCAATAATAAAGTCTAAGAAGAAAGGTCGTTCTATCTCACGTCCAACTCTAGGGATTAAATCATCAAATTCAAACCATGATAATGATGTTCCTTTCAACAACCAAGAGGAAGCTTTTCGTAACGCCCCAAAATTCTTATTTTTGTTTCTGTTAAAAGGTGACACAATTATGTATTTGCTTCAGTGGTTAAGTGCTCTGGGTGTGTGTTAGAGGTCCCAAGTTCAAGCCTTAGCTTCAGTAATTTCTGTTATTTTTGGAACTAAGCCCTATCTTTGTTCAGTAGGCTTATATGTAGTTGCCTGTAATCTTATATCAGAATGGGCCTGTTGGTCTGGTGGTTAAGTTGAGTGTCAGTTTGCTAAAGGTCCTGTGTTCGAATCCCCGCACGAGTGTAGGTATTAAATTTTGCTCTATCATCTAGTAGAGTTTCAGTGGAGCTTAAAGTCTGAGAGAGTTATGAGTAGTGGGGCTAGAGGGAGAAAAATAAGAGACTGTGATCAAGTGGGGGTTTCGATTTATCTTTTTCTTTTGATTATTATTTTATTTTTATTTTTTCCCCAAAATTTTGCTACCATTTCTGACGTTTTTCACTCTTTTGCCCGCCACATCCTATTTCATTTTCCTCTTTTTCTGTTCAAACAATTGTTCGTTTTATTTGTTGGGGCTCAAAAATTGCGGTGGTGCATATTTTATCTTGGTAAGTTTATAGTTTGCCCTTTTTTGGTTTTCGTTCTCTTGAATGGGGGTTGATTTGGTGGTTTGGGAATTCATCTTGGTGGTTGTGTTGTATAGGAAAAGACCGAGGAACTATGGAATTCGTTACAACAGTCTAGTTCATTTTAGTAATCTCTGCTCGTCGACGGTAAGTGTGTAAATGTTGTTCTAAAGTTTCGTTTTGGATAGGTTTCGTTTGAGTTTCATATTATCGTCACTGATTGTGGAGTTTGGATTATCGATTTTTAGGTTTCTGGAGGTTCGAGAGTATTTTCACTGTGAAACAATACCAGGTGTGTACCCGAAAACACAAAAAAGGGATTCGGCGAAAGTCAAAATTGTAAACTGTCGACGCCACACGGGCGTGTGGTCGCCCGTGTGGTAGGCCGTGTGCGATAACACGGTCGTGTGATCGAAGAAGGCCAGACCGTGCATAGGACACGGCCGTGTGATCGACAAAAGCCAGGCCGTGCGTAGGACACAGCCGTGTGATGGCTGGGGTGTGGCCGTGTGGGCCACAAGGGCTAAACCGAACTAGGCGTGTGGGCCCACACAGGCACGCCATACGGGCGTGTGATAATTGGGCCAGGCCGTGTGATCAACACGGGCTAGGCCAATCTGCGTGTGGGCCCATTTAGCTAAAAATTTTCCTAGGGTTGCACGGGTTGCCCAAGTCGACTGTGAACCTACTGCAGGGTCGGTAAGCGCTACTTAGACCCTTAATTGTGTGACCTAAATATATATAATGTATGTATCGAGCATGTTTACTGATCTGTATGTACGACTGATAACTATATTTTAGCATGTAAGCATGTATCTCGGTATGTCTGCATTGAACATGTTTAGTTGCATCTGCATTGGGGTGGGATAATTGATTATTGGAGGAAGTGTACTGAAAGACTTTCATGCCTATTATCCGCGTACTCACCGCAATATTACCGATATGTGCTTTGCATTCATGCGACACCTGGTGTGTAGGGGTCAGGTGGGTGTTTTAAACCCCACATGGTGTGTATGGATGGTCGGAGATGGTGTGTAGAGGTGGTGGGTAGGATATCGACATCACATCTTATGCAGATCAGATCTGGGATGGGCTAAGGCCCTAACTTATATCTAAACTGTATCTGAAACTGTAATGGGCTTAGGCCCTAGATTGCATTGTGCTGATAACTGTTGTTTGACTTGTTTCGTGTCATTTGTGGGGATTACACACTGAGTTTACGGAAACTCACCTTTTTTTGTTTTATCTGTACAGGTAATCCCTAGACTTAGACGGATCGGTGCGGCGGAGGACTCAACGGTGACCACATGACTATTGAACTGTTTTAAATTTATTTATGGTATTTGTTTCCTATTTGCTTTTGGGGGTATTTTGATGTAATTTAGGACTTTTGGACTGTTTGCCTTTATTTGAGTTTTAACTGTTTTCATGGATTTTTAAACTGCAATACTGAACGAAAACTCGCTTTAATTAAAAACAACGTTTTTCCTAAAGGTGAACGGTTTTCTTAAAATATCACGGTTTTGAAAGCTTCAACTACAAAATATGTTTTTTTAAACGAATCAAATTAAAGAGAAAATGATGTTGTAATTTGACGAGAGATAAATAGAAGCTAATAAACGGAAACGATTTTAACTTGATAAATTCGATTTCAAATCCCATTCCATGTGGCATCGCCAGATTCGGCCATAACGTTTAGGCCAGGTTTGGGGTGTCACACTTTTAGCCATATGTTGAAGAACAAGGAATTGTTGTGCCAATTAAACAAGTTCTTGAGGGAAGAAATTATCATTCTCAAAGGAGAAAAAAGAAAGAATTTGAAATTGTGGTTAAAGAAAAAGATGATTTTTTTTTGCCAATCTTAAGAAGATTAACACAATACTTTATGAAACTACCAAAGAAAAGGATGAGATGATTTCTAAAACAGATGCAACTTTGAAAGCAAACGAGTAAGAGTTAAATTATGTCAAAGCCATTCTCAAAAAATATGGAAGGTAAAGTGAAAATATCTTAGTTGTTAGGAGATTCGAACTTGGTTGTAATAAACTTTGTAAGAAACCTATTTCTCTTACGAATTTTGTTAAATATAATGAGATGATTGCTACTTCTTCCTTTCAGACAAGTAAAATGAAGAATAGAAAACATGTTTGTTACTATTGTGGAAAGGTCGAACATACTAGATTTATTTGTTACAAGTTAATAAATGATCAAAGAAGAGAAGTACAAGGAACATTCAATGTAATATTGAAACAATTAATGGAACAACACCGTGATAACAACATATATGTAACAAGGAGAAATGAAAATTTGTATGCCATTATTGTAGGAAAGAAAGGCACTTTAGATCCTACTGTTTTAAAATGATGTGAGATTGAAAGAATTTTAGCTTGATTGCTAAACATGTTCAAAAAACAAATAGAACGAGGATATCACAACATAGGCAAATTTGTGTGAGGAAGGATCAAGCACATTTGAGTTATAAATATCAGCATTTGATCGATGCTCATGTAAAGTATGAGATTGCATCTCATTTGACCATATTGAAGATATATCGAAGATTAGGCATACTTCATCTAGAGTTTTTGGAAAATGATATTGTTGTTCCACAAGCTACAACCCTTATTGCTAACAAGGTAGCTTTTAATCTCATCCCTTCTAAACAACTTTGAAGCAATTTGATTAGGGATGAAAAGAGTAAAGGAGAGTAATATTGCTAATGTAACAACCTATTTTCTAGTGGTGTCGGAAACAATGATTTCAGGACCACAAATTCGACGAGTGAGTCCGTAAATATTATTATTTAATATTTACGAGTCAAATATAGTATTATATTAAATTTTGAATTGATAATTTTAGTTAACTGAATTATTAGTTAAGTTCAAATGGCTTTAAAAAATGAGGTTTCGAGACCTCATTTCTAGAAACCGAGTTTGTAAATATTTAATAAAATATTTACAAAGTTATTATATAAGTGTATTGAAGTTTGGTCTAGAAATTTTGATGTTTGATTGAATAATTAAGGAAAAAAGACTAAATCATAAAAAGTGCAAGAGTTAATTGCTAATATTTTATTGGAGTTAATGATGGAAAACATTATTGCAAAGATTTAGATGGCAATTAGGCCTTTTTTAAAGTTAGTGGCCGGCTATATGAATATTAATTAAAATTATAGTTTAAAATATTATTAAATTTAACATTAAATTAATAAAAACAAAAGCAAAATGGTATTCATCTTCTCTGTTCATCAAATGGAGAATCAAAACACCATTTTAGCATCTTGAAGTATAGAGACTTATAGCATATTTCAAACAATATAATAATAAACAATAATATATAATGTACTATTATTATGTATAACTATAATATTATAGATTATAATAAAAATGTTAGAAAGAAAAAACAGGTGCTAAAGTATTTGATTGAAAGTACTACTACATTTTATTCATGTGCTTGGCACATATATATAGTCAAGCTTACTAACAAACTGCAGCAAAATACTTTGTTGATTTTTAGCAACTACTCAACTGAGAATAAGGAAGCAGCTAACAACTAGAAACAAGAAAATAGCTAATGACCTCCAAAGAATAATTGGAGATTTATTCAAACATATCTAATATTCCCACCCTTAAACCGAATTATCCCAAACATTCAGTTTACATTTGCTACGAATCCTAACTTGCTTCGCATTGGAACAAAATCTTCCAGCTTGAGTGGCTTGGTCATGACATCAGCTACTTGTTCTTGAGAATTACAGTGTTGCAGCACAATTGTTTCATTCCTTGTAAGATCTCTTAGAAAATGAAACCGTACATCGATTTGTTTACTTCTCCCATGCATAATTGGATTCTTTGATAACTTTATGGCAGAACTATTGTCACAATATATTACCGTAGGACTTGTTTGATTTCTTCCCGCTACCTTAAGTATCCATTTGAGCCACACAACTTGACATGAGCTTGCTGTTGCTGCTATAAATTCTGCTTCAGTTGTTGATAGACTCACCACTGGTTGCTTCTTCGAACTCTATGAGATAGTAGCCTCACTCAA
Organism: Gossypium sturtianum; assembly: GCA_025698515.1. Taxonomy (NCBI): domain Eukaryota; kingdom Viridiplantae; phylum Streptophyta; class Magnoliopsida; order Malvales; family Malvaceae; genus Gossypium; species Gossypium sturtianum. The sequence goes on along the minus strand of CM046951.1, from coordinate 50,434,214 downwards.
CATGAATACATAGCCTGATGTACTTTTTCTATCTTCGACATCATTAGCATTATCACTATCTGTACAACTTATTAGATCCTTCCCTCCATTTCTCTGATAGAACAATCCAAATTCACAAGTTCCTTTGAGATAGCGTATGATTCGCTTTACTGCTGCAAAATGAAGCTCTTTTGGATTTTCCACAAAACGACTCACTTGACGCACACTGTACATGATGTCTGGCCGTGTGGTAGTTGTATACATTAGACTTCCGACCATCTGCTTCTAGAGTGTCTTGCCAACTCCTTTTCCATCTTCATCTTTGCTTAATTTACTTCCTGGAACCATTAGATTATGAACTGATTTTGAGTTGCTCATTCCAAATCTCTCTAAAAGATCTGTTATGTACTTCTTTTGGCACACAAAAATGCCATCAACTTTCTATGTTGCTTCAAGACCGAGGAAGTACTTCATTTTTCCCATATCAGTCATAGCAAATTCTATCTTCATGGACCTCTTGAACTCCATCATCAACTCATCATTATTCCCTGTATAAATCAAATCATCTACATACAAGATTACTATCATAGTACTCTTTTTCTCCATCTTAGTGAATAGAGTGGGTTCATACTCACATTTTTCAAATCCATGGCTAAGAAAATATCCTTCAATACGACTATACCAAGCTCGAGGAGCCTGTTTTAAGCCATATAAAACACGCTTCAGCTTGTAGACTTTTCCTTCTTCTCATTTTTTCTCGAACCCTTGTGGTTGTTCAAAAAAAACATCTTCAGTTAATTCCCCATGCAAGAAAGCAGATTTGACATCCAATTGGTAAATGGACCATCCATGATGAGCAGCTATGGCAATTACCAATCGAATAGTCTCCATACGAGCTACAGGAGCGAACACCTCTGTGCAATCTATACCATATTCTTGAGTATATCCATGAACCACCAATCGTGCTTTATGCTTACTGACATCTCCATTCTCATCATGCTTAGTTTTGAAGATCCAATTGATTTCAATCTTTTTAGCACCCCCTGGAAGCTCAGTTAAATCCCATATTCCATTTCTTTCTATAGCTTCAATTTCTTCTTTCATGGATTTCCTCCAAATTGGATTCTTTTCGGCTTTTTCAAAGTGAACAGGGTCATCTTCTTTGCTGACAGTAAGGTGTGATTCAAAAATATCCTATCCCTAATAAATAATGAAAGAAAATAGTAAAAGGGAAGTAGGGTCAAATCCTCAGGGACTGGTTTGCAAAATATCCTGTTTCGTGAAATCCTGGGCAGAATCTTGCCCAAGAAAACCTGCGTTCTGAAAAAAAAAAAAATTGAATTAAAAGTTTATCTTAAAAAAATAAAAGCAAAATTTAAAGTTGACTGAAATTATGATTACGAGAATTAAAACAAAAATAAAAATAAACAGAGTTGAGAATATAAAGAGTTTTTTATGTGGCGAGATTCCAGCCTCCGGTTGCCTAGTTCCGCCTTGGGCTCAATCCTCGGCTTTTAGATGACCCTTCTCAAACCAAGTAAGCCAATTTTAGTGGAAGAGGACGCCTACGACCACCAGCTCCAAGAATTTAGACTTACGAATTTAGGGAACCTGACTCTAGCCTGCAATCGCTTTTGTGGGATCGTCTATGCTAGATCAACGCTTCTCAATGACGAATCCCATGCCATTTTGTCTCTTGGGCTCACCAACCTCTGACGCAGTAAGTTAACGAATCGACTATGCAATCCTTCCAAAACATACAAAGCGGCCGCCTTTGCATACGTTGAAAAGTTTACTTCTTAAGGGACATGGACGGAAGCGTCAGCCCCGTAGTGCGGAGAAACGATGAATACTTGGCGAGAAGGATAAGTACGGATTCTAAGCCTCAAGAACCCTTTTTGGGGAACATCGACAACCTTCGGCTAGATGGGTTTAGTGGATCATGGTTGTGATATAAAAGAAAATAATTATAAAAATGGAAAAAGGGAATTTTATTGAAAGAAAATATGGAAAGAACAAAAGCCTAAACTTTTGAGGGGAGAGTGTCTACAGAAAAAGATGGATCCATTTTGAGTCACTTCACCCCCTATTTATAGCTAGGGGAGATAGTCTAATCCTACTTAAACTCCCAAAAGATAAATACATTTAATTGAAGATAAATAAAATAAAATCCTAAAATTAAATAATCCTTAATAATTATCTTAATATTAATTATCCTAATATAATTAAAATAGAATTTGATAGAATAAAATCTCTTCTTTTTGCATTTCAACCCTTGTGTCATCCATGCTTGCACTTTTGGCACCAACTTTTCCCTGTGTCACACATTGGCCCATTTTATCTCTAAATTCACGCTTTTGGCCCTTAATTTCGCTTTTGCCTCCAATTTAGTCCCTATGAGATAAAAGATCATAAATAACCCAAATTAGCAGGACCATACTCAGAATAAACACATAATTAATACATAAAAATACGTTATTCTAGAATATTATCAAATTCCCCCTACTTAGCCCATGCTTGCCCTCAAGTATGGTTCCTAACCACTGTGAAAATTAGATTTTGCCATAAAAGCAATACCACTCCAAAGTTTTATAAAAATTAGTCAAAAATGCATATGAAAAATAAAGAGAACCCTAAACTTGCTTTAAGTAAAACAGAAAAAGTTTTCCAATTAATACAGACATTAACATCAACTTGAATTATTTCATGGAAATTAGGTAAATTACTAAACCTACCAAGACACCCTCTTTGTTTCTTCCTTTAGTCCCAAATTTTATTTATTTACACATATTTTTTTCTTTTTCTCTTTTTATTTATTTATTTAATTATTTATTTGCTTAGAAATATATTGCTATTTCCGGTTAGCGGAGTTTTACCCATCACGTTACACAACCTTTTGACGCGAAGTAGAATGACAACCCAAGCACCCTACACTGGTTACTCAGTCAGTCACGTTCTGGGCTACACTCATAACCTCGGCTAGCGGAGTTTTACTTGTCACGTCACACAACCTTTTGACGCGAAATAGAATGACAACCCAAGCACCCTACCCCGGTTACTCAGTCAGTCACGTTCTAAGCTGTACTCATAACCATGGAAAAATTTATTAACAATTAAACGAAATTAAAAATTTTTGAGAACTTAGGAAAAACAATTTAAGTGTCAAGAATAAGTTTCAATAATCACCTAATATCTATGAACATAAATTAAGCATGCAATCAATTTAAGTGTTCACTTTATATTAAACTTGATCAATTTCACGAAAAGTAAGATAGAGTTAACTCTATTAATCATAATTATTTTTAGCCTAATAAAAATAAAACAGTGGAGATGGCATCAAATATGGGAAAAATCATAATTTCCTCAGAGGACAAGAATCATGCTTGTGGGGCAAACAGTAGGCAATTCCTGATCAAAATCTTGGGCATGAAAAGAGGCAAGATATTCTAAAAAAATAAATGTGGACAAAATGGGGCCTCAAACCAAACAAAAACATGGTAGCAACAACAACCAAAATCACAGCAGAAAATGACAGAAGCAACGAAGAGTTCCTCCCCCTACTTAAAACACATTGTCCTCAATGTTGTCTAAATGAGATAAATAGGTAGAAAGGTTTAGTAAAACTCCCCGTGTAGTTACCATCGATCGCGCATGATGGCAAGGAGCTCGATGGTTTGCTGGCCAAAAGTGTCAAGTCGAGCCTCAATGAGCTTTAAGCGTTGCTCAATGGTCAATAGAAGAACGGGTTCGTGCAAAGGGGACGGCATCAAGGCGTTAGTGGCGTTCGGCCGCGATGTTGGGCTCGTGGTGTCGCGCGAAGTGGATGCGAGCGCGGGCTCCGTTCGGTGCGGTGGTGACATCGCGTGCATCATGGAAGATGAGCGTGGTGGAGAGGGAGGGGGCGAGTGAGAGTTAGGCGGTGTTGGAGAAGAGGTTTGCGGTGATGAGGAGGAGGAACTCAGTGACAGAGAAGAGGATGAAGACGCACCGTCAGTCAAATCTACAGCCTGAGGTGCGGAGAAGCGGCGTTGGCGTGGTAAAAGTGGGCTCGGTGGCGGCGCGGCTCCGAGTTCGTACCATAGTGAACGGTGAACGGCGATGGTTGGTGGAGAGTAAGGGGGTTCGGCGGCTATGGAGGTTGGGTGGAAGAAGTTGAGAAAATATGTTAGGTTTAGGGATTTTATTTGGCTGAAAGGGGATGTTTGGGTGTAGGGATAAGGGTGGTTGGCTGTAGGAATAGGGTAGTTTGGCTGCAGGGATATGGAATTCTTGGCTGGAATAGTACCTGGAATAGAGGCTGTTTGGTACCGTGGATAGGGCTGTTTGGTTCCATTTTTCTAACTTTTCTCCTTTTTCTTAGTATTTTCACTCCGTTCTGCCTAGGCAAAGAAGAGAATTTTATCAATATAAAAAATAAAGTAATAAATAATAAAATAAAATGATAAATACTAATAAAATAAAATAATAAATACTAAGAAAATGAAATAAAATAATAAATAATAAAAATTAAGAAAAGTAAAAAAAATAAAGGTTGGGTTGCCTCCCAACAAGCGCTTGTTTAACGTCGCTAGCTTGACGCCTCTACTAGTATTGGAGTTGTTCCAACTAAATTCTTTCGTCCGTATGGGCTCGAAAATTCTCCTTTTTTAACACATCCACCATATTTGGCTTTAATCGTCTTTGCGTGCCTTTCAAAGGGTTAATCCCTTTTAAATCGGCTATGGTCTCATCATTCTCCAAAAATGTGCACTTGAGATGCTCGAGAAGTGGATTTAATTCTAGATCTAGTCCCTGCACAACAGAAGGTAGAAGTTTAGTATCCTTAGGAGCCAATAATTTATTAATAGAAAAATCATCAAATATCATTTTAGATTTATCTCCATAAGATGACTCAAAAGTTTGTTCTACTAATGAGTCCATTATGTGGACATGGTTTACGCTCAAGATTTCACTTGGATGACTAATAGCATCGTAAACATTAAACTTCGCGATCTCCCCATCAAACTCCATCGTGAGAGTTCTGCTTCGTACGTCGATCTTAGTATTTGCAGTACTAAGGAAAGGTCGCCCCAACAAGATGTCTGAAGACCCAAGAGCTTTATCCTCCTCCATTTTTATCACATAAAAATCTGCAGGGAAAATAAGCTCGTTAACTTTCACTAATACGTCCTCAAGGACTCTTTTAGGATGCACAACAGACCTGTCCGCCAACTGTATAGAAACACCTATTTTCGTCAAAAAACCCGCGTTAAGTGATTCATAAATAGAAAAAGACATTACATTTATGGAGGCCCCTAAATCACACATAGCCTTTTTTATTCTCAAGTGGCCTATTTTGCATGGTATCGCAAACATGCCCCTATATTTACATTTCGGCGGCATTTTTCGTTGTAACACTGCAGATACATTTTCACCAACATTTACCCTTTCATTACCTGTTAATTTTCGTTTGTTGGTGCAAAGCTCTTTAAGAAACTTGGCATAACGTGGAATTTGTCTGATGGCATCCAATAGTGGTATATTTATCTCGACATTTCTAAATGTTTCGAGGATCTCCTTGTCCTCTTTACCTCTTCGACATTGGTAAAACCTTTCTGGAAATGGAGGTTGAATTATGGGCAATGGGGGTTTCGTTCGGACCTGTTCATCGTTCTTGGGCTTTTCTTGGGCGGAATCTTGGCCAAGATTTCTGCCAGGATTTGGTTCCAATACCTTTCCACTTTGCAACGTCACTGCATTTGCGTGTTGTCTTGGATTCAGTTCTGTTTGTAACGGCAGCTTCCCTTGAGAGTTCAATTTCTCAACTGATATGGTCAATTCTCTTATAGACGTCTCAGTTTTCTGTTGAAAATCCTTCATTTCTCTTTGGAAATTAAGAGTTTGATGTTGAAAATCAAGGACATTAGCTGCTATTTTATTGACCATGGTTTCTAAGAAATTACCTGAATCTCGAGGTTATTGTGGAAGCTGATTTTGGTATGACTGGTTATTTCATGGATTGGCCCCATAACTTAAGTTAGGATGGTCCCTCCACCCTGGGTTGTAGGTATTAGCGTAGGGGTCGTATCGCCTTTGTGGCAGCCCAGAGAAATTTCCCACAGCATCTAGATGGGCCATGGTATCATCATACAAACTGGGACATGCATCAGTTGCATGATCAAGAGTAGCAGATATTCCGCATAACCGAGCTGTCTTTGTTTTTTCTGCAAGAAGAGTATTCATCATATTAGTAAGTTTATCAAGTCTATCTTCTATTGTAGAATTACTTAGCTGGTGAACCCTTCTAGGGGGTTCAGGATTAGCTCAAAATTGCTGAGAATTTGCAGCCATTGTAGAGATCAAGTCTCTTGCTTGTTGGGGAGTCATGTTGACCAATGCTCCTCCACTAGCGGCGTCTACCATATTCATCTCCATGGGCTTCAAGCCTTCATAAAAGTATTGGAGGAGAGATTGCTCCGTTATACCATTTTGTGGGCAACTTGCACACAATTTCTTAAACCGCTCCCAATAGTCGTAAAGGGACTCAAATTTCTTTTGCCTTATTCCAACGATCTCCTTCTTAGCTCACCGCTCGAGATGCCGGAAAAAACACATTGAGGAATAAACGAGATAAATCACCCTAAGTGGTAATTGATCCAGGGGGTAAATAGAATAACCATTCCTTAGCAGAATCTACTAGGGAGAAAGGGAAAGCACGCAATTTAATTTGATCCTCGGTTACCCCCTGAGGTTTCATGCTAAGACAAACCATATGAAATTCCTTCAGATGTTTGTGGGGATTTTCATTTTGTAACCCACGAAAAGTTGGCGATGAAATGGATTAAACGACTTCTTCGATTCAAAATTGGTATCCATAGTAGGATACACGATGCATAGTGGCGGTTGTTCTGTCGGAGCTTCGGCCAGTTGCCGAATTGTTTGAGCCATTGGTTGATGTGCTAAATTCGGGTTTTTGTTAATCCTAGTTTCGAGCACTTCTTCAAGAGAGTCGACTTCTACTTTTTCGCTTTCAATTTCTTGAGCAGGGTTTTCGTTAACCCTAGACTCAGCTTCATCGACTTCGATTTCTGGCGGTGGGTTACTTTGAGTCCCAACCACCGCTGACTGCTTTTTCCTTAGTTTTGTTTCCTTGCGATTGGCTCTAGCAGTCTTCTCTATTTCAGAATCGAACGCAAGAGTACCTGGAGCAGATCTGGTCATAAGAAATAAAAAACAAGATTAGTACGTTGCCAGTCCCCGGCAACGGCGCCAAAATTTGATGCGGTCGTTGAGAGCACAAAAATATCCTATCCCTAATAAATAATGAAAGAAAATAGTAAAAGGGAAGTAGGGTCAAATCCTCAGGGACTGGTTTGCAAAATATCTTGTTTCGTGAAATCCTGGGCAGAATCTTGCCCAAGAAAACCTGCGTTCCTGAAGAATAAAAAAACTGAATTAAAAGTTGATCTTAAAAAAACAAAAGCAGAATTTAAAGTTGACTGAAATTGTAATTACGAGAATTAAAACAAAAATAAAAATAAACAGAGTTGAGAAAATAAAGACTTTCTTATGTGGCGAGATTCCAGCCTCCGGTTGCCTAGTTCCGCCTTGGGCTCAATCCTCGGCTTTTAGATGACCCTTCTCAAACCAAGTAAGCCAGTTTTAGTGGAAGAGGACGCCTACGACCACTAGCTCCAAGAATTTAGACTTACGAATTTAGGGAACCTGACTCTAGCCTGTAATCGCTTTTGTGGGATCGTCTATGCTAGATCAACGCTTCTCAATGGCGAATCCCACACCATTTTGTCTCTTGGGCTCGCCAACCTCTGACGTAGTAAGTTAACGAACCGACTGTGCAATCATTCCAAAACATACAAAGCGGCCGCCTTTGCATACGTTGAAAAGTTTACTTCTTAAGGGACATAGGCGGGCGTCACCCAGTAGTGTGCGAGAAACGATGAATACTTGGCGAGAAGGCTAAGTACGGATTCTAAGCTTCAAGAACCCTTTTTGGGGAACATCGACAACCTTCGGCTAGATGGGTTTAGTGGCTCATGGTTGTGATATAAAAGAAAATAATTATAAAAATGGAAAAGGGAATTTTATTGAAAGAAAATATGGAAAGAACAAAAGCCTAGACTTTTGAGGGAGAGTGTTTACTGAGAAAAGATGGATCCATTTTGAGTCACTTCACCCCTATTTATAGCTAGGGAGATAGTCTAATCCTACTTAAACTCCCAAAAGATAAATACATTTAATTGAAGATAAATAAAATAAAATCCTAAAATTAAATAATCCTTAATAATTATCTTAATATTAATTATCCTAATATAATTAAAATAGAATTTGATAGAATAAAATCTCTTCTTTTTACATTTCAACCCTTGTGTCATCCATGCTTGCACTTTTGGCACCAATTTTTCCCTGTGTCGCACATTGGCCCATTTTATCTCTAAATTCACGCTTTTGGCCCTTAATTTCACTTTTGTCTTCAATTTAGTCCCTATGAGATAAAAGATCATAAATAGCCCAAATTAGCAGGACCATACTCAGAATAAACACATAATTAATACATAAAAATACGTTATTCTAGAGTATTATCAAGGGTCATCTTCTTTGCTGACAGTAAGGTGTGATTCAAAATCATCATCAGACAGCCCTTCACCTGTTACATAATCTCGCATCCAAGAAGGTTTATTGTGTTGCCTTCTTGAATGTTGTTATCCTTGGGCTTCTTCTTGCTCGACAACTTCATCATAACCGTCATCAATATCTTCCTCTATTTCCTTCTCCTCCTGATCATCATCCATTTCAGCATTACTTTCACTGGCATTCCAATCCAACTTGGATTGAATTAAGCTTGTGAATCCTTCTCCCCAATTCCAGCTTCTATCTTTTTCAAATACAACATCTCGACTAATAATTATCTTTCCATTGTTTGGATTATATAGTCGATATGTCTTTCATTTTTCACTAACTCCTAATAAAACACAGGTTACACTACGTTTATCCAATTTAGTTAGGAAGTTATCTCCCACATACACGTGAGCCACACATCTAAAGACCCTGAAATATCCCACAGAAGGTTTTTCACCACTCCAAGCTTCTTCTAGCGTCTTGTTCTGCACTACTATTGTCAGATTTCTATTGAGAAGATGTACTGCCCAATTGACAGTTTTCGGCCAGAAAGTCTTGGGGATACCTTTTGCAATCATCATACTTCGAACCTTATTCATAATACTACGATTTTTCCGCTTGGAAACACCATTTTGCTGTGGAGAATATGGAGTAGTAAGCTGTCTTTTTATCCCATTTTCATCGCAAAAATTTGAAAATTCTGATGAAGTAAATTCACCGCCACGATCTGTTCGGAGACACTTAATTTACCGACCCGATTCACGTTCGGCTTTAGATTTGAATCCCTTGAAGAATTTAAATGCTTCTACTTTCTCATGTAAAAAAATAAATCCATGTCTTTCTACTATAATCATCAATGAAAGTGATGAAGTGCCTCTTGTTGCTGTTAGACATTGGTTGAATAGGGCCACATAAATCAGAATGAATCAATTGCAGCGGTAGCTTAGCTCTCCATGAACTTTTCTTAGGAAATGGATCTCGTTGTTGCTTTCCATTCAGACATTCCTTACACACTCTTGATGGTTTTGCCAACTGCAGTAGACCAAAAACCATCTCTTTCTGTTGTAAAGTGTTGAGTCTATTGAAACTCAGATGACCATAGCAGCAATGCCATAATTGACCAACATCTTCAGTTATTGTATTGAAGCAAGTTGTACCAGATGGTAGATACAATGCTGCAATTTTGAACATGCGATTTGAAGACATCACAGATTTCATGATAACACATCTCTCAGGATGATAAACCTTGCAGCTGTTGTGTTGAATAACCATAGCTAAGCCCTTCTCTTGAAGTTGACCAACACTTAACAAATTATTTTTCAAATCAGGCACATAAAAAACTTCTGTTATTACTTGTATTTGATTGTTGATCTGTAGCCACACATTTCCTTTACCTTTCACCACGAGGGTAGCATCATTTCCTAGCTTCACATTATTTGCAAATTGCTCATTGAAGTCTGCAAAATATTCTTTTTTATTACACGTGATTGCTACAACCGGAGTCTAAAAACCAATCGTCACTCTCGAGTTAACCAACCCATGCCATGAGCAGCATTTCTTCAGAAATCTCTGTATGATTACTTTCCTTGCTCTGACATTCCCACTGGAAGTGCCCTAGTTTATGGCAATTAAAGCACTCAACAGTGGATTTGTCAAAGTTTTCCCTTCCACGTCCTCGACTTCGTCCTTGATAGCCACCACGACTTCGTTCTCGAGTAGAAGATTCTCCATATGTCACATTCAAAACTTGTTCCTCTTCTGGGCTAATCATCCTTTGCTCGTGTACTAGCAAACTGCTTTGTAATTCATATATGGATAGGTTGCTAGTGTCTTGTGCCTCCTCAATAGAACAAACCACATAATTGAATTTCGTTGTCATGGATCGTAATATTTTTTCCACAACTTCTCTGTCACTTTTGTTTTCACCATTAGCTTTCATTTTGTTCGCAATAGTAAGTGTACGTGCGAAATAATCATTCCTAGTCTCACCAGCCTTCATGTGGAGTGTCTCAGATTCCTTTCTCAATGCCTGTAATTGAGCTCGCTTAACCCTCGTCGAACCTTGATATTTCTTCTTCACAGAGTCCCATATTCCTTCCTGAGAATCGTCTCGAGAATGGATCGATCCAAAGCTTGAAAAAGATAATTCTTCACCTTCAGGTCCTTAAGTCTTTGCTCATCAAATTGACGTTGCTGCGCCTCCGTAAGTGTCATTCCAACAGGTGCAGCCGAAATTCCAGTTTCCACCGAACTCCAATATTCTTTTGAACGTAGAAAATTCTCCATCAACATTGCCCAATGATCATAATGACCATCAAACTTAGGAATTACAGGTTGCACAAACGTATTTTCTGTTGTCATTACTTTTTTTCTCTCTTAGTTTTAGCTAGCTGCGGCTATGCTTTACCAGGCCTGAACCTGGTTCTGATACCAGAATGTTAGAAAGAAAAAACAGGTGCTAAAGTATTTGATTGAAAGTACTACTACATTTTATTCATGTTCTTGACACATATATATAGTCAAGCTTACTAACAAACTGCAGCAAAATACTTTGTTGATTTTTAGCAACTACTCAACTAAGAATAAGGAAGCAGCTAACAACTAGAAACAAGAAAATATCTAACAACCTCCAGTAACAATTGGAGACTTATTCAAACATATCTAATAAAAAGATATAATATTACATGATATTATAATGTTTAATCATTGATGCATATATATAAACTATTAAAATATTATATACTATATGATATGATAAAACATTATATAATATAATAGGAGGGCTAACTTTCAAATGTGCGAAATGTACAGGGATTTAGAGCATATCTCAACCAGTATAATAATAATTAGTATATTATCTACTACTCTACTATTATAGTAGGTGATATAGTATTACAAAATAAAATAATAAAAGATATAGCATCAATAGTTATGTGTAATTTAGTATATTAAAATACATGTTTATAATTATAATTAAAAATACATAAAATATTATTAAAATATTAATATATTTTATAAAATATTATTTTTATTAAATTAGATTTTGAATTGGGTTTAACTTTTACAGATTGTATTTATGTATTAGGTTTAATTTCTTTTTATTTTGGGCTATAATTAGTTTTTTTTTTTAGTTTGGGTAATAATGCATATATTATTTGGGTTTGGGCTTAGTATAATATATTTGAGCTTTGGAATAAATATTTTAAAATATGAGTATTATGTTTATAAATTTAATAATAATGAAACAATAAAAGATATTTTCATTAATTTATATAATATCATAGCATAATAAATATTATATAATAAGCACTTTAATTATTTTATATAAAAGAACTCTATTAAATATATATAATTTATGTTTTTTATAAGGCAAAATTAAATTATGTTGTCATTGTATATAAATAAAATGAATTATTACATTCAAAATTATTTGAATTCATTAGAGCCCGCCCGGTTCAATCCTAGCCTAAACCCGAAAAAATTTGAGTCCAAAGTAAGCCTGATCCGAGCCCCTGTTTGCCAGCTCTAAATACAAATATATTAATAGAATCAATTTTTTTACTTATAAGTAAGGTAATTTATTTAACTTAATTAAATTTAGTTAACTAAATTAAAATTATTATTTATAAATAATAAAATGTTTATATGTCAAGTGGGGTTTATCGTAAAATAGTGCTCATATTTTGAGCCTATGGAGACGCAACCTCTTAATAACCTACATGGATTTGGTATGGCTTGACGTAGTAAAGTATATGTCATCTAACTATCTTGGTGACTTTAGATTAAGGAAATGATTATTCATGAAGACGCCTTTCTAATAACAATATAGAAGTTAATAGAAAGAATAAAAAGTGGGGTTGGAGGCATCAAGTTATGCCTGAAATAAAGGCTAATGGAAAAGGGTTATTAATTAAGCAGAACCTACTTCAACTCCCTGTTAATAAAGAGTATATGTGAAGGGGAGGGGGAGGGGGTTCCTAAGGCAAGATGGAAAAATAAGATTCACTACTTTATATGATCAGTGGCGGGCATGCAAAGTAATAACCCTTGCAAAGGAAATTAAAGGCCCCAAGCCATTCCTTTCTTCTTTATGCCCACTATTCACTTACTTTCTTACCAAGCTTAGAACACCCTCCCCCCCATCCAATTTCGTATATAAGATTGGTTCAATGAAACTGGTGATTCACAGACAAGCATTATTTTCAGCATCAACAAATACATATACAGAAATTCAACCATGCCGATATATGACTCATCATCAGAGTCCGACAATGAGATCACCCCACGCGGAAAGCTCTTTGGACGCCAAAGGCCTATGCATGCCATTCTTGGTGGAGGAAAAGGTATTCTTTCCATCTCTCTTTTCACATACCCATATATATATTCACTACTTCTGTGTTTGGTAATAAGGTTGGAATGAAAGAAAATTGTGTTAATTGTGAGGTGTTATTGCAGACTGAAATCGAAAAGAATTTCAACCAAAGTTTTAGTTTTTTGTGTTGTGGTAGCAATTAAAAGAAAACAAATTTAATATGAAAATAGTGGCTAAGTAAGAATACTTTTTTAATTAAATTTATATTTAATATTGTCAATAAATCATTTATGTGGATGTTTTTGACATTATCAATAACCTTTTATAGAAAACAATTTTATTTTATTTTATAATAAGACCTCATCAAAAATAAATTAATTTATTTTTTAAAAAATATTTTTAATGAACTAATATTGGCTAATTAACGATATTAAATTTTATTAATCGGAGTCTAATAAAAGTAAATGAAAATTTCAGTTGCTGATGTATTACTATGGAGGAACCCAAAGGTATCAGCCGCTTTGTTAACGGGAGTGACAACCATTTGGTTTCTCTTCGAGGTGGTTGAGTACAACTTCGTCACCCTCCTCTGTCACATCTCCATCACCGCCATGCTTGCCATCTTCATCTGGTGCATTTCTGCTGATTATTTTGGATGGTATATATTCTCTTTTTCTTTTTGCTTCACCACCCTAAACCATAACATTCATTAATCCAAACCTAATATTGATTCACATTTCATCTCCAAGGAAACGTCCAATGATCCCTCAGTTGTTATCAGATCAAGCTGCCTTCAGTGAAGTTGTTTACTTCTTCCATTGGAGGTTCAATCAGTTCCTTCAAAAGCTCCTCCACATTGCTGGTGGGAATGATCCTGTCAATTTCTTTCTGGTCATTATTTCTCTTTACGTACTATCGGTGATTGGATCTTGTTTCGACTTCGTCAACCTTCTCTTCATTGGTAAGATTTAATCATATCACTATTAATGATTTTTAAAGCATTGAGAGCATTCAAGTAATAATAGTTTTTCTTTAAAGGGCTTGTGAGCATGGAAACACTGCCATATCTGTACACTCGATATGAGGATGAAGTTGATTATCATGCCGGCCAAATGACTCGAAAGGGGAGCAAAGTGTACAAAAGGTTTCTTAACAAGATACCCAGAGGAACAGTCAAGGAAAAGAAACATTCGTAAATAGCCCAAATGTTACCATTCCACATGTAAATGTAAATGAAATCCTGTAAAATAATGAAATATGTTTGATGGGGTGGTCTAATAAATCAGATTTACAGTCTGATCAATGAATCTAAATGAAAGCAAAAAACCATTTTCCGATATCCTCTGTTTGCTGTCCACATTTAAACCACTAATTGGTTTGCATTGCATAGGTTAATGGCTTCAGTGCAGTGCTTTGGATTTAAATGATAGTGGGATATGATAGCACCATACTTTTTGTCAGAATTCAATTCAGAATAATCTTCACCAAAACAAGTAAAACAGATGAATGAGTGGTACATACATGTGTTTTGTGATGCTATAAACAATCCCTCCTACTTTACATAAAAAAATTATTTTAACTCTCCCTTTAATTTGTCATATCTTTTAACCTTTAAACTTGTAAATCATCCTAAAATATATGAAAAATGTAAACTTTGCTGATGTTGACATACTCCTCGACTATGAGATGAATACTACATTAACAATTAATTAATTTCTAATTTAAAAAAAAAAATTTAAAAATATTTTTTATTTTTACAAAATTTTTAAATAATTTTAATAACTTTCTATATATATTATTGGATATTTCTCAAATTTTTTAAAAATTAATTAATTGTTAATGTAACATTCGTATGGCGCAGTCCACATGTATACCCACATGAGTAAAGCTAATGTTTGTTAACTTTTTTTTTATCTATTTTGTGGTAATTTGACAAAAGAGTAAATTCAAAAGTAAAGGAACAATAAACTAAATGAATGATTAAAATAAAATTTTTAAAAGTTTAAAAATTAAATAAATTATTATGCTTAAAAAAATTCAATCAGGATGTGGAAACTCTTTAAAAAGTTTCTATTATTAAAGCTGTTTTTGGGAAGTGTCCACTAATTAGGCAAATAATTGCATTTTTAAACTCTCTTCTCCACAGTTAATTTAGGATAAGATTGGACTAGTTCCAGCCTGCCCAAGTTACTATACTAAGGAAAAAGTTGCTCTTCAATAATTGAGAATTATATATATATATATATATGTATTTCAAGATGGTGGCCACTAGCCAACCATCTAATTAGTGCTGATCACACACAGATTCTCAGAATTTGACTGTCATGGATGAAAGCAGTTAACATATAGCTTGTTTTTTTTTTTTTTTTTTTTTATTATCAATTTTTCGAGTGACAAGAAAGAGTGGAAGTGCATATAAAACCAACCATGCATCATACATAATACATTTGTGGTGCTGCATGTTGACCCACTACTAATATTTCATGTCAATTTCTGATGGTTCATGCCTGCCAATTCTAGTGCAAACAAGAAGAATCACAAAAAGCTGAGTGGAAAATTAAGGAAATATCTCACTAAGGCTTTCCGGATCTTGGAGCATATATTATTATATCATTCTTATGGTTTTTGGTAAGTCAATGACCTAGCTACTAGCAAATATATAAGAAGACTCACTACTTGAGTCTTTGGATGCTCATTTCACTCAAGGAAATTAAACCACACCATCCATCAATATCACTAATCAAGGCTTGGGGAAGAAGAAGAAGAAGAAGAAGATGGTTAGGGAACTGAAAGTAATTAGTGATGTGGATGGAGGTGGGATAGGTGGTCTTTTCCTAGTCTTATGGGCTGCTTTGCTCACCCTTTCTTCCATTTCAGCCATACTATTCTCTTGTGCGGATGGTGTATCCAAGGAGAAAACTGACTCAGGTGACACCAATTTTTATGGTGGAGGATGTACTGCTGGGTGTGGGGGTGCTGGATGTGGTGCAGCTTGTGGTGCATAAATCCTTGATTTCAAAACTTTAACATGTTCCATTTTAGCTTACTCATTCTGTCTTGAGCATCTTTTTGCTACTTTGAAACATAGAACTTCAAAGATGATGTACTAATTAGTACTAACTATAAAGGTTTATGCAATTACACAGATGCATTCTCAGGGTATTACTGAGTTGCAGGCTGAAGATCATACATATGTATTGCGAGGATATAGCAGTGCATGATTATAATTGATGAGAACAATTATGTCTATATAATGAGATCAAGTTTGAGTTGCTTGTTTATTGCTGTCTTTTCACTTCAGTCCAGTCATGCGAATCAACAAAGCATGTGCATATCGTTCTGCTGTCTACTCCAAGCATATGTTAATACTTAATAAAGAATGTTTAAGCCACTAAAGTTTAAAGCCCTTGAAATTCAATTTACAGATAAAGAGTTATACTCATCGCCATGAATGAGTTGATTTAGAACTGACAGACAGACAAAAAGGCACAAAGTCCTCTCATCACTTGCATTTTTTGTTTTTATTTATTATTGCAAAGGTCAACTGAATAAATGTTATTATGGATTAAATCAACTAAATAATAATAATGGCAGCAAAGAAAACAACCCATTTAATTGAAGCGTGCAAAACGTTTGCATTTTTCCTTTTTCTTTTAATGGATATTTGATTTCCATGTTTCTAATATTTATTATCTAAATGTGTTTATGCTATGAACAAAAAGTCAAGATGGCCGAGTTGGTCTAAGGCGCCAGTTTCAGGTACTGGTCCGAAAGGGCATGGGTTCGAATCCCATTCTTGACAAATTTTTGTATTTTTACTTTTAAATACGACGGCTGGGCTAACAGCCCACTACAACTATTTACGTTAACTAATTGGATAGTATATTTTTTAAATAATTAACATAATAATAGAAATATAACAAAAAAATGTAATTAGTAGTAAAAATAGTTGATAAAATAAAATATTTTTTATAATTTATAAAATTTTTAATCATTTTTATGTTAAAATAATTATATCTTTATTTTAAAAAAATAAAAAAAAAGTGTTATCAATTCAAAGATTAAAAGATGTTATATATTCGAATAATTAATTTATCAAAATTTTAAATAAAAATTCTAGCATATAAAATGATTCATGTAAATATAAACAAGTGTTGGGTGCAATTGTAAGTCAAATTGTATTCTTAAAGGGAGAACACAAGTTTTAACCTTAGAGATAATATTGTTGAGAAAAACAATCATGAACCCCAAACATGGACTATAAAACGAAATATGAAAAATACCAAAAAATACGACACATGCAAATATAATAATTCAATTAGTGCTTATAATATATAAGATTCATGCATAATTTATTAACCAATGAAATAAATAAATATGTTATATCCTTTCATTAAGAGAAAACGTGTCAGCCCAAGAGGTATTGTTGACTCTACATTGACTTCCTGAGCATGACCGCTCGTCCCACCTGTGAACATACTTCCAATACAATAAAGAGTCTATTTAGGTTCTACTAACTTATATCGATAGAATCTCATGATACATGCATATGATTATCCATTACACATTTAATGAGATTGAATTCTTCTATCCATATCATACTAGTGGACAAGGGGACTTCTCCTATAAATACCCTAGAAAACTATGCATAGGAGATTGACCTTTTTGCAACCTGAGAACTTGTCTTCTCAATCAGTCTATCCTTTCTGGCTCTCGGTCTCTACGGATGAATCAACCTCCATTATCCACTACGAACTCTTCTTTATCCTCCTCTCTTATTTTACTCTAAATCAACAAAATATAAATAATGATGTGTGAAAATTACTTAATTATAAAATACATAATTTCTTAATGAATAATAAAGATAGGCATTTTCAGAAAAAAGAAAACCCATTAAATGTTAATTATAAATATAAGGCATAATATATATATATTGATCCTTGAGGTTACCATTAGTTACACAATTGGTCCCTTACATTAACATCATTTGTTTTTGAACAATTGGATGAAGTGGCCAAATTAGGATGTGACAAGTGGGCAAATAAGGGAATGACATGTGTCTTCCACTTTAATTATTCTAAAATTTTTAAAAAATATATAAATATATAATATAAAAATCCAAAAAATGAACATATATAATTCAATAAAAATAGTTAAAATTTCAGAAAAAATAAAAAAATATAGTTAAAAATTTAGAAAATTTAAAAAAATGTATACAAATTTCAAATAATTTAAAAAAATGTTTTATAAATTAAAAAAAAAAACACTTGATCGGTCAATACCTGGTCAATGTCAGTCAATCTTTTGAATATTTATAATACTTTTTCCTTTTTTTCAATTTTTCGAAAATTAAACTAAATTTTTGAAATTTTTAAAAGTTTTTACCTTTTTTGTAATTTTCTAAATTTGTAACTATTTTTTATTGTTTGAAAATTTTCAAATAGTTTTTGAAATTTAAACTATTTTTTTATTTTCAAATTTTATTTATCTTCAATTTTTGAACTTTTATAATATATATTTCTTATATTTTTTTTTTAATTTTAAGCTCTTTTTTTTTTAGAATAATTAAAGAGGAAGACATGTTCCCCTGTTTGTCCATGTGTCACCTCTATGTTTATGTTATGTTATTAATTGTAGGCACCAATTTATATAATAGATGCAAACCTCAAGAATTAATTTAATCAATTAAAACTTAAGATCCAACTTAAGAAAAATGATCTAATTTAGGGATAAATCTATATATTAAGCCTAAATATAACTATAATAAATCATCAATACAAATTTTGAGACTTCAATCCTATATCTTTTGGATGTTATTTTTAAAGGTAAATGTAAGAATGAAATAAATAAAGTTTCAAGCACTATTATATACTAAATATTTAATATTAAAGGAAAAACTATTTTTTTCTGTTAATATTATATTATTAAGATATCATAACTAAAGAACCTAATTACTTTTTTAATTCATTACTTTTTTTTTTCTTTTTCAAAATTTCATGAAAATATATAAAACTTGTTAACTCTCTTTATAATATTTTATGTTTGGATGAATTATATAAAATTATGCTTTTCATATGTTATTTCTAATCATCGTAACATTTACTCATATATTATGATATAATATGAATTTTATTGAAGGAGATAATATAATTTTTGACTTCGAATTTAACAATTATCTTTAATTTAGTATTTGTACATTTTTTATCCACTTTGGCATCTGAACTTAGTAATTAGATTCATTTTAGTTCATGATCTTAAAAAATATAAAAAAGTTTGATGACGTGACACTTTGAGATTATGCCACATCATCACTTGAAAATTTTAAAAAAATTATATAAATTTTCAAGTAATGGCGTGATACAATCTTAAAGTGTTGCATACAATGTTCTAATAATCGATCAAACAACTGGTTATCAATTCAATCGGTTTGATCGGTTCAACTACTAGACCAACAATTAGGGGTAAGCCTTTGATCGAGCCGAATCGAATCGAATGAATTTTTTTTTGAGTTAATCGAGTTGACGAATCTTATTTTATCATCCGAACTCGATTTGAAAATTTTCTTGAATTGAGTTGAGTGAGATAGAATTCGAATCGAATATATTTATTCAAATTAAATTAAAAAAATGACTTTGAATCCTTGTAGTCACTGTCACCTACCATAAGTAAATTTGTTATTAACTTTTATCTCCTCATATTTATTTATTAATATTTTACATACGGATTAGCTTCTTTGCTTCAATTATCTTTTGATTCCTGTCACCAGAAATTAAAAAAAAATATTAAATTTAAAAAATGTGATTTTTTAATAAAAGTTATTTTAAAGATAAAATGTGAAATTGATACCAACAAAAAATTTTAACACGAATATTTTATGGCATCATCAATAATTCAATTTTAACATAAATTAATAAATATTCAACATGATTAAACAATTCAATAAAATAAATAATAAAAAATATGAAATTTAATTCAATAATATAAATAGTATACATAAATTTGAAAAAAAAAATTGAGATATAGCAGGAAATAAAAGTTTGGGGGGAAAGTAAAAGGAAAAGTTCTGGAGGTTTGAGGGGGAGTAATTTTTTTAGGGGAAAGTAAATTCGAAAAAATTCGAGTTGATTCGTTTAACTTGATTAATTCGATTCGAATAATTTGAATTTTGAACTTTTTTCCAATTTTTTCGAGTCAAATCGAATTTACTCACTCCTATCAACAATAAATAAATAAATAATCATAAAATTTTTAAAAATACTTTTTTTATTGAATTGGTTCAACCTGTTCAACTACTGGTTTTTGTAACAATTTTTTATTTTTATTAATTTTGAGTAGTTTTCGATTCAATTGGTTCAACCATTTTGTTTGGACTAGTATACTAAGAACACTAGTCATATCATCAAATTTTGATAAAATCCAAGTTCAATAATTAAAATGGATCTAGTTGACAAATTCATGTATCAAAATGAATAAAAAATACAGATATCAAAGTAAATCTAATTACCAAGTTTAAAGACTAAAAATTATATAACCCCTAATTGAAACAATATAATTTTTTCTTTTAAAAATACAAAACCAATTCACAGCTATCTTTTTAGGTTAAGTATATGTATGGATTAAAAAGATATATTTTTTAAAAAAAAAAAAACCTTATTTTTGAAAAGTGATGATATTATGTAAATTAAACAATTTATTATAACAATTTGAGTTATTAAATAATTTTTTTTCGAGGTCAGTAATTTAAAAGAACAAAATTTGCTTTTACATATATAATTAAATTACATAAAATAGTATATTGAGAGAGACTCTTCATTTATTTATATAATTTTGTGAAAATTTTAATAAAATGATCAACCCACAATACCTTGGATTTACAAATATTTAAGGCATAACATCGACATGGGAACTAAAACAAATCACTACAACTACTAAATGGTAGTGAGTTGGGTGAAAATTGTAGCTTTATTTAGGAAGTCGATGGCACCAACACTGATGCATATAGTCCTCCAAACTCCTTTTTGGATTTTCGTAGTAGGTAAGGATGACATTTGCTGATTAAAGTTTCAATTTTGCAGCCTGGCTAACTTTGTGATGTTCATGTATGAAGAAATAATTGATTGTACATGTGAGTAGATATACAAGTAGTTGCAATTGAGGAAACTAACAAGTAAACAACAATAATTATATAATTTATGGCATCTTGCCCAAAAAATTATTCTACTATCTTCAAACACATACAAGTGATGATTTAAGTCCCACCACTTATCATATATCAGTCTCACACTCATGATAAGATCTAGATCACTCCCCACCAAGTTTTTCTTAAAAACTCAACTATAAAATCAAGTGATTCGCTATTTTACTTACAAAATACACTCATAAAATAATTCCTAATACAACAATATAAAGTGCTATATTTATAGAAAATATAAACGTTAAGAATTGAGTTTGTAGATATATATATATATATATATATTTAAATCTTTATAATTTTTATATAGAATCATGGATCAAATTGACAGAAAGTATGAACATTACAAAACTAAATTTATTATTATATTAATTAAAAAAGTGTCATGCCATTGTTTCATTAATCACTTAACAATTGGGTGATAGAAAACAATCTCAAAAACTTTGGTGAATAAATTGCAATCTTTTTTTATTTAAGTGATCAAAATAAAAAATTATTGACTATAATTTATCATTATATATATATATATATATATATATTTGTTATAAATAAAAACCATTTATGTCCTTTCTTTTGGGTAGCATTTGTGCTTTCTTAAACTATCATTCACAAGTACTTATAAATTTAATTTTGAAGGATGGCCACTACTAAAATATTGAATAGGTTTTTTTGTAATTATATTTTATTTACAAACCCAATAAAACATATTTTTTTATTAAACAATAAATAAATATATTTACAAATTTTTAGTAAATATTTTTAAAATAGACATTTAATTTTTAATTATATAAATGTTTATATAATAATTAATAAAAACAAATAAAATCATCACACTATATTTAATTAAATTAAAGCTCACATCATATAAACTAAATAAATTAAGTAATCCATTAGTCAATGAATATATAACTAACTGCTTTGAAATATTCTTTATACAACCAAAATTTTTATTTTGTCATCAACATTGTTTTTGCACTATTTATACAACTTACAACCAAAATGTCTAACAAAACACAAGGAAAGATTGACAGAAGACCTTGTACAACAATCTCTTATATGGAACAGAGCAAAGTTTGGTTTCATGCAATAGCTTCCTTTCCTTCATGGAGAACCATCTGATCAAAGTGCCAGATCCCTGAATATCCACAGAAGAAACAAGTTGAGAGAATAAGGAGTATATATTCTATATACATATATAAGGATTTGACAGTGTAAAGTTTGGTTTCATGCAATAGCTTTGAAAGTGTTAATAAAAGCTAAAGCCTTGAGAGATTCCAGTCTTACTATATGTTATATGTGAATTCTCTCTCAAAATTATTCCAGTTTTTATGTCCTACTACATATACAATTTTCACTTTGTTGCGCTTTCTATTGAATTTATTCTGGTTCTAGTTGATCGTAACTGCATTATTTGCTATTAGTATTCTACTTGTAAGCTCTTAAAAGATAAAAACATGATTATTCTACATAGGGATTTCATAAACCAAATTAATGGAAGTTTCAGAATTTGAACCTTATTAACAGGTTAAAGGTCAAGTGATAAGTGCAAACAAAAAAAGGATAGCAAAGAGAAAGAAGGGAAATTCTTACTCTAACTCAGTCAGTCAGTCATTTGAGCTATGAATATTATACTCTGCCCCTTCCATGCTCATGGTAGTAGTAGCATCATCGACTGATGTGGTGAGCTCATCTTCAAAGTCCTCAAATGATCTTTCCATAGATAATAGAAATGGCTTTGGAGGTATTTCAAGCAGCTCAACATCGCCTTCAAGCATTTCCAAAACCTTACTCATCAAAGGACGATCTGTAGGCTTTATTTGTATACACCAGAAAGCAACTATGATCATTTTCCTTACAGTTTTCTTTTCGCTCTCAGTGGCATCTTCCACTTCTAAATCCTCCCCTCTATCAAATCGGACATAAATCCAAGAAGGAAAATATATTTCACTAGATTGTCTGGCTTGTGCATTCAAATTCCTTCTCCTTCCTGCCATTTCCATTAACAACATTCCGAAACTATAAACATCAGCCTTATGTGTGACATTCCCAATGTTCTTGTAAAACAATTCTGGAGCAAGATATCCGAGAGTACCTCGTGCTGCAGTGAGAGACACAATACTGTTATCTATAGCATGCAATTTTGCAAGACCAAAATCTGAGACTTTTGGGGTGAAGTTTTCATCTAGAAGAATGTTATGTGGTTTGATATCAAAATGCAAAATCTGCATATCACATCCCTGGTGCAAGTATTTTATTCCTTGAGCCACTCAGAATGCAATTTCAAATACTCTTTCCCAACTCAAATTGATGTTCTTTTCTTTTGAAAATATGACCTTATCTAAAGAACTATTTGGCATAAAATAATAAACAAGGGCTTGTTTCGATCCTTCTACACAAAAACCAACAAGTTTTACCACATTAACATGATGAATCCTTCCAATGGTAGAAACTTCATTGATAAAATCTTGCCCTTGAGATTTTGACAATTCTAACAACTTTATTGCAACAAAATGACCGCTACGAAGCTTTCCTTTGAATACAGATCCAAAACCACCCTGCCCTAATTTATCTTTAAAAGAGTCTGTCATTCTCTTTATGTCTGAATAAGAATATCTTATGGGCATTAACTTGTTTTGCATTCGAAGAAATTCTTCAATTGTATCATCCACACACAAGTGTCTTCTTCGAAACTTAAATACTACAACTATAATCAAGCATGAAACCCCGATTAGAGTTCTAATAGCAGTCGCAATACAAAGGCATCAACATAAAAAGCATAAAGATAAATATTTATTGTTTTATCTGAATTAAGAGTTATGTTGATTCGACATTGAATTTAAAAACTCAATCAAAGACTTTTAAGTTATTATAACTGATAGAAAAAAATTGTATGTCAGGTCCATGAAAGAAATTGAAATTAAAGAAATAAAAATTATGTATTTTATCCATAAGTTATAATTATATAATGAAAACCAATGATTGATTATATTAATAATCGTATAATTAAAAAAAAAGTGTTGGTAAAATTGATTCTCACCTGTTAGAATAAGGAAGATAACCTGTGTCCCTGTCAAGTGAACATTGTAGAAGGCCCAAATTGCCCGGGGCCCATTTCATTACACCCAAAACCTAATCAGCCTACCCTAAGCCCAATTGCAACCAACCCACAACTAATAAACAGCAACCCAAAATTACTAAGCCCAAAACCAGACCCAACTAAACTAAACCCTAAGTAGCCCAAACTAAACCAGAAAAGACAAAACCCTAGCCACTTGCCTCTGTTACACTGCCACCGTCGCGCCACTTGTTCTGCCACCGTCCTTACCTGCTCTCCTGCAAATCAAGGCAGACACGCAACAGAATATAAAAAATGAACAGTAAAAGATTGTAAGAATCGGCTATAAAAAGCCGTTTTAAACCATTTGTAAGGGGGATTCGACCCTTTTTATCAATACAGAAATAAAATTCTTCAAGCAAAAAAAAGCAAAAAAACAGAAGCAGTAATATTCAAAGGAAAGAAAAAAGGAATCCAAAAAAGGTCCTAAGGTCTTTATATTTCCGCTACTTTTCCTTTTATTTTTGTTTTTTTTTTTTTTTGAATCTGTTATCTACCTATTTACTTATTTTTCTAAAAGAAATCAGTTTATATACATATAAATATATCATTAAAAAAAAAGGAAATTCACCTTTTTTTCGATTCTCCGGCAGCAGTGCGCGGTGGCCGGCGGCGGCGGCAGACTGCCGAAAATCCCACCGGAGGCCCCAGCCCTGCAGAGAAAAAAAAAAAGAGAGTTAGAGTTTTTTTTTAAAAAGTGATGAAATGAATTTTTTTTAAGAATTTTGGCCCTTAAATAGCCTTCCAAAACGACGCCGTTTTGGGGCTGGCCTTAAACACCCAAAACGACGTTGTTTTGGCATTGACCCGCTCACTGACCCGACCCGCCTCAGGATCCGCGTGTTTTTGCTTTTGGGGTTAATTTCCTATTTGGTCCCTCCGTCCTTTTTTATTCTGCAATTAGGTTTTCACTTTTTTTAAAATCCGGCCCAATAATTTCATGCTGGTTCCACTTTGGTCCATAGTGAAACGCAGCGCAGCAAGGCCTGGGAAATTTATCCATCCGATCCTCTTTATTCCGCGCGCGTTTCAGTCTAGTCCCTCTATTAATTATTTTATATAATTTGACCCGAAACTTCCATTTTAATGCAATTTAGCCCATTTTTCAATTATTTTGCAATTTTTATTATTATTACCATTATTTAATATTTTCATTTTTATTACTATTGATTATTTATTATTATTATTATTTTATTATTACTATACTATGCTACTATTATTTGTATTACTATTTTTGTTATTATTATTATTATTATTACCATTTTTTATTATCATCACTACTATTATTTTATTTATATTATTTATATTATTATTACTATTATTATATTATTTATATATATTTTTTATTATTTATTTACTAATTACCATTATCATTACTATTATTATTTTATTCTTTCTTATAGCATTATTATTTTGTTATCATTATTTCCTATTTTCACCATTATTATTTATATTATTATTATTATTATTATTATTATTATTATTATTATTATTACTGTTATCTTTATTTTTATTATCTTTCCTTCTATTACTATTATTATTATAAATGTATTGTTGTCATTATTCTTTATTTTACTATTATCATTGTTATTATCATCATTCTATTATTAAATTAGTTAACTTAGTATTATTACGTATATCATTCTTGTTTTTTTTTACGCAACCTAGCTTCGTAATTTATCTTTTATCAAATCGTATTACATTATCCTTTACCCGATTCATCGAGTTTTCAAATAACCGATATTTCGTATTAAAGATTCGAGGGAATCGAGCCCTAACTTACTGGGTTTCGATTTTTCTCATTTAATCTGAATAACGGAATATCCTTTTAAATCGCAATACAAGTTTTAAATAAAATACTCGTTCTCGGAATTTCAAAATGTTGCGCCCTAACTTACTGGACACGACATCTAGATATCCCGAGATAAGTTTTTAAAATAAAGGCAATATTCCGTATTTGGAATTTCGAGAAATCAAGCCCTAACTTACTGGGTTCTGGTTTCTCATTCGACAAACAACGGAATATCCTCTTCAATTCTAAAACCAAGTTTTAAAATCAAAAGGCAAACTCAGTTTCAGGGGAGCCTAAAGTGTCGCACCTAACTTCTTGGATATGATACTTTATCTCTTTGAAATAGGAGACCCTTATCATCCACCTCGAAGTTTTGAAAGTAAAAAGGATTGTATTTTCTAATCGTTAAAAATTTTCAACATTAGGACATGATTAATCAATTTGGTACCAATTTTGGGCATGACGAGGGTGCTAATCCTTCCTCGCACGTAACCGACTCTCGAACCTATTTTCTCAAATTTCGTAGACCTAAAGCCTGTTTTAGTAAACCAAAACGTTTTATTAAAACAAAGGTGATCCGATCACACCTAATAAAGATCGGTGGCGACTCCCATTTTTAATTTCGTTTTTAAAAACCAAAGTCGATCCCCGTTTTTTCCAAAAAATGGTTCACGACGACTTAAGCGACTCCAATCGGGGACATATCGAGTCGGCCATAGATCGATTAATTTTTGTCCTTTTGATTAAAAATTTGGAAAATGGACTTGAAAATTCATGTTTCTTTAAATGCACTTTCGATGCTATATTTGTAATAATGTCGAGTCCCATAAAATACTTTGGCATTGCATTGCATGACCGTTGTGGTCACACCTTTAAGTGGGAGAGAGAAGCTATGCCTTCGTGAGGTTTTCACCTCCGCATGGGCTAGTGGACTGCTTCCGGGATACATCTGTACCTATGTCTTCGTGAAGTTTTCACTTCCGCATGGCCATAGGGAAATGTATTCCCCTGAACCGAACTTGGTCCGTATGAGCCTATAATGGGTGAGGATCGAGGAATCTGCTGGTTCGGGTACCTGAACTTTAGAACTAAACCACACGTAGAGAACATAAGAACCCGCCCTAAGTCGAACTATGCCAAACCTTAGTAGTTACCCATATAGGTGTTTATATATTTTACTTGCTTTATATTTCATTTTGTGGTACTAACTGATTATGTTTTATTTTCTCTGCATGTCATTTCATATTTTAAGAGGTATCGATTCACGGTCAGGTTCTAAGTTAGGGAGCTGGTTATGGAGAACGAATTCCTTGATAAAGTGGAAGACAATGCAGCCGTCCGCATATGGTCAGAGCAAAGCCAATTAGAGAAAGGGGACAGCTTAACCGAGGGGTATGTATCGGAACTACGTGATTTCACTAGTATCAATGTCACGCAGAATGAACTCCAGGAGTTGAAAGCAATATGGACCCAGTGGGATGATGGGGCAAAGCAGTTGTTCTATCATACTTATGGCGATCTACCTTACTTGGTCGACATCAAAGTAGATAAATATCTGTTCCGAGCCATGACTCAATTTTGGAATGCCGCTTATAGCTGTTTCTCTTTCAGGAAAGTAGATGTAGTACCCACAGTGGAGGAATATACGACCTTGTTGCGTTGTCCAAAAGTTCAAATCGACAAAGCTTACTCAAAGGCCGTTAATGGCCCAACTTTTGCGAAGAAATTAATGAATATCACAGGGATGAGCGAGCAGTGGGTCTCAGCTAGAGTTCAGAAGAAAGGCGGTGGTAAATGCATACCTTGGGTGAGTTTGAGGGACCTAATCCTAACATATCCCGATGTAAAGAAAAAGATTGACGTCTTCGCCTTGTGTATTTACGGTTTGGTAATCTTCCCTAAAGCTCTAAGACATGTAGATGAAGCAGTTACTGATCTATTCGGTCGATTAGACAAAGGGGTCACGCCTGTGCCTGCGATCTTAGCCGAGACGTTCAGATCTCTGAATGCATGTCGAAGAACAGGTGAAGGCAGGTTCATCGGATGCTCACAGTTGTTGTTGGCTTGGTTCCATAGTCATTTCTGGAAGGTGGAGAAAGTGTCTTATCGGGTTTTCTCTGGAAATTACTCTCTATTGAAAGAAATAGTGGCTACACCAAGAAGAGAAGACGTGTCCGAAGAAAACTGGATGGCGATCTTTCAGAATCTTTAAGAAGAAGACATCGAGTGGAGGGCTCCTTGGATGGTTTCTCACGAAATTCTTTATCGATGTGGGAATTTTGACTGGGTCCCCTTACCCGGAATTTGGGGAGCTATTGGGTATGCCCCTTTACTTGTATTGAGGCAGTATGGTTCAAGACAGTTTGTACCAACGACGTATGGACTGGCTCAATGTGAGTTTTCATACCAAGGAGAAAGCTATAAGAAGAGGGTTAAGGAGATTTCTAGTTCCTGGAATCAGATTCATAGAATGAAGAGATTATCCGCAGGCCCAATGACGACCCTAGAATACAGTGGATGGAAGACTAGAAGGATTAATGATAACATCCCCGAGTTGAATCCAGAAGGCGCCCGATCAAGAGAAGAATACTTGCAAGTGGTCCCATCAGAATTTGAGATCGTAAAGCAAGATTTTGAAAGGATGAGTTCAGAGCTTGGAAAGAGGATAGAAAAGCGGAAGAAGAGAAAATGCACACAAAATTAGAGGCGGATGTTTAGAAATCGAGAGGTGAGAAACTAAGAAAAGAAAAGTGGAAGATAGAGGAAGATCGAGATAGTTTGAAGATAGAATATAAGAAGATGCGTCGACAATGAAAAATTTGGATTAGGAAAGACTCTAGAACAGTGGCGATGGGAGATTCGAGAGGAAAAGGCCAAAGCTAACTGTTGGGAGAAGAAGTTTCAAGGAATACAAGCGCAAAACGAGGCCTTAGAGAATAATTTGGCAGAAAGCCAAAAAGAGAAAAAGGGATTGAAAGCTAGAGTGGCTGAACTTGGGCGGTCTCTTCATCACCATCGAAGTCGTAATTCTGAAATTGAACTGAGATCAAGTCTAAACAAGATCGAGGAAATGAAGGGTAAGATTGAAGAATTAGAATCAGCATTGCATAGTTGTGAACTTCGAATTGAGCTTTTGGAAACAAGAGAAGGGCGTTGGGAAGAAGAACTTCACCATTCTCATGATCAAGTTAGAAATCGGGATTACCTTATGGGCAAAGCGATAGTTCAGATTCGAGAGGTAGTCGATCATCTACAAACTTTGGCAGCACAGGCCGATATGTTGAGCATGAAATATGAGCTGCAGTCGGGTCGTAGTCAAGAGCTAATCTCTTTGCTCGGGAAAATCAAAACTTTAGGCTTTAGGGCGAAAGCATATTTGTAGTTCGCTTTATGTAAAAGATTTTGTTTTCTAATAAAGTTCTCTAAAATGAAGTTGAATCTGAATCGATGCCTTCTTTTTTGCATTCATGCATTTGCATTACATCATATCATATGCATTTAAGTCCATAGAGAGAGCCTCATTAGTTGAAATTAATACAGAGAAGGAAAGGAAAATCAGAAACCGAGCATCGTTACGGTACACGACGCAAAAAAAAAAGCGATGGATCAAAGAATAGAAAAGTTAGAGCAGATGCAAAAGACATGCAGGATCAAATGCAAGAATGATTAGCCAAGATACAATAGGACATGATAGAGTGGATGCAAGAATCTCAGAATAATATGATAAGCCAGCTTACGCAGTTGCTGGCTAAAGAACATGAAAAAGGAAAAGGCCCCGCTATTAGTGAAGGACCTCCTCACCCTCCGTGTTTTACCCCAACAAACACCCAAGCGCAACCAGGATGTGTACCCCCAAAGGGCGCTGTCACACCATCGGGCCTCGATGTCGACGATCGACACCTGCGGTACTGCGCGCACTTTCCGACAGGCTCGGGTTCTAACCCAGGGGATAGTCCAGCTAACCCTGTGGTCCCTGATTTCGACGAAGTGGCAGAAATGGACCAAGCAAAAGTGGACTTGCCGAGACAATTTGAGGACCGTTGCAAGTGGTTAGAGGAGAAGTTCAAAGCAATGGAGACTGCTGACTACCGTTATGGGGTAGACGCTAAGGACTTAAGTTTGGTCCCTGACTTGGTACTTTCGCCAAAGTTTAAAACCCCAGATTTTGAAAAGTACAATGGGACTAGTTGTCCCAAAGCACACATCACGATGTTCTGTCGACGGATGGCGGGACACGTTAATAATGACCAGTGCGATTCACTATTTTCAGAACAGATGCCGTCGGTCTGCGGCCAAATAGTACAATCAGCTCAGTCGTACCCAGTTAAGACATGGAAGGACCTGGCACAAGCCTTCATGAAACACTATGGCCATGTAGCGATATAGCTCCCGGCGAGAATCACGCTCTAAAATATGGAGAAAAAGCCAAAGCGAGAGCTTGGACAATACGCCCGATGATGGAGAGAAATAGCAATACAAGTTCAGCCACCGCTCCTAGAGAAGGAGACAACCATGCTCTTTATCAATACTTTGAGGGCTCCTTTCATTAATCACATACTGGGAGGCACCACTAAAAGTTTCTCAGATATTGTGATTTCAGGAGAAATGATAGAAAATGCAATCAGATGAGGCAGGATAGAGGCAGGAGAAGGTGCTAGAAAGACGATTCCGAAGAAAAGAGAGAATGATGTAAACAACATAAGCACCCATAACAAAAGTTATTCAAAGCCTATTACTGTGAACCAGCCCAGGACCGTGATCGCCGATCATCAGAGCCCATCTAGACAGGAATCTAATGTAAAACAAAATACGGAGAAAATACAATTCACGCCGATCCCAACCACGTACAAAGAAGTGTACCAGAACTTGTTCGATGCACATGTGGTTGCCCCGCATTACTTAAAGCCTTTGCAGCCCCCATACCCTAAATGGTATGACGCGAATGCACAGTGCGAATACCATGTAGGAATTGTGGGGCATTCAATAGAGCATTATCTCACCTTCAAGAAATTGGTGGAAAAACTCATACAGATGGCGTTGTAAAAGTAGACGATACCCCTAGCGCAGAACACCCATTACCTAATCATGGGGTTAATATGATAGGTGAGAGTATGCGAAAAAGAGTTAAAATGGATGTTGCTGAAGTGAAAACCCCGATGAGACGGGTTTAGAAGGAAATGACGAGGAGGGGATTAGTTGTATCAGATCCGGTGAAAGAGTATGAAGAAACAAGAAATGGCTGTGAGTTCCATAACATGGAGGGGCACGTGATCCAGAACTGTATCGAGTTCAGAATGCTGGTGCAAAGGCTGATGGACGATAAAGAAATAGAATTCTATGAAAGCCAAGGAAGAGAAAACATCTGCACGTTGGAAGATGAATAAGCAGCAAAGGCCTCGAAAATTAGCTATCCTTTAGTTATCATCTCGCGGCCAAGGAACAATGAAGTGGGGGCAAAGATAACGCCGAAGGTCATAATTCAGAAACCTGCGATCTTTTCATATGAAGACAACAAAAAAGTTCACTGGAACTATGACTGCAATGTGACGATTCCTGAGAAGGGGGACTCGTCCAGCACTGCAAAGGAAAACCAGGAGGTAGGCTTCTATACGCGCAGCGGAAAGTGCTACGACACGACAAACACACGAGTTGAACTCACAAAAGAGAAAGCTTTGATAGGCGAACAAAAGAAGGAAAAGGCGACCAAACAGGAATCGCCTATAAATAAGCGAGCCATGAAGGAAGAAGAGGCTAAGGAGTTCTTAAAATTCTTAAAACATAGTGAGTACAGTGTTGTGGAGCAGCTGCATAAGCAACCAGCTCACATATCTGTGCTAGACTTGCTGTTGAGCTCGGAGGCACACCGCAACGCACTGATGAAAGTACTGAATGAAACATATGTTGCTAATGATATCTCCGTTAATAAGTTGGATTGCCTGATTAGCAATATAAGTGCCGACAAATTTATTTTCTTTAATGACGATGAGATCCCGTCGAGAGGTACGGGTTCCATCAAAGCTCTCCACATTACCACGCGGTGTAAAGGATACACACTACCGAGAGTGCTTGGTGGTCGATAATGGATCGGCACTCAATGTCTTGCCACTATCAACGCTGAATCGATTACCCATTGATAGCTCTCACATGAAGATCTGCCACAATGTAGTGAGGGCATTCGATAGAACTGAAAGAAAAGTCATGGGAAGGATCGAATTGCCTCTATTAATTGGCCCGAGTACGTATGAAGTGGATTTTATAGTAATGGATATCAAGCCGTCCTATAATTGCTTGCTGGGGAGACCTTGGATACACTCAGTGGGAGCAGTGCCCTCGTCGTTGCACCAAAAGTTGAAGTTAGTTATAGAGGGACGTCTGGTGACGATAAATGCTAAGAGGACATCATAGCGACTGTAACTAACAGTGCGCTATATTTAGAGGCAAGTGACGAAGCGATTGAGTGCTCCTTCCGCTCTTTGGAATTTGTCAACGCAACATTTATCATCGAGGGGAACAAGATCCCAGTGCCTCAAATATCCAAAACTATGAAAATGAGTTTACAACTGACGGTCGGGAAAGGAGCTGTACCTGGGAAAGGACTTGGAAGGTATATTTAAGGAGAGATCGAGGCCCCGAGATTGAAAGAAAAACGAGACCTCTTCGGCTTAGGATTCAAGCCGGACGCAAAGCAAAGGAAGAAAGAGTTAGAGAAGAAACAAGAAAGAAGAAAAACACGTTTGAGTGGGGACGAGATTAAATGGGAACCGATGATAATTCCCCACATTTGCAAAACCTTTATATCTAGAGGGATTATCCATCCAGCACGAGGAATGCGAAATAAAGAATCCACGGAAGAAACATGGGGAAACATGCACGTCAATGCTATATTCGAAGAAAAAACTGAAGAAGAAAATCGGAATGGTATCCGCCCTTATGAGCTTGGCAGCGTTCTAAACAACTGGACCGCGGAGGAAATTCCTGTAGCTTTTAGAACTTGTTCAGAGTAATATTCGGAACACACTTGTTGCTCTAAGTATAGAAGCAATAAGATTCCCTTTTGTGAAGCATGACTTATGTCTAAAATCGTTATTTTCAATGAAATGCATCTTCGTTGCCTTTCGAGCAAATCTTTTTTTATTCTTTTTATGGCATTCATCATCATGATTATTCCTTTATTCTTTAAATATTCTTTTAAAATATCCATTCTTTCACTCATAATCATACCATGCCAATCAGTATGCTTAGATTCTTTTGTTCTACAGACCTTTATAACAGGTCCCCAAATATCAATGATCTGAGCAACGCTACCAATGACTCAGAACGTCCTTTTGAGCAAGACATGGGCATAGAAGATTTTTAGGATTTAGAAGATGACCAAGGTTGTGACCTGTCTCCTGAACTGTTAAGGATGGTGGAGCAAGAAGAGAAACAGATCCTACCTCACGCAGAGTCAGTGGAAATAGTGAACCTAGGAAATGAGCAAGAGAAGAAGGAAGTGAAAATCGGAGTTTGTATTACGGCAAAGACAAGGCGAGACCTCATTGAGTTACTCCAAGAATTTAAAGATGTATTCGCGTGGTCGTATCAAGACATGCCCGGGCTCAACACAGATATCGTGGTACACCGGTTGCCCATAAGAGAGGAGTACAAGCCAGTCCAACAGAAACTTCGAAGAATGAGGCCAGATGTTCTGCTGAAAATAAAAGAAGAGGTCAAAAAGCAATTTGACACAGGTTTCTTGCAAGTGGTTAAATACTCAGAATGGGTAGCCAATATCGTCCCCGTCCCTAAGAAAGATGGGAAAGTGCGAATGTGTGTAGACTACAGGGATCTAAACAAGGCTAGCCCGAAAGATAATTTTTCGTTACCTCATATCGACACCTTAGTAGACAATACGGCGGGTTATTCGCTGTTCTCTTCCATGGATGGCTTCTCAGGATACAACCAGATAAAGATGCATCCTGAAGACATGGATAAGACAACATTTGTAACCATGTGGGAAACGTTTTGCTATAAGGTGATACCGTTTGGACTAAAAAATACGGGAGCGACATATCAGAGAGCCATGGTAACCCTATTCCATGACATGATGCACAAAGAAATTGAAGTTTATGTCGACGATATGATCGCGAAATCCCAAACCGAAAAGGAGCATGTGCAAGCCTTGAGGAAATTATTCTTGAGGTTGAGGAAATTTTGGCTAAAGCTTAATCCAGCAAAATGTACCTTCAGAGCCCGGACAGGGAAACTGCTAGGATTCATAGTCAGTGAAAAGGGGATTGAGGTTGACCCAGACAAAGTCAAAGCTATACAAGACTCGCCTCCACCGCGCACCTAAAAAGAAGTTCGAGGTTTCTTAGGAAGATTAAATTACATCGCCCGGTTCATTTCACAACTAACTGAGAGATGTGACCCCATTTTTCGTCTTCTTAAGAAACACAATCCAGGCGCATGGGACGAGGAATGCCAGAAGACCTTTGACAAAGTGAAGCAATACCTGTCCAATGCCCCAGTATTGACGCCGCCTAATCCCGACAAGCCATTAATCCTCTATTTGACAAGATGCTTGATAATTCAATGGGATGTGTGCTTGGCCAACACGATGAGTCGAAAAGAAAGAGAAGGCAATATACTACCTTAGTAAAAGTTCATCGAATGTGAAACAAGGTACTCACCAATCGAGAAACGTGGCTGTGCCTTGATCTGGACAACTCGGAGACTAAGGCGATATGTTGTATCATACGACTTGGCTCATCTCGAAGCTAGACCCTCCGAAATATATGATGGAGTCGATCATCGTTGAATGGAAGGATGGCCCGATGGCAAATTCTACTTTCTCGAATTTGACATAGTTTATGTAAACCAAAAGGCGGTGAAGGGGAGTGCAATAGCATATTTTTTAGCCAGTAGAGCTCTGGAGGATTACGAACCTTTGGATTTTAATTTCCCTAACGAAGATTTAATGTACGTGGCAACCACCGAAGAAGGTACCCCAGAGGATCGTCCTTGGAAATTGAATTTTGACGGGGCATCAAATGCTGTGGGCAATGGAATTGGGGCAGTTCTGGTATCCCCAAATGGAGATCATTATCCATTCACTTGTAAATTGGATTTTGATTGCATAAATAATATGGCAGAATACGAAGCTTGTATCATGGGTATCCGCGCCGCTATGGAACGCAACATTAGGGTACTAGAGGTATATGGAGATTCTGCACTGGTAATTTATCAACTCAAAGGGGAATGGGAGACAAGAGATCCCAAGCTAGTCGACTACAAAAGATTGGCCCAAGAATTGATCAAGGAGTTCGATGGTATCACCTTCAGTTATCTGTCAAGAGACGAAAATCAGATGGCTGATGCTCTGGCCACCTTGGCTTCCATGGTCCGAGTAAACAAAAATGAGGATATGAAACCTATCCAAATGAGTATTTTTGAGGCCTCGGCACATTGCTACAACGTTGAAGAAGAAGAGAAAGATGACCACCCGTGGTACCACGATATACTGCGATACGTGAAAAATCATGAATACCCTGAGCAAGCAACTGAGAATGACCAAAGGACGTTGAGAAGACTAGCCTGTGACCATGTCTTGGATGGAGAGATCCTATACAAAAGAAGAAAGGATCAAGTACTACTGAGATGTGTGGACGCCGCCGAGGCCAAGAAAATTCTAGAAGAAGTCCATGAGGGTGTCTGTGGAACACATGCCAATGGCTTCACAATGGCTAGGCAAATCATGAGATTCGGGTATTATTGGTCTACCATGGAAGGAGACTGCATTGATTATGCCAAGAAATGTCATAAGTGCCAAATTTATGGGGATAATATTCATGTACCACCTTCACCTCTACATATTATGACCTCCCCATGACCTTTCTCTATGTGGGGCATGGACGTCATTGGACCAATCTCGCCAAAAGCTTCCAATGGACATCGGTTCATCTTCGTGGTAATTGATTACTTCACTAAATGGGTAGAGGCTGCTTCATATGCTAATGTGACGAAATCAGCAGTCAGCAAGTTTTTGAAAAAGGAAATCATATGTCGATATGGAATGCCTGAGAGGATCATATCCGATAATGCGTTAAACTTGAACAACAACAGCATGATCACGAGGTCTGCGATCAATTCAAGATTAGACACCACAATTCACACCGTATCGTCCAAAAATGAATGGTGCAATGGAGGCAACTAATAAGAACATCAAAAGGATAGTGGGAAAAATGACTGAGACTTACAAAGATTGGCACGAGAAGCTACCATTTGCCCTTTTCGCCTATCGAACGTCGATTAGAACCTCCACCGGGGCAACTCCTTTCTCATTGGTCTACGGAATGGAAGCAATTTTACCCATTGAAGTTGAAATTCCGTCCCTTCGAGTCTTGTCCGAATTGAAGTTGGACGAAGCAGAATGGATCCAGGCTCGATATGATCAGTTAAATTTGATTGAAGAAAAGAGGCTGAAAGCTATCCGTCATGGTCAGATGTACCAAAAGAGAATGGTGCGAGCATACGACAAAAAGGTGCGCCCAAGAGAATTCCACGAAGGAGATTTAGTCTTGAAGAAAATCCTTCCCATACAAAAAGATTTCAGAGGAAAATGGATGCCGAACTGGGAAGGACCTTATGTGGTGAAGAAAGCATTCTCTGGAGGAGCATTGATTTTGGCCGAAATGGATGGTAAGAGCTTACCTAATCCCATCAACTTGGACTCGGTCAAGAAATATTTTGCCTAAAAAGAAGAGGCCTAGGCGAAAACCCGCAAAGGGTGCTTTAAGACCAAATTAAAAAAAAAGGGAGAGGTCAAAGTGAAAACCCGTAAAGGGCGCTTTGAGACCAAAGGGGTTTGAGTCGAAAACCCGAAAAAGGGCGGCTCAAATTTTGACAAAAGGGGGGTATGTGACAATTTTGTTCTCTCAGAAAGGGAGGAATGTTACACCTCAGGACATCTACAAATCATCAAGATCTCCCAACTTCTAGTCACTCGAAATGATCTTGAGAAAGATTGGGTAGTGAAGCTCGATCAGTGGTATCCGGGGGCACCCACTTTTTCTTTTTGCTAACTTCTGTATTCTAATAATGATTGCTTTTATTGATTAATTCAACTCCATTCTTCATAAATTCCATTGTTATCCATCATTTAAATCTTTTAAGCCATTTGCAATTGAAATAACGGTTGATGGACCTATAATGCTTCCATAAAATGAGTTCTGCCTATTACTCTGGAAGTCTCTAAACAACGCAGGAACCTGAAACAGGACTGTTGTTTAGGACCACCACACCTAGGGGTTAGAAACATTCGAGAAAAGAGGAGTTTAAAATCATGACCATCTTCCCAAAATTCTCTGTCAAAGATATCAGTTACATGAGAAGACGAGAAATAGCATCAGTGATAAAACTCTGATAGACAACAAGCAGTGACAACCCTAAGCATTAAAAAAAGGGATCATTTCATTTTGCATTCATACATCATCATCAGGAGCGTTCCGATCATCGCATCCTGATCCTTATACATTTTTAACAAAGAATCATTATCATGACATTCTGCATTCATGCAAATGTCGTCCATAATACATTTAGTTAGGAGCATTAGATTCATTCCGATCATAGCATCCTAATCATTTGACATAAACACAAGCATATAAAACTGAGTCTACAGGATATGTCCCTAGAGGACGGTGTAGCAACATTGGTGAAGCCACCATCCTATTGCCACCGACCAAAGAGTGGAATACGTTGAAGATTGTCCTATTGCCACCGACCAAAGAGTGTGGAATAGGTTGAAGATCGTCCTATTGCCACTGACCAGTAGTGGAATAGGTTGAAGATTGTCCTATTTCCACTAACCAGTAGTGGAATAGGTTGAAGACCATCCTATTGCCACTGACTAGTAGTGGAATAGGTTGAAGATTGTCCTATTGCCACCGACCAGTAGTGGAATAAGTTGAAGATTGTCCTATTGCCCTGACCCGCAGTGGAATAGGCTGAAGATTACAAATTTTATCTCACTGGAGATACAGTGAAGCAATTTAAAATAAACAAATCTCATCCCTCCAAAGTTGCAGCAAGAGCGAATTGAAGCTACAGGTCCTATCTCGCTGAAGTAGCGGTAGAGTGGGTCAAAACGACAAGATGCGGCGGACTAAAAACCTAAAAAATAGGAGCACTGAAGAATCAAGACTCAGCAAGACCGGGCAAATTTGGCCTTTCTTTATGTCTTTGCTCTATTCCCGTTGCACGATAATGAGCAAAGAGGGGCAGCTGTAGAAGGCCCAAATTGCCCGGGGCCCATTTCATTACACCCAAAACCTAATCAGCCTACCCTAAGCCCAATTACAACCAACCCACAACTAATAAACAGCAACCCAAAATTACTAAGCCCAAAACCAGACCCAACTAAACTAAACCCTAAGCAGCCCAAACTAAACCAGAAAAGACAAAACCCTAGCCACTTGCCTCTGCTACACTGCCACCGCCGCGCCACTTGCTCTGCCACCGTCCTTACCTGCTCTCCTGCAAATCAAGGCAGACACGCAACAGAATATAAAAAATGAACAGTAAAAGATTATAAGAATCGGCTATAAAAAGCCGTTTTAAACCATTTGTAAGGGGGATTCGACCTTTTTTATCAATACAGAAATAAAATTCTTCAAGCAAAAAAAAGCAAAAAAACAGAAGCAGTAATATTCAAAGGAAAGAAAAAAGGAATCCAAAAAAGGTCCTAAGGTCTTTATATTTCCGCTACTTTTCCTTTTATTTCGTTTTTTTTTTTGAATCTGTTATCTACCTATTTGCTTATTTTTCTAAAAGAAATCAGTTTATATACATATAAATATATCATTAAAAAAAGGAAATTCACCTTTTTTCGATTCTCCGGCAATCGTGCGCTGTGGGCGTGTGCAAGGCAGAGACAGATCGAAAATCCCACCGAGGCCCCACCTGCGCAGAAAAAAAAAAAAGAGAGTTAGAGTTTTTTTAAAAAGTGATGAAATGAATTTTTTTAAAGAATTTTGGCCCTTAAATAGCCTTCCAAAACGACGCTGCGTTTGGGGTCGTATTTAACACCCAAAACGACGTCGTTTTGGCCTTGACCACTCATCGACCCGACCCGCCTCGGGATCCGCGTGTTTTTGCTTTTGGGGTTAATTTCCTATTTGGTCCCTCCGTCCTTTTGATTCTGCAATTAGGTTTTCACTTTTTTAAAATCCGCCCAATAATTTCATCTTTGGTTCCACTTTGGTCCATAGTGAAACGCAGCGAAGAATGCTCGAGAAATTTATCCATCCGGTCCTCTTTATTCCGCGCGTGTTTCAGTCTAGTCCCTCTATTAATTATTTTATATAATTTGACCCGAAACTTCCATTTTTAATGCAATTTAGCCCATTTTTCAATTATTTTGAAATTTTTATTATTATTACCATTATTTAATATTTTCATTTTTATTACTATTGATTATTTATTATTATTATTATTATTTTATTATTACTATACTATGCTACTATTATATGTATTACTATTTTTGTTATTATTATTATTATTATTATTACCATTTTTTATTATCATCACTACTATTATTTTATTTATATTATTATTATTACTATTATTATATTATTTATATATATTTTATTATTTATTTACTAATTACCATTATCATTACTATTATTATTTTATTCTTTCTTATAGCATTATTATTTTGTTATCATTATTTCCTATTTTCACCATTATTATTTATATTATTATTTATATTATTTATATTATTATTATTATTATTATTATTTTTATTATCAATTATCTTTATTTTTTTATCTTTCCTTCTATTACTATTATTATTATAAATGTATTGTTGTCATTATTCTTTATTTTACTATTATCATTGTTATTATCATCATTCTATTATTAAATTAGTTAACTTAGTATTATTACGTATATCATTCTTGTTTTTTTTTTTACGCAACCTAGCTTCGTAATTTATCTTTTATCAAATCGTATTACATTATCCTTTACCCGATTCATCGAGTTTTCAAATAACCGATATTTCGTATTAAAGATTCGAGGGAATCGAGCCCTAACTTACTGGGTTCCGATTTTTCTCATTTAATCTGAATAACGGAATATCCTTTTAAATCGCAATACAAGTTTTAAATAAAATACTCGTTCTCGGAATTTCAAAATGTTGCGCCCTAACTTACTGGACACGACATCTAGATATCCCGAGATAAGTTTTTAAAATAAAGGCAATATTTCGTATTTGGAATTTCGAGAAATCAAGCCCTAACTTACTGGGTTCTGGTTTCTCATTCGACAAACAACGGAATATCCTCTTCAATTCTAAAACCAAGTTTTAAAATTAAAAGGCAAACTCAGTTTCAGGAGCCTAAAGTGTCGCACCCTAACTTACTGGATATGATACTTTATCTCTTTGAAATAGGAGACCCTTATCATCCACCTCGAAGTTTTGAAAGTAAAAAGGATCGTATTTTTTAATCTTTAAAAATTTTCAACATTAGGACATGATTAATCAATTTGGTACCAATTTTGGGCGTGACGAGGGTGCTAATCCTTCCTCGCACGTAACCGACTCCCGAACCTATTTTCTCAAATTTCGTAGACCTAAAGCACTGTTTTAGTAAACCAAAACGTTTTATTAAAATAAAGGTGATCCGGTCACACCTAATAAAGATCGGTGGCGACTCCCATTTTTAATTTCGTTTTCAAAAACCAAAGTCGATCCCCGTTTTTTTTTCCAAAAAAATGGTTACGACAAACATGAGTGAAGATTAGTAATTTTAAAGCAAGAAATAAGGGAAATCCAATAAACTAAATTAATGGAACGCTGAAAAGCATCATACTTGAAGTGTAATAATAAATATAAGTGTCCTGCGATGGAAAGGTGTGGGCAAAAAATATTCGAAAGCTATTGAAGTAATTGTAGAGGATGAACTTCAACCACCATAATGTTGGTGTTAAGAACAAATGCAAGACAATTCAACTATGACTTGAGCAGCAAGGCTTGATGCTTGCAGGAGAAACAAAGCAGAAAATCTAAACAGAAAACAAAGTAGAAGCAAAGAAAAGTAGCATGTGGAAGAAAACTAACAAGATTTTCATTCTAAAAAATGAATAATGGCATAATGCCAATACATAAACCAAGCTTTCAGCTTGTCAAAATCAGTATGGTAACCTAACCCATACCTACTACCACTAATACATTGAAACTTGAAAAACCAAGCTTGTACACATGAACAAAGCTGAATTAACAGCTCAATCACACTCAAATTACATCAAACATAAACCTAACATAGTTCAAAATGAACTAAATTACATTTCATCAACTAATGGATACAAAATGAACAAAATATAAATATCTACACTTGCATCAGCAGCTTCTGCATGGCTTTGGCTGCATGGCATGTCTCTTGGCTGCTTTTGGTGCTACATGCTGACCAAACTTCAACACTCCTCCTTGGTTAGCATGTTGCAAATTCCCATTTCAGCTCTCAAGTGTAGGAATCTTGAAACATTAAGGGCTTTTTTTAAAATGTCAGCTAATTGCTCTTCAGAACTGTAATGAACCAGTTTTACTTCATGAGCTTGCTCCATTTCCTTAACAACATGGAGTTTAATGTTGAAGTGTTTTGTTCTTCCATGAAAAACATGGTTCTTTGCAATTGCAACAGCAGATTGATTATTGCACATTATCTCTGTTGCTTCCCTTTGCTCAAAATTCAGATCAGCCAAGATCTTTCTAAGCCAAATGGCTTGATTGACAGCTCCAGCAGCTGCCACATATTCAGCCTCAGCACTTGACAAAGCAACTACATTTTGCTTCTTCGACCTCCAGTAAAAGATGGCTGAACCAAGGGTGAAAACATACCCTGAGGTTCTCTTCATGTCATCCATCGAACCAGCCCAGTCACTATCAGTGTAGCCAACCAATTTCAAGTTTTCAGCCTTGCTAAACAACATCCCATAGCTCAAAGTACCTTTGATGTACCTGAGGACTCTCTTGGCAGCTTTGAAGTGTCTTTCATTGCAACAATACATAAATTTAGAGAGTAAACTCACAACATACATTATGTCTGGCCTAGTGGCAGTCAAGTATAACAAACAACCAACTAGGCTCCTATAGGTTGATTCACATACCTTCTCAAAAGCACCTTGGCTCGATAGTTTTTCTCCAACAGCAACTGGTGTACTAGTTGCTTTACAATTCTGCATTGAGAATTTGTTTAAGATCTTTATAGAAAAAGCTCTCTGACTTAGATAAATTCTTTCCTGTGTTTGTGTTACTTCCATGCCGAGGAAGTAGGACATCAGCCCCAAGTCAGACATCTCAAACACTTGTTGCATTTTGGTTTTGAAATTAACCAACATTGCTTGGTCTCCTCCTGTCACCAACAGGTCATCAACATACAAGGACACAATGAGCTGAGTTTGCACTCCTTCCCTTTTAACATACAATGTTGGCTCACTAATGCTCCTTTCAAATCCCAAACTGACCAAGTAGTCATCAATTCTGCTGTACCAGGGCCTTGGTGCCTGTTTCAAGCCATACAAGGCTTTGTTCAACTTGTACACCATTTCTTCCTTACCAGCCACCTTGAAACCTTAAGGTTGCTCAACATAGATCTCTTCTTCAAGGAATCCATTGAGAAAGGCTGACTTCACATCAAGCTGGTGGATTTTCCACTTCATTTGAGCTGCTAAGGCAACTAGCAGCCTAATGGTGTCAAGTCTGGCCACTGGTGCAAAGGTCTCTAGGTAGTCTATACCATACTTTTGGCTGAACCCTTTCACAACTAGCCTAGCTTTAAGTTTGTTTAAGCTCCCATCAGCATTGTGCTTGGCTCGATAGACCCATTTCACTCCAATGATCTTCTTGTTGACTGGTTTCTGAACCAATTCCCAAGTCTGGTTCTTTTCAATCATGTTGATTTCATCAAGCATGGCTTGTTTCCAGCCTTGCTGAGCTTCAGCCTCTTCAAAGCAACTTGGCTCTACTATAGCTACTTGAGCTCTTTCATAAATCTCAGCCAATGGTCTAGTGCCTCTGACTGGTTCATCATCTATGTCCATTTTAGGACCATTTTGACCAGCTTCAACTTGATCTGTTGCAAGATCTTCAGAGACTGCCTCTGGTTCATTCTTTTCCCAATTCCAACTTGCTTTTTCATTAAACACCACATCTCTGCTTACAAGCACTTTATTTGTTGAGGGATCCAAGATTCTATAGCCTTTCTTGACTGTGCTATAGCCTACCAGAATGACTGCTTGGCTTTCTTATCCAGTTTGCCTCTTTTCACAGCTGGAACTTATGCATAACATATGCAGCCAAATGTCCTCAGGTGAGCCAGTGATGGCTTGAATCCAAACCAAGCTTCAAATGGAGTCTTCTGAGCTAATGCCTTGGTTGGAAGCCTGTTTTGAAGATACACAGCAGTGTTTACTGCCTCAGCCCACAAGGTTTTGGGCAAATTCTTCTTAAACATTAGACACTTGGCCATATCCATCAAGCTTCTATTCTTTCTTTCACTAACACCATTCTGTTGAGGTGTATAGGTGTTGGTGAGCTGATGTTTGATGCCTGCTTCATCACAAAAGGCTTGAAATCGAGCTGAGGTGTACTCAGTTCTATTGTCTGACCTTAGAGTCTTGAGCTTGCAACCTGTTTCAGTCTCTGCGGTAGCCTTGAACTTCCAAAACACTGAAGCCACTTCTGATTTGTGCTTCAAGAAGTAAATCCAGCAAAATCTTAAGTGATCATCAATAAACAGAATAAAATACCTGCTCCCATTCAATGACTGAGTCTTCATGGGGCCACAAACATCAGTGTGCATAAGCTGAAGCCTTTCTGAGGCTCTCCAGGCCTTGTTTGAAGGAAATGGTTGCCTGGCCTGTTTCCCCAGTTGACATACCTCACAAACCTCCTCATTTTTAACTGATTTGATGAAGTTCTCAACTAGATCTTCTTTGGATAACTGGTCCATCGAATTATAGTTGGCATGACCAAGTCTTTGGTGCCAAAGCTTGGATTCATTGAAGGAGACTGTATAAGCTGAGTCTGAGTCATTTGTCCAGTCAACAACAAAACTTTTATCATCCATAGTGACTGACATGAGTCTGGATCCATTTGGATCACTAATTTGGCACTCATTGCCTTTGAACACAACTTAATAGCCTTTGTCTAGTAA
Organism: Gossypium sturtianum; assembly: GCA_025698515.1. NCBI lineage: Eukaryota > Viridiplantae > Streptophyta > Magnoliopsida > Malvales > Malvaceae > Gossypium > Gossypium sturtianum. Next base: position 50,390,018 of record CM046951.1, on the reverse strand, counting down.
CTAAGCTATGCTGAGCAGATTTTTATCAATCTCAGGCACTAGCAGCACATTTGAAACAAGCTTATTGCCTGTGGGAGTGTTTATCAGCACATCACCTTTACCTTCTACCTTGATAAAGTGACCATTACCAACCTTTACTTTTTTTTTGAAGCTTCTGTCAATTGACTTGAAGATGGCAGCATGTGGTGTCATGTGGTTGGTGCAGCCACTGTCTAAGAGCCATCCCTTTGTGGCCTTTTCTTTTGCAGCTAAGCATGAAACTGTAAAAACTTGTTCTTTATTGTCACTACCTTCTTTAGCTACTCAAGCTTCAGCTTTTGGCTGTTGATATTGATTCTGCCTTGGTTTGCCTTTATTTTTGCAAACCTTTTCAACATGGCCCATTTTCTTGTAGTATTGGCATTGCACATCTGGTCTAAACCAGAAATTTGCTTCTGGATGACTAGGTCTTTTGCAATGCCTGCAAGGTTGATCCCTTCTTCTAGCAGCATCTGACTTAGGCTTATCTCTCCAAGCCTTTTTTCCTTTGAAGGCAGTGGTGCTCGAGGCAGGTTTGGTTTTGGCTTGGAAGGCACCTTCTTGGTGCTCCTCCAGTCTGCTGGCTCTCCTTTGCTCCTGTGCATAGAGAGTATTGATCAGCTCTGTCAATGAGATGCTGGCCAAGTCCCTTGAGTCTTCAAGGGAAGATATTTTTGCCTCATACCTCTCAGGTTAGGTAGAGATCACTTTCTCCACTATTCTTGCTTCACTGAATTGCTCTCCAATGAGCCTTATGCTGTTTACCACAGCCATGATCCTGTCTGAATACTGCTTGACAGTTTCTTCCTCCTTCATCTTCAAATTCTTGAAATCCCTTCTCAAATTCAGTAGTTGTTGCTGCCTTGTTCTCTCAGTTCCTTGGAACTCTTCCTTTAATCTGTCCCAGGCCTGCTTTGGTGTCTCACAGGCCATGATCCTTGTAAAGATCACATCTGACACACAGTTTTATATGCAAGGCATGGCCTTATGCCTCTTTATTCTTTCATCAGCATGCTGCCTGATCTGAGCCACTGTTGGGTTGGCTCTAAGAGATGCTGGCTCAACATCTGAGTTAACCACCTCCCATAGGTCGAATGCCTGAAGGTAGGTCTTCATTTTGACCACCCAAATGTGAAAGCCCTCTCCATTGAAGACTGGTGGTGTAGGTGGTGAAAAGCCTGACGAAGCCATCGTTTTAAGTATTGAGCTATAACAGGTCTACTAAGATTACAGCTCTAGATACCAATTGCTGGTGTTAAGAACAAATGCAAGACAATGCAACTATGACTTGAGCAGCAAGGCTCGATGCTTGCAGGAGAAATAAAGTAGAAAATCTAAACAGAAAACAAAGTAGAAGCAAAGAAAAGTAGCATGTGGAAGAAAACTAACAAGATTTTCATTCTAAAAAATGAATAATGGCATAATGCCAATACATAAACCAAGCTTTCAGCTTGTCAAAATCAGTATGGTAACCTAACCAATACCTACTACTACTAATACATTGAAACTTGAAAAACCAAGCTTGTACACATGAACAAAGCTAAATTAACAGCTCAATCACACTCAAATTACATCAAACATAAACCTAACATAGTTCAAAATGAACTAAATTACATTTCATCAACTAATGGATACAAAATGAACAAAATATAAATAGCTGCACTTGCATCAAGAAATTTCTCGCATGGCTTAATTGCATGGCATGTCTCTTGGCTGCTTTTGGTGCTACATGCTGACCAAACTTCAACACATAATCTACATTTCAAAGACTAATTCAATAAATAAATTATTCATTTTTCCATAAAGTAAAAAAACGAAATTTATCATTGTTGAGAAAGTCGATTTCTTTTGGAGCAATTATTGAAGTATGGTGGACACTTCAAAGACTCCCCTCAACAACATTGGCAACATAAAATTGATTGATTGTTGTGAAGTGTTACATTTTGGCAAGTTTGATGTTGTTGCTGGAACGAGGCATGTATGCGTATTTTGATGGCATGTCATAACCCTTGAGAAGCTCCCGGTGAATATCAAAAATAGATAGACGACGCAGAGCGCTGATGTTAGAAGATTGCAACCAAACGGGTCTTGGCACCTGGATTTCCACGGTGTAAGACTCATCAAAACCAGTGGCATTCAGCGAGTTGGCGCTAAATAAAGCATAAAAGTAAGGGTAGGGAGAGGATGCGTTCGCGCAAGGAGCGGCGTCAACGTAGAGAGAAGAGGCCATGGGTGCTCGGCAACTTACAAAATAGATAAAATCAGTAACTTCTCCGCATACAAGGGATTTAGAAAGAATAGAGCATTGTTTAGCGTCCAGACTCTGATCCACCAACTGAATTGTTCCAAAGCCATCATAAAAGATGTCTGCAACATAGAAACCCAAATCATTGCTTAAAAAGGTGCGGTTATTTTGGAAAATCAGTTCATAGGAAGGACGACCACACTGAGGAGGGTCGGCTTTTAATCTGAAAGGGGACCTGATGTTGGTTAAATTTCCGCAGGAAGAGGGGTTACAGCCTATACTTGTGAGTCGTCTTGCACCATTAACAGCTTCAAAAAATGAGAAAGCAGCAAGGGAAAGCAAGCCTAATGTTGCTGCAACTTTTGTTAACATCTTAGAATTTAATAAGACAAAATAAGAAGAAGAATGACGAGAAGATGATAAACGTAAATCCTCCCAATCACTTTCCCAAAAGAAGTTTACAGTTTGGAGAAGATGTTGGTCACTTTGTTTGATTGCAATGGGAGCTTATAGCTTTACGTGTACGCGTTTGCAGTTCATATAAGTCAATATATCAGGCCAAAGAGAGCTTGGAATTTTCCAATCACTAGGACTACAAAAGCCCAGTCAAGCCAACCGCATCAAGTCTTTGGTTTAATTTCTTTCCTTCTTCAAGGCCTTCTAGCTCACGCAATTAATACCTGATATTAAATTTTTTGACTCTGACTTCCACATTCCTCATTTTGCTTTTTACTTTTCTGGATATCTACTAATTTCACCTGTCTTATACCCTTTCCATTTCAGAGTTGATCAGCTGAGTGAAAGAAAGGATGTGTGAATTTTATCCATTTTTTTTTGGCTTTGTAGTTTTTTCATCTATTGTGCTTTATACCGGTTAATGGTTAGATTAATTGAACTGAATTGGATTTGAGGCAAATATTATTTTTTACGCTATGCAGTTTGAAACAGTCCAATCCAAAGGTAAGCAAGCAGGCAGCTTGGAATTTTTTTAGATATCTGCATGCAATAATAAATGCTAAAACCACAAACCACATCTCTTTACTTTTCTAAATTGATCCTACCCCAAGTTAATAGGGATGATATTCCTTCTCCTTGTAGCCTTCATGTTGATGGTGGATGAAGGTGGTGTAGCAGCAGTAGATTCTGAAATCTGCAAGGTCACAAACTGCAAACGCCACGGCCCACCTGTCCATTTTCCCTTCTAGTTAAAAGACCAGCGCTGTGGCTACCCTAATCCTGGCTTCCAACTCTCCTGCTCCCAAAATAAACAGACCATGCTCCACCTGCCACGGTCAGTGAAGATGGCGGTCCAGTATATAGATTACGAAAAATAGACAATTGACGTATCTGGTCCGAATGGTGAGACTTGCCTCTATCAGCAGCTTCCTTCTCTCAATTTATCAGCATCCCCATTCAAATTCTTTGGACAACTAGAAAACATTACCTTGTTCAATTGTTTAGAAAAGTCAGACAAAGATAGCTATAGAGTCGGTGCCTGTCCAATTATAGCTTTAGCTCCCGATACTCGCAAGTCGCAACAACTTTAACCTCGTCAATTGCACCAAATTTGTTGACATCTCAGCAGTTCCTCGAGGTTTTGGATTTGGTATTCGCATACAATGGTCCAAACCCATATGCATTGAATGTGAAGCACAAGGAAGAAGTTGTAGACTGAAGAATGTTAGTACACCACCTCAAACAGAGTGTTATGACAACCCCAAACCCAGCACCCAAACAGGTACATGCCCTTCTACTTCAATTGTTTTGTATGTTTCTTGGCTGCTTTACACTTACGCATATTATAATTAATTTACCAACTTACTTATGTTTTCAATTATTTACTTTTACAGTTTATAACTAAAACCAGTAGTGAATGAAAAGCTAAAAATTTGTAAACCAACTAGTTACTCCTTCAATGAGAATAATTTGCGAGTACAATTACATTTTATTCTGAACAATAAGTTACATTTTTTTTGGTTTATTTGCAACCTACTATACGTATAATTACATATTTAGTGATATTTAACCTTATACTATATACTAGTTTATGAACTTAAACCAATAATTTTACACGTTTAAGAGTCTAGGCTGGTTGAGTTAAAAGTGGAGTTCATTGTTTACTGAAGAAACCTAAATAGATTTTACAAGAATTTTGGCTATATTTCACTCTCTTATTAAATCAAGAAATTTAAATAGGTCATAATAAATTTAAAAAGCTTTTCCAGGAATTAAACACAGGAACTTCTAAAACCCATCATTTAATTTACAGCTTCACTATGCTTTATTTGTGTATTTATATTACTTTTTGTATCATAATTATATTTTAGGTTTACATAAACTGACACCTTAATTACTCATATTATATGAATTCTAACACATTCCGAGTATTAAATTATTTGGTCCTATCTCTTGTGCTAAGATCATCCTGCTCTTGATTTATGATTAGAATGTTATAAACTCATAATTTTATTGTTCCCTACCAATATCACTATATATAACTCCTTTTTTCTTCATCATCCCCTGATACCATAGTAACACTAACTTGCATGCCTTTACACGCTTGGTCATGGTTAAAATTATATTTAGGAACACATAAAGCTGATACATTTCCATTATTTTACAGGGCTTCCTACAAAGGTAAAGCTAATAATTAGAGGTATGCAATGTTTCTCTCTGTTATTGCATACGATTTTACACAAGGCTTGTGTGAGTTGTCAACTACATTGCAGTTCTCCTCTATTTAAGTTGCTATCAGAGGAAACGTACTAAGTTGGAGCATATTTTATCTGCAGGTGCAATCCTAGCTTTGTTTCTTATTCTATTGACTATCATTGGACTATACTATGTATACCATTAGGAGAAGAAAAAGAAAGAGAGCCAAGGCAAGATTGAAAAGTTTTTGGAAGATTAGTGTTGAAGGTTGGTTAGCATGCAGCAACCAAGGCAGCTAGGAGACATGCCAAGCAGCTCGAGCCATGCAGAAGCTGTTAATACACGTGCAGCTATTGATGTTTTGTTCATTTTGTAATATTTGGTTAATGTAATGTAGTTTAGTTCATTTCAAACTATGTTAGGTTGATATTTGATGTAATATTGATAGTGATTGAACTGTTAATTTAGCTTTGTTCAAGTATACAAGTTAATTTCTTCAAGTTTCAATGTATTAAGTGGTAGTAGGTATTGGTTAGGTTACCATACTGATTTTGACAAGCTGAAATCTTGGTTTATGTATTGGCATTATGCCATTATTCATTTTTTGAATGAAATCTTGTTAGTTTTCTTCCATATGCTCCATCTTTCTTAGCTTTGCTTTAGTTTTCTATTTGAATTCCTGTTTTATTTCTTCAGCAAGTCTCGAGCCTTGCTGCTCAAGTTTCAGCTGAGTTTGTTTGCTTATTGTTCATAACACCAACAATTGGTATCTAGAGCTGTAATCTTAGTGAACCTATTATAGTTCAACACTTAAAACCATGGCTTCATCAAACTTTTCACCAGCTGCGCCACCAGTCTTCAATGGAGAAGGATTTCACATTTGGGTAGCCAAAATAAAGACCTACCTGCAGGCATTCGACCTATGGGATGTGGTCAACTCAGATGTTGAGCTAGCACTTCTTAGAGCCAACCCAATAGTGGCTCAGATCAGGCAGCATGCTGATGAAAGAACAAAGAGGCACAAGGCCATGTCTTGCATACAAAACTGTGTATCAGATGTGATCTTCACAAGGATCATGGCCTGTGAGACACCAAAGCAGGCCTGGGACAAATTGAAAGAGGAGTTCCAAGGAACTGAGAGAACAAGGCAGCAACAACTATTGAATTTGAGAAGGGATTTCGAGAATTTGAAGATGAAAGAGGAAGAAACTGTCAAGCAGTATTCAAACAGGATCATGGCTGTGGTAAACAGCATAAGGCTCCTTGGAGAGCAATTTAGTGAAGCTAGAATAGTGGAGAAAGTGATCTCTACCTTACCTGAGAGGTATGAGGCAAAAATATCTTCCCTCGAAGACTCAAGGGACTTAGCCAGCATCTCATTGACAGAGCTGATCAATGCTTTCTATGTACAGGAGCAAAGGAGAGCCAGCAGACTGGAGGAGCACCAAGAAGGTGCCTTCCAAGCCAAAACCAAACCTGCCTCGAGCACCACTGCCTTCAAAGGCAAAAAGGCTTGGAGAGACAAGCCTAAGTCAGATGCTACAAGAAGAAGGGATCAACCTTATAGGCATTGCAAAAGACCTGGTCATCCAGAAGTAAATTGCTGGTTTAGGCCAAATGTGCAGTGCCAATACTGCAAGAAGATGGGCCATGTAGAAAAGGTTTACAAAACAAAGGTAAACCAAGACAGATTCAACATCAACAGCCAAAGGCTGAAGCTCGAGTAGCTGAAGAAGGCAGTGATAATGAGGAATAAGTTTTTGCAGTCTCATGCTCAGCTACAAAAGAAAAGGCTACCAATGGATGGCTCTTAGACAGTGGCTGTACCAACCACATGACACCAGATGCTGCCATTTTCAAGTCAATTAACAGAAGCTTTAAAACAAAGGTTAAAGTTGGTAATGGTCACTTTATCAAGGCTGAAGGTAAAGATGATGTGTTGATAAACACTCCCACAGGTAATAAGCTTGTTTCAAATGTGTTGCTAGTGCCTGAGATTGATAGAAATCTGCTCAGCATAGCTTAGTTGCTAGACAAGGGCTATACAGTTGTGTTCAAAGGCAAGAAGTGTCAGATTAGTGATCCACATGGATCAAGGCTCATGTCAGTCACTATGGCTGATAAAAGCTTTGTTATTGAATGGACTAATGACTCAGATTCAGCTTTCACTGTCTCCTTGAATGAATCCAAGCTTTGGCACCAAAGACTTGGTCATGCCAACTACAGATCAATGGACCAGCTATCCAAAGAAGATCTAGTTGAGAACTTCATCAAATCAGTCGAAAATGATGAGGTTTGTGAGGTGTGTCAACTAGGGAAGCAGGCTAGGCAACCATTTCCTTCAAACAAGGCCTGGAGAGCCTCAGAAAGACTTCAGCTTGTGCAAACTGATGTTTGTGGCCCCATGAAGACTCAGTCATTGAATGAGAGCAAGTATTTCATTCTGTTCATTGATGATCACTCGAGATTTTGCTAGATTTACTTCTTGAAGCACAAATCAGAAGTGGCTTTAGTGTTTTGGAAGTTCAAGGCTGCTGCAGAGACTGAAACAGGTTGCAAGCTCAAGACTCTAAGGTCAGACAATGGAACTGAGTACACCTCAGCTCAATTTCAAGCCTTTTGTGATGAAACTGGCATCAAACACCAGCTCACCAACATCTATACACCTCAACAGAATGGTGTGAGTGAAAGAAAGAACAGAAGCTTGATGGATATGGCCAGGTGTCTCATGTTTGAGAAGAATTTGCCCAAAACTTTGTGAGTTGAGGCAGTAAACACTGCTATCTATCTTCAAAATAGGCTTCCAACCCAGGCTTTAGCTCAGAAGACTCCATTTGAAGCTTGGTTTGGATTTAAGCCATCACTGGCTCATCTCAGGACTTTTGGTTGCATATGTTATGCACAAGTCCCAGCTGTGAAAAGAGGCAAATTGGATAAGAAAGCTCAAGCAGGCATACTGGTAGGCTATAGCACAAAAAAAAAAGGGCTATAGAATTTTGGATCCCTCAACAAATAAAGTACTTGTAAGCAGAGATGTGGTGTTTAATGAAAAAACAAGCTGGAATTGGGAGAATAATGAACCAGAGAGAGTCTCTGAAGATCTTGCAACAGACCAAGTTAAAGCTAATCAAAATGGTCCTGAAATGGACATAGATGATGAACCAGTCAGGGGCACTAGACCATTGGCTGAGATTTATGAAAGAGCTCAAGTAGCTATAGTAGAGCCAAGTTGTTTTGAAGAGGCTGAAGCTCAGCAAGGCTGGAAACAAGCCATGCTTGATGAAATCAACATGATTTGGAATGACCAGACTTGGGAATTGGTTTAGAAACCAGTCAACAGGAAGATCATTGGGGTGAAATGGGTCTATCGAGCCAAGCACAATGCTGAAGGGAGCTTGAACAAACTCAAAGCAAGGCTAGTTATGAAAGGGTTCAGCCAAAAGTATGGTGTGGACTACCTAGAGACCTTTGCACCAATGGCTAGACTTGACACCATTAGGCTGCTAGTTGCCTTAGCAGCTCAAATGAAGTGGAAAATCCACTAGCTTGATTTGAAGTCAGCCTTTCTCAATGGTTTCCTTGAAGAAGAGATCTATGTTGAGCAACCTCAACGCTTCAAGGTGGCTGGTAAGAAAAAAATGGTGTACAAGTTGAACAAAGCCTTGTATGGCTTAAAATAAGCACCAAGGGCCTGGTACAGCAGAATTGATGGCTACTTGGTCAGTTTGGGATTTGAAAGGAGCATTAGTGAGCCAACATTGTATGTCAAAAGGGAAGGACTGCAAACACAACTCATTGTGTCCTTGTATATTGATGACCTGTTAGAACAAATTTTTAGGGGGGGCCGAATGAAATTTTAATTTTTTATAGTCTATATCTTTATAATTTTTAAAGGATTAAATCGAATTTTTATAATTTTAGGGGGGCAAAGTACAATTTTACCTTTACTAATTTAAAAAATTTAAAAAAATTTAAGGGGCTAAATAAAGATTTTACATTTTAGGAGGGGCCGGGGCCCCTGCCAGCCCCCCTAAATCCGCCCCTGGACCAAGCAATGTTGGTTGATTTCAAAACCAAAATGCAACAAATGTTTGAGATGTCTGACTTGGGGCTGATGTCCTACTTCCTAGGCATGGAAGTAACACAAACACAGGAAGGAATTTATCTAAGTCAAAGAGCTTTTGCTATGAAGATTTTAAACAAGTTCTCAATGCAGAATTGTAAAGCAGCTAGCACACCAGTTGCTGTTGGAGAAAAGCTATCGAGCCAAGGTGCTTTTAAGAAGGTATGTGAATCAACCTATAGAAGCCTAGTTGGTTGCTTGTTATACTAGCCACTAGGCCAGACATAATGTATGCTATAAGTCTACTCTCAAGATTCATGCATTGTTGCAATGAAAGTCATTTCAAAGCTGCCAAGAGAGTCCTTAGGTACATCAAAGTTACTTTGAGCTATGGCATGTTGTTTAGCAAGGCTAAAAATTTGAAGTTGGTTGGCTACACAAATAGTGACTGGGCTGGTTTAATGGATGACATGAAGAGCACCTCAGGGTATGTTTTCACCCTTGGCTCAGCCATCTTTTGCTGGAGTTTGAAGAAGAAAAATGTAATTGCTCACCAATCAAGCTATTGAAATTTGAGTATGTGGCATTCTTTGGAGTCAAATCAAGCCATTTGGCTTAGAAAGACCTTGGCTGATCTTAATCTTGAACAGAGGGAAGCAACAGAGATAATGTGCGATAATCAATCTGCTGTTGCAATTGCAAAGAACCCTGTTTTTCATGGAAGAACAAAACACTTCAACATTAAACTCCATGCTGTTAGGGAAATGGAGCAAGCTCATGAAGTAAAACTAGTTCATTGCAGTTCTGAAGAGCAATTAGCTGACATTTTAACAAAGGCCCTTAATGTTTCAAGGTTTCAACACTTAAGAGCAGAGATGGGAATTTGCAACATGCTAACCAATGAGGAGTGTTGAAGGTTGGTTAGCATGCAGCAACCAAGGCAGCCAAGAGACATGCCAAGCAGCCCGAGCCATGCAGAAGTTGTTAATGCACGTGCAGCTATTGATGTTTTGTTCATTTTGTAATCTTTGGTTAATGTAATGTAGTTTAGTTCATTTCAAACTATGTTAGGTTGATATTTGATGTAATATTGATAGTGATTGAGCTGTTAATTCAGCTTTGTTCAAGTGTACAAGTTAATTTCTCCAAGTTTCAATGTATTAAGTGGTAGTAGGTATTGGTTAGGTTACCATACTGATTTTGACAAGCTGAAAGCTTGGTTTATGTATTGGCATTATGCCATTATTCATTTTTTGAATGAAGTCTTGTTAGTTTTCTTCCATATGCTCCATCTTTCTTAGCTTTGCTCTAGTTTTCTGTTTGAATTCTTGTTTTATTTCTTCAGCAAGTCTCGAGCCTTGCTGCTCAAGTTTCAGCTGAGTTTGTTTGCTTATTGTTCATAACACCAACAATTAGCTTTTAAGCCCTCAATATACTCTTTGCTGATATTAAGAGGATAACAAATGAATTCAAGGACAAACTCGGGCAGGGTGGTTACGGAACCGTGTTTAAAGGAAGGCTTTCTAATGATGTTTTGGTAGCTGTTAAGATCCTCAATGACTCCAAAGGCAATGGGGAAGAGTTCATCAACGAAGTGGGCTCCATGAGCAGAATCCACCATGTCAACGTGGCTCGCTTAGTCGAATTTTGTGCTGATGGATATAAACGAGCACTTGTTTATGAGTACTTGCCCAATGAGTCATTAGAGAAGTTCATATTTGCAGCCAAGGATGAGAATCATGTCCTTGGTTGGAATAAGCTTCAAGATATTTCCTTAGGTACAGCCAAAGGGATTGAATACCTACATCAAGGTTGCGAGCAACGGATCCTACATTTCGACATCAAACCTCACAATATTTTGTTAGACCAGAACTTCAATCCTAAGATATCTGACTTTGGTCTAACTAAGTTGTGTTCAAAGGATCAAAGTGCAGTTTCTATGACAACAGCCAGAGGAACCATGGGCTACATAGCACCCGAGGTCTTATCTAGGAACTTTGGGAACGTTTCATATAAATCAGATGTTTATAGTTTCGGAATGCTACTACTTGAAATGGTTGGAGGGAGAAAAACATCGATGTCACAGTGGAGAACACAAGCCAGGTGTACTTCCCAGAATGGGCATATAATCATTTGGACAACAGAGAAGAGACAGTAATAAGAATCGAAAACGAAAGCCATTCTGAGATTGCAAGAAAACTTACGATTGTTGGACTTTGGTGCATTCAATGGTATCCAGTAGATCGTCCTTCAATGAAAGTTGTGATTCAAATGTTGGAAAGTGAAGCAGACAGTCTCACTAAGCCACCAAATCCTTTTGCATCCGCAGATCATATGAAGATGAGTGCTTTCAAATATAAAAAACCTGTTAATATAGAGCTAGCAGTTATTGCTGAGTAAACATGAGTTCAATTATATATAGCTAATGAAGGAAACAAGAATGGTATATATATATATATATATATATTTTGAAAATTTTGAACTCAGTTTGGTTCTTGATTTTACCAAAGCAAATACAATACATTCGAATTCAGCTCGACTCATTACTTCTGCTACTCAAACTGAGGACAACAATGTCTGTCCCCAAGTATGCCCAACTGATTGGATGGACCATATTGATCAACTTAGCTTTGCAACTAATTGAGAACTTCCCTTAGCAAGTAGCTCTCATTTGCTCTGCACTCATGCTATTAATTTAAGATAGACAAAGCAGTTTTGTACCTGTTCATTCTCTTGGAGTAACTAATATTAAAATTACCTAAAGAGGACACATATTTACTCTTGGCATGAGCTTGGTTAAACTAATAAAGTCCTCAAATAGATAGCTCGTAACGTGGGATGCAACCCATGAAAGTTGAGAAATGATATGCAATCTTTTAAAATTTCCATTTCTCCATTGAACTTCAATGAATAAAAGGCCAGTACACACAACATGAACCCTTGGAGTTACACTTGGGATTTCCCCAACATGAATTCATTCTACTTTCTAGAGCTCAGATTGATATATCAAACCTCATCATTTCTCAATGCAGAAGAAATCTCAAATATAGCATTAGCATCCATGAAATGAAACTAATTTAGAAACAAGGCATGGTTGCTGATTCAACTCTGTTTCCAATTGACTCCACCAAAGCATTAATCAAAATGACTACCGTATGGACAACACAGCCATCCAACCAAGATTCTAACACCAGGTTTTAAGTGTCAACAATTGGTCTGTTATAAAAAGCATTCATATGATAATGGTTGTAGGAATACATATACTTTAACTGCTGTTTTCATCATTATACTGCAGAAAAGCAGCTAATCCAGCAACCCTAAGCATCTGGCTTTAGAAAATAGAAATAATCATAGAGACAAATAGAAGTTACCACATCAGTGAATTCATCTTTGGGACAATAACCTATGTCAATTCCCTTCTACTTATAGATAAAAAATGAAAAGCAACAGGGTAGGAGGGGACAGTTATTGCCTCTTCAGTGAATATCTACATCTCTTTACCGACCCCTCAGTTTCCTCAGTTTCTCCCAACCACCTTTGCAAATTACTGCAGATGCATTTAGCACCTCTCATGTCTGCAGAAAATTATCCTCGTTTCTAGGAATTACATATGCAATCAAATTCAACACAAACCGCCCAGAATTATTAATGAGGTATCACTGTTTGTATAACAGAAATTCAATAGAAAGATTCCCTCCATCTGGTATGAACTTAATGCCAGTCATCCATCTAGCAGAAGCACAATACCAGAAGACAGAACAATAAATGTGCCTAAAAGTTCTCTTTCCTAGGTAGAAACCACCACTTTATGAAAATTAAACAAGGTATGTAAGCAGGTTCATTCAGTCCATGGTAATGATAATACAGTTCTACTGCAATAAAATAAATAAGATTGGAAAAGCTCCATTGAAAAAAGGTTGTATATTTAGCTGCTTCTCAAATGCAACAAAAATTCACCATTACAGCCAAAGGGGCATAAGTCTTGGCGAGAAAAGAAAATTAGAAAGATCATCATAACACCTATAAGCTAATATCAGGTGTAAACTGGACAAGCAATACAAAACTGAAGTTTTTCCAACCACTTGAAAATGAAATTGGGCAGCCCCATCTCCCTGACCACAAGGTTAGAGGTATATTTCTCTCTTCACTCTCATTCATAAGCCTTTTCCCAATCATCTACAACCTCCAATGGCTCTGTTTCATTTAAACCCCCACCCAGCAGCCCAGCTGAACTTGAATTGGCAGCATTTGAATCCATTTTTGACAAGGATTGAACCCCAGCCAGCTTTGAAGGATCTTCTGATCGAACTGCTCCAGAAGATGAGCTTACACCTGTTTCAGAATCCAGAACACTCCAGCGGTTAACTGAAGCAGCAATTGGAGCATCTTTGCCTTTCCATGCAGAGCCCGGATCTGAAGTGACACCAAGAGACTCATCACCACCCCATGAATCTTCCTTCCAACCAAGCTCCTGCACCACAGCCTTCTTCCACGGATTTGCCTTTACAGCAGAACTTGACCCTGTTCCTCCCCACGCGTTATTAGCAGATGATGCTCCACCACTTTGAGCAAAGGCAATAGCCCCAGTATAAATTGATCCATGATCCAATCTCCTCATAGCCGTTGCAGCTCGAGCAGGATCACTAAATACAGCCAATGCATTCTTGTCATTCAACCAAACAAGTTCACACTCCCCACCAAACCTCAACACTAATGCACTTATATCAGATTCTCGGGGCAAATCTAGGAAAGAAACAACAAGCCTTGGATCCATGTCTACTAGAGGATCAAAAACAGGAGGGTGTACTGCCCCAGTACTGGTCGACCCCTTAGCCCCAATGATGCGAGCTGGTGGTTTGGATTTGGCAGTAACATGAACCACAATAAAACGTTTGGGCTCCCAACCAGCAGCACTAATAGTAAGCTTCCACCTTTCTGCTATTATCCTGACAGCATCTCTCTTATCCTTCAGCATTGGACAGAACACATGAACCTTCAGACCCGTTGTTGTTCCTCTGTTCTTGCCAAGTACCAAAAACTTGCATCTCTCCTCTACAGCTAGAACCCACTTCGGATCACGCCTGTACAGGTCAAAAAGCACCTCTGACGTAACCGAATTCTCACCAAAATGAAGTGCGTCCAAATTTGGGGGAGTGATGTCAAAGGCATCTGCAAGAACCCGTTTGCGCTCCAACTTAGCACATTCATCATCACACATAAGCTTCCTTTGTCCAAGAGGAATCTTTTTGCCAGTCGATTCCACTGGTTGAAGAGGCACGGGCAATTTTTGGATAATAGAAGCTTCAAAAACTGTATCAGCATTGAAACCACCAGTACAGCCCCCAGCATCGCAAGGGACAGTTGCGCTTAGCCGGCCACAAGAACACGTGATTGTAACTCGAAAATCACACCTAACATCAGGACATGGTGCAGAGGGATGACAAGATGCAGTACATGCATGCCTGCAGTCTCTCCGAGGGGCACCACATGTCTGCCCACAAGAGGTCCTGACACCTGGTTCAGCTCCAGATGATGCATCACACGGCGCTGGGTGACACGTTCTCCCACATGCATGTAATCCACACTGCCTGGTCTTCCCGCAGAGCTTGTTACATCTGATATCTTTCGACCCACAAGGAATGTTCCTAAGAACAACATGTCCTCCAATGCATTCCTTCGCCACAGGCACAGAACAAGGTGGACAGTCTCCAAAATGGCAGCTGTGAGAAGACGAATGGCCACAAGGCTGTGGAACTGAGCATGGAAGTTGACATGAAGGTGGTGGTGTACCACAAGGCAATGGAGGAGGGATTGAAGTTCTTCCACAAGCACATGTCAAATCAGTAAAGATTGTTTCCAAGCATGGAGGGCAGTGACCACTGTGACAAAGAGATTCACAAGAATGCTGTCCACACCTCAGCTTCTTCCCACATGCCATTTGGCAGAAGTGTGGATCCCAATCACTGGAGCGAAGACTATTAGAGTTCGAGAGAGGGCAGCATCGCTCGCTACATCGATGTCTACCACAACTCTTCTTACATCCACAAGGCTTGTCACATGTAAATCTCTCATTTTCAAGTGTTGTTTTGTAGCATTCCACCCTCCGAGAAGTTGATCCACAGAGGCATTTTTGGGTGACAAGAACTAGACAAGGTGGACAATTCCCAGCATGACAGACTTGGTGACATCGGTGCACTTGACAAGGAAGGAACTTGGCACATGTCTCTGAACAAGTTGGAATTGGGTCCAAACAACTTTGCCTTAGCTCCTGCAAGCTTGTTTTCCCACAGTAACAAGACCTGATCTTGCTTGGCATCAGCTCACAATCCCCACAAGGACCAGGATGGCAATTTTCAGCACAGTAATGGTTACCACATCTAAGCTTCTTTCCACACGTTGAACTACAAGAGAAAATGCCATCTTCTGCTTTCACCTTTCCCTTCACAACCATGTCACCGCAGATGACAACTTCAACCTTTTTCTTGCAGAAACAGGGGGCATTAATTAGAACATTGCAAGGATCACAAGCTCCGACATGGCAAATACGTTCACATTGATGGCGCCCACACTCAAGAAGTTTACCACACCGCTGACCACAAGTAAGAACAGACTTCCTATCAGAACATCTGGTTGTAATAACTTTCTTACCACAAGGACACAAACGTGGTGGAGCAAACGCCTTACAAGGAGGACATGGACCAGGGTGACATTGCAAGACACAAACATGAGGGCAAAGTTCATCCTTCATCACCCCAGAACCTAATCCCAGCTCCTTCTCAAGGGGCTTTCCACAGGGCTCCCCGCATGAATGTGGAGTCAAGTACAAATCAGAAGGAGGGTCGGTCCTCTTTCCACAAAAGCAAACATACCGTATCTCCTTAGAGGATGTGAACTGCACAGACTGACAGCCCGGACAACGCCAATTAAAACCCTGGTTCTTCTCGGCCACCAAATCAACAGAAGTGGGTGCCCTCGCCCATTTCTTAATACAATTGAGGTGAAAGATGGAATAACAACTTGAGCACGACCATATAGCACCAGACCTCGGTACCATATCATAACAAATCATACATTCAACCGTACTCTTTATAAGCTTGTCCTGAATTTCCTGCACAAGCTGCGGCAAATTAGGATCAACCTCCTTCCTTACCGCCACCTGAGTCTCACTCCTTCCCTTTTCCCTATCTCTCCTATGGTTGGTGGGCCGACCAGTTTGTCTGTACCTATTATCATTTCGAGTTGGGGTTTGGTTGACATTAGGGGTTGAATTAGAGGCGGCCGTTGAGCTGCTTTCAACGGTGGTGGTTGTGGATGAAGATCCTCTAGGAACCCATTCTTGACGAGTGCTTTGTGAAGGGTTTCTTGATCTATTTCGGCCTTGAAAACTCATAATTTTGTAGTTTGACGTCAACGAACTTTGTAAATCCGATTGAATTTTTTTGTGTGTGTGTGGACGAAACAAAAGATTCAAATACTAACTTTATAGCTTTGATCCTCCTCCAAATACTGTAATACCACAAAAATAAAAGAACATCAATAACCCCAGCAATCCCTTGGTTCGAAAGGGTAAACAGATAGGCAAAACAAACAAAAGAATGAAACGAAATAACGAATAGTTGAGAAATTTATATTCAATCAAAAAGAGAAAAACATCTCAGTTACTGGAAATCCCAAAAACCAAATCTGGAATCATGCAAAGAGATGAGAAAGGGAACGCACCTGATGAAGAAAATGAAAACCAAAACTTAATGCTTATGATTCCTGTTTGTGTGGGGGTATAACAAGTGAGGGGGTCTCCCTTTTCTCGAAAATGAGAAAACCGACAGGTAGAAAGGGTGGAGAGGGAGAGGGAGAGGGAGAGGGAGAGGGGGAGTATATATAGGGAAGGATTGGCTTGGGGCTAAAGCAAAACGAGACTAATTCGTCACCATAAAACAACCGAGTTAAAATATGGGCATGTTACGATGTTTCAACTTTCAAGCATATGCATACGGCTGGCAATGGCGTGCATCCTTGCTGCCCACTCAAGGGGCTCGACTCAGCCGCCTTATCTCACCTGCATCTCCATGGGCCTTGGCCCGAATTCTCCAAAGCAGTTTAATGTAGAAATTACCCAATTTGCACTCTTAGAAACGGTGCCCACAGGCCTGAGCTACCTACTTGGTTATTCTCATTTATTATGTATGTTACCAAATTTATATTTTAATAATTAATTAAATAAATTATTTATAATTGATTAATACAAATATTAGACTGACTTGATGAAATTGAATTTCATCTCTCCCCAATCAATATTTCATTTCTATTCCTTTTCAATTTAAAATATGTTTTACAACAGTATTTCGGGCTGCTAATATAGATAAATTGAAAATATTATCTTTTTTTGTTTATTATTTTATTAAATTAACATTTAATAATTAAAAATATTATTATAATATTATAATTAAAACAATAATTCTTATAACATAATTATTTTTAAATTAGTAATATGTTGTAAGCACTCAAGAAATTCCTTTCTTCTTCTCGAATTATAACTAAATAATAACTCTTAAATCTTAATTTTTTTTTTTAAATAAAATCACATTATGAAACAATTAATACAACTATAATTAAACCAATAACATTAAATAAAAAATATAAGTTTTAATAAAATTTGTTTCATCTTCAATTACACTATTCAATTTTATAAAACAACTAAGATATAGATAAACCAACCCTAAAACAACCTTAGGATTGTTCACATCAACCACCATGCATGAAGGAGGGAAGAGCATCAGGTTCTGGCGAAGGCAATCTACCTGGCCAACCGCATGCATGCGTAACTCATTGGAATAATTTGATAGTGAAAATTTAAAAATTTTATAAATCAAGCCTTTTTATTATTTATATCAAATTTATTATCTTTATTATCTATGTTTTTTACTAAGTAGGCTAGTCATTTCCCAACTTTCTGCCAACATATTTTTCTTCGCTATTTTCGAACCATCGATTTTCATAGAAAGTATGCTCTAAAAATACGAACCGATTACACAATTAAATTTTAAAAACTAAATCTCTCTTTAGGCTAGAAGCTTAACTCGAGTCCTCATGAAAAATAAAAATTATTTTGAAAATAAATCTCACTATAATTCAGTAAAGTAATTACATTGAAGATGATGTATTTTTGTCATAACTCATAACGAAAAGTGTAACACCCAAAATTCTAATCTTTGATTTAATAAAATTTATTATAATAAAGTATTTACTTTAGTAATTTAGGGCCTTGAATGCATGTTATCAGTTATGAGTTGAAATCCCTTTGTGAGCAAGTTGAAAGTGGGATAGGATTTGATTTTTTTTACATAAATAGGTTTTTAATTAACTAATTAATTTTCCTTTTCCCAAAATATCCCACGTTTCCCCCCTCTGTTTCATGTTCATTTTGTTTTTTTTTTAATTATTTTTTTTACTCCCATGTTCCCCAATAGTTTCACGTCACGTCTGTTTCTTAATTTTTTTTCTATCTTGTTTCTTTCTTTTGTTTGTTTGTTCCATCGTTTTGTGCGTCCCTTCTTTCCATTTTGCTTTTTTCTTCTTTCTTTCTCTTCAATCGGTTCTTGATTCCTGTGTGGTGGTGCTTTCAATTTTGTTCTTGTGCTGGTGAGGATCAATCTCTGCTCTCTTTGCGATTGTAAATTTCCGGGTTCTAGTAAGTAAATGTTCTCTGTAGATTTTTATAAGGGTTTATGGTTAATGCTTTAATTACTCTTTTGGAGCATGGGTTAATCTTATGAAACATTCGTTTTTAGGTGTTAATAAAAAAGGCCGAATTTCCCCTTCTGTGAATTAATTGCGTGAAGAGCTGTTGTGGACGTTTGGGTAAGTTGTTGAACGCTTAAGAGTTCAATTTTGGATTTAGTAATGCATATATTCGCGTTTGATCGAGTGAGTTACTTGGAAAAAAAAAATCGAGGAATCATGGCTATTTTAGTCGATTGAACATTGTTTTTAGGTTCGGAAAGTCTCGTGATTGCTTCCGTATCAAATCGAATCAGGTGTGTAACGAAAACCCGAGAAAACAGCGAACGGCGAAAGCCGAAAAAGGAGATTGTCGACACCACACGACCGTATGCTGAACCGTGTGAGACACACAATCTGGGCCAATTGGGCCGTGTGCCAGGCCATGTGGGCCACATGGGCGGGCCATGTAGGCCGTGTGGGCCACACGGGCGTGTGAGTCTAAAATTTTGAATTTTACCCTAGGGTCGTAAGCATCATTCAGGTCGAACATAGGCCTTCCTTAAGGTCTATATGGTACTAATTAAGCTTTAAAATATGAATTCTGATGTTCTGTTAGCATAAAAATATTGATTTGTGTTCTATGATAAATATGATGTATACACAGTATGAATCGTGTTTATGGTAGGTCTAATCTTCGGACACGAATCATCAAGTTGTGGGGCCAACCCACGTGTGATACCAAATCACTGGCAGACGATCCCATATCTCAAAAGTGGGGCCAACCCACGGTGGTATTAACCACAGGGACGAGTCGCTATGAGGTGCCAAACCTCTGGAGGTGCCAAACCTCTGGTGACCGTAGTCACAATGTGGTACCAAACCACTGGTGCCCGTCGACACGAATATCACTGCCCCCTCCACTCATATAACCCATGCAATATGACATAATAATTCGTGTATGCAGTATGTCATGTATGCTAGACATATATCAAATATAAGTATAACATGAATTACCATCATAATCAGATAGACATAAAACAACATAATCACCCTAATCAACCTCTAAGGGTATAACCGTAATTTTACCTACCAAGGGCATTTTCGTAATTTACCCACCAAGGGTATATCGGTAATTTACCCACTAAGGGCATTTTCGTAATTTACCCACCAAGGGCATTTTCGTAATTTACCCACCAAGGGTATATCGGTAATTTACCCACCAAGGGCATTTTCGTAATTTACCCACCAAGGGTATATCGGTAATTTTGCACCTGCAATGGCCTTTCCCAAAGGCCCAAATGTCGCCCCGAGCGACTCAGCTACCATTTCCGGTCGTACCGGACAATTGGGCCTAAAACTCGATTCTGGCCCATTCGGGCCCACACGCTCGTGTGGCCCACCTAGCACAAATCTAGCCATGTATATAAGTTCCACCTAGTCTAGTTCACTATATTCTACACAATCGCACAATTTACTCATAAGGGCCTACGGGCCCATTGGGCCCACTTCGGCCCATCGCGCCCAAGCGACCCCAACCCACAAGAATACTCACGATGGCCTCAACTATCGCGTGCCGAAGCCCCACACGTGCGCGCCGCGCGCTCGTGTGGCTACTATTGCCGTGGACGCGCACTTCTCGCATTTGCCGCCTACAACTAGAGTAGAGAGTTACACACACGATAGGACTCGGTGTTAATCCGCGCCTCCGACCACTCCACTGTGCCCAAACGCCTTCCAAGGTGTGTCAACCCTCCTCCGGAATGCTCTTTATATAGCTAGTTCTTCACCTTCCTTCTTTGTATCTTTCCGATGTGGGATCCTTCACGATGAGTTTAAATTCAGCTCAAACTCTTGCCGTCTGCATCATGCAAAATAAATACTCCTTGCTTCTCATGAGATTCGAACCTGTGCTCCTTTGCAACATAATCCACGCTGCTAGCCACTTGGCCACAAGCTCCTCTTGTGTCTTAAACCATGCGCAACTAAATATAAATCTATAGCCAAATTCTGAGGTCCAAGTAAAAAGAAAACCAAAATGCAAAAGCCAAGACTTGATCCTTGGACCTCCTTCCTTCCTTGTGGCGTCACTCCCTTGCCTCTAAGTGGCGTCACTTTGCCACTACACCACACCTCCACTTGTGTCATTTTTCCCCACATTTTATTCTTAAGGCCTACCTGCCAACTTCCAGGGTTTTTTTTTCACCTAAAACCAAAATTTCCCCAAAGCTAATATTTGATCCCGGGACTTCATAGAAGCCCTCTAACCTTCCAAAATAACTTACCTAATAAGTCTAACTTGCATTAATGCCGTTCTCAAAAAAATTTAAATCAAGGCCCATTGGGCCCAATCCTACTAGGCCCAATTTCGGGATGTTACACTACAGGATTACGGTGTGAGATTACACACCTGATTACGGTAAGTATTAAACCGTCTTGATCGTCGGCACCTAAGACATCATAACACTCGGTTAATCTAACGAACGAGATTTTTATTAATCCAAAACTAAACCGAGTGATCTAAATTACTTACTCTCAAAATCGTGAACGACCACGATTTGTCGATTCTCACCGGATGATGGTCCACAGCCCGGTGGAAAATCTCGAATCGCCGATACCGCCCTTCGTTTGAACTTAGGAGTAGGAACCGCCAATCCACTCCTTTTGAGTTCTCCAATCATTTTTCCTTTCGATTCGGTACCACTTGCCTCCATAGGAAAAATCCCGGTTTGAAAACTACTATGAGAGAAAGTAGTTATTTTAGTGATAGGAGTAGGCTTACCACTATATCCGAAGGATCCACGAGTGAAATAGAACGAGCGTTTTAGACCCTATAATAATCCGTTTAGTCCAACTAATCGAATAATGAACGATATCAAGTAATCTATAAAGAAACTCCTTACCTTAACGATATTGGATCCGATCTCCACCGATTGACTTATGGCTAGAATGATATTCGGCCACTCACTTAGATCACTACGAAAAAGGGGATGATTAAGATGTGAAGAAATAAAAGGAAACCCCATTTCGGTTTAGAAACAAGATACACAACCGAATAGTGGTAAACACCCATTCGGCTAGAAAGAATAGAAAAATGAAAAGAGACAAGAAACTACTTACCGATTTGTTCGAAGAAGAGGATGTCCACAAAAATGAGAAAGAAATTGTGAAGGAGAGATTATGGGTTGAAAGGTTCGGCTATGGAGGACAAATGAACAAGAAAAAATTCGGCTATGAGAATATGGATTAGAGAAGAAGAAAGAAGAGTTGGAGAATTTTTGTGAAAAAGAAAAGAAAGATGGAGAAAGAGTGTTTGACTTGATTCGATTTTCAAAGGGAAAATAATCGAAAATAATTTGGTCACAATGGCTAGATGGTTTCGGCAAAACAAAGAAAGAAAAGAAGAAAAAGAATACTCACTATTGGCTTTGGAGTTTCGACAATGAGAGAAGGAATTGGAGAAAAGAACACAAAGGAATGTTAAAAGAAATTAGGCCTAACAAGCACCAAAATTTTGCCAAAAGACTAATGAAAATTTCGGCTATCCCCATAGGCTAACCAAAACCGTGTGTACTCTTGCCAAAAGGATGGATGTTGACCAACAAAAATCTTTCCAAAACATCACCCACAAAAAAGGCCAACATGTTCCCTTATCTTGCCTTTTTCTTTTGATTCTTTCCTTCATTAACCCTTATCTTCCTCATTACCATAATCCTTAGCCACCTTTCCATAATTAAAAAGTCTTCCTTGCCTTAAATACCACATTGGCCGACACTTAGGGAAGGAATACAAAAATAAAACCCCAAAATTTGCACTAAGTGGGATTCGAACTCCACCCCTCAAGCCCATACATGCAACGCCACACCACTCTTCTTCTAGCTTCACTTGTGCTAGCAAAATGCACACTTATTTCCTTAAGTCTTGATGCCACTTACCTTCTCTCCTTTAAGTGCTTAAACATAAAATTTACCTATAGCCTAACTTGAACCCAGAATTTCCTAGAAACCTTGTAACTTTCCAAAATCACCTTCCTAATAAGTCCAACTTGAAATAATGTCGTTCTCTTGTTCTAAAAAATTTTAAACACTCCTACTCCCTAAGGCCCAATGGGCCCAATTCTACTAGGCCCAAATTCGAGTCGTTACATGACTCTCAGAACATAGGGACATATATGTGACTGAACAGACTGACAGTACTTTGGACAACAGCCAAGTAAAATAGATCCTAGATTCTTTTATGGATTTATTCACTTGGGAAATTCATAGTTTGGCATACCTTAATCTTGAATGGATGGTGGACTACGTATGCGTGACTTGTATACTTTGATGTAAATAAAAGTCTAAGTTCAAATAGATAAGAAACTGAAAGCTGGTGCATTGGGTATATGACTTCTGTAGTATGTAGCATCATTCCACAACATTGGAATTCATTGCCCAATTAAAGGGTAATCGACGTTACATGATAGATAAAAAGTAAACATGGTCATGGGTCATTTGTCTTTGTGATAAATGATTTAATTAATATTTCATAGTAATCAACTTTTCATGAAGAAAGATGTAATGGCTACCATGAGATAAAATAGGATCATATGGGAGAACGAATTTATCTTAAAGAGATTAAGGATATCCTATAAGGGTAACACACTTATGAAAATGTCATTCGACAAGTACTTATTAATTATCTTTCATAATGGCATGCAACAAGGGAGAGCTCGGTCACACTACTCTAGTGGAATGACTTCGTGACTAAATAAGTTTATAATTAATAGGCGAAATGCCGAAACAAAATTATAAATTATTTAAGCCCTAATTATAAATGTCCAATTGATCCCTCCGCTAGCTCAAAATAACCAAAAAAAAAATGCATGTAGAACCAATAAATGAAAATTAATAGAAACAATAAAGTAAGAAATAGATTGCATGAATCACTATCCGCAGTGAATGCATTTTCTCGCTAAGTACAGAAATGACTTGAGAATTATTTAAGGTTCTTCAAATTATTATAAATTAAATAATTGAAGTTCAAAGATGGAATTAAATAAATTAGCCATTATGAGATTTGTTGAATAAGGAAATTAAATATATTTCATTATAGATTCTATTACGGTAAAGTTATTATGACTTTAACAGAATTAGATTTGGGTTGAGAAAAATCATTTAATTGAGAAATTAATTTAGTTAATTTAAGTCATTAAATTAATTGATTAAATAATATTTATTTTGGGAAATAGAAAATAAATATTTGGTTGGATTAAATTATAAAGCGTTGAGTAAAAAGTCTAGGAAGTATATATAATTGGACCTAATATATGAGAGGACCAACTTAGTCCTTGTGTGAACAAAAGGGGTGACAACCCTAGCAAAATTAAAATGGTGTGCCACCCCTCACTCTACATCTAGTAAGAGTTGCTATTTCTATTTAATTAATATTATTCATCAAGGACTTATTCAACCGGAACTCTTGTACACCTCCCTATAAATAGAGAACACCGGTTGACCTACAAATATACTACAAAATACATCGTTACTCTATTAGAAAGTAGTGTAAATTTATTTGCTAAGAATACATTCTATTTTCTGGGAATTATGAAATTTATTGGTTTATAGAGAGAACTTACTTTCCTACTGAAAGTAAGTAAAATTTTCTTTTCTGTGTTTATTGGTTCATGTTGCTCATGCGACGAGATTCATGGTTTAAGGACAGCAGAGAAGGTCATTTGGTTGAAAGTCAGGATCACATTGAGTCCGTCCCATGCAAAGCACAAGTATAATTTTGGTTAGGGTTTATTACTATAAATATCACAAAAAGGCTAGGCTTTAGAAAAATTTTAAAACTTCTATTGTACCTATAATTATTGTTTTCTAAAGCTTCTCTTAGATCCTTACTTTTTGGTGGTCAAATTGTCTTTAGAGAACTTGCTGTCATACCAACTATTATCCTCAAAATACACCAAGATAGAGGTGAATTGGTATTTAAAAATAATGAAAATAAAGCTAAAAAAAGATTGCACAACAATTTTAGAGTGGATCAACGTAATTGTCTACCTCTATTACCTTAGTGTTCTTTAATTAAGAATTATCCCTAGTCCACTAATTGGTACCTTTCAAGGAGAAGGTATAACCTACAAGACTCTATCTTTGATATGATAAGATAACACCACTTGTAACAGCCCATACCTGGTCCAGTTACCCGACTTGAGTACGAAGTTTTACTTAGGTTGCCAGGACACCACGAAACAACGATCAATAAAAATGCCACATACAATACAATAATTAATCACAAACCATCATTCTAAGAATCCATGGATCTTCAAACATCATTATCAAACTAAAAACAAGCCTTAAAACATTATTCGAGATCCAATAAGTGAATCAGTGTCCCATGTAACACCCCATACCCAATCCAATCACCGGACCCAAGCCACAGGATGTCACTACAATAAATAGAGATCATTACATACAATTTCAAATTAAAAATCAATTTTTTTTCATTTCATAACCCATGTAAAACATGATTAAGAAACTAATTCGGGTCCCAATTGATCTTTTGGAAGCTCTAAAACAAGTTTGGGATTAAACAGGGAGTAAATTGAAACTTTACACAAAAAAAGAGGCAAAAATGCAAAACATGAGTCACACGGCCATGTATCCAGACCGTTTGGATCAAAGAGTAAAATTCCAACAAAATTCACATGGTCGTGTGACTGGGCCGTGTAACTAATTGTGCCGTGCTATTAAGTATGCTTCCTAATTACCAGTGGCACACGACCGTGTCACCAGTTCGTCTGTAACACATGACTGTGTGGGCAACCGTATAACACCAAAAAATGTTAACTATGTAATTGATTCAAACCAAACACTTAAGTACTTCTAAGAACACATTTAGATACATTAAAACCATACTCAAAACATTTCAAATACTCAAGCCAAAACATGGAACAATACATCATAATAGCGTCTAACCAATATGTCATTTTGGTACCATTACAAACAAGTTATAAAATGCTACCACATCCCAATTCACTTAATACTAAATTGATACATCTATACATTTCAAAATGCAAAATTAACCATAATTTAAATTACTTATAACACCAAAATAAAACTTACCAATTCCCACCTTTAATCTTGCCAAAACACAAAATTAATTTGACCAAATAGACCACACATTACAACTATCTTATAACATGTATAACTCAACCTTTCATCCAAGCATCACTATTCTCATAATCTTTCATGATTCAAGACTATTCACATATCAACTAAGCATCCATATACCATTCATGCCAACCAAATATACCATATGAATTTCAAGATCAACCATATATTTAAACCATTATAGTCACATTACAACATTAACCTTTAAAACTCCAACACATGATCCCAAAACAACCAATATACATGCCATATAATCGAAGTAAAAATGATTTTAAGATCTACCGAGACTGAAGCTTACTAGTGTGAGCTTTGGACTTGATCCGACAACCTTGTTTTGCAAAAACTGAGTAAGCTTCACGAAAGCTTAGTAAGTTCATATAATAACATGTACATTAATTTACCTTATAAACCAAAAATACAATTATATAACAATGTATATATGTCATTTTTAATTCTAGTATTTCATTTCACAAGAAACAGGTGAGACTTTCATATACAAATGTAACAGCGCAATCGATAACACAATTCAATCAAATCAATCAAAGTATTAATACATATTCAATTCATCAAGTCATTCACTTGTTTTATTAATCAAGACAGATCAATGAACAATAGTAAAAGAGTTTGGATACACGGTTTACCATATCAAGATATGACAGGGTGATAAACAGGGCACAAAAGTGCATACAGGAGCACTGAAGTGCAAACAAGGCACTGGAGTGCATAACCGGGCACAAATGTGCAGTCAAAGCATCGTAATGCAAATAGAAGGATAAATATGTTATCAGGAGCACGGATGTGCTATCAAGAGTACGAAAGTACTATTAGGAGCACTTATTCAGGATTTAGGACATTCATGTTATCACAACACTTCCAATACTAAAGTATATATTCAATTCATCTCAATATTGTGCAATACTCCACACAGAGTTTAATTATACCATACATATCTAAATACCTTTCATTTAAGTTCAAACACAACTTCTATATAAATGTCATTTCATTCAAGATTCATTAAGTATATATATAAGTATTTATAACACAATTAATCAACATATATAATGATTAAAAACTGTATGAACTTACTAGAGGCAAACAGCAAAAGCAAATGTGTTAGGGACTAATCTGCAATTTTCTTTTTTCCTCGATTGCCTACTGGTTCTTGATCTATATAGTAATTTATTTCCAATTATTAATTCCAAATACTTTAAATCATCTCATTTCATGTATATGACATCTTTCATTCATTTTTCAAAATTTCCCTAAAGTTTTACTTTTATTAAATTTAGTCCCTAAAATCGAAATAAGCATATAACTCATTTTTAAGCCCCAAAATTTAAATCCAACTTCAAACACATCCTTATACAGCTCTCAAACATCTATATTTATAAATATTTCATGTTAATTTCAACATATTCTCGTTTTAGTCCCTAAATTCGAAACTAACAAAAATCACTTTGTAAAATAGTTCTATTTTTCATAAAAGCTTTAAACTCAACCATATAACATCAAGAACATAAAAATTCAATGATGGTAACTTTTCAAAACTTTGACAGTTTTACGATTCAGTACCCGAGCTTGCTAGATTAAGCTACAACGATCTTAAAAACATAAAAATTACGAAAAACATACATCAAGTACACTACATGTAAAGGATGAAAGCTTGGAAGAATTTTGAAGCTTCCAATTTCCTCTTCAATGGCTTCAAGTGGTGGAAGATGATAATGAAGACAACCTTCTCTTTCCACTCACTTTTTTTTTTATCTTTTTAACTAAACATTAACCTTTTATTATTTTAACAAAACATGTGTTAAAAACATGCAATAACCGTACATAAATATATATTACGGCTTAATTTTCATATAAGTCCTCTCACTTTTGCCATCTAACTCATTTATTTAATAGAAATAAATAATGATTAACTTTCGTGATTTTTGCGATTTAGTCCTTGTACCTTAATTAACCATCCAATCACTAAAATTTCCGGACCAAAATTAAATACACCTATATAACAACTCCATAAATATTTAATAAAAATATTAACAGGCTCGATTTATGGAAACGAGGTATCGATACCTTATTTTCCATAACCACTAACTTTAGGGTCAAACCACTTGTACTTTAATTAACCGTGCAATTAGCAACATTTATCAAATGAAAATTCACTATATTTGACTCATAAATATTAAATATTAATATTTACAAACTACAGAGAATATTTACTATTCATGCGTCAGAGAATCTTACTGTTCTTGCCATGGAATATTTACTGTTTACGCCAGAGAATATTTCCTGTTCACCCGTCTTTTCTTGCAGGGAATATCTACTATTTACTTCAGAGAATATTTCTTGTTCACTCGTCTTTTCTTGCAGGGAATATTTACTGTTTGCTTCAGAGAATATTTTCTGTTCACTTGTCTTTTCTTGCAGGAAATATTTACTGTTTGCTTCAGAGAATATTTCCTGATCACTCGTCTTTTCTTGCATCATTTTTTCTTGGTCCTGGTGATGGTTACTGAAGTGGTATCGTCTGCAAGATCCACCATTTTGATTGAAGATGCTGAAGATTTCTCATCTTCAGATTCAGAATCCATTGAGCTGAGCATTTCAGCCATGAGTTTTTTGTATTCCTTCTTGGTCTTAGCTTGAGCTAACATCGCACTAGCTGTCGATTTTGCTTGAAGAAATTTTGCTGTGGTTTGATCCGGGGCTGTGGATTTACATAATCTCGGATTCTTGTTGAAAAAATTATCCAAATATTTTGAATCATATTTTTCATCATTAAACTTGTCCCACCATTTAGTTCTGTAGTTTCGACCGAATTCTCAATATAATCTAATTGTTTTCCTATTGTATGAAGACTGATATTTGTATAGTTGTTTTGTTCTACTATCATTTTAATATCTTTTGATGAGATTTGTTCTCCTGCATCAGGAGCTCTCATTCTTAAAGGATTTGCTTTTATTCCAGTAATTTTGTGAAGATATTAAACCTCCATTAAAGGGGGATGTCGAGATTCAACTTCTCCTTTATTAGTTTGCCATCTAATATTATGTTTTATTGTATTAATAGATTCTGAATAATATTCTTCAAACCATTCAAAGAATTTTATATGAATTTTATGGGTATTCATAAATTCATAATATTCTTGAAGAATGCTTTCTTTTTTATCATTATAATTTTTAAAGTAATCTTCTCTTTTTTGCTTATTTTTGTTGGAATAGAAGTGCTTTTTACACCATTCTTTGTTTATCTCAAAAGTTTTTTCTAAAACAAATATTTCTGAAATTTCTCCTTGTCTTGCATTATTAGTCATTGATGAATATGTTGGTGACATATTAGGTGAATTTTGGGGACTTTCTTTACATGCGCATAGATAGGTTGAGCTATATTTGAGGAATTATCTATTCCTTGTAAATTGGTTCTAAATGTTGTTGGGATAGAAGAGACAGAGGCTCTAGCTGTCCTAAAATCTGCAGTTTGTGTTTTTGGATTTGACTCTCCTTCTAAATTTAACCTCCTAAAAGCTGTGCTGGTACTTCCTATTTCGAAGGAATGTCTTGGAGGCATTCTTTGTGGCCTGTTGAATATTAATTCAACTGTGCCATCTTGGTGTTGAGAGATTTCACTTAATGAAGTGTTTCTTATAGGAGTTGGTGCCACAGGGTCTGTAGCACCCTCAAGTTTCCACCTTTCAGGAAGGTTTATTTCATGCCATTGTATTGTTCTTGGGATTGTGGCATGAGATCTTGAAGTATCTGTTTCTATTAAGAGGGTTTCTCCTTTTAGGCTTTGGAGTAAGGCCTTGGTATTAACTACAGAATACATAGATTTGAAATGGAGTCTATAGACTAATGTTAATACTTCCGTACCAGGAAGCATTTTGTAGTTATGGGTATGTATTTGGAGGGTCAAAGATTGTAAAATATTTTTGTTAGTCAAAGAAACCATAAAATTTGGATAACAATTAAAATGTATTGGGCCGGTACATAGGCTTGTTTCTATAGTTCCTAATAATGAGTCATTAAACATGATGTGTCTTTGGTCTCTTAAGACAATTAAAATTGAGGTATTTTTAGTGGCTTCAACACTAAGAGGTTTGACACCAACCTGGGCAAGTCCAAAATGGACATATTTGTATTTTTGTTCTTTGAGTTTATTAATGACGACTCTATCTAATAATTGGATTGTTTCATATTCTTTTTGAATAGGTAAACTCCTTTCTTTTGTTTTTATAACATAACTGCAAAAAGCATTTAAATTTTTAAAAGTTGTTTTCTTGTAGACTTGGTTTGTTGGAACTCTTGGAAGAGTCCAATTATCAAATCTTTGGGGAATATTTTCATAATGTTCTTCTTGTTCATTAACAGTGTTGTTTGAGGTTTGGTCGGACTCTTGGGATTAATTGGAAACAAAGCTTATAGAAGAATTGGTTCTTCTAAGGAAGGGAAACATTCTTTGTTTTCTTATTTCCTACAAGGGGGTTCTACTATCAGGATTTCCAGATTATTAAAGTTGCCAACAGGGATACTTTGTCCTTGACACACCTAACCCATGGATAACTGGACAGTGTATCAATACTCAGCAAAATAATAATACATTAATGAAGACAGTACCAGAACTCGAAAATATTAAAAACAAATTGAATATTTTCAAAACTTAGAAATACCTGCTCCTCCTTGGCTCTGATACCAGATTGTCCCGAGGATCTGAGGATCGTAATCGTAATTTGTAAGTTGAAAATAAAATTTGAAAGATTGTTTAATTAAATTTTTGAAAAGGAAAATAATTTAAAAACTTAAATTTTGAAAACTTAAAATTTGGAGAAACTTTAAAACTTTGGAGAAACGAGTTTTGATTTCTGAAATGGGTATTTCAATTCGTGCCTTTCATTCTAAATCTGATAGCCTTTTATAGAGGGCTATTGTCTCTTTACATCATTACATAATTGAAACTTTGATTACATAATTAAAACTTTTCAGAGAATATATTCTCTGGTTACAAAAATACAAACTACAGAGAATATTTACTATTCATGCGTCAGAGAATCTTACTGTTCTTGCCAGGGAATATTTACTGTTTACGCTAGAGAATATTTCCTGTTCACCTGTCTTTTCTTGCAGGGAATATTTACTGTTTACTTCAGAGAATATTTTCATGTTCACTCGTCTTCTCTTGTAGGGAATATTTACTGTTTGCTTCAGAGAATATTTCCTGTTCACTTATCTTTTCTTGCAGGGAATATTTACTGTTTGCTTCAGAGAATATTTCTTGATCACTCATCTTTTCTTGCATCATTTTTTCTTGGTCCTGGTGATGGTTACTGAAGTGGTATCGTCTGCAAGATCCACCGTTTTGATTGAAGATGCTGAAGATTTCTCATCTTCAGATTCGGAATCCATTGAGCTGAGCATTTCAGCCATGAGTTTTTTGTATTCCTTCTTGGTCTTGGCTTGAGCTAACATCGCACTAGCTGTCGATTTTGCTTGAAGGAATTTTGCTGTGGTTTGATCCGGGGCTATGGATTTACATAATCTCGGATTCTTGTTGAAAAAATTATCCAAATATTTTGAATCATATTTTTCATCATTAAACTTGTCCCACCATTTAGTTCTGTAGTTCCGAACTAGTAGTGGAATTCCAGTACATTGATCTTGCTCATGGGAATAATTCCAAGAAACAATCCAAGAAATGCTCAGTTTTGAGAAAAAAATGGATTGTTCTATAAATGTGTTTTTGGTCTGGTTCAGGCTGAAATTTGTCAAAGAATTTGGGCCATAAATTTTGAATTTTTTCTGGTAGGATATCAAAGGATGATGGTCCATACGAATTCCACCATTCTTGGAACCGGTTTGGGAATTTGAATTGGGTACCATATTTGAAATATATGAGCCAAGAATGTCTCATGTGTTGGTTGTTCATTAAGAAGGCATTGTACCATGCCATTTGGTAATCCCAATATGTAAATGGGTGGTGGTCAATTTTGGTGGTAAATTTGGCTGAAAATTTCTTTGGAGAATTTTGGTTTTGTAACACCCCAAACCCGGCCTAGAAGTTAGGCCCGAATCTGGTGTGTCAAAAAAAACATCTTTGCGATTATTAAAAACTTGCTTGAGAAATACAGCCTCTTTGTTAACCAAAAACACTTAAGCAATTGTTAACTACTTGAAAACGTAATAATCTTTTAAAAAAAACCTTTTTAGTAGCGAAAGCATATTTGAAATGAACAAAATAAAAATGTGATGTTTAGAAATAGAGTTGCAGAAGCATTTTGAAATCGTTGCGGAAACGTAGATAAAATACAAGTATTTTTGAAAGATTGATTGATGAGTCAACAATCAAGGCAGTGAACTTTAAAGCCGTGACTTTTGAAAATATTGTTTGATAGTTCGAGTGAAAACTTCCGTGTTAAAATATTTATAAAATTTATTATGAAATCCATTTGTTAATCGTTTTTTTTGGAAAACCTTTATTTAAGTTTTTAGAAAAATTCTCGTTTTAATCAATTTAAGCAAAATAATAAGTATATCAACCATAAAGCAAATAATAAAACACACTCCAGAGGCATTATTACAACTTAAACCAAAATAGCAAAATAATAAAATAAACGGGAATAGAAATTTAAAATTTCATTAACTCCATTTCTGAAGTATGGCTTCCACTGAGTCATCCATGGCCCAAGTCCACATCACTGAGCATTACCTACAAAGGTTAAGAAAAGGGGGAGTGGGTTACAAGAACTCAGTGTGAAACCCCTTTCCGTCATCCACTGGGCCTGAACCCATATAGCAAAAATTTGGGCCTAAGCCCTTTTACATAAAAATCTTAAAATGATGAAAATGTATGAATGTATGCAATCCCAAACCAACCTAATAATCCATCCGCTACACACCACCCGTACCATCCATCACACCTGTGGGGATCTTTTGTCAACCCACCCCGCCAACACACCAATCATAGGCATTTAGCCATTTATATCAAATTCGAATTGTGGACAAGCCACCGAATAACAGAGAATATACATGGCTTAGCCACCGAACACAAAATGTGACAGAGTCACGCAATATGTGGCGAGCCACCAAATTTCACTTCCCGATCATCAACGTCCCAATCCCATGCAACTTATGTAAATGCAACATACATCGTAAATCATAATATTTACAATATAACCACGATAATTAATAACTCAGAGATTTATTACAAATAATTTGGCCCATTAACACTTTACAAAATCGGCCCATTAGGGCATTATATCAAATCGGCCCATTAAGCCATATATCAGATCGGCCCATTTAGCAATATATCAGATCGGCCCATTAAGCAATATATCAAATCGGCCCATTATGGCTATATATCAAATCGGCCCATTATGGCTATATATCAAATCGACCCGTTAAGGCAATATATCAAATCATCCCATTAAGGCAATATAACAATTTGGCCCTTTAAGGGCATTTCCGTAATTCGGCCCATAGGGGCATTTTCGTAATTCGGTAATCTTACCCACTAAGGGTAATTTGGTAATCTCGCAACCCAGGGGTATTTCAGTAATTTACCCTCCAAGGGTATTTTGGTAATTCCGCAACCTAAACTTAACTACTAATGTGGGGCATAAAAATCGAAACTGTCCATCTGCGTCGTACTGACTAAATTGACTATAACTTGAGTTAAGAATCTCAAAATCTAAATACATAAATTTTCCTTGAAACTAGACTCATATATCTTCTTACTACTATTTTTCCAAAATTTTTGGCTTAACCATTTAGTACAGTTTATTCCTTAAAGTTTCCCTTGTTTCACTGTCCAATGATTCTGACCTCTCTTAACCGAAATTCAAATATCTCACTGTACAGTTTTCATATGTTTCTCACTTATTTCTATTGAAAATAGGCTCACTAAGGAATCTATACATATAAATTATAACTCATAATTCCCTTTGTACAATTTTAAACAATTTTTCCAAGACAAAACAGAGAACCGCGAAGTCAATCAGAACCAGTCTCACTAAAATTAAGATATCACAGAATATACAATTCCTCTTCCTCCTCTGTTTCTTTCATATAAAAATAGACACAGTAAGCTTTATTTCGATATCTTTTTCACTTTCTAACTCCCTTTATCCTATTTTTCGTGATTTTTCAAATTTACGTCACTGCTGTTGACCAAACTGTTTCATTCCAAAAATATGGTTACCACTACGAATATACGCAAGCCCGAGTGGTCACGGATGCCGGTTTCCAGTTTTCTTTGGTATTTCGACCGAATCATAGAACATATCATACAAAAATTTAGAGAGGTATGAGATTACACACCATTTCAAACATGTATTCGGAAGGGTACGGGATTACACACCTGATAAGGATTCCCTAAAGAACCACTCTTCGTTGCCCCCTAAAAATAAAATCTATCAAAAGTTAGCCTCGATTTCTTAAAAGTTCCAAAAGTCCAAAAGTACTCACTCACAAGAGTCACTTACCACAATCACGATCCTTCCCTACTAGATTCTAAAATCCGGTCTTGCACCTTGGCTATTGCAACGAGTCCCAATCAACTTTCGAAACCAAGGCTAAGAAAAAGATAAGTAGCAGCAAGGATGGCTTGATCCGGCCTTCATCAAAAGAGAATAAGAGGAGTTTAAAATAACAACAAGTGGCTAGATTTGGCTTAGCCAAGAGATGAGAGTTTCAGCTTAGCCAAGTCAAGAGAAGAAAGAACAAACAACATGAATAAGAAGAAAGAACCTTTACCTTAATAATAGGGATGAACCGAAATGAAGAACACGGTTTGGCACTAGTAGCAAGACAACAAAGAAGGATCGGTAGTTTCAGTTTTCAAGAGAAGATGAGTGAAAATAATTGGTCACAAAGGCTAGGTGTTTTCGGCAAGACAAGAAAGAAAAGAGAAAATACCCACTATTGTCTTGAAGTTGCGGCAATGAGAGGAGAAGTTGAAAGAATGAACACAAGGGATGCCAAAAGGAATTAGGCCTAACCAACACCAAAACTATCAAAATGCTCCCATCAAAATTCGGCTACCCTCTCCCTTTCCCAAACCATTATCATCTTTACCAAAATATGAACATAGACCAAATAAAACCTTTCCAAAACATCCCCCACGAAAAATGCCAACATGTTCCATATTCCTTCCCTTTTCTTTTACTCCTTTCCATCCACTCTTCCTTACCATATTTCCTTAGCCACCTTGCCAAAATTAAAAAGTCCAACTTGCCTTATTTACAAGCTTGGCCGACACTTAGGGAAAGAGTACAAAAAAAATAGTTAAAATTTTGCACTTGATGGGATTTGAACCTCCTCCCTCAAAGTCCTTCATGTGGCGCCATAACCTCTTTACCATATGCTCAATTATGCAAGCAAGTTGCTCTCTTATTTCCATAAGCCTTGATGCCACTTACTATCTCTCCTTAAAGTGCTAAAACACAAATTTTACTAAAGCCCAACTTGAACCCGGAACTTCATAGAACCCCGTAGCTTTCTAAAATCACCTTCCTAATAAGTCCAACTTGAAATAATGCCGTTCTCTTATTCTCTAAAATTTTTAAAACGCTTCTACGCTCAAGGCCCAATGGGCCCAATCCTACTAGGCCTAATTTCGGGTCGTTACAGGTTTTCACTCCAATCCCTTGGTCGAAGAACTTTTAATATTTGGGCTGTTGAATGGGTAATAAAATTTGGATATTTTAGGTCTGTGTAGTGTTTGAACAGTATCGATCCAGTTTGAACCAGTATGTTTTCATAATACTGTTGGGGTTTTTGAGAATCCAATGGTTTGAAATGCCATCCATTGAAAAGTTCTTTTGCAAGTATATGTGGAGGTTTTTCTGAAAATTCTTCCTCCTTAACAAGAATTTTTTCAAAACATTTGTTTGGAAAATATTGTGAGGATTTTTGTGTAGCAGTCTGTGAAGACACTGCTATTTCTTTTGGAAAAACATCTTGGGGAGATGTCTCTTTTAAAACATTTTTGAGAGATTTTAGTTTGTGTAAAACAATCTCTTTATTTTTTGAAATCTTTGCTGCTTCACCAGCAATTTGTTTGAGAGGAGTTTCCTCTTTCATTTGAGAAAAGGCCAATGCCACTTCTGGAGATTGAGAAAGGGGCTCAATCCATTTTTTTATTTGAGAACCAATTTCATTTGGATCTTGTGCATCTTGAACGATTTTATTTTTGGAGGATTTTGATGATGATGATGATCTCTCATTTTCTTCTTCATGGAAAATTTCATACCATGACTTAATTGGTTTTGAGGAAATTTGGGTTTTGGATGACTCTCCTATTTTTCCTTTTCCTTTGTCTCGGAGTTTGGGTGGCATTTTTGAAGAAACTCTCTGGTGAGAAAATCAGGCAAAGAATTAGTTTCTCCTTTAATGTATTCAATATCAAAATCAAATATGCTCAAAATTACCCCAATAGAAAGGTCCATAGAGTTTGCTAGCAAATTCCCAGACCAAATCCTTGATAAAGTCAAATTACAAAGATTCTTAGGAAGCCTCAATTGTGTCATAGACTTTTATCCAGGTCTTAGCAAATTATGTAAACCGTTATATGATAGGCTCAAAAAGAATCCACAACCTTGGACAAATGACCACACCAACATTATCACCCAAATTAAAAAACAAATCACTAAGCTTCCTTGTTTATATTTAGCCGATCCAAATGCCCCCAAGATTGTAGAAACAGATGCTTCTAAAATAGGATACGGTGGGATCCTAAAACAAGTTAAAGGGGGACAGTAAACCAGTATTAATATTATTTATTTTTATTAAATATCTTTGAATAGATACTTCAGTTAGAACCATCATATATTCCTGTGTATTTTCTTCAGGTTCGGGTTCAGTTTCTGACGAACTTTTTTCTGGGATTTCATGTTTTAAGGTTTGCATTTGTTTTTTCATTTCTTGTTGTTCCATTTTAAGCTAAGAAAGTTCTAATTTAATTTGTTTTATTTCTAACTGCAATTCAGAATTTGTAATTTGTATTGGTTTTATTTTTTCATATTTATTAAATATTATATCTTGTATATTATACATTTGTGATTGACTAGAAATAATTTCTTTTTCTTTTTCTGGTTTATCTTTTAATGAGGATTTTAATTTCAAAAGGTATTCTCTTTTAAGTTCTGGGTCTTGAATTTTATCAATAACTTCAATCATAAATTCTTGGTCTTTGGTTAACATATTAATTGAGGGTTCATTTTCATCATCAGAAGATTGGGATGTTATATGTAATTCGTCTATTTGTAATTCATCTGTTTCAGTAGATGTATCATTTTCAGAAGAAGTTGTTTCTAAGAGAATCTCATTTAATTTTTGTTCTATTTCTTCATCTAGATTTAAATTATTAATTTTTCTTTTAATTTAACAATATTTTGAGATGTGACCTGGTTTTCCACATCTATAACATTTTATTGTTTTATCAATTTTGTTTTCTGTTTTTTGTTGTTTCTTTTCTTTTCTGTATTTTCTATATTTGGGTTTTTTATAATATTCTGAAATATTCTTTTTCCTATTTTTTGGTTTTACAGGGCAGCATGTTTTTGAAGAAGAAGGTTCATTCCTAATGTCAAATTAGTGGCAGAATGATCCTAATTCTTTTCGACATTGATATCTTTCTTTCTTAAGTTGTTTTTGTAATTTTAAATCTTGACAAATTTTTAATCCTTCTTTTTGGGTGAAACTAATTAGTTCACCATATGTAAGCTTTTCATATGGAATAATACCTCTATAATTTTCTCTTATTTGATTTCTAACTTTTCTCCTAACAAAGTAGGAAGTCCCATAGAAACTTTTCTTTCCAAAACGGTTGTTGGTTATCGATCTTTGCATAACTCTAGTCATAAAGACATCTTTATACCATTTAAAATCGGTTACTTTTTTGCATTTTAAATTTGATAATAATTCTGAATTTCTATCTTTAAGATGAGAAGGATCTCCTATAAAGTGTTTAGAGATTGAGAAAATTAAAGTTTCTACTACATCTTGGATTTCTCTTCCTTGTTCATCTAAAATAATTCTTCCTTGATCATCCTTTTTTATTGCTTTTAAAATTTCTTCTTGTTGGGTTTTAGTGAGTGCATGATCCCACCATCCTTTTAATTGACCAGTAAATCCAGCAACTAAAAGATTGGCTATAGCATGATCACTGATTAATCCATTTTGGTTTTGGGTTTTATAAACATTTGAAACCATCGTCATTTGTTGTAATAAACTAAGAATATTGTATTCAGACATTCCATCTATATTCCATTCTTAAATTGTATTAGCATTGTATTTATTCTGGAAAACATGTTTTTCATCTATATTAAGATCAGGTGCAGTGGTTTTTGGATAATATAATCTTTTTGGTTCTTTCCTAGCCATCTTGATAATTTGGTTTTCATCTGACTGGTCAGAGTCAGATTGGGAGGATTGGTGTAATGTATTTACTGAATGTTGGGCTTGCATTGGGGTATCAGGTGCAATTAATCCAGACTTGTAACTTTCCAAATGTAACACCCCAAATTAGGGGTTGTTTGTAACTTAGATAATTTCTCATGTGTGTGCCTGAAGAATAAATTTTATGATTTATTTGGCGTATTTTAGGGTCTAGAATTAAAACCGAGTTAGGCTTGATCTGGTGTTAGAATATTTTTTTTTTAAGTGTCTAAAAGGAGGAAGCTAGGCGAGATAGGGGTTAAGTAAAAATCTGGGAAAAGTGTGACACAAGGAACTAACGGGCACAATTGGCTTGGTGCGCCTAAGGGTGAGGCAAAGGAGTTGGGTTCGAGTTGCAAAGGCAGCACTTTGATTTTATTTTTGCGTCAACTAGGGAACTGGGCTAGGTATGCCTTAAAAATAAATGGCAAGGGTAAGGGACATGAAAGTTGGGTTGGCTTAGTGGCTACCGTGTGCCACTTAAAGGCTTGGAGGTTGATGGGGGCAGGTTCGAGCTGCTGAAGCAGCGTGTTGCATTTTAATTTTTGGGGTGAACGGCCTAGAGAGGTCTTATAAATAAATAAGGGGGCTTTATGGCATGAAAGTCGGGCTGGAGGAGTGGCTTGGGGCGCCACTTAAGAGTTTAGAAGTGGCAGGTCTCGGGTTCGAGACACAAGGGATGCAAGGAGCATTTTTATTTTGGGCTTTTTGCGTTAAAAGAAAGAGGGCCGAGAAGAAGGTTTTATAAAAAAATGTTGTGGGTAATTGACATGAAAGTCAAATTGGGAGAGTTGGTCTGGGCGCTTAAGGGGGAGGCCGCTGCTTGAGGTCACTGGTTCGAGCCAGCGTAGCAGCAGTTTGGTTTTAATTTCTTTTCCTTTTTGCTGCTGGCGTGACAAAGTGAATTGGGCTGCACATGATTGCTTTGTTTTTACATTCGGCTGAAAGGAAATTGTTAAGCACATGGGTTCTTTTATTTTGTTTATTATTTATTTGAAGAGGTGATAAGATTAAGCTTATTATTATTATTATTGTTATTTTCGGCTGGAAGAGGGGGGGAAGCTATTAGTGTTTTATTTGCTATTAAATTGTGAAGGGATTAGGAGATTAAAAACATGATGAGGTTAGATTTATTTGTGATAATTCAAGGCTGGAAATTATCACAAAATAAGGGAGTGTTTGCCGATTTTTGGACTCCTTGGGGGTTGTCCATATTTGATTTTTAATAGCAAAGAAGTGCCAAACTCACCAATTTTTCCTCTCCAATTTGTTCTGCTTAAAACCTCCATTGTTTCATAGCCAAAACCACTCAAAAATTCCAGCTTCTCTTCTCTTTTACAAGCCGAATATACCCCCTCTTAAGAGAGAAATTTCAACAAACTCTTTCTCTTCTTCCTCTCTTCATTGTCTTGCCAAAATCTCCTTAAACTCTTAGCCAAAATTGTTCGAAAATTCCAAAGATCATTGTTTCTCTTAGCCGAATACACCCTCCTCCTTCACTAAAATTTCCAGCCCTTCCAATTGTGTATTAGGTCGAATATCATATCTCCAACAAGGTGCTGCCAATTTTCAATAAGTGTGGTAAGGGGTAATCATCTCTTATGGAATTAAAATTATGGCCTATGATTCGTATTAACTCTATTAAAACCAATTGTAGGGAAGCTTTCGGGATTTATTTTCCAAAGGACTAATTAAGGCTTCGGGATTTGTTAGGAAATCAAATCCGTTTAAAGTTAAGAGATCTAACGTTATAGATCGGCTTTTCGGGATCTAGGAATTACGATAGTAACAGGTGTGTAAGATCTCTCTACACACTTTATTAATTTACATGCTGTTATTATTTGCCTTAGATCTTTTGTTTGTGGTTAGCTTGTGGCATAATCATGGATATCGGGTAAGTCCCCTAACTTGTAATTTTCGATATATGTTTGCATGCCATCACATGA
This sequence comes from Gossypium sturtianum, assembly GCA_025698515.1. Taxonomy (NCBI): domain Eukaryota; kingdom Viridiplantae; phylum Streptophyta; class Magnoliopsida; order Malvales; family Malvaceae; genus Gossypium; species Gossypium sturtianum. Next base: position 50,349,789 of record CM046951.1, on the reverse strand, counting down.
TGTTTAATACTATGACATGATTTATGAAATTTGATGTATAAGCATGTGATGGTGGGATTGATGAGAGGAGGGGGATGAATTATGGACTGTCGTCAGTGGTTTTGACCACAAGATGGGTTGGCCCCATCAGATTATTGTGACCTATGGTCATCAGTGGTTTTGACCACAACGATTGATTATTTGCGACTAAGTCCCAAAGTGGTTTGGTACCACCAGTGGTTTTGACCACATTTGATATATTGTGACCTATGGTCATCGGTGGTTTTGACCACACGATGGGTTGGCCCCATCATCGAGTTTGTGACTCTAAGTCATCGGTGGTTTTGACCACGGTGGTTTTGACCACACGGGGTAAAAAAAGGAGTATGGATGGTTAGGTTGGGTTGCATGAGCATGTTTATTAATGAATTGTGTATGAGATGTATTTTCCGGTGGGGATTTACACACTGAGTCTTGGTGACTCACCCCTTCCTTTACCATTTTGCAGATGGGTAGAACGCGGAGATGGAGCCGAGAGGACTCGAGCGGCCATGCTTATCGATGGATCTGAAATTACTTTGTTTAAGTTAATCTTATTTATTTTTTTAAAGTCTTTTAATTTGGGTTGTAATAAGGCCGCTAATTCTTGGATGTTTATTTTATTGCTTTACTTTACTTATGTTATTTCAAATGGAATCTTATAAAAATTAATTGAACCGGTTAAAAGTAACTTTTCTAACTTAATAACTTTTACGAGTTTTCAAAGAAGTTACCATCGGGTAACAAAATTCACCACGTCAATCATGCTTTTGAAAGTTCCTTAAATTCTAAATAATCAGACAATTTCAAAGGGTTCATCAACCCAACCATGTTTATAAAAGCCCAATTGAGTTTTCCAACACCGTTTTAAAACCTTAGCCAAATTTTATCAAATTTTCACCAAACTTTCAAATTGGTCCAAATTATTTTACTCCGTGACATACCAGATCCGGTCAGGACTCATGGGCCGGGTTTGGGGTGTTACAAATTGGTATCAGAGCCCAGTTCAAAACTCGGTTGTGGGGGCCTAAGGCCCAAAAATGTTTTGGTAGGCCTTATGGAATGATTTTTGGTTTTTGAACAGCATGGCCCGAGTCTCCGGCACCAATCCGCCCAGGTAAGTATATCTAAACCTCTTGGTGAATTATATTCTGTAGAAGGGTAGGAAGCATGGAACGTAGATAGACTTATAGGACTTGGACCCTAAGGTTAGATTACTCAAACACAAACGAAGCATAAGACTTAAGGAACTAAACCAACCTATGACTTAGTCAATGAGCTAGGTGTGGTAACCCCAGACGCATGTCTAGGATTGGATCCGGAAGAGCACGGTATTTAAGTAGTCCTCGTGACTCACCTCCTCTTCGCAGTATCCTACCCGGGTGCGTAGCTTCCTGTTCACCCTAACTCGGAGGGCTCGGTGGTGTGGTAACCTCTCATGCGCGCATGTCTAGAAAGGTTCGGTGAGAGCTTGGTATTTAAGCGGTCCGCATGACCCACCTCCTCTTCACTCAAATTCACCACCGGTGCGTAGCTTTGGTTCACCCCGACCAGGAGGGCTCACCATAGGCTAAAACACAATGATTAAAACCCGAAAAGGAATTAGCCTTGTTTTACGAAATAGAATGAAACAACAAACCCTAATGTTTTCAAAACTTGTGCAATAACTTTCTCAAATCCTAGAACATTACTTTTACAACGTTTTTCTCGAAAAACTTGACTTGTGAAAAATTACGAAATACCCTTAGGAGTAAAATTACCAAAATGCCCCCGACCCATAAAATATTAATTCAATGGTTTTGCCCAAAAATTTTAACTATTTTACAAATATTCAACAACTTAGCTTTGGAAATCATCAAGAAAATATTCTGTTCGAAAAATTACGAAAAAAAACCTGTAGGAAAAAGACGAAAATACCCTGGGATAGAAATGGGCAAAAATGTCCGATGAGCGAATAGGTATGGAAAGTATTAAGGAATGGATGCATGAACTTCTTTGTGTGAACTAGGAAAGAAGTCTGGAACATTGTTTGCTCGAAAGAATCTCTGATTAAACCTTATCCATAAAATTTCTTCGCGAGTAATAAAGTGAAACAAATGCTAACGCATAAAATTTTTCTTAATCAGATTAAAAGCGCGGTAGATAGAATGAGTTCTAGAGGACGTGGGCGCCGTGGACGTGGTAGGGGTAGGATGACGGTGTCCAGAACCCGTCAGTCGGGACAAGGTTACGAAAATGAGGTACCACCGCCACCACCACCTCCTACTTTTAGAGTGAGGAGCCGGATCGGGCCGGTGGCGGCGGCGCGGTATCATAGTCGTGTTCGCGAGTCTTGGAGATGGTGGTCAAGCTGGTGGAAATGTGGGAGCTCGTAAATCGTTTCCCAGCGACTCGATCTAACGGAGCGGAGGTATTCCGAGGTGTGTCGAGAGTGGCACCTAGTGCGTGAGAATCGGCTAGAGTCAACCGAAAGGATCATGGATGATCTTGACTTTGTTGAGGAAGAAAAGTCGAAAGAGGGCGTGTCGCTTCTAAAGGATGAGGCGTATCGGTGGTGGCTTACGGTTCGAGATGGGGCTACAGCAGATGATTTGACTTGGGAGTATTTCGAGAACCACCTATCGGAAGAAGTATGTGGGTACCAACTACACCGACGCCACAGAGAAAGGCTTTTTCGGGATTAGTGCAAGGAACTAAGTCCGTGTCGGAATATGAGGCGAATTCCTTCGGTTGAGTAGGTATGCTCGTGGTATTGTGGGTACCGAGCATGAACGCTGTGTTAGATTCGGAGGATGGGCCGAGAGATGAGCCGAGGATGATGATAGCTCCACAACAGAACGAGTTTCTTTGTTCTTGTGGAGAAGTCTAAAGTTTCTTTGAGGAGTAAGACACCAGTGAAGCGGAACCAAGAATGGAATTGGAATAAGAGAAGCTCGGAACCTTCAAGGTTCTTGGGTAATGAAACAGAAGAGGGCGAAGTTTGATGGGTCGGATCAAACTGCTGGGCTCTTCTTTGCCAATACCCAATGGCCGCCACAATGTGCTCGGTGTGGCAAGCCTCACAAGGGTGAGTGTTGGAGTGGTAATCGAGGGTGCTTTGAGTGTGGATCGCTTCGATCACCGTGTAAGGGATTGTCCTCGGAAGTTAGCTAGGAATCAACCGAGGGTCGAACCGTGCTCGGGTTAGAAATGAAGGACCACCACGGAGGGTCGAGGTGCGGCTAGAGGTAATGCAAATGGTAACAGGCGTGGCCGAGGTTTCAGAGGTGCAGAGGCGAGGCAACCAAGGTTGGTTTATGCGGTTGGTGTCGAGAGGAGGAAAATGTGCGGACATGACAACGGGTAAGTTTCTTATTTTGGAATACCTCAATTGTCTTGGTTATGGTTACGTTAGTTCATTCTTATGATTGCTAGTAAAGAGTATGGAACTGGATTATGAGCGTAGGGAATGTGTAGAAAGTATGATAGTTCTTTAAGATCAGTCTTGCAGCAGATAACGTAGGATGACGAGTTAAGGATGCACGATTGAGCGATAATAAGTAATTTCGAGGACGAAATTATTTTAAGGGGGTAGAATTGTAACACCCCAAATTAGGGGTTGTTTGTAACTTAGATAATTTCTCATGTGTGTGCTCAAGAATAAATTTTATGATTTATTTGGCGTATTTTAGGTCTAGAATTAAAACCGAGTTAGGCTTGATCCGGTGTTAGAATATTTTTTTAAGTGTCTAAAAGGAGGAAGCTAGGCGAGATAGGGGTTAAGTAAAAATGCGGGAAAAGTGTGACACAAGGAACTAACGGGCACAATTGGCTTGGTGCGCCTAAGGGTGAGGCAAAGGAGTTGGGTTCGAGTTGCAAAGCGCAAAGACTTTGATTTTATTTTTGCGTCAACTAGGAATCGGGCTAGGTATGCCTTAAAAATAAATGGCAAGGGTAAGGGACATGAAAGTTGGGTTGGCTTAGTGGCTACCGTGTGCCACTTAAAGGCTTGGAGGTTGATGGGGCGCGGGTTCGAGTGCTGCTGAGCGCGTGTTTACATTTTAATTTTTGGGGTGAACGGCCTAGAGAGGTCTTATAAATAAATAAGGGGCTTTATGGCATGAAAGTCGGGTGGAGGAGTGGCTTGGGTGCCACTTATGAGTTTAGAAGTGGCAGGTCTCGGGTTCGAGACACAAGGGACGCAAGGAGCATTTTTATTTTGGGCTTTTTGAGTTAAAAGAAAGAGGGCCGAGAAGAAGGTTTTATAAAAAAATGTTGTGGGTAATTGACATGAAAGTCAAATTGGGAGAGTTGGTCTGGGCGCTTAAGGGGGAGGCCGCTGCTTGAGGTCACTGGTTCGAGCCAGCGTAGCAGCAGTTTGGTTTTAATTTCTTTTCCTTTTTGCTGCTGGCGTGACAAAGTGAATTGGGCTGCACATGATTGCTTTGTTTTTACATTCGGCTGAAAGGAAATTGTTAAGCACATGGGTTCTTTTATTTTGTTTATTATTTATTTGAAGAGGTGATAAGATTAAGCTTATTATTATTATTATTGTTATTTTTGGAAGAGGGGGAAGCTATTAGTGTTTTATTTGCTATTAAATTGTGAAGGGATTAGGAGATTAAAAACATGATGAGGTTAGATTTATTTGTGATAATTCAAGGCTGGAAATTATCACAAAATAAGGGAGTGTTTGCCGATTTTTGGACTCCTTGGGGGTTGTCCATATTTGATTTTTAATAGCAAAGAAGTGCCAAACTCACCAATTTTTCCTCTCAATTTCTTTCTCTGCCAAAACCTCCATTGTTTCATAGCTAAAACCACTCAAAAATTCCAGCTTCTCTTCTCTTTTACAAGCCGAATATACCCCCTCTTTAAGAGGAAATTTCCAGCAAACTCTTTCTCTTCTTCCTCTCTTCATTGTGCTGCCAAAATCTCCCTTAAACTCTTAGCCAAAATTGTTCGAAAAATTCCAAAGATCATTGTTTCTCTTAGCCGAATACACCCTCCTCCTTCACTAAAATTTCCAGCCCTTCCAATTGTGTATTAGGTCGAATATCATATCTCCAACAAGGTGCTGCCAATTTTCAATAAGTGTGTAAGGGTAATCATCTCTTATGGAATTAAAATTATGGCCTATGATTCGTATTAACTCTATTAAAACCAATTGTAGGGAAGCTTTGGGATTATTTTCCAAAGGACTAATTAAGGCTTGGGATTTGTTAGGAAATCAAATCCGTTTAAAGTTAAGAGATCTAACGTTATAGATCGGCTTTTCGGGATCTAGGAATTACGATAGTAACAGTGTGTAAGATCTCTCTACACACTTTATTAATTTACATCTTGTTATTATTTGCCTTAGATCTTTTGTTTGTGGTTAGCTTGTGGCATAATCATGGATATCGGGTAAGTCCCCTAACTTGTAATTTTCGATATATGTTTGCATGCCATCACATGATGTTTAATACTATGACATGATTTATGAAATTTGATGTATAAGCATGTGATGGTGGGATTGATGAGAGGAGGGGGATGAATTATGGACTGTCGTCAGTGGTTTTGACCACAAGATGGGTTGGCCCCATCAGATTATTGTGACCTATGGTCATCAGTGGTTTTGACCACAACGATTGATTATTTGCGACTAAGTCCCAGTGGTTTGGTACCACCAGTGGTTTTGACCACATTTGATATATTGTGACCTATGGTCATCAGTGGTTTTGACCACACGATGGGTTGGCCCCATCATCAGATTTGTGACTCTAAGTCATCAGTGGTTTTGACCACCAGTGGTTTTGACCACACGGGGTAAAAAAAGGAGTATGGATGGTTAGGTTGGGTTGCATGAGCATGTTTATTAATGAATTGTGTATGAGATGTATTTTCCGGGTGGGGGATTTACACACTGAGTCTTGGTGACTCACCCCCTTCCTTTACCATTTTGCAGATGGGTAGAACGCGGAGATGGAGCCGGAGAGGACTCGAGGCGGCCATGCTTATTAGTGGATCTGAAATTACTTTGTTTAAGTTAATCTTATTTATTTTTTTTTAAAGTCTTTTAATTTGGGTTGTAATAAGGCCGCTAATTCTTGGATGTTTATTTTATTGCTTTACTTTACTTATGTTATTTCAAATGGAATCTTATAAAAATTAATTGAACCGGTTAAAAGTAACTTTTCTAACTTAATAACTTTTACGAGTTTTCAAAGAAGTTACCATCGGGTAACAAAATTCACCACGTCAATCATGCTTTTGAAAGTTCCTTAAATTCTAAATAATCAGACAATTTTAAAGGGTTCATCAACCCAACCATGTTTATAAAAGCCCAATTGAGTTTTCCAACACCGTTTTAAAACCTTAGCCAAATTTTATCAAATTTTCACCAAACTTTCAAATTGGTCCAAATTATTTTACTCCGTGACATACCAGATCCGGTCAGGACTCATGGGCCGGGTTTGGGGTGTTACAAATTGGTATCAGAGCCCAGTTCAAAACTCGGTTGTGGGGGCCTAAGGCCCAAAAATGTTTTGGTAGGCCTTATGGAATGATTTTTGGTTTTGAACAAAGATGGCTCGAGTCTCCTAAGCACCAATCCGCCTGTAAGTATATCTAAACCTCTTGGTGAATTATATTCTGTAGAAGGGTAGGAAGCATGGAACATAGATAGACTTATAGGACTTGGACCCTAAGGTTAGATTACTCAAACACAAACGAAGCATAAGACTTAAGGAACTAAACCAACCTATGACTTAGTCAATGAGCTAGGGTGTGGTAACCCTCAGACGCATGTCTAGGATTGGATCCGAAGAGCACAGGTATTTAAGTAGTCCTCGTGACTCACCTCCTCTTCGCGGTATCCTGCCCGGTGCGTAGCTTCGGTTCACCCTAACTCGAGGGCTCTCAGTGGTGTGGTAACCTCAAGCGCATGTCTAGAAAGGTTCGGTGAGAGCTTGGTATTTAAGCGGTCCGCGTGACCCACCTCCTCTTCACTCGAGTCGCACAGTGCGTAGCTTTGGTTCACCCCGACCCGGGAGGGCTCGGTCATAGGCTAAAACACAATGATTAAAACCCAAAAAGGGATTTAGCCTTGTTTTCGAAATAGAATGAAACAACAAACCCTAATGTTTTCAAAACTTGTGCAATAACTTTCTCAAATCCTAGAACATTACTTTTACAACGTTTTTCTCGAAAAACTTGACTTGTGAAAAATTACAGAAATACCCTTAGGAGTAAAATTACCAAAATGCCCTTGACCCATAAAATATTAATTCAATGGTTTTGCCCAAAAATTTTAACTATTTTACAAATATTCAACAACTTAGCTTTGGAAATCATCAAGAAAATATTACAGTTCTGAAAAATTACGAAAAAAAACCCTCAGGAAAAGACACAAAAATACCCACGGGATAGAAATGGGCAAAAATGTCCGATGAGCGAATAGGTATGGAAAGTATTAAGGAATGGATGCATGAACTTCTTTGTGTGAACTAGGAAAGAAGACTGGAACATTGTTTGCTCGAAAGAATCTCTGATTAAACCTTATCCATAAAATTTCTTCGCGAGTAATAAAGTGAAACAAATGCTAACGCATAAAATTTTTCTTAATCAGTTAAAAGCGCGTAGATAGAATGAGTTCTAGAGGACGTGGGCGCCGTGGACGTGGTAGGGGTAGGATGACGGTGTCCGAACCCGTCAGTCGGGACAAGGTTACGAAAATGAGGTACCATCGCCACCACCACCTCCTACTTTTTAGAGTGAGGCGATCGGGCCGGTGGCGGCGCGGTATCGCAAAGTCGTGTTGCGAGTCTTGGAGATGGTGGGTGGGTCGGTGGAAATGTGGGAGCTCGGAAATCTGTTTCCAGGCGACTCCGATCTAACGGAGTGGAGGTATTCCGAGGTGTCGAGAGTGGCACCTAGTGCAGCAGAATACTGGCTAGAGTCAACTGAAAGGATCATGGATGATCTTGACCTGACTGAGGAAGAAAAGCTGAAAGGGGCAGTGTCGCTTCTAAAGGATGAGGCGTATCAGTGGTGGCTTACGGTTCGAGATGGGGCTACAGCAGATGATTTGACTTGGGAGTATTTCAGAACCACCTATCAGAAGAAGTATGTGGGTACCAGCTACACTGACGCGCAGAGAAAGGCTTTTCTGGGATTAGTGCAAGGAACTAAGTCCGTGTCGGAATATGAGGCCGAATTCCTTCGGTTGAGTAGGTATGCTCGTGGTATTGTGGGTACCGAGCATGAACGCTGTGTTAGATTCGAGGATGGGCTGAGAGATGAGCTGAGGATGATGATAGCTCCACAACAGGAACGAGAGTTTGCTGTTCTTGTGGAGAAGTCTAAAGTTCTTGAGGAGTAAGACAAATCAGTGAAGCGGAACCAAGAACAGTGGAATAAGAGAAGCTCGGAACCTTCAAGGTTCTTGGGTAATGAATGTAAGAAGAGGACGGTTTGATGGGTCGGATCAAACGCGCTAGGCTCTTCTTCTAATACCCAATGGCCGCCACAATGTGCTCGGTGTGGCAAGCCTCACAAGGGTGAGTGTTGGAGTGGTAATCGAGGGTGCTTTGAGTGTGGATCGTTCGATCACCGTAAGGGATTGTCCTCGGAAGTTAGCTAGGAATCAACCGGAGGGTCGAACCGTGCTCGGGTTAGAAATGAAGGACCACCACGAGAGGGTCGAGGTGCGGCTAGAGGTAATGCAAATGGTAGCGGCGTGGCCGAGGTGCTTTGTGGGTGCAGAGGCGAGGCAACCAAGGTTGGTTTATGCGGTTGGCTGTCGAGAGGAGGAAGATGTGCCAGACATGACAATGGGTAAGTTTCTTATTTTTGGAATACCCTCAATTGTCTTGGTTATGGTTACGTTAGTTCATTCTTATGATTGCTAGTAAAGAGTATGGAACTGGATTATGAGCGTAGGGAATGTGTAGAAAGTATGATAGTTCTTTAAGATCGAGTGCGCAGCAGTGATAGCGTAGGATGACGAGTTAAGGATGCACGATTGAGCGATAATAAGTAATTTCGAGGACGAAATTATTTTAAGGGGGGTAGAATTGTAACACCCCAAATTAGGGGTTGTTTGTAACTTAGATAATTTCTCATGTGTGTGCCTGAAGAATAAATTTTATGATTTATTTGGCGTATTTTAGGGTCTAGAATTAAAACCGAGTTAGGCTTGATCTGGTGTTAGAATATTTTTTTTTAAGTGTCTAAAAGGAGGAAGCTAGGCGAGATAGGGGTTAAGTAAAAATCGGGAAAAGTGTGACACAAGGAACTACTTGGCACAATTGGCTTGGTGCGCTAAGGGTGAGGCAAAGGAGTTGGGTTCGAGTTGCAAAGGCAACACTTTGATTTTATTTTTGCGTCAACTAGGAAGCTGGGCTAGGTATGCCTTAAAAATAAATGGCAAGGGTAAGGGACATGAAAGTTGGGTTGGCTTAGTGGCTACCGTGTGCCACTTAAAGGCTTGGAGGTTGATGGGGCGAGTTCGAGTTTGCTGCAGCGAGCGTGTTGCATTTTAATTTTTGGGGTGAACGGCCTAGAGAGGTCTTATAAATAAATAAGGGGCTTTATGGCATGAAAGTCGGGCTGGAGGAGTGGCTTGGGCGCCACTTAAGAGTTTAGAAGTGGCGGTCTCGGGTTCGAGACACAAGGGACGCAAGGAGCATTTTTATTTTGGGCTTTTTGCGTTAAAAGAAAGAGGGCCGAGAAGAAGGTTTTATAAAAAAATGTTGTGGGTAATTGACATGAAAGTCAAATTGGGAGAGTTGGTCTGGGCGCTTAAGGGGGAGGCCGCTGCTTGAGGTCAGCTGGTTCGAGCAGTAGTAGCGACGAGCTTGGTTTTAATTTCTTTTCCTTTTTCTTCTTTGGCGTGACAAAGTGAATTGGGCTGCACATGATTGCTTTGTTTTTACATTCGGCTGAAAGGAAATTGTTAAGCACATGGGTTCTTTTATTTTGTTTATTATTTATTTGAAGAGGTGATAAGATTAAGCTTATTATTATTATTATTGTTATTTTAATTTTGGAAGAGGGGGAAGCTATTAGTGTTTTATTTGCTATTAAATTGTGAAGGGATTAGGAGATTAAAAACATGATGAGGTTAGATTTATTTGTGATAATTCAAGGCTGGAAATTATCACAAAATAAGGGAGTGTTTGCTTATTTTTGGACTCCTTGGGGTTGTCCATATTTGATTTTTAATAGCAAAGAAGTGCCAAACTCACCAATTTTCCTCTCCAATTTGTCTTGCTAGAAACCTCCATTGTTTCATAGCTAAAACCACTCAAAAATTCCAGCTTCTCTTCTCTTTTACAAGCCGAATATACCCCCTCTTTAAGAGGAAATTTCCAACAAACTCTTTCTCTTCTTCCTCTCTTCATTGTCTTTGCTAAAATCTCCCTTAAACTCTTAGCCAAAATTGTTCGAAAATTCCAAAGATTGTTTCTCTTAGCCGAATACACCCTCCTCCTTCACTAAAATTTCCAGCCCTTCCAATTGTGTATTAGGTCGAATATCATATCTCCAACAAGGTCTTTGCCAATTTTCAATAAGTGTGGTAAGGGGTAATCATCTCTTATGGAATTAAAATTATGGCCTATGATTCGTATTAACTCTATTAAAACCAATTGTAGGGAAGCTTTGAGGATTTATTTTCCAAAGGACTAATTAAGGCTTGGGATTTGTTAGGAAATCAAATCCGTTTAAAGTTAAGAGATCTAACGTTATAGATCGGCTTTTCGGGATCTAGGAATTACGATAGTAACAGTGTGTAAGATCTCTCTACACACTTTATTAATTTACATCTTTGTTATTATTTGCCTTAGATCTTTTGTTTGTGGTTAGCTTGTGGCATAATCATGGATATCGGGTAAGTCCCCTAACTTGTAATTTTCGATATATGTTTGCATGCCATCACATGATGTTTAATACTATGACATGATTTATGAAATTTGATGTATAAGCATGTGATGGTGGGATTGATGAGAGGAGGGGATGAATTATGGACCGTCGTCGGTGGTTTTGACCACAAGATGGGTTGGCCCCATCAGATTATTGTGACCTATGGTCATCGGTGGTTTTGACCACAACGATTGATTATTTGCGACTAAGTCCCGGTGGTTTGGTACCACCAAAGGGTTTTGACCACATTTGATATATTGTGACCTATGGTCATCGGTGGTTTTGACCACACGATGGGTTGGCCCCATCATCGATTTGTGACTCTAAGTCATCGGTGGTTTTGACCACCGGTGGTTTTGACCACACGGGTAAAAAGGAGTATGGATGGTTAGGTTGGGTTGCATGAGCATGTTTATTAATGAATTGTGTATGAGATGTATTTTCCGGGTGGGGATTTACACACGAGAGTCTTGGTGACTCACCCCCTTCCTTTACCATTTTGCGAGATGGGTAGAACGCGGAGATGGAGCCGAGAGGACTCGAGGCGGCCATGCTTATCGATGGATCTGAAATTACTTTGTTTAAGTTAATCTTATTTATTTTTTTTTAAAGTCTTTTAATTTGGGTTGTAATAAGGCCGCTAATTCTTGGATGTTTATTTTATTGCTTTACTTTACTTATGTTATTTCAAATGGAATCTTATAAAAATTAATTGAACCGGTTAAAAGTAACTTTTCTAACTTAATAACTTTTACGAGTTTTCAAAGAAGTTACCATCGGGTAACAAAATTCACCACGTCAATCATGCTTTTGAAAGTTCCTTAAATTCTAAATAATCAGACAATTTCAAAGGGTTCATCAACCCAACCATGTTTATAAAAGCCCAATTGAGTTTTCCAACACCGTTTTAAAACCTTAGCCAAATTTTATCAAATTTTCACCAAACTTTCAAATTGGTCCAAATTATTTTACTCCGTGACATACCAGATCCGGTCAGGACTCATGGGCCGGGTTTGGGGTGTTACACCAAAGCATCAAGTCTATTTTGGATTTCTGTTAAGAAATCATTTTGGGATTTTTGGAAAGGTTTTGGAATTTCATAAGGTGTGAATATTGGTTCTTTAAAACTTTTTTCTGTTACCTCTTTTACTTGTTCTTTCTTAATCGGTCGACATTCCACCAAATTCTCAATATAATCTAATTGTTTTCCTATTGTATGAAGACTGATATTTGTATAGTTGTTTTGTTCTACTATCATTTTAATGAGATTTTTTCTCCTGCATCAGGAGCTCTCATTCTTAAAGGATTTGCTTTTATTCCAGTATTTTTGTGAAGATATTGAACCTCCATTAAAGGGGGATGTCGAGATTCAACTTCTCCTTTATTAGTTTGCCATCTAATATTATGTTTTATTGTATTAACAGATTCTGAATAATATTCTTCAAACCATTCAAAGAATTTTATATGAATTTTATGGGTATTCATAAATTCATAATATTCTTGAAGAATGCTTCTTTTTTATCATTATAATTTTTAAAGTAATCTTCTCTTTTTTGCTTATTTTTGTTGGAATAGAAGTGCTTTCTACACCATTCTTTGTTTATCTCAAAAGTTTTTTCTAAAACAAATATTTCTGAATTTTCTCCTTATCTTGCATTATTAGTCATTGATGAATATGTTGGTGACATATTAGGTGAATTTCGGGGACTCTCTTCCTGTCTGGCATAGATAGGTTGAGCTATATTTGAGGAATTATCTATTCCTTGTAAATTGGTTCTAAATGTTGTTAGGATAGAAGATACAGAGGCTCTAGCTGTCCTAAAATCTACCGTTTGTGTTTCTGGATTTGACTCTCCTTCTAAATTTAACCTCTTAAAAGATGTGCTGGTACTTCTTATTTCGAAGGAATGTCTTGGAGGCATTCTTTGTAGACTGTTGAATATTAATTCGACTGTGCCATCTTCGTGTTGAGAGATTTCACTTAATAAAGTGTTTCTTATAGGAGTTGGTGCCACAGGGTCTGTAGCACCCTTAGGTTTCCACCTTTCAGGAAGGTTTATTTCATGCCATTGTATTGTTCTTGGGATTGTGGTATGAGATCTTGAAGTATCTGTTTCTATTAAGAGGGTTTCTCCTTTTGGGCTTTGGAGGAAGGCCTTGGTATTAACTACAGAATACATAGCTTTGAAATGGAGTCTATAGACTAATGTTAATACTTCCGTACTAAGAAGCATTTTGTAGTTATGGGTATGTATTTGGAGGGTCAAAGATTGTAAAATATTTTTGTCAGTCAAAGAAACCATAAAATTTGGATAACAATTAAAATGAATTGGGCCGGTACATAGGCTTGTTTCTATAGTTCCTAATAATGAGTCATTAAACATGATGTGTCTTTGGTCTCTTAAGACAATTAAAATTGAGGTATTTTTAGTGGCTTCAACACTAAGAGGTTTGACACCAACCTGGACTAGTCCAAAATGGACATATTTGTATTTTTGTTCTTTGAGTTTATTAATGATGAATCTATCTAATAATTGGATTGTTTCATATTCTTTTTGAATAGGTAAACTCCTTTCTTTTGTTTTTATAACGTAACTGCAAAAAGCATTTAAATTTTCAAAAGTTGTTTTCTTGTAGACTTGGTTTGTTGGAACTCTTAGAAGAGTCTAATTATCGAATCTTTGGGGAATATTTTCATAATGTTCTTCTTGTTCATTAACAGTGTTTTTTGAGGTTTGGTCGAACTCTTGGGATTGATTGGAAACAAAGCTTAGAGAAGAATTGGTTCTTCTAAGAAAGGGAAACATTATTTGTTTTCTTATTTCCTACAAGGGGGTTCTACTATCAGGATTTTCGGATTATTAAAGTTGCCTACAGGGATATTAGGAACCCCATTCATACATAATATTTTCAAAACCCCATTCATATTAATATTAAATATTAATATTTACAGACTCGTCGAAATTGTGGTCCCAAAACCACTGTTTCCGACACCACTAAAAAATGGGTTACTACTATAACAGCTCGATTTTGACCCTAATCAGAATAGTGGTTTCGGGACCACAAATCCGAGTCTAAAAAATATTTTTAAAATTATTTTTCGTGTTTAATATGTGTGAATTTGTTTGTGTTAAATTTTTGTGTTTTAATTTTGTCATTTAGGTGTCCGATTAAATAAAAGGACTTAACCGCGTAAAATGTAAAAGTTACAAAATAAAGTGTAAGTGTTAATTTGTTGATGGCTTTTTAATATGATGTCCTTAAAGGGCAAATAGCCCATTTTCAAGGATAGTGGACGATATATGCCAATAATGACCTTAATTTATATGTTATGTTAATTTAATATAAAAGGTTAAAAAGGTAACTTAATTATAACTTAATATATGTTAAAATTAAAACAAAAATAAGCCATGTTCATCTTTTTTTTAGCTAGCCGAAACTTAACAAAAGAAAAAGAAAGAAAACCTAAGCTTCATTCGGCCATTTTGAGCTTGATTCAAGGTGAGTTTTAACTCGGTTTTTGATAATTTTTATGTTTTTGAGATCGTTGCTTTGTGTACTTCAAAACCCATGTATCAATTTGTAATTTTGATGATGATTTTGTGTTTTTCCATTGATGATACCTTATGGTTTTTTATGTTTGATGATGAAATATGAAATATATGTGTTAGATTAACAAGTTTTGTCTTTGAATTTTTGATGAAATTGAGTAATTTGGACTAAATTGCAAAAATATTTTTTTAGGGACTAAAATGTGAAATAAATGAAATGTATGGGCTTGTATGAATACTAGGAATATTCGGCCCTTAAGGTGTATAGTCAAATTTGGTGTATTTTTTATTTTGTGCAAAAAGGACTAAATTGTAAAAAGTGTGAAATGTTAGGGGCAAAATAGTAATTTGCCCATTTATGTGTTTTTCGGCTAAATTGATTGTAATGGTGTTTAAATAAGCTTAATTTGAATATGTTTAGATCAAGAATTAAAGAAATCAGATTTGGATCGGGGAAAGACGAAAGTGGTCGAGTAGCCGATTTAACAGTCGACGACATCCGAGGTAAGTCAATTAGCATTTAAATGTTGAAATAACTATGGATATGTATTAGTTAAGTATCAAAATGAATTATTTGAATTTATTCATGCTATGGTCGAATGTGGGTATGGTACTTTGGTTAACTTTCGAGCTTGATTCGACCGAGGTTCGACGTCCGTAAGCCCCGTACGAACCTTAGGAATAGATAGGATACATATGTCATGACATAGGATATCCGATATGTGTTATCATGTAAGACCATGTCTGGGACATTGGCATCGTATTTGATTTGTGTAAGACCCTGTCTGGGACAGTGGCATCGATATGTGATTACATGTAAGACCACGTCTGGGACGTTGGCATTGTACGAGCTTCTGACTACCCGCGTATCCTTTTTAATTCCGAATGGTTCAACGGGCATGTGTAAGTGAAGGCCAATGTGATATGTGAATTAAAAGAACTCAGGTACGTATATATATCTGTGTTGAGAAATGAAAGGTAAGTTATATGTTCATAACATTGTACAGAAGTTAATGTATAAACATGTGAATGGTGTTTAAGCTTCAACTATGTGTATTTGGCCAAATAGTATATTATGTGACTTTGATTTGAGATTTGAGTAATTATTTGTTATTGTGTATAAAGTGTTACTTGATATAAATTTTGTATATGTGATTTTGCTAAGTAAATTGACTTACTTTGCTATTGACTTACTAAGCTTAAATAGCTTACTTTGAGTTTCTTTGTCGGTTTCTGTTTTATAGATTTTGGATTCGTTACGAGCTCGGGGATCATCAGTAGGACTATCACACTATCGACAGTTTACTTTGGTATTTTGGCTATGTTAATTACGAATATATGGCATGTATAGCATAGTAAAAGGGTGGATATGAATTTAGTACCTATGTATACAATTAATAGCCATGCGAAAATGGCTTATCCTCTTTTGATTAATTTGCTATCTTTGTTGATGGTTTGCAATGGTTGTTGTGAGTGAGTTATTACATATGCATATTTGGTTGAATATATGTTCATAATAAGTATGTTTGTGTGATGCTCTGAAATTAGGCATAATGAACTTGGTTATGTGGTTGATACATATATTTTGGTTATGTCAATTTTGATGGAATAGTTTAGTTGATATATGAATTTGAACTAAATGTATATGATGTTATTTTTTCTATGTTAAGTGATGAAGTCCTGGGTAAGTTGAATGTAATTAGATGATATGTAATGGTTTGCTTGTTATGTATTATGTAAAAATGATTTACTTATCAAGTGAACTATGGTTAAATGAATCTTTGAATATGTATATAGGTATTAATGGAATGGTGTTTAATAAATTGTATATGTATTTAAGTATTGGTAAGGATGATAGTTAATAAGCTAGAATTAGTTTCGGTGATGTATATATATGTATTCGGCAATGTGGTGGTATTATAAGGGATGAATGCATGTATTACATATGAAATTGGTTTTATAATTTTTTTTTATGAATTTGTAAAATTATATATATTTGCGGTTATGAAAAGATGGACATGTTAATGATTAAATTGGTTTTATAGGTGTTAGACATTCGAATAGAAGAATCATGTAAGTATGTGTTTATGCATTTGACTTAGAAATTTAATTAAGAGATTATAAATGTATTTGCGTATGTATTCGGATGTGTTTTAATGTCATATTGGTATGTTCATCAAAAGATTTGTTTATGATTTATCATGGTCTCAAATTTGTAAATTAAAGTGGTGATGAATATATTCGAATTAGTTGTATGGGAAATATTGAGTATTGCTGAATGTTATGCATATTGTGGTTGATGCCATTTGGTTTTAGTGATACAATGTTCGAAAATCATATATAAGTTTAAAAGTGATGTTTATTTATTTAGACTAATGATGTTAATTATAAATGATTGATTATGTTATAAATTTGAGATAGGTGTTAGATGTGATGTGAATGGTTTTGGTTTTATTATTATGGTATGAAATTTGTATTAACAGAATATGCAAATTACTCTATTTAAATGTTTCAAAATATATCTGCCGGTTATGATTGGTAAGAAAAGTATGTGTACATGAATTGTTAAATAAAAAAAAGAAAAGAATATATGCCTGTTTCGAGTTGTATCTTCTTCGGTAATGCCTCGTAACCCTAGTCCAGCGACGGATACGGGTTAGGGGTGTTACAGCTACATCCCACGTATCAATACTTGGGTTGTAGGTACCAATACAAAGGGGACAGTAAACCACTGGGGTTGTTGTATTGATACATAAAGGCATAGGTATCAGAACTTAACCTGGGATACAAATACCTTGAACACTTGTTTCGATACCCTTGACCCCTAAAGTTTCAATCAACTTACTATCAATATTGTACTGATACATAAGGGTATATGTAACACCCCTTACTCGGTTTCTACGCTGGAACCGAGCCCGAGGTGTTACCGAACTCGAACCACATGGTCGCTGCATAGGCTTAACGTAATTACTCTCTTAAATCACCTCTACAACCCCATTCTCAACTTACGAGACCTCACTCATACACACGAGGGCTCTCGAGACTAATCCGGAACTTTTGCGATTATTAAAATTTTTCTCTTTTATACAGGTCTTACACGCCTGTGCAAGATTAGACATGCCCGTGCATAGGTACACACGCCCATGTCCCCGGACCCTGCCTAAAAACCCAGTATTCTGCCAATTTGCCCACGGCCAAGGCACGGCCTTGCTTCCCAACCGTGGTCGACACTGACTAAATCCACAGGGCTTGGACACGCCCGTGTAACATGGCCGTGGGGAATTTATAATTTTATGAGTAAGGTGCAGACTTCACACGGCCAGTGCACACGCCCAAGTGCTAACCGTGTGTCACACACGGCCTAAACACACGGCCGTGTGACTAGCCCGTGGTCTGATCTGACTTGAACCACTAATGTGCAGGGAACACATGGCTTAGACACACGCCCGTGTGTCTGTCCGTGTGGGCGCTTAGAGGCTATCTACCAAGCCATTGCCACCTTAGAGTGCACACATACATACCTTCATTCAAAAACAATACAACTCCTAACCCTTTTGCAAGTCTAAAAACTCATCCAACATACACAATATTGAAATGAACACAATTCATGAATTTCATCTTCATTAAACAAAAGAGTTTGCCAAGAACTTGTCTAACTCATAGGACCATTTACAAAATGACTTACATAGCCAACACTTTAACTAACAATTACAACTTGACAAATACTTGAGTCCTATACATGCCATACTCAAAACAAGTCTAAAATTGTTATACCAAAGTGCTGTTGATAGTATGAATTTTCGAGCTCCTGCAGTCACGATCCTCGAGTTACCTTGGCAATACTACAAGGAAGAAGGGCAATGAAAAAGGGGTAAGCATAAAGCTTAGTAAGTTGCATGGAAATAAATAGCAATTCATAATACCCATAAAAATAATTTATTCACGGTATTATCTAACCATATACAAACTCGAGGCCTCTTGCCATACTTACTTACAATTGCCCTTATTTGGCACATACCGTGCCACACATCGCGACCATGCTTCGTGACTCATTCACGAGTACCTGTATTCACTAATTCACATGACTTAAATATCATTCACTTCTCTACTTCTAAAATTTCATCTACTTATCCCACCACTCACAAGGGTTAGTCAGAGAAATAAGTTTATAGCCATTACTATAAATATAAAGTCAATGCCACGTCCTCGATATGGTCTTACATGGAGTCTTCTCTAAGTACCAATGCCATGTCCCGGACGTGGTCTTATATGGGATTACTTCTAGGTGCCAATGCCATATCCTGGATATGGTCTTATATGGGATTACTCTTCATGTACGATGCCATATCCCAGATATGGTCTTATACGATTTCCATGTTCATCACCGAAGCCATATCCCGGATATGGTCTTATACGGGATCTCAACTCGGTGCCGAGGCCATGCCCCGGACATGGTCTTATACGGGACCTTATTTGTTCCATATTTCAATGATAGCGTTTCTATAATCAGCATGGCCCAATTAGGACTCCAACATCTCATTCACATTAACTACTCAATTTAGTAATGCATTATGCTTTGATATAATTTCCAAGCATTTCTCAACATAATAATATGAAGATTATTTAAGTCGCATACAACTTACCTCGTTTTCAAAATGAGCTAGTTTCTTGATTCACCCAAGTCTTTATTCTTTCCCCGCTTAAAGGTGGATTCTCGTCTCCTCTTGCTCTATAATAGCAAATTAGCTCATTTTAATCACTACATTAATACAAGCATTTCAATAACCATGCTTAAACAAAATTACCATTTTGCCCTTATACTTTGGCAAAATGACCATTTTACCCCTAGGCTCGGAAATCAATTCTAATCAAATTTCTACCTTTAATGATCCTAGGTGAATATTTATTTCTCTTATGGCTATCATCAAAACCCAACATTCTACATGTTTACTACAAATTTCACAACCTTTACAAAAAGGTTCATTTAGGTGTTTTCATGGCAACAACCTTCACAAAAGTTGTTCATCTA
Source organism: Gossypium sturtianum (assembly GCA_025698515.1). Taxonomy (NCBI): domain Eukaryota; kingdom Viridiplantae; phylum Streptophyta; class Magnoliopsida; order Malvales; family Malvaceae; genus Gossypium; species Gossypium sturtianum. The sequence continues at coordinate 50,330,307 of CM046951.1, read as the reverse complement.
ACCACTAATACTCATTTTCCTCCATAAAAGTGCAGCAAATAACTTAAAATCTCTCATGTAAAAACTCTAAACTCTTCACCATTTAACAAAATAATCCCCTCTTTAGAAAGCTTAAGGTTTAGGGGTTCCAAAAGTACAATTTTTATCAAGGAATAATCACTAGAACACTTACTTGTAAGGAGAAGAGTGTGCTGAAATTTGGAGCATTCAAAACCCCTATTTGGCTGCTAATTTTTGGTGGAAGATGAATAGAGAAAAAGATGATATCTTTTTCTCTCCTTATTTTATTAATATTGGTCCAATAAGTCACCAACTATCACCAACTTTGACCAACAATGTCCATCCTTGTCTCCCATCTAGTCTATGGCCGGCCAAGCACATATTGGGGGTCTAATTGCCCTTTAAATACCTCCAATTAACATTCTAAGACTATTTGGCACCTTTATCTTATAGAATGGAACTTTCGCACTTTATGCGATTTAGTCCTTTTTCACGATTAAACACAACATCGCTAAAATTAAAGTATCAAAATTTTCATGTACCTATGCTATCATGTTCTAAATCATAATATATCATGAAAATAAATTTCTCGAATTCTTGGATTAGTGATCCCGAGATCACTATTTCGACTAGCCCCTAAATCGGGCTGTTACAATTCTCCCCCTTAAGGATTTTTCTAACATCTCGGTTTAGACCCTAGTCAGAACAGTGGTTCGAGACCACAAATTTGAGATTGTAAAAATCTTTTAATGATATTTTCTGTGTGAATATTATGTGACTTAGCCTGTGTGAAAATTTTGTGTGATAATTTGATCGTTTGTGTGCCGAATTAAGAGAAAGGGCTTAATTGCATAGAGTGTAAAATGTTGTGTGCTGATTTGTGAGTACTTAATTGTTGTTGGCTTTTAAAGGTGGAGGCCTTATGAGGCAATTTAACCTTTTTAATGATAGTGGATATTAAATGGACAAATATGCCATTAATGTATATTTGTTATTTAATGTTTAGTAAAAGGGACAGTATGGTAAAATGAATATTATTATGTTTGTAATAAACAAAAGAAAAAGATGAACATTATCATCTTACTTTGGGGGTGCCGAAAGTAAAAGAAAAAGAAAAGGTTAAGCTTGTTCATTCGGCCATGGTTCAAGCATAAATCGGGTATGCGTTTTCGATTGGTTTTTGATAATTTCTACATTTTTGCAATCGTTGCTTTGAGAGCTACAAAACCCATGTTTTGATTTTGTGAAATGATGATGTTTTTGTAAGATTCCATTGATGATATGTCAAGCTTTTTGATGATTTTTGGTGTTAAATGAAAGATATGAAATAGATGAACATGTTTTGTTCTTGAATTTTTGATGAATTTAGCTAAATAGGGCTAAACTGAGAAAATGGTAGATTGAGGGACTAAATTGCAAATTTGATGAAAAATGTGGGTTTGATGTGATGTATAAGAATTCGGCTAAGCACATGTATATTGAAATTTTGAGTATTTGATCATTTTGTGAGATAGGGACTAAAGTGTCGAAACGTGAAAATGTGAGGGCTATTTTGTAAAATGCCCTAAATGTGTGTGTGTGTGGACTAAATTGAATGAGTTAGTGATTAAATGGACTGAATTTGAATGTGTATAGACCAAGAGAGGAGAGGTTCGGATCGAGATCGAGGCAAAGAGAAAGTACTCGATTAATCGACCGTTTCGTTATTTTAACATCCGAGGTAAGTTCTGATATAATACATGTTATTAACATATGTTTTGGTATTATGAAATGAATGTGTATATGTGTATGAAATTGAGATGCTATGTGCAGGATTTAGTTAAGGGCACTAAGTGTACGATATTAAAATCGAAATAGAAAAGAATAGCACTGTGTGTGCGATGTTATGAAAGCTTCGGCTTATAGAATTGGCACTGTGTGTGCGTTACCGAGATAAGTCGGTTAGAAAATTTGGCACTAAGTGTGCGATGACTAATATGTACCGACCATGTATATAGCACTGAGTGTGCGAATAAGTTGATTGAATATTAAAGGGTGATCAACAAGTAATATTGAGCATTGAGTAGCTTGGAAATTGAATAACTATGTGTTAGCCAAGGTATGTCTTGAACCTTTGTGGTTGATGAATTTATAGATAAAGCTATAGATGGATGAATGAGTATCTTGACTAGGGATGATATAGTATGGATAAGAGAGAAATGATCTATGTGATGGTTATTGATTATATTGGTTTGGTTTAATGACACGATTATATTGCATATCGAACTTACTAAGCTATAGAAAGCTTCTCATGTGATTTCTTTCTACGCTTCTGATGTATCGATAAAGCTAGCTCGGATTCGGGGATCGTCGACATCTCAGTCACACTATCGGCAATCTATTTTGGGTATTTTGGAAAGATGTACATAGTTAAAATATGGCATGTATAGGCTGGTCATTTGAATTATGTTTGATGTTTGTAAGTAGCCATGAGATGTGGCTAGATATGTGCTAGTCTTAACATGAATGAATTTGATATATGTGATGCATCTTTTGGCATGATTTGTGGGTTGAGAAATTGACTATTGAATGGTAGCTTTGTGTTGGTAAAATGCTAGTAGGAATTAGTGAAATTGAGAAGGAATGATGTTTGGTATTGAATGTATTATACTTGTGATGAGATAGATTTTGGTATTGAATTTGTTATGATTGGAATGGGAATTGAATGCATAGATTGGATAGTCATATTGGTAAGCTTTTGGTTGCCTTTTGTGCATGATATGTTTTGGTATGTGTTGCTTGTAGGTTTGACCTAAGTGGGTGGCATGTTGGCCTTGCAAAATGGCCTATAATGTCACACGGTCAAGGCACACGGGCGTGGCTACTGAGGCCGTGGGTGAATTCGCGGTCTGACTTAGTAGCACACGGCCTCGACACAGGGGTGTCAGCTAACCGTGGTGTACAAGTCAGTAGCTAGCTAAGAGCACACGGCCATGGCACACGGGCGTGCTTGGTGGCCGTGGTGAGGAAGACAGTATAGGACCACAGTCAGGACATACGGGCGTGCCTTGTGGCCGTGGGGACCAAGTCAGTATATAGACACGGAAGGACATACGGGGGTGTCTAGAAGCCGTGGAGGACACACGGTCTCCTCCCACGGGCGTGTCCCCCCTGTATTTTAGAAAAGTTTCAAATTTTCATGAAATTTTATATGTGTTTCAGTTTAGTCTCGACTCGGTTTATAAGCATGCTTAGGGTCTTGATGACTCATTTAAGGGACACTATGATTGTAATTGAACGTGATTGGCTTTGTGTCGTAAATTTTAGATGTTAAATGATCTGATTGATCGGTAATACCTCTTAACCCCTTTCTGGTGACAGTCTCGGGTTAGAGGTGTTACATTTTATTGGTATCAGAGCTACGGTTTAGTCGATTCTCGGACTAACGTAGCGCGTGTGAGTTTAGCTATACATGCCATATATGAAATTGCGATAGTGTGATGAATGCTGACAGTTTAAAATGTGTTTTCTTATAGTAATGGATCCCGATCGAGCAGTTGCTGATGACGTAGAGAGTAATGCGCCTGCTCCCGCTCAAGGGACTGGCCGAATGAAGGTAGTGAGGGAGAAGAGGCTAAGGAAGCCTTCTTCCGTATGATGAGTGAATGGTTTACGGAGTTTGTTCGAACGAATCCGGCTACTCCACAACCTCCACCCCCACAAGTACCTGTTGTGCCACAAGTTGTAGACCCAATCAGATTGAATAAACCACCTGTAGATAAGATTCAAAAATACGGGGCCGAGGAGTTTAGGGCCACATCGATGACGATCTTTGGCGAGCCGAGTTTTGGCTTGAGAATACAATCAGAGTATTCGATGAGATGTCGTTAAATCCTGATGAGTGCATTAAGTGTGCAGTTTCCTTGTTGAGAGACACGACTTATAACTGGTGGAAAACATTGATATCTGTAGTTCCGAGAGAGAGAGTCACCTGGGACTTCTTTCAAGTTGAGTTCAGAAAGAAATATATTAGTCAGCATTTCATTGATCAGAAACGTAAAGAGTTTCTAGAGTTGAAACAGGGTTGTTTGTCTGTTACTGAGTACGAACGGGAATTCGTAAGATTGAGTCAGTACGCGAGGGAATGTGTTTCGGCCAAAGCTACTATGTGCAAACGTTTCATAGAGGCATTGAATGAAGACATTAAATTGTTGGTTGGGATACTTGATATAAATGAATTTGTTGTGTTAGTCGAAAGAGCATGTAAAGCTGAGGAGCTCAGTAAAGAGAAGAAGAAAGCCGATTCTGAGGCTCGTGATGAAAGAAAGAGATCAATGAATAAGTTCTCTCAACCTTCAGCAAAGAGATATAGAGATGAAAGAAATCGTTCAAATGTTTCGTTGGGACATACAAGTAGAGATCGTTCGAGACAAAGTACTGGTTTACGAATTCAAGCTCCGAATGAACCAAGTGTTGGTAGTGTTAAGAGTAACAAACCTGAGTGCAGACAGTGTGGAAGACGACATGTGGGAGAGTGCTAGGGCAAGTACAATAATAGAGTTTGTTATAAATGTGGATCTCGAGATCATTTTATTCGAGATTGCCCAAAGATGGTCGAAAAGGAGAATGTTTAGAATGAAAGACCAAGTAATGTGACGGCTAGAGGTAGACCACCCAGAAACAACAGAAATGTGAGCGAAAGTCAAAGGGGACAATGACACACCATGTAGGGTCGAGCGAGAGCACTGCCTCGAGCCTATGCTATCTGCGCATACGAGAGGAAGCATCATCTCGAGCGTCATCACCGGTACTTTCACTTTATTTGATATTGATGTCGTTGCATTGATAGATCCTGGATCAACCCATTCCTATGTATGTATGAACTTAGTATTGAATAAGACTCTACCATTGAGTCTCATTGAATTTGTGATTAGAGTATTGAACCCCTTAGGCAAGTGTGTTTTGGTGGATAAGGTGTGCAAGAATTGCCCATTGATGTTTAAGTGATTTATGTTTTCCGGTCAATTTGATGTTATTACCATTCAATGAGTTTGACATAATTCTAGGTATGGATTGGCTTACTCGCATAACGCCATCGTGAATTGTAAAAGAAAGAGTATTGAGTTGAAGAGTCAGAATGGTGATATAGTTCGAATTGAATCCAATGATATGAAAGGATTACCACCGTTTGTATCTGCGATGAAAGCTATGAACTATGTGAGAAAAGGTTGTGAAGCTTATTTGGCGTCGTGATTGATACAAAGGTGTCGGAAAAGAAAGTTGAATCGTATGCATGGTTTGTGAGTTTCGGATGTATTTCTGAAGAGTTACCGGGATTACCTCCAATTCGAGAGGTGGAATTTGGTATTGAGTTAGTGCTTGAACTGCTCCTATTTCGATAACTCCTTACAGAATGGCCCCATCGAATTGAAAGAGTTAAAATCACAGATTGCAAGAATTAAGCGACAGAGGTTTTGCACGCCCGTTTTTTTCACCACAGGGAGCTCTGTGTTATTTGTGAAAAGAAAAGACGGAACTATGAGAATGTGTATTGATTATCGACAGCTGAATAAAGTGACAATAAAGAACAAATACCTGTTGCCTCATATCGATGATTTGTTTGATCAGCTGAAGGGAGCTACAATGTTTTCTAAAATAGATTTGAGATCAGGTTACTATCAGTTAAGAGTTAAAGAATCTGATGTGCCGAAGACTGCTTTCAAAATGAGGTACGGACATTACGAATTCTTAGTGATGCCTTTCGGATTAACAAATGCTCCTGCAGTATTTATGGATCTGATGAATTGGATATTCAGACCGTATTTGGATCGTTTTGTTGTGGTATTTATTGATGATATTTTGATCTATTCGCGAGATGAGATGCAGCATGCCGAACATTTGAGAACCGTGCTACAAACACTACGTGAGAAATAGTTGTATGCAAAGTTTAGCAAATGTGAATTTTGGTTGCATGAGGTCAGTTTCCTGGGGCATATTGTATCAGCTGCTGGGATACGAGTTAACCCGAGTAAAATCTCTGCTATTTTAGAATGGAAGCCTCCGAGGAATGTGTCTGAAGTCCGTAGTTTTCTGGGATTAGCGGGATATTATAGACGATTTGTGAAAGGCTTCTCGATGATTGCAACTCCATTGATAAAGTTGTTACAAAAGGATGTTAGATTTGAGTGGTCAGAAAAGTGCCAACAGAGTTTTGAGCAGTTGAAAGTGTTGTTAACGGAAGCACCAGTTTTGATTCAACTTGAATCGGGCAAAGAGTTCATAGTTTACAGTGATGCATCATTGAATGGTTTGGGCTGTGTGCTGGTGCAAGAAGGGAAAGTCATTGCTTACGCTTCAAGACAGTTAAAACCGCATGAAAGGAACTACCCAACGCATGATCTTGAATATGCTGCGATTGTGTTCGCATTGAAGATTTGGCGTCACTATCTATAAGGGGAGAAATGTCACATCTATATTGATCATAAGAGTTTAAAGTACTTGATGACTCAAAAAGACTTGAACTTGCGACAGAGAAGATGGTTAGAGTTATTGAAAGATTACGAACTTGTGATAGATTACCATCCGGGTAAGGCTAATGTTGTAGCTGATGCCTTAAGCCGAAAATCGTTATATGCTTTGCGAGCTATGAGTAATCCAATAGATCTATGTGATGATGGTGTGGTTGTACTTGAATTGAAAGTAAAGCCGATGTTTGTACAGCAAATTAGTGATGCTCAGAAAAATGATGTTGAAATGATGGCTAAATGAACTTAATGTGAATTGAATGTTGAATCAGAATTTCGAGTTGATAGTGATGATTGTTTGAGATTCAGAGATCGGATTTGTGTTCCAAGAAATTCAGGGTTGATTCAAACGATTTTGAATGAAGCTCACAATAGTCATTTGACTGTGCATCCGAGGAGTACGAAAATATATAATGATTTGAAGCAGTTCTATTGGTGGCATGGCATGAAAAGAGACATTTCTAATTTTGTATCGAAATGTTTAGTTTGTCAGCAAGTCAAAGCTGAACATCAAGTTCCATCTGGGTTGTTACAACCGATTATGATTCCTGAGTGGAAATGGGAGAGAATTACGATGGACTTTGTGTCGGGTTTGCCCTTATCTCCGAGTAAGAAAGATGCAATCTGGGTGATAGTAGACAGATTAACGAAATCAGCTCATTTCGTTCCGGTGAGAATTGATTATTCTTTAGATAAGTTAGCTGAACTGTATATTGATGAGATTGTGAGATTGCATGGAGTACCGTTATCTATAGTGTCTGACAGAGATCCGAGATTTACCTCGCGATTTTGGAAGAAATTGCAAGATGCTTTAGGCACTAAATTGCATTTCAGTACTACTTTTCATCCGTAAACGGATGGTCAATCTGAACGAATCATTCAGATTCTCGAAGACATGCTGAGATGTTGCATACTTGAATTTGAAAGCACGTGGGAAAAGCATTTATCATTGATTGAGTTTGCATATAACAATAGTTATCAATCTAGTATCAAAATGGCACCATATGAGGCTCTTTATGGTCGAAAGTGTCGAACTCCATTGTATTAGACTAAGCTGAGTGAGAATAAGATTCACGGGGTTGATCTGATAAAAGAGACTGAACAGAAAGTGAAAGTGATTCATGATAGTTTGAAAGCAGCCTCAAATCGTCAGAAGTCTTATGCAGATCTGAAACAAAAAGATATCGAATTTGAGATCGATAATAAAGTGTTTTTGAAAGTGTCTCCGTGGAAGAAAATGCTCCGATTTGGCCGAAAGGGCAAGCTGAGTCCAAGGTTCATCGGACCATACAAGATTATTGAACGAGTTGGGCCGGTTGCTTATAGATTGAAATTGCCATCTGAGTTAGAAAAGATTCATAACGTGTTTCATGTGTCAATGCTTCGACGGTACAGATCAGATCTGTCTCATGTGATTGCTCCTACTGAAGTTGAGATTCAGTCAGACTTGTCATATAGTGAAGAACCGATCCGAATTTTGGCACGAGAGACTAAAGAGTTGAGAAATAAGAAAATTTCTTTAGTGAAAGTATTATGGCACAAACACGGAATTGAAGAGGCTACGTGGCAGCCTGAGAACATTATGAGAGAGCAACATCCACAACTATTCACGGGTAAGATTTTCGGGGACGAAAATCCCTAAAGGGAGAGAGTTGTAACATCCCGGTTTAGACCCTAGTCGGAACAGTGGTTCGAGACCACAAATCCGAGATCGTAAAAATATTTTATTGATATTTTCTGTGTGAATATTATGTGACTTAGCCTGTGTGAAAATTTTGTGTGATAATTTGATCGTTTGTGTGCCGAATTAAGAGAAAGGGCTTAATTGCATAGAGTGTAAAATGCTGTGTGCTGATTTGTGAGTACTTAATTGTTGTTGGCTTTTAAAGGTGGAGGCCTTATGAGGCAATTTAACCTTTTTAATGATAGTGGATATTAAATGGACAAATATTCCATTAATGTATATTTGTTATTTAATGTTTAGTAAAAGGGATAGTATGGTAAAATGAATAATATTATGTTTGTAATAAACAAAAGAAAAAGATGAACATTATCATCTTACTTTGAAGTGCTTAAGTAAAAAAGAAAAGAAAAGGTTAAGCTTGTTCATTTGGCCATGGTTCAAGCATAAATCGGGTATGTGTTTTCGATCGGTTTTTGATAATTTCTACGTTTTTGTAATCGTTGCTTTGAGAGCTACAAAACCCATGTTTTGATTTTGTGAAATGATGATTTTTTGTGAGATGCCATTGATGATATGTCAAGCTTTTTGATGATTTTTGGTGTTAAATGAAAGATATGAAATAGATGAACATGTTTTGTTCTTGAATTTTTGATGAATTTAGCTAAATAGGGCTAAACTGAGAAAATGGTAGATTGAGGGACTAAATTTCAAATTTGATGAAAAATGTGGGTTTGTATGTGATGTATAAGAATTCAGCTAAGCACATGTATATTGAAATTTTGAGTATTTGATCATTTTGTGAGATAGGGACTAAAGTGTCGAAATGTGAAAATGTGAGGGCTATTTTGTAAAATGCCCTAAATGTGTGTGTGGACTAAATTGAATGAGTTAGTGATTAAATGGACTGAATTTGAATGTGTATAGACCAAGAGAGGAGAGGTTCGGATCGAGATCGAGGCAAAGAGAAAGTACTCGATTAATCGACTGCTTTTAAGTATTTTGACATCCGAAGTAAGTTCGGATATAATACATGTTATTAACATATGTTTTTGTATTATGAAATGAATGTGTATATGTGTATGAAATTGAAATGCTATGTGCAGGATTTAGTTAAGGGCACTAAGTGTGCGATATTAAAATCGAAATAGAAAAGAATAGTACTGTGTGTGCGATGTTATGAAAGCTTCGGCTTATAGAATTGGCACTGTGTGTGCGTTACCGAGAGAAGTCGGTTGGAAAATTTGGCACTAAGTGTACGATGACTAATATGTACCGACCATGTATATAGCACTGAGTGTGCGAATAAGTTGATTGAATACTAAAGGATGATCAACAAGTAATATTGAGCATTGAGTAGCTTGGAAATTGAATAACTATGTGTTAGCCAAGGTATGTCTTGAACCTTTGTGGTTGATGAATTTATAGATAAAGCTATAGATGGATGAATGGGTATCTTGACTAGGGATGATATAGTATGGATAAGAGAGAAATAATCTATGTGATGGTTATTGATTATATTGGTTTGGTTTAATGACACGATTATATTGCATATCGAACTTACTAAGCTATAGAAAGCTTATCGTGTGATTTCTTTCTCTCGCTTTGCAAAGTGTCGATAAAAGCTAGCTCGGATCCGGGGATCGTCAAAGATCTCACCACACTATCGACAATTTATTTTGGGTATTTTGGAAAGATGTACATAGTTAAAATATGGCATGTATAGGCTGGTCATTTGAATCATGTTTGATGTTTGTAAGTAGCCATGAGATATGGCTAGATATGTGCTAGTCTTAACATGAATGAATTTGATATATGTGATGCATCTTTTGGCATGATTTGTGGGTTGAGAAATTGACTATTGCATGGTAACTTTGTGTTGGTAAAATGCTAGTAGGAATTAGTGAAATTGAGAAGGAATGATGTTTGGTATTGAATGTATTATACTTGTGATGAGATAGATTTTGGTATTGAATTTGTTATGATTGGAATGGGAATTGAATGCATAGATTGGATAGTCATATTGGTAAGTTTTTGGTTGCCTTATGTGCATTATATGTTTTGGTATGTGTTGCTTGTAGGTTTGACCTAAGTGGGTGGCATGTTGGCCTTGCAAAATGGCCTATAATGTCACACGGTCAAGGCACACGGGCGTGCCTACAGACCGTGGGTGAATTGGCAGATTACAGCTTAGTAGCACACGGGCTCGACACGGGGGTGTCAGGTAACCGTGGTGTATAAGTTAGTAGCTAGCTAAGAGCACACGGCCATGGCACACGGGCGTGCTTGGTGGCCGTGGTGAGGAAGACAGTATAGGACCACGGTCAGGACACACGGGCGTGTCTGGTGGCCGTGGGGACCAAGTCAGTATATAGACATGGAAGGACACACGGGGGTGTCTAGAAGCTGTGGAGGACACACGGTCTCCTCCCACGGGCGTGTCTCCCCTGTATTTTAGAAAAGTTTCAAATTTTCATGAAATTTTATATGTGTTTCGGTTTAGTCTCGACTCAGTTTATAAGCATGCTTATGGTCTTGATGACTCATTTAAGGGACACTATGATTGTAATTGAACGTGATTGACTTTGTGTCGTAAATTCTAGATGTTAAATGTTCTAATTGATCGGTAATACCTCTTAACCCCTTTTCGGCGACAGTCTCGGGTTAGGGGTGTTACAATTTTCGTCCTCTAAAATCTTACCGGTGAAAAGATTGGGGTATTGGTTTCTCATCGATTCCTCGGACTCCCATGTAGCCTCTTCTATACCGTGCCTTTGCCATAAGACTTTTACTAGGGCTATACTTTTATTCCTTAACTGCTTGACTTCACGAGCCAAAATCCTAACTGGTTCTTCACCATATGTCAAATTCGGTTGTATCTCTACATCTGTCAGCTCTATAACATGTGAAGGGTCTGAACGGTATCGGCGCAACATAGACATATGAAAGACGTCGTGAATCTTTTCCAGCTCAGGTGGCAAGGCTAACCGATAAGCTACCGGTCCTATCCTTTCGGTAACTTCATAAGGCCCAATAAAGCGCGGACTTAACTTGCCCTTTCTGCCAAATCTAAGGACCTTCCTCCAAGGTAATACTTTCAAGAACACTTTATCACCAACTTTGAATTCTATTTCTTTCCTTTTTAAATCCGAATAGGACTTCTGTCTATCTGAGGCGACTTTCAAACAGTCACGTATCACTTTTACTTTATCTCAGTTTCTTTAACCAAGTCAACCCCGTGTATCTGTTTCTCTCTGAGTTCTGACCAATACAAGGGCGTTAGACATTTACGCCCATACAATGCCTCATAAGGTGCCATCTTCAAACTTGATTGAAAGCAGTTGTTGTAGGCAAATTCCACCAATGGTAACTATTTCTCCCAGTTACCATGGAATTCCAAAACACAACACCGAAGCATGTCTTCTAGTATCTGAATTACCCTCTCTGACTGTTCATCAGTTTGTGGATGAAAAGCTGTACTAAAACTCAATTTCGTGCCTAATGCTTCTTGTAACTTTTTCCAAAACTGTGACGTGAATCTCGGATCTCTATCTGAAATGATCGACAACGGTACACCATGAAGTCTTACTATCTCAGACATATACAAATCTGCCAATTTGTCGAGCGAATAGTCGACTCGCACTGGTATAAAGTGGGCTGACTTAGTGAGTCTATCAACCACTACCCATACTGCATCTTTCTTCTTTGGAGTCAATGGTAAACCCGTCATGAAGTCCATAGCAATACGGTCCCATTTCCATTCAGGAACCATAATGGGCTGAAGTAAACCCGAAGGTACTTTACGTTCAGCCTTCACTTGTTGACAAATTAGGCATTTCGATACAAACTCGGAAATATCTTTCTTCATACCAAGCCACCAGTATCATTTCCTCAAACCATGGTACATCTTCGTACTGCCTAGGTGTACATTCAAACATCCGTTATGTGCTTCGTGCAAAAATTTGCGGATAAGGTTATCATTCTTGGGTACACAGACTCGATCTCGAAATGTTAAACATCCATCAAGATTTACTCAAAAGTCTGTATCAACGCTCGACTCACATAAAACTCTCTTGGCTTGCAAATTGTTATCATTCTTCTAAGCTTCACAAATCTCCTGGAGAAACAATGGTTTAGCCCTCAACTCGGCTAAAACAGAACCATCATCTAACAAGGTCATCTGAGTATTCATGGCTTTTAGTGCAAACAAAGATTTTTTGCTCAAAGCGTCGGCGACTACATTGGCTTTTCTCGGATGGTAGTCTATTACCAACTCATAATCTTTAATCAGCTCTAACCATCTTCGTTGCCTCAAATTTAATTCTTTTTGAGTCATCAAATATTTTAGGCTTTTGTGGTCAGTGAAAATCTGACACCTTTCACCATATAAATGATGTCTCCAAATTTTCAGCACAAACACAATTGCGGCCAACTCTAAATCATGAGTCAGGTAGTTCTTCTCGTGCAGCTTCAATTGTCTAGAGGCGTATGCAATCACTTTACCCTCTTGCATAAGAACACAACCCAACCCATTTAAGGACGCATCACTATAAACTGCAAATTCTTTTCCTGGTTCTGGTTGCACCAAAATAGGAGCCTCAGTCAACAGTGTCTTCAGTTTCTCAAAACTCTGTTGACACTTTTCCGTCCAGTCGAACTTTACATCTTTCTGCAAAAGTCTCGTCATCGGGGTAGCTATCATGGAAAACCCCTTGACGAAATGCTTATAATAACCTGCTAGGCCTAGAAAACTCCTCACTTCAGTTACGCTCCTCGGCGATTTCCATTCAACAATTGCCGAAATCTTACTCGGGTCAACTCTAATCCCTTCTCTAGAGACAATATGCCCCAAAAATCCCACTTCCTTGAGCCAAAATTCACTCTTACTGAATTTGGCATACAATTGTTTTTCTCGCAGAACTTGTAGAACCATACTCAAATGCTCTGCATGCTCATTCTCATCTCGAGAGTAAATCAGTATGTTGTCGATAAAGATCACCACAAATCTATCCAAGTACGGTCAAAAATGCGATTCATCAAATCCATGAAGATAGCAGGGGCGTTCGTTAGGCCAAAAGGCATGACCAAAAATTCATAATGGCCATATCTAGTCCTAAACTCGGTTTTCGGCACATCAGAGTCCTTGACTTTCAACTGATAGTACCCTGACCTCAGGTCTATCTTAGAAAATACTGTAGCTCCTTTCAATTGATCAAATAGATCGTCGATCCTCGGCAACGGGTATTTATCCTTCACTGTCACCTTGTTGAGTTGCCGATAGTCTATACATAGTCTCATGGAACCATCTTTCTTCTTCACAAATAGGACGGGTGCTCCCCACGGAGAAAAACTCGGCCTCACAAAACCTTTATCCGTCAATTCTTGCAACTGTGCTTTCAACTCTTTCAGTTTGGTTGGGGCCATTCTATAGGGAGCGATAGAAATAGGGGCAGTACCCGGAGCTAATTCAATCCCAAATTCAATCTCTCTATCCGGTAGTAGTCCAGGCAACTCTTCTGGGAAAACATCTAAGTACTCGCATACAATGGGTACCGACTCAACTTTCAATTCATTCTCTTTAGTGTTCAACACAAAGGCAAGATAAGCCTCATACCCCTTCCTTAGGTACTTCTAAGCTGACAGGGTCGATACCACTATTGGTGACCTATCAGGCTTATCCGATTCAGCACGAATAAAATTACCATTTTCATCTCTCAACTCGATATGCTTCTTCCCACAGTTCACAATTACACTATGGGTAACTAACCAATCCATCCCGAGAATGACATCAAATTCGTTAAACGGTAATAAAATAAGATCGATCGGGAAACAATGACCCTTAATCATCAAAGGGCACCCTTTGCAAACTCTATCAACCAACACACACTTGCCTAGGGGATTAGACACTCTTATAACGAATTCGGTAGGCTCTATAGGCATGTTCATGCTAGAGACTAATTTCATGCATATGTATGAGTGAGTAGATCCCGGGTCAATTAAAGCTATAACACGAGTATTATAGAGAGAAAAGATACCCGTGATCACGTCGAGGGAAGATGCCTCGTCACGAGCATGAATGGCATATGTCCTCGACGGTGCTCTACCCTCAACTTTAGCAGCTTGCTCTCTGATTGGATTTTTGTTTCCCATCTCAATCCCCGGGTTTCTCAATGGTCTTCCCCTTGTGATACTTCCCGATTTCGCATTCCGAGGCCTTCCTTTCTCAACCACCTTGGGACAGTTTCTGATAAAATGGTCTAAGGACCCACATCTGAAACAAGCTTTCTCATTAGCTCTACACTCACCAGAATGGTGCCTGCCACACCGAGGGCACTCCGGTCTATTTGGTCGAACGTTGCCCACACTAGCAACTGATGTAGTGTGCCATTTTGATCTCGAGGGTCGTTTGCTTTATTTCAGGTTGAAAACCCCTCTGAAGTGACTGATCGAGTAGTGAAATCCCTCGATTTCTTGGATGAGGATAGGTGAGACTTGTTCAGTTGTCTCTTCCTCGAGTCACGAGACTCAAATTCGGCTATTCTCTTCTCTTTAGCCAACTCTTCGGCTTTACAGGCTCTATCCACCAACACTACAAACTCCTTTAATTCAAGAACTCCCACGTATAGGCAGATATCTTCATTCAATCCGTCCTCGAACCTCTTGCACATGATGGCTTCGGTAGACACGCACTTTCGTGCATACTTGCTAAGTCTGACGAACTCCCGTTCGTAGTCGGTCACTGACAGACGGCCTTGCTTCAACTCTAAGAACTCCTTTCTCTTGTGGTCGATGAACCTCTGGCTAATATACTTCTTTCGATATTCTTCTTGGAAGAATTCCCAGCTAACTCTCTCCCTCGGTACCACCGACACTAAGGTGTTCCACCATCGGTAGGCTGAATCTCTCAGGAGAGACACTGCACACTTTAAGCACTCCTCGGGTGTGCAGAATAACTCATCGAATACCCGAATTGTATTCTTGAGCCAGAATTTCACTTTCTCCGGGTCATCATCCTTATTTGCCCGAAATTCTTCGGCTCCTTGCTTCCGGATCTTATCCACCGGAGGCCTTTCTCTTCTCACCACCTCAACTACTTGAGGGGCTACAGGAGCGGGTTGAGGAATTGGTGGGGGCGGAGGGGGTTGAGCATTAGGGTTTGCTCGGGTATACTCAGTATACCAGTTGCTCATTATATTGAGAAAGGCTTCTTGAGCCTCTTTCCCCTGACTCAAAGTCTCATGTCTACTATTAACTGGCACGGTCCCTTGAGCGGGAGCCGACGCATTACTCGCAGCATCATCGGCTGCAGTTCGGTCTGGATCAGAATCCATCTACTACATAAAACACAAAATTTATACATCAGGAGTCATCACACTATCATTACTCAGACACTCTTACATATGGCATGTATAGCTAGACTCGTACTTATGCTATGTTAGTCCTAGCATCGACTAAATCGTAGCTCTGGTACCACTAAATGTAACACCCCTTACTCAGTTTCTACACCGGAACCGATCCCGAGGCGTTACTGAACTCGAACAACATGGTCGCTGCATAGGCTTAACGTAATTACTCTCTTAAATCACCTCTACAACCCCATTCTCGACTTACGAGACCTCACTCATGCACACGAGGGCTCTCGAGACTAATCGAAACTTTTGCGATTATTAAAATTTTTCTCTTTTATACAGGTCTTACACGCCCGTGCAAAGATTAGACACGCCCGTGCATAGGTACACAGGCCCATGTCCCCGGACCGTGCCTAAAAACCCAGTATTCTGCCAATTTGCCCACGGCCAAGGCACGCCCGTGCTTTCCAATCGTGGTCGACACTGACTAAATCCACACGGCCTGGACACGCCCGTGTAACATGGCCGTGGGGAATTTATAATTTTATGAGTAAGGTGCAGACTTCACACGGCCAGTGCACATGCCCAAGTGCTAACCGTGTGTCACACACGGCCTAAACACACGGCCGTGTGATTAGCCCGTGGTCTAATCTGACTTGAACCACTAATGTGCGGGAACACACGGCTTAGACACACGCCCGCGTGTCCGTCCGTGTGTGGTAACTAGAGGCTATCTACCAAGCCATTGCCACCTTAGAGTGCACACATACATACCTTCATTCAAAAACAATACAACTCCTAACCCTTTTGCAAGTCTAAAAACTCATCCAACATACACAATATTGAAATGAACACAATTCATGAATTTCATCTTCATTAAACAAAAGAGTTTGCCAAGAACTTTTCTAACTCATAGGACCATTTACAAAATAACTTACATAGCCAACACTTTAACTAACAATTACAACTTGACAAATACTTGAGTCATATACATGCCATACTCAAAACAAGTCTAAAATTGTTATACCAAAGTGCTGTCGATAGTGTGAATTTTTGAGCTCCTACAGTCACGATCCTCGAGTTACCTTGGCAATACTACAAGGAAGAAGGGCAATGAAAAAGGGGTAAGCATAAAGCTTAGTAAGTTGCGTGGAAATAAATAGCAATTCATAATACCCATAAAAATAATTCATTCACGGTATTATCTAACCATACACAAACTCAAGGCCTCTTGCCATACTTACTTACAATTGCCCTTATTTGGCACATACCGTGCCACACATCGCGACCATTCTTCGTGACTCATTCACGAGTACCTGTATTCACTAATTCACATGACTTAAATATCATTCACTTCTCTACTTCTAAAATTTCATCTACTTATCCCACCACTCACAAGGGTTAGTCAGAGACATAAGTTTATAGCCATTACTATAAATATAAAGTCAATGCCACGTCCTCGAGGTGGTCTTACATGGAGTCTTCTCTAAGTACCAATGCCATGTCCCGGACGTGGTCTTATATGGGATTACTTCTAGGTGCCAATGCCATATCCCGGATATGGTCTTATATGGGATTACTCTTCATGTACGATGCCATACCCTAGATATGGTCTTATACGATTTCCATGTTCATCACCGAAGCCATATCCCGGATATGGTCTTATACTGGATCTCAACTTGGTGCCGAGGCCATACCCCGGACATGGTCTTATACGGGACCTTATTTGTTCCATATTTCAATGATAGCGTTTCTATAATCAACATGGCCCAATTAGGACTCCAACATCTCATTCACATTAACTACTCAATTTAGTAATGCATTATGCTTTGATATAATTTCCAAGCATTTCTCAACATACTAATATGAATATTGTTTAAGTCGCATACAACTTACCTCGTTTTCAAAATGAGCTAGTTTCTTCGGTTCAGTCCAAGTCTTTATTCTTTCCCTGTTCGAGGCGGATTCTCATCTCCTCTTGCTCTATAATAGCAAATTAGCTCATTTTAATCACTACATTAATACAAGCATTTCAATAACCATGCTTAAACAAAATTACCATTTTTCCCTTATACTTTGGCAAAATGACCATTTTACCCCTAGGCTCGGAAATCAATTCTAATCAAATTTATACCTTTAATGAGCCTAGGTGAATATTTATTTCTCTTATGGCTATCATCAAAACCCAACATTCCACATGTTTACTACAAATTTCACAACCTTTACAAAAAGGTTCATTTAGGTGTTTTCATGGCAACAACCTTCACAAAAGTTGTTCATCTAACCACTAATACTCATTTTCCTCCATAAAAGTGCAGCAAATAACTTAAAAGCTCTCATGGCAGAACTCTAAACTCTTCACCATTTAACAAAATAATCCCCTCTTTAGAAAGCTTAAGCTTTAGGGGTTCCAAAAGTACAATTTTTATCAAGGAATAATCACTAGAACACTTACTTGTAAGGAGAAGAGTGTGATGAAATTTGGAGCATTCAAAACCCCTATTTGGCTACTAATTTTCGGTGGAAGATGAATAGTGAAAAAGATGATATCTTTTTCTCTCCTTATTTTATTAATATTGGTCCAATAAGTCACCAACTATCACCAACTTTGACCAACAATGTCCATCCTTGTCTCCCATCTAGTCTATGGCCGGCCAAGCACATATTGGGGGTCTAATTACCCTTTAAAGACCTCCAATTAACATTCTAAGACTATTTGGCACCTTTATCTTATAGAATGAAACTTTCGCACTTTATGCGATTTAGTCCTTTTTCGCGATTAAACACAACATCGCTAAAATTAAAGCATCAAAATGTTCATGTACCTATGCTATCATGTTCTAACTCATAATATATCATGAAAATAAATTTCTCGAATTCTCGGATTAGTGATCCCGAGATCACTATTTCGACTAGCCCCTAAATCGGGCTGTTATAGTATAAGTATCGATACTAGCCCCATAGTGCACCAATACTTGGCCAGAAGTACCGATACTTCTTACAAACCTATAGAATTTCCACAAAAAAAAGTCACATTGAGACATGCATCAATAATTTCCTAAGGTACTCAAACGAGCCTAACATGCTAATAAGGTATTACCAACACAATTGAACCATAAAAACATGACCAAAACACATATTTAGCAATATGGAGCAATCATCGATAACGAAACAACCAATAACATAAACTTAAACCAACCATATTGCAAACATACTCCAATAAACATACAAATTCCAATTACCAATCAACAAGCTCAATACCCTTAACATTTAGAACACGATTGTAACAACTATATAACTAATGGGGTCCTAGGTCATGCCCTCAGAAAAGTTTAATTGAAAACAAAAAAGTGTTCCATTACGAAAAAATTGAGAGAGCGCAAAGACTTGAGAAAAGCTACTACTACAAACTCCCTTCGCTGCCCTTGACCCGCTCTCGAGACAAGAAATCTATACGCTAAGCTAAATCAATCAATGTTGATTTAATGCATAATAAATAATTAATTTCCAATAGCGAGAAAACAATCAAGGTTTCACTAAGATATAGAAAATCATGTAATATCAATTAAAGGATTTCAATGATTGAAATAGTTTCAATAACAACTACATTTTCAAAAATTTTCCATAGTATCAATGACAATTCAATCACTAAATTAATCCATTTAGTAAGTCATTTTTTGCCTAAGTAACTCAAGTAGGAAAAACATTTGGACACTTGAGTGTCCAACCGAACTACCACAATGAGCAATGGTGCAAACACCTACAATGTCAATACTTCATTGCTTGTTGAATGTGACTTAACAATGCAATCCGTACATCAAATACGCTAAGTATTACAATGACAATATTCCCGAACACTTGAGGCAGTTCGCACAATTCACAATTCACAATGAGCAATAAGCAATTTTATTAGACGTTCAATTGATTTATTAAATTAACAATACTCAAAATAAGAAATTTAATCAAACTAACACAACACAAGGTAAATTGTAACAGCCCGAATTAGGGGCTAGTCAGAACAGTGATCTCGGGATCACTAATCCGAGGTTAGAGAAAAATATTTTCATGTTATTTTATGTGTTATAACATGTTTATAAGGGTGCATGAGAATTTTGGTGCTTTAATTTTAGCGATTTCTTGCTTAATCGCGAAAAAAGACTAAATTGCATTAAGTGCAAAAGTCCTATTTTATTTGCTAGAGGGGACAAATAGCTATAGAGTGTAAATTGGAGGTCTTTAAAGTGAAATTATACCTTCCTAAGAGTGATGGACGGTCAAGGGGACAAGGAATTAAAAAGTTTACAAGAGTTGGTGACTTTTGTTGACTAAATGAATAAAATAAGAGATAAATAAAGAAAAGAAAGGTATCATCTTTTCTTTTCTTCATCACCACCGAAAATTGGCAGCAAACAAGGGTTGGAGAGCTCAAAAATTTTAGCAAACATTTCTCCTCACAAGTAAGTGATTTTGGTGATCTTTCTTGATAAAAATTATACTTTTGGAGTCCCCAAAGCTTAAGCTAGCTAATGAGGGGACTAATTTGCAATATGGTTGAAAGTCTAGGGACTTTCCATGAGAGAGTTTATGTTGGTTTCTGAGTTTTTATGGAAGAAAATGAATGTTTGGAAGATGAGAAACAACTTTTGTGAAAGGTGTTGTCATGAAAACACCTAATTAGGACTAAGATGCAAATGGTGTAATCTGTTCATTAATGCATGAAATAGTTGGAATTGTGGAAAGTTGTAAGAGGATTAAATGTTCATCTAGGCTTGTTTAATAGGAAAATATGATGAAAAGTGATTTACGAGCATAGGGGCAAAATCATAATTTTGCCAATGTATAAGGGCAAAATAGTCATTTTTGCCTAAGTATAGATTTTGTTGTATTATGTATTATAAGTGATTAAATGAGTAAATTATATTGTTCTAGATCAAAGAAAATGAGATTTGGACCTAGAACGGGAGAAAAGAGAAATGTGGGCAAAAGGGTCCCTTTCTACCCTTTTCGGTATCGAGGTAAGTTCATGTGTCAAATTGTACAACTCTAAGTGAAGTATTTTTAATATTTCAATGTTGTATAGAGTTTTTATTGCCTCCATGTATACGTTAAATATGTTTTGATGTAATGTCAAGAAATGAAAGTCTTGAATTAAACCATGAATAGTGGAAATACAAATAGCATGATACGATGGTAATTAAGGTTCCGTGTAAGACCATATTTAGAATATGACCTCGTTATGGGATTTTCGTATAAGACCATGTCGGGGACATGGCATCGATATGTTAATTCATGTAAGACCCTATCGGGGGTATGATGTTAGTGTGACTTTATGTGTATGAGACTCAAAGGTGTTATTTAACAATTTGAGTGATTCAATAAGTATGTTGAAAATGAGAATGAATGTGGTTGTACCACGAGAGGTACAAGTATGTGTTAGAACTGAATTAAGATGAATTTGGTATATGATAAACCCATAGTGGGTTATGTGTAAATGATGCACCTTGGTTGTATAAGTTATAATTATTAATGCATTGTATGGATGCGAACAATTATCGTAGAAAGCTAAGTAAGGTTGGTAGTGTGTGTGAGGATGTTCCCGGGAGGAACATTTGAAATAGAGAAATGCATGTGGATAACTATTCATGAATGTATAATAACGGTGGGTTGTGTGCGTTACCACCTTATTAATTATAAATAATTGGTGGGCTAAGTGCGATACCACCTTATTAGAGATTGAGAGTGGGCTGAGTGCGAAACCACCGAGTAATTGATAGTATGAATGGCTTATTGAAAATATTCGATATGTTGTTTTATGTGATTATGTGGTGACAAGTGCAGGAATGTATGCTAATTAACATGAGCATTTGGCTTGTGGCATGGTTAGAATGTGGTAAGAGACAGAATGAGTAAGCTTCAAGGATGATTATGTAGGTAACCATGAGTTTAAGATGTAAAACTCTTTATAATACCTTGTGATTGATTATCAGTAGTTGATTATTATATGCATATGAACTTACTAAGCATTATTGCTTACTTCTCTTTCTTTCTCACCTCTTATAGGTTAATTTAGCTAGCTCGGGTTGGAGATCGCCGGAGATGTTTCACACTATCGAGCAGACACTTGGTATGAGGTTTCAAGTCCTTATGAGTTATGGCATGTATAGGGATCTCTTTTAAAGTTGATTAAGTCATAGTTGATATAGCCAAATGTGTTGGCCTAAGAGAGTTTACGGTTAGGTTGTGCATAGCCATAGATGATGGCTTAAGTTGATTGTAATTATACTAGAAATAGTTCTCCCTCGTGTAGGGGATGAAGACTTTATTTTCATAAATCAAATGTGTTATAATTGATGATTTGAGAGTGTTGTGTGATGGGGTATGATTGTATGCAATGTAAGGTGGCAAAGGGCTTGGTAGATAGCCTGCTAATTGTCCACATGGGTAGACACACGGGCGTGTGTCTAGACCTTGTGGGAGGCAAGGCTAGAACATGGGCGTGTGCCCAGGTCGTGTGAAGTCTGCACCTTGCACTTGGAATTTGAATAGCCACACGGCTGAAGCACACGGGCGTGTGTATAGCCCGTGTGGATAAGTCAGAAAGCCAAGGTTTGGCACACGGGCCAGGACTACGGGCGTGTCAAGGCCGTGTGAAATTAGCCAGTGTCGACCACGGGTGAAAGACACGGGCATGTCTTAGGGGCACACGGGCGTGTGGCCCCTGTTTCGTTGAAAAGTTTCTCGAACTCGTAAAAGTTCCCGAAATAGTTCTGATACCTCTCGGAAATATGTTAGGGCCTCCTAGGCCGAGTATGTGCAAGTGATGGATTTAAACGAAATTTTATAACCCTATTCGAGATGTTTAAGCAAGACTAGTTAGGTAATGCCTCAAATCCTTTTCCGGCTTGAATACGGGTAAGGGGTGTTACATAAATTCTTAATGCAAAGAATCACAAACTGAATTTCCTAAGTGTTCGATGCTTAGTAATGTTCGCTTGTCTCATTTGACCACCTTGCCCTTCAGTTTTGATGACCCGATAGCCTCATTTGCTTCAAAAAAAATATTTAATATACAATTTAGCAATAACATTCAACTAATCAATTATAATAAACATTGAATCGAACACATGGCACACAAACTATGTAGTGAACTATGTTGCATTAATTTGATACTCATTGTCGTTACCAAACTAATTCGAAATTTGTTTCAAACAATTTGAACATGATTTCAGTTACTTCAAGCCCTCAATATAAATCAAAGTACATATGAAGAATTACTATCGAAAGCGATCATTTCCACTTTCTCTACTAATTTTTAGCTTTTTGGAATATCAAATATATGTTTTGGGAGGTTTTGTTTTCGATAGTTCAAAATCAATCATTTCCACTTTCTCTACTAATTTTCAACTTTTTGGAATATGAAAGATATTTTTTGGGGAGTTTTGTTTTTGATAGTTCAAAATCGGTTTTTGTGAAGCGAAAATCACTCAAAAGATGGTAGAAACATGTTTTCCTCACTAGTTTGAACGATTAATTGATGGAAGATGATGAAACTTGAAAATTTTACTCTTCTATGGCTACCATGGTGAACAATGACAAAATGGAAGAGAATTCCAAGATATCTATATACATATATTCACGTTCAACACAAAAAGAGAAAGGAATTTTTTTATTTTTAGTCAAATATCCAAATAAAAGCTCCCAACTTATCCCTTTTTACAAAACAGTCCTTAAAACTCCATTACTCAATTCGAGTTAATCCTCGATAAGCCTTATGATAAGTTTTTGAAATTTCGCGAAATCCAATATAAAAAGTTTTGAGGCATTACACCACTATACTTTTAAGGTTTTCTATCCACTACCCAAAACCTTAAGTAACTCTCAACAAAAAGAAATGAAATATAAAGAAATTAAAATTTCTAAAAAGTGAATATGCAATGATTCAACTCTCATAAATACAATCAAACACTTGTACAATGAAAGTCAAATAAAACCCACAAGTGTTTTTGAAAGAAAGATGAATAAAACAAATGAAATATTGGATTTTGGCATTTGATCTTTGAAAACTTGTTTCTTGCATTGATTTGAGTGTTCTTGTACCTTATTTATACTCATTCATTGGTTTATATAACCATTTAAGGTTGTTGGAGGGAGTTTTCAACTATTGAGAGCATTAAATTTACAAATACAATACCATTTAGTAAATAATATTTTCATTTAATAAAATATTAACTAAAATTTTGAAATAATATATTAACTAACATTTATGATTTTATTTTATTTAGGAATACGACTAATTTCACTAAAATTTTAGATAATAGGTTGTTATGAAAAACTAATTTAGTAAAGAGTATACTTTATAATTTATGGTTGTTGTGGCCAAAGGTGAAATTTGATATAAGTGGCAAAAATAAAACATAAAAATCGGTTTTACAACAAACTTAGACGTTATAGTGAAATGTTGTTCTAGACGGTGGTTGTTATAAAGAGGGTTCACAGTATTATAGATTTAATTTTAGGTGTTATTAATTATATAATATATATATATACCATATTATATTACAAACTTAATAAATTAGTCGGGTCAAATCGAATTCAAGCCTTTAATATTTAGTTCTTTAAAAAATTTGATAAGGGAATATAAAAAATATTTTTTTTGTACAAATATATAAAAAAATATTTTGTTATATTAAAACACTTTGAAAATCATAGCTCCACATTGTTACTCATATTTTATGCCCAAACTTGAAATTCAAGTTCTTGCAACCTATAAATAGGAGCTATTCACATCTTGTGAGAAAATTTTTGGATATTTTTTACATTCAACTAGAAATCCCTCGGAACTCTTTCCAAGATCTCTCCAAATTCATTCCTTTGTTCAACTTTATTCTATCATTCCTCTACCTTACTAACCACTACTTGCCACTAGATTTGTGAACAATTCGGGCTTATGTGTGATATTGCCCAAGTCTAGTTCGACCTAAAATATGGGCTTCAAAATTTACCAAGGCCCATTCATATTAATTTTAAATTTAAAAATATATTTATACTATTTTTAATTTAATACTTAATAAATTTAATTTTTATTTATTAAAATTTTAAACATAAGTAACTTGACATATTTTTTTAATGTTTATATTATTATATTGTATATTACCGTTAACCCTCTCAATAATAGTCCCATTTTTCTGTCAATATTTCGATTTTTTTAGAGAGATAATTATTATACAAATATAACATTTGAGATTTATATTATAGTTGATTTTTTTAAAATTTTTAAATTAAAAAACTAAAATTTATTAATACAAAATTAATTAGTGAGATGCAAATCATATTTCTAATAAAATTTACAAATAGAATTCCATTTAAGATTACTTTCATTTAATGAAATATCATTAATATATTTTTATGTGAAATTTAAATATTTTATTAAAATAATATATTAACTAAAATTTTTTATTTTTATTTTTATTTAGTAATAGAATTAATTTCACTAAAATTTTAGATAAGAGGCTATTATAGATAGATAGCTTAGTAAAGAGTATACTTTATAATTTATGGTTGTTGTTGTTGTTAGAAGTGAAAAACTGTTATAAATGGCAAAAAGAAAGTATAAAAATCGGTTCCACAACAAACTTGGATGTTGTTAGCTCGATAACTCAATTGAAATAGCCAAGAGGGGGTGAATTGACCCTTTAAAAATTTGGTGGAAGCAAAGCTAGAAAATGAAACAATGAACACAATGATTTTAGAGTGATTTGGCCCCAATTGCCTACTCCACTACCTTAGTTTTCCATAACTAAGGATTTTCTCAAATTCACTAATTTGATCAATATTTGAGGACAAGGTTTAACCTTATAACTCCCTTGAGATTTCTACATAAATTTTAAGACTCAAACTCTCTCAAAGAGAAACAAACAAACAAAAAAATAAATAATCCTTACAAGATCATAGTGTGCCAATTAAGCACAAAGACAAAAAAAAAATAAAAAAATACTTGAGCTAAATGAAAAACAATTAATGCTCACAAGTGCATATACAAAGCATGTGAAAAAATTGAGCTCTAAGGTTGATAGAATGACACCTTAAGCTTTTTGATCTTTCTTGTTATTGTATAACCTTTTGAAGATGATATTTATACTCCCAAATTGGTTTCCAACCATTATAGTTGTTGGGATAATAAATAGAGCTGTTGGGGATAAAAATATCAGTACATTTATGTGACCTACAATAACAGGTATCAATATTGTTTGATTAGTATCGATACTATTAACATTTAAATGCATCAATTTAGTGACCAGTAGCCCTATTTACATCGATACCAAAAGAAATCTATTGATATCTGATAAAAGGTATCGCTAATTTTTAATAAGTATCAATACTGAATGTAATTATTCAAAAAATCCTTCGAAATTAAAATGCCAATTAGGTATCTAATAAAATAGCATGTTATCCACTTAAACGTTACATGAATCAAAATAAGAGCATGTCACATTATTGCTACCATTTGGCTAAATACAGAAATACCAACAAAAGCCAATGATATGATAGCTATTAAGCCTGTAATGTATGTGATCCTCAATTTTCAGTTACTTTTTTTGTTGTCCTTCTGATTTTGTGAGCAGGGCAGTTTGACACGGCATCCACACTAACACACAAATTTGACTTTTACTACCCTCTATAGACTATAAGATTGGTTTAGGGTTTTTTATAAAAATAATATTAAAAATTAATTAATTATATAAATGGTATACAATAACAATTAATTACGAGGATGGTATGAAATCTACCGTATCCATCGCAAAAACTGGTGGGGCCACTTTCATTTTTTCAATTGAGTTTGTAAAAAAAAAAATTTTTAATTACGTCATCTGATATTAATATAAATTTTTAAAAAAAAAATTACATTTTCATATATACACATGAAAAAAATAATATGAAGAAATAATTTTTATGGCTATGGCGACTTTATTTTTAGAAAAAAGTTGACTCAAAAAATAAAAGGCTACTGAACATATGGTGGATGTTAGTTTTAGAGGGATAGTAGAGAAAGACCCATGTAAGGCTAGTGATGGAACAAGAGAGAAGGTGAAAGAAGCAGTGAAGGACATCATTGAAACAAGTGATTTTTTTAAAGTGACTGTGCGGATTTGAGACAAAATATTCAAATATAAAAAAAAATTTATTTACGGAAAATAGTCGATTTTTTTTAAATTTACGGAAAATGATCATTTCCTCACAAAACGCGTCTACGTCAGCGCGTTTTGTGGAGATGCAGCAGGAAAGCGCGCCCCTAAGGGAGCGCTTTTGCCACATCAAAGACAAAGCATGGCCGACGAGGACGCGCTTTCTTTGATGTGGCAAAAGCGCTTAAATTACAAAAATAAAAATAAAAAACAACTTTTTATTTTATTAAATATATTAAAACTAAATAACAAAAATAAAAACAACTTTTTATTTTATTAAATATATTAAAACTAAATTACAAAAAATAAAAATAAAAACAACTTCTTATTTTATTATATTACATATATTAAAATTAAATTACAATAAAAAAATTAAACAATTTCTATGTTATTAAAGATATTAAAATTAAATTACAAAAAAATTTAAACAATTATTAATTTATTAAATATATTAAAACTAAATTACAAAAAATAAAAATAAAAATAACTTTTTATTTTATTAAAAAAATTAAAATTAAATTACATATAAAAATAAACAACTTCTATTTTATTGAAGATATTAAAATTAAATTACAAACACAAATAAAAAATAACTTTTATTTTATTAAAAAAATAAAAAAAAAAATATTACAATTAAACAATAAAAAAGCCCGTCCGAATCAATGTTGATGCCGGTCGGAATCAGTGCCACACGGGGGGGGGGGTCGGCGGTTACGCGCTGGATTCTTCCTTCTTCTAGCTTCCGGCGGGGGTCGTAGAACCTCGGGCGGAGATTCTGGTTCCTCCGGCAGTGGGTCTGGTTGTGAGTGTTGGGAGGATGACTCACCTTAATAAAATAACGATTGCGGAGGTGTTTGCATAAACCACGGCGGGGGTGTCTGAATCTCGTACAGCGAAGGAGACTGGTAAAAAGAAGTGCTCCCCGACGGCGCCTCCTGTGATCCCTCACGCGACGGCGGCCTCAAGATCGGCTGGCCAGTCGGAGTAGTCAGGAACGGACTCGAACCGGGCCATGCATTCTAACCTGGGGTGGGACTGGGAAAAGGAAACATATATGGGTTAGGATACATATAAGGGCTAGGGTACGCACCTGGCATAAAGGCCAAAGGCTGTGATGTCGGTGTCGTCGGCTGAAGTGATGGGCCCGGTGACTGTGTGGGCGCTGTTGATGGGCCCGGTGACTGTGTCGTGCCGTTGATGATGGTCCCGCCTCATCACCCCTTCTCCTTGGATTTAAAGGGCCTCGCTCGTTCCTTTGTTCACGGTTGCCGTCGCCTCTCTTCTTCCGACAACAAATACGACACCATGGATCCTAAACCATGGCATGTATTCCGGCACGCACGCTAACTCAGGAACGACGATCGGTTCCCGGATAGGTAAATAGTCATACCGGTTCTCCCACATCTCGATATATGCTGACCAAAATCTTGGCCAATCCGTGTGCAACTGCCGTAAGTCGACTTTGTGCTCATCATCGAGCACCTCAGGTGGCACGGGAATCGGTTGTCGGAATCCAAATTTTCACAGAACCTGATCTGACTGGTGCATCTCAACGGTCGCATAGTTGATCAATGGGACCTTCACGTGCCAAATGTTTGGATTTTGCAAGAACTCCTCTGGAATTACTGCCCGAATTGCCGGATCCTCGTACGGTGTCCATTGAAACTATATTAACATGACCAAAATATTAGTTATATACATAATACTAAACACTAAATACGAAATACTAAATTATAAATACGAAATTCGAAACTTACTTGTGATTCCGACCGTTGGTCTAATAGAAGCCGTATATCTTCAAGCGATGTAGGTATTCCAGCATAACTCGCCGAATGGTTCCACCTAATTAAATAAATTTTTAGCATACAATTATACTATAAATCTACGTAATAATTGTAAAATATAACATTAAATTTATCTCGTTATTAGTGGGAATGTATATGGGTGGTCGAGTCGAGGACGTAAAAATGGAAATCGAAACCGTGCCCATGACTGCAGAGTGATAGGCAACCTCCGATTTTCGCTTTGCTCGCTGCCGCGCTCCGCACATCTCCCGATACAACTTTGATAGCACGGCAGACCCCCAACTCAGTTCACCGGCTGCTCTAAAATCAACAAGTTTCAGCAGCCATCTCAAGTGTACGAGGTTTCTAGACAGGTCCGGCATTAGATAGCCTCCAATTATCTCAAGAATGTATGCCCGAGCATACCGTATTCTTTCTATTTCGGTCGAACCATCATTCGGCTCCGGGAATGTGTCTCATAACCAGGCCATCTCGATCCGACCTCCATGAATGTTATCCTAATGGCACCCGAAGCTCGTAGCATACGGCCATCCAATCGGTAGAAGTTGCGCACTCGGTGACTACAGCACCGCCCACCTAATCCCAATTGCAATCGCACATCTTCCAGAGTGATAGTACACTCTCCGCATGGAAGATGGAAAGTGTGCGTCTCGGGTCTCCACCTCTCTATCAACGCACTGATCAAGATTGGCTCCAACTTGAACCCCCGGCCTATCGTGGCCACGTGCCAAAAACCCACTTCCCGCAGGTAATTCTCGATCAACGGCGATGGGGGACCATGCATATTGCGAATATAGCATTACAATACCCGATCTACAGACTGTTTAAAAAATTATAAAATAAAAATTAATTAAAATTGCATAAACATAAAAATATTAAATAGTATTGAAAAATTAAAATTAAAACTTACCATTTGCATTTGATCGACGGAGATGTGCTTATCGTCTAGACGAATTAATTCCCCGGCCATTGGTAATACGATCGAAAATTTTCTAATTTATCAAAAAAAATATTAAAAAATTAAAAAAGGGCTTTTTTGTAAATAGTAAAGGACTATTTTGAAATTTGAGAGTAAGTTTCAAGGACTTTAAGAGAAATTTGAGAGAAATTATAGAGAAAATTGAGAGAAAGATGATAGAGGACTAATGTGTGAATAAAATAAAAGGGTTGGGGGGTATTTATAGGGTTTTATTTTTTGACCGTTGCAGGGCAAAAGCGCGCCCATGAGACGCGTTTTTGTGCCACATCGACAAAGCGCATCCCGTTAGCGCGCTTTGCGATGTGTAACGCGCGTCTCAAGCGCGCTTCTCTTTGATCCCCACAAAACGCGCTGACGTGGACGCGTTTTGTGGAGAAATGACCCTTTTCCGTAAATTTTAAAAAATCGGCCCCTTTTCCGTAAATTTTTTTTTGGTATATATGGGTATATTGCCCGCGGATTTGTGAGGTGGTACTCGAAAAAAAAAGTTTTTTCTTTTCATCGTGTATATTTATAAAAGTACGTGTATTTTTTAAAATACATGTTGATGGCATAAAAAATATGTTTTTTTTTTTTTAAAATGTAATAATTGCTTCATCATTGGCCGAAAAGAGTAGTGATGTTGGTGTGTCAATTGACACCATAGTACATTGTAACAAATTACTCATTTTCGTGATTAATTTTTTTTTATTTTATTTTTATAATTAACTTTAATATTATTTTTATAAAAACCATTAATTTATTATTTGAAAGAGTTCAAAAATATTTGGTTAGGAAAATATTATTTTCAAAAAAAAAAGAACGTTAAATAAATACGTTATTTTTTTATGAAAAATATATGTATATTTTTAATTATATAACATATTATTTTATGAATATTTATATTCATTCATTTTTATATTTATAATAAATTATTAAAATATTTATTAATTTATTCATGTTTTAAAAATTAATAAGAGAAAATTTATATTAATAACGATTATGTAAATTTTGATATATATATATATATATTATTGCTTTAGAAAATAATATGGAAAAACTTGAATAAAATTTGAGATAAAAATAATTGAATCCAACTAAACTCAAATATACATATATTAATGTCATATTTAAAATATGCAATATGAATCGTATGTATGAAATTTGTGATAAGTAAATTTCAAATTTATTAATTTGTGAAAGTCAACTAAAATTAATTTTATATATATAATTGTAGAGAATTAAAGTTTATATGTAATATATTACACATTAAATGAAGATTATGCAACATTTGTGAGGTTTTTATTTTTACGGTACCATCTATTTTATTTAAATAAATTACCATCAACTTCAAAAAGTTATAAAATGATTATTGAGTTATTCAAAAGTTTTTATTTAAGTTATTAGGTTGTTAAAATTGTTAACGCATAGCCTTCTCTATCCGCACCACCTGCACTAATTGAAAACTCTCATTTTCCATTCTCTTTTCCAGTTCAATTTTATTTATTAAACAACTCTAAACGTCATGAATCTGCAAGCCAAAATTTAAATAGCTTTGTTCCCCAATCTCTGGCATTAACCGTCAGATCAACTTGGATCTAAAGTATATTCTTCTACTCATCGATAAGTACCGATCCACCATATCAATCATCGAATCATCACGTAGATCTCGCTAGCTTGACTTTTTAAAAAATTTAACAACCTAGTGATTTAAATAAAAAAATTTAAATTATTTAATGACTTAAATAAAAAATTTTAAATAGTTCAATGACTATTTTATAAATTTTTAAAGTTATATTATCAAAATGTAAATTTTCTAACGAGTTTACCCATTTTATTGTAATGTAGTAATGTACAAAAGGAAAGGATTGATTACTATTTGTGTTGTCTTTAGAGGTAAAGGAAAATAAATTATTCACGTCTTAGAGATTCCAAAGTATGTTTGATAGCAAAATTCCCCGACAAATTCCTACAAGAAGACAAACTATATTCCCTAACAAAATCTATTATGCTTATATGAATAGCTTTAATTAATGTTTTATGATATTTGTATTTTTAAGAAAAAAAAAAAAACAGCAAGTTAAAAATTTCATAAAGAATTTTGGCAAAAGAATTTCATAAAAAAGTTTTTTTATTTATATTCCAAAAAATATCATGAATGTTCAAAGTTCAAAAATCAAATATAATATAAAAAATTTGTAAAAGTTAAATAATATTTATCTTAACATTTTTATTATTTAATTTAAATTTAATAATTGGATGATTTTGTTTTATTTAAGGGTGTGTTTGATAAACTGAAAATTTAAATTCTGATTTTTATTACTAAATTTTAGAAGTGTCGAACTTATATTAGAAAATTATTTGGTAAATTAGTATGAAAGTGCTATAAGAGCTGAAAAGTTACGTGATGAATTTAACAATTCTATTACAGTTCTATTACATTCCAGTGAACCAAACGTGCCATAAATGCTGAAAAGTTACGTGATGAATTTGAATTATGAAATTTGTTTAGCATGTTATTTAAAATTAAGCACTGAATATAATTAGACTGTTTGATAAATTTTAAATTTTAAATTATAAAAGTTTTTTATTTTACATTTGTATCCTCACATTTTGAACATTTAATATTATTTTAAACAAATTTCAATTCTAAATTAACATTTTATACATATTCAAAATTTGGAATAAAGTATATTCTTAATAAATATATATAATTTTTTGAATTATATTCTTAATAAATATAAATATCGTAAATCTAAAAAATAAATATTAAATCAAGAACAATGTAAAATTCAAGTTTAATATCTTAAACAAAATAATTAATTTAAATGACCATGCAATTGATAAGGTGCTCTTCAAAATAATTAAAGATAATATAGTCTTCAAAATAAATAAATAAAATTAATCAACTTAACATATTCTTTATTAAGTGATAAGTTGTTTTTATCTGCTTATTATTTTCAACACTTTTTTATTGAATAAATCTAGAAAAATAGTTTTTATTTTTAATTATTAAACGTATTTAAAAAAATTAAATTATTGAAAATATTAATTTTCAGTTAACGAAAATTTTTTCAATGGTTAATCAAACAGACCCTTCAACACTTTTTTGTTGGAAATTTTATATTAAGTAAAATATTAAAATGATTATTAAACACATTTAAAAAATTATATGTTGAAAATTTTCAATGGTTTATCAAACACATTTAAAAAGCAATAGATAATTTATATACTTAAACATATATTATTTATTAATAGATGAACTTAAAGATTATTTTATTAAGTTTGATATATGATGTATCTAATTCTATTTGAAATGATACAGACGATGGATTCTTCTTTGGAAATTGCTAGTGTCTTTGAATCTTGATCGGCCGATGATCGAGAAACGAAAAAAGTCAAATTTAAAGAAGGCGATGGGGATGGGGATGTTGAAATGATTGAGGACTTGGATTCGCCATCAAAGGTCTATTGGAAACAGATGCTGCTTGGAAAATGGGCTTATAAGCAAGGTGAAAGGCTTCAATCTGCTGGAAATGATAGTGCTGACGAATTTGATTTCCTTGAAGGTGATGTTAAAAAGACTATGGCAAATGGTATCTCGACTATAGAATTATCGGAACATATTCAACAGATCCTGTTTAAGGATATGGAGACAACAGTGGTGCTGAAGTTGTTGGGTCAGAATATTGGTTACGCCGCCTTGTTTAATCAGATTAGCAGTTTATGGCGCCCAACAAAGTCATTCCATATAATGGATATCGAGAATGGCTATTTTTTGGCTAAACTTCATGTATCGAGGATTATAATAAAGCTCTGTCGCAAGGACCATGGATTATATATGATCAATACCTCACTGTTCAGCCATGGACAAAGTTTTTCAATCCCAAGAAACCTTACATGAGTATGGTTTTGGCATAGGTTAGATTGTCGGGTCTCCCGGGCTTTATGTATAAAAGGAGAATACTGGAAGCAGTTGGAGGCTTGGTGGGCAAGGTGGTCAAGCTTGACCTCAATACTGACAGCAAAACCAGGGGCCGTTTTGCTAGAATGGTCATTTTTGTTAACCTTGATAAACCTTTGGTTTCCCAAGTTATGGTGAATGGAGAATTGCAAAGGGTGGAATACGAAGCTTTACCAACCATCTATTTTTCTTGTGAAAAATATGGCCACTTAAAGGAGCTGTGTCCTTCACAAGTTAATTCATAATGTTTTCCATGTTTCTGATACTCCGTCATTATCGGTCAGATCCGTCACACGTGCT
The DNA here is from genome assembly GCA_025698515.1 of Gossypium sturtianum. Taxonomy (NCBI): domain Eukaryota; kingdom Viridiplantae; phylum Streptophyta; class Magnoliopsida; order Malvales; family Malvaceae; genus Gossypium; species Gossypium sturtianum. Next base: position 50,296,564 of record CM046951.1, on the reverse strand, counting down.
ATCTACGGATGAAATTGATTTGCAGCCTAATCTAACTTATAACGAGGAACTAGTTAAACATGTTCCATTGGTTAAAATATTGTGGCGTCAACATGGAATTGAAGAAGCTACGTGGGAAACAAAAGAATCTATGAAATCTCAATACCCGAATCTATTCTTTGGTAAGATTTTCGAGGACGAAAATTCTTTTAGAGGGGAAAATTGTAACATCTCGTTTTTTAGTGGTGTCAAGAATAGTGGTTTCGGGACCACAATTCCAACTAGTAAGTCAATGTTTTATTGGTTAATTAATATTTAAAGGAAATCTATAATGTCGTATTAGAATTTGATTAAGAAATTTTAGCATTTAGTTAGATAATTAAGAAAAAGGACTAAAGCGTAAAAGTTGTGAAAGTTAGTGGTTATTAGTTAAAAGTATTAAACGGTATTATGTATTGTATGGTATTTGAATTAATTAAATAAATTAAGTTATTATGTTTAGATCAAGAAACGAGTAGATCAGTTGTTAATTGTGGAAAAGAGAAGGTCGTTGAGTAATCATCTTCGATCATTGGTAAGTTATTGCAAGTCGGTAAATTCTTACGATTATTTTGTTTATAATTCATTATTAAGTGTTGTTATTGATATTATTACATATTTTGAAACAGTTGAAATAAATTTGGTTTATATGAAATATTTTGAATTCCAAAAATGATATCGGTGGATCGAGTAAAAGTTTCATATATGAGATTGCTGATTGAATTTCTGTTATGGACTGAGCTCCTGCATGTGTTGCGGACTCAAATATACATGTGACTCAGATTTAGCTTGGACTGGTAATCCGTTGTTGTTTTACATGTATACCTAGCCCTGGCCTGGCTAGTTTATCTGTGTTGTCATTGGTTTAGCCTAGACGAGTAACCTGACATATTTAATTGTACCTGATTAGCTCTTATAAGCATTATTTGTTTCTGGACTCATGTATTTGAATACTTTTACAAAGATCCATCGAAAGAACAAAGATAAATTGATAGGAAACTGTTTCAATGAAATAAGTGAATTATGAAATACGATTATCCGTGCATTTAAATGTTACTGACATGAAATTTGTTGGATTGTGTTGTATAAGGTTAAGGTTTATTTTCTTTGTGCAAATTGCATTTAAATGAGTTTGGTAAGATAATATGTTAAATTGTGGAAACTTACTAAGTAATTCATATAATTACTTTGTTATTATTATTTTGTAGATTTTGAACTTTTGGAACGTGTTGATCGGATCATTAGAGCTCACACATATTATCAACTATCATCAGTAGATATTGAAGTCTTGGTTGGTGGTTATATGTGGCATGTATGTAGGATGCTTAATTTGTAAATGTTTGGACATGTTTTGAATAAGGTTGCTAATGCTTGTAGTAGTTATATGTTTTATAAGTTGGTTTTTTTGGTAGTGTATTATAGGTCATGTTAAATTAGTACTTATGTTGATATATAGTATGAAGTTGTGATGATAATCTGGATAGTTTTTGATGTTTAAATAGATGGAATGTATGAATTTGTTAAGGTTGAATACAAATTTATTTGATATTGAATTGTGTTGTCAATGAGGGCATATTGGTTAGGAACATAGGTTGTGTGTTTTTGATAGTACATAAGGGTTGGTTTTAGGCTTGGCTTGGTACCCAAGTGATGTGTGAGATTTTGTTTTAGAAGCAATTTTAGGTGCATACGGCCTGGGCGACCGGCTGTCACACGGTCGTGTCATTTAAATTTTAAATGCAGGATTGTTCACACGATCTCAGAGAGTTACACGGCCTGGCACACGGCCGTGTGACCATACTTTGAATACACACACGGTCTGCAACACGGACGTGTGGCCATACTTCGAATACCCACACAGGCGGACACCCGGGCTGGGGCACGACCGAGTGTCTCATTCTTTGAATTGTACACGGTTGGCCACACGGCCTGGGCTATGTCACACGGTTTGGCCACACAGTTATTGTAACACCCATAACTCGTTTCCGTCGCCGGAATAGGGTTACGTATTATTACATTACCGTACTGAACCTTTCAGAATAAATAGTTGTCAATCATTAAATAAAAATAATGAAATTTATATGTATTTCAAAATGGAATAGTCATACATTTACGGATCCTAATTCGAGCCTTCGAGGCCTTAAAAATAGTTTAGAAACAATTAGAGACCAATTTGAGACAAAATAAAAAGTTTAGGGCAAAAATAAAAATGTTCAGAGTAAGAGTCACACGACCGTGTGACAAAGCCTAGACTGTGTGGCTCTAGACATGGTCGTGTGGTTATTCCACACGCCCGTGTTCAACCTTACACGCTCGTGTGTGTAGACCGTGTAACTCAGTGATTTGGATCATACAGTTGTGTCGCAAGCCGTGTGTCAGCCCGTGTACCTTTCAAAATATTCTCACACGGCCCTGTTACAGGTCATGTGTCAGCTCGTGTGAAAACTGCACCTATTATATTTTTCTACACACCTTGGGCACACGCTCATGTAGCTTGCCCGTGTACTTCACACGGTCGTGTGACAGCCCGTGTGCTTCACACGGCCGTGTGACATTTGTGCCCCAAGCCGTGTGTGCCCAAAAGGGACCTATTTCAAACCCATTACCCACCTATTTTCACAAGTACATATACCATAACTCAATATGCGTAAACAAGCTTCCAAAAGCACCATATAGCACCCAATCTATGTCATTTCCAATTACCTAAATCATGTTCATGCATTAACTATCAACACAATCTGAACACATTTGCATATATCATCTTGTTTCACACATACTCATACCTCAACCAATCTTAACTACCCCATACAAAAATATAGTAAATCCACTTAGCATTTCATACATATTCATTAGAGTTCACAAGCTCATTCATTGCAACCATACAACTACATTCAATACCAATCATCAAGTATAATTCAAAATCATATCAACAAAGCATTTTTGCCTATTACATGCCATATAAGCCAAATGATTCAAAATCTACCAAAAAAGTCTTTGGTATAGTGTGATCTTTCTTTGAGTGATCCGATCTCTCGTCTACAGAATGCGATCTACTAAAATCAAACAAAACGAGTAAGCTTCCAAAAGCTTAGTAAGTTTGTCGATATTTAATACATCTTACTAAACATAAACTTGTAACGCCCTAAAATATCTATTTTTGTTTTTGTGTGTGTGTGACGTAAATACTTGTCTGCTTCAATGGTTAAGTGATCTGGGTGTGTGCGGGAGGTATCAAGTTCAAGACATGACTTGGGCCAATTTTGTTTTTTTTAAATAAAGCCCACCATCTTGGGTTAGAAGGCTTTTAAGTAAAAGTTGGTAAATAATTAACAGAATGGGCCTACTAGTCTAGTGGTTGAGTGGAGTGTTGGTGTGAAGGAGGTCTTGTGTTCGAGTCTGGGCAAGAGCATTATTTTTGCTTGCTCGTCTAGAAGAGTTTGTGTTGGATTAAAAAGCTGAGTAGTTGGATGTAGTGGGAAGTAGTGGAGTGATTTAGGGGATTAGGGAATATCTGATGGTTTTTATTTTTTCCAAAAATTCGGTTCTTCTTCTTTTTCAAAAATTCTTTGCCGTTTTCTTCACCTTTTCCCCCTTGCTGCCGATTTTTGCCTTCCCATTTGCTGAGCCACCTTTTTCTTCCTTTCCCTTGCTGCTATTTTTCTTATTTTGACCTCTCTTTTACTTCCTTCCTGCGCAACGTCCTCATCACTCTTTCGGCAAGTCTAGTTTTTTATTAAACTTTAATTGTGAGTTGGACAAGTGTTAATAAGGATTCGTTTGGTGATTAAGGGCTTATCGAAGGGTTGATTATCATTCATTGATGTTCTAAGGGCGTGAAATTCCTATTATTCGATAGAAGGTAATGGTTTCATTGTTCGAAAGATGTTTACCTAGTTTCAGGATTAGTTTAGTTCAGTTGGTTAAGCGATTAATTGAGTGAAATATTGGTTAATTATAGGTACTGGAGTGCTCGGAAGCGTGTAGGCATAAAAAACGATACAGGTGTGTACCCAAAAATACAGAAAATAGTGTTTCGGCAAAAGTCAAAAACCCCACTATCGACGCCACACGGGCGCGTGGTAGGCCATGTGCCCCTACACGGTCGTGTGATCGATGAGGCCAGGCCGTGCGCGAAGGACATGGCTGTATGATGGCCAGGTAGGCCGTGTGCGCGACACACGGCGGATCAATTGGGCCGTGTGGGCCACACGGGCGTGTGGGTCCACACGGGTAATCCACACGAGCGTGTGGGATTTTGGGCCAGGCCGTGCAAACCACATGGCCAAGGCTAATTTGGGCCGTGTGGGCCACACGGGCGTGTGGGCCCACACGGGCAGACCACATGGGCGTGTGAGCCCATTTTTATTAAAATGTTTGCTAAGGTTGCACGAGTCGCCCAAGTCGACTGTAAACCTTCCATAGGGTTGGTAAGTACTTCCTAGACCCTTAACTATATGTTATTGATTATGTGAATTACGAACTGAGCATGTTATACACTGGCATGTATACTGAACTGTATATGTATCTGATAGACTCGTTATAGCATGACATATTATTGTATGTTGCATTGCATTGGGTTGGGGTTGATATTATTTGAAGAAAGTGTACTGAAAGGCTTTTAAGCTTAATATACTGGCAGCTCAGCTGCAAATTACTGTTTTGTGCCGCATTCGGTACTACATGGAGTGTAGGGATGGGTGGGTTGATTAAATCCCCACATGAAGTGTAGGGTTGGACGGAGACGGTGTGTAGAGGCTGGTTGGGTAGGACTTTGCTACTGTATATCTACTACTGTTACTGATGGGCTTAGGCCCTTTTGCATATTGATTCTCGACATCAGATTGGGCTAAGGCCTAACTGATTCTGATACTGAAATGGGCTTAGGCCCAAGACTGCTATTGACTGTGCACTACGATTGTTGCTTTTTTTGCTCTATGGGATTACACACTGAGTTTACGAAAACTCACCCCTCTTTGTTTAATATGCACAGGTAATCCCTAGACCTAGATGGATTGGTGCGACGGAGGACTCGATGGTGAACACGGTTCTGGACTATCATGGTTTTAATTTATGATTATTGGTTTTATTTTATTCTATTTTTACTGGTTAAATTTTTGGGTTATAATTTGGCTTTCGGACTTTATTTTGGTTTTGGGCTTTAAATATCTTTACTTTATAGATTACAACTGCTAGTAGTAGGAAACCTCGGCTTTCAAAAGAAACAAATGATTTTCAAAAGCGCACGATTGTTTTAACTGTTTAAAAAGCTTCCGCATCGAATAACGTTTTGAAACTATCGACTAAATGAGTAACATGATTTTGGAACTAATAAGATATTAAGATAAGTAATTCAAAGGAAATGGTTTTATCGCGACAGCACGGTTTTCGAACACCCTATCATGTAACATTGCGAGATCTGGCCATAGCGTCTTGGCGCTATACTGAGAGAGGCGCATAGTAGCCCTTATGCTATGCATCCTGGTGGAAATAAGATGTATCAAGATCTTTGAGAGTTATATTAGTGGCCAGGATTGAAGCTAGAGGTTACTGATTTTGTGGCTAGATATCTGACATGTCAGCAGGTTAAGGCTGAGCATCAGTTGCCTTCGGGTTTGCTACAGCCGATTAAGATTCCCCTTTGGAAGTGGGAACATGTGACGATGGACTTCGTTAGTGGGTTACCCTTGACACCCACTAGGAAGGATTCTGTCATGGATTGATTGACCAAGTCAGCGCACTTCATACCGGTTCGTACCGATTATTCTCTACAGAAGTTGGCAAAGCTTTGTATTTCTGAGATAGTGAGACTGCATGGGGTACCGATTTCTATCATCTCTGATAGGGATCCTCACTTCATGTCTCGGTTTTGGAAAAAGTTACATGAGGCTCTGGGTTCGAGATTGGACTTCAGTACTGCGTTCCATCCTCAGACCGATTGTCAGTCAGAGAGGATGATTCAGATACTGGAGGATATGTTGAGGAGTTGTGCTATTGATTTTCGAGGCAGTTGGGAGGATTATTTGCCGCTAGCGTAGTTTGCTTATAATAACAGCTTCCATTCTAGCGTTCAGATGGCATCTTACGAGGCACTGTATGGTCGTAAGTGTCGTACTCCTTTGTGTTGGACTGAGTTGGGCGAGCGACGTGTTCTGGGTCCTAAATTAGTTTCTGAGGCTGAGGATAAGGTCAGACTGATTCGAGATCGACTAAAAGCAGCATCGGACAGGCAGAAATCTTATGCGGATATGAAAAGACGCGAGATTGAGTATTCTATGGGGGACTTTGTTTTTCTTAAGGTCTCGTCATGGAAGAAGTTCTTGAGGTTTGGTCGTAAGGGCAAGCTGAGCCCTAGGTTTATTTGACCTTACCGTATTCTGAAGCAAGTGGGACCGGTTTCTTATCAATTGGACTTACCTCCAGAGTTGGATCGGATTCATGACGTGTTCCACGTTTCTATGTTGAGGCACTACCACTCTGATCCGATGCATATTGTTCCTGTTGAGGAGATTGAGGTTAGGCCAGACTTGACCTTTAAGGAGGAGCTGGTTCAGATTCTGGATCGTGACGTAAAGGTTCTGAGGAGGAAATCTATTCCACTCGTAAAGGTTCTATGGCGTAACCAAAGCACTGAGGAGGCTACGTGGGAGCCTAAGGATGCGATGCGTCACCAGTATCCTCATCTGTTCTGACCAGGTAAATTTCGAGGACGAAATTTTCTTTTAGGGGGTAGAATTGTAACGCCCTAAAATATCTATTTTTGTTTTTTTGTGTGTATGACATAAATACTTGTCTACTTCAATGGTTAAGTGCTCTGGGTGTGTGTGGGAGGTCCTAAGTTCAAGCCATGACTTAGGCAAATTTTGGTTTTTTTTAAATAAAGCCCCATCTTGGGTTAGAAGGCTTTTAAGTAAAAGTTGGTAAATAATTAATAGAATGGGCCTACTGGTCTGGTGGTTGAGTGGAGTGTTGGTGTGAAGGAGGTCTTGTGTTCGAGTCTGGGCAAGAGCATTATTTTTGCTTGCTCATCTAGAAGAGTTTGTGTTGGATTAAAAATCTGAGTAGTTGGATGTAGTGGGAAGTAGTGGAGTTATTTAGGGGATTAGGGAATATCTAGTGGTTTTTCTTTTTTCCAAAAATTTGGTTCTTATTCTTTCTCAAAAACTCTCTGCCGTTTTCTTCACCTTTTCCCCCTTGCTGCCGATTTTTGCCTTCCCATTTGCTGAGCCGCCTTTTTCTTCCTTTCCCTTGCTGCTATTTTTCTTGTTTTGACCTCTCTTTTACTTCTTTCATGCGCAACATCCTCATCACTTTTTCGGTAAGTCTAGTTTTTTTATTAAACTTTAATTGTGAGTTGGACAAGTGTTAATAAGGATTTTTTTGGTGATTAGGGGCTTATCGAAGGGTTGATTATCGTTCATCGACGTTCTAAGGGCGTGAAAATTCCTGTTATTCGATAGAAGGTAATGGTTTCGTTGTTCGAAAGATGTGTATCTCGTTTCGGGATTAATTTAGTTCAGTTGGTTAATCGATTAATTGAGTGGAATATTGGTTAATTATAGGTACTAGAGTGCTCGGAAGCGTGTAGGCATCAAAAATGATATAGGTGTGTACCAGAAAATACAGAAAATAGGGTTTCAGCAAAAGTTGAAAACCCCTCTGTCGACGCCACACGAGCGTGTGGTAGGCTGTGTGCCCCTACACGGTCGTGTGATGGACGAGGCCAGGCCGTGCGCGAAGGACACGGCCGTGTGATGGCCAGGCAGGCCGTGTGATGGCCATGCAGGCCGTGTGCGACACACGGGCTGGACTTAATAGGGCCGTGTGTGTCCACACGGGTAATCCACACGAGCGTGTGGGATTTTGGGCCAGGCCGTGTGGTCAAGGCCAATTTGGGCCGTGTGGGCCACACAGGTGTATGGGCCCACACGAGCAGACCACATGGGCGTGTGAGCCCATTTTTATTGAAATGTTTGCTAAGGTTGCACGGTTCGCCCAAGTCGACTGTGAACCTTCCATAGGGTCGGTAAGTACTTTCTAGACCCTTAACTATATGTTATTGATTATGTGAATTACGAACTGAGCATGTTATACACCGGCATGTATACTGAACTGTATGTGTATCTGATAGACTCGTTATAGCATGACATATTATTATATGTTGCATTGCATTGGGTTGGGGTTGATATTATTCAGAGGAAGTATACTGAAAGGCTTTTAAGCCTAATATACTGGCAACTCAGCTGCAAATTACTATTTTGTGCCGCATTCGGTACTACATAGAGTGTAGGGATGGGTGGATTGATTAAATCCCCACATGGAGTGTAGGGTTGGACGGAGATGGTGTATAGAGGCTAGTTGGGTAGGACTTTGCTACTGTATATCTGCTATTTTTACTGATGGGCTTAGGCCCTTGTGCATATTGATTCTGATACTGAAATGGTCTTAGGGCCAAGACTGCTATTGACTGTGCACTGCGATTGTTGCTTGTTTTGCTCTGTGGGATTACACACTGAGTTTACAAAAACTCACCCCTCTTTGTTTAATGTGCAAAGGTAATCCCCAGACCTAGATGGATCAGTGCGACGGAGGACTCGGTGGTGACCACAGTTTTGGACTGTCATGGTTTTAATTTATGATTATTGGTTTTATTTTTATTCTATTTTTACTGGTTAAATTTTTGAGTTGTAATTGGACTTTCGGAATTTGGTCTGGTTTTGGGCTTTAAATATCTTTACTTTATAATTACAACTGCTAGTAGTAGGAAACCTCGGTTTTCAAAAGAAACAAATAATTTTCGAAAACGCACGATTGTTTTAACTGTTTAAAAAGCTTCCGTATCGAATAACGTTTTGAGACTATCGACTAAATGAGTAGCACGATTTTGGAACTAATAAGATATTAAGATAAGTAATTCAAAGGAAATGGTTTTATGGTGACGGCACGATTTTCAAACACCCTATCCTGTGACATCGCGAGATCCAGCCATAGCGTCTAGGCCGGGTTTGGAGTGTTACAAAACTAATTCATTAGCAAGATATAAACTGTAATTTCCTGTCAAACGCACGACTCACAGTAGGTAAGAATTTATCAGTTTAATAACTATGATATCAACTACCTTTCTCATCAATTCTCTAATTCGATAATTCATAACATAGTGAGAAGATCGATAAGAGGGTTTAACATGTCGTTTATCCATCTAGCACACCGTATGCTCGAATGAGTCATTCCAACCAGCACACCCAATGCTCATAAGATCCAATCCATGCAACAAACCAAAAGACCTTATATCGATAAGTCCACAACAAATGCAGGACCTCGATATGTTCAGTAACATTATAATCTCTTGTAATTCATCACATCCACTTTCCTCACTTCACATTTCCATAACGATGTATTTGCACAGTTTACTAATTCATTTCCATAACGATGTATTTACACGGTTTACTAATTCATTTGTATAATTGCACAACATCAAATAAATTAATATACAACAATTAAACCGAATGAACTTACCGGACTAATTTGCATACACAACAAAAGTACAGAGACTATCAACTACCTTTTCCTTCCCCGATTTCCAACACACTCTTGATCTAAAATAATAAACTAATTAAATTAATGAAATCAATATAAAATTTAAGTTATTTATGCAATTAAGTCTTTCTATGGCATTTTAAAAAATTATTCTCAACCTTTCTCTTTTATGCAATTTAGTCCTCAGGCCCTAATCCTACAAATAACCCAATTTATTTGGAAACCCATACTAATTGATTATTACTAGCTTCCATTACAGCCCATATTTGTGAAAATTTTCACTTCTAGTCCTTAGATTTATTACTTTAACAATTAAATCCCTAAATAATTAAAACCATGAAAAATTACTTTACAAAATAGTTCTATTTAGCAACTAACATCAATAATCTACCATAAAGTTTCAAGAATAACTCAATTTCATCAATGGCATCTTCCACCACATTTAACAATTTTACAAATTGATCCTCGGGTAAGCTAAATCGAGCTAATACGAACTCAAAAATATAAAAATTACTAAAAACGAACCTCAAATCACTTACAATTTGAAGTTTTGAAATTGAAAGCATGGAACCCTAATCTTTTTCCCCTTTGTGCCGTGAAAGAGATGAAGAATTTGTCGACACCTTTTCGGAATCAACTTTTTATTTTTTTAGAACGAAAATGGAGTCACCACCAATCCTTTTTATTAGGTGTGATCGGTTCACCTCGTAATTTGATCATTTTATAAAAGGTTAGATTTACTAAAACGATGATTTTCGGTCTACAAAATTCAGGAAATGAGTTCGGGAGTCGGTCACACATGAGGAAGGATTAGCACCCTCATAACACCCAAAATTGGTACCTAGATGATTACATAATGTCTTAGTGTCGAGAATTGAGAGTTCAAAGAAAATTTAAAGTACGATCCCCTTTTTTGCATGATGTTATTTGATTAAAATATCGCTAACTAAATTAAATTTTATGAAAGGGCCTTATTATTTCGAATAAATCGAGAAAAAAAATCATGTCCCGTAAGTTTGGGCGCGATATCTCGAATCCTCAAAAACAAAAATACTCATCATTTGATTACTATCTAAATCCTACGTGTCTTGAATTTTAAATAGGATGTTTGGTTATTTCGGTTCTAAGAAGAGGCCATACTCCGTAAGTTAGGAACATGACTCCTCAAATCACAAAAATAACGAACATTGCCTCAGTTTTAATTATTTTTCATGCGCTTGTGCCGAAAAACGGATGAGTGTATGTAGCAATATTTACAATGTATGAAGATGGCAAAATTACTGTATTAACAAAATAACAATATAAGCAATGAAATAAAATGACAATACTATAATGAATACAATAATAAGAAATAATAATAACATTAATGAAAAATATTCAATTAATAATACTATATGATAATAATAACATTAATGAAAAATATTCAATTAATAATACTATATGATAATAATGATAATAATAGTGAAATAATATAAAAATGTATGATAATATAATTATATCAAAAATAAAAGATACTAAAAGTATTAATAGTATTAATAGTATCAACATTTAAAAGTAAATGACCAAAGTAAAATAAATAGGGAAATCGAAGGGAAAATAGTAAATAACTATAACATAATAATAAAAATAAAAAAATAAAAATAATAATAATAATATCTAATGACAAAAATAAAAAAAAAAATAACTACATGTAAATAAAATTGCATAATTTAGACAAGAGGAAAAATATAAATAATCATAAAATAAAAGTGCCCGAAATGATAAAATAAAATAATGAAATAACAAAAAAAAATAGGCAAAAGACTAAATTGAAATACAAAAGAAATTCTAAGTATAAACTAAAAAAACAAAAAAAAGGGCAAAACAAATAATTAAATCAAAACAAAATAAAAAGTACAGGGATCCAGGGTGTTATTTTCCGCAACCCAGCATATGTGTCATTCCTTTGGTAGGTCAACAATGGGTTAAGGGATTGATTTGTAGAGAAATTAAAATTATGGGGTAAAAATTAAAATAAATAAAAAAGAAATAGGACGAAATTAAAAAGAAGCAAAAAAGCGAAAGGACCAAAATAGCAAATATCCCCTCCCTTCAAAACCATGCAGATCCTGGGAGGGGAACAGGTCGGTCATTCGGGTCAGCTTCAAAACGACGCCATTTTGGGGCGTCTGAAGCCAAGACCAAAACGATGTCGTTTTGGTGGCCTATTTAAGTTTAAAACCCTAAAAAAAATCATTTCTCTTCTCTATTAAAAAAAATTTCTTTTTTTTTTCCTTTTTTTTCTCTCAACTCTCCCCTTCATTTGGCCGTGAGGGCGTCACAGCTTCGCCACGGCCACCGGTCATTGGCGACAGCGATAGTCGACTCCGATGGCCGAAAAGTTTTGGAAAAACACATTTTTTTTCTTTTTTCGTGTGGGACATAGATCTAGAGTCCAAATCCCCTAGAAAATCAATCAAAGCCCGGCTGAAAGCAACGAAACCTTTCGAGATCACCCCTTTTCGACGAGGTCATCGAAAGAGCCCTAGGGGGTTCCGAGGCTTCTCGAGTCGGAGAAAAAAGGGCTCCTCAGCGGCGCCTAACAGGTAAAAACTTAAATCCTTTCTTTGTTTTTTGTATTTTACGAAATAAAAGGTAAAAAAAAAAAAAAAAAAAAAGAGAGAGAGATGAACAACCTTGTTTTTTCTTTTTAACTTCGTTATTTTTTTTGTATTCAAATTATTTTTTTTTGTATTACAAGATGATTTCGGCTTTTATAGCCAGGTATATTACAAGGTATAGATTTTTTTTTCTTTTCTCTGCTTTTGTTTTTTGCTTCTGTTTTTCTGTTGTTTTGCAGTTGGTGGTGGCAGATGGGGTGTCAGATAGTAAGCCTGCTGACATGGTGAGACTGCGGCGCGAGAGGGAGCTAGGGTTTTTGAAAATTTTTAGATTTTAGGCTTTTGGGCTGCTGGGTTATTAGTTTTAGTAAGTTTGGGTTAGGGTAGTTTAGGTTTGGGCTTGTAATTTGGGCCAATCTGTTTTTTTTTTTGTAAATGGACTTTGATATTAATATTATTTTTTATTTGGTTTTTGTTTTGTCTGGGCCGGACGAATTTGGGCCACTACAACTGCCCCTCTTTGCTCATTTTCGTGTAACGAGAAGGGAGCAAAGACATTAAAAAAGGATCAATTCTGTCTGGTCCGCTGAATCTCGACTTCTGTGGTGCTTCTCCCACTTCTTCAGTCTATTGGTTATTCTACTTCACTGTATTCGATTCGCTACAACTTTAGAAAGGCAAGATTTAGTGTTACAGTTTCATCTTGCTCCATTGCAACTTCAAGGAGATAAGATTCGCCATTGTAATTTCATTCTAACCCACTGCATTTAGGGGTATAGCATTTGTATCTTCAATCTGATCCACTGTAATTTTAGGGATATAGGATTTGTAGCTTTATCTTGCTCCACTGCAACTTCAGGAGGATAAGATTCGCCATTGTAATTTCATTTCGACCCACTACAACTTCAGGGGTATAGGAATTGTATCTTCAATCTGATCTACTGCAACTTTAGGGATATATGATTTTTAGCTTCATCTTGCTCCACTGCAACTTCAAGGAGATAAGATTCGTCGTTATAATTTCATTCCGACCCATTACAACTTCAAAGGTATAGGAATTGTAGCTTCATCTTTCTCCACTATAACTTCAAGGTGATAAGATTCGCTATGGTAACTTTGATCCGACCCACTGCAACTTCAAGGGTATAGGATTTGTAGCTTCATCTTGCTCCACTGCAACTTCAGGGAGATAAGATTCGCTATGGTAACTTTGATCCGACCCACTGCAAATTCAGGGGTATAGAATTTGTAGCTTTATCTTGCTCCACTGTAACTTTAGGGAGATAATATTTGCTATTGTAACTTTGATCTGATCCATTGCCTCTTTAGGGATATAGGATTTGTAGCTTCATCTTGCTCCACTACAACTTCAGGGAGATAAGATTCGCTATGGTAACTTCAATCCGACCTACTGCAACTTCAGGGGTATAGAATTTGTGGCTTCATCTTGCTTCATTGCAACTTCAGGGAGATAAGATTTATTATGGTAGATTCAATCTGAACCACTACAACTTCAGGGTTCTAGGATTTGTAGCTTCATCTTGCTCCACTGCAACTTCAGGGAGATAAGATTCTCCATTGTGGTTTTATTCTGACCCATTGCAACTTCAGGGGTATAGGAATTATAATTTCAATCTGATCCACTGCAACTTCAGGGATATAAGATTTGTAGCTTCATCTTGCTCCACTGCAACTTCAGGGAGATAAGATTCACCATTATAGTTTCATTTTGACCCATTGCAACTTCAGGGGTATAGGATTTGTATTTTTAATTCGATCCACTGCAACTTCAAGGATATAGGGTTTGTAGCTTCATCTTGCTCCACTGCAACTTCAGGGAGATAAGCCATGGTAACTTCAATCTGACCCACTACAACTTTAGGGGTATAGGGTTTGTAACTTCATCTTGCTCTACTGCAACTTCAAGGAGATAAGACTCGCTATGGTAACTTCAATTCGACCCACTGCAACTTCAAGAGTATAGGGTTTACTGTTTGATTGATCTGTTACACCGTTTTTTGGGGAATAGGACCTGTAGAATCTATTTCATAGTCTTATATTTTTCCAAGAAATTAGGATGTTATGATCAGAATGAATCAAATGCTCCTAATTAGATGTATACGAATGATATTTGTATGAATGTAAAATGTCATTTTCGAGAAAGATCCCCTTTTAGTGCTTAGGCTGACATTGCTCATTGTTAGTCAAGGTTCTATCACTAATGTGTTACCATGCCCTCTTGTTCAGGTCTGGTATCTTTGATAGGAAATCAGAAGAGGTAATCACAATCTGTACTATTCGTTCCAAGATCTTTCCAACCTTCAAATTTGGTTAGTTCTAACTAGTTGTCCTGTTTCAGGTCCCTATACTATTTAGAAATTTTTAGAGTGATATGCAGAAATCCTTGTATACTTTGATATTGTTAGTACACTAACCGTTATTTCAATGAAAAAATGCTTGAAAAAGGTCATAAAAAATGGATAAGACTGAAATTTATTGGGAGCAAAGCTCTTTATGAAAAGATTAATCGAAGTGGCACACATTGCAAAAACACAAAGTAAGTGAAAATGAAATAAGTTGCCCCAGATATTGCAATATGAGCTTCTCCGAGCAAACTTGCTGAGGCCCATTCCTAGCCTGATATTTTTTTAGGAGGACTACAATACTTTGTTGATGCCTCATGATGTAAAGTTTCTCCTCCTTGTTGCCTCTGTGGGGAAACAGCTATTTCATGCCCATTCTTTAGTCAAAATTTGAGTTGCCCTTTTCGGGTTTTCAACTCAAAATTCTTTTGGTTTCAAGACGCCCTTTGCGGGTTTTTGCCTTGGCCTCTCATTTTTTCTATTTTTTAGGTGAAATACCTCTTAATTGAATCTAAATCCACAAGGTTGGGCAAATCTCTACCATCCATCTCGATCAAAATCAACGCTCCTCCAGAAAAGAATTTCTTCACCACATAAGGTCCTTCCCAATTCGGCATCCATTTTCCTCTAAAGTCTTTTTGTATGGGCATGATCTTTTTCAAACCAGGTCCCCATCATGGAATTTTTTAGAGCGGACCTTTTTGTCATGAGCTCGTATCATTCGTTTTTGGTATATCTGACTATGATGGATAACTTTTAGCCTCTTCTCTTCGATCAAGTTCAACTGATCATATCAAGATTTGATCCATTCTGCTTCATCTAACTTTAACTCTAATAAAACTCGGAGAGAAAGGATCTCAACTTCAATGGGCAAAACTGCCTCCATTCCATAAACCAATGAGAAAGGTGTTGCCCTGGTGGAGGTTCTGATAGACATTCGGTAAGCAAAGAGGGAAAACGATAACTTCTCATGACAATCTTTATAAGTCTCTATCATTTTTCCCATGATCTTCTTAATGTTCTTATTGGCTGCCTCCACTGCACCATTCATTTTTGGGCGATATGGTGATGAGTTGTGATGTTAGATCTTAAATTGACTGCAGACTTCCGATATCGTGCTGTTGTTCTAATATCGACATATGATCCTTTCTAGCATTTCATATCGACATATGATATCTTTCTTCAAGAACTTGCTAACTGCCGACTTTGTGACATTGGCATAAGAAGTGGCTTCTACCCATTTGGTGAAGTAATGGATGACCACAAAGATGAATCCATGCCTCACATGGAAAAATGCCATGGAGGAGTCATAATATGAAGAGGTGAAAGAGGCACATGAATTTTGTCTCCATAAATTTGGTATTTATGACACTTCTTGTCATAATTGATACAATCCCTTTCCATGGAGGACTAATAATATCCAAATCTCATGATTTGCTTGGCCATTGTAAAACCATTAGCATGTGTTCCGCAAACACCTTCATGGGCTTCTTCCAAATTTTCTTAGCCTCGACAGCATCTACACATCTTAGTAACACCTGATCTTTTCTTCTTTTGTATAGGATCTCCCCATCTAAGACATACTCATTGGCTAGTCTCCTTAGCATTTTATCATTCTCAGTTGTCTGCTTAGGGTATTCACGGTTCTTTACATATTACAGTATGTTGTGGTACCAAGGGTGGTCATCCTTTTCTTCTTTCTCGATGTTGTAACAATGGGCCAGAGCCTCATAAATTCTCATCTGGATAGGTTTTACATCCTCTTGTTTGTTCACTTTAACCATGGAAGCTAAGGTAGCCAAGGCGTCGACCATCTGATTTTCATCTTGTGAGAGGTAGCAGAAGGTGATGTCATCAAACTCCTTAATTAACTCAAGGACCAGCCTTTGATAATCGACCAACTTGGGATCTCTCGTCTCCCATTCAACTTTGAGTTGATAGATCACTAGTGTAGAATCTCTATATACTTCCAGCACATTGATCTTGCGCTCTATAGCTGCACGAATACCCATGATGCATGCTTCGTATTCTACCATGTTATTTGTGCAATAAAAGTCAAGTTTACTGGTGAGAGGATAGTGATATCCGTCTAGGGATACCAGGACTGCCCCAATTCCATTAACCATGGCGTTTGAGGCTCCGTCAAAATTTAGTTTCTAGTGATATTCTCCTAGAGCACTTTCTTCAGTGGTTGCAACATACATCAGATCCTCGTTCTCGTAATCCTCTAAAGCTCTGCTAGCCAAGAAATTTGCTATTTCACTCCCATTTACTGTCTTCTGGTTCACATAGATTATATCAAATTCAGAGAGCAGAATTTCCCACCGGGCCATTCTTCCATTCACTGCGGTCGACTCCATCATGTACTTTAGAGGGTCTATTTTTGAGATGAGCCAAGTCGTATGGTACAACATGTATTGCCTTAGCCTCCGGGTTGTCTAGATTAGGGCGCAACACAACTTCTCAATTGGAAAATATCTTGTCTCACATTCAGTGAACTTCTTACTTAGGTAATATATCAGTCTTTCTTTCCTCCCTGACTCATCATGTTAGCCAAGTATGTATCCCATAGAATTTCCAAATGCTGCCAAGTACAGTATCAGTGGTTTATCTGGGCTAGGTAGAATCAGCACTGAGGCATTGGACAAGTAATGTTTGACCTGGTCGAAGGTCTTCTGGCATTCCTCATCCCATACATCTGGGTCATGTTTCTTAAGGAAATGGAATATGGGGTCACATTTCTCGGTTAGTTGTGAAATGAACTGGGCAATATAATTTAATCTCCCTAAGAAAACCTGGACTTCCTTTTGGGTACGTGGTGGTGGTAACTCCTGTATGGCTTTGACTTTATTCGGGTCAATCTCCATCCCTTTGTAACACCCCTTACCCGTATCCTATGCCAGAATAAGGTACGAGGCGTTACTTAACTTAATAACATGCATACAAACACTTCCAAGTTATGAAATTTCGTTCAAATTTAAAACTTTTCAAAGCTTGTCTTAAAATCCTTAATATGAGCCTACGAGGCCCAAAACACACTTTAGAAATAGTTTGGGACCAAACCGAGTTCTTTAGAAAAAACTTTGGAAAATGTCTCTAAAAACAGGGGCACACGCCCGTGTGGAAGGGCGACACGCCCGTGTGACCTAATAACATGGCCATGTTGAAGGACCGTGTAGCTCACACGGCCTAAGCATATAAGGACACGCCCGTGTCCCTTGCTCGTGTGGATTTATTTTTCAATTTGAACCTACAGGGGTTTTCACACGGCCTGGCACACACCCGTGTCCATGGCTCGTGTCCCTCACACGGCCATGACATGCCCGTGTCTCAGCCCGTGTGTTAAAACCTTGACATTCTGTTTCTGACGTCAACAACATTTTACGGTCACATGACTAAGGCACATGCCCGTGTGCTAGGCCGTGTGGTGAATTTAATTTCGCATTTAAGGTGCAGACTTCACACGGCTTGGGTACATGCCCATGAATTATGGCCGTGTCATCCACACGGTTGAGACACACGGCCGTGCCTCAGCCCGTGTGGTTACTACTGGGCATTTTGTTTTACCAAATTAAGGTTTAGGGGACACACGGCCAGACTACACACCCATAGGGCAGACCGTGTGTCACACACGGCCTAGACACATAGCCGTGTGTCTACCCGTGTGGACAAAAACAAGGCTATTTACCAAGCCCTTTTGCCACCCTTACTTGCACCAACATAAGCCACATCAAGTAACACCAATCCACACATAAACATCTGACCAAATTAGCCACAACCAAGGCATACACACATCAAGGCCACTACACTCCATTCACATGCAAAACTTAACACATACTTTATCAATCCAATCATGCGACTTACTCATTCATGCATTAACACACCATATATTTCACCATGCAAATTGCACATTCATGAAAAACATCATCATCTACATATATCAATAACAAGTATTAGCCATCATCCATGGCCTTATACAAATGAGCCAATCTTCAAGACAAGCCAACACATTTGGCCAAAACAATATGACACTTGACAAAAGACCAAGTCCCTATACATGCCATACTCAAAATGATAAATCTAATTATACCAAATGTTCAGATTGATAGTGTGATCGAGCCTCCGACGTCCTTTGATCCCTGAGCTAGCTTGGCGATACTATAAGAAAATGGAAAGGAAAATGAGTAATCATAAAGCTTAGTAAGTTGCATGTAAATAAGTAACAACATCAACCATGCATCTTTAAACACATAGCATATTATAAACCAGCACAACATTCTTGATTTAACAATGGTAGATTTACTACATATTTACACATCACAAGTATAAGCCAAAGATTACAAGATCGTCCCGAAATCATTCTCATAGATAGAACTTACTCAATTTCATCCTTACCATTAATGCATCATAACTAAGCTCATATCTCATGAGTTTCGATTAAGAACCTGTACCACTCACAACATGATTATATCCTTTCATATCTTTATCATAAGCTTAAATAACCCGTGGAACCATTTGAAATACTAAAGGATATTCGATAAGCCTCACACAAGAGGGTAAAATGTCGATGCCATGTCCCAGACATGGTCTTACACTGGCTCACATATCGAGGCCGATGCCATGTCCTAGACATGGTCTTACACTAGCTCTCGTCTCAATGTCAATGTCATAACCCAGACATGGTCTTACACTGGCTCTCATAATGTGGCCGATGCCATGTCCCAAACATGGCCTTACACTAGCACACATATAAACGCCGATGCCATGTACCAGACATGGTCTTACACTGGCTTTCATATCAATGTCGATGCCATGTCCCAGACATGGTCTTACACTGGCTCTCATTTTATAGCTTATAGCAACTCACAAATCCAATTATTTCACACATTTACTACCCATTTTATAACTTTTACAAAAAGGTCTATTTTAGGTGTTTTCATGAAAAATCCTTTCACAAAAGTTGTTTATTAAACAACCAAGTTTCATTTTCTTTCATAAAATTTCAGCAAACAATATAAATACTCTCATGGAAAGACCCTAGACTCTCAACCATTTTGCAAAATAGTCCCCTCATTAGTTAGATTAAGCTATAAGGGTTCCAAAAACACAAAAATTAACAAAAACAACCACCAAAATCACTTACTTGCAAGAGAAAAGCTTGGCTAAAATTTGAGCTCTCAAAACCCCCCTTTTTTGCTAAAAATTTTGGTGGTAAAGAGAAGATGATAGCCTCCTCTCTTTTGTTTTATTTTTTATTAAACAAGTCACCTAATGTCACCTAATTTTGACCATTTTTATGACTTTGTCTCCAATTAAAAATTCCATGTCCAGCCACCATAATTTTATTGGTTTATTTGCTCAATAAGGACCTCTACTTTAGTGTTCCATAGCTATTTAACACCTTTAGCTTGTAGAACAAAACTTTCGCACTTTATGCGATTTAGTCCTTTTTCAAAATTAAGCAAGTAATCACTAAAATTAATTCACCAAAATTTTCATGTACTCATATAATCATGCTATAACACATAAAATAATATAAAAAATAATTTCTCTGGCCTCGGATTAGTGGTTCCAAAACCACTGTTCCAACTAGGCCCAAATTCGGGCTGTTACACCATTTCTCGTTGACTAAAGATCCCAACAATTTTCCCGACGTGGCCCCGAAAGTGCATTTTGTTGGATTTAGCTTTAGCTAGAATTTTCTCAACCTCAAAAACAGTTTCCTCAAGACTTTCACATGCTCCTTTTGTGTTCGGGATTTTGCGATCATATCATCGACATAAACCTCGATTTCTTTGTGCATCATATCATGGAACAAAGTTACCATGGCTCTTTGATATGTTGCTCCCGTATTTTTCAGTCCAAATGGCATCACTTTATAGTAAAATGTTCCCCACATTGTTACGAATGTGATCTTTTCCATATCTTTAGGATGCATCTTTATCTGGTTGTATCCGGAGAAACCATCCATGAAGGAGAACAGTGAATGACCTGCCGTATTGTCCACTAAGGTATCGATGTGAGGAAACTTGAAATTATCCTTCAGGCTGGCTTTGTTTAAATCCCTGTAGCCTACACACATACGTACTTTCCCATCTTTCTTAGGGACGGGGACTATATTGGCTACCCATTCCGATTTTTTGACCACTTGTAAGAAACCAGCGTCAAATTGTTTCTTGACCTCTTTTTATTTTCAACAGGACGTCGGGCCTCATCCTTCAAAGTTTCTGTTGAACCGGCTTGTATTATTCCTTTATGGAAAGCCGGTGTACCACAATATCAGTACTTAGACTAGGCATGTCTTGATATGGCCATGCAAAGACATTTTTGAATTCTTGGAGTAACTCAACGAGGTCTCACCTTGTCTCTGTAGTGATGCAAGTTTTGATTTTTACTTTTTTTCTTTTCTTGTTCATCCTTTAAGCTCACAATTTCCACTGACACTTTGTGAGGTGGGATCTGTTTCTCATCTTGCTCTACCATCCTTAACAAATCAGGAGATAAGTTACAATCTCGATCATCTTCAAAGTCCAGAAGTTCCTCTAGACACATATCCTTCTTAAAAGGAGACCTTGAGTCAGTAGCGGTGTCGCTCATATTATTGATATCTGGAGACTTGTTATAGGAATAAAAGAATACCCAAAGAAAAAATAAATTTAAGAATAATTATCTGTGTGGTATGAGTATGAATGAAATGAAAAAAAAAATAGAAGAATATTTGCCAAATGGGACATAAAGATGCATTTGTTTTTATTGAAATAAAAATAGTGGACATGTGCCTTTTTCACAAAAAGATTCCTATTCCTCTCAGGCTTAGAGCAATAGGCATGTTCTGAATATTACTCTGAAATGGCCCTAAAAACTACAGAGATCTCTTATGCAGTCCAATTGTTCAGAACACTTCCGGGGATTTAAGGACAAACTCTCGATAGGTTCTCTTCTTCAGTTCCCTTTTCAGAGGCACAAATATCTTCTCGTTCCGAACCCTTGATATCTTCAAAGAATTCTAATTCTTTGTTATCCATCAGACTTTGCATTAAAGCCCTGAATCCGTTGCCCTTTTGGATTTCATGAAATTTAATGCATGTAATGAAATGTAATGTTAATGAATGGAAAAGATGCATGCAAAAAGGCACTAATTCTAGTTCAATTCCATTAGAACAACTTTACTGGAAAATGATTTTCTTTACATAAAACAGATACTTCCACTTTATCTAGAAACCCCTTTTCCATGACAAACTCTCTATTTAACAACTGAACACAAATCAACACCCTTTTTAAAGATGAAAATGTAATGCAATCACAGCCAAAACAAAACGAAACAAGTCAGTACTTTTTATATAAAGCTAGAATACAAAGCAAAAAAATAGAGCATCTATTCGGGTGACCGCTAAAGGTTTGACATGGTCCTTCTTAGGGTTGGCTCTTAGGTTTTATGACATACGATTTAGTTCTAAAATAAAGGTACCTGAACCGACAGATTCCTCGATCCTCACCCATTATAGGCTCATACGAACAGAGGTCAATTCAGGGGAATACATTTCCCTATGTCTGTACGGAGGTGTAACGCGTACGTTTGTGCAAGTGTACACATTCGTTATCAAGTAATAAGTAAGTATCGAGTTATTGCCTCCACAGGGATTTTATTTGTGTTAAATCACTTACTTGTAAAATTATATTAACAACTTGGTAAATAAAAACAGAATATGATTGATAAGTGATGATTAAAATTAAATATATTAAACTAAATGCAATGATCCCCAATGCAAATTATCCTAAATATGCAGACTATATGAATGAAATAGATTTTAACAAAATTAAACACAATTTGCAACAATTATAAAATAAATAAACTAGGACAATTACTTTAATTAAGCTCAATTTATTATCAACATGCTTAATAACGTTCGGAAAAACATTCCATGGTAACTCGATCTTTCATGAGTTTGGAAACCACATTAGGTCCTTTTGGAATCCTTTACTTAGTAAATATGCATTTTACTGATCCTTATTTACTAAGGGTTTCTTAGCATTCGTGTGAGGTAACAGGGACGTGTTAGGTTTGAAACAGTTTAATCACACAAATCTAAAAACTATGCAGATAATAGAGCTTGGTTAGAGTTGTTATGCAACCTGCAATTTAATCGGGTTAGGATCTAAATTGAGCATGCACATTTCAATTATATGTCCACTAGCCGTCGTCTGGTTAGGATCGCTCAGCTAGTTCAGGTGCATTTCAATCACGTATGAACGAAATACAAACTTGATTTTAATTGAAAACATGATCGATTGAGGCACAAACATTATAAGCATGAATCAAATAATTATTATTTAATCAAAGAAATCATCCTAGCTTAAATAAAATTAAGCTAACATTGTTATAACAAAGAACAAAGAACACGTAGCAAACATTTTCAGTTTAAATCAAAGAAAAGAAAGATTAAACCCAAATCAAAGTGGTTGTCACCCAAGACTCTGATCGACGAGACTCCTTCGCTCATTCACTTTGCTCCTTTGCTGATGGCTCTCCAAGGTGGACGATCAAGGGCTCTTTAAGAGGCTTAATTGGTAAAATCTCTATGAAAAGATGATGCTAGGCGTGGGGAATGGAAAATGCTAAAGAGAATTGAAAGAAAAGAGAGAATGATGAGGGATGATGGATGAGGGATGAGGGATGATTAGGAATGGTGAAGTGAAGTCTTATTTATAGGTAAAGAGAGGAGAGTAGTTTGCTAAAAATAGAGAGGTTTTAGTCTCTTCAAGCTTCTTCAATGAGTGACCGGCCATGATTGGTGGATTTTGAGTTGAATTTTGCTTGATTTTTAAGCAATTTAAATGCCATAACAACTCAGGACTGAGACTCGGTCACATGTAAATCTTCAGGCAAATCTCTAATTTCTTCAACATTACAAGGACCTTGTGTAATTAAACCAAAAAGTGGTTTATGTGGACAGCCATGTGCAGCGAAATTGGGTTGACTTGGTCTTCAATTTGAACGGTTTTTGTAATCCAATAAAGCTATCAGACCTGTCCAAAATAAACCAATAAATAAAAGGACCAAAGAATAAAATAAATAATTAATTAAAACCCAAATTATTAATGAAATATTTAAAATGAATTATTAAATATAATTTTATATTTTATTATTTAATTTAATCATGCATGGCCCATTTTATGTATTAAAAATATAATATGCTCAAATAAATATAAAATAAGCCATTTTATGAATGAAAACTATATAATAAAGCATAAAATCACATTTTAATAATTTCTATGTCCTAATTTCATATTTTCACATATTTCATTAATTTATTAAACAATTACTTAGTTTTAACAACTAATTTAAGTAAAAAGGTGATAAATTACATAGGAAAAATCCTATATATTTTTTAGTTTATAGGAGGTGAAGACCTTACGAAGACATAGGTGCAGATGTATCCCGAAAGCGGTCTATTATCCTATGCGGAGGTGAAGACCTCACGAAGGAATAACTTCTCACTCCCACTTAAGAAGGGTAGAATGGAACGATTATGCCATGCAATATGTGAAAACATAAAGAGAAACTCTCAAACCAATAAAACAGATGTATTAGATCGCTATGTAACTCGAGATAACAAAGACATTATTTACCACTAAAATAAAACATGAAGGATGAAATATAAGGAGGGGATCGTCAATTTAAACTGAATTATCAATTTTTGACAAAAAGACCAAAAAGTAATAAACTCGCGGATTGACTCTCTTATTTTGTCCCCAGTGGAGTCGCCAAGCTGTTGACACCTTTTTGGAATCGACTTTTTATTTTTTAAATATGAAGATGGAGTCGCCACCAATCCTTTTTATTAGGTGTGATCGGATCACCTTGTAATTTGATCATTTTAATAAAATGTTAGATTTACTAAAACGATGATTTTCGGTCTACAAAATCCAAGAAATGAGTTCGGGGAGTCGGTTATGCATGAGGAAGGATTAGCGCCCTCATAACACCCAAAATTGGTACCTAGTTGATTACTTAATGTCTTAGTGTCGAGAATTGAGAATTCAAAGAAAATTTAAAGTACGATCCCCTTTTTTGCATGATGTTATTTGATCAAAATATCGCTAACTAAATTAAATTTTATGAAAGGGCCTTCTTATTTCGAATTAATTGAGAAAAAAAATCATGTCCCGTAAGTTAGGGCATGATATCTCGAATCCTTGAAAACAAGAATACTCGTCATTTGATTATTACCTAAATCCTACGTGTCTTGAATTTTAAATAGGGTGTTTGGTTATTTCGGTTCTAAGAAAAGGCCATACTCTGTAAGTTAGGAACATGACTCCTCGAATCACGAAAATAACGAACATTGCCTCAATTTTAATTATTTTTCATTCGCTTGTGCCGAAAAACGGATATGTGTATGTAGCAATATTTACAATGTACAAAGATGGAAAAATTATCGTATTAACAAAATAACAACATAAGTAATGAAATAAAATGACAATATTATAATGAATACAATAATAAGAAATAATAATAAAAATAATGAAAAATATTCAATTAATAATACTATATGATAATAATGATAATAATAGTGAAATAATATAAAATTTTATGATAATATAATTATATCCAAAATAAAATATACTAATAGTATTTAATAGTATTAATAGTTGTTTTGGAAACAGAAAGCTAGGTGTTATTGGTTGTAGTTTGGCGATCGGAACATTAATTTTTTCTATTCCTTCATGATTTAGAGAAGGAACCATAACAAAATATCTGCCTTTTAGAATGTTGAGGGTGAATGGATTTTTAAGGATGGGTGTCTCCAGTCTGAGGATGTTAGGTTCTTCCAAAATTTGTATGGTGAAGATCCGGTTTGCACGAAAGCTTTACCCGCTAGCTCTTTTCCAAAAATTGACCGTAATGATGAGATTTTCTTGAGGAGAGCAGTTTCAAATGAAGAGATAAAGGCGACCATGTTTGACATGGATCTTTTGAAAGCGCTAGGGAGTGATGGTTATCACGCACTTTTTATTCAGAGTCAGTGGGAGTTGATCGGTAGAGTTATTTCTGATTGGGTCAGGAAATTTTTTGATGGTTAGGTAATTGATATGGAGCTTAACAAAACCTTGCTTGTGCTTATCCCTAAGGTTCAAGCTCCTTTTAATTTTACACAATTCTGTCCAATAAGTTTGTGCTCTGTCCTCTACAAATTGGTCATGAAGTAAATTGTGAATAAGTTTAAAGTTGTTTTTCCCAGAATCATAGGAAAAGAGCAGGATGGTTTTGTTGCTGTAAGGAACATCACGGACAATATTATAGTGGCCCAAGAAGTTATCCATTCAGTGTGAAGAAAACACAAAAAGTGGATGACTATTAAGATTGATTTGGAAAAAGCCTATGACCGAGTGAGTTGGGAGTTCATTGATGCCTCTCTCCAAGTGGCAAACATTCCATATTTCTTCAGAAAAGTCATTATGTCAGCTATCACGAGCTCAAATATAAAGATCCTCTGGAATGGGGTTCATACTCAGAAGTTCAGTCTAGTTAGAGGCATCCTACAGGGGTATCCCCTTTCTCCTTATCTTTTTATTCTTTACATGGATTGGTTAGGTCAAAGCATCAGTTTATCTATAAGATCAGGCACTTGGTCTCCCATTTGTTTATCTAGGTCAGGTCCTACTTTCTCTCACTTATTTTTTTGTTGACGATCTTGTTATATTTGGGAAAGCTAATGTGAGACAGGCTATGTAACACCCCTAACCCGTATCCATCGACGGACTAAGGTTACGAGGTATTACCAGTCGAATCATAACATTTAAACAACCATTGCTAACACATCAGCATATCATAGTTAATCAATAACACAAAGTCCCTTTAGAAGGTCTACGAGACCTTAAACATGCTTTGGAGGTTGTTCGGGACTGAACCGATCACATTTAAAACTTTTACAAAACTTTGAAAATTTTTCTCTTCGAAACAGGGCACACGCTCGTGTGGCTAGATCGTGTGCCTCACACGGCCATGCCTTACACCATATCTTACCCCGTGTGCAAAACTGACTTGGGTCACACAGCCTATCACACGCCCGTGTGTCTGGCTCGTGTGCAACACTGACTTGAATCACACAGCCTATCAAACGCTCGTGTGTCTGGCCCGTGTGCAAGTCTGAATTGCTTCGAATTGGGACATTAAAGGACACGGTCGAGACACACACCCGTGTGCTCACCCGTGTGGGCAATTATAGGTCATTTACAAGGCCAATTTGCCACCCAATTTTGGGTCATCCCTACATGTTTAATTCTAACATCAAATAACATACAAATCATTCACCATCTCAAATACCAAATCAAGCATGAAACATACCATTTCTATTTCACCAAAGCATGCCATAATGGCCTTTCACACAATACCATATATACACATCACATACACCATTTTCACATAGAAAAACATATACCAAAATCAATCCAAAGTCTCATCCATTATCAAGCCATATCACATGGCAAGATTTATACATCTCAAAACATTCCACAACCTCACTAGCCTATACATGCCATATACCATAAATACAACTTTCAAAAGGTACCAAAATAGATGTCTGATAGTGTGATTGAGTCGCTGACGATCCCCGGATCCGAGCTAGCTTTAAATACCACTGTAAAAAAGAGAAAGACTTCACACAGTAAGCTTTAAAGCTTAGTAAGTTCGTAATATAACACAATTAACTCAACAATTCAAATTTAATATGCAAAATTAACTAACACTTAGTTCCATTTCTCATCACTACTCAATCTCATCCATGGCTTTTACTCACTTTCATACCATATCTATAGGTTCATATACAAGTATTTATAATGCTACTCAATCCAATTCTTTTCATTATTCATTCACATAATCTTCCATCTATCTCATACACAATATCATCAACCACTTAGGTTCTGTACATACCTATACCATCACGTATTTAACTATCACATTTACCACTTCAATGCTCGATGCCATAATTCTTTCGATCCTCTTTAAACGTTCGATGAACTCGCACACTTAGTGCCAAATAATTAGCCGAAACTACAATGATATCGCACACTTAGTGCCATCGCATTAAACCAAAATGGTCTTGGTATTGCAAACTTAGTGCCCATTATTCAGCCAACACCGTTTCGATCTTGCACACTTAGTGCCATTTTTGTAGCCGTAGCTATCTCATTTTTTTTGCAC
Organism: Gossypium sturtianum; assembly: GCA_025698515.1. Classification (NCBI taxonomy): domain Eukaryota; kingdom Viridiplantae; phylum Streptophyta; class Magnoliopsida; order Malvales; family Malvaceae; genus Gossypium; species Gossypium sturtianum. The sequence goes on along the minus strand of CM046951.1, from coordinate 50,268,845 downwards.
ACTTAGTGCCTCATATCCTCGAATCTACATTTCATATAATCAAATTTCACAATCACATTTCCATTCATTTCATTACATATAAACATTTTTTAAACAATATGTATTATACACGAACTTACCTCGGAAGTAGAAACAACGATACTAGTCGATCAATATAGCACTTTGTTCTTGCCTCGATCTAGGTCCGAATTTATCTTTTCTTGATCTATATAATATCAAATTCAACTCATTCAATCTCATCTTCATCCAAAACAATCCACAAACACATAGTTAGGGCATTTTACACTTTAGCCCTCATAATTCCACATTTTGACATTTTAATTCCTATTTCACAATTACACAAAATACACATAATTTACTCACACCCAAGCTTGGCCGAATTTCATACTAGTCCCTAGCAGCCCATATCTTTCATTTATTTCACATTTTTAACCCTTCAAAGTTTCATTTTCACAAATTATTCCACAATAATCAATTTCATAAAAAATCCCAATACAAAACATATTTATCATTCATCAAGCTTTCATATTTCACCAACTATCAACACAAAGCTCACATATTCATCAATGGAACATCTCAAAATCATTATCAAATTTAGAAATTTAGGCATGGGCTTGATAGAATGCTAAGCAACAATCACAAAAACATAAAAATCACTAAAAATCGAGCTCAAAACATACCTTAATTGAGCAAAATGAGTGCCGAACCCTAACTAGATAAATTTATTTCTTTTTCCTTCAATATTCGGTGCCAAGAAGATGATAATGGCCATCAAAATGTTTTTTTTTCATTAATATTAACTTTAATTATCAAATACCATATTTAACCTTAATGGATTTCATTTAAAATCCACTAACTCATGTCCAACTATGTCATTTCATGAATTCAATGGTCCAATATCAACATAAGGACCTTTTATTTAAGGATCCATGTCAAATAAGCACTTTTAACTACTAGCACACAGCTTTTGCATTTTACGCGATTAAGTCCATTTTCACAAATCGACACACAAATGATGAAATTTTCACACAGAACTTTCACACATACTTTATCACATTCCATAAACATCAAAAATATTATTAAATTATTTCTCCGACCTCGGATTTGTGGTCCCAAAACCACTATTCTAACGAGGGTCTAAACCGGGCTGTTACAGGCTAGGCTAATTAAAGACTTGCTAGATAACTTCTGTGGTTATTCTGGACATTGGGTGAATGCTCAAAAGATGAACATTTTCTTCTCCAAATGAGTGGATGAAAATCTAACGGGACATCTTTGTGATACGCTTAGTTTCCGTAAGGTCCATAATTTGGGTTTGTATTTGGGGGTTCCCTTATTTGACGATAGGGTTACCATTAGTTCCTTGAAATTCGTGGTGGAAAAAGTCAAGTCAAGGCTACAAAGGTGGGATGCAAGGCATTGTCTCTAGCTGGCAAAGTTACATTAGCTCAATCGGTTCTTACAATTCCTATCTATTTCATGCAGTCCTTGAGTATCCCGCAAGGAATTTGAAATGAAATTGAGATCATTATCAAATAGTTTATATTGGGATCGACTAGAGGAAGTAAAAAAATGGCCCTTGTTAGCTGGAACTCGGTTTGTCAACCGAAGGTTTGTGGTAGGCTTGGGTTTCGATAGTTAAAAGATTAGAACACCTCATTTTTGTTGAAGTTGGGCTTCAGTATTCTAAGAAACGCAGAGGCTTTGTGGGTGCGTGTTTTGTGTGTGAAGTACAAAATTAAGGATGGCCTACCCCTCAGTATCTCTCGTAGCAAATTTTTTTCTCTAGATTTCTGTAATATCCCTAAACCAGGCCTAGTAGTTTCGAGTATATTTTTCGGGGTTCGAGCGTGAATTTAGGAATTTATCGGGTTAATAGTAATTTTTAATTTAATTTAGGAGGTCAATTTCATCTAAAATGGATTAAAAAATAATCCAAAAAAAATAAAAAAATTTTCGAAAATTAATTTTAAAGTAATTAAATAATTATTAGTGAAAATAATTAATTTGGGTCGAAAAAGAATTTTAAAATAATTTTTATTGGGGGTTAATTTGAGTTAAATTTAAATGTTAATTAAATTAGGTTTAATTGTAAAATAAGGAAAATTTTGGAGCATTTATTTGGCAAATAAACCTTTAAATTCGGAATTTTGGAGGGAAAGGATCAATTGGTAAAGTAAGGGAAATGTGGGAGTGGCCATTGGGCAAATTTCCTAATTTTTAAATTTCTGATGGGTTGTTTCAGTTTTAAACACAATGCATCTAGCCTACTTTTCACACCATTTACATCAGATTAAAGAGCTATCAGAGAATAGATTCAACAAATTTCCTTCTCAAAATACTCTCTTTTCACCCGAAGTTATTCACAAAAGTAACCAAAAATATTCTGAAATTTCTCAAGATTCTTGAATCAAGATTTTCAATCAAATTATTTAGAACGAATCAAAGGTAATTATTATTTCTAAACTTATTTTTATGATGATTAGAAGCATATTTACATGATTTGAGTGATAATTACATGATTTTTTATCAATGTCATCTTCTTCAAAAACTTAAGGTGCTTTAATGGTTGATCTTGAATTTTGAGAGGAAATCCACAAATCAATGGATGTTCCAACTCAAAATGGATCTATTAGAAGGTTTTTTATCTTATTTATCAATATTAAACATGTTTTGTAAGGTAATTTAAAGAAATTCGAATTTCATCATTTTCATGAATCGATTTTTCAGATTTTTGTTAAATTTATTTAAATGTGAAATTGATGCTTAGTATATGTTTATTTGGTCTAGAATTGATATTTGGAAGTGATTAGGAGGGCTGGAGTGATCGATTTTGTGAGGAATCGAGTTTTCGACTTGATGGTACAAATCTAGTAAGGTAACTTTGAGTGAGAATTTCATGTAGCCTAGTTGATGAAAATTTGTACTTATCATATATTTTGAAAGGTCGTAATATCTATTTTATCTTTGTTGAAGCTCTGAATCTTGAAGAGGATCGAGCTAATCAAAATTGAAGCTTGGATTTGCTTGGTTAATCACTTGGTTGTGGTTGAGTTAGTTGTGCGGTGAGTGTTATTAAAGGGCGATTTGGTAAATTGACCCTCACTTATGCTTAATTGGATGATTAATTACTGATTGCAAATATTTAATTAAGTTTTGGTTGGTAAATTTTGCAAGATTATTGATATATGTTTAAGTGATGAAATTTTTGTTAAGTGTTAGTAAGTGATCATCTAGTGATTTTATGTGCTTGATTTAATTGATTATAATGGTGAACTAAGCAAGCATGCTAGAGTTTTTGGTTCATGGTAGGTTGAAATTTCAATTGATAAATGAACATTGATAATAGGTAATTGGTATGCTAGATTTAATTTGATGTTAAAATGGCTATGTTACATGATTCACATATGCATTTTGGCACTTTAAATTGAGCACATTATTGAGTGAAATTATGTTTTGATTGATTGATTGTATTGGCATTATAGCATGGTGGATGGATCCATTGGATATAGTTTACATGCCATAGGATTTGTGAGTACTCACCATATTGATATGTTATTTATGAGCAATAAGGCTCTGGGTGGACTGATTTGGAGTAGATAATGGAGTGTTGAGCTTGTGTCTCCACTCAACGGGATTGATTTGAGGCGATATAATGGAGCGTGTGGCCTCGGCCCGCTCAATCCGGGACTAATTCTGATTCTGATTGGGAGTAAGGAGATCCATTTATCCGATGTATGACAACCCGATTAAGCCATGATTGTATATGTCAATATAATGTAAGGAATGTCATATACTAAATTGATGATTATATGCCATGATTAATTATGATTTTTGATACATGGTTGAGCATATGACATTGAAATATTATGGATTGATATTGTGACTGAAAATTTGTACTTGATTGGTTTTGATTTAAGCATGATTTGGGTGCTAATTTAATCGTCGTTTTATTAACATTCACTGAGCTTTTTAAGCTCACACCCTCACATTCGTGCAATTAACCGACAGGATTGAGGAGCTGAGGAGCCGAGCAAGAGAGTTCCAAGAGATTAAGGCTCGGTAGAGATTTAGTTACACGTTTTAGATATGTTAATCGGGCATTGTGGAACTTCCGGGACTTAGTTTAATTTTGGTTGTAATTGGACTTGGACATTGGACATTTTTAATTTTGGAAGGTTTTATAATATCATATATGCATGTTTGAGTTTGATTATTGAATAATTTAAGGTGTATTGTTGCTTGATAACATGGTGTCTGAGGCATGATGTTTACACAAACCATTATTTAAATGAAGCTTCGATGGAGTGGTTTACTAGAGACTAAAGTACGCCACTTGTTTAAGTTAACCGGTGGGTGATATGCATGAAATTGAATGTTTAATTCTATTTAACTGATGCTTAATTAGTGTTAATAAATTCAATTGAAGTTGTTTGAATATGTATGATATATAATTGTAGCTAAATCAGGTTTAATTGGCCATTAAAATACTCAAAATCGGGTTTAAAATTGAATTTTTCACACAAAAAAAACTGCAGTGGACTGTTGGGGGTTCGAATTCTGGTCTTTTTAAATTGGTTCTCTAGTCCGTTTAAATTATAAATTAATCCTATAACTTGATAAGTCTAATTAGAGCCTTAAATGATAAGGAAACTTGATAAAATTTTAGGATTAGACTTGTAGTTGAATAAATTTGTTAGAAACGCACTCAATTTACTATTCAGGTATAGTACTGATAGTTTGAAATTGTTACGATTTAGTCCTTAATGATAAAACTTGAATTAGACATAGAAAATAAACTCAGATTAAGATAAAAATTTTAGGGCTTACATAAATTGACTAAAATAGGGTTGGTAAATGTATAGATCTAAATTCAGGTTAGTTTAACCGTAGGTGGTAAAATGACAAAAATGCATTTAGGTTAAATTACTTATAAAAAGTTTAAAATTGGTTCAAAAATTACTTCTGCATTAATAAATAACTAATAAATGGATAAGATTGAGGTGTTATAAGGTTGGGGTGTGTCTTGGGAGGTTGTTAGCCAGAGAATAACTTAGGTGGCTAATGTAACGCTTCGAATTCGGGTCGGTCCGTTCCGGTCGGGTTTGGTGTGTCACAATATCTCTTTTTAAGATATGACCCCTGCTTAGATAAAACATTTTTTTGTCAATGGGAGATGCTAACACCATTAGATGTTGGAGAGATAGTTGGATTCCGGAGGTTGGGCCCTTGATTAATTTAATCCCAACTAATGCTAACATTGCTACAGATTGTTGTCTTAAGGAGATGATTACAGAAGAGGGAATTTGGAATCTAGATTTATTTCGAGTTTGGTTATCAGAAGATTTAATTGGACGTATTACTAGTATCCCACCTCTGCATCTTTTTACAGGTCCTAACAGAATTGCTTGTATGGGAACCTCATCAGGATGTTTCTCTATTAAAAGTACTTATTATAAGATTAATGAGAGATCGTGGGATCCTAGGGAGGATGCTTGGAAATTTACATGGAAGGTTGAGGGTCCTCAAAGGGTTCAGGTTTTCCTCTGGTTAGCTCTTAAACAGAGGTTGCTTACTCAAGAAAAATGACTAAGGCGTGGTGTGAGAGCTTTTCTATACAAACTTCTTGAGGACCATTTTTGAGCTCAAAACGTGTTTAGAGGATCCGGAGTACTTTGTCAATGCCCCAAGACATAGCATACTTCCTCATTGTTAATTCAGGCATAGCAAGACTACCACATGCCCTATCTTTGATCAAAATTTGACCCACCCTTTTCGGGTTTTTTGCTCAAAACCCATTTGGTCTCAAAGCGCCATTTGCGGGTTTTCGTCTTGGCCTCTCCTCTTTTTTTTTTTGAATTTGATCTCAAGGCGCCCTTTGCGGGTTTTCACCTTGGCCTTTCCCCTTTCAGGTAAAATACTTCTTGATTGAACCTGAATTCGCCGACTTGGGCAGGTCTTCGCCATCCGTCTCGGTCAATATCAATGCTCCTCTAGAACAGGCCCCTTTTTACTACATAAGGTCTTTCCCAATTTGGCATCTGCTTTCCTCTGAAATCCTTTTGTATAAGAAAGATCTTTTTAAACATCAGGTTCCCCTCGTGGAATTCTCTAGGATGAACCTCTTTTTCGTAAGCTTGCATCATTTGACCGTGATGGATAAATTTTAACCTTTTCTTCGATTAGGTTCAATTGGCAAAAACGCTTCCATTCCATAAACCAATGGGTAAGATGTTGCCCCGGTAAAGGTCCTGGCCAACGTTCGATAATCATAGAGGATAAATTGTAACTTTTTTATGCCAATTTTTACAAGTCTCGGTCATCTTTCCTACAATCCTTGTTTTGTTTTTTGTTTTTTTTTCTTTTTGGCGGCCTTTGTTGCTCTATGATACGGCATCTGATCTTTGAACAGACTACAAACTTTTGACATTGTCTTTTTTGGCATTCTTTGTCGGGGCCTGATCTTTTTTTTTTTTTACTGTCGACCTTGTAAAATTGACATGTGAAGCTACTTTCTCCTTCTTAGTGAAGTAATCGACGACCACCAAGATAAATCGATGTATACTAGAAATTTTGCTGAGATTGGCCTGCCCCACATAGAGAAAGCCTGTGAAGAAATTAATGAGGCATATGAATCTTGTCTCATTAAATACGGTATAACTGATGCCATCCCTTTTTATGTAGATTAGCAGTACCCAAACCTCATGATTAGCTTGGCTATTGTAAAACCATTAGCATTTGTCCTTCTGACATCCTTATGGACCTCTTTTAAGATTTCAACGTACCCGCATCTTTGTAGCCCAGGCATTTCCTGATATTATCGTGCAAAAACATCTTTGAATTCTTGAAAATAACTCAATGATGTCTCGCCTTATTTCTGTGGTGAGTTAGGCTACAATCTTCACCTCTTTTCTAGGCTCATAATATCCACTGACCCTTTGTAGAGTAGGGTCTATTTTTCATCTTGTTCTACCATTCTTAACAAATCAGAAGATAGGTTACAATCTCTTTCATCTTCAAAGTCCTGAGATCCCTCTAGACACATATCTTACTCGAAAGGAGACTCGAGTCGATGCGGCGTTGCTCACATCGTTGATATCCGGAGACCTATTGTAGGTTCAAGGAAGATTCCAAAGAATAAATGATTCAAAGAATGATTATTTGTATGGTCATGAATGAAGAATGAAAGAATACTTGAAAGAAAGTCCAAAGAACAAACAAAACAAAAAAAAATAAGAACAATTGTTTGTACGGTATGAAATGGAAAAAATAAAAGAATATTTGCTCAAAAAGATGCATTTTATTGAAATAAAAATTCCAGACACAAGCCTATTTCACAAAAGGGTTCTTATTGCCTCTAGGCTTAAGGCAACAAGCGTGTTTTGAATATTACTCTAGATTTGTTCTAAAAATACAAGGATCTCTTCCATAGTCACATTGTTCAAAATACTCCCAAGTATGTAAGGGCAGAAAATCTGTCACCCAACCATCTAGATAAAGGGGTAAATATTATGAGATCTATGAGATCCAAGAATGCATCGAGTTCAGGGCTTTAGTGCAAGACCTGATATTGGGAAATCTGAATATTAACGACGTATCTGAAGAAAGAACTGGATTTTTCCAAGCATCTGCCCTTACATACTTGGGAGTATTTTGAACAATGGGACTGTGAGGTTGTGTATAGACTATAGGCAACTCAATAAAGTGACGGTGAAGAATAAGTATCCTTTACCAAGGATTGATGATCTTTTTGATCAACTGAAAGGAGCTACAGTGTTCTCCAAGATCGACCTGAGGTCTGGTTATTACCAGTTGAGAGTGAAAGAGCAAGATGTGTTGAAAACTGCATTTCGAACAAGGTATGGCCATTATGAGTTTTTAGTCATGCCGTTTGGTTTAACGAATGCACCTGCGATTTTTATGGATTTGATGAACCGTGTCTTCCGACCGTATGTGGATAAATTTGTAGTTGTCTTCATTGACGACATATTGATCTATTCTAGGGATGAGAACGATCATGAGGAACATTTGAGAATTATCTTGCAAACATTAAGGGATAAGCAGTTGTATGCTAAGTTTAGCAAGAGTGAGTTTTGGCTCCGAGAGGTCGGATTCCTAGGATACATTGTGTCGAGCGATGGTGTCAGAGTTGACCCGAGTAAGATATCATCTATTGTAGATTGGAAACAGTCGAGGAACGTGTCAGAAGTCAAAAGCTTCTTGGTATTGGCAGGATATTACAGACGTTTCGTAAAGGGGTTCTCTATGATTGCTCCCCGATGACGAAATTGTTGCATAAGGATGTCAAGTTTGATTGGACTGAGCCATGTCAATAGAGTTTTGAGAGATTGAAAACATTGTTGACTGAGGCACCGGTTTTGGTTCAACCAAAATCGGGGAAGGAGTTCGTGGTTTTCAGTGACGCGTCGTTTAATGGTCTCGGTTGCCTGTTGATGCAAGAGGGTAAGGTAGTCACTTACGCCTCGAGGCAGTTAAAACCACATGAGAAGAATTATTCGACTCATTATTTGGAATTGGCTGCGATTATTTTCGCGTTAAAGATTTGGCGACATTATTTATATGGTGAGAAGTGTCGAATCTTTACGGATCACAAGAGTCTGAAGTATTTGATGGATCAAAAGGATTTGAATTTGCGACAGAGGCAGTGGCTCGAGTTATTGAAAGACTATGAGTTAGTCATTGATTACCACCTGGGAAAAGCGAATGAGGTTGCGAATGCCTTGAGTAGGAAATCCTTGTATGCTCTAAAAGTTATGAGCACGAGTTTAGCATTGTCTGATGATGGTGCTATATTGGCAGAGTTGAGAGCTAAGCCACTATTTGTTCAACAGATATGTGAGGCTCAGAGAAATGATAGTGAGATGCAAGCTAAGAGAGCTAAGTGTGGATCAGAAAGTGATTCTGATTTTCGAGTGGGTTCGGATGGTTGTTTGTTGTACCGTGACAGAATTTGTGTACCTAGAGATGAAGAATTGATCCGAAAGGTTTTGCATGAGGCACATAGTGGTTATTTGTCAGTACACCTGGGTAGTACGAAAATGTACAATGACTTGAAGAAGTCTTATTGGTGGCCGGGTATGAAAAGAGACATTTCTGAGTTTGTGGCGAAGTGTCTGATTTGTCAACAGGTAAAAGCTGAGCATCAAGTACCTTCGGGATTGCTTCAGCCAGTGATGGTTCTCGAATGGAAATGGGATCGAGTTACCATGGATTTTGTGACGGGGTTGCCTATGACTCCGAAAAAGAGGGATGCTGTGTGGGTTGTTGTGGATAGATTAACAAAGTCAGCTCATTTTATTCCAGTACGTGTTGATTATTCACTGGACAAGTTAGCCGAATTGTATGTTGCAGAGATAGTGAGGTTACATGCTATGCATGTGTTTATAATATCAGATAGAGATCCGAGATTTACTTCGAGGTTTTGGAAGAAGTTACAAGAGGCCATGGGTACGAAGTTAAATTTCAGTACTGCGTTCCATCCACAAACAGATGGCCAGTCTGAAAGAGTGATTCAAGTTCTCGAAGATATGTTTCGATGCTGTGTGTTAGAATTCGAAGGTAGTTGGGAGAGGTATCTACCTTTGGTCGAGTTTGCCTACAACAACAGTTATCAGTCGAGTATACAGATGGCACCGTATAAAGCTTTGTATGGTCGTAAGTGTCAGACTCCTCTGTATTAGACCGAGCTTAGTGAGAAGCGAATCTATGGGGTCGATCTAGTAAAAGAGACTTAGGAGAAAGTGAAAGTAATCCGTAATAGTTTGAAAGTTGCTTCGGACCGATAGAATTCGTACGCAGATTTGAAAAGAAAGGAAATTGAGTTTGAAGTGGGTGACAAAGTGTTTTTAAAAGTGTCCCCGTTGAAGAAAATCATGAGATTCGGACGAAAGGGGAAATTGAGTCCGAGATTCATAGGGTCGTATGAGATTACAGATAGAGTTGGGCCAGTAGCATACCGGTTGGCTTTGCCGATAGAATTAGACAAGATCCATAATGTGTTCCATGTGTCGATGTTGCGACGGTATCGCTCCGATCCTTCACATGTGATTCCTTCAACGGAAATTGAGATAAGACCGGATATGTCTTATGAAGAGGAGCCGATTAAGACCTTGGCTCGAGAAGTGAAACAGTTGAGGAATAAGAGCATAGCCCTAGTGAAAGTGTTATGGCAGAAACACGGTGTGGAAGAGGCTACGTGGGAACTGGAAGAAAGCATGAGAGAGCAACATCCAAACCTTTTTACCGGTAAGATTTTCGAGGGCGAAAATCTCTAAAGGGGGAGAGTTGTAACATCCCGATTTAGGGCCTAGTCAGAATAGAGGTGCGAGACCACAAATCTGAGGTATATGTATGAGTTTTGAGGTTTATACTATGTTTGCATGTTAGTGTGAAAGTTTCATGAAGCAATTTTGTTAAATTGCGGTTGAATTGTCCAAAAGGACTAAATTGCAAAAGTTGCAAAATGTGAGATTCTAGAAGTTATTTGTATGAAATAGCTTTGGATTATCAATTAGAGGTCCTTAAATAGTAATTTTCCCAAATTCTAATTTTTGGACAAAAATGGGCATGAGTGGATGGTATTGGAAAAGTTTGACTAAGGGGCATTTTGGTCATTTGTCAATTAAGTAATTAAAAAGGGAAAAAGATGACAAAATTTCATTATCTTCTTCTACAAGCTGCCGAAAATTTCAAGAAGCCATTGTTAGGGCTCTTCAATTTTTCAAGCTTGCTAGTAAGTGCATCCAAGCCCCGTTTTTGATATTCTTCGTATTTTTGAAGTCCTAGTAACATGAGTAAGCTATTTTTAGCTATATGTTGAGCTAGGATTGATGTTCAAAAATGTAACCATGTATGACATGCATGTATTTTGATGTTTTATGGAAGAATATGAAGGCTTGATGTAGTAGAAACATCTTTTGCTAAGTGAATTCCATGAAAAATGCATATAGGTACTAGTTTGTGAAAGTCTTGAGATTGGTCATACATGAGTGATTTAGTGAAAATTGATGATTGCTTTAGTTGAGTAAATGATTCGGCTAAGCATGAAAGGCTAGAAAGTTGAATTAAAATCACTTTACGAGCCTTGGGGCAAAAGTATAAATATGAGGAAGTTTAGGGGCAAAATTGTAATTTTGCTAAAGTATGAGATAAGGGTCAATTTAGTCAATGTGTGTATTGAACGGGTTGATTTTTCATTTTAGATCAAGAAAGGCGAAGCCCGGATCTTAACCGAGGCAAGGGTAAGGTCGTGGACTAAATTACACATCTCCATACTTTTTGAGTACCGAGGTAAGTTTACGTATGAACGATGCGTTTATGCGTATACATTGTTAATGCTAGCTAATGTGTAGCATGATTGAGAACCTATTCAATTCTAGTGGAATGAATGATATAGTAGTTGTGAATGGATGAATGTATTACAAGTAGACATGTGAATGTGTAGTGATAATGCTTGATAGTGGGCTAAGTGCGATACCACCTTGATACTTAACAATGATGGGTCAGTAGCGATACTATTTTTAAGCATATTATTTAGTGAGCTATGTGCGGAATCACTATAATTATCCTTTGTGGTAGGCTATGTGCGATACTACCTTATGATCTGATTGTGGTGGGCTAAGTGCGAAACCACCGAGTAATTTAGCTGTGTGGATGTATTATTGAGAAATAATGATGTGTTGTATTTTGAGTAAATGTGCTATTGAGTGCAGGGGTGCATGTCAATGATTATGAGTATGTGACTCATGATGTGTTGGAGATGTGGTAAGGGATAGAAAGAGTAAGCATAGTAGTGGATGTGAATTACATATGTTAGTATAATGCTAATTGTTGTTTAGCTTATACTAGAATGCTTAAATTATTTATGTGTAAACTTACTAAGCTCAAAGCTTACTCCTTTCTTTTCCCTTGTCTTATAGAGAACAAGGATTGAATTATGATACGCGGATTAATCGGAAGATCACCCACACTATCAGCACACTCCGGTACATTAGACTTAATGTTTTGTATATGGCATGTACAGGGGCTAGATAAGTTAGTGAATTTTGTTGTTTTGGCTAAGATGTGTTGGCCATTAGATGGATAAACTATTTTTGTATAATGCCATGGTTGTTGGCTACTTTATTATATGAAAAGATGTATTTATCCATGTAAGATTATGTTCATTATGAGTTGGTTATGGATGTGTTGAATGAGTACTTGTTGTGTATGCTAGAGGGGTAAGAAGGGCATGACAAATAGCTTTGTTCTTGTCCATGTGGGTAGACAGACGGGCGTGTGTCTAAGCCATGTGTGACACACGGCCAGCCCATGGGCGTGTGACTTGGCCGTGTGTCCCATGCACGTTAGCATTTTAAGTCAGAATAGACCATGGGCTAGCCACACGGGCGTGTGCCTAGGCCGTGTAAAGTGGTCAGTGTTTTCCACGGGTGGAGAACACGGGCGTGTCCAGGCCGTGTGAATTTAGTCAGTGTCGACCACAGGTGGAAGACACGGGCATGTCTTGAGGGCGCACGGGCATGTCCCATTCCACATGGGCGTGTGACTCTTGTCTAAGTGAAAGAAATTTTAAGATCGATAAAGTTTCGGTAGAGCCTCGGAAGCTCTCGCATGTATGTTTAAGACCCCATAGGTTCTTATGGAGGTAGTTATGGTAGCTATTGAGAGTAGTCACGTTGAGCCTAAGTGGCGATCAAGTGTTTTTAACTCGGTAATGCCTCAGGTCCGGTTCCAGTGTAGAATATGGGTAAGGGGTGTTACATCCCTATACGTGATTGGGATGGGCGGGAATTGGGAATTTTCTGAGTTCGGTCTTGGATTGGGTTCTTGCCTTGAGGAGACCTGATGGCTATTAGTTGACTGGCCTATGGTATTCGGTTTTGAAAAACCCTTGCTATACATACTCGTGTTATTCGCCTCATTTTCTTTTTTCTTCAGGGCCCTTAAAGTATTAACTTGGGAGCTCCAGTCTCGCTTTTTCCTTTTGTAACAGTCTTCACATTGTTTCGGGATCTCCACACTAGCCTTCCTTGTTTCTAATATACTAGCCAGATCAATGACAATGGAATTGGTTGGATTGCCCCTCGGATTGGGACCTGAGCTTATCGAGTAGTTTATTGGTGCCGACATACCGGCCTGATGCTGTTGGGGTCTGATAGTAACGGGTACCCCTTTCGGATGTGCGTCTGGTTGAGTCTGGATGCTTATTGGAGTAAAACCTGGAGGATAGACGAGGTCTTCATTATCATCCCCACTGTTGACTACTGGGCCTTTCCTCTTTTCAAGCCTTTCGGCTAGTAACTGACTTAACTGGCCAATCACATTCTTTTGGAATTCTAACATTTGATCTCGCATATCTTGTTGAATTTTGGTCAATTGCTCTTGCATCTGTATTTGCCTTTGCTCTAATCTCTCCAACCTTTGTTCCATGTTTTCCAGGTTAACTGAAATAATTTTACCTAATTAGGGTCCTTTTGTAAAAGTCTAATGCAAATGATGCAATGCAATGCAGATGCATGGAATGAATGCAAAAGAAAGAGAGGCATTGATTCTGAATTCAATTCCATTAGAACAACTTTTCTAGAAAGCAAATTTCTTTACATAAAACGGATTACATATGCGGCCTTGCCCTCATATTCCAAGCAAAAACATCAATCCCCTTCTTCGCACAGGTCAAATCTTTGCAAACTTCTAATAGATGCCTCCACTAGCTCCTTTTTGCTTGGGCCGCGACTCATTACTCACAATGCTTGTTAGAAAATTGAGACGTGACGGCTCTCGAATAATCTTTGCCGGCTTGAATCCTCGGGCCATAAAAAAAAGTCTTGTATTCCCTTGCAAATTATCAGTCTTCTCTCATTGTGTTTGCTTGGGTCATATTCGAACGACCGTATTATAATCCACTTTATCAAAAAATTCGTTTTCCCATGACGAGCTCTTCTATTTAGCAATCGAATTTGAATCAACACCTCCTTTCTATGATTAGAATGCAATGCAATGCAACCAAAACAAAACAAAACACGTTAGCACAAGAGAAATAAACAACATAGAACACCTATCTGGGTGACTACTGGAGTTTGGCATGGTTCTACCTAGGGTAGGCTCCTAGGTCTCTCTATATGCGGTTCGGCTCTAAGGCAAGGGTACACGAACCCAGTAGATTCCTCGATCCTCACCCATTATAGGCTCATACTGCACCGAAGTTCGGGCCTCGGGGAATACATTTCCCTATGGCTGCACGAAGATGAAAATCTCACGAAGACATAGGTACGGATGTATCCCGAAAGCGATCCACTATCCTGCACGGAGGTGAAAACCTCACGAAGGAGTAGCTTCTCACTCCCACTTAAAAGGTGCAACCACAACGGTCATGCAATGCAATGCAGGAGTATTCTACAAGACTCGAACCACAACAATTATATGGAATGCAATAAAAGGATCGTAATTTTTCAAATCAGATTTTCAAATTTCGACAAAAGGACAGGAAATAATAAATTTTACGGCTTGACTCTCTTATTTCCCCAGTGGAGTCGCCAAGCTGTCGAAACCATTTTTTTATTTTGAAAAAAAATGGGGATCGACTTTAAAAACAAAAATGGAGTCGCCACCAATCTTTTTTCGAGGTGTGATCGGGTCACCTTGAAATTGATCATTTTAATAAAAAACATTTTGATTTATTAAAATAATGATTTTAGTCTACGAAATTCGAGAAAACGGGTTCGGGAGTCGGTTACGTACGAGGAAGGATTAGCACCCTCATAACGCCCAAAATTGGTACCTAATTGATTAATTAATGTCTTAATATCGAAAGATTTTAAAATACGATCCTTTTTATTTAAAAAAATGTTTGAATAAATTGAAATGGATGTTAAGACCCTTTTGTCCCGAAGTAATAAAATATAACATCCAGTACGTTAGGACACGACATTTTAAATCCTCGAAACTAAGCTTGTCTTTTGATTTTCAAAACTCATGCATTTAAATTTTAGAAGGATATTCAGTTATTTGGGTTAAGTGAAAAAATTGAAACCCAGTAAGTTAGGGCACAATTTCTCAAAATTCCAAACATAGAATATTGTCTATACTTTTTTAGAAATCCTTACCTCAAGATAACAAGACGTCATATCCAATGAGTTAGGACACAACACCTCGAATTCCTGAGAATAAGCTTTTATTTGAAACTCATATGTTTTGATTTTGTAACACCCCAAACTCGGCCCATGCGTTATGACCGAATCTAACATGTCACATGAGAAAAAAAAAACATGTTAAATCCTTTTTATTCGTACTAAAATAGTTATTGTTTAGTTATAATCGAGAAAACAAGTTTGTTTTGAAATATTTGATAAGGTACTACTAACCTCGAAGGTCGATTGATAAATCGACAATTTGAACTAGAGATCTTATAGAAGCATGACTTTTGAAAATATCGTTGATAATTTGAGAGAAAATTTCCAAGTTAATATATTTGTAAAAGTTTGTTATGAAATCCATATGTTAATCAATTTTGGAAAAACCGTTGGTTATGCTTCTAGAAAATCTCCATTTAAAATAATTTAAACAAGATAATAAGTACGTCAAACATAATACAAAATAAAATAATCCAGAGGCCTTATTACAACATAAAAACCCAAAATAGTAAAAATAGTAAAGTAAACGGAAATAGAAATCTAAAGTTCAATAAAAACCATTTCTGAAGTATGGCCTCCACCCGAGTTATCCATGGCCCAAGTCCACATCACTGAGCATTACCTGCAAGGGTTAAGGAAAAGGGGTGAGTTACTAGAACTCAATGTATAATCCCCTTACCGTTGTCCATTGGGCCTGAACCCATTTAGCATCATCTTGGTCCTAAGCCCATATAGCAACATCTTGGGCCGAAGCCCAATTACATAACAGTATATATAATTATGCAAAGTATGCAACCCAACCCATCCATCCAATCTCTCCCCCGACTAACCAATCTCTCCTGTGGGGATCAAGTCAACCCACCCCGCCCGATCCTCTCCAATTTGCGCACAAGTCGCCATTTATAATAATTTTGTGGCTAAGCCACCAGAGTATCATATACGGTAATATAATCGGCACACAGCCTTAATCACGATGGCACAAAGCCATATTTAAATTGGCACATAGCCATTATCAGAATTTGTGGCATTGCCACCAGGCTACACTTCTCTTCATTCAAGTTTCCCATCCCATGTAATATGTAAAGATGCAATATACATAATAACATAAAATATCCACATGTATAACAACCATTAGTCTAGTGATTTATTACTGTGAATCGGCCCATTATTGAGCTTTGAAATTCGGCCCACTAAGGCATTCTATCAATTCGGCCCATAGGGGCATTTCGATAAATCGGTCCATAGGGACATTTCGGTAATTCGGTCCATAGGGACATTTTCGTAATTCTCACAATTTTAAATCCCGATTTTGACAAATCTATCGAAATAATGTAATTTAAGCCAATTTCCTGGTTTATGCCATATTACGATTTTAATCCTAAAAATAATAACGATCTATTTCCAATATGATATCAAATCTTAAATACCCGGGATAGCGGTGTGAGATTACACACCTGATTACGGTGAGTATTAAACACTCTTGATCGTCGGCACCTATGACAACATAACACTCGATTAATCTAATGAACGAGATTTTTATTAATCTAAATCTAAACCAAGCGATCTATTGAAACGCTTACCCTCGGTATCGTGAACAACCACGATCTGTCTATTCTCACCGGATGATGGTCCACAACCCGGTGGAAAATCTCAAACTGCCGATACCGCTCTACGCTTGACTTTAGGAGTAGGAATCGCAAATCCACTCCTTTTGAGTTCTCCGATCGCTTTTCCTTTCAACTCGGTTCCACTTGCCTCCATTGAAAAGATCTCGGTTAGAAAAACTACTACTATGAAAGAAAGTAGTCATTTAGGGATAAGATTCGGCTTACCTCTATTTCCGAAAGATCAACGATTGAATAAAAACGAACGATAAATCCCTATAATAGCCGTTTAGTCAAAACTTCGGTCCGATTTGCATCATATCCAAGTAGAGATATAACGAAAAATTCAAAAATGAACCCCTTACCTAAATGATGATAGATCTGACTTCAATCGCTTGACTTAAGACTAAAGAGGAATCAGCAAGAATGTGCTTTTCGGCCACTCACTAGAACACTACGAAAGAAAAGATGATCACGTTTAGAGAGAGTAGAAGAAATGATGTTTTCGGTTAAGAAAACCGTCCCATGACAAAGGCACATATTCGGCATGAAGAAAAGAATTCAAAAAGAAGAGTATTACCTACCGATTCGGTCAAGAAGTGAGTGCCAACATGAACGAGAAAGAAATAATGGAGAAGAGATGAAAGATTCAAAAGTTCGGCTATGGAGGAAAATTAGCAAGAATATTCGGCCTCAAGGAACTATTGTTTTTAAGAGAAAGAGAGAGAGTTGAGGAAATAATCAAAAGAAAAGAGAAGATGGGCAAGAGTGCTAAACTTGTTTCGGCTTTCAAAGGGAAAAATGAGTAGAAATAATTTGGACACAAAGGCTAAATGGTTTCGGCAAAGCAAAGAAAAAGATACTCACTAGTGGCTTTGGTGTTTCGGCAATGAGAAAAGAAATTGGAGAAAAAGAACACAAAAGTGCTAAAAGAAAGTAGGCCTTACAAGCACTAAATTTGCCAAAAGGCAAATGCAAAATTCGGCTATCCCAAAACCCCTCCCAAACCGTGCATACCTTACCAATAGGATCAAAAACTGACCACAAACACTTTCCAAAACATCACCCACGTATTAAGCCAACATGTTCCCTTATCTTGCCATTTTCTTTTGGTTCTTTCCTTCACTTCTCCTTGTATACCTCCATACCATATTTCTTTAGCCACCTTTCCATAATTAAAAAGTCTCCCCTTACCATAATTACCATCATGGCCGACACTTAGGGAAGGAATACAAAAATTAAATCCCAAAATTTGCACTAGGTGGGATTCGAACTCCACCCCTCAAGCCCATACATGCAACGCCACACCACTCCTCTTCTAGATTCACTTGTGCTAGCAAAATGCACACTTATTTCCATAAGCCTTGATGCCACTTATCTTCTCTCCTTAAAGTGCTTAAACACAAAAAAATTACTAAGGCCATACTCAACCCCGAGCCTTCTCAGGACCCCTAATCATACACAATTACTATTTTTAACTAGCCTAACGCAAGAAATAATGCAACACCTAAAATTCTGAATTTCAGGATGTTACAGATTTGAAATGGGTGCTCGATTACTTAGATTCAACGAGGAAAATTGGAACCGAGTAAGTTAGGGCACAATCTTCTCAAAGCTCCCAAATACGAGCATTTGGGGGAAAATTATTGCAATATTAAAACAATGTATAAATAAAAACTTTGATAAAAAACGACAATATTAAAATACAAATAAACAATTTATAAAACACATAATGGCAATTATTTAAATACTAAAATTAATAATCAAAGACCAAATAAGTTATATACAAAACATCTTAAAAATAAATGGTATATAAAATAGATAGTAATATATAAAAATTTGCAATTGATAATATATAGAAAAAAAATTTAAAGCAAATAATCAAACAAATTAAAATGGATGATTTATAAAACGAGTTTTTTTTTAAATAAACAACATGTGTGACATTAAAAACAAATAAAGTATATAATTAATGGAAGAAAATAAAAGAATGATAAGAATGGTTAAATGAATGAACAATATGTAAATAAGAAAGTTGACGAATAAATAAATGAATAAAAATAAAAAGAATAATTAATGATTAAGCAATTAAATGGATAAATAAAAAAAAGCTAAAAAAACACCTAAGTTAACCTAATTCTCACAATATGAGGATTCAACGAAATTCCACCACCTAAATCCAACTCAAACGAGAGCAACTCAAAAAGAAACGAAGATGAACGAATAACAAAATAAAAACAAGCCCCAGAAAATAAGAACGCAAGAGAGACAGAGATTTGTGTGAATGCTCTCAAGAATTTTTATTGCTCAAAACTTAAGTGCTTTACAATGAAGGGAGAGGCCTCTATTTATAGTTGAGCCTCCCCAAATCCAACGGTACAGATCAATTACATCAACGGCTAAGATTAAAAGGTATCTACAAATTAAATCTCTAAGATTACAAAATCATATCTTCTAAGATTGCATATCATATCTTCTAGGATTGCATATCATATCTAAGATTTGCATATCATATCTAAGATTGCATATCCTTGAAGATTACGTTTCCATATACGTCAAGCTTGTAGATGGATCTTCAATCTTTTCAAGTAATGGGCCATTCCGATCGGGCCAAATGATATATTTTGGACTGGACTTGGACTTTGTTTTATTATTTTGGGTTTATTATTTTTTGTATGAGCCCGGGCTAAATTGGCCTATTACAGCATATTTCCATTTTGGTTAATATATTTCATGTGTATATTTCTTGACAAATTTATTCAAGATTCTCCTTTTCTTTCATTATTGAAACAATAATATTTCATGCAAAACTATTGTCGATAACTTTTATTTCGTGGTTCCATATTTTCTCATGTTGACATAACGTATCAAGACCTCTTTATTTTCACTATTTTCATCTCCAGGTATTTGAATCTATTCTTTAGTTTTAATAATTAGTTATGCCTTTGGTATCTTTAAGAGCACCTCCTCCACTATATGATCATCTAGATTTATTCTTTTCTTTTACAATAATTTTCATATTTGGAACCAATCGAACTACCATACTTCAGGCATGCATTATATTCAATTTATTCTAACAGGCTGTCCTATAGGGACGCCAACACATTAGCTGGTATATAAGACTTGGCATGATGCGTACAAGTGTTGATTCATATAAAATATTATATCCTTATACATGTATAAAAAAAAAATTGTTTTCAGAAGATATGGTTTAGCTACTAACTAGAGGCACTTTATAAATTTTGCTAAACTATTTTATATGTATAAACAATAGGCTTTTTCGTTAGTTACTCGCATTGACAATCTAGCATTCAATAATCATTGAAAACTTGAGAAATAAACTCACAACCATTAGTAAGAATTTTCTTAATTGCATAATCTGAAAGTTATGCTCTTAAACAAATCAAGTAATCTCGCAAACTACAGGTTGCAAATTGATTACTCACATGTGATTAACTTGTAGATGCATCTATCAAAATATCCACTGTAGGATAAATGGGTCCATATTTCTTTAAAAAAATGCAAGAGTTTCAATCTAAACTTTTGCTAGTGCGGTTTAATAAATCTTCTTTGAGAAAAAACTGTAATAACCTATTTTTGCCCGGGCCCATACAAAACCCAAAAACAGAAAATAAAACAATTTTACACCAAAATGTCCAGTCCATTTACAGCCCAATAAAACAAAAATTACAAGATTAAACTACCCAAAGCCCAACATAAGACCCACTAACCTAAAATACCTAAGACAAAATTACATGGCCCAACGGCCCAAATTTTGTTTCAGAAATTAAAAACACGAACCTTAGGGTTCCTTCCTCGCGCCGCTACCCGCGGTACTAACCTTCATCACCGGACATCGCGCCACCACCAACGCACGAATCGCGCCAGGATTTTCGCCGTTCACCTGCAAAATAAGGAAAGAACGCAGACAGTAGCAGCAAAATAGGATTTTTGTATTTATTATCAGTTGATTTACTTTGGTTATAAAAACCAATCAAAATCATTGTAAAAGGGGGATTTTTTACAATACAATACACAAAAAAATAAAAGAACAGAGGTGATTTCCGATTGTTCCATTTCACTTAGTATTTTTTTATTTTATTTCATTTCCTTTTGATTTATGCAAATATTTTTTTTAATATACAAATACTACTAAAAATGAATAGAACGAGTTTACCTTTCGATTTGCACTGAGAAACGAAGTTTCTTGGCCTCCTGATCATTGTATAGAGCAAATCGGCGATGTGGCGTGAGGCGCGTCGCGACAAATCCGATGAACGGAGCTCACCGGACCAAGGCCCGAGCTCAGAGGGTTTTTTTTTGAGAGGATTTCGACTTTTTTTAAGGAGAATGTTAAAAGTGATTTTTTTAAGGTTTTTTAATATTTATAAGGCCCCTATACGACGCCGTTTTGGGATAAGTCTTTATTGCCCAAAACGACGTCATTCTAAGGCCATAAGACCCGCGCGTTGACCCGACCCGGGGAAGGATCCGCGCGTTTTTATTTTATGGGAAGTTTGCGCATTTGGTCCTCCCTCTTTTCTTGCGCACTTCAATTTAATCATGTTTCATTTTTTATTTTTAATTTGACCCTGGAATCTTATTTTTATTTCGATTTAGTCCATGGGCCATTTAAATACAAATATTGGAACGGTACCATTTTGGGAATAGGGCATATTTTCCCAGTGAGTCCCTCCTTTGGGGCACGCGTTTCAATTGGGTCCCTAGTTTGGTCTTAGTCTTTATTTAAAATTTCACCCCTAGAATTTGTTTAAATTTAGTTTTAATCTTTTTTTCTTTCATTTTTTATTGATTTTTATTTTTATTCTGATTTAGTTCTTTTAATTTATTATTTATTTACTTATTTCAATACTTTGTATATATATATTATTTATTTTAATTTTTTTTTATAAAATTTGTATATGTCATTTATCTTATATTGTTATTTTACTTTTATACTTGGTCTTGTATGTAAAGTTTCATATTCATTTCGTAGTTTTTATCTTTTGCATATTTTTTTTATTTACTACTTTATATCTTTTATTTGTTTATTCATGTCCTTTTATTTGCTTATTATTTTTATGTTTGCTTTAGTATAATCATTTTATTTCCTGTATCATTCGCTATTTTACGTTATTCTTCCTCTTAATTATCTATGTTAGTATTAAATGTTAGTATATCATGTAATTTTCGTAAATTGTTTTTAGTATTTATGTTTGTAATGTATTAAATGCAATATTTTACTCGAATCATTGTTTTAAATAAAAATACATTTTGCTAAATTGTCACATTTTATTCAAAAGTTTTTTTTTAAAATACGGCGATACATAATATTTGGGGGCTTCGAGAAAAATTGTACCCTAACTCACTGGGTTTTGATTTTTCTCGTTGAACTTAAGAAATAAAGTATCCCTTTTTGAAATCGAAACCCATAAGTTTCAAATCAAAACTTATTCTCGGGAATTCGAGATGTTGTGTCCTAACTTATTGGATATGACGTTTTGTTGTCTCGAGGTAAGGATTTTTTACAAATAAAGGCAAGCTTAGTTTCGAAGTCTTGAAATGTTGCATCCTAACTCATTGGGTGTGACATTTTATTTCTTTGAGATAAGTGGGTCTTGGCGTACAGTTTGATTTATTCAAGTTTTCTTTCAAATAAAAAGGATCGTATTTTAAATTTTTCAAATTTTCGACATTAGGACATTAGTTTATTAATTA
This sequence comes from Gossypium sturtianum, assembly GCA_025698515.1. Classification (NCBI taxonomy): domain Eukaryota; kingdom Viridiplantae; phylum Streptophyta; class Magnoliopsida; order Malvales; family Malvaceae; genus Gossypium; species Gossypium sturtianum. The sequence continues at coordinate 50,246,374 of CM046951.1, read as the reverse complement.
GGTACCAATTTTTGGGCGTTACGAGGGTGCTAACCCTTCCTCGTACGTAACCGACTCCCGAACCCGTTCTCTTGAATTTCGTAGGCTGAAATCAATATTTTAAATAAAGCAAAAAATGTTTTATAAGGTGATTCGATCACACCTAAGCAAAAAAAGATCGGTGGCGACTCCCGTTTTCATTTTTTTAAAGTCAACCCCGTTTTTTAAAAAACATAAAAATGGTTTCGACAGCTTGGCGACTCCACTGGGGACCAAGAAGAAAGTCAAGCCGTAAAATTGATTATTTTCTGTCCTTTGTCGAAAATTTGAAAATTCGATTTGAAAATTTGATTTGAAAATTACGATCCTTTTGTTGCATTTGTTTGTGTCATTGCATATGATTGTTATTTTCGTGCGTACATTGCATTGCATGACCGTTGTGGTCGCACCTTTAAGTGGGAGTAAGAAACTATGCCTTCTTGAGGTTTTCACCTCCGCATGGGCTAGTGGATTGCTTGCGGGATACATCTGTACCTATGTCTTCGTGAGGTTTTCACTTCTGCATGGCCATAGGGAAATGTATTCCCCTGAACTGAACTCGATCTGTATAAGCCTATAGCGGGTGAAGATTGAGGAATTTGCTGGTTCAGGTACCATTTCTTTAGAACTAAACCGCATATAGTGAACCCTAAGAGCCCACCTTAGGTAGAACTATGCTGAACTCTAGCAGTTATCCATATAGGTGTTTGATGTTTTCTCACTTACTTTGAATTTTATTCTTTGTATATGATACTAACTTATTGTTTTGGTTATTATTGCATGTCATCTCATATTTTAAAAAGGTGTCGATTCACGTTCGATTTCTAAATTAGAAAACTTGCTATGGAGAATGAATTTCTTGATACAGTAGGGGGCAATGCAGCTGTCTGTGTATGGTCAGAGAAAATGCAACTAGAAAAAGGGAATAGCTTAGCTGAGGGGTATGTGTCGGAACTATGAGATTTCACTCATATTAGTGTGACGCAAAATGAGTTCCAAGAGTTGAAAGAAATATGGACCCAATGGGATGATGAGGCTAAGCAGCTGTTCTATCATAATTATGGTGATCTACCCTACTTGCTCGACATCAAGGTAGACAAGCATCTGTTCCGGGCTATGGCTCAGTTTTGGAACCCTGCCTATAGTTGTTTCACTTTCGAGAAAGTAGATTTAGTGCCCACAATGGAGGAATATACAACCTTGCTTCGCTGTCCAAGGATCCAAGTCGACAAAGCTTATTCCAGGGCCACTAATGTCCCAACTTTTGTGAAGAAGTTAATGAATATCACGGGGATGAGTGAACAAAGGGTTGCAAAATGTAATCTCGTAAGAAAGGTGAGGGTAAATGCATTCCTTGAGTGAGCTTGAGGGACCTGATCTTAGTACATCCAGATGTAAAGAAGAAGATTGACGTCTTTGCCTTGTGTATTTATGGTTTGGTAATTTTTCCCTAAAGCTCTAAGACATGTAGATGAAGCAGTCACTGATTTATTCGATCGACTTGATAGAAGGGTCACGCCTGTACCTGCGATCTTAGCTGAGACGTTCAGATATTTGAATGCATGCCTGAGAGCAAAGTAGGTAGGTTCATTGGATGCGTGCAGTTGTTATTAGCTTGGTTCCACAGTCATTTCTGGAAGGTGGAGAAAGTTTCTTATCGGGTTTTCTCTGAGAATTACTCTCTATTAAAAGAGATAGTGGCTACACCAAGGAGAGAAGACGTGTCTGAGGAAAACTGGATGGCGCTCCTTCAAAACCTTCAAGAGGAAGACATCGAGTGGAGGGCTCCTTGGATGATTCCCGACGAAATTATTTATCGATGTGGGAGTTTTGACTGGGTTCCTTTACTTGGAATTTGGGGAGCCATTGGGTATGCTCATTTGCTCGTACTAAGGCAATATGGATCAAGACAGTTCGTACCAGCAACACATGGGCTGGCTCAATGTGAGTTCTCATATAGAGGGGATAACTATAAGAAGAGGGTTAAGGAGATTTCTAGTGCTTGGAATCAGACTCGTAAGATGAAGAGATTATCCACAGGCCCGATGACGACCCCAGAATACAGTGAATGGAGGATTAGAAGGATTAATGATAACATCCCTGAGCTGAATCCAGAAGACGCTTGATCAAGAGAGGAATACTTGCAAGTGGTCCTATCAGAGCTAGAGATCATAAGGCAAGATTTTGAAAGGAGGAATTTGGAGCTCGAGAAGGAGATAGAACAATTAGAGGAAGAGAAAATGTAGTTGAGGTTAGATGCTGATGTTCAAAAGCTGGAAGCCGAGAAATTAAAGAAAAGAAAGAATGAAGTCAAAGAAGACCTGGGTAGTTTGAAAGTGGATTACAAGAAATTGCGTCTATCAGTGAGAAACGCCAGATTGGGAAAAATGTCGAAGCAATTGCAAAGAGAGATTCAAGAAGTAATGGCCAAAGTTGATCGATGGAAGAGAAATTTCCAAGAGACTCAGGCACAGAAAGAGATCCTAGAGAGGAATTTGGCAGAAACTCAAGGCGAAAAAGGAGGATTAGAGGTTAGAGTGGCAGATCTTGAAAAGTTACTCCATCAAGATAGAAGTCGACTCATGATTGAGTCAAGACAAGTCTAAACAAGATCGAAGATATGAAAAAGAGGATTGAAGAACTAGAATCTGTGTTACAAAATTGCAAACTTCGGGTTGAGCTTCTCGAAGCAAATAAAGAATATTGGAAGGAACAGCTGCACTATTCTCAAAATCAAGTCAGAAACAGAGACTACGTCATGGGAGAAGTCGCATCTCAGATTCGGGAAGTAGCCAATCATTTACAGACTTTGGCAGCTCAGGCTGATTTGCTAAGCGTGAAGTACGAGCTAGAGTCAGACCGGGGTCGAGAGTTAGCTTCGTTATTTGAGAGTTAAAACTTTGGGCATTAGGGCAAAGGCATATTTGTAATCCTTTTTATGTAAAGAATTTTATTTTCTAATAAAGATTCTAAATGAAATTGAATCAGAATTGATACTTTTTTTTTTTTTGCATTCATGCATTTGCATTACATCACATCATATGCATTAAAATCCATAGAAGGATCCTAATTAGTTGAAATTATTACAGAGAGAGTGAGAGAGAATTAATCTGGAAACTAGGCATCAATACGGTACTCGAGCTAAGACAAGAGATATGGATCAAAGATTAGAAAGACTCGAACAACTACAAAGAGAAATGCAGAATCAGATGCAAGAGCAACTAGCCAAGATCCAGCAAGACATGAGGAATCAAATGATGAAGTCCCAAAGAAACACGATGACTGAAATGGCTCAATTACTTACTGGGGTGACGAACAAAGGAAAAGGTCCCATGACCAATGCTGGGGAAGAAAGTGAGGACTATCCTCCGGGTTTTACTCCCATCCATGCACAGACACAACCTGAGGTATACCCGCAAAGGCCATCTATCACGATTAGGCCTCAGCAAGTTCAGGCTGGTGCTTCAAATCCAATAAACTTCCAAGTTGGCTCAGGCTCTAACCCAGGAGATAATCCAACCAATCCCGTTATTCCTGATTTGGATGTGGCAGAAAGGGAAGGGGCAAGAATGGAGCTTCTAAAGCAGTTTGAGGACCGATGTAGGTGGTTGGAAGAAAAATTCAAGGCAATGGAAAATACTGATAAACATGGTGGAATTGATGCTAAGGATTTGAGTTTGGTCCCAGACTTGGTACTTTCCCATAAGTTCAAAATGGCAGAATTTGAGAAATATAATGGGACTAGTTGTCCCGAGGCTCACATCACTATGTTCTGCAGGCGGATGACTGGGTATGTTAACAACGACCAACTGTTGATTCACTATTTCCAAGACAGTTTGGTGGGGGCAGCATCCAAATGGTATAATCAACTAAGCCGTGCTAAGATTAGTTCGTGGAAGGACCTAGCGCAAGCATTTATGAGGCAAAGATAGTCACGCAATGCATATGACTCCCGATAGAATTACCTTCGTAATATGGAGAAGAAGCCAATGAAAGCTTCAGCAAAGATGCGCAAAGATGGAGGGAAGTTGCCATACAAGTTCAAATTACGCCGCTCCTAGAAAAAGAAACTACAATGCTTTTTATCAATACTTTAAAGGCCCCATTCATTACTCACATGATAGGAAGTACCACAAAGAGCTTTGCGGATATAGTAATGGCGGGAGAAATGATTGAAAATGCCATAAGGAGTGGCAGGATAGAAGCAGGGGAAAACACCAAAAGGTCAGCTCCAAGGAAAAAGGAGAATGAGGTGAATAAGACGAGCACATGTAACAAAGGGTACTCAAAGCCAATTACTGTTAGCCAACCAAAAGTAATCACCGCTGGGCAACAAGGTTCGATAAGGCAGGAATCAGGTACAAAGCAAAACTCTAAAAAGCTCCAATTTACGCCAATCCCAATGACATATAGGGAGTTGTATCAAAGTTTATTTGACGCACACGTGGAGTCCCCATTTTATCTAAAACCGTTACAACCCCCATATCCCAAATGGTATGATTCAAACGCTCAATGTGACTATCATGCGGGAATACCAGGGCATTCAATAGAAAACTGCACTGCTTTCAAAAGGGTAGTCGAGAGACTTATTAAGATGGGGATCGTAAAGTTTCATGTGACACCTGTCGAAACCATTTTCTTCTGGTTTGGAAAACGGGGTCGACTTTAAAAACGGAAATAAAGTCGCCACCAATCATTTTTGAGGTGTGATCGGATCACCTTGAGATTGATCATTTTAATAAAACATTTTGATTTATTAAAATAATGATTTCGGTCTACGAAATTCAAGAAAAATGAGTTCGGGAGTCGGTTACGCACGAGGAAGGATTAGCACCCTCATAACGCCCAAAATTGGTACCGAATTGATTGATTAATGTCGTAATGTCGAAAATTTGAAAAGATTTTAAAATATGATCCTCTTTGTTTTAAAAACTTGAAATAATTAAACTAGATACCGAGACTCGCTTATTTCGAAGGAATAAAATATCATACCCAGTGAGTTAGGGCACGACATTTCAAATTCCCGAAACTGAGCTTGTCTTTATTTAAAACTCGTACATTTAAATTTAAGAAGGATATTCGGTAATTTGGGTCAAACGAAAAATCGAAACCCAGTAAGTTAGGGCACAATTTCTCAAAATTCCAAATACAGAATATTGCCTTTGCTTTTAGAAATCCTTATCTCGAAATAACAAAATGTCATGTCCAGTGAGTTAGGGCACAACCTTTTTGAATTCCCGAGAATAAGTTTTTATTCGACTGATGCGCTTTGATTTGTTTTAAAAAAAAAAGATAATCGGGTTTTTAGTCTCGACAAGAAAAATCGAAACCCAGTAAGTTAGGGTACGATTTCTCTAATCTCGAATTTCAAAAAATAATTGCCTAATAAATATTTGTACCGGACAAAGATTAATGTAACGTAAATTGGTAGCAAGATAAAAATAATGGTACAAATATGCATGGCAACATAAAGGACGAAGCTAAAATAACAAGTCTAAAATAAAAAGTAATGATTTAAAAGAACCAAAAATTTAGGACCAAAGAATTAAAACAAATAAATAAATAAGTATGGTGTAACACAGATTAGAAATCATAGTATTAACAATTATGATGATGACACGAACAATAAATAAAAAATTTCTGAAATTCCAAAGCTATATTAAAAGCCATAAATATATATATATATATATAAGAACGATAATAGAAAATGATAGATAAGGAAATAATGAGTAAAATACAAAAACGGAATAAAGGGAATATTAAGTAAATAAAATAAATAATAAGGCATTTGATTTAAAAGAAATAAACAAATAAATGATAATGAAATAACAAACAAAGCTTTTTTTTAAAAAAATGAAAATGAAATTAAATGAACCTAGGACCTAATTAAAATCAAAATAAAATTAGGGGGAAACAATTTAAAAATGAAATAACTTGAATTTAAAAAATATAAAAAAACCGGAAGGACTAAAATCTAAATGCGCGAAAACAACAAGGGTCATATGAGGAAATACCCCAAATTCCTTTTATGCGCACCGTTTAGGACAAAAATGAAATAGAAAAAGAATTGTAGGGGCGAATTTGAAAGAAAAATGAAATCTGAAATAGGGACCAAATCGAAACAGCCTCAAACGTGGAAGGACTGAGGGCGCAAATAGACCCTCGGTCCAAAAACACGCGGATCCTTGGCGGTATGGGTTGGGTCGCGGGTCGGAGGCCTTTAAACGACGCCGTTTTGCGTCTAGACAAAATGAATCAAAACGACGCCGTTTTGATTTACTATATAAACCAAAAAATCTGTCAAAAAAATCATTTGGCCCTTAATCTTAAAAAAAAATGAAACCCTTCAAAAAACACTCTCCCCCCATGCGATTTCCGGTCGCGATACCGGCGCCGGACCACCACCGATCCACCGCTTCCGGCCACCGTACACGGTGGCCAAAAATCCCAAAAATACCCTCTTTTTTACCGTTCTAACCTTTACGACTCCGATCTACCCTAAAACTATCTAAAGAGGCCTTTGAAGATCAATGGAAGACCGAAAGACCTTTCAGTTTCCTCCTTTCTGTCCACCAGAGAGGTAAGATCCCTTTTCTTTGTTTGTTTTACTTTGATTGAAACAAAAATGAAACGAAAAAGAAAATAACAAAATAGAAAACAACCTTTTTTTCTTTTTCTTTAAATCTGTTCTTTCTGTATTTCGTATTGATATTTTTGTGTTCGTAAAAACGTGAAGAAGATGGTTACAATTATTTGCTTCGGTTTTTTTATAACCGAATTCGAAATATAAAAATCCAAATACAATCGTTTTTTCTTTTTGCTGCGCTGTCTTTTGTCCTCTCTTTGTGCAAGTACGGAGGTATGGGGCTAGCTGTGGCAAAGTTGTACGTGGCACTCGGCGTGGGGCGTACGGAGGCGCGGACGTATGGCATGCGCGTACGTGGGGCTTGGCTGCGGCGCTGGTGGTTCCAGAAACCCTAGAGGTTTCTGGAAATGTTAAGACATTTGGGCCACTTGGGCCTACTGATTTTGGGTCTGTAAATTGGGCTATAGGTTGGGTAATGGTCAGTTCAGGTTTAGCATTTGGGCTCGGGTTTAATTTGTGGGTTTGTAAAAAAAACTTTGAAAGGGACTGTTTATTTTGTTTTTCATTTTTTTGGTGATATTGGGCCAGGCCAAAATTGGCCTATTACAGTTGCTCCTCTTTGCTCGTTGTCATGTAACGGGAATAGAGCAAAGACTTTAAAAAGGCCAATTTTGCCCAGTCTTGCGAATCCTGACTTCTTGGCGCTTCTTTTCTTCGAATAGCCTCATTCCTTCCCACTGGGTACAGGAATTGATGTTTCGAACCGCTCCAATAAAATTTTAGGGAGGAGAGATTTGTAGTTTCGATCTACTCCACTGGAACTTTTAAGGAGATAAGATTTGTCCTCAGTCTGTTCCACTGCTACTTCAGGGAGATAAGACTGATGGCTTCAATGGAATTTCAGGGAGAAGAGATTTGTAGCTTCAATCTACTCCGCTGGAACTTCAAGGAGATAAGAATTGTGACTCCAATGTAATCTCAGAGAGAATGGATTTGTAGTTTCGACCTACTCTACTGAAACTTCAAGGAAATAAGGATTGATCCTCAAGGTAATTTCAGGGGGAAGGGATTTGTAGCTTCGACCTACTCCACTGGAACCTCGAGGAGATAAGAATTCAGGGAGAAGAGATTTATAGCTTCGATCTTCTCTACTAAAACTTCAAGGAAATAATGATTGGTCCTCAATGTAATTTCAAGGAGAAGAGATTTGTAGCTTCGACCTACTCCATTGGAACTTCGAGGAAATAAGAATTCAGGGAGAAGAGACTTGTAGCTTCGATCTTCTCTACTGAAACTTGAAGGAAATAAGGATTGATCCTCAAATTAATTTCAGGGAGAAGGGATTTGTAGCTTCGACCTACTCCGCTAGTACTTCGAGGAGATAAGAATTATGGCTCCTAGGTGATTTCAGGGAGAAGAGATTTGTAGCTTCGATCTTCTCTACTAAAACTTCAAGGAAATAATGATTGGTCCTCAATGTAATTTCAGGGAGAAGGGATTTGTAGCTTCGACCTACTCTGCTAGCACTTCGAGGAGATAAGAATTATGGCTCCTATGTGATTTTAGGGAGAAGAGATTTGTAGCTTCGATCTTCTCTACTGAAACTTCAAGGAAATAATGATTGGTCCTCAATGTAATTTCAATGAGAAGGGATTTGTAGCTTCGACCTACTCCATTGGAACTTCGAGAAATAAGAATTCAGGGAGAAGAGATTTGTAGCTTCGATCTTCTCTACTGAAACTTCAAGGAAATAAGGATTGATCCTCAAAGTAATTTCAGGGAGAAGGGATTTGTAGCTTCGACCTACTCCGCTAGCACTTCGAGGAGATAAGAATTATGGCTCCTATGTGATTTCAGGGAGAAGAGATTTGTAGCTTTGATCTTCTCTACTGAAACTTCAAGGAGATAAGAATCAATCTTTAGTCTGTTCCACTGCAAACTCAGGGAGACAAGATCTATGGATTTACTGATGTTGCTACACCGTCCTCTGGGGGACTTGTCTTATAGAATCGGTTTTATGTGCTTATGCTTATGCAAAATGATTAGGAAGCTATGATCGGAATGAATCAAATGCTCCTAACTGAATGTGTTATGAATGATATATGTATGAATGCAAAATGTCATGAGAATGATCCTTTTTAATATTTAGGGTATCATCACTTGTTGCTCATCAGGGCTCTATCACTGACGTAGTACGCTGCCTTCTTGCTCGACTGGTATTTGGACAGAAAACCCGAAAAACAATCACATTTTACTTAACTGATTTGCCCCACTGTAACTTCAGGGTCCATTCCATTGTACCTCAGGGATATAAGGCTTGTACCTTCTTTAAACCATCCCACTGCGATTTAGGGTTATAGGATTCGAATTTTCTTCCATCAATTTTGTTTGTTACGCCATTCTCTGGGTGTCATGACCAGCTGTGTATGCCTGATATTTGTATGAATGCAGAATATCATTTTCTTTTCTTGAGAATGATCCCCTTTTATGCTTGGGTTGACATTGCTCATTTTTCTGTCAAGGTTGTATCACTGACACAATATCTAATCTTTTGATCAATCACTATTTTTGACAAACAATTCGAAGAAATGGTCTCAATTTAGACTCTCCATTCTCAAATATTTCCAGCCCTTAAGCATGGTAAGTTCTAAACAATAGTCCTGTTTCAGGTTCTTGTATTATTTACAAACTTCCAGAGTAATATGCGAAAATCCTTTTATGAATGTATTATTAGTCCACCAATCGTTATCTCAATGCGAAATGCTTGAAAAAGATCATACCAATGGACAAGAAGGAAATTGATTGGGAGCATAGCTCGAAACAAACAAGTTAATCAAAGCTAGCAAATGCAATTTAAGAAGAAAGTTTATTGAGAGTGTATTTTGAAAAGAATAAGGTAATCAAAGATAACAAACTCAAAATGGGTAAAAGGGAAACTAGGTGCCCCAGATATCGCAACCTGAGTTTCTCTGTACAAACTTCTTGAGAACCCTTTTGAGCTCAATATGTGTTTAGGGGATCCGGAGTACTTTTTCGATGCCCCAAGACGTAGCATACTTCTTCATTGTTAATTCAATTATAGCAAGACTACCATATGCCCCACTTTTGATCAAAATTTAAGCCGCTCTTTTCGGGTTTTTGACTCAAATCCCCTTTGGTCTCAAGGCGCCCTTTGCGGCCTTTCGCCTTGGCCTCTCCCTTTTTTTTTGATTTTTTGATTTTTTTGATTTTTTGATTTTTAATTTTTTTTGATTTTTTGATTTTTTTGTTGGTCTCAAGGTGCCCTTTGCAGGTTTTCACCTTGGACTCTCCTTTTTAAGTGAAATACTTCTTGACTGAATTCACCGGATTGGGCATATCCCTGCCATCCATTTTGGTCAATGTTTCCAGAACAAACTTTTTTTTCACTACATAAAGTCTTTTCTAGTTTGGCCTCCATTTTTCTCTGAAGTCCTTTTGTATATGAAGGATCTTCTTCAATATCAGGTCCCCCTTTGGGAATTTTCTAGGATGAACCTCTTTGTCGCAAACCTGCATCATCTGACTGTAACGGATAGCTATTAACTTTTCTCCACAAATTCGATTGATCACATCGGGATTGGATCCATTCTGCCTCATCCAACTTTAGTTCTGATAAAACTCGAAAAAAAAAGGAATTTCGACTTCAATGGGCGAAACCAATGAGAAATGTGTTACCCCGGTGACAGTCCTGGCCAACGTTTGATAAGCATAGAGGGTAAATAGTAACTTCTGTATGCCAATCTTTACAAGTCTCGATCTTTTTTATGATCTTTTGTTTTTCTTTTGGCCGCCTTTCACAGATCGATATGGTGTCTGATCTTTGAACAGACTATAAACTTTTGACATTGTGCGGTTATGCATTGTTAAACATGATCCTTTCTGGCATTCTTTCTTAGCATCTGATTTTTTTGGTTTTTTTTTCTTTTGCATTGAGAGTGGGATTTGATAACTGTCGACTTTGTAAGATTGGCATAAGAAGCGACTTTCACTCTTAATGAAGTAACTGACGACCACAAAGATGAATCGGTGTTGGCTTAGGAGCTTTTGATGAGATTGGCTTGATAACATCCACGCCCCACATATAGGAAGTCTGTGAAGAAATAGAGGAGGCACATAGGTCTTGTCTTCCTCAATTTTGCATTTACAGCATAACTGATGCAACCTCCCTTTTCTGGTGGACCAGCAGTACCTAAACCTCATGATTAGCCTGGCTATTGTAGAACCATTAGCATGTGTTCTTTAAACACCCTTATGGACCTCTTTTAAGATTTTCCCAAGCGTGTCTTAATATAATCATGCGAAAACATCTTTGAATTCTTGGAAATAACTTAATAATGTCTTGCCTTATTTCTACGGTGAGCTAGGCTTCCATCTTCATCTCCTTCATTAGCTCGCAATATCCACTGACCCTTTGTAAAGTAGGATCTATTTTTCATCTTGTTCTACCATCCTTAACAAATTAGATGATAAGTCACAATCTCTGTCATCTTCAAAGTCCTGAGATCCCTCTAGACACATATCTCGCCCAAAAGGAGACTCTAGGTCAGTAGCAGCGTCGTTCATGTCGTTGATATCTGGAGACCTGTTGTAGGTACGAAGACAGATTCCAAAGAATAAATGATTCTAAGGATGATTATTTGTATGGTATGATCATGAATGAAGAATGAAAGAATATTTGAATGAAAGTCCAAAAAAACAAAAGAATCTATAAATAGAAAGAATAAAAGAATACTTGCTCAAAAAGATGCATTTTGTTGAAATAAAGATTCTGGACACAAGCCTATTTCACAAAAGGACTCTTATTGCCTCTAGGCTTAAAGAAATAAGCGTGTTCTGAATATTACTCTAGATTAGTTCTAAAAATATAGAGATCTCTTCCACAATCCCATTGTTCAAAACACTCCCAAGTATGCAAGGGCTTGGAAACTTTTATTCCCCGGTTCTCTTTTCAGATTCCCCGATATTCCTTCTGGGCTTTTGACTTGTTCAAGGCATCGCAACTCTTTTGCCCCCACTTTCAACTATCGCATTTACTACTTTGTCAGAGCAATTAGGTTCTGAGGAATCATCGAACTTCGCAATTCCCATCTCAATGAACCTTTTGACCAATGTTTTAAACGTAGTGCAATTTTCGATTGAGTGACCCATTATTCCCGCGTGGTACTCACATTGGGCATTCTCATTATACCATTTTGGGAACGGAGGTTGTACAGGTCCCGAATAAAATGGAGACACTACATGCACATCAAAAAGACTTTGATATAGCTCCTTATATGTCATTGGTATGGGTGTGAACTGGAGCTTTTCTGTACTTGGCCTCGAGTTGGATTCCTGCCTTAAAAAGCCCTGATATCTAGTGGTTACGACCCTCGGCTGACTTACGGTGACCAATTTGGAATGTATGCTCAAGTTGTTCACTTCATTTTCCCTATTTCTTGGGGTTGATCTTTTGTCGGTTTCCAGATTACTGAAATAATTTTTGATTAATTAGAGTCTTTCTACAAATTTTAATGCATATGATGTGATGTAATGCAAATGCATGAAATACAATGCAAATGCATGGAATGAATGCAAGAGAGGTGTTGATTCTGAATTCAATTCCATTAGAAGAATTTTTCTAGAAAATAAATTTCTTTACATAAAACGAATTACATATGCGGCTTTGTCCTCATAGTCCAGGTGAAGACACTGATCCTTTTCTTCGTACCCGGATGTTATGGTCGTGTCCCGTGAACTTTCTCAATAGATGCCTCTTCTAGCTCTTTGTTGTTTGATCCAGGCCGTGACTCTTCACTCACTTATCCTCCACGATGCTCATAAGCTTCTTTAAGAAAATTGAGACGTGATGACTTTGGAATAATCCTTGTTGGCTTGAATCCCCGAGCAACGAGGCAAGGTCATATACTATCAAACTTTTCTCGTTGTGTTTACTTGGACTATATTTGGACGAACGTATTATAACCCACTTTATCAAGAAATTCATTTTCCTATGACAAACTCTTCTATTTAGCAATTGAATATGAATCAACACCTCCTTTCTATGATGATGAAGTGCAATGTAGTCATAAACAAAAGAAAACACGTTAGTATCATATACAGATGGTAAAAATCAAATCAAACAGAAAATAGTCAAACACCTATCCAGGTGACTGCTAGGGTTTAACATAGTTATACCTAAAGCGGGCTCCTAGGGTTCACTATATGTGGTTTGGTTCTAAAGAGAGGGTACCCGAACCAGTAGATTCCTCGATCCTCACCCATTATAGGCTCATACGGACCGAGTTTGGTTCAGGGGAATACATTTCCCTATGGCTGCACGGAGATGAAAATCTCACGAATACATAGTTACGGATGTATCCTGAAAGCGATCCACTATCCTGCATGGAGGTGAAAACCTCACGAAGGAGTAGCTTCTCACTCCCACTTAAAAGGGTAAGATCAAAATGGTCCTTATGCAATATGATGCGAGACTCAAACCACCGTAATCATATGAAATAACAATACGAACAAATGCAATAATAGGATCATAATTTTTCAATTCAGATTTTCAATTTTCAACAATAAGATAAAAAATAATCAATTTTACAGTTTGACTCTCTTATTTGTCCCCAGCGAAGTCGCCAAGCTGTTGAAACTATTTTTTTCTGGTTTGGAAATGTAACACCCCATACCCGAGTCTGAGGCTTAGACCGGACACGAGACATTACTATGCTTGAACTTGCTTAAACATTTATTTACGGGTTATAAAATTTTGTTCCAAATTAAAAACTTCTCTTTCTTAAACAAGTCATACATCTCATTGCCTTACGAGGCCTTAAACTTGCTTCCGGAAAACTTTTACAAGCCAAAAGAAACTTTTCTTGAAAACAGGGGCCACACGCCTGTGTTGGTATAGGGACACGCCTGTGTGCCCTTAAGACATGCCCGTGCCTTCCACCCGTGGTCGACACTGACTAAATCCACACGTCCTGGACACGCCCGTGGCCCTGGCCCGTGTGACAATTAAATTTCTAAGTGTCAAGTGCAGGCTTCACACGGCCTTGGCACACGCCTATGTGCCAATCGTGTGTATCACACGGCCTGAACAAACAGCCGTGTGACCAGCCCGTGGTCTAATCTGACTTAACGCACTAAGGTGCAGGAGACACACGGCCTAGACACACGCCCGTGTGTCTATCCGTGTGGGCACTTAGAGGCTATCTACCAAGCCTTTTTACCACTCTCATTTACATACATCATCACATAACTCCACATAGCATCAATTTAACTCTTGAATTAAACAAATTTAATCATTTAAAGAGACAAAGACTTCATCCCATAAACCAGGGAGAACTATTTTCCCATGTAATTTCAAACAACTTAAGCCATCATCTATGACTATACATAAACAAACTATAAGTTCTATTAAACCAACACAATTTGGCTACATCAATTAAAACTTAATCAACCTTAAACACTAGCCTTATACATGCCATGACCCATAAGGACTTGATACCTCACACCAAGTGTCTGCTCGATAGTGTGAAAACATCTCAGGCAATCTCCAACCCGAGCTAGCTAAATTAACCTATAAGAGATGGGAGAAAGAAAGGAGTAAGCAATAATGCTTAGTAAGTTCATATACAAATAAGAAGTAGTTACCGATATTCATTCACCAGGTATTATAATGACTTTTTCTTGCAAACTCATGGTTACCTACTCAATCATTCTTGAAGCTTACTCACTCTATCTCTTACCGCATTCTAACCGTACCACAAGTCGATTGCTCATTTAATTATCATACAACCCCGCACTTGATTACCACATGATCATATAAAACAACACATCAAGCATTTTCACTAAGCCACTCATACTACTAATTTCTCTCGTGGTTTCGCACTTAGCCCACCATCGCCTCTCTAGTAGGGTGGTATCGCACATAGCCCACCAATTATTTATACTTGTGGTGGTATCGCACTTAGCCCACCAATTGTTTATACTTATGGTGGTATCGCACTTAGCCCATCGAATGATTTTATAAGCGATGGTATCGCACACAGCCCACCGATTAATAATTTACCGTGGTAACGCATTACAAATTTCACCGTTAATAACATAGTTGATGGTATCGCATTACACCCCATCGATTAATGATTAATCGTGTGGTAACGCATTACACCCCACCGTTAATAACATAGTTGATGCCCACCATTAATAACATAGTTGATGGTATCGCACACAGCCCATCGATTAATGATTAATCAGGTGGTAACGCACACAGCCCACTGTTAATAACATAGTGATGGTATCGCACACAGCCCATCACTAACCATCAATAAGATGATATCGCACTTAGCTCACCGTTATTATATGTTCATGGATAGTTATCCACATGAAATTATCTATTTTAAACGTTTACCCAGGAACATCCTCACACACTACTATACTTACTTAACCTTCTACGATACTTGTTTGCATTCACACAATGCATTAATAAATCTATCTCATGCAATTAAAGTGCATTAGTTACACATAACCCACTAGGGTTCATTATATACTAAATTCATCTCCATTCAATTCTAACAGACACTTGTGCTTCTCATGGTACAACCACATACGTTCTCACCTTCAACTTACCCGTTGAATCACTCAAATTGTTAAATGACTCTCTTGAGTCTCATACATATAGCGTCGCCTTGACATCATACCCCAATAGGGTCTCACTTGAATTAACATGACAATGCCATGTCCAAGACATGGTCTTATACGAATTCTTACACCGAGGTCATATTCCAATCTGGTCTCACACGGAACCTTAACTATCATCATTTCTTACTATTTACATCTCTTACTATTCTTAGGTTCAATTCACTTAACAACTTATCAACAAGTACTTAATACATTCACTGCGTAATTATACATTTCACACAACATTGGAATATTTAAAATAACTCATACGTAATTACCACATCTCGCACATGAACTTACCTCGATGATTTAAAAGGCCAAAAAGGACTTTTTGCCCATATTTCTCTTTTCTCCCGTTCTAGGTCCGAAACTCATTTTCTTTGATCTAGAACAATAAAATTTAGTGATTTAATCACTTATAAATCATAATTCACCATAAACTACACTTTAGGCAAAATGACTATTTTGCCCTTACACTTTGGCAAAATTACGTTTTTGCCCCATCACATTTTCTTGTTAAACAAGCCTAGATGAACATTTAATCCTCTTACAACTATCCACAATTCCAACTATTTCATGCCTTAATGAACAAATTACAACTTTTGCATTTTAGCCCAAATTAGGTGTTTTCATAACAACACCTTTCACAAAAGTTGTTTATCAACATCCTATCATTCATTTTCTTCCATAAAAACTCATCAAACAACATAAAATCTATCATGGTAAGTCCCTAGACTTTCAACCATGTTGCAAATTAGCCCCCCCATTAGTTAGCTCAAGCTTTGGGGACTCCAAAAATGCAAATTTTATTAAGAAAGATCATCAAAATCACTTACTTGCTAGGGAATTTGTTGGCTGAAAGTTTGAGCTCCAAAACCCTTGTTTTTCTCTTCAAATTTTCGGTGGTTGAAGGTGAATGAATAGTAAAAGATGATAACATCTTTTATTCATCTTATTTTATTCATTTTATCACTTAATTCCCACCAATTTTGACCAAAATTAAATGCTCTTGTCCCCCTATGTCACATGGCCGGCCAACCCACTTAAACAAGGCAAAATTGCACATTTGAGACCTCCAATTAATAATCCATAGCTATTTGGCACCTCTAGCAAATAAAATAGAACTTTCGTACTTTACGCGATTTAGTCCTTTTTAGCGATTAAGCATGAAATCGCTAAAATTAAAGCAGCAAAATTTCCATCCATCCTTATAAACATGTTATAACACATAACATTACATGAAAATAATTTTCTCCAACCTCGAATTTGTGATTCCGAGATCACTATTCCGACTAGCCCCTAATTCGGGCTGTTACAGGAAAATGGGGTTGGCTTTAAAAACAGAACTGGAGTCGCCACCAATCATTTTTGAGGTGTGATCGGATCACCTTGAGATTGATCATTTTAATAAAAACATTTTGATTTATTAAAATAATGATTTCGGTCTACGAAATTCAAGAAAAATGAGTTCGGGAGTCGGTTACGCACGAGGAAGGATTAGCACCCTCGTAACGCCTAAAATTGGTACCGAATTGATTGATTAATGTCTTAATGTCAAAAATTTGAAAAGATTTTAAAATATGATCCTCTTTGTTTTAAAAACTTGAATGAATTAAACTAGATACTGAGACTCGCTTATTTCGAAGGAATAAAATATCATACCCAGTGAGTTAGGGCACGACATTTCAAATTCCCGAAACTGAGCTTGTCTTTATTTAAAACTCATACATTTAAATTTAAGAAGGATACTCGGTAATTTGGGTCAAATAAAAAATCAAAACCCAGTAAGTTAGGGCACAATTTCTCAAAATTCTAAATACAGAATATTGCTTTTGCTTTTAGAAATCCTTATCTCGAAATAACAAAATGTCATATCTAGTGAGTTAGGGCACAACCTTTTTGAATTCCCGAGAATAAGTTTTTATTCGACTGACGCGCTTTGATTTTTTTTTTAAAAAGATGATCGGGGTTTTAGTCTCGACAAGAAAAATCAAAACCCAGTAAGTTAGGGTACGATTTCTCTAATCTCGAATTTCAAAAAATAATTGCCTAATAAAAAATTTGTACTGGACAAAGATTAATGTGACGTAAATTGGTAGCAAGATAAAAATAATGGTACAAATATGCATGGCAACATAAAAGACGAAGCTAAAATAACAAGTCCAAAATAAAAAGTAATGATTTAAAAAAACCAAAAATTTAGGACCAAAGAATTAAAACAAATAAATAAATAAGTATGGCGTAACACAGATTAGAAATCATAGTATTAACAATGATGATGATGACACGAACAATAAATAAAATTTTTTTGAAATTTCAAAGCTATATTGAAAGCCATAAATATATATAAGCACGATAATAGAAAATGATAGATAAAGAAATAACGAGTAAAATACAAAAACGGAATAAAGGGAATATTAAGTAAATAAAATAAATAATAAGGCATTTAATTTAAAAGAAATAAACAAATAAATGATAATGAAATAACAAACAAAGCTTTTTTTTTAAAAAATGAAAATGAAATTAAATGAACCCAGGACCTAATTAAAATCAAAATAAAATTAGGGGGCAACAATTTAAAAATGAAATAACTTGACTTTAAAAAATATAAAAAACGGAAGGACTAAAATCTAAATGCGCGAAAACAACAAGGGTCATATGAGGAAATACCCCAAATTCCTTTTATGCGCACCGTTTAGGACCAAAATGAAACAGAAAAAGAATTGTAGGGGCGAATTTGAAAGAAAAAATGAAATCCGAAACAAGGACCAAATCGAACCAGCCTCAAACGCGGAAGGACTGAGGGTGCAAATAGACCCTCGGTCCAAAAACACGCGGATCCTTGGCGGCATGGGTCGGGTCGCGGGTCGGAGGCCTTTAAACGACGCTGTTTTGCGTCTGGACAAAATGAATCAAAACGACGCCGTTTTGATTTACTATATAAACCAAAAAATCTGTCAAAAAAATCATTTGGCCCTTAATCTTAAAAAAATGAAACCCTTCAAAAAAAAACTCTCCCCCCATGCGATTTTCGGGCGCGATACCGGCGCCAGTCCACCGTCGCCGGCCACCGTACACGGTGGCCGAAAATCCCAAAAATACCTCCTTTTTTACCGTTCTAACCTCTACGACTCCGATCTACCCTAAAACTGTCTAAAGGGGCCTTCAAAGATCAATGGAAGATCGAAAGACCCTTCGGTTTCCTCCTTTCCGGCCACCAGAGAGGTAAGATCCCTTTTCTTTGTTTGTTTTACTTTGATTGAAAACAAAAACGAAACAAAAAAGAAAATAACAAAATAGAAAGCAACCTTTTTTTCTTTTTTTTCAAATCTGTTCTTTCTGTATTTCGTATTGATATTTTTGTGTTTGTAAAAACGTGAAGAAGAGGGTTACAATTGTTTGCTTTGGTTTTTTATAACCGAATTCGAAAAATAAAAATCCAAATACAATCGTTTTTTTCTTTTTGCTGTGCTGCCTTTTGTCCTCTCTTTGTGCAGGTACGGAGGTATGGGGCTAGCTGTGGCATGGTTGTACGTGGCACTCAGCGTGGGCCGTACAGAGGCGCGGGCGTATAGCGTGCACGTGCGTGGGGCTCGACTGCGGCGCTGGTGGTTCCAGAAACCCTAGAGGTGTCTGGAAATGTTAAGACATTTAGGCCACTTGGGCCTACTGATTTTGGGTCTGTAAATTGGGCTGTAGGTTGGGTAATGGTTGGGTAATGGTCAGTTCAAGTTTAGCATTTCGGCTCGGGTTTAATTTTTGGGTTTGTAAAAAAAACTGTGAAAGGGACTGTTTATTTTGTTTTTAATTTTTTTTGGTGATTTTGGGCCAGGCCAAAATTGGCCTATTACAACACCAAGTGTAGAAAATCCATTACCTAACCATGGAGATAAGGGGGTAAATGCGATTGGTAAAAGTATCGTGAGAAGGATCAAGGAGGATATTGCGGAGGTAAAAACCCCGTTGAGAATTGTCTGGAGAGAAGTGGTAGGAAGAGGATTTATAGTATCAGATTCTGTGGAAGGATGTGAAGGAGTAAGGGACTATTGTGAGTTCCACAAAGCAGAAGGGCACGAGATCCAGGAATGTGTTGAGTTCAGGGTCTTGGTGCAAAGCCTTATGGACAATAAGGAATTAGAATTTTATGAAGAAGGCTCAGGGGGAGGAAGCATATACGTGACAGAAGGAGAGTTGACAAACCAAAAAGTCAATTATCCGAGGATCATCATCTCCCGACCAAGAAACACGGAAGGCGGAACACAAATGGCGCCAAAGGTCGTAATCCAGAAACCTGTTTCCTTTTCTTACAAGGATAACAAAATGGTACCTTGGAATTACGGCTGTAATGTGACAATACCAGGAGGAGAAATCCTAGCTAGCGATTCCAAGGAGGACCAAAATGAAGGATCTTACACACGTAGTGGAAGGCGTTATGACTCGGTAAATGTCAGAACAGAATCAGTGAAATCAAAGACCTTGGCAGTTGAACGAGAGAAAGGACCTGAGGCACTTATCAATGAACCAGTAAAGGAGGAAGAGGATAAAGAATTTCTGAAATTCTTGAAGCACAGTGAATACTGTGTGGTAGAGCAATCACAGAAACAACCGCTCGTGATATCGCTGCTAGCATTGCTTTTAAGCTCGTAAGTACATCGCGAGGCATTGGTGAAAGTGTTGAATGAAACCTATGTTACTAAAGATATATCTGTCAACAAACTTGACCGTCTGGTTAGTAATATAAGTGCCGAAAACTTTATTTATTTCAGTGATGATGAAATTCAACCTAGAGGCATGGGATCGACTAAAGCTCTGCACATCACTACTGCTGCAAGGGATATACTCGCCAAGTGTGTTAATCGATAATGGATCGCCTTGAATGTCTTACCATTGTCTACACCGAATAGATTGTTTATAGACAGCTTCACATGAAAACATGCCAGAACGTAGTGAGAGCATTTGATGGCACTGAGAGAAGAGTAATGGGAAGAATCGACATACCTTTGTTGATTGGACCAAACACATATGAAGTAGATTTTCTGGTAATGGACATCAAGCCCTCCTACAATTGCTTGTTAGGGAGGCCCTGGATACACTCGCAGAGCAAAGGCCTTCATCATTACATCAAAAATTGAAACTAGTAACTGAAGGTCGGCTAGTTACTATAAATGCTGAAGAGGACATCATAGCAACTATTATCAATGACGCGCCATATTTAGAGGCAAATGAGGAGGCTATTGAGTGTTCCTTTCGATCTTTAGAGTTCGTGAACGCAACATTCATTTTGGAAGGGAATGAGGTTTCGGTGCCTAGGATATCCAAGACTACGAGAATGGGCTTGCAAATGATGGTGGGGAAAGGAGCCTTACCAGAAAAAGGATTGGGTAGACATCTCCAAGGAGGGATTCGGGTTCCGATGCTGAAAGAGAAAAAAGATCGTTTTGGCTTGGGTTTTAGGCCCGATGCTAGACAAAGGAAGAAAGAGATGGAAAAGAAGCAGTAGAGAAGGAGAGTACAGTTGAATGGGGAAGAAGTCAAGTGGGAATTAATGGCATTCCCTCACATATCCCAGACTTTTGTATCAGGAGGGATAATTCACTCCGAGACAGGATTATTGAGAAACGAAAACCTCCATATCAATGCCATGCACGAGGAAGGAACTGAACGAAGAAACTTGTTGGGCATTCTTCCTTATGAACCTGGAAGTGTTTTCAACAACTGGACTACAGAGGAACTTCCTGTAGTTTTTAAAGATTACACAGAGTAATGTTCAAAACACACTTGTTGTTTTAAAGCCTAAAAAGATTTCATTTGTGAAATAGGCTCATGTTTAGACATCTTTGTTTCAATAAAATACATTTTTGATGATCAATTCGAGCAAATATTCTTTCATTCTTTTGATTTTCTGATTTCCTTCCAAAATTTTTGTTATTCTTATTCATATCATGTGAATAGTTGTTCTTGAATTCATTTGTTATTTGTAAATTCCTTTGTGCCTACCACAGGTCCCTATATATCAATGACATGAGCAACGATATTATAGATTCAGAGTTCCCTTTTGAGCGAGACATGCGTTTAAGAGGAATCTCATGATTTTGAAGCTGACAGAGATTGTGACTTGCCTCCGAATTTGTTAAGGATGGTAGAACAAGAGGAGAAACAAATTTTACCCCATAAAGAGGTGGTAGAGAATTTAATCTTAGAGGAAGGGAAGTAGTGAAAATAGGAACGCACATAGCCAAAGAGACAAAGCAAGACCACGTTGAGTTACTGCGGGAATTCAAAGACGTCTTTGCATGGTCATACCAAGATATGCCTGGGCTAAGTACTAATATTGTAGTGCATCGCCTTCCCATAAGAGAAGAATGCAAGCCGCCTTCGTAAAAGCTACGAAGGATGAGGCCTGATGTGGTGTTAAAAATAAAGAGGAAGTCAAAAACAGCTTTGATGTTGGTTTTCTACAAGTGGTTAAATACTCAGAGTGGGTTGCCAATATTGTTCCTGTCCCTAAGAAGGATAGAAAGGTTCGGATGTGTGTAGACTACAGGGACTTAAATAAAGCCAGCCCAAAGGACAATTTCCCCTTGCCTCATATTGGCATGTTAGTGGATAATAAGGCAGGATACTCACTGTTTTCTTTTATGGATGGTTTTTCGGGATACAATCAGATAAAGATGCATCCTGAGGATATGGAGAAAACTACTTTCATAACATTGTGGGGTACCTTTTGTTATAAGGTGATGCCATTCGGGCTAAAGAATGCAGGAGCAACATATCAAAGGGCCATGGTAACCTTATTCCATGACATGATGTACAAAGAGATTGAAGTATATGTTGATGACATGATCGCCAAATCTCGAACAGAAAAAGAACACATTGAAGTTTTGAAGAAGTTGTTCTTGAGATTGAGAAAATTTCAATTAAAGCTCAACCCGACAAAGTGTACTTTTGGAGCTCGGTCAGGGAAATTACTGGGCTTCGTAGTCAGTGAAAGAGGAATCGAGGTTGACTCAGATAAGGTCAAAGCTATACAAGAATTGCCTCCACCACGCACTCAAAAAGAAGTTCGAGGTTTTCTTGGAAGGTTAAATTACATTGCTCAGTTTATTTCACAATTAACTGAGAAATGTGATCCCATATTTCGTCTTCTTAAGAAACACAACCAAGGCGTATGGGACGATGAGTGCCAGAAAGCTTTTGATAAAATCAAACAATATCTGTCAAATGCCCTAGTACTATCTCCGCCTAATCCAGATAGACCATTAATACTGTATTTGATAGTGTTCAATAACTCCATGGGATGTGTGCTTAGTCAACATGACGAGTCAGAAAGAAGAGAAAA
Source organism: Gossypium sturtianum (assembly GCA_025698515.1). Taxonomy (NCBI): domain Eukaryota; kingdom Viridiplantae; phylum Streptophyta; class Magnoliopsida; order Malvales; family Malvaceae; genus Gossypium; species Gossypium sturtianum. Next base: position 50,223,743 of record CM046951.1, on the reverse strand, counting down.
GGCGATATATTATCTCAATAAAAAGTTCACTGAGTGTGAAATAAGATATTCGTCAATTGAGAAATTGTGTTCTGCCTTGATTTGGAAAACTCGAAGGTTGAGGCAATATATGCTATATCATACAACCTGGCTAATTTTGAAACTTGACCCATTAAAGTATATGATGGAGTCAACTGCTCTGAATGGAAGGATGGCAAGGTGGCTGATTTTGCTTTCTGAATTTGATATAGTCTATGTGAACCAAAAGGCTATAAAAGGGAGCGCAATAGCAGAATTTTTGGCTAGCAGAGCTTTAGATTATTATGAACCTTTGAGCTTTGATTTCCCCAATGAAGAGCTAATGTATGTGGCAACTAATGAAGAGTATCCGTGGAAGCTAAACTTTGATGGAGCATCAAATGCTGTAGGAAATGGAATTGGGGCAGTCTTGGTGTCCCCAAGTGGAGATCATTATCCATTCACATGCAAATTGGATTTTGATTGCACAAATAATATGGCAGAGTATGAAGCATGCATCATGGGAATTCGAGCAGCTGTAGAGCATAAAATCATAGTGCTAAAAGTATATGGAGATTCTGCATTAGTAATTTACTAGCTTAAAGGTGAATGGGAGACAAGAGACCCCAAACTGACCGACTACCGAAAAATAGTTTTGGGATTGATTGAGGAGTTTGATGACATCACTTTTAATTATCTCTCACGTGATGAAAACCAGATGGCAGATGCTTTGGAAACTCTGGCTTCTATGATTAAAGTAAACAAACTAGAGGATATGAGACCTATTTAGATGAGTATTTTTGAAGTTCCAGCTCATTATTGTAACATGGAAGAGGAGGAAAAGGATGATTACCCTTGGTATCATGATATATTGCGATACATAAGAAATCGTGAATACCCTGATCATGCAACTGAGAATGACAAAAGAACGTTAAGAAGATTAGCCTGTGACTATGTTTTAGATGGGGATATTTTGTACAAAAGAAGGAAAGATCAGGTACTATTGAGATGTGTTGACGCTGTTGAAGCTAGGAAAATTTTGGAAGAAGTTCATGAGGGCATTTGTGGAACACATGCTAATGGATTCACAATGGCTAGACAAATAATGAGATTCAGATACTATTGGTCCACTATGGAAGGAGATTGTATCAACTATGCCAAAAGATGTCATAAATGCCAGATTTATGGAGACAAATTCACGTACCGCCTTCACCTTTGCATGTTATGACTTCTCCATGGCCTTTTTCCATGTGGGGCATGGATGTCATTGGGCCGATCTCACCGAAAGCTTCGAATGGGCATCGATTCATCTTTGTTGTTATTGACTATTTCACGAAATGGGTGGAGGCTGCTTCATATGCTAGCGTTACTAAGTCAGCAGTTAGCCGGTTCTTGAAGATGGAATGCCCGAGAGGATCATATCAGATAATGCACTGAACTTTAACAACAGCACGATAGAAGAAGTCTGCAGTCAATTCAAGATCAAACACCACAACTCATCTCCGTATCACCCAAAAATGAATGGGGCAGTGGAAGCGGCCAATAAAAACATTAAGAAGATAGTAGGGAAAATGACTGAGACTTATAAGGATTGGCATGAGAAATTACCATTTGCACTCTATGCTTATCGAACGTCCGTCAGAACTTTTACTGAGGCAACTCCTTTCTCATTGGTTTACGGGATGGAGGCAGTCCTACCTATTGAAGTAGAGATACATTCTCTTCAAGTTTTGTCAGAGATAAAGCTGGATGAAGTGGAATGGATCCAGTCTCGATATGATCAGTTGAGCTTGATTGAGGAAAAGAGGCTAAGGGCTATTCGTCACGGTCAAATGTACCAAAAACGAATGATGCGAGCTTATGATAAAAAAGTTTGCCCAAGAGAATTTCACGAAGGGGACCTTGTACTGAAAAAGATCCTTCCCATACAAAGGGATTTCAGAGGAAAATGGATGCCGAATTGGGAAGGACCATATGTGGTGAAGAAGGCTTTCTCTGGAGGTGCACTAATTTTGACCGAAATGAATGGGAAAAGCTTACCCAATCCTGTGAACTCGGATTCAGTCAAAAAATATTTTGCTTAAAAAGGAGAAGAGGCCAAGGTGAAAACCAACAAAGGGCGCTTTGAGACTAAAAAAAGGGGGGGAGAGGCCTAGGCGAGAACCCGTAAAGGGCGCCTTGAGACCAAAGGGGTTTTGAGTTGAAAACCTGAAAAGGGCGGCTCAAATTCTGAAAGGCATGCAGTTATCTTGCTATACCTGAATCAACAAGAAATGAAGTATGTTACATATCGGGGCATCAACAAAGTACTTTTGATCTTCTAAACGCATGTTAAGCTCAAAGCAGTCTTCATGGAGTTTGTATATAGAAGCCCAATCTGTGATATCTAAGGCACCTGGTCTTTGTCCTATTCATATCAATTTACTATCCTTGGATTCTTTTTCTTCTCAAAGATGTTTTCCCATTTAATTTCCTTTTTATTGATAATTTATTCAGTTCAAACTATCCTCAAGATCAATTTATTTGTTGTCCATTATTACCATTCATAAGCATGTTGCATTGAAATAATGATTGATGAACTAATAATATTTTCACGTAAGAAGTTCTACATATTACTTTGAAAATTTCTAGATAATACAAGAAATCAAAAACAGACAATTGTTTAGAATTTCCATGTATAAGGTTTGGAGATATTGGAGAAAGAATAGTCTAAATTGAGATTTTTTCCTTGGATTGAATAAAATGATAAGATATCAATGTCAATCAGATATGAAAACATCTGGTCATGACGCCCAGTGAATGATGTAAAGAGTCAAAATTAATGGAGTAAGGTACAAATCCTATACTCCTGAATTGCAGTGGGATAGTTGAAAGATGCTGCTCTAAGGGTATAATGGAATAGACCCTGAGGTTACAGTAGGGCAAATCAGTTGAGCATATGTGATTGTTTCTTTGGGATTTCTGTCGGAAAATACTAGACGAGCAAGAGGGCAGCATAATACGTCAGTGTTGAAAGCCCTGGCGAATAGTGAATAATGACACCCTAAGGGACCATTCTCATGACATTTTGCATTCATAACACATCTAGTTAGGAACATTTGATTCATTCTGATCATAGCATCCTAATCATTTGGCATAAGCATAGGCACATGAAACCGATTCTACAGGTCATGTCCCCTAGAGGACGGTGCAGCAGTATCAGTGAATTCGCAAATCTTATCTCCCTAAAATAGCAGTGGGGTAGAGTTGTAAATCTTGTCTCCTTGGAGTCGCAATGGAGCAGATCAAAGATTGTAGATCTTATCTCCCTAAGCAGTAGTGGAGCAGATCAAAAACGGCGAGTCTTATCTCCCTGAAGTTGCAGCGGAGCAGATTAAAGCCACTAGTCTTATCTCCCTGAAGATGCAGTGGAGCAGACTAAAGATTGTAAATCTTATCTTCCTGAAGTTGCAGTGAAGCAGATCGAAGACATTAGCCTTATCTCCCTAAAGAAGTAGTGGAGTAGATGGAAAATTGTAGATCTTATCTCCCTGAAGTATCAAGTGGAATAGATCGAAGACAGAGAACCTTATCTCCCTGAAGTTGCAGTGGAGTAGATTGAAACCACCTGCCTTGCCTTCCTGAATTTGCAGTGGAGCAGGTTGAAAGTAGCAGATCGTGCCTTCCTGAATTTGTAGCAAAGCGGCATCGAAGACATCGCCTCATCTCCTCGAAGTTGCAAAGGAGCGCACTAAAACCACAAAATTTAATCTCCCTGAAGTTGCGGTGGAGTGGATTGAAATTGTAGCCTTGAAGTTGCAGTTGGGTTGGAGGCTAATTAAAAGACAAGGACCAAGAAGTCAAGACTCGGCAAGACCGGGCAAAATTGGTCCTTTTATGGTCTTTGATCCATTCTCGTTACACGACAATGAGCAAAGAGGGGCAACTGTAATAACCTATTTTTGCCTGGGCCCATACAAAACCCAAAAATAAAAAATAAAACAATTTTAAACCAAAATGTCCAGTCCATTTACAGCCCAATAAAACAAAAATTACAAGATTAAACTACCCAAAGCCCAACATAAGACCCACTAACCTAAAATACCTAAGACAAATTACATGGCCCAACGGCCCAAATTTTGTTTCAGAAATTGAAAACCCCGCTGACATCGCGCCACCATCAACGCGCAAATCGCGCCGGGATTTTTGCCGTTCACCTGCAAAACAAGTAAAGAACGCAGACAGTAGCAGCAAAATAGGATTTTTTTTTTATTATTATCAGTTGATTTAGTTTGGTTATAAAAACCAATCAAAATCATTGTAAAAGGGGGATTTTTTACAATACAATACACAAAAAAATAAAAGAACAGAGGTGATTTCCGATTGTTCCATTTCGCTTAGTATTATTTTATTTTATTTCATTTCCTTTTGATTCATGCAAATATTTTTTTAATATACAAATACTACTAAAAATGAATAGAACGAGTTTACCTTTCGATTTGCACTGAGAAACAAAGTTTCTTGGCCTCCGTCATTGATAGAGCGCGCGCGTCGCGATGTGGCGTGAGGCGCGTGCGACGGTCCGATGAACGGAGCTTGGCCGGACCAAGGCCAGAGCTCAGAGGGTTTTTTTTTTCTTCATAGGATTTCTGACTTTTTTTAAGGAGACTGTTAAAAGTGATTTTTTAAGGTTTTTTTAATATTTATAAGGCCCCTATACGACGTCGTTTTGGGATAAGTCTTTATTGCCCAAAACGACGTCGTTCTAAGGCCATAAGACCCGCACGTTGACCCGACCCGGGGAAGGATCCGCGTATTTTTATTTTATGGGAAGTTTGCGCGTTTGGTCCTCCCTCTTTTCTTGCGCACTTCAATTTAATCCTGATTCATTTTTTATTTTTAATTTGACCCTGGAATCTTATTTTTATTTCGATTTAGTCCCTGGGCCATTTAAATACAAATATTGGAACTGTACTGCTTTGGGAATAGGGCATATTTGCCCAGTGAGTCCTTCCTTTAGGGCACGCGTTTCAATTGGGTCCCTAGTTTGGTCTTAGTCTTTGTTTAAAATTTCACCCCTAGAATTTGTTTAAATTTAGTTTTAATCTTTTTTTTCTTTCATTTTTTATTGATTTTTATTTTTATTATGATTTAGTTCTTTTAATTTATTATTTATTTACTTATTTCAATACTTTGTATATATATATTATTTATTTTAAACTTTTTTTTATAAAAATTGTATATGTCATTTATCTTATATTGTTATTTTACTTTTATACTTGATCTTGTATGTAAAGTTTCATATTCATTTCGTAGTTTTTATCTTTTGCATATTTTTTTATTTACTACTTTATATCTTTTATTTGTTTATTCATGTTCTTTTATTTGCTTATTATTTTTATGTTTGCCTTAGTATAATCATTTTATTTCCTGTATCATTCGCCATTTTACGTTATTCTTCCTCTTAATTATCTATGTTAGTATTAAATGTTAGTATATCATGTAATTTTCGTAAATTATTTTTGGTATTTATGTTTTGTAATGTATTAATGCAATATTTTACTCAAATCATTGTTTTAAATAAAAATACATTTTGCTAAATTGTCACATTTTATTCAAAAGTTTTTTTAAAAAAAAATACGGTGATACATAATATTTGGGGGCTTCGAGAAAAATTGTACCCTAACTCACTGGGTTTCGATTTTTCTCGTTGAACTTAAGAAATCAAGTATCCTTTTTTGAAATCAAAACTCATAAGTTTCAAATTAAAACTTATTCTCGGGAATTCGAGATGTTGTGTCCTAACTTATTGGATATGACGTTTTGTTGTCTCGAGGTAAGGATTTTCTACAAATAAAGGCAAGCTTAGTTTCGAAGTCTTGAAATGTTACATCCTAACTCATTGGGTGTGACATTTTATTTCTTTGAGATAAGTGGGTCTTGGCGTACAATTTGATTTATTCAAGTTTTCTTTCAAATAAAAAGGATCGTATTTTAAATTTTTCAAATTTTCGACATTAGGACATTAGTTTATCAATTAGGTACCAATTTTTGGGCTTACAAGGGTGCTAACCCTTCCTCGTATGTAACCGACTCCCGAACCCATTCTCTTGAATTTCATAGGCCAAAATCAACATTTTAAATAAAGCAAAAAATATTTTATAAGGTGATCCGATCACACCTAAGCAAAAAAAGATCGGTGGCGACTCTCGTTTTCATTTTTTTTAAAGTCAACCCCATTTTTTAAAAAACGTAAAAATGGTTTCGACAAAAACAACTCTTGATAAATGAAAAATCTTCAAGTTCTTTAATAAATATCCATATAAATTATTATCTTGTCACATTATTATTAATTAAGATTGTCTAAACCCGCAGAAGGATGTGGGGGTGGAATGCTGACAATGCGATTAATAATCTCATCTGGTAGCCAAACCCGAAAAAAGGTCTAAGTTCCACGATCCTTCCTCCGTAACTATCTCCTAGAGGAAATAGTTCATATCAAGATTGTTTTGAGCTGGAATAAGGTTGATTAGGGGTCCAATTCCGGGAATCCAACTGTCCTTCCAACATCTTGTGCTAGTGTCGTTTCCTACTGACTAGAAAATGCTTTCACGAAGAAGAGGCCAAATCTTAGAAAGGACTCTCCATAGAAATGAAAAGTTCCCTCGATAAATACTATTAGGAATGCTTTCCTCCATCCTATATTTCGATCGGAGAACATGAACCCATAGAGAATCAGTGTTAGTCAAGATGTTATACCCCAATTTTAACATAAACGAAATATTTTGATCCTTCAACTGTCAAAGCCCAAGTCATTTACAAGCCTTGGGTTGACAAACTGATTGCCAATTAATAAGAGCAGTCTTTTTGCTCCCTCTAGAATTCCCCCAAATGAATCGTCTAGCAATGCATTCGATCTTCTCACAAATTCCTTGAGTAATCATCATGGACTGCATAAAATAACTAGGGATTGTGAGAAGAACTGACTATGCTAGCGTGACTCTACCAGCTAAAGATAACTACCTTACGTCCCACCACTGGAGTCTAGCTTTGACCTTATCCACCACAAATCTCAGAGAGTTGTTAGTGGTCCTTTCATGGAAGAGCAGAACACCCAAATATGAACCTAGATTATGGACCTTACGGAAGCTAAGAACTCCACATAACTGCGCCTCAAAGTCTTCATCAACCCTCTTAGAAAAGAAGACATTCGTCTTGTGAGCATTGATCCGATGTCTAGAAAAGGCACGAAAATTATCTAGTATTTTCTTGATAATTTTGGCATGTTCCAAATCAGCTCTACCAAAAATAACCAGATCATCTGCAAAAAAAAACAAAATGGAAGAGTGTCAACCCTGATCTTAACATGTGAATGGGATTCTATTAACCTGAGGTAATAGAAGAATGAATGATATGTCCAAGTCATTCCATGCATAAGAAAAACAGATAATGTGATAAAAGACACCTTTGTCTGATTCCCGTAACCGAACTAAACATCTGAGTTAGGACCCCATTCCAAAAGATCTGCATAGTCGTGTTTGTGATTGCCGACATAATAACCTTTTTGTGGAATTTTGGGATACCGGTCGCCTGTATGGAAGCTTTAATAAACTCCTAATGTACCCTATCATATGCCTTCTCCAAGTTAATTTTGATTGTTATCCATATCTTGCTCTTGCTTTTAGTTATCATGGAATTAATCACTTCTTGTGCTAGGATGATGTTATCTATGATATTTCTTGCAACGATGAATCATGCTTGCTCTAGACCAATAATCCTAGGAAAGACCACCTTGAAGTGATTAGCAATAACCTTCATAACCAGTTTATAGAGAATTGAGCATATGTTGATAAGATGAAAAAGAGAGAAACTTTCAGGATTCAAGACCTTAGGAATTAGAACAATCAAAGTATTATTGAGCTTTCTGTCTATAACTTGTCCAGCGAAAACGTTCTAAACCCATTCACAAATGGCTCCACCAATCTGGTCCCACTGACTTTGAAAAAGGAGGGCGTGAAAACCATCACTACCTGGTGCTTTCAATAGAGCCATATCGAATAGAGCAACCTTAATCTATTCCTTTAATACCTTTTTACCCAAGAAAAGCACATCACTATGATCAAGTTTATGAAAGGAGCTACGAGGTAAATCCATTATTCGTTTCGGCTATTCACCATAGAATTTCTAGAAGAATTTAATCGCCTCATATTAAAGCTCCACTTCATCATAAATCCATTCACTGTCCTCATTTTTCAAAGCAAAAATCCAATTATGTTTCCTCCCCTAAATTGTGTGAGAGTGAAAAAACTTAGTATTACAGTCCCCAAAATACAACCAACCACATCGAGCTTTTTGTTTCCATAGCAGCTCCTTGTGGTGTAGAACACATTATAATTCCTCCCTAACTTGCGGTTCTAACTAGCTTAAGGTAACAGAGTTTGACCTTTTCAAAGCCCTTTGAATCATTGACAATTTCTACATCAGATACCTTTTATGGGTACCAATATGGCCATAAGCAGACTTGTTCTAGTCTTTGATATTTGAGGTCAATTGATGCAGAGACTCGACCATGTTATCATTGAAACATCAATATTATTTGACAAAACTTGAAAAATTTGTATGCTCCGCCCTACCGACCAGAAATCTAAAAAGACCCCTCTTGGGTAAATTAACCACTAGCTTGAAAGAGAAGAATAACAACCAATGATCTGACTTAAGCCTAGGAAGATGGGTGACACAAAAATTGGGAAAAGCATCCAAGCATCATTTCTAATTGCCCTATCAAGCCTCTCAAAGGTCCCACCCCGATGCCACTTGAAGGCTAGACCCGTAAACCCCAAATCTTACAAATTGGCCCTATCAAGAAATTCTCTAAATAAAGGACACCCTACTCCAATCTGACTACCTCCTTTTTTGTCACTAGAAAAAAATAAAACATTAAAATCTCAGTTAGCAGCCCAGGGAATATCTCTAGACAATAATAATGAATTAAGACCCTCCCAAAGCTTTCTTATTTTCTGTCTATCAGGACTCCCATAAACAAAGACAATGTGAATAGCTAGAGAATGAACCCCTCTTAAGAAATTGAATGCAAATGAATTGGGGATGGTTACGGATTACCACAACTATAACTGAGTCCTTCCAACCAACCCAAATGCCTCCAGAAAACCCAACAGCCTCTACCTTGTGAGAATAATGAAATCCTAAACTAGCAATGATTCTATCTATTTTGCCTCCATTGACCCTTGTCTTAAGCAAACTAACAATATCGGGATTGTGTTCTCCATTGTATACGCAGAAAATTAGGGGAAACTTGATGTTGGCACATCTTTGATAATTCCAAGAAAAAAAGGCAAATCCATAAAAACCAACAAATAGAGAAAAGAGAACCAGCCTTACTGCTTGGGAAGCCCGGCCTCCTCCAACTGCTTTCCATCAAAAATTAAGGAATCTTTGTCCACATCATTGCTAAGTTAAGATTTGATTAACTCAACCATGGATTTCATAGAGTCAGACAAGGAAATACAAGTAGTTTTGACTAATTTAAACTTGTCCCCACGATCTCTAATGGTTCGACTAAGCTTTCGACCAATACAAACTGAGTCACCTTTACCACCTCTACTTTTAGAGCAATAACTATCGGTACCTCTATTAGTAGAATCAGCCTCACCCGAGCTACTGCCTTTATTTGGATCAATATTTTCTTTAAAGGTAATCATCGAATGTTTCCCCGGATCAAGCATCACATCATTCAAAGTTACAATCGCACCGCCAGTATCTTCAAAATGATTAAAATGTGTAATGGTTACAGACCTTAAGCCACGTTTCTGGGCATTAGCAACTTAAGTAACAAAAGTCGAATCGATTAAACCACTAGACGAACAGTCGTGGGCGTCACCTGCAGAAGAAAAATTACAACGTGGGCTGGAAATAAGCCTATCCACTATAGCAAGACCAAAGCTGTCATGGTCAGAACCAAATTCCTACACAAGTTACTTCTTCATTTTCTTAGTTGCTAGCCCAACATAAACACGACCTAAGTTGGCCTCTCCTCCAACACACACCCCAACTGACTTAGCAAGCCCCACTAGGGTCTCAAAACCCTCATCTAAGCCCCGACTTGTACCAAACCCATTACCTAAATTTTTCTTAAAATTTTCCTTAACCCTATAACCTTTAGCAACTGTTGGTATACTTTCCTTTTCTCTTTTCGTCTTACTCGAAGAATGCTCACCAGCCACACCTTCATCGCCTTCTATCTCCCCCACTTCATTAAATGTCGAAAATCTTGAACCCAAGATTATCTTCTCTACATTCCTATCCTTGAAAATTCGTGATTCACTCTTGCCACACTAGGATTTCCACTCCACCATCATCCATGGCCCATATACTGTTCTAATCGCTCCTCTTACTCTGATCTCGATCTCTCTTGGTTCAACAATCGTCGACTGCTTTCCACTCTCATGATTTAGATCTACGACCACTGAGGGACATAACTCATTGACGTGCCTGTACTTACCACAAAAGAAACAGGTCATCGGAACAACTTCATATTCCACTCATTGAATTTCTTCGTTCACCGATACTTGAGAAACAAGTGGCCTATCAAGGTTGATAAACACTACCATTTTGGCAAAGCAACCCCTGGTCTTACTATCCATCTTAAAGTCAAGTTTTGCTACCTTTCCTACCATGCCCCCAATTGCCTTAAGAATCATCCTTTTGTACATAAACCCCGGAAGCTCCGGCAGCCTAATCCAATCATAACCACGCTCAAATACGGTTGCAACGGAGAGAAATATTTGGTCTATGGTTGGACAGTTAGGTATTGGCCATAGGTAACCTAGGGTCCTTGAGTTAACACTCTATCATAATCCTCGGTATTCTGGAACTTAGCCAAATAATATTTGTTTTCTATGTCCGTAAGGTGAAATGATATTGATGGCTTCTAGAGGCTACTAATCCTATTATGGAGAGCAACATAACCAATACTACGACCCAATAGCTTCAGGACTACTGTCGTCTCCATCTCCTTATAAAGAATTTGCTTAATGCGATCTGAAAATTCTATTGTCGACACCCCGTTAACATAGACCTTGTCACATTGCCTTCAAACAAAACAAGGTCTTCGTTGCTTCCACCGCCAGATCCAATAACCTTCTTGCCAGAGCCGGCTGAACCTTTCCTTAAAAGTTTATCCTTCTAAGATAGAGTCGGAGTTGGCTCTAAATCTACAACCATATCAACATTCGCCTCACAGTATACTTCCTTAAACCTTACTTTCTTAGTATGCCAATCCTCGAAAGATCGAGTCTCATCACCGCCACCGTCACTCAAAGAGTTTGCCATTGTATTTGATTACAAATTTTAATAATCAATTGAAAAGTGGGTGCTTTGTGGCGTTGGTTTAAAACCAAACTATAGAAAGAAAAAATTTCTTTGGGAATTTCCAATTTAGAATTTTGTTTGTGTTAGGGAAATAATTTAAAGAAGAAAAAAAGTTTAGAAGAGAATCGTGCTGATAACGTGTTGTGAAATAAATAATAAAGTGAATAAAAGAACTAGAAATAGGAGAGCAAAATAAAATTTTATATTTTATTGATAAATAAAGATTAATTTACAATACTTCTCCAAAGTCCATATTTATAGACATAAGAAATATATATAATAAAAAATTCTACTAATAATAGAGATTGATATGCATGATATAGAACTCTACTTAATAATAAAATATTCATAACAAAATTTGATTTATATTTTATATGATTTTAAAATGGGATTTAAATGCATTATCACTCCTTTCCTATATATTCATATTCTTTTCTTATATTTTCATTTAAATATGATTGTTGTTTTGGGTTTAATTTTAATTCTTATTTTTTTTATTTGTAATTTAACTTTTATTATATTTTCTTAGATTTTAATTATATAATTATTTTTTCCAATTTTATAAATAAAATTCAATAAGTTTTAAATAATAATCTAATTAGAATTATTAATTAAGTATTTTACATATGCTTTATTATTTGTTTGGTTTAATATTATATATATTTATTTGTTAACAGGTCATTATGGAAAAATCTTCAAGAATTAATCTTGAGCAAATAAATAAAAGAATTGACTATAAAGGTAGATTTTTACAAGCATTTATATTCTGAGAATTGCTTTATAACGCATGGATATAAATAAATAATGGACAAATATTCTCAATAATTTGTTGATAAAAAATACTAACGGGATGAGAAAGCCATATATATATATATATATATATATATATGATTTACATAAGATTATTTATTTTATGTAATTTGGTTCCATATATCTTATCAATAGAATAAAATCCATGTATCTTTTATAATTAAAGTTCTCATTTTCCCTACATTTGATTAGTAATATCATATATTAGTATTTTATCTTTGTATATAAAAATGGTATAATGATTTATTTAACCTTCTAACTTTATAAAAAATTATTTTAGTCCTCCATTTAAATTTTCATTTTTTTTTAACTTTTAAACTTTTAAATTTTCATTTTTTTTTTAACTTTTAAACTTGCGTTTTTTGTCAAATCACTTAAAAACAGATGAAAAAATTAATGTTTGTTAACTTTGTTGATGTAACATGCATATGGATTGCCATGTGGATCCTACATCAACAATTAATTAATTTTTAAATTTTAAAAAATTCAAAAATATATATAGAAATTATTTTTAAAAAATTAAAAATTAACATTATAAAAAATTATAAAAATATATTTTGATTTTTTAAAGATTAATTAATTACAAACATGGCATACAAGTGGCAATCCACATGTATGCCACATCAATAAAGTTAACAAACGCTAAATTTTCTATCTATTTTGGAGTGATTTGACAAACAATGCAAGTTTAAGGGTTAAAAAAATGAAAAATTAAATAGAGGGCTAAAATGATTTTTTTGTAAAGTTAGATGGCCAAATAAATCATTATGCCTATATTTTTTTACCATTTTTTACTAATATAAAATAATTTAATCTATTTTAATTAATACATCCAATTAACCTATTTATCGCACTAGAAAAAGAGAAACAAAAATTAATTAGCAACATTGGAGCTGCACAAAAAAAAAATTAATATTTTTTTTAGAATTAAAAAACTATCCTTATTAAATTATTTTTATAAGAAATTTATAGTTGGCATGATGATAAATTTGGTCCTCAAATTTTAATTTTTTTAATTGATTTTACTTTTATTTATTTTTAACTAAATTCAACCATTAACATTTAAAAAAAATCAAATTAATTTTATTTTTTTTAAGTAAAAGGAAAGCTAAGCCATAGAGACAAGAGAAAGTATAAGGCTCATCAAAGTATGCACAATCTCAACTGGTAGCTGATCAAATTCGTGCAATATGAAATCTTCACTAGTTTGACAATCGCGTCATGAGATGCGCTACATAATTGGCATCACCAAAAATATGGCTCACCTTCACATCCCATTCTTTACCGCATAATTGAACAGTACTACGGACCAAGGCTGTAGCTGCGTTTGTGATCTTATCTACTATACTCAAGGAGCTATCACTCTCTAATAAAACCTTTCTATTCCCCTCTCCATTCTAACAGCAGGCCATCGTGAATGGCCCGTTGCTCTGCTCTTAGACCAACCCCCAATTCCCCTGCTGTAGCCTCGAAGCCAATTACCCTGCTGCATCTCCAAGTCAAATTACTTTTATTTAATGAAAATGTCTACTAAAACATTAATTATTTAATGATATTGGCATGATAATTCACACGGCAACCCACATATATTTTATGCTGATATAACATTACTTATCTCATATATTACGTCAAAAAATAATTTAAAATTTACAAAAAAAAAAGCATGAAGTATACTTGAATTATTATGCAGAGTGTTATATTTAAAAAATTAATATTTTAATCTATTTTTTTATTAAAAATCAGTTAGACCTTTTTGAAATATTGATAGTTAAATTTAATTATTTTTAAAGAGTAAAATTAACAAAAACTTGTATTACCCCTTTATTATTATGTGATGTATATTTTCAAAATAGGGGGTTGTAGAAAAAGTGGGTGTAATTATTAGGGTTAAAAATGAAGGAATTCCTATTGATAACATACTTTCCCTTCTTTTGACTAGAGAATACATATCATAGAGGGACCTTTAATTCAATTTGGATAAAAGCACTAAAGTTTATGTTCTGATTTAAATTCCATTACGTGTAAGTCAAGTTCATTAAATATGATTTATACTTGAAAACTCTTTCAAAACAATACTTTTATCTTTCTTTTGCATGGAATTGGATTTCTTATTTTATTTTGTTTTTACTGTGTTAACTATCTATAACTCCCTGTTCCTTTAATAATTAACAGAGAAATTTGGGTAATTTGCATTTGAAGTAATAAACTTTTAATTTTATCAAATTTAATTCCTAACAAATTAGATCACTTATGCCAACTTTGTTACTTATTTTTAATGTAGAAACAAACTTAGCATGCATAATATGAAATCAACTTTGAGATTTTTCGTGTTGAGTAATGTATTTATTTTCATAATAATTACTTAAATGAGTTAACATAAGCAATTTAATTAGTTAATAATAGAAATTTAGTTATGTAATTTGATAAAAAAAAAAAAAGAAGTAAAGGTTTGTGACTTATATGAAAGTTAATATTAGATTAAGTGACCTAAAAGGTAAATTACCCGAAGAAATATATATATATATATATATTTTAAAAAGGCGTACACGTATAAATTAGCTTATCTGGGTTAGTGACGAAAGCGGAGTATTATCTTTGAATAAAGGGCCAATAAACGTAGGCCCCACCCATTCATGAAAATCAGTTAATTAGGATATAATTTTATATGGAGCTTCTGATAAGCACTGAATTCAGTGTTTGAATCATTTTTAACAACTCTCTCTCTCTTCTTCTATTACTTCTAATATAATTTTATGTTCATAATTTAGGAACCATAATTATCCATCCAAAATTTCATTCATTTCCCACTTCAAATAACCTTCTTTTTCTATGTTTGGCTGATCTCAACGCCTCTTTGGAAGCTTCATTCATTTCATCTTTCTCCAGAGCACCTTGCTGTGGTATATTTTCTGGGTTTCTTGTTAGATTTCATGTATTTATGAGTTGGGATTTTCTCTCTGATTATAGCTTTTAAAGTTTCATTTTTTATTTCTTAGTAGAAAATTGCTTTTTTTTTTCCAGAAAATAAATGAACATAAATACAGAGCCTTTAGAAAGGATTCATTGCAGTTAAACCAGAAACATATATTTTTCTTTTTCAGTGGTTAGAAATGAACTTACTTGTGGGATCTGGGTTTGTTAGTTTCAGTAGTGAGACTAATCCAACCTTGACTACTTCAATCACATGAAACAACCGGGTTAATCAAGAAATTTTTTATTGAGTGTCAGAATTTAAGATGCTAGTTCTCCATTGCTGTTGCGGTTGAAAATTCAAAGACTCTTAGGCTAGTTCTCCATTTCCAGCTTTTGCGTTTGGGTGGAAAAACATTTTTCACCGCTTTTTTGACCCTAAAACCCGAGTGTTGTCCGTTGTTTCTGCGGTGAAAAAGCATTTTTAAAACCCTAAACGCAATGAAAAACGGGGCTTACTCGCTACTGAAGAAACAGTGTGGTGTTGGACACAGTACTGCAATGTTCACTTTTGTATCAACTATCAATGTTTGTATGTGGTCCTGTAGGGCAGGTTCTAATAAATGCTCAACAGAAAAAAAGCAAGGAAACGATCATGGATTTGGGGTTGATTTTATTTGGACTTGTAAATTCTTAAAATCCCTGATGTGTGCATTTGGAATGTATGGGGTATATATAATCTCTTGTTTTGGTAAAGTAGTAAAAAAAAAAAAAAACTTCGAGATTCATCAATTAGTTCATGTAGGACCTTTGTTTGCCCTGCAAATCAAACTTTTGGTGGTAATGGTGGTTGGTGCAGACAATGATAGTACGTAATATGCTTATGGGGGAAAGAATACATTCACGAGACCGATTTAGCAACTGGAGGCTTGATATTGACAACATGTCATATGAGGTAATGTTATGTTCTTAAGTTTGTTATATATTTCTTCATATAAAAGAAATCCATCATTTGCTATTGGTTCTATCAATCCTTGTCTACTCTTGATTCGGTAGAAATAAATGCAAATAATCTATATGTTGAGCGCGAGTATCTGTTTTGGAGTGTCTCACTTCGTCAACGGCAGAGATATTTTCCTGGGCTAAACCGAGTGTAGATACTCCGGAAACAATACCTCCACCGTTGAGGGAGTGAGACACTCCAAAACAGATACTTGCCTTCAAGACTATGTTATCTACATCTGAGTGAGTTTAGGTATGAGAGTACTTTAATAAGACAATGAAGGATCCGAGTAACGTGTTCTGTTTTATTTTAAAACAGCAATTACTGGAGCTTGCAGATAAGATAGGGTATGTCAACACTGGATTGAAAGAAGAAGAGATAAGTAGATGCATAAGTAAAATTAAGGGGTCGATGAAGAATGATTTAGCACCAAACATACCCATGCATGTGGATAACAAGTGCAGCATTTGTCAGGTTTTTCAGTATTTGCAACTCAACTGTAGTGGTTACCCTGATTTTTTGTTAAACTGATGATTCATGGATATGTATATATAGGAGGAATATGAAGATGAAGGAGATGAAGAGATGGGGAAGCTATGTTGTGGACACAGTTTTCACATTCAATGTATAAAGCAGTGGCTGCTGCAGAAAAATGCTTGCCCTGTTTGTAAGACTGAGGCATCACCTCGATGATAGCAGCAGCAGCCATGGATGAATTCAATTTAATCCACTTGTTGGTGGTTTACTTACTGTTTCATTTATTTTAGTTTAGTCAAAAATTAGTGTTTATATGGATGACAATGGTAGCAACTTTGCCTCCAAATCAAATATGATGGTGATTGTTTTGCTTTCATAAAGGAAAATAATTAACGTGGCGTGATTGGAAAAATGAAAGTTAAAGCAAGAAGAAATGTAGCTTTGAATAAATAATTTCAAAGTATAGAATCCATACGCAATGAAACTCCATATAAGTCAAAAAGGGTGCATTTGTTTTCTTGGAATACATAAAAATTCTCTACCAACAAAATATCTTTTCGTAATAAAAATAATTTATATTACTTGAGAAAAATCAATAAAAATATGCGGATTTGAATTTGCATCAATTAGATTAGTAAAATCTTAAATTTGCCACTTGTAATATCCTAAATTTTTGGGCCTATGCATTTAATGGGTGAATATGTGTAATGAGTTAATTTGAGCATTAGGGGTCCAAATTGGGCTCAGATTGGGTTTGAAGCCTTAGTTAAATTTTTATTTGGGCACTATAGGGTTTAAAAGGTGGTATCTCGAGTTTAAATTATCAAAATGGGCTTGTGGCCAAAGGGTCGATGGCGCCACTTAGGGAAGCAAGTGACGCCACACAAGGGAGTAAGGGGGCCCAAATTTAAGTTACATGGAGCCCAACTCTTTTAATTTAAGTTAGCTAAATTTCGGCATTAGGGTTAGGTAGAGTGGACGGCAACAAGGCTAAAAATAGGAGGATTTATGTGAATGGGATAATGTAGATAATATAGTTGATAATATGGAAGAAAAAAAGTAGAAAAGATAGGAGCTATCTACAAGGCTAGGAGTTGGCGAAATTCCATCACCTAGAGAAGTGAAGAAATCGGTTTCTTTATGGCAAAAGAGGGTGCCGAATTTTCCCTTTTTATTTGATTAATTTTTAGTTATCGGAAGGGCACTTTCGGTTTTCATAGGTAAGTGCAGAAATTTCTATAAATAGGAGGGTTCTCTTCTTTATTTTTCTAAGCATTTAGGTTTCCACCTTTTCTTTCCCTTCTTTCTTCTAAAAGTCAAAATCCCCATTATTCTTTTCTCTTCTTTCTCCTAAAAGCCGAAAACTCCATTATTCTCTTCTTTCTTCTAAAAGCCGAAAACTCCATTATTCTCTTCTCTTCTTTCTTCTAAAAGCCGAAAGCCGAAAACTCCATTATTCTTTTCTCTCCTTTCTTCTAAAAGCCGAATCTCTATAAATTTCTTCGAATCATCTTCTCTTCTGATTTTTCACAAAAAGCCGGAATCCTCTAGAGTAGCCGAATCCTCTCTAGTAAGGATCTCTTAGATCTAAAGTCGGAAACACTAGTTCCTAAATCTCATATCACTTTTTGGGATTTCAAGGCGGATAAGCGGTGGTGTTGGCTACGGATAGCGTCGACTTAGAGGTCTCGTTCTAACGGTGTCAGTGTGTAGATCTCTAACACACTAATTAATCTGACTAAATGTATGTTATGGGCTAAAAGCGGAAAAAGGTTGTATAGTAATCAGTACTAAATATATGTTATGGGCTAAAAGCCTAAAAAGGTCAGTATAGAGTCCGATTACCCAAAAAGGGTAGGCAAGGGATGCTAGGTACGTAATCATAGAAACTTCTCTATGTGTATCGATGTATGTGATAGATCGTGAACTTTTAGGTAGTATATTATTTTGATTCTGCATGTATGTATGCATGGGATGGGATTGATATAATGAAGGGGAAGAAGGTCGCATAGCGATCGGTGGCTTTGCCACATAGGTCACATAGTGATCGGTCTTTATGACAGGCAGCAAATTTCGGCTATCGAAATGCTACGATGTATTATTAAGGTCGCATGGCGATCGGTGGCTTTGCCACATAGGTCACACAGATGATCGGTCTTTAAGACAAAGGCACACCGTGTCGATATGGTGTGTAGCGGTTGGAGGGTTGATTGTAGAAATCCCCAAGGTGTGATGGTTGGTACGGGTTGGTGTGTAGAGGATGGATTTCTAGGTCGGGATGGGCCATGATGCATATATAGTTACCCTTGTATACGGGCCAAGGCCATAATGTGTTTGTGGGCCAAGCCTTTTATGTGTTTTCGGGATTTACACACCGAGTCTTGGTGACTCACCCTATTATTTTTCCCTAACTTTGCGGATGAGCGAGAGATCGTGGACATGGGAGCAAAGGCGGACTCGAGGGCCATCAAGTTTTTATTCCTATAGATTATTTCTGGTTTTTCCTTAAGTTTTTAATTTTAGAAACATTTATGTAATAAGGCCCCATAGTTTATACTCACTACTTAGTTTTTAATATTTGCAACTTATGGAACTTTGTCAAAGGTTTTATTATTCAAAATAATAATAATACAAGGTTTTCTTTTCAAAAGTCACTTGTTTATTCGAATTTTGCCTAATAACTTATGATTTACTAAAACCAACTTAGCAAAAGTTTTCAACGTACAACCCGTAGCATACCAGATCTGGTCGAAACTTATGGGCCGGGTTTGGGGTGTTACATTTTGGTATCAGAGCCCGTTCAAAACTCGAGTATGTGAAATGGGTCTAGTCTTGTTTTAAAGTTGATAAGAATTTGGAAAAGTTTGGGTTGAGAAATGGCCTTCGAGTCTACCGGCACCCGATCCACGCAGGTAAGTATTCTGAACTTTTGGATGTGATATGTATGTTGGGCTTGATGGGCTTGATGGACGTAGGCTAGTATATTAGACATTGATGGACTTTAGGCTTAGTTTAAACAACTCTCTAAATTCATAAGATTTAATCCAACCAAACAAACCTGTGAACAAGTCGCCGAGATAGGGTGTGGCAACAAGCATATGCATGTCTAGGATTGGATTCAGGAAGAGCTTGGTATTTAAGCAGTCCTAGTGACTCACCTCCTTTTCATTGGAATCCTACAGTGCGTAGTGTATTTGCTCACCTTAGTCATGAGGACTTGTTGACGGGCCAAAATTTATAACTAAAACCCGAAAGGGACCAGCCATCCTATTTTGTAAAACTACTAAATTACCCCTGATTTATAAATGACCAAAATATCCCTGATTTGTAAAATTACCAAAATACCCCTAGATTGTAAAATTACAGAAATACCCCCGGATTGTAAAATTACCAAAATACCCTTCTTTCACAAAATCACCAAGGAACCCTATTTTAGAAAATCATGAAAATACCCTTGTAGGATAAATTACGAAAATAGCCCTGTAGGATAAATTACGAAAATACCCCTGGGTAGTGAAATGACGAAAAAACTCTATGTGTTGAAGGTGGGTTCGTGGATGTTGCCTGTATGTTGATTATTGAGTGTATGAAGTTTCTTAGAACTAGGAGACAAACTTAAGACTAAAACTTGTAGATGTAATTTTGAATTCGAAAGAACTACTCTTAAACTACTGTTCATAAGACTGTTCGTGGTTAATCAGTGAAAGAAACCTATTAATTCATAAAATTTCTAATCAGATAAACGTCAATCGGAAGAATGAGTGCAAGGGGACGAAGACGCTCCAGATGCGAATACCGGTGCGTACTCTATCATATTATCCTAAGTAGCTTTAGAATTAGAGTTCGCAGCGAAAGCATAGTGGTGAGACTTGGGTAGTATGATTAATAGTTAGTTGGAAATTTCGAGGACGAAATTTCTTTAAGGGGGGTAGAACTGTAACATCCTGAATTTTTGGGCCTATGCATTTAATGGGTGAATATGTGTAATGAGTTAATTTGAGCATTAGGGGTCCAAATTGGGCTTAGGATTGGGCTGAAGCCTTAGTTAAATTTTTGTTTGGGCACTATAGGGTTTAAAAGGTGGTATCTGAGTTTAAAATATCAAAATGGGCTTGTGGCCCAATGGTCAGTGGCGCCACTTAGGGAGCAAGGAGGTGACGCCACACAAGGGAGTAAGGGGCCCAAATTTAAGTTACATGGAGCCCAACTCTTTTAATTTAAGTTAGCTAAATTTTGGCATTAGGGTTAGGTAGAGTGGACGGCAACAAGGCTCAAAAATAGGAGGATTTATGTGAATGGGATAATGTAGATAATATAGTTGATAATATGGAAAAAAAAAAAAAAAAAAAAAGGTAGGAGCTATCTACAAGGCTAGGAGTTGGCCAAATTCCATCACCTAGAGAAGTGAAGAAATCGGTTTCTTTATGGCAAAAGGGTGCCGAATTTTCCTTTTTATTTGATTAATTTTTAGTTATCGGGAAGGGCACTTTCGGTTTTTCATAGGTAAGTGCAAAATTTCTATAAATAGGAGGGTTCTCTTCTTTATTTTTCGGCATTTAGGGTTTCCACCTTTTTTCCCTTCTTTCTTCTAAAAGCCAAAAACCCATTTATTCTTTTCTTCTCTCTCTAAAAGCCGAAAAACTCCATTATTCTATTCTTTCTTTTAAAAGTCGAAAACTCCATTATTCTCTTCTCTTCTTTCTTCTAAAAGCCGAAAACTCCATTATTCTTTTCTCTCATTTATTCTAAAAGCCGAATCTCTATAGATTTCTTCGAATCATCTTCTCTTCCCGATTTTTCTTAAAAGCCTAATCCTCTAGGAGTAGCCGATCTTCTCTAGTAAGATCTCTTAGATCTAAAAGTCGAAACACTAGTTCCCGAATCTCATATCACTTTTCGAGATTTCAAGGCGGATAAGCGGTGGTGTTGGCTACGGATAGCGTCGACTTAGAGGGTCTCGTTCTAACGGTGTCAGTGTGTAGATCTCTAACACACTAATTAGTCTGTACTAAATATATGTTATGGGCTAAAAGCCAAAAAAGGTCAGTATAGTAATCATACTAAATATATGTTATGGGCTAAAAGTTCGGAAAAAGGTCAGATAGACAGTCGGATTACCCAAAAGGGTAGGCAAGGGATGCCAAGTACGTAATCATAGAAACTTCTCTATGTGTATCGATGTATGTGATAGACTGTGAACTTTTAGGTAGTATATTGTTTTGATTCTGCATGTATGTATGCATGGGATGAGATTGATATGATGAAGGGGAAAAAGGTCGCATAGCGATCGGTGGCTTTGCCACATAGGTCACATAGTGATCGGTCTTTATGACAACAACTTTCACCGTGTCGAAATGCTACGATGTGTTATTAAGGTCGCATGGCGATCGATGGCTTTGCCACATAGGTCACACAGTGATCGGTCTTTAAGGCAGGCAGCACAGCTGTCGATATGGTGTGTAGCGGTTGGAGGGTTGATTGTAGAAATCCCCAAGGTGTGATGGTTGGTATGGGTTGGTGTGTAGAGGATGGATTTCTAGGTGGGATGGGCCATGATGCATATATAGTTACCCTTGTATACGGGCCAAGGCCATAATGTGTTTGTGGGCCAAGCCTTTGATGTGTTTTCGGGATTTACACACCGAGTCTTGGTGACTCACCCTATTATTTTTCCCTAACTTTGCGGATGAGCGTTAGATCGTGGACATGGGAGCAAAGGCACTCTCGAGGGGCCATCAAGTTTTTATTCCTATAGATTATTTCGGTTTTTCCTTAAGTTTTTAATTTTGGAAACATTTATGTAATAAGGCCCCATAGTTTATACTCACTACTTAGTTTTTAATATTTGCAACCTATGGAACTTTGTCAAAGGTTTTATTATTCAAAATAATAATAATACAAGGTTTTCTTTTCAAAAGTCACTTGTTTATTCGAATTTTGCCTAATAACTTATGATTTACTAAAACTAACTTAGCAAAAGTTTTCAATGTAAACCCCGTAGCATACCAGATCTGGTCGAAACTTATGGACCGGGTTTGGGGTGTTACACCACTAAACCAAAACTTCATTTTCTACATTTTTATTTTAATATGTACAATTTATTATCTCCATCAGTTGTATATCTATTCTATTAATAAAGCTCCTAACTCAGTTGGTGTCACGAGTTAATCGGGCACCAACTCGGTTAGGAAAATTATTGAAATGTTCTTCAGTAATTAAAATAAATTATATTATATGAAATTATTTTAGTATTTTCATTTTAAGAAAAACCAATAAAAATATACATATTGTGGGATTTGAACCCATGTTAATTGGATTAATAAAACTTTAAATTTACTTCTAAACCAAAACTTCATTTTAACATATTTTATACATTTTTTTATACGCACAATTTATTATCTCCATAAATTGTATATCTATACTTACTATTAATAAAGTCATTGATTGAGTTGGTGTCACGAGTTAATTGGGCACCAACTCGGTTAGGGATCCTTCTGTAATTAACATAAATTATATTATTTGAGGATATTTTAGTCTTTTAATTTAAAGAAAAACCAATAAAATATGTTTATTTTGTAATTTGAAACCACGTCAATTAGATTAGTAAAACTTTAAATTTATCACTAAATCAATGCTTCATTTTAATATATTTTATAAATTTTTACTATAAAATGCACAATATTTTCTCCATCAGTTGCACATCTATATCAATATCTATCTATACAATTAATAAAATCCTTAACTGAGTTGGTGTCACGGATTAACCAGTACCAACTCGATTAGGAAATAACTAATATACCATTTTATTAAATGACTACTATTATTATTTTAATGACATTTTTTTATCTTTTTTAATACTTTTATATAGTTTTTTAATAAAATAACTAAAAATTAACAAGTCTAGAGATTGAACCCCTGTTTAATTAATGTATAAGTATAAAAATTGATAATGTGGTATCAATTTAAAAAGAGTAAACTATAAAAATAATTATTTAATTATTAATTTTTTTAATTTAGTTACTAAACTTTTCGAAATTAAATATTTTAGTCACGCTTTTGTTAGTTACTGTTAGATGAGTGATAATAAGCTAATGTGGACTTTTTTTTATTGGTCTAATAACAAATTTAGCCTTTTAATGTTTACACATTCTATCAATTTGATCCTAAATATAAAAAAATTCAATAAATTTAACCTTAACTGTTTACAAATTTGTCATTTTAGTTCAAATTCTAACAAATTCAATAAAATTAACCTCAACATTTACAATATTCGTCAATTTAATTCTAATTCTAAAAATTAAAGAAAAAGAAAATATTTTTTTCCGAAAAAAAATCATTTTTAACCTTTTACCAATTCTATCACCAGCCACCTAAATTTCCTTTCTTTTCTTATATATTTAGTCAATGGCGAAGTCAAGATGTTAATGTTAGAGGGGGCAAACTAAAATTAGACATGCTGTGTAACAATCGATTCAAAAGAAGCAATATTCTAACATAACAATTGTAACATCCTAGGAAGGGCCTATGCATTTTTCAGATCAATTGTATGAAATGACAAGTCTTAAGTATTATGAATAAATTTTTGATACTTTTGGAAACCTAGAAATGAATGAAAATGGAAATGAAAATGGAGATGGAAATGAAAATGGAAATGGAAATGGACATTTTTGGAAACTTAGACATTTTTGGAAACTTAGACATTTTTGGAAACCTAAACATTTTTGGAAATGATCCAAAAATGGAAACTTGAACATTTCGGGAAACTTGGATATATGAGAGAAATAAAGGAGTTTTGTTCACATAAATATGTGAATAATAAGAGAGAAATAAAGGAGTTTTATTCACATAAATATGTGAATAATAAGAGATAAATAAAGGAGTTTTATTCACATAAATATGTGAATAATAAGAGATAAATAAAGGATTATTTTATAATGAGATAATTGAGGAGATAATTGATGGATTAAAGGCTTTTATCTTTTAAATAAAAGAGATAATATTATCAAAAGAGGAGTGGTGGCCAAGTAAAGGACTCCTAGGCTGATAACTTTGGCTATAAAAGGGAGGACAGGAGGGCTACTCATCAACATTTGCTCCTCTTCCTCTCTCTGCCAAAATTCTCCTAGGCAAAACCCCTCTCTGCGAATTTTCATTAAGCAAAAATCCCTCTCTTTTTCTTCTATTTTCTTCTCCGTTCTCTTTGTTAAAATTCAATCTTTGTGGATTCTAAGAAAGAGGGCAATCATCCACAACATCAAAAGGGGATTTTTCGGAAATCTAAGGATCTAAGGTAAGGATTATAAATATAAATATGTGGTTAAAGATTATGATTCACGTTTTCAAAGTTAGATCTAATCTAACACGGTTATAGGATTTCAACAGTTATAAAGGAATCCTCTTGATTTGGAATCCCATCATAAGGTAAGGGATATTCGGCCAAGGCATAATTTGTTTAAGTGTTTTCCATTATTTCAAAAACCGAAAATCGACATGGTTACATACCTAGTATTAGCCGATTTCAAGGAAGAGGAATTCTAGCAACTGTTGGGACTTGATTAAATCAATTCGGCAACTAGGTAAGTAATTCTACTTCTAGTAGGATTTGGTTTTAAGACCAAATAGGTTTATTTATATGTTTTAATTAATGGCCGAATATAGGAGTGAAAGATCTAGATCGGTAGATCGCTCTCACGGAATTCACGAAAACTATTAAGCGAAAAAGGTGTGTACTCTTACTAACTTTCAATAAATTGCATGGCAATCATTAAATATATAAATATGTAACAAAGATGTGAATGTGGCTAAGCACCACAAATGTGGTAAGGAGTACCTGTGCACGTTTCCTACTTTTGATAGGATTGTGAATGTGATATATTTTGAACATGTGATTAGTAACATGAATGAAAATTAAGTATGTGAAATATGTTATGAAATAATTGGGGCATTCGGGATATTTGTGGAGGAAGAAAGTGAAGGTGATGACTACGGTCTCACCAACGTAAAGTGGTGACTACGGTCACATAAAGTGAAAAGTGGTAACTTCGGTTACATCCAGTGAATACAAAGTGTCTAATGACACAACATAAGTGGGCGATGAGCACGTCGATCGCAGCTGCATGCCGCTTCGATGGTGTGTAGCGGATGGAGGGTCGACTTAGTAGTCCCCGCGGTGTATGCAAAGTTGGTACGGGTGGTGTGTAGCGGATGGACAAATAGGTTTGGATTTGGGTTGCATCATCCTTTATTTTGTATGAACATGATATTGATATGACTTGTATGCCTGATTTGTTGGAAATTAGTACTATGTACACATTGAGTCTGTTGACTCACCCCGTTGGGGAATTATTTTTCAGGTGATGAGCAGTAATGGACCGGGTCGGCAGGAGCTAAAGGTGGCCATGCATCGCTTGAAGAAATTATTTGGAATTTGGACTTTATGAAATTTTAGTACTTTATTTTGGGTTTGAATGATGTAATAAGGCCATAAGGCCCAGTTGGATTTTCTTTATTCCTGTTTATTTTTATTTAAATATGATACAAATTATGTTTGATTAAAGATAAGTAAATTTATTTCTTTTAAAATAATAAACCCAAAAATTATTTTGTCACCTTATTTAAGTTGGATTTCCAGAATTTATTAAATAGGTTTCAAATTAAGCCCAACCCAAAACAATTTTTTTAAAATTACACAAATTTTCTCTAAGTCATTTAGAACATTGAAAACCGATTTATTTAAGGAACATACCAGATCCGGTTCAAGCTCGTGGGCCGGGTGTGGGGTGTTTCAACAATTGATTTAAACATAATAATTGATTTAAACATATAAGCAATTGATTCAAAAGAAGTAGTTTTTCAACATAACAATCGATTTCAACAAATAAAAAATCGATTCAGAAGAAACAGTATTCCAACAATTAAGAAAAAAAAAGCATATTATATCTTAAAACTGTGCATGAAAATATAGAGTCTGAATCAAAAGTTTCAACAATCTCGCTCTCAATATAAACAACAAGATTATCAGTAAGAAACTCATCCTCCATTTTGTTGCGAAGCCTTGTTTTGATAATTTTCATCGCCAAAAATGCTCTTTCTGTAGTTGCAGTTGAAACAGGAAGAGTCAACAGAAGACGAATTAATCTATCAACAAGAAAATATACCTTTGACATCTGTGTCTTTGCTAATCATTGACAAAGATCATAAATTATGGACAGATTCTGTGGTTTTGGATGATTTGGAACATTTTGCATATAATGCTGTAGCTGATACTTCAAGATTACTTTCTCTTACTCAGTGAAATCAAGAGGATAATATTTTTCCACAATACAACAAATTTTATCCATATTGAAGGATTTATAAGCATCTTTAGGATCCAAAACGGAGCTAAGGGTAAGAAGATCAATTGTCCGTTCATTAAATCTACTATTTAGCTTAAAATTTTGAGAATCTATAGCAACATTGAATATCTCAACCCGATAATGGTGCTCCATATTGAAATCAACATGTTGGTGACTACCATGTTTTACCACATATGGAGAATTCATATCAAGAACCTCAATTTTGTGCTTTTCACAAAATTCTTTCACAACTTCCAACAAATTGTCCCAACCATCTTCTCTCAACTTTTGTATCAAAATTTTGGTGCTTGAGACTAAGTACATAACATTTACAATATCTTGGGATTTTTGTTGTAGATGTTGAAAAAGAATATCTGTAATACCCATTATCTCTTTCACTAGATGTAAGATAAAAACAAAATCAAAAGATGTAATCTTCTTATATGTTGCAGCTGCACCTCCGCGGATAGAATAATTAGATCCGCTTTCAATAATATTTTCTAGAACAGAACAAGTAGCATCAAACATCCTTATCAAACTACAAACAGAACTAAAATGAGAGCTCCAACGAGTTTCTCCAACTCGTTTCACAATGCCAATTTGGTTAAGTCCTTTACCAGTTTCAAGTTCATCAATTGCCAACATATTTGCAATTTCAATTGCTTGGGTAACTTGTAATTGATCATGGCATTTACAAGAGGCACTAATTATATTAACAATAAAGTTTAAATTAGAGGACAAAAATATGAATAGGAATTACCTCTCGAGAAACAACAAGTAATGCCAACTGGAGTTGATGAGCCAAGCAATAAACATAATATGCATAGGGACAATCATTTAAAAACAATGCTTGCAAACTGTTCCATTCACCCCGTATGTGGCTAGCACCATTATATCCTTGACCTCGGATATTTTGAACATCAAGACAATGCCGAGAAAGAATAACACATATTTCCTCTTTCAAAGTTATTGATGCAGTATCTTGGACATGTACAAGATCAAAGAAATTATATTTTATAAATCTTTTCTCATCAACATATCTCAAAGCAATAGTCATTTTCTCCCTTTTAGATTCATCACATGCCTCATCAATAATGATATAAAATTTAGAATCTCCAATGTCTTCACGAATCTTATGACGCACTTTATTTGCAATAATATGTAAAATCTCCTTTTGGATCATATGAGAAGTATATTTAGCATTTCTTGGAGTATTGTACAAAATAACTTTGGAAACTTTATCATTATAGGAAGCTAACAATGTAACCAATTCAAGAAAATTACCTTGATTTCTTGAATTAGAGGTTTCATCATGACCTCTAAAAGCATATTCTTGCAAAGTTAACCATCAA
The DNA here is from genome assembly GCA_025698515.1 of Gossypium sturtianum. NCBI lineage: Eukaryota > Viridiplantae > Streptophyta > Magnoliopsida > Malvales > Malvaceae > Gossypium > Gossypium sturtianum. The sequence continues at coordinate 50,195,493 of CM046951.1, read as the reverse complement.
ACAACATCAATTGAAGTCTTGACTTGTAAGCAGTTACCTTCTTTTTTATCTAAACTTTGTGCACTAATAACCTTGCCAATGTGCTGAGATTGATTTAACAAATCTTGACAACTTTTCTCAGTGTTACTATGTGGAGAGCGTGGATCTTGGCCAACATGATTTAAGAAAGCACATCTTTTTCCATTGTTAACTCTTTTTCCAATTATTAAAACCTTTTAATAGTGAATGCATCCGTTCCATGACGAACAATATGTTTTGAGAAAAGATAGCATGAGAAACAATATGTTGCATCTTTAGTAGGGATACTCCAACCAAGGAAATTTGCAAAACCAAGAAGACTGAAATCTTCAGAGATACTTGTCACTAGAAAGTGGGTACTCAGACAAACATATTTGATATGACCCCATTTCTAAATATGCTCGATTGACTTCATCTCGTTAATTAACAAGATATTCCCATATTTGAGGACATAATCTCAAATTCCGCTCTAGATTATTAATATCAAAAGAAAGATTTGGATGATCTTCACTTTCAAATCTTGGGCATTTAGAAGTATTAACTTCGATAGTAGGAGAATCTTCATTGTTCACTGGTCAACTCGCATCACAAGTATCACTACTTTTCCTCTTAAAAAAGTATCAATTGTCTTTACCTCCTTCATTTTTTGCAATCGTCCTGAAATTTAATTTTATAAAATTATAAAAAAGTAAAATGATTGTAACATCCATTTCCATTTCCATTTCCATATCATTCTCATTTCATATTCAAATCATAAATTGCATAATATAAAATTTTTATTTTTAATCAAACATACTCATACTTGTGCTTGTTCAACCATTCGAAATCATAATATTAAAATTCAACTTAAATTAATAATTTACTAAATTTATAATTGAAATCATAGATTTCAATTCGAAACATAATCTTTTAAATACTAATTAAATCATTCAAAATTCATAAAAATAAAAATAATATAGCTAGATATAGTAAATCAACTACTAATGACAAACTTGAACATACATGGTTTATCAAGTTGACAACTTAAGTTTCCTGATCTGTAGTTCACATAACTTTCGACTCGGTTAACCATTTTTGATTCCGTTTTCACCGAAATGCTCACTGCTTCACAAGCTATCATTTGACATAAGTTTAAACAAAGTGACCAATGTTTTCTTCCTCCCCTTCACTTTGGCCGAAACTTACTATAACATTATCTAGCTATTTTTATTTCATTTTTACACTTCTAACAAGTTATAAACCGTCTCCTAATCATTTTCCACCTAAAAACATACATAATTCACTTAATTTTATAAGTTTCTATCAATAACCTTTAATGATAACTTTTAATACACTTAATAAAATAAAAAACTATTGGTACATATATGTAAAACAAGCTTCAAAGATTCAAAATCTATGAAAAGTTTGAAGAAAAACATACCTTATACTTAAAATTTGGAGGAAAAATGATGAAGAATTTTTTTTCTTTTCTTGCAAGGCACCAGTATGAAGAAGAAAGATGAAAAAAAGTCTCTCATCTTTTCTTTTCTTTTTATATATATTATTATACTAATTATAAGATATTATTATTTTATGTAAAATATTAAATAAACATTAATTTATTATTATTTAACAAAAATATCCTTCAAAAGTCATCATGAGTAATTTAGCTTCTTCAAGAAGATTTTCCCTTTGTTTTTATCAAGAATAATTTTTTTAATATTATTTTTAATACTATAAAAATATTGGAGGGACTTACTTATATTTTTAGGAGGGCTATAATATATACAAATGGGGAAATTGCAAAAATCTTAAACCTTAGGGGGCTTATTTATATTTTTGGAAGGACCATAGTATATTTACAAAGGACTAAATTGAAAAAAATTTAAACTTTTGGGGACCATGGCTCCTCTGGGCCTCTACATGGCTTCGCCCCTGTATTCAGTGTTATCATTGTCAAAATAATTGTGGTAGCCACGTTAAGAAAGGTAACAGTTATGGTTCGTGAGGGACTTGATAAAAGGGCTAAAAATGATTTTTTTTTTAAAATATATACATATTTTTTAAATATTAGAATTAGAATTAAATTGAAAATTTTGTAAATGTTGAGGGTTAAATTTATTGAATTTTTTATATTTAGGATCAAATTGATAGAATGCTTAAGTATTAGAGGGATAAATTCGTTATTAGACCAATAAAAAAGCTCATGTCAGCTTCCTACCACTCATTTAATGGCAGCTAACGAGAGAGTGACTAAAATAATGAATTTTAAAAAATTTATCGACTAAATCGAAAAAAATTAATAGTTGAGTGACCAAAATAGAACAAAAGGCATAGTTGGTTGACTATTTTTGTAGTTTATCCTTTTAAGAAATATTCAAAGCTAATATGTGTATATATAAAATAGGAAGGGATCCACTTACATCAGTGTAAAACTAAAGTTGTTTTACACCATTTCATATCTCTTTGAATGGTTAATATTTTAACGATTCAACCGTTGAATTTATTCATATAATTGTACTTGTCATGCATGTAATTTTTTGAACAGATCCGATATCTCTACCATATTGATCTACAATACTCAGTGTGGGTTTGGATAGGCGGTACGGTGCATTTAGCTTACTTTTTGTCTCACGCTACAATATCACTATAGTATCTGATCTCATCGCTACCACTATTTTTATACTAACCGCAGGTAAATGCAGTACCGTCCATCCAAACTAGAGGTGTTCATGGGCCGGGCCGGGTTCGGGCCGAACTCAACTAAAAAATTAGGCCCATTCATCGGGCTCGGGCCGGGCCCAAAAAATGGGCCTAAATTTTTTCCCAAGCCTGACCCATATAAAAATGCTAAAACCGGGCCCACCACTTACCCGTATTAAATTTTTATATAATTTTTAAATATATATAATACATTAAAAATACTAAAAAAATCAAAATAAATATTTCCCAACAAATTGAAAATAAATTTTAAAAAAATATGTAGACTTAAATAACACTAAGATAGATGTAACTTAACAAGCAAATACCTCTAAAATAATAATAAAATTAACAAATACCTTTAAAATAATAACAAAATTAACAATAAAATAAGTTTTATACAATATTCAATCAATAACAACAAAATAGTAGCAACATAATAGTAATATGGTAGCAAAATAGGGAGAAAACAACAAGAAAATAACATTAAAAAAAAAATAGCAGATTTTTTTTTCATTTAATGAATTCGCCCGGCCCGGGCCAAAAATACCTTACCTGAGGCCCGACCCATTTTTAAACGGGCCTTTTTTTGTCCAAGCCCATTTTTCGGGCTTATATTTTTGCCCAAACCCTCCCAAATTTTGGTCGGGCCTTCGGGCCGGGCCGGGCCGCCCGGCCTATGAACACCTCTAATCTAAACCCACACTAAGTATATTAACATGTATTCAATGACTGAATATTTTTTACATAAAACAAATAGTGAAATTTTTTTTAATTTACATCAAATTTGACATGCATGATTTATATGAATAAAATATTAAATTCAACTGTTGGGTCATTAAAATATTAATCGAACAAAGATATATAAAAAAATCAAAATTATTATATTATATAAATTTTATAAAATAAACTGTAAAATATAAAAAATCAAATATATGTAATTAAAAATGTATACAATTTATTAAATTTAAAAGAATTCAAGGTTTTTTATATACATTTATATAAAATTAATAAAAAAAATTGTAAAAAATTTATATAAGATTTAAAATTATAAAAATATATAAAAAACTTCATAAACAAATAAAAAATATATAAAAATTATAAAAATGTATTGCATTAAAAAAAATTCAAAAAAAATTAATAATATATCAATATTTAAAACAAGGAATTATAGAACATTATATAAAATGAAATTAATTAAATAAAAAAGAGAATTCTAAAAACTGCTTTTTAAATATATGTGTGCGCACATGTCAAATAGTCAACGACCAATTACTATATCATCCGTTAATGGCTATATCATTAATGACCTGAGAAAAAGAAAGTTAATTGGAAAAAAAGTAAAGAGAAATGGCTAAAAATTTACCTTTTTTATTTTATTATTTATTAAATGGGAAGTAAACTTCATACAATACAACATTCTTGAGCAATAATTAGATTCCCAATAGACTAAACTTGTGATTAATTTGGTCAAAAATCAATCAAAGCTTGGGAGTTTGACACAATTAATACAACCTTTCTCTATAAAATAAAGTACAAGCTTTATGGTAATCGAACATCTCTCTTAAGATCATCAAATGTTTTGTGAGAGTCTAGATTTCTAATGGTTAACCATTTACAAATGATGAAGTATTGTTGTCTAAGAGAGAGAGTAGTGATATATGTATACCATATATACATACACTACTTTTTCTAAATGTCTGTACATATTAACAAACTTTAATACAACAATACAACTACATGCATGGTATTGATCCTTTACCTCCTTTTATGTATGTATATGTACTAGTTGATGTAGAATTTTAAGGGCAAGACTGGCTTGAAGATTCTTCCTAAGTCGGCTCCTTCCTTCATGGGGAAAAAAATACAGAACGAAGCTTGAATGAAGAAGAAGTCTCGACAACTTCAAGCTTCATCATGATGATTGAGAAATTCTATTATACAAGGATACACTAGATCTACGGCCTGCATCAAAAGGAAGTGTAAATATTTAGGAGAAGCTAATTATGTTGCATCAAATATGAAAGTATTAAATCTTACCCGTTGGGCACCCACTATATCATAGTGAGCAAAATGCGGACCACCTGGTTCTCCAAAAACTTTGTATGTGACCAATGGCTCGCGAATAAGCTTCACTGTTTCTGCTCGATTGATATCATTACAAACTAAATGAGAAAAACGAAGCAAAGCCGAACAATAAAACTAGATGCAATTTAGACAGGAGGGATGAATTACATCATACCATATACCGCATCAGGCGGACATATCAGATCTTGGTCTCCGGCAATTGCTAAGACAGGGACATTGCTTTTACTGAGATGATTCTTGTAAAAGAATGTCCCACTCCTGTCACGCAATCCTCCCTCCTCAAAGGCTGTTGCTAGCTGCAACAGAAGCTTGGCAGGCACTGTCTCTGTAAATTATGCTTTAATTGTCATTCATGAAATGGTCCAAAAAAGTAGGAAGTAAATAAAATCTAACTGTGCCAGGGTCAAAGGGAGATTTGAAGACTCATTTAAATTATTCTAAACTTGTCAAGGATGTAAGTATCAACGAGAAAGACATGAACGAGCAACTTCAATAGGTTGAAAGGGGCAAAAAAATCAGGACAAAATTATGTAAGTAGGATCCAACACAAGCTGAAAAGCACATGAAAACGACAGCAGAGGAATCATCAACACATGGAACAGTGCCTTCTGAACTGAAAGACCCTACAATTTTCTGTGTACCGTTGTACTTCTAAAGCATTTTGAAGCATTCGTATAATATGACAGTTAAAAGCATCAATGCCAGAGTCTACATTTAGCATTTGTGCATTATGATGGAAGCCAAAGGTGAAGCATATTTTCTTACCGAAGTTTTCCGTAACAAGCTTTTCAAACAACTTTGGCTGCAACATGTCCGGGGCAGAAATTTGAGGACTCAACCAAGACAGGAGGTAGGGAGGGTTAGCTGCAAAAGGATGGGCAGCAGCTAGCAATGTTCCAATTGGAATAACAGGAACATTCAGGACCTGTGCAGGGTCTGCCTACTCACTTAAGAGAAATAACATCAGATTATTGTCAATATGTATACAAGCAGATAATAACACTTCAAAGAGAAACAATGCTTAAGCAATTTCGCTTCAATAACACTTGCCAGGGGTAAAAGCAGTTTAAGTGACGATCTAGAAGACATATAGTCCAACGATGATGCCAACGTAGTGACTGCTGCCAATCCAGAATTGTTTCCTTCATAACCTTATAAAAACAAGACATTTTAGCACTCCTATATATTGTTCAAGATACAAAGTCGAAGTCAGATGAAAAGTTTACTGATTGTTCCAATGTTCAGGTTTTGATCCTAGCAATGCCATGTATCAGAAGAGAGAGAGACAGAGACACAGCCAGAGAGACAAACGTTCTTTTTTGAAGTTGTGACTATGTAAGGAACCTTTTCTTTTAAATTGCTTATAAAACTATTCCATCAAGTAGCCTACCGGGACATATAGAGCTCTTTTGGACTTATACAGCTACGATTTTGATTCCATCTAAGGGCCTTAAAGAGTTCAAAATTAATTGGCTCTACTCATAAAGGACTCAAAATCATCCTGGCTGACATGCTTTAGCTGTGACAATTAAAACGCAAGAGTTTGAACTCTTAGATCAGCCTCAATAAGCAAAATAAAAAAGTTCAAGCATCAGATAGTTGAACCAAGCTTAGCATTTTCTTTTGTGAGTTTAACCAATATTATCAGTACCTAGATCAACATACAAATTTTTCCATCTATAAATAAATTTCCTGTTAAAATGTTTAACCGGTCTAGGAAGTGATTATAAACTGTTTACAAGTCTATTTCAGTCGGTGCTGTGTCCAAAGGAAATGAAATTCAAGTTGGTCTTAGCTTCAAAATGCTAAATAAATTCTAATCATAACAGAACAGAGAAATTAAACACGCAGTTATATGTTAATATAGCAAACTATTTTGCAATACCAAAAAGGTAATAGCCAAAAGGATATGCAGTAATAGGTTTTACATAGGTCATAAATGTAGATGAACAAGCAAGTTTTTACAGAATCTTACCACATCGTGATAGCATTGCATATAGCAAGATACCGCCCATAGAATGACCAATTGCAAGTAACTTGCCATCCTTTGGTTCACTCTTATCCTTTATGTATTCCATCTAAGATAAAAATTTTAGTTTAACAATACTCAAGTTAGTTGTTATGGCTTACGAATTGTCAGCTGGTGTATGCATCGCATAAGGGATGGCACCTCACCGCAGCAGGGACGTCTTCTTCTAGGTAGTTGTCAAAGTCCCAATCATACTTGGCAATAAGATCAAGTTGTTTCTGCATATCTTTTAGTGCTGTAGAAATGCTGTTTTGCATATCAAAAGCACGTACTGGAGATGATCTTTCAACTTCTTCAATTATAGTTACAAGCTTTTCAATTAAATCCGTAATTTGACTGGCAAAAAAATATCTTTTTTCTGTTTCTGAAAAACTCTTATAATCTGTACCCTTACCATAAAAATCCTTCCTCTGAGAAATAGAATCTAAAGGGTCTTTATATTGTCCAAAATCCATTCCTTGTGTACTCAATCCAGCACCTCTGAGTTCAAGAATCCAGGTATCATATCCTTGACTGCACATGAAGCGTGCGAACGAGGACTGAACATGAATTTGCATCATCAATAGACTTAAAAACAAGAACCCCAAGAAAGCTAAAAGCCTAGAAATGACAATCCAATGGAAGAAACTCTATAAATAGAACAAGCATAATCCCACAAAGCCATAAGCTACGAAACCACAACCCAATGGAAGGAAAGATAAGAACACCGAGATATACAATTAAAAGCTAAAAAATTAATAACAAAAAGAATCCCATAAAAGCTATGAGGTTTAGAAAATTACAAACCCATCAAGGGTAGAAGCCTGGAAATTGCATTAATTCACCAACAGAAATAATTCAATGAGAGAAACAAAAACAAACCCAGACAAGGTCTTAGCTTTAAGAATCATAATCTCAGTAAGAAAAACAAAAAACCTCGTGATATTAGTTGCATGCAATGCAATGAGAAGAAAGAAAACGCTAACCTCAGGGGAAAGATCGTAAGCAATAGCATTGGTTCCTACGCCTGACAAAAGCATCAATGGATGATTCCTGGTTGGTGCCTGTGGAGAAGGAAGGTATCTCCAAAGAGCCACCTTCCATTCCGATTTGTCTACATGAACGTAGTGAAGCTCGTCAGCAGTACAGATATTTGGCTTCTTCTCCGTATCATTCTTGTTGTCTACGTTTCTCTTGAATGCAGCTTTGGTAAGAGCAGGCGACCGGGTCCTCCTGCGGCGAAATGAATATGGGAATTCAGGTACAGGGTCGGAGCGGGAAGGATTGAAGGAATCGAAATGAAGAATGGATTGGAATGGGAGAAGCATCATTGTATGAATATGAAAATTTCTTTCTATTCTTAATTTAATTTCTTTTGTATTTGTGGTGTTTTGAATATTTCGGGAAAAGTTTGGCTACTCTGCCCATAAATTATGCCGTTGGGTTGGTTGGACTTGGACGATGCCATCAATGTTATAAAAAAAAAAAATAGACATTCCTTTTTTTTTTTTTTAGAAATTATAACAATAAAATTAAATATTCATATCAAATTAAACCCAATTCAAAAATTTTTAATTATTCCGATCCAACCATCGATTCTTAATTTAATTAATTGGTTTGGTTTACTTTTGACACCCATTTAATAATATAATAAAAAGAGATAATTTATTTCAAACATGATTTTAAAAAAAAATTAACTTAACAATTTCCATTAGTACTCACTTGTCTAATTTAATTGCTGAAAACTTTATATTAAATAAAAAATTAATATGATTAAACACATAACATATTAAAGGTTAAAATTTTTGAATTTCAATAAAATAAATTTATCAAACACAAAGTTAATATTTTTGTTGATGATAAAAAATATAATATAATTAATGGATGTAAATAATAATAGAAAAATAAAATTTTAACAAATATGAAATATTATTTTGTACATTTATATTTACAACAATTTTTGTGGTGAAAATAACACAAGGTTTGTGTTAGACGAATGGGAATGGGAATGTTGTGGAGAAGTTTGTGTTGGAAGTGAGTGATGTCGTCATGTTGGAGTGGAGTGGAGGCATTGATGTACTTGCTGGATACAAATTTGCCAAAAAGATTTAGATTTCGTAATTGAGTTGGGAAAACTTGTGTTCATAAATGATAACTGAAATGTGAAGAAAATGCTACATTCCACCTTTGTACTCATTCCCAACAACACATTCTAAACAAGAATCTGAATCTGCCTCCAAATTTATTTCAACCATACGATGTCTCCACCTCTCTATCATCATCACCATTCACTGCTAATCAAATTACACTCTTCGAATTGAAATTTTCGATTCAATTCATTGATTTAGATATTTCGAACTTTTTATTTAATTATACAAAATATTCTCGAATTATAGATTTTAAATGGAAAATTATACTTTTTAACCCTTGAATTTGGTAACTAGATTTGCTTTAATACTTGGTTTTTTTTTTTCCACTTTCATCCTTAAACTTGACAATTAGATTCTGCCAAGATTTGATTATATAACTAATATTATTGAAACATGATCGGATTAGACATGCCAAGAATTGATCAATATAATGGTCTGAACAAAGGGGTTCAACCGATTGACTCAGAAATTACTTGAAATTGGTAAATTTTGAAAATTGAGACAAAAATCAACAGTTGAACTGGGTTACTAAATTTCTTAGATTTTTATGAATTTTTATAATTAATTATTGTTGATCCAACCGTCGAATGATTGAATTGGTTGAATCGGAAACCGTACACCACATCATCACCTGCAAATTTACATAATTTTTTTTTCAAGTGATGATGTGGCACAATTTTAAAGTGTCATATCATCAAACTTTTATATTTTTCAAGTTTAGGGACCAAAGTGAACTTAGTTATCCAGTTCATGTGCCAAAGTATATAAAAATAGTACATGTACCAAAGTAAACTTAGTTACCAAGTTCAATGACCAAAAAGATACGTTAATCCCATTTTAAATTGATTCTCAAACTTCAAAATGTTCTAATTGAGTTATCAAAGTATTAATTAGGTCCTTTCACAAGTCTAGCAATTAGCTTGGGTATTGAATGCTAGCTCAAATAAGATGTGGAGTATATTTATAACACATGTATTAAATTGTGAACACTTGCATACCTAGTGCATGAAAAACTTGGGTTTGACATTTAAAAAAAATGGTTAATATGTATGTCGAAACCATTTTAAAATCGGTTTAGAAAATGGAGTCGACTTTTAAAAATAAAATGGGAGTCGCCACCAATCCTTTTTCCTTAGGTGTGATTGGATCACCTTTTAAAACATTTTATATAAAACATTTAATTTTGGTCTACGAAAAACCAGAAAACAGGCTCGGGAGTCGGTTACGTATGAGGAAGGGTTAGCACCATCATAACGTCCAAAAATTGATACCTAATCGATAAAATCATGTCCAAATGTTTGGAACTTAAAAGCATTTAAAAATATGATTTCTAAAAAAACTTCGAACAATTTGATTTAAAATTTGAGAATTCTTCGATCCGAGAGAATATAAACATTACATCCAGCACGATTGGACATGATATTTTTAAACCATCGTAACTAAGATTATCTCATAATTTATAAAACTTGTTAAAAGGATATTTAGTTATTTAGCCAAACGGAAAATCAACACCCAGCACGATTGGGCATTATTTCCCGAATTTCTAAATACCAAAACATTGCCTTACTTTAAAAATCTTTAAACAAAATATTAATTTTGTGAAAATGTATTTTTCATTTTAAACCATAACCATGTGGCAATATTGCATTTGTACATTATCGAATAAAAAAAAACAATTATAACATGCTAACATTTAAGATAGGCAATAACATGAAATACTACAAATAATAATTCCTATACTAAAGCAGTTACAAATATATGATGAAGTATAGACAAATATAATAAACAATAAAATTAATTATGGACACATTTCATGCAAATTTAAATAGATAAAAAGGACAACAATATAAACAATATGTTAAAAAATATATAATAATTTAAAAATAAAAAAATTAAAAATGAATATATTATAAATAATTTTAATCAAATATATGATATAATATTATATAATATGTAGCATTTAAAAAAAATAATATAATATCTAATATATATATGTAATCAAAATATAGTTAGACAAAATAATAGATATTTATAATTTAATAAATTAGTATAGATAACTACTGAAAATATAAAATATTTAATACAATATATAAATTAATACCGATTTAAAATACATATATAAAAAAATAAAAAAAAGGATTAAATTGAGATATAAACAGATTTCTAGGGTTAATTTTAAAAAATAAATTAGTTAATAGGACGTTATTGAATTTAATAAAATAGCAGAGGGACCAAAAGGACAATTTTCCCCTTTTAACAAAAAAACGCGGATCTTGGTCGGTTCTTCGGGTCGGCACGCGGATCCTTTAAGGGAAAACGACGTCGTTTTTAGCTTTGTGGGCACCCTCCAAAACGACGCCGTTTTCTTGTCATTATAAAAGTAAAAAAAGATGAAAAATCATTTTGAAAACTGTTAAAAAAAAACAATTAAGAAAAAAAAAATTCTCTCCAGAGCCCTCTTCTGGGTTTTGATCCTCAGGCCTTCAGGGCCATCGCTACGCGCCTCACGCACCACCGCGAATGGTGGCCGGAGGTTGAAGCTTCGTCGTCGTAAGGTAAAATCGCCCTTTCTTTATTTTAAGACTCTGTTTATATGCGGAAATATGAAAACAAAATAAAAAAAAAATAAAGTAGAAAGAAAAACCTCTACGAAAAGTTTCTGTTCTTTTATTTCCCTGGACTTTATTGTAAATATTTTTCTTAAATTCTTTTCTTTCTGTATTGTCTTTTTTCCTCTATTACAAAATAATGTGGGTTTTTATAACCCGAAGGATGAAACCAGAAAAGGAAAGAAATATTTCATTTTATTTCTTTCCATCTTTGCTGTTGTCTCTTCTTTCCTTTTGCAGGTGATTGTTGGAGAATCTGGCGGTGATCAAGGCACGATAGAAGGTCGGACGAAGCTGCGGTGCGAAGGCTGGGGGCGCGACGATGGGGTTCCTGCTATTGCGGCGCGATGTTTGGGCTCCTGCTGGGGCGAAGCTGGCAGCGCCTAGGGTTTCAGAAACCCTAGATCTTTTGGTTTCTTTTTAATCTTTGGGCTTCTTGGGCCACGCTAATTTGGGTCCAGATAATGGGTCATTGGGTGGTAGTTTAGGTCTGGGTTTAGGCTTGGTTTGGGCTTGGGTAGTTTAGGGCTAATTCTAACAGGCTGGACTATTTAAGGACATTTTTTATTGGTTTTTTTTATTCTGTTTTATGGACCCGGGCAAAATTGTGTGCTTACAGCTGCCCCTCTTTGCTCATTATCGTGAAACGAGAATAGAGCAAAGACAATAGAAGGACCAATTTTGCCCAGTCTTGGCCGAGCCCCGACTTCTTAATCCTCGCTTTCCTCAAATGACTTCCAATCCGAACTGCAACTTCAACGGCATTGGAGCTTCATCTTAATTTCAATGAGTTTGATAGCTTCAACTTTATGAAGGCAGTACCCACTATCTTTTGATCTGCTCCACTGCAAACTCAGGGAGACCAGATCTGTCATTTTCAATCTTCTTCCTGCAAAGCTCAGGAATGCCAGATTGGTATCTTCGACCTGCTTCTTGCAACTTCAAGAATGTCAGATCTGCTATCTTTAATCTGCTTCCTGCAAAGCTCAGGAAGGCAAGATCTGATGTCTTCGATCTGTTTCTGCAACTTCAGGAATGCCAGATCTGCTATCTTCGGTCTGCTCCACTGCAAACTCAGGAATGCCAGACTGGTGGTTAAATCTGTTCCACTACTGCTTAGGGAGACAAGATTTGTCGTTCGATCTTGGTCCACTACTGCTTAGGGAGACAAGATATACAATCTTTGACCTATTCCAATGCTTGAGTCGTGGAGATAGGGTGGTGGCTTAAATCTGTTCCACTCATCGCTAGGAGACAAGATTTGCCGTTCGATCTTGGTCCTCTTCGCTTGTAGGCGACAAGATCTACAATCTTTGACCTATTCCACTCACCGGTCGTGGAGATAGGGTGGTGGCTTAAATCTGTTCCACTCTCGCTTAGGGAGACAAGATTTGCCGTTCGATCTTGGTCCTCTCTTGCTTAGGCGACAAGATCTATAATCTTTGACCTATTCCACTCTCGGTCGGGAGATAGGGTGGTGGCTTAAATCTGTTCCACTCATCGCTTAGGGAGACAAGATTTGCCGTTTGATCCTGGTTTCCCTCTTTGCTTAGGGTGACAAGATCTACAATCTTTGACCTATTCCATTCTTTGGTCGGGAGATAGGGCTAGTGGCTTAAATCCGTTCCACTCTTTGCTTAGGAGACAAGACTTGCCGTTCGATCTTGGTTCCCCTATCGCTTAGGGTGACAAGATCTACAATCTTTGACCTATTCCAATGCTTTGGTCGTGAGATAGGGTGGTGGTTTAAATCTGTTTTCTCGCTGCTTGGAGACAAGATTTGCCGTTCGATCTTGGTTCCCTACTGCTTAGGGTGACAAGATCTACAATCTTTGACCTATTCCACTGCTAGTCAGGGAGATAAGACTGATGGCTTAAATCTGTTCCACTACTGCTTAGGGAGACAAGATTTGCCGTTCGATCTTGATCCTCTACTGCTTAGGGCGACAAGATCTACAATCTTCGACCTATTCCAATGCTGGTGAAGGAGATAGGACTGATGTCTCCGATCTGCTCCTGCAACCTCAGGATTGTCAGATCTGCTATTTTAATCTGCTCCTTGCAAACTCAGGGATACCAGACTAATGTCTTCTACCTTGCTACATAACCTGTAAAATAGGTATATGTTTATGTCCAATATTTAAGATGCTTTGATCGAAATGCATCAGATGCTCCTATTTAGACATGTTATGAAAATGTTATGAAGATGATTCCTGTTTCAAGGATTAGGATGCAATGCCCGAAATGAATCAAATGCTCCTAATGAAATTTACAAAAATGTTATGAGTATGATTCCTATCCTAGGTGTTATTACTCATTTGTTTTTCATTCATGTTCTGCTCAAACAATTTTCCCCATGGTAATTCTGAGTCCTCTCTACTTGAACCTTGGGACATGAATTGGTATCCCCCACTGCAACTTCGGGGGGAATAACTTTTAATTTCTTCCATCTTTCTGTTTACCATTCGAGGTACGAACTTGTATTACTTTCAATCTGTTACCATTCCACGGGTGTAATGACCGGATGTATGAGTGTAGGGTATCTCGTCAATGATCCTCTTTACACTTGGATTGACCTTGTTCATCATTTTCCGATGTGGTATCACCAACGAAATTGTCTTATCCAATAAAAATCTGAAGAGATAATCATTCTTCCATGTTTCCAAATTTCTTAGGCTTGGTGAGTTCTGAACAATAGTCATGCTTCAGATTCCTCATATTATTTAGAAGCTTCTAGAGTAATATGCGAAACTCCTTTTATGAAAGTGTTATTAGTCCATAAATTGTTATTTCAATATAAAATGCTTGAAAAAGGTCACAAAAATGGACGAGAAAGAAATTAGTCAGGAGCATAGCTCTGAGAAATAATTTAATCAAAGATAACCCAGGCAATAAAAGAAAATTGATTTGGGCATATCTCAAAAAAGAATAAAGTAATCAAAGATAACGAATTTCAAAACTGGGTAAGAATGAAGCTAGATGCCCCAGATATCGCAGCCTGAGCTTCTCTGTTCCAACTTCTTGAGGACCATTTTAAGCTCAATATGTGTTTAGGGGATCCGGAGTACTTTTTCGATGCCCCAAGATGTAATATACTTCCTCATTGCTAATTCAGATGTAGCAAGACTCTCAGATGCCCGCTTTTTAGTCAAAATTTGAGCCGCCCTTTTCGGGTTTTCAACTCAAATCCCCTTTGGTCTCAAAGCGCCCTTTGCGGGTTTTCGCTTTGGCCTCTCTTCTTTTTTTTTTGAGGCGCCCTTTTCGGGTTTTCACCTTAATCTTTCCTCTTTCAAGTAAAATATCTCTTGACCAAACCTGAATTCAATGGATTGGGCAAGTCTTTGCCATCCATCTCTATCAATATCAATGCTCCTCTAGAACAGACCCTATATAAGTCCTTCCCAGTTTGGCATATGCTTTCCTCTAAAATCGTTTTGTAAAGGAAATTTTTTTTTCAACATCAGGTTCCCTTTGTGGAATTCTCTTGGATGAACCTTTTTGTCGTAAGCTCATATCATCCGACCGTGATGGATAACTTTTAACCTCTTCTTCGATTAGGTTGAATTGGCAAAAATGCTTCAATTCCATAATGGGCAAGATGTTGCCCCAGTGAAGATTCTAGCCAACATTTGATAATCATAGAGAGTAGTGATAGTTTCTTATGCCAATCTTTACAAGTCTTAGCCACCTTTCATTTCTTTTTTTTGGCAACTTTTGTTGCACTGTGATATGCTGCCTGATCTTTGGACAAACTGTAGACTTTGACTTTGTACAGTTATTTAAACGCGATCCTTTGTGGCATTTGATCTTTTCCTTCATTTTTTATTTGATGAATTTGACTTTGATGACTTCGACCTTGTAACATTGGCATATGAAGCTACTTCTACTCTCTTAGTGAAGTAAACGATAACTAAGCTGATGAGTCGATATTGACTAAAAGCTTTTGACGAGATTGGCCCCATCACATCCATGCCCCGCGTATGAAAAATTTGTGAAGAACTGGAGTAGGCATATGAATCTTGTCTTCTTTAATTCCATATTTGCGGTATGACTGATGCAGTCCCCTTCTATGGTGAATCAACGATGTCCGATCCTCTTTGTTTAGCTTTGCTTCTTATTAGCCAAGGCATGTCCTGATATAATTGTGTGAAAACATCTTTGAATTCTTGAAAACAACTCAATGATGTCTTGCCTTATTTTTGTGGTGAGCTAGGCTTCGGTCTTCCCCTTTTCCCTAGGCTCATAATATCCAATGACCCTTTGTAGAGTAAGGTCTTTTTTTCATCTTGTTCTACCATCTTTAACAAATCAGAAGGTAGGTTACAATCTCTGTCATCTTCAAAGTCCCTAGATCCCTTAGACCCATATCTCATTCAAAAAGGGAGTCAGTAACAACGTCGCTCATGTCGTTGATATCTGGGTACCTAGGTACGAAGGCGAACAAATCCAAAGAATAAATGATTCTTAGGATAATTATTGGTATGGTCATGAATAAAGAATGAAAGCATATTCTAAAAACAAAAGAATGTACAATATGAAATAGAAATGATGCATTTTATTGAAATAAAAATTCTGGACACAAGCCCATTTCACAAAAGGATTCTTATTACTTCTGGGCTTAAAGCAACAAGCATGTTTTGAAGATTACTCTAGATTAACCCTAAAAATACAGGGATCTCTTCCATAGTCTCATTATTCAAAACACTCCCAAGTACATAAGGATTTGGAAACATTGTTCCCCAATTCCCTCTTCGCTTTCGATTCTTTCAAGGGTTTGGAATTCTTGCATTTGTTCCCGCATTTGTTGAATCTTGGTTGATTGCCCCTGCATCTGTATTTCTATTCTCTCCAACCTTTGTTCCATGTTTTCAAGGTTAACTGAAACATTTTACCTAATTAGGGTCCTCAAATTCTAATGCAAATGCATGAATGCAAAGAAAGAGAGGCGTTGACTCTGAATTCAGTTACATTAGAAAAACTTTACTAGAAAATAAACTTCTTTACACAAAATGGATCACATACACGGCCTTGTCCTCATAGTCCAAGTGAAAACATCAATCCCCTTCTTCGCAAAAGTCAAATCTTGCAAACTTCTAATAGATGCCTCATCTAGCTCCTTTTGCTTGATCTGGACCGCGACTCCTATTCACTTGTTAGCCTCTTCAAGAAAGCCGAGATGTGGTAATTCTCGAATAGTCTTAGTCAACTTGAATCCTTGAGTGATAAGGTCTTGTATTCCTTCGCGGGCTATCAGTCTTCTCTCTTTGTATTCACTTAGACTATATTTAGACGACCGTATTATAATCCACTTTATCAAAAAATCCATCTTCTTATGACAAACTTTTCTATTTAGCAATCGAATTTGAAATCAACACATCTTTTCTATGATGTGAATGCAATGCAATCAAAACAAAAGAAAACCCGTTAGTACAAGAGAAATAAATAACATAGAACACCTATCTGGGTAACCACTAAGGTTTGACATAGTTCTACCTAGGGTAAGCCCTTAGGTTTTCTATATGCGGTTTAGTTCTAAAGGTAGGGTACCTAAACCAGCAGATTCCTCGATCCTCACCCATTATAGGCTCATATGGACCGAGTTCAGTTCAGGGGAATACATTTCCCTATGGCCATGCGGAAGTGAAAACTTCACGAAGACATAGGTTACAGATGTATTCCGAAGTAATCCACTAGCCCATGCGGAGGTGAAAACCTCACGAAGGCATAGCTTCTCACTCCCACTTAAGGGTGTGACCACAACGGTCATGCAGTGTAATGCATAAATATTTTATCAGAATCACATGCAAATAAAAGGATCATAATTTTTAAATTAAATTTTTAAATTCAAACAGAAGGACATGAAACTATCGATTTTACGGCTTGACTCTCTTATTGTTCCCCAGCGGAGTCGCCAAGCTGTCAAAACCATTTTAAAATCGGTTTAGAAAATGGATTCGGCTTTTAAAAATGAAATGGGAGTCGCCACCAATCCTTTTAACTTAGGTGTGATTGGATCACCTTTTAAAACGTTTTATTTAAAACATTTAATTTTGGTCTACGAAAAACCAGAAAACAGGCTCGGGAGTCGGTTACGTATGAGGAAGGGTTAGCACCCTAATAATGCCCAAAAATTGGTACCTAATTGATAAAATCATGTCCAAATGTTTGAAACTTAAAAGTATTTAAAAATATGATTTCTAAAAAAACTTCGAACAGTTTGATTTAAAATTTGAGAATTCTTCGATCCGAGAGAATATAAACATTACATTCATGACGATTGGACATGATATTTTTAAACCCTCGTAACTAAGATTATCTCATAATTTATAAAACTTGTTAAAAGGATATTTAGTTATTTAGCCAAACGGAAAATCAACACCCAGCACGATTGGGCATTATTTCCCGAATTTCTAAATACCAAAACATTGCCTTACTTTAAAAATCTTTAAACAAAATATTAATTTTGTGAAAATGTATTTTTCATTTTAAACCATAACCATGTGGCAATATTGCATTTGTACATTATCGAATAAAAAAACAATTATAACATGCTAACATTTAAGATAGGCAATAACATGAAATACTACAAATAATAATTCCTATACTAAAGCAGTTACAAATATATGATGAAGTATAGACAAATATAATAAACAATAAAATTAATTATGGACACATTTCATGCAAATTTAAATAGATAAAAAGGACAACAATATAAACAATATGTTAAAAATATATATAATAATTTAAAAATAAAAAAATTAAAAATGAATATATTATAAATAATTTTAATCAAATATATGATATAATATTATATAATATGTAGCATTTAAAAAAATAATATAATATCTAATATATATATGTAATCAAAATATAGTTAGACAAAATAATAGATATTTATAATTTAATAAATTAGTATAGATAACTACTGAAAATATAAAATATTTAATACAATATATAAATTAATACCGATTTAAAATACATATATAAAAAAATAAAAAAAAGGATTAAATTGAGATATAAACAGATTTCTAGGGTTAATTTTAAAAAATAAATTAGTTAATAGGACGTTATTGAATTTAATAAAATAGCAGAGGGACCAAAAGGACAATTTTCCCCTTTTAACAAAAAACGCGAATCTTGGTCGGGTCTTCGGGTCGGCACGCGGATCCTTTAAGGGAAAACGACGTCGTTTTTAGCTTTGTGGGTACCCTCCAAAATGGCGCCGTTTTCTTGTCGTTATAAAAGTAAAAAAAAGATGAAAAATCATTTTGAAAACTGTTTTAAAAAAAAAACAATTAAAAAAAAATGCTCTCCAGAGCCCTCTTCTGGGTTTTGATCCTCAGGCCTTCAGGGCCATCGCTACGCGCCTCACGCGCCACCGCGAATGGTGGCCGGAGGTTGAAGCTTCGTCGTCGCAAGGTAAAATCGCCCTTTCTTTATTTTAAGACTCTGTTTATATGCGGAAATATGAAAAAAAAATAAAAAAAATAAAGTAGAAAGAAAAACCTCTACGAAAAGTTTTTGTTCTTTTATTTCCCTGGACTTTCTTGTAAATATTTTTCTTAAATTCTTTTCTTTCTGTATTGTCTTTTTTCCTCTATTACAAAATAATGTGGGTTTTTATAACCCGAAGGATGAAACCAGAAAAGGAAAGAAATATTTCATTTTATTTCTTTCCATCTTTGCTGTTGTCTCTTCTTTCCTTTTGTAGGTGATTGTTGGAGAATCTGGCGGCGATCAAGGCACGATCGAAGGCCGGACGAAGCTGCGGCGCAAAGGTTGGGGGCGCGACGATTGGGTTCCTGCTTTTGCGGCGCGCGACGTTTGGGCTCTATTTGAAGGAAAGTCATGGCGCCTAGGGTTTCAAAAACCCTAGGTCTTTTGGTTTCTGTTTAATCTTTGGGCTTCTTGGGCCACGCTGATTTGGGTCCAGATAATGGGTCATTGGGTGGTAGTTTAGGTCATGGTTTAGGGTTGGTTTGGGCTTGGGTAGTTTAGGGCTAAATGTAACATGCTGGACTGTTTAAGGACATTTGTTATTGGTTTTTTTTTATTCTGTTTTATGGATCCGGGCAAAATTGTGTGCTTACATAATTTGCCCCCTGAACTTGTCCAAAAGTACCTAAACTTCATTTTCAACCTAGTTGGTACCTGCACTTATATTTTGTCACCCAAGCTAGTACCTCCGCACTAACACCGTTAATTTGTGCTAATGTGACACTGATGGCCAATCTGATAGTGACACGTGATAACCTTTTAATATGGCACATAATAGACATAAAATAATAAAAAAATTTAAAAATATATAAATTAATAAAAAAGTATAATTTTTTTTGAAATCAAGAACAAACCTGGGCAAATGGCTATCCAGATAAATCTGAATCTAGACACCTTTGTCTAGATTTATTTTGGATGTAATTTTTAGTAATTTTTTTTTTGTTTTTTTTTTGAAAATATCATGTTTTTATTATTATTGAAGTTAAAATAAATAAAATTTTTACATCAAAAATGAATTTAGACATATGGTTGTCCAATTCAAATGTATTTGGGCAATAGTTTGTTCATATTCATTGTAGATGTGCTTTTTAGTTCATTTATATATTTATATATATATTTTACAAATTTTCAGTTTTTATATAACATTTTTTTTATAAATTCAAAAAAATTAAATTTTTTATTACTATATTATATATTTTTAAATTTTTATATATTCTTCAAAATATTATAGACATTTTATATATTTTAATTGTATATATTTTTATATATTTTAAAATAATAATAACAATCTAAAAACTGATATTTTATAAAAAAATATTAAAAAAATATAAACTGTATAAAAATATATCTAGAATGAATTTTGACAAATTCATTTTTTATGTGAAAAATCTTATACTTATTTTTATTAATTTTTATATTTTTGAGTTTATGTCCATCACATGTCATATTGAGAGGCTGCCACGTCTTACCACTTGAGTGGTCATTAGTGCCACATCAACACAAACTAACAGTATTAGTGCGGAGATATCAACTTGAGTGATGGAATACAAATTCACGTACCAATTAGGTAAAGAAAAACACTGACATGTACGTAAATCTAGGAAACTATACTATTCCTATATGACAATTTTGAACGCTTAAATGGTATGTTCATATGGCATAAATGAAGGTTAGACTTTGTGCATGTAAATTTCTATATGATGAACATATTTTTAGAAGATTGATGAATTAGTTTTGAGTATGTTTCATGGAAGAATTTTGCTTGTAGATGGTTTTTCTTTTTGCATATTTTATGTAAGTTATGATTGGGTGTTTTGGTAGATATTTTGGTGTTTTAAAATTGATTTTTGAGTATCTTAAGTTCATGTTTTAGTATTAAGCTTCTAGGTATCAAACAAGTGATTTTCAAGTCAATTTTTGGCTCCGAGGATAGAGGTATCGATATCAAGTCCCTATGGTATCGCAACAAGGGAGATAGAATGCCAAAATCTACGGGGAGAAGTATTGGTACATCTCCCCACTTGTACCGATACCACAGTGTAGGGCCTAGGCCATTGCCCTACTTTGAGCATTTTTTACCTTTCGAGACTCATTTTTGGTCTCAAACACCTCCAAACTCCTATAAACCGATTCTATATGGATTCAATATGATTTTAAAATTTTAAAATTGAGTTTATTTATTTTCTATAATTTTATAAATGTTTTGAAACTTATTTTCTATTATTCACTCAAGTTGACATCTCACATTTGGACCCGTTGTTCGAATCGGGTGTGGGGTGCCACCTCTATCTATCTGAATATGTATTTCGTTATAACCAAGATATATCGTAGGCAAATTCTATGCCCACAACTTGTGCCAACATGTACGAAACAAACATGGGGATTAAATATTAATAAAAATATAAATAAAACAAAATAAAAATGCAATAGAAATAAGGAAATCGAAATTAAATAGGAATAAACCAATAAAATGTAATCTATTTCTTCAAGCATGGTTTTGACGCTGGCTTTGAATTGATCTCGGACAATGGATATTCTCTTTCAATCGATAAGTTAGTTATAATGATTGAGGAATAACCTCAGACCACCATCCCTTTTGTATGTAAATTAACTGCAGGCTCAGCCCGGCAGTTAACCCTTACCAAGTGAATAACTTTGAAAGCAATTCACTTTGAAAGCAACTTTCACAATTTAATTCCTCGACAACCTTACCAGTTAGAAGGACCCGACTCAAATCAACGACCTCAACTGTGTAGGTCGTTTAAACTTGATTGTTAATTCCCTTGACAGATCCAACCACTCATTCAATTGGTCAAGTCAATTTGGTCTTCGGTGGGATGAATACGAAAATAACAGCTCATATTGAATCACCAACGATATGCTGTTTAACATTGAATTAAGGGGCACCCTTCTTGATTTGATATGAAACGACATTGTGAGATAATTGAGTCTACACCCTTCTTGATTTGATATGAAACGACATTGTGAGATAATTGAGTCTATCTCCTAAATTGAAGAATTAACAAATACCAAAATAAAAAATGTACAATTCTAACTCAAATTAATTATGGCCTAAAGCGAAATCAAACTTTAGTTACTCATAATAAAAATAAATTTAATAAATAAAATAGAATTTAATAATGATTAGAACAAAGAAATAGAGTCAAAGAGGACCGAATGGTGGCGTTAAATTCCACCAGGAGAGAAACAAAGGAAAATTAATGAAAGAAAAATTAAATTTTTACTTCACTCCCAATCCAAAACATGTCTCACGGCTTATTTCTTTAGCTTTTCTTTTTTAAAGCTAAATTTAAACAAAGATTCATTCCTAATTAATTTCCTTTAAGATAAAATTAAGTATGTATCTAATTAAATAAAATAAATAAAAAAATTTTTTGGTGAAAAGAAAAGATTACAAAAAGACAAAAACTAAATCCTCATGGAAGGATCCTCAATCAATCTTAAGCCTAGTCTTTTAGAACGAATTGACTTGGCCAAGCTATCGACAACTAGATTTTCTTCGCAAGAAATATGTTGAATCCTCCACTGCTTTAGAGTTTTAAGGATAAAATGAATTCTTCTGACGAGTGCAGAATTAGAAATCCCTAAAGAACCTTCTTGAATAGCATTAACAACTTCAATACTATCAGTTTGGATAATGACCCTTTCGAAACTTCTATCCAAAATAAGATTTAAGCCATCTAGGATCCCCCAAAGCTCAGCCTTGACCACCGTACAATTGCCCAAATATCTGCAGTAACCCATGCTCCACCCATCATTGTGATCACACACAAACCCCCCAGCTGCTGCAAAGCCTTTATCAAGTCTAACCGAACCATCTGATTTCAAGCTTACCCAATTGCTATCTGTATGCAAAATGCGTGAGTAACCATGCGTCTTGTGATAAGCTGCTTTTGATGCTAATGAGTATTGCTTTGCCCAACTGTATGAAACTTTAAGGATCTCTTCGTAACTCCAAGAAAAGTCTTGAAAAATAAAAAAAGTTGCGGTTCTTCCAAATGCGCCAAGCGATAATCCCAAAAAGACACAGCCAGTCCACCCCATCAAAAGAAATAGAGAAATGATTTTTGAGGTTAATCGTCATCCAATTTTGAAGGGAACCCATATAAAACCTGGATCGTCTTTCTTTTGGGATAATATTATCCCAGATGATTCTAGCTGCAGAATAGTCTCTGAGTACATGTAGCACATCCTCGCATTCATGTCCACAAAATCCACAAGCGTTGCTATTCCCAATGCCTCTCCTTGTCCTTTCGGCACTCGTTAGTAGACGACACTTGAGGGCGAGCCATAAAAAGAACCGGATTCACTGGGGACCACTAAAACTCCAAGGCATCTCCCAAATACATTCTTTAGGATTCAATGTACCATCTCGGATCTTCTCATAGGCACTTTTGATAGAAAATACGCCAGTCGAGGTAGCCCCCCACACAATTTTGTCAGGTCCTAAAGAAGGATGCGGCGGTGGAATTCCAACAATTTTGTTAATGATCTCTTATGGAACCCACAAGCGAAAAAGATCTAAATTCCACGATCCATCACCTGTAATCATATTACTAAGCGTACAATCCATATTAAGGTTAGAAGAGCATGGAATATAAGATAATAATGGGCCACAATTTGAGATCCAAGGATCTCGCCTGTAACACCCTTAACCCGTATCCGTCGCCGAATTGGGGTTGCAAGGCATTATTGAACATAGCACAAGTCACCACAGACAATTACTGCTCACATAGTCACAACCGAAAGCATTATGAACAATTTCATTTTTTTTAAAAATATGCTTAAACAATTTCATACATATCTTATACCCCTTTAGTTAAATTCACAAATAAATAATTGCAACAACTAACAATGGATACTATTCATTTGGTCATTTAAGCCACATTAACCGAATATGCACATGTTCATAATTACTTCCTAAAACTAGATAACAATTATTAAATCTAAACATACATATATGTGGTTGCATGATGCCTTGTTCAACCGAATTCAAATAGACCAAATAAATTCGTCCAAACAAAGTATACCTCAATTCATTTGTAAGAACATAATCGAATCAAAATACCAAATATCCTTCTCATTGTCCGAAAAACATAATTTGAACTTAATACACATGCTCACATGTAAATTATAACCGAATATGCCATTCCCAATTATCTAACCTATGATTTCATATTTTAACCGAATATGCAATTTGCAATATAAATGATCTCCAATTTATTCATGTTTCAAATAATCACTTCAATAGCAAGTCTTCATCAATCCATAACCCAAACATATTCAAATACACAAATGTCAACTTCCCAAAAGCAGAAATTTTAAGTCATAAACGTAGACTTCATGCCAAACATATATATATATGTATATATACTCATATATAAACACTTAACATAAACTCATATCAACACCGAATTCAAAATTCAAGCAGGACATACACATATACGAATAAAATCATTTAGACATTAGGTGATTAACATTTAAACCAAGCCATTTTCGCATGGCTTATATTACATCATCAAAATATTATCTAAGCAATTAACTAGCCTATACATGCCTTAAGTTCAAAACCCAAGCTTTAAATGTACCAAAATAAGTTGATAGTGTGGATGACTTCGTTGACGATCCCCTGAGCTCGTAGCTTGACCAAAATCTATAAAACAGAATAGCAATCACACAGAGTAAGCTAACTTAGCTTAGTAAGTCTTAAGTAAAAATAAACATTCAATCAAATATTCAAATATTTTAAACCAATCATTTTATAACTTTAATATAATTACATAGTACAATTGAGCCATCATGGCCGAATACCACCATCCTTCCATAGTATTTTAATTATCACTTATCAAATCCAAAACACCACTATTTTACTAAAAAAAATACAAACTTACCAATTACATATAATTCAATATGTTTCCATATACAACCAAATTAGTAAGTACCATGTACAATTTAATCACATATAATCGAATGTATATATATATATATGACATCCCACATAACCGGATGTATATACATAAAATTTTCACATTGCCGAATGTATATATATATACATGCATATACATCTATTTAACAATCTCATGTTTGCAAGTAAACAAGATCAACTCAATATCAATTTATCCACATATCCAAAAAGCCGAATATACAAACACATTATCTATCAACTCACTTACTTAATAAACATCACATATAACATATACCTATATAAATACATACCTTATGGCCGAATATAATCTAATTCAATTAAATAAGCTTTAGCTTGTTCAATTGCCACCATAACTCAATCATTTCATAAGCATAAGCTCGTAATATAGATCACCTGTATAAAACACCGCTAGGCATAAGCTTTGAATCACACACCAGAAGACTAAGCTCCATGGACCCGAGTGCGATATTCATTCACCGGCAATAAGCACGCTAGGGCATAAAGCCCGATAAGTTCACTCACCCCAAGGCTTGCTAGGCTCAAAGCCTGAATAGTAATA
The DNA here is from genome assembly GCA_025698515.1 of Gossypium sturtianum. Classification (NCBI taxonomy): domain Eukaryota; kingdom Viridiplantae; phylum Streptophyta; class Magnoliopsida; order Malvales; family Malvaceae; genus Gossypium; species Gossypium sturtianum. Next base: position 50,169,938 of record CM046951.1, on the reverse strand, counting down.
CTTTAAGTTGTCTCACACAAATCATTTCATATATTGAACCTTTTACTCATTTCGAACTCATTGTACGAACATTCAAATAGCATATATCATTAAAATAACTTAACCAAATCAATTATTATACTTAGCCAAATTCGGCTATTTCATAATCTAGTTACAATGTTTCCAAATTTCAGCATATACTAGGTTACGTAAATAATTTACGATGTTTATTTTCTTAGAGACTTACCTCGAATATCGACGGACGACGAAAACCGACTATTCGATTAATTTTGCTTTTCCCCGATCCAAGTCCGTTTTCTTTGGCTCTTGATCTAAAATGTTCAAATTAAGCTCATTCAAATATATATTTTTTCAATTTAGCCCAAAAACACATAAGTGGGCAAATTACCATTTTGCCCCTAATATTTCACACTTTTTACAATTTAGTCCTATTTGCATAAAACACAAAATACACACAATTTGAATAAATAACTTAAGGGCCGAAACTTCATAAGGACTATACAAGTCCATATATTTCATAAATTTTTCAATTTAACCTTTTAAGATAATATTTTCACAAATTAATCCTTAATTAGCTACATTCACCAAAAACTCAAAAGAAAAGATGTTCATCTAGCTCCAATCTTACATTTAATACCAAAAATCATCATAAAACTCAACTTATCATCAATGGTATATCTCACATACATGACCAATACACAAAATCAATACATGGGCTTGAAAGTAAAGTGGACAACAATCTCAAAAATGCAAAAATCATAAAAAATCCAAAGCTTAAACTTGCCTAATTAAGCCTAAGTATTGCCGAAACCCCTTGGAAGCTTTTTCTCTTCTTTTATTTCTTTAGTTTCGGCCAAATAGATGAAAAGATGAACATGCAATTGTTTTTCTCTTTTTTTTTTATTATAATATGCTTATTTAATATATTATATGTATTATCATTATTATATCACACATATAACTAATATTAAATTACATAATGGATGCATGTTGCCGTCCAATTACAAATCAAATGGGAAATTTGTAACTTAAGTCCACATATTAAAGAAGACAAATTAATTTAATCACTCAATTTAAATAAAGGCTACTTTTACCACCTTTGCAATTAAGTCCTTTTTCTAAAATTAAACGTCCAAGCAGACAAATTAGCCTACGATATTTTAACACATGCTCAACCACATAACATAGACATGAAATAAAGTATTAAAATATTTTTCTAACTCGGATTTGTGGTCCCGAAACCACCGTTCCGATTAGGGTCATAATCGGGCTGTTACAACTCTCCCCCCTTAAGGGATTTTCGTCCCCGAAAATCTTACCGTTGAATAATTGTGGGTAGCATTCTTTCATTGATTCTTCGGTTTCCCAGGTCGCTTCCTCAACCCCGTGCTTATGCCACATAACTTTAACCAACGAGATTTTCTTATTTCGCAACTCTTTAACTTCATGAGCTAAAATGCGAATCAGTTCTTCCTCATAAGTCAAATCGGGCTGAGTTTCAATCTCTGATGGACTGATCATGTAATAGCCCGATTTAGGGCCTAGTCAGAATAGTGGTGCGAGACCACGAATTCGAGGTGAATTTATGAGTTTTTAAGGTTCATGCCATGTTTGCATGTTAGTGTGAAAGTTTCATGAAGCAATTTTGCTAAATTGAAGTTGAATGGTCAAAAAGGACCAAATTGCAAAAGTTGTAAAATGTGAGTTTCTAGAAGCATTTTGTATGAAATAGCTCTAGAATAGCAATTATAAGTCCTTAAATAGCAATTTGCCCAAATCATAATTTTTGGACAAAATTGGACATGAGTTAGTAAATGGTGATATTTTTAAGAGAAGGGCATTTTGGTCATTTACCTATTAAATGATTAATAAAGGAAAAAGATGACAAAAAATCATTATCATCTTCTTCCTCATTGCTGAAATTTTCAAAGAAACCATAGCTAGGGTTTGCTCATCTTTCAATCTTGCTAGTAAGTTCATCTTAGTCCCGATTTTAATATTCTTCGTGTTTTTGAAGTCCTCGTATTATGAATTAGCTATTTTTAGCTATAAAATAAGCTAAGATGCATGTTCAAAAATCTACCCATGAATGACATGCATGCTAAATGATGTTTTATGGAAGTTTATGAGAGTTTGATGTTAGATAAACATCTTTTTCTAAGTGAATTTCATGAAAAATGAGCATAGGGACTAGTTTGTAAAAGTTTTGAAATTAGTCATACCTATTAGAAATAATGGAAATTGATAATGGCTATAGTAGAGAAAATGAATCAGCTAAGCATGTAGTCTAAGAAAGTTGAATGAAAATTATTTTACGAGCCTTGGGGCAAAAGTGCAAATATGCAAAAGTATAGGGGCAAAATAGTAATTTTGCCAAAGTATGAGTTAAGAGTCAATTTAGTCAATGTGAGTATTAAATGATCTATTTATGACTATAGATCAAGAAAAACGAAGCCCAGATTGAAACCGAGGCAAGGACAAAATCAAGGACTAAATTGCACATCTACATACATTTTGTATATTGAGGTAAGTTTGTATGATTTCTAAGCTTTATGACTTATATCGTTAAATTGCTTAGTATAATGTATAATGTTATTATGATAAATGTTCAATGTTATGTTAAACAAAGAAATTAATGAGATCAAGCATGAGAAAGCCCCGATTGAAGTTGGGTAACTTAGGATACTCGATCTACCACATGAAACAAGAAAGTCCGTATAAGACCAAGCCGAGGCATGGCATCGGCAAGCAAGCAAGCTATCATGTAAGTCCAAGGCAAGCTTGGCATTGAATAAGTTATCATGTAAGTCCAAGGCAAGCTTGGCATTGAGTAAATTATCATGTAAGTCCAAGGCAAGCTTGGCATTGAATAAGTTATCATGTAAGTCCAAGGCAAGCTTGGCATTGAGTAAATTATCATGTAAGTCCAAGGCAAGCTTGGCATTGAACAAGTTATCATGTAAGACCAAGGCAAGCTTGGCATTGAAAAGTTATCAAGAGAAAGAGATCCCATATAAGTCCAAGTTAAGGCATGGCATTGGTGAGAACAAGAAAGACTTCGTATAAGTCCATGTTAAGTCATGGCCTCGAAATTTAGATGAGATTTAGTATCCTCGGTTATTCATATAAATTCATCGGGCAAACGAGTTAAGCTCAAATGAAATAACAAGAAAGCTAAGTAAGCAAAGTTATTATCAAGTGAAAATGAGTATTATTCATGTTATGAATGATGAATCGAGATTATGATTATTATGTTAAAGTATCTTTGATCAATGTGATCAAGTGATACAGTACATTGTTTACCTCTCAAGTATGAGACTAGTAAGTTTCATGAGATATGTAAGAATCAAGTATGAGTAAGTAAGCTTTATAGCTGAAATTTATGATGCCATTGTTTATGTCAAATGGTTTATATTAAGCAAGTATGTTGCTATGTGCATTATGCAAACTTACTAAGCTAAATGCTTACGTCTTTTATTATTTCTTTCTATGTAGTCCCGCCAAGCTAACTTGTGGATCGTTGAAGTCGAACTCGAATCACACTATCAACCGCTATTTTGGTATAGCCAAGTTATTTTTATTAAGTATGGCATGTATAGGAAGCATTTCATTTTGAGTATATATCTTAGAAAGGGAAAAAGCATGGGCTATCAAGTTTATTATTATTCTTTTGTAAATGGCTAAATGATTGGCCAAGATTGACTAAGTATGTATGTTATTGATATCAATGGAGCATGTTGTATTGTTCATTAAAGTTGTAGTGATTTGAGTTGTTGAGATAGTATGAATTTGCTCTTGATTTCGTGGTGGCAATTGGCTTGGTAAATAGCCTCTAAGTGCCCATGCATTCGGACACACTGCAGCGTGTGTCTAAGCCGTGTGTACCTGCACCATTACACCTTAAGTCGAATATCAAGTTGTAGTACATGGTCCAAGTCCACGGGCGTGCCATGGCCGTGTGTTATAAGTCGAGAATGCTAAGGTTTTCACACGGGCCGGGACCACGGGCGTTCCATGGCCGTGTGAAGTTTGGCGATAAGCTCGAGTTTTAAGCACGGTTAGGAGACATGGGCGTGTCTCAGGTTTACACGGGCGTGTCCCAACTGACATGGGCGTGTGACCCCTGTTTCAATGAAAAGTTTTCGATTGAGTTTCGAAAGTTTACAGACATGAGTTTAAGGCTTCGTAGGCCCATGAAAAGTACAAGTTGATTAAGAAAGATAAGTTCTTAATTCGGAACGAAATTTTATAGCCCGTAAGTACTTGATTAAGCAAGTTCAAGCATAGTAACTTCTCGTATCCGGCCTAAGCCTCAGACTCGGGTATGGGGTGTTACAGATCACATGAGAAGGATCGGATCGGTATCGTCGAAGCATCAATACATGAAAGACATTGTGAATCTTGTCTAACTCAGATGGCAACATAAGTCTGTACGTAACTGGCCCAATACGCTCAATGACTTCGTACGACCCAATAAATCTAAGACTCAGTTTTCCCTTACGACCAAATCTAAGTATCTTCTTCCACGGCGAGACTTTCAAAAATACTCGGTCGCCCACTTGAAACTCTATATCTTTACGTTTCAAGTCCGCATACGACTTCTGACGATCTGAGGCGACTTTCAGACTTTCTCGAATTACTTTTACTTTCTGCTCAGTCTCTTTGATTAAATCAACCCCGTGTATCTTGCTTTCACTTAGCTCGGTCCAATATAGAGGTGTACGTCATTTACGATCGTACAAAGCTTCGTAAGGTGCCATTTTGATACTCAATTGAAAGCTGTTATTATACGCAAATTCAATCAAAGACAAGTATCGTTCCCACGTACCCTCAAACTCAAGAACGCAACATCTCAACATATCCTCGAGTATTTGAATAACACGTTCGGATTGGCCATCCGACTGAGGGTGAAAAAGCAGTGCTGAAATGCAACTTGGTACCTAGAGCATCCTGCAGTTTCTTCCAAAACCGCGATGTAAACCTCAGATCTCTATCCGAAACAATAGAAATATGTACTCCGTGTAATCGTACGATCTGCGATATGTACAACTCAGCTAACTTATCGAGTGAGAAATCAGTACGTACCGAAATAAAATGGGTCGATTTTGTCAATCTATCAACAATAACCCAGATTGAATCTTTCTTACTCGGCGTCAATGGCAAACCCGATACAAAATCCATCGTGACTCGATCCCACTTCCACTCAGGTACCATGATCGGCTGAAGTAACCCAGAAGGCACCTGATGTTCAGCCTTTACTTGTTGACAAACTAAGCACTTCGAGACAAATCTAGATATGTCCCGTTTCATACCAGGCCACCAATAGAACTGTTTCAGATCATTATACATTTTCGTGCTACTCGGATGTATAGATAATCGGCTGCTGTGAGCTTCATTTAAAATCATCTGAATTAAATCTGAATTTCTCGGAACACATATTCGGTCTTTGAACTTCAAGTAGTCATTCTCATCAATTTGAAACTCTGACTCAACATCACTTTTACACTGATCTCGTTTTTCCATCAAATCTTTATCAACTTTCTGAGCATCACAAACTTGTTGAATAAACAATGGTCTTGCTTTTAATTCGGCTACTATCGAACCATCATCAGACATAATCATATGCGCGTTCAACGCACGAAGAGCAAATAATGACTTTCGACTTAAAGCATCCGCAACAACATTAGCTTTTCCCGGATGATAGTCAATCACTAACTCGTAATCTTTCAACAGTTCTAACCATCTGCATTGTCTCAGGTTCAAATCTCTCTAAGTCATCAAATACTTCAAACTCTTGTGATCTAAATAAACATGACATTTCTCACCGAACAGATAATAACGCCAAATCTTTAACGCGAACACAATGGCTGCTAGCTCTAAATCATGTGTCGAGTAATTTCTTTCGTGTGGCTTCAATTGTCTCGAAGCATAAGCTATGACTTTGCCTTCCTGCATCAAAACGCAACCCAAACCATTCAAAGATGCATCACTATAAACAACAAATTCCTTACCCGGTTCAGGTTGGACTAACACTGGAGCTTCAGTCAAAAGAGCTTTCAATTGATCGAAACTTTTCTGACACTTTTCCGACCATTCGAACTTAATATATTTCTGTAATAGCTTTGTCAACAGTGTAGCTATCATAAAAAAACCTTTCACAAATCGTCTGTAGTAACCAACAAGCCCCAGAAAACTCCGAATTTCGGAAACATTTTTCGGTGGTTTCCAATCGAGTATAGCCGATATTTTATTCGGATCAACCCGAATACCTGATGCTGAAACAACGTGGCCCAGAAAACTGATTTCACTCAACCAGAATTCACATTTACTAAACTTTGCATACAACTGTTTATCTCGCAAAGTTTGTAGCACAAGTCTCAGGTGCTCGGCATGCTCGGTTTTATCTCTGGAGTAGATCAGAATATCATCCATAAACACTACCACAAACTGATCCAAATACTGACTAAAAATCCGATTCATCAAATCCATAAAAACAGCAGGTGCATTAGTAAGTCCAAAAGGCATAACCAAAAACTCATAGTGTGTATACCTCGTTCGAAAAGCAGTCTTTGGCACATCGGAATCTCTGACTCGCAACTGATAATAACCCGACCTCAAATCTATTTTTGAAAACACTGAAGCCCCTTTCAACTGATCAAATAAATCAACAATCCGTGGCAACGGGTATTTATTATTTATAGTCACCTTATTTAGCTGTCGGTAATCAATGCACATTCGCATAGTTCCATCTTTCTTTTTCACAAATAAGACTGGTGCACCCTAGGGAGAGAAACTCGGTCGTGCAAAACCCCTATCTGTTAACTCTTGCAACTGTGCTTTCAACTCTTTTAATTCTGTAGGTGCCATCCGATATGAAGCTATCGAAATCAGAGTCATCCCCGGTAATAACTCAATACCAAACTCTACCTCTCGTACAGGTGGCAAACCCGGTAATTCTTCAGAAAACACATCCGAATACTCGCACACAACTGGTACAGATTCAATTCTCTTTTCAGTCACTTTACTATCAAGCACATAAGCAAAATAAGCTTCATATCCCTTTCTCACGTATTTCCAGGCTAACATCGAAGATACTACTGCTGGTAATCCATTCAGATCATTAGATTTAATCCGAATAATTTCACCATTCTGACATCTCAAATCAATAGTCTTTCTTTTGCAATTTACAACAGCATCGTGCAAAGTCAACCAGTCCATGCCCAAAATTATGTCGAATTCGTCAAAAGGCAACAACATCAAATCGGCTGGGAAACATGATTCCCGAATCATCAACGGGCATCTTTTACACACTTTGTTAACCAGAACACACCGGCCCAAGGGGTTTGATACGAATCACAAATTCGATGACTCAACGGTGGAGTCTTCTTCGATACTAATGTTTCACACACATAAGAATGAGTCGAACCAGATCAATCAACGCAATAACATTAGTATCATAAAGAGTGAAAGTACCGGTAATAACATCTGGGGAAGAAGCATCCTCACGAGCGCGTATAGCATATGCTCTAGCAGGTGCATGAGCCTCTGATCGAACCGTAGTATCCTTTGTTCCTCTCTGACTGCCACCTACATTTCCCGAATGCCTGGGTGGTCTGCCTCGCACTGATACATTGCTCGGTCTCGCATTCTGAACAGTATTTTGCTCGGCTAACATAGGGCACTCCCGAATAAAATGATCCATCGATCCACATTTAAAACAGGACTGATCATGCAATCTACAACTCCCAGAATGCCATTTTCCACAATGCTTACACTCAACCCGGTTCTGCTGGACATTACCAACGCTAGCAATTGAAGTGGCTCGGGAACCCGCAGGAGGTCGGTCTCGGTCTCGTCTAGAAAAGTCTGAAGTAGCTTTATGTCGACTGGATTCATCTCTGAACTTCTTTGATGCTGAATGAAAGGTCTTACTCGATGATCTTTTACGGATGTCTCTAGCTTCAAATTCAGCTTTTATTTTCTCTTTTCCAAGCTCTTCGGCTTTACAGGCTCGTTCAACAAGTACCATGAACTCTTTAATCTCAAGTATGCCGACCAAAAACTTAATGTCTTCATTCAAACCGCCTGCGAATCTTTTACACATGATAGCCTCGGTTGAAACACATTCACGAGCATATCGGCTTAATCTCACAAATTTCCGTTCATACTCAGTCACGGTCATACGACCCTGTTTCAATTCTAGAAATTCTTTACGTTTTTGGTCGATGAATCTCTGACTGATATATTTCTTACGGAACTCAGTCTGGAAGAATTCCCAGGTCACTTTATCTTTCGGAACCATCGATACTAGTGTATTCCACCAGTGATATGCGGTGTCCCGTAATAAGGATATAGCACATTTTAAGCATTCATCCGGAGTACATGATAGCTCGTCGAACACACGGATAGTATTATCAAGCCACAGCTTAGCTCGTTCCGTATCATCATCATCATTAGCTTTAAACTCTTCGGCCCTGTGTTTCCTGATTTTCTCTACAGGAGGCTTGCTAAATCTCATCGGATCTACCATCGGAGGTACCATAGGTATCGGAGATGGATTATTCGGGGGTGGAGGTTGTTGCACAGCCGGATTAGTCTGGATATATTGAGTAAACCATTCGTTCATCATCTGGTAGAAGGCTTGCTCAGCCTCCCCCTCACGGCTACTCGAGATAGGTCAAGATTCTACCGGCGCTGTCCCATGTGCGGGATTAGGCGCTACGCTCTCGACATCATCACTTACATCTCTATCGGGATCCATTTACTATATAAAAACACAATTCAGGTGTCAGAAGTCATCACACTATCGCATTATAATTTAAGACATGTATAGCTAGACTCATACGCACTACGGTAGTCCTAGAATTGACTAAACCGTAAGCTCTGATACCAATCAAATGTAACACCCTTAGCCCGTATCCGTCGCCGGATTGGGGTTGCAAGGCATTACCGAACATAGCACAAGTCACCACAAACAATTACTGCTCACATAGTCACAACAGAAAGCATTATGAACAATTTCATTTTTTTAAAAAAAAAATATGCTTAAACAATTTCATACATATCTTATACCCCTTTAGTTAAATTCACAAATAAATAATTGCAACAACTAACAATGGATGCTATTCATTTGGTCATTTAAGCCACATTAACCGAATATGCACATGTTCATAATTACTTCCTAAAACTAGATAACAATTACTAAATCTAAACATACATATATGTGGTTGCATGATGCCTTGTTCAACCGAATTCAAATAGACCAAATAAATTCATCCAAACAAAGTATACCTCAATTCATTTGTAAGAACATAATCGAATCAAAATACCAAATATCCTTCTCATTGTCCGAAACACATAAATTGAACTTAATACACATGCTCACATGTAAATTATAACCGAATATGCCATTCCCAATTATCTAACCTATGATTTCATCTTTTAACCGAATATGCAATTTGCAATATAAATGATCTCCAATTTATTCATGTTTCAAATAATCACTTCAATAGCAAGTCTTCATCAATCCATAACCTAAACATATTCAAATACACATATGTCAACTTCCCAAAAGTAGAAATTTTAAGTCATAAACGTAGACTTCATGCCAAACATATATATATGTATATATACTCATATATAAACACTTAACATAAACTCATATCAACACCGAATTCAAAATTCAAGCAGGACATACACATATACGAATAAAATCATTTAGACATTAGGTGATTAACATTTAAACCAAGCCATTTTCGCATGGCTTATATTACATCATCAAAATATTATCTAAGCAATTAACTAGCCTATACATGCCTTAAGTTCAAAACCCAAGCTTTAAAAGTACCAAAATAAGTTGATAGTGTGGATGACTTCGTTGACGATCCCCTGAGCTCGTAGCTTGACCAAAATCTATAAAACAAAATAGCAATCACACAGAGTAAGCTAACTTAGCTTAGTAAGTCTTAAGCAAATATAACCATTCAATCAAATATTCAAATATTTTAAACCAATCATTTTATAACTTTAATATAATTACATAGTAAAATTGAGCCATCATGGCCGAATACCACCATCCTTCCATAGTATTTTAATTATCACTTATCAAATCCAAAACACCACTATTTTACTAAAAAAAAAAATACAAACTTACCAATTACATATAATTCAATATGTTTCCATATACAACAAAATTAGTAAGTACCATGTACAATTTAATCACATATAATCGAATGTATATATATATATATATATATGACATCCCACATAACCGAATGTATATACATAAAATTTTCACATAGCCGAATGTATATATATATACATACATATACATCTATTTAACAATCTCATGTTTGCAAGTAAACAAGATCAACTCAATATCAATTTATCCACATATCCAAAAAGCCGAATATACAAACACATTATCTATCAACTCACTTACTTAATAAACATCACATATAACATATACCTATATAAATACATACCTTATGGCCGAATATAATCTAATTCATTTAAATAAGCTTTAGCTTGTTCAATTGCCACCATAACTCAATCATTTCATAAGCATAAGCTCGTAATATAGATCACCGGTATAAAACCTGCTAGGCATAAGCCTGAATCACACACCGACACTAAGCCTGCTAGACCCGAGGTCTGATATTCACTCACTGGCAATAAGCCTGCTAGGCATAAAGCCCGATAAGTTCACCAGCCCAAGGCTTGCTAGGCTCAAAGCCTGAATAGTAATACTTTAAGTTGTCCCACACAAATCATTTCATATATCGAACCTTTTACTCATTTCGAACTCATTGTACGAACATTCAAATAGCATATATCATTAAAATAATTTAACCAAATCAATTATTATACTTAGCCAAATTCGGCTATTTCATAATCTAGTTACAATGTTTCCAAATTTCAGCATATACTAGGTTACGTAAATAATTTACGATGTTTATTTGCTTAGAGACTTACCTCGAATATCGACGGACGTTAAAACCGACTATTCGATTAATTTTGCTTTTCCCCGATCCAAGTCCGTTTTCTTTGGCTCTTGATCTAAACATGTTCAAATTAAGCTCATTCAAATATATTTTTATTCAATTTAGCCCAAAAACACATAAATGGGCAAATTACCATTTTGCCCCTAATATTTCACACTTTTTACAATTTAGTCCTATTTGCATAAAACACAAAATACACACAATTTGAATAAATAACTTAAGGGCCGAATCTTCATAAGGACTATACAAGTTCATATATTTCATAAATTTTTCAATTTAACCCTTTAAGATAATATTTTCACAAATTAATCCTTAATTAGCTACATTCACCAAAAACTCAAAACAAAAGATGTTCATCTAGCTCCAATCTTACATTTAATACCAAAAATCATCATAAAACTCAAATTATCATCAATGGTATATCTCACATACATGACCAATACACAAAATCAATACATGGGCTTGAAAGTAGAGTGAACAACAATCTTAAAAATGCAAAAATCATCAAAAATCCAAAGCTTAAACTTACCTAATTAAGCCTAAGTATTGCCGAAACCCCTTGGAAGCTTTTTCTCTTCTTTTATTTCTTTAGTTTCGGCCAAATAGATGAAAAGATGAACATGCAATTGTTTTTCTCTTTTTTTTTTTATTATAATATGCGTATTTAATATATTATATGTATTATCATTATTATATCACACATATAACTAATATTAAAATACATAATGGATGCATGTTGCCGTCCACTTACAAATCAAATGGGAAATTTGCAACCTAAGTCCACATATTAAAGAAGACAAATTAATTTAATCACTCAATTTAAATAAAGGCTACTTTTACCACCTTTGCAATTAAGTCCTTTTTCTAAAATTAAACGTCCAAACAGACAAATTAGCCTACGATATTTTAACACATGCTCAACCACATAACATAGACATCAAATAAAGTATTAAAATATTTTTCTAACTCGGATTCGTGGTCCCGAAACCACCATTCTGATTAGGGTCATAATCGGGCTGTAACATCGCCAACATTGAATACTCTTACAATCTCCAACGGACCATAAAAGATTTTCACAGATAAGGGGCAAAACCTTAGCAATGGATCTCTAAAGGAAGGAACAACGCCCCCTCGATACATTTTCAGGTAAACCACTGGGGATCCTGTGTTTTAACCGAAGGACCCGAACCCATAAAGCATTGATATTAGAGACAATGTTAAAACCTATCTTCATCATGAAAGAAGTGTTGTGATCTTCCAAATGTCTCAGACCAAGGCCCCCATGAGATTTCGGTTGACACACTGAATCCCAACTAACCAAAGCTACCTTAGCGTTGCCATTAGTGGATTTGTAACACCCCCTAACCCTTACCCATTGCCGGAACAGGGCTATGAAGCATTACCGGTCATTATAGAACAAATACTAACAATCTCATAAATATTTAACATACACATTAGAATTTACCAACCCTGCAAATCTTAAACAACAACCAACTCAATATCCAATTATTCAACAAAATCAAAACACGATTAAACACTTCTAAAACATGCCAAAATGATAGACTTAATAACCAAATCAATGTACCAACATAAATACCTTTCACATACTTACTCCGGATGAAGTATGACAATTTGTGTTCATACATACTTAACCCGGACTAATTATGTTTCAATCTAATTACAAGCCATTCAACCAATTCAAACTAAAACCATGTAAATGGCTATATTATGAGACATATGTTTGTATATATATATAAATCAACCAATATCATCTTATACACTATTAATATTCACATATCTAAATGACATCAAAAGACAACCTAGGTACATGCCATTTCAAAAGAGAAAATACTTCACTACGTTTTTGAGTTCGGGATCGGCTTTGGATGCTGATTCAACGACTGAACTTTAACCTAACCTGCGCACGGAAACAAACCGTACGCTGAATATAAACTCAGTGGTATTTCTATAATCCGAATACTCATTAAATAAGAATTTATAATATTTATATATATAAACACACATAATAAAAATCATTCAAACAAATAATCAAATTAATAAACAATCATTCAAAACACTTTCAATTCTCCCAGTGTCTCATCGGCCATGCCGAAGTAAGTTGGTACCCAGTACCTCATCAAATTTATCCAAAGTAATAATATGACACCCAGTGTCTCATCGACTCGTGGTCGAAGTAATCCCTGAACACTTCCAATCCTATGGCATGCCAACTATATCCGACTTAGCCCGACATTGTTAATAGGGTATTCAATTTACTTTTCAATTTCCATTCAATACACAATTCAAATAAAGTCACAAATTCCAATTCAATACAATTCAATTCACTTTTCGATAACAAATATTGAAATTCCACAATAATCACATACTTTATCAATTTCATCACATTTCCTATCAATCCATCTCAATTGTAAAATACAATACAAATAATTCTTACCTTAATTACTTACAGTAACATTTAAATCAAAATTCAACAATTAATAATTAAATTTGGATTATAGAAATATAAACCGTAATTTTTCTCGAGTCACTCTTCGTCAAATTTTTCTTTTCCTTTATTAGCCGAGGTCTTCGGCCCAACGTTTGCTACAAAATTAAAATAATTGAAAATTATCAATACAACACAATTTAACATTGAATGTTTCAATTTATGCATAACTTTTACCTAAATTTCAATTTAATCCTTAAATCAAAACTAATTCTTTTTCTTACAAAACTAATTCCATATCTCATTCAATTCCCACTTAAACTAATTTCAATTCTCTAATTTCACCATAAAACCCTAATTTCAAAATTCTTTCAATTTAGTCTCTATTACTTAAAACTTATGATTTAGTTTACAATTCCATCCTTTATTCAATTCTAACTTGAAATTCTATCAATTTAAACCCTAATTCTTCAATTAATTCAACATGAACTACATCCAAAAATCAACTAACTTTCAAAATGTCCACATAAATCAAGTAGTATCTTGTTCAAGGATTCCAAAAACATCAAAATCATAAGAAAAGGGACTAAATTGACTTACCAAATTAAGCTTGAAACCTTAAAACCCTAGTTTCTCCTTTTCTTTTTATTTCCCTATTCTTCTCCCCTGTTTCATTTTCCAATTCTGTTTCATTTCCATCCTTTTACTTCTTTATTTCTTTTATTTACTTTATTTTATGTTATATAATATAATAATATAATAATAATATAATAACATAATATCTTTTACTTAAATAATAAGTAAATAATTAATTAATATATGTATTTTATTTTACCACATGTATTTCACTATTACCACACACTTGTCACTTATGGTTTTATTACTAATTTAGTCCCTTGACTTTTGTTGATTTTATAATTCAACTTTTACCCTATATTCAATCTGGTCCTTATACTAAATTAACCTTAATTCAAGCTTATTCATCTAACCAAAACCTATTTAACCACACAACTAACTTCGTAATATTTTGAATAAATATTTACGAATTCATTTTACGAAAACGGAGACCCAAAAGTGCACTTTTTCGATTACCATAAATTTCGTGTCGTTACATTTCTCCCACTTAATAAATTTCGTCCTCGAAATTTACCTGAAAAGAGATGGGGGTACTGAGATTTTATTGTTTCTTCCGGTTCCCAAGTTGCTTCCTCAATACTATGACTTCGCCATAACACTTTTACTAATGGAACCCATTTATTACACAACTCTTTTACTTCCCTTGCTAAAATCTTAACCGGTTCTTCTTCATACGACAAATCAAGTTTAATTTCAATGTCTTCTGTTGAAATAACATGAGAAGGATCTGATCGATATCTTTTGAGCATCTAAACATGAAAAACATCATGAATCTTCTATAATTCTGGAGGCAAAGCCAAATGATATGCAACCGGCCCAACTCCTTCTATAATCTCATATGGCCCAATAAAACGAGGACTCAATTTTCCCTTTCGACCAAATCTTAATATTTTCTTCCAAGGTGATACTTTAAGAAATACCTTATCAACGACGGAATATTCGATATCTCGACGTTTCAAGTCTGCATATGATTTCTGTCTATCGAAAGCTACTTTCAATCTATCTCGAATCTTCTTAAAATGTCCTCCGTTTCTTGAATCAACTCCGGCCCAATCATCTTTATTTCATTCAATTCCATCCAACACACAGGTGATCGACATTTACGACCATATAGAGCTTCATACGGAGCCATTTGAATACTTGATTGGAAACTATTATTGTATACAAATTCGGCCAATGGTAAATAACGTTCCCAACCTGATTTAAAATCAATAACACAGGCTCGAAGCATATCTTCTAGAATCTGAATAACTCACTTTGATTGCCTATCGGTCTGTGGATGAAAAGCTGTACTAAAATGGAGTCGAGTGCCAAGAGATTCATGCAACTGCCTCCAAAATCTCGATGTGAATCGTGGATCCCGGTCAGAGATTATCGATACAGGAATACCATGTAATCTCACAATTTCCCGAATATATACTTCAGCAAGTTTCTGAAGTGACCAATTAGTTCTGACTGCTATAAAATGAGCTGACTTTGTAAGTCGATCAACAATCACCTAAATAGCATTTTTCTTACTTGCTGATAATGGTAACCCCGTTACAAAATCCATTGTAATGCAGTCCCATTTCCATTCAGGAATATTAATAGGCTGAAGTAGTCCAGTAAGAACCTGATGCTCTACCTTAATTCGCTGACAAGTCAAACATTTAGCCACATATTCAACTATATCCTTTTTCATACCTGGCCACCAATATGATTCTCGTAGATTACAGTACATTTTTTTTCCTCCTGGATGCATTGCAAAAGGACTATCATATGCTTCACGAAGTATTAACTCTTTCAATTCAGAAACATTTGGAACACATATCCGATTACGAAATCTCAGGCAATCATGATCATCAATACTGAAAATTTTTTCCATACCATTCTGGACCATTTCTCTTTTCTTCATCAACTTATCATCTTCTAATTGTGCTGACCTGATCTGATCAAACATCACCGGTTTGATTCTCAGTTCAGTTAACAGACTTCCATCATCACTGATGCTGAGCTGTGCAAACATTGCTGGTAAATCAATTGCTGCTTTTCTACTTAATGCATCAGCCACAACATTTGCCTTTCCCGGGTGATAATCAATAACACAATTATAATCCTTTAGAAGCTCTATCCACCGATGTTGTCTCAAATTTAACTCCTTTTGTGACAAAAGATATTTGAGACTTTTATGATCTGTATAAATGTAACATTTTCACCATACAGATAATGTCTCCATATTTTCAAAGCAAAAATCACAGCAGCAAGCTCCAGATCATGTGTCGGATAATTACGTACATGCGGTATCAATTGACGAGAAGCATAAGCTATCACTTTTCCATTTTGCATCAAGACACACCCGAGACCGCTCAAAGAAGCATCACTGTAAATAATAAAATCTTTTCCCGACTCTGGCAATGTCAGAACTGGTGCCTTAGTCAACATTTGCTTCAACTTCTCAAAACTTTCCTGACACTGATCATCCCAGACGAATGGAACATTCTTTTGCAACAACTTTGTCATTGGTAAAGCTATCTTAGAAAATTCATTCACAAATCTTCGATAGTAACCAGCTAATCCCAGAAAACTACGTATCTCTGACACATTTCTCGGTGCTTTCCATTGAACAATAGCTTCAATCTTCTTCGGATCAACTCTAATTCCATCTGTCGAAACAACATGTCCCAGAAATACCACCTCTGATAACCAGAATTCACATTTGCTTAATTTCCCATACAACTGCTTCTCCCGTAATATTTGCAAAACAATTCTAAGATGCTGGTCATGTTCAGATTCAGACTTTGAATAAACCAAAATGTCATCAATGAAAACCACCACAAACTGATCTAGGTATGGTTGAAAATTACAACTCATAAGATCCATAAAAGCAGATGGGGCATTTGTTAAACCGAATGGCATCACTAAGAATTCATAATGTCCATACCGTGTTCGAAATGCTGTCTTCGGTACATCATTTTCTTTTACCTTTAACTGGTAGTAACCCGATCTCAGATCAATCTTTGAAAACACAGAAGCTCCTTTCAATTGGTTGAATAGATCATCAATACGAGGCAAAGAATATTTATTCTTGATCGTCACCTTATTCAATTGTCGATAATCAATACACAACCGCATCGAACCATCTTTCTTTTTAACAAACAACACTGGAGCTCCCCAAGGTGAAGTACTCGGACGTATAAAACCACGATCCAATAAATCTTGCAACTGCACTTTCAATTCTTTTAATTTCGTAGGAGACATACGATATGGGGGTATTGATATCAGACTTGTACCAGGATACACTTCAATTCCAAATTCAACCTCCCGATTTGGTGGTAATCCCGGTAATTCTTCAGGAAAAACATCGAGAAATTCAAAAATAGTTCTGATCTTACTGCACTGACTTTCAACAGAATCTGAATTAATAACATATGCCAGAAAAGCTGCACAACCCTGATGAAGAAGTTTATCTGCTTGAATTACTGAAATAATACGAGCCGACCCGCTGGTTCGAATACCATTAACATCAATCTTATTCTCATTTTCACTCTGAACAGTAAACTTCTTTTTACAACAATCTAAAATCACCCATATATTTCTTCTGAAATTCTCTTTGAAAGAAATCCCAGTTTACATGTTCTACTGGTACATGTCGAGTTACCGATTCCCACCAAACATAGGCTTTCCCCTTGAAGTAAAGAAACATCACACAATAAACTTTCTCGGGGAGTACACCCAAGTTGTTTCAGAATTATTTTTGTAGACTCAATCCGATTCTCAGCTGCAGATGGATCGACTCCCTTTAAACCCATAAATTTAGTGGCACCGTATTTACGTAGTTCTTTAATCGGAGCTTGTCGAGTAGTATGGGTAGATGTTGTTGTAGTTGCAGTTTGAGCTACTCGTTGTAGAGCATCAGCAATAATTCTAAGTAATTCTGAATTATCTCTTTCAACATTAAATGGTTGATTACCTACGGGGTTTACACTAGGTGTTGCAGACTCTGATTCATTTACATCATACGATTCATAATCTCCCGTATACATTTCTTGATCAGTATCTTCAAAATATTCTTCAGACATCTTTATCTTTAAAACAGAAACAAAGAAATATATCAGCATCCAAATCCCGACTCAAATTTGACTCAATTATGGCATGTACTTCTAGACTCAATTTCGAGCCCGATTTAGTCCAAGAATTGCTAAACCTGAATAGCTCTGATACCAACAAATGTAATACCCCCTAACCCTTATCCGTCGCCGGAACAGGGTTATGAAGCATTACCGATCATTACAGAATAAATACTAACAATCTCATAAATATTTAACATACACATTAGAATTTACCAACCCTGCAAATCTTAAACAACAAACAACTCAATATCCAATTATTCAACCAAATCAAAACACGATTAAACACTTCTAAAACATGCCAAAATGATAGACTTAATAACCAAATCAATGTACCAACATAAATACCTTTCACATACTTACTCCGGATGAAGTATGACTATTTGTGTTCATACATACTTAACTCGGACTAATTATGTTTCAATCCAATTACAAACCATTCAACCAATTCAAACTAAAACCATGTAAATGGCTATATTATAAGATATATGTTTGTATATATATAAATCAACCAGTATCATCTTATACACTATTAATATTCAATTATCTAAATGACATCAAAAGACAACCTAGGTACATGCCAATTCAAAAGAGAAAATACTTCACTACGTTTTTGAGTTCTGGATCGGCTTTGGATGCTGATTCAACGACTGAACTTTAACCTAACCTGCGCACGGAAACAAACCGTACGCTGAGTATACACTCAGTGGTATTTCTATAATCCGAATACTTATTAAATAAGAATTTATAATATTTATATATATAAACACACATAATAAAAATCATTCAAACAAATAATCAAATTAATAAACAATCATTCAAAACACTTTCAATTCTCATTTTTTTATTTACTATTTCAATTTCATAATTGCTATTCAAATAGCTTTTCTCAATAGGATACACATATTATTTCACTTTCAAGAACCCATTGGTTCAAACATTTCAATTTCATAACTCAATTCAATATCTCAATCCATTTCATATTCAAAATCATCCAACAATATCATTCAAAATCATTCATATTGTCAATTCATTTATTTACCCCTATTAATAAGACTCAGACTTTAGCGGATGTACAGATCCAACCAAAACACACCAGTATGGCACCCAGTGCCTCATCGGATAATTCGAAGTAATAAGTTGACACCCAGTGTCTCATCGGCCATGCCGAAGTAAGTTGGTACCCAGTACCTCATCGAATTTATTCGAAGTCATAATATGACACCCAGTGTATCATATACTCGTGGTCGAAGTAATCCCTAAACACTTCCAATCCTATGGCATGCCAACTATATCCGACTTAGCCCGACATTGTTAATAGGGTATTCAATTTACTTTTCAATTTCCATTCAATACACAATTCAAATATAGTCATAAATTCCAATTCAATACAATTCAATTCACTTTTCAATAACAAATATTGAAATTCCACAATAATCACATACTTTATCAATTTCATCACATTTCTTATCAATCCATCTCAATTGTAAAATACAATACAAATAATTCTTACCTTATTTACTTACCGTAACATTTAAATCAAAATTCAACAATTAATAATTAAATTCGGATTATAGAAATACAAACCGTAATTTTTCCCGAGTCACTCTTCGTCAACTTTCTCTTTTCCTTTATTAGCGGAGGTCTCCGGCCCAACGTTTGCTACGTAATTAAAATAATTGAAAATCATCAATACAACACAATTTAACATTGAATGTTTTAATTTATACATAACTTTTACCTAAATTTCAATTTAATCCTTAAATCAAAACTAATTCTTTTTCTTACAAAACTAAATCCATATCTCATTCAATTCCCACTTAAACTAAATTCAACTCTCTAATTTCACCATAAAACCCTAATTTCAAAATTCTTTCAATTTAGTCCCTATTACTTAAAACTTATAATTTATTTTACAATTCAATCCTTTATTCAATTCTAACTTGAAATTCTATCAATTTAAACCCCAATTCTTCAATAAATTCAACATGAACTACATCCAAAAATAAACTAACATTCAAAATTTCCACATAAATCAAGTAGTACTTTTTTCTAGGATTCCAAAAAATCAAAATCATAAGAAAATGGACTAAATTGACTTACCAAGTTAAGCTTGAAACCTTAAAACCCTAGTTTCTCCTTTTCTTTTTCTTTCCCTATTCTTCTCCCCTATTTCGTTTTCCAATTCTGTTTCTTTTTCATCCTTTTGTTTCTTTATTTCTTTTATTTACTTTATTTTATGTTATATAATATAATAATAATATAATAACATAATATCTTTTACTTAAATAATAAGTAAATAATTAATTAATATATGTATTTTATTTTACCACATGTATTTCACTATTACCACACACTTGTCACTTATGGTTTTATTGCTAATTTAGTCCCTTGACTTTTGTTGATTTTATAATTCAACTTTTACCCTATATTCAATCTAGTCCTGATACTAAATTAACCTTAATTCAAGCTTATTCATCTAACCAAAACCTAATTAACCACACAACTAACTTCGTAAATATTTTTAATAAATATTTATGAATTCATTTTACGAAAACGGAGACCCGAAAATGTACTTTTTCGATTACCATAAATTTCGGGTCGTTACAGGATCCCCAAATGAATTTCCGCACAATGCATTCTATAACACCCATAACTCGTATCCATCGCTGGACTAGGGTTACGAGGTATTACCGGTCAAATCATAACATTTATACTATCATGGCTCACACATCAACACATCATAGTAATCAATAGCACAAAGTCCCTTTAGTAGGTCTACGAGACCTTAAACATGCTTTAAAGAGGGTTTGGGACTAAACCGATCTCATACAAAAACTTTACAAACTTAAAAAAATTTTCTTCTAAAACAGGGCACACGCCTGTGTGGATTGACCGTGTGCCTTACACGGCCATGTCTTAAACCATGTCTTACCTCGTGTGCAACTCTGACTATTGTCACACGGCCTGCCACACGCCCGTGTGTCTGGCCCGTGTGCAAGTCTGACCTGCATCGAATAAAGATAGTGATGGACACAGGCGAGACACACGCCCGTGTGCTCACCCGTGTGGACAATTATAGGCCATTTACAAGGCCAAATTACCACCCAATTTGGGTCATCCCTACATGCTCAATTCCAACATCAATTAACATACAATTCATTCACCATTCTCAACTACCAAATCAAGTATGAAGCATGCCATTTCTATTTCACCAAAACATACCATAATGATCATTCACACAATACCATATATACATATCACATATACCATTTTCACATAGCAAAACATGTACAAAAATCATTCCACAACCTCACTAGCTTATACATGCCATATACCATAAATACAACTTCCAAAAAGGTACCAAAATAGATGTCCGATAGTGTGATTGAGTTGCTGACGATACCCAGATCCGAGCTAGCTTTAATGACACTGTAAAACAGAGAAAGACTTCACACAGTAAGCTTTAAAGCTTAGTAAGTTCGTAATATAACACAATTAAGTCAACAATTCAAATTCAATATGCAAAGTTACTAACACTTAGTTCAATTCACATCATTAATCAATCTCATCCATAACTACTACTCACTTTCATACCATAACTATATGTTCATGTACAAGAATTTACAATGCTACTCAATCTAACTCTTTCCATCATTCATTTACATAATCATCAATTTATCTCATACACAATATCATCAACCACATAGGTTCTATACATACCTGTACCATCAAGTATTTATCTATCACATTTACCACTCAATGCTCAATGTCATAATTCGTTCGATCCTCTTTAAACGTTCGATGAATTCACACAGTTAGTACCATTTAATTAGCCGAAGCTACAATAATATCACACAGTAGTGCCATCACATTAAACCGAAGATGTCTCGGTATCGCACACACAGTGCCAACTAATATAGCCGATGCATTTCTTTATCTCGCACACTTAGTGCACTTCATCGCAGTAACTATTCTATTTACGCACACTTAGTGCCACATATCTTTGAACTCACATTTTGCATTACTAACTCAACAATCACATTTCCATTCATTTCATATCATATGAACATTATTTAAACAATACGTATTATACACGAACTTACCTCGCACGTAAAAACGACACTAGTCGATCAATTGAGCACTTTGTTCTTGCCTCGATCTAAGTCCGAATTTCTCCTTTCTTGATCTATATAATATCAAATTCAACTAATTCAATCACATTTTCATCCAAAATAATCCACAACACATAGTTAAAGCATTTTACACTTTAACCCTCATAATTACGCATTTTGAAATTTTAGTCCTTATTTCTCAAATACATCAAATTCACAAAATCCAGTTTCACATTTATTTCACATTTCAATCCCTCAATTTACACATTTCACAATTTAATCCATTTTTGACATTTTTGTCAAAAATCACTTTACAAAACATTAAAATCTATTAACAATTACTCATTATTCATCATCAACTATCACAAAGCTCAGGCATTCATCAATGGAATTTTACAAAATCACCAACAAACTCAAAAATTAGGGCATGGGCTAGCTAGAACACGAAGCAAAGATCACAAAAATATAAAAATCATCAAAAATCGAGCTCGAATCATACCTCAATCAAGAACAATAAGAGCCGAACCCTAAAATGCTTCAATGGTTATTTCTTTTCTCCAAATTCGGTGAAAGAGCTGAGAATATAAGCTTAAAAATTGTTTTTGTTTTATTTATTATACATTAATACTTATTTTACCATTTTGCCCTTGGTTATTAAACCATTTAATCATCAAATATATGCCCATTTATGGCCATTCCCACTATCAAGGGTCTAATTACAACATAAGGACCTTTCATTTAATAAGCCATGACAATTAGGCACTTTAACAACTAGCACACAGCTTTTGCATTTTACACGATTAGGTCCTTTTTCACAAATCAGCACATAGACGATAAAATTTTCACACAGAACTTTTACACATACTTTATCACATGCCATAAACATAAAAAATAATATTAAATTATTTCTCTGACCTCAAATTTGTGGTCCCGAAACTACTATTTCTACTAGGGTCTAAACCGAGTTATTACAACTCTTCCCCCTTAGGGATTTTCATCCCCGAAAATCTTACCAACGAATAGATTCGAGTATTGCTGTCTTATAACATCCTCAGGCTCCCACGTAGCCTCTTCAACCCCGTGTCTGTGCCATAACACTTTCACTAAAGAAATTTTCTTATTTCTTAACTCTTTGATCTCACGAGCCAGAATTCTAATCGGTTCTTCGCTATACGATAAATCAGTCTAAATCTCAATTTCAGTAGGGGCAATCACGTGCAATGGGTCAGATCTGTATCGTCGAAGCATCGATACGTGAAACACATTATAAATCTTCTCTAGCTCAGTTGGCAACATCAATTTACAAGCAACCGGCCCGATACGTTCATTAATCTCATACGACCCGATGAACCTCAGACTCAACTTGCCTTTTCTGCCAAACGGAGTACTTTCTTCCACGGAGACACTTTCAAAAATACTTTATCCCCAATCTCAAACTCAATATCTTTTCGTTTCAAGTCTACGTATGATTTCTGTCGATCAGATGCTGCTTTCAAACTATCATGAATCACTTTCACTTTCTGCTCAGTCTATTTTATCAAGTCAACCCCGTGAATCTTATTCTCACTAAGCTCATTCCAATACAATGGAGTTCTGCATTTACGACCGTAAAAAGCCTAATATGGTGCCATTTTAATGCTTGACTTAAAGCTATTATTATACGCAAATTCAATCAACGACAAATACTTTTCCCACGTACTTTCAAACTCAAGAATACAACATCTCAACATATCCTCGAGAATCTAAATGATCCGCTCTGATTGACCATCCGTTTGCGGATGAAAAGCGATCTTGAAGTGCAACCGTGCACCTAAAACCTCTTGCGCTTTCTTTCGAATCTGCTGAAGTAAACTCTCGATCTCTCGCGGACACAATAGATAATGGTACTCCGTGCAATTGTGCCACCTCAGAAACATACAATTCAAATAACTTATCAAGCGAATAATCTGTTCTCACCGGAATAAAATGAGCTGATTTCGTTAATCTATCCACTATCACCCAGATTGCATCTTTCTTTCCTGGAGACAAGGGTAATCCTGACACAAAGTCCATTGTGATTCTCTCCCATTTTCACTCAGGAATCATGATCGGTTGTAATAAGCCCGAAGGCACCTGATGTTCAACTTTGACATGCTGACAAACTAAACATCTCGAAACAAACTCTGAGATATCCCGTTTCATACCAGGCCACCAATAAAACTGTTTCAGATCATTGTACATTTTCGTACTTCCCAGATGAACAGACAAATGACTACTATGAGCTTCGTTCAAAATCAACTGAATCAACTCTAAATTTCTCAGAACACAAATCTGATCTCAAAATCTCAGACAATCATCATTATCAACTCGAAATTCTGAATCAGAATTCAAACCACACTGAGCTCGTTTCGCTAACATTTCATTGTCAACTTTTTGAGCATAAAAAATCTGTTGTAAAAACAACGGTCTTGCTTTCAATTCGGCTAAAACCGAACCATCATCACACAAATCTATCTAAGTACTCATTGCTCGTAAAGCGAATAAAGACTTTCTGCTCAATGCGTCAGCAACAACATTAGCTTTTCCCGAATGATAGTCAATTACTAATTCATAATCTTTTAACAATTCTAACCATCTCCGCTGTCGCAAATTCAATTCTTTCTGAGTCATCAGATATTTCAAGCTCTTATGATCAGTATAAATGTGACATTTCTCACCAAATAAATAGTGACGCCAAATCTTCAATGCAAATACAATAGCTGCTAATTCTAGATCATGCGTCGGGTAGTTCTTTTCATGCAGTTTTAACTGTCTTGAAGCATAAGCTATAACTTTGCCTTCTTGCATCAATACACAGCCTAAACCATTCAACGATGCATCACTGTAAACTATGAATTCTTTACCTGGTTCAGGTTTAACTAACACTGGTGCCTCTATCAACAATGCTTTCTATTGTTCAAAACTCTTCTGACACTTTTCTGTCCACTCAAATTTAACATCTTTCTGTAGCAATTTCGTCAACGAAATTGCAATCATCAAGAAACCTTTCAAAAACCGTCTATAGTATCCTGCCAGTCCTAGAAAATTACGGACTTCAGTCACATTTCTCGGAGGTTTCCAATCTAAAATTGCTGAAATCTTACTCGGATCAACTCGTATCCCCGCAGCTGACACTATATGTCCCAGAAAACCAACCTCGCGCAACCAGAACTCACATTTACTAAACTTTGCATACAATTGCTTCTCACGCATAGTCTGTAATAGATTCTCAAATGCTCGGCATGTTGCATCTTATCACAAGAGTAAATCAAAATATCGTCAATAAACACAACGACAAATCGATCCAAATACGGTCTGAATATCCGGTTTATCAGATCCATAAATACTGCAGGAGCATTTGTTAGTCCGAAAGGCATAACTAAAAATTCATAATGTCCATACCTCGTTCTGAAAGCAGTTTTCGGCACATCTGATTCTTTGACTCTCAACTGATAATAACCTGATCTCAAGTTTATCTTTGAAAACACTGTAGCCCCTTTTAACTAATCAAACAAATCATCTATTCACGGTAGAGGGTACTTATTCTTTATCGTCACTTTGTTCAGCTGTCGGTAGTCAATGCACATCCTCACAGTACCATCTTTCTTTTTCACAAACAACACAGGAGCACCCCAGGGCGAGAAACTTGGTCGTGCAAAACCTCTGTCTATCAACTCTTGCAACTGAGACTTTAATTCCGTCAGAGCCATTCTATACGGTACTATTGAAATTGGAGTCGTTCCCAGCACTAACTCAATGCCAAAGTCAACTTCTCGTATCGGAGGTAATCCATGTAATTCCTCAAGAAACACATCAGGGAACTCACAAACCACAGGCACAGATTCAACTTTCTTTTCTGTCACTTTTGTATCTATCACATATGCAAGATAAGCTTCACATCTCTTTTTCACATAATTCAAAGCTTTCATCTAAGATATTACAGCCGGTAGCCCATTCAAATCATTGGATTCAATTCGAACTATCTCGCCATCCTGACTTCTCAAACCAATAGTCTTCCGTTTGCAATTCACAATAGCATTATGCAAAGTTAGCCAATCCATACCCAAAATTATATCAAATTCATCAAAAGGTAGTAGCATCAGATTAGCCGGGAAACAAATATCTCGAAACATCAACGGACAATTCTTGTACACTTTGTCAACCAGAACACCCTTGCCTAAGGGGTTCAATACTCTAATTATAAACTCAGTAGACTGAACAGGCAGAGTTTTACTAGATACTAAGTTCTCACACACATATGAATGAGTAGATCCTGGATTTATCAATGCAATCACATCAGTATCAAAAAGAGTAAAAGTACCAGTAATGACGTCTGGAGATGACGCTTCCTCGCGAGCCTTGAATAGCGTAGGCTCGCAGCCGGTGCTCTCGCCTCGATCTCACAAATTTGTATCCGTTGTTCCTCTCTGACTACCACTCACATTTCCTGTGTTTCTGGGTGGTCTACCCTTAGCTGCCATGTTACTCGGCCTCGCACTTTGAGCATTATCTTTTTCAGCCAATCCGGGCAATCCCAAATGAAGTGTTCTTATGATCCACATTTATAACAAACTCTATTATTATACTTGCCCCAGCATTCACCAATATGACATCTCTCACACTGTCTACACTCAGGCTTATTGTTTTTGACACTGCCAACACTCAATTCTATTGGATTTTGAGTTTTAGAACTCGTATATTGTTCCACACGATCTCTACTTGAAAACAAAGCATTTGAGCAATTGGTTGCATCTCTGAATCTCTTTGACGATGAGTGATACGACATATTCATCAACCTTTTTCTCTCCTCTCTAGCTTCTGAGTCTGCTTTCTTCTTTTCTTTATTAAGGTCATCAGCTTTACAAGCTCTTTCAACCAATACCACAAATTCATTCAAGTCAAGAATTCTGGCCAAAAGTTTAATATCTTCATTCAACCCTTTAATGAATCGTTTACACATAGTAGTTTCTGTCGAAACACATTCTCGTGCATACTGACTCAATCTTACAAATTCCCACTCATAGTCCATAACAGACATACGACCCTATTTTAACTCAAGGAACTCTTTGCGTTTCTGATCTATAAACCGTTGACTGATATATTTCTTTCAAAATTTAGTTTGGAAGAAATCCCAGGTGATTCGTTCTCTCGGAACCACAGATATCAATGTTTTCCACCAATGATACGCCGTATCTCTCAACAATGAAACAACACACTTAAGAGATTCCTTAGGAGTGCATGATAATTCATCAAACACTCTAATGATATTCTCAAGCTAGAATTCAGCTCGCTCGGCATCATCATCAACTGTGGTCCTAAACTCTTCGGCGCCGTACTTTCGAATTTTATCAACTGAAGGTTTACTTAATCGAATCGGGTCTAATACTTGTGGTGCTACAGGAACTTGCGGGGGTGGACGTTGTTGAGCAGCCGGATTTGTTCGAACGAACTCCGTAAACCACTCACTCATCATTTGGAAGAAGGCTTGCTTTACCTCTCCCTCATGACTACTAGCAATCGGCCTAGATTCAGCCGGTGCTGTCTCTTGAGCGGGAGCAGGCGTATTACTCTCAACATCATCAGCAACAGCTTGATCGGGATCCATTTGCTATATAAAAACACATTTTTAACTGTCAGGAATCATCACACTATCGCAGGTATATATATGGCATGTATAGCTAGACTCTCACACGCTACGTTAGTTCTAGAATCGACTAAACCGTAGCTCTGATACCAATAAAATGTAACACCCATAACCCGTATCCATCGCCAGCCTAGGGTTACAAGGTATTACCGATCAAATCATAACATTTATATTATCATGGCTCACACATCAACACATCATAGTAATCAATAGCACAAAGTCCTTTTAGTAGGTCTACGAGACCTTAAACATGCTTTGAAGAGGGTTCAGGACTAAACTGATCTCATACAAAAACTTTACAAACCTAGAAAATTTTTCTTCTAAAACAGGGCACACGCCCGTGTGGATTGACCGTGTGCCTTACACGGTCATGTCTTAAACCATGTCTTACCTTGTGTGCAACTCTGACTATTTCACACGGCCTGTCACACGTTTGTGTGCAAGTCTGGCCTGCATAGAATAAGGACAGTGATGGACACAGGCGAGACACACGCCCGTGTGCTCGCCCGTGTGGACAATTATATGCCATTTACAAGGCCGAATTGCCACCCAATCTGGGTCATCCCTACATGCTCAATTCCAACATCAATTAACATACAATTCATTCACCATTCTCAACTACCAAATCAAGTATGAAGCATGCCATTTCTATTTCACCAAAACATACCATAATGGTCATTCACACAAGACCATATATACATATCACATACACCATTTTCACATAGCAAAACATGTACAAAAATCATTCCACAACCTCTGTAGCCTATACATGCCATATACCATAAATACAACTTCCAAAAAGGTACCAAAATAGATGTCCGATAGTGTGATTGAGTTGTTGACGATCCACTCGGATCCGAGCTAGCTTTAATGACAACAGAAAGCAGAGAAAGACTTCACACAAGATAGCTTTAAAGCTTAGTAAATTCGTAATATAACACAATTAACTCAACAATTCAAATTTAATATGCAAAGTTACTAACACTTAGTTCAATTCACATCATTACTCAATATCATCCATAACTACTACTCACTTTCATACCATAACTATATGTTCATGTACAAGCATTTACAATGCTCCTAAATCTAACTCTTTCCATCATTCATTCACATAATCATCTATTTATCTCATACACAATATCATCAACCACATAGGTTCTGTACATACCTGTACCATCACGTATTTATCTATCACATTTACCACTCAATGCTCAATGCCATAATTCATTCGATCCTCTTTAAACGTTCGATGAATTTGCACACTCAGTACCATTTAATTAGCCGAAGCTACAATAATATCACACACTTAGTGCCATCACATTAAACCGAAGATGTCTCGGTATCGCACACAGAGTGCCAACTAATATATCCGATGCATTTCTTTATCTCGCACACTTAGTGCACTTCATCGCAGTAACTATTCTGTTTACGCACACTTAGTGCCACATATCTTCGAACTCACATTTAACATTACTAACTCAACAATCACATTTCCATTCATTTCATATCATATGAACATTATTTAAACAATACGTATTATACACGAACTTACCTCGCACGTAAAAACAACGACACTAGTCGATCAATCGAGCACTTTGTTCTTGCCTCGATCTAAGTCCGAATTTCTCCTTTCTTGATCTATATAATATCAAATTCAACTCATTCAATCACATTTTCATCAAAAACAATCCACAACACATAGTTAAAGCATTTTACACTTTAACCCTCATAATTACGCATTTTGACATTTTAATCCTTATTTCTCAAATACATCAAATTCACAAAATCCAGTTTAATCCATGCTTAACTGAAATACCATAGTGCCCCTAGCAGCCCATATTTCACATTTATTTCACATTTCAATCCTTCAATTTACACATTTTACAATTTAATCCATTTTTGATATTTTTGTCAAAAACCCTTTACAAAACATTAAAATCTATTAACAATTACTCATTATTCATCATCAACTATCACAAAGCTCAAGCATTCATCAATGGCATTTTACAAAATCACCAACAAACTCAAAAATTAGGGTATGGGCTAGCTAGAACACTAAGCAACAATCACAAAAACATAAAAATCATCAAAAACCGAGCTCGAATCATACCTCAATCAAGAAAAATAAGAGCCAAACCCTAAAATGCTTCATTGGTTATTTCTTTTCTCCAAATTCGGTAAAAGAGATGAGAATATAAGCTTAAAAATTATTTTTGTTTTATTTATTATACATTAATACTTATTTTACCATTTTACCCTTGGTTATTAAACCATTTAATCATCAAATATATGCCCATTTATGGCCATTCCCACTATCAAAGGTCTAATTACAACATAAGGACCTTTCATTTAATAAGCCATGACAATTAGGCACTTTAACAACTAGCACACAACTTTTGCATTTTACACGATTAGGTTCTTTTTCACAAATCAGCACATAGACGATAAAATTTTCAAACAGAACTTTTACACATACTTTATCACATGCCATAAACATCAAAAATAATATTAAATTATTTCTCCGACGTCAGATTTGTGGTCCCGAAACCACTGTTCTGACTAGGGTCTAAACCAGGTTGTTACGTGTTCGATCTCATCACATAGACCTTTAGGAACCATCATTGTCTGCATAAAGTAACTAGGGATCGACAGAAGAACAGATTGAGCTAAAGTCACCCTACCTGCCAAGGAAAGTTTCCTGGCGTCCCAACTAGACAGCTTGCTACGCACCTTATCAACCATGAATCGTAATGTATTATTGGTAACCCTCTCGTGAAAAAAGGGGAACACCTAAATAAAGCCCCAAGTTTTTCACTTCCTAAAAACAAAAAAAATACTGATACGCCTCCTTAAATTGCCGTCCACGCCTTTGGAGAAAAAATATTCGTCTTCCTCATATTTATTCTATGACCCGAGTAGTTATAAAAATCATCAAGAATATTCTTGATGACCCGAGCCTGATGTTCCTCAGCATGATCAAAAAGAATCAAATCATCCGCGAAGAAAAGGTGAGAAAGTGGTGGACCATTGCGAACTAGTCGAATAGGGGTCCAATTGCCAACATCAATGGCAGCATGAATATTGTGACTCAACCACCCCATGCACAAAATGAATAAATAAGGAGATAAAGGACAACCTTGTCGAACACCTCTGGCTGGTCGAAACTTTGGAGTTGGAACCTCGTTCCACAACACCTGCATAGTAGAGCTGGAAATTCCAAACATAATAACATTACGCAAAAAATTAGTAATACCTACAGCTTGAAGTGACGAGTCAATGAAATCCCAGCGCACTCGATCATAAGCTTTTTCCAAATCAATTTTGATGGCCATCCACCTCCTATTTTGCTGCGTGCTCCTCATAGAGTGGATAACCTCTTGAGCAATGACAATATTATCTGTGATATTCTGTCCTGCTAAAAAACCAGTCTGCTCAGTAGCTATAAGCTTAGGGAAAACCACTTTAAAGCGATTAGCAATAACCTTCATAACCAGTTTGTAGAGAACATAACACAAACTGATTGGCCGAAACTGAGCGAAACCTTCCAGATTTTGGGTTTTAGGGATAAGAACAATAAGCAAATTATTTAATTCCAAATCAATGCTTTCACCAGAAAAAATACCATTAACCCATCTGCAAACGGAGGCGCCTACGTGATCCCACTGACTTTGATAGAAAAGGGCGTGAAAACCATCACTTCCTGGAGCCTTCAAAGGTTCCATGTCAAACAAAGCAACTTTGATTTCCTCATCAGAAATTGGACTATTAAGGAGGTTAAAATCCCTGTTAGTGAGGGGTGGGAAAGCGCTCATGGGTAAACCTCTCATCAGGCTGGGATGTTTGCCATACAAAGCTTTATAGAAATTGACCGCTTCAGACTTTAGCTGCTCTTCATCTATGATCCACTCTCCTAAATAATTTTTTAAAGCGGTGATTTGATTCTGCTTCCTTCTCCTCAAAGTGCGCGTGTGAAAAAAATTAGTGTTGGATCCCCCAAGACTAACCAATCACAACGAGCTTTCTGACGCCAGAGAATCTCCTCATGATGCAGCACATTTTCCAAATCCTCCCTAACCTTCATTTCAACTTGGCTAAGATATGCCGAGTTTCTTCTATTACGCTCGATCTCAATATTGTGAAGTTTCTTAGTCAGAAACTTCTTGCGGGTAGCAATATGACCATACACATCTTTATTCCATCTTTTGACTTGATCAGTAAACTCAGAGTGAATCGTCGACATGTTAGCAAAAACCCTCAAATTCTCTTTAATGAAATCCGAGAATGCTGGATGTTCAACCAAACCTGCTAAAAATCTAAATGGACGCCCTTTTGAGGAATGGAAATCTAGCATCAAATACAGTTTAAGGGGTCTATGATCCGATTTAAGTCGTGGCAAGTGAGTCACCAAGGAATTTGGAAAGAAAGTACACCAAGCATTGTTGCACATAGCCCTATCCAGATGCTCCATAATCCCCCTTCTCTGCCAAGTGAATTGCGGACCTCTAAAACCTAAATCTTGCAACAAGGCGGAGTCCATAACCTCACCAAAAAAGGGACATCTTTTTCCTATAGTCTGACCCCCTCTCTTCTCAGTAGGAGAAAGAATAGTGTTAAAGTCACCAATCGCCATCCATGGAGACCCATCCACTGGAATAGTTCTCTGTAAAGCCTCCCATAAAAATCTCATTTTACTATGATTAGGGTTGCCATGCACAAATGTGACCAAAAAAGGCTGTCTGAAAGAGGTACCAGTAACTCTAACTAACACAAATTGCGAATGGTTTTTGAGAACCTCCACACAAATAGATTCTTTCCAACCAATCCAAATACCACCTGAAAAGCCCGCTGCCTCTACACGATGTGAGTAATGAAAACCAAGCTTCGCAATAATTGAATTAGCTTTTCCCCCACTGACCTTTGTTTCAAAAAGGCTGATCAAATCGGGTTTATGTTCCCGATTGTATTCACGAAAAACCCGAATAAACTTCGAGCTAGCAAAACCCTGACAATTCCAAGAAAAAATAGTAAAATTCATAAATAAAAAATTAAAAGTACAAGGACTAACCTTTCAAAGGGAAATGGAAGCTTTAGCACCCTCATCGTTAGTGATGACCTTATCAGTAAAGGTCTCCACTTGTTCACCAATAAGCTCTGCCATGGAATTCATAGCATCGGGGAGTGAGACACGTGAATTTCCAACAATTTTAAACCGTCCCCTTCGTCCACGAATTGTTTTATTTAGTGCTCTTCCACTGCGCCCACTTCTTTTTTTATTATCAAGCCCGTGTCCTTTTAGAGGAACGCTCAAAATATTAGAGTCCCCTAATCTATTATTTGACCCTGTTACTTTGAAATTGTGGTCTGAATTTCCTTTAAAAATTACGGTC
Source organism: Gossypium sturtianum (assembly GCA_025698515.1). NCBI lineage: Eukaryota > Viridiplantae > Streptophyta > Magnoliopsida > Malvales > Malvaceae > Gossypium > Gossypium sturtianum. The sequence goes on along the minus strand of CM046951.1, from coordinate 50,136,583 downwards.
GAATGTCGTTTGGGATCCAAAAAATTAGAATTTAAATCCACTACTGATTCAAGAGGACCTTCGAATGTGGGATTAATGTGCAGAGAGGAGCTTTTGTTTTGTAAATCAGGTGTGGGATCCGATTGAACAATGTGGTCCAAGCTCCTTAAATTATCCAAATTCAAATTGCCTGTCGAAATTGGTTGAACCCCATCCGAATTAAAACCAATATTATCCCCTAGAATTAAATCCTCACGCGTCAGGCCTTGACCAGCCTGCTCTTGTTTAGCACCCAAATGGACCAGCCCACTAGACCGTTCCTCCAGCCCAATAAACCTGTTATGACCCAATTTTTCCTTACCCTTATTTCCTTCAGCCCGCAGCCCAAAATTTCCCCCAAGCCTGTTCTCTTTTAATTTTCTAATAAAGTCTCATTGCTTGAAAGAAATCCCCTTCAACCCCGATTTTTCAACCCCCGAATATTTAGCCCCCAAATCTCCTGTTTGCTTATCTCCAACAATTAACACCGTAAATTTGGATCCAGCAAGATTTTCTTCCGCAACTTTTGCTTGTTGATTTGGTTTTCCAGCCTGAATGCGCCTTGATTTATTTTGGACTACCATTCACGGGCCAAAGGCGTCAGCCGCCGTCGTCGAATCTGCATCCTTGTCCATCGTCACATGTGAGTCTTCTTTATCCCCGTGCATGCTCTGATCTACCAAAGAAGAAGAACAAGAGTTTTTTAAATGACCACATTTGCCACAAGAAAAACATACCGTGGGAAGAGCTTCAAATTCCACTCGTTGGATCCTGCCGTTGATCGAGACTTGCGAGGTAAATGGCTTTTCCAGATCTATCGACACAACCATTCTAGCAAATTGGCCTCTTCCTCCAATATCCGTCTTGAAGTCTAATTTCATCACTTGCCCGACCAAGCTTCTTATCTCTTCTAATATCCTTTTCTTATACAGGAAGCCCGGTAGTACTGGAAAGCGGATCCAGGCTTTAACCACGCTAGGAAAGGGTTTCAGCGGATCAAACTCAATCGTCCATGGCTGAACGGTTAGATAGTGTCCAAACACTATCCAGGGGCCTTGAGTCAGAGCCAAATCATAATCAACTCTACTTTGGAATCAGACAAGGTAATATCCATTCTCGATGTCCATCAGGCGAAAAGTTTGAGAGGGTTTCCAAAGGCTTGAAATACGATTGTGTAACACCCCGTAGCCTATGTTCCGTCCCAACAACTTGACAATGACGGTAGTCTCCATATCCCTAACCAAAATACTCCTTAATCGTTCTGAGAAATCAATGGCGGGGATTCCATTAATGGAGGATCGAATAATGTCACCATCTTCAATTACAAAGTCCTCATCAGAAGTACATCACCAGATTCAGAATCATTCCTTCCCAAAAGCATCTCTTTCCAATAAACTTCTCTCACTGGAATAGTGTCGACCACCATGTTATCCATTGAATCCCCTCCCACCACTTTAAACCTGACCTTTTTGGTGTTATGCTCCTCATCAGTGTTAATTCTGACATCAGTCCGACCATCGGATGAAACTTCATAAACGGATGCCTCTACCATCACTCTCTATTAAATAAAGAAAAAATTAATCCTAACTAAACTCCTAAATATATTATCCTTACAAATTAACTTTAAATAAAAATATAATATTTTAAAATCTAAAAAAATGTATGACAAATTATGACTTTCATACCTAAATCTTTAATGTGATTTCATGTTTTTATTTATTCTTAATATTTTGGACTTGCACTGGACTTACATAAAAAGCGAACAATGAATACTAAAATTAAAAGCATCTATTTTCAAAAATAAGGGTAAAGAGTAATAAAAAAATCTCAGTAAAAAAGAAAAATCAATTAACCTTTATGAAAAAAGTGCACCGAATTGAAGCTTCAATGACTAAAAAAATCAATTGGTCCTTTTCTTTTAACGGAACTCTTAGTTGATTGATTTAATGATTAACTTAGCTGATGGAACCCATAAAAGCTACCACGTGTCGACTACATTAGTAAAAAAGTATATTTAAAAAAAAATCTTTTACAAAAAAATAAAAAAAAAATCTGCCTCCAAATTTATTCCAATAATTCATCATCTTCCTCTTCCTATTAACCATATGACGTTGCCTTAGCTTCCACCTCTTCATCAGCAACACCATTCAATGCTAATCAAGTTATACTCTTACATGCGATGTTAAAATTTTGAATTGGAAGATGAGTTCATCCTATTTTCTATTTTCGATTCAATCTATTGAGTAAGATAATTGAATTTTTTTATTAATTGTATCAAATATTTTCTTTATCTTCATTATATATAAATTAATAAAAAAAGTATAATTTATTTTTGAGATTAAGAATAAACCAGGATAAATTGTTGTCTAGATGCATTTGAATTTGAAAACTTATTTGTCTAGATTTATTTTAGATGTAAATTTTAGTAAGTTTATCTATTTTAAATTTTTTTTTAGAAAAATCAGGTTATTATTATTGAAATTAAAATAAATAAAAATTTAAAATATATAAATTAATAAAAAATAAAAAAATTTACATCAAGACTGAATTTAGACGTATGGTTGTCCAATCTCAAATGTATTTTCATAGTAGATGCGCTTTTTAGTTCTTTTATATATTTATATTTATTATAAATTTTAGTTCTTTTATATATATTATAAATTTAATAAATTTAAACTTTTTATTATTATATTATATATTTTAAATTTTTATATATTCTTCAAAATATTATAGACCTTTTATATATTTTAAATATAATAACAACTTAAACTTTAATATTTTATAACAAAATTAAAAATATATAAAGTGTCAAAAAAATGCATAGAATGAATTTGGAAAGATACATACTAAGGCCGTCACATGTTACCATTTGATTGGTCACAAATATCACATCAACATAAACTAATGATATTATTACGGAGGTATCGAATTAAGTGATAGAATACAAATTCACAAACCAACTAAATAAAAAAAAAAACCCGCATTGTACGCAAGTCTAGGAAACTATACGAGTCCTATATGATGATTTTTATCACTTAAATGGTTTGTTCATATGGCTTAAATGAAGGTTATACTGTGTATGAAAATGTATGTATGATGAACATATTTTGAGATGATTGATGAATTAGTTTTGGATATGTTTCAAGAAATAAATTTGCTTGTAGACGGTTGTTCTTTTAGTATATTTTATGTTTGTCAAGTGTTTTGGTAGATATTTCGGTGTTTTAAACTTGATTTTGAGTCTTTTAAGGGCGGGTTTAGATGGACGGTGCGTTTACTTGTGGTTAGTGTAAAAACAACGGTGGCGGTGAGATTAAATACTGTAGCAATACTATAGCGTGAGACAAAATGTAAGCTAAATGCACCGCACTGCACCCCACCGCCCATCCAAACCTACCCTAAGTCCATATTTTAGTATTAAGCCTGGCTTTGAGGATAGAGGTACCCATACCAAGCCCCTATGGTATCGCAACAACGAAGATAGAATGTCAAAATGTACGGTACTGGGGAGAAGCATTGGTAAATCTTCCCAGTTGTACTGATACCACAGTGCAGGGCCTAGGCCATTGCCCTATTTTGAGGAGTTTTTACCTTTTGAGACCCATTTTTGATCTCGGACATCTCCGAACCCCTATAAATTGGTTCTAAATGGTATCGATGTGATTTTAAAGTTCTAAAATTAAGTTTATTTATTTTCTATGATTTTATAAAATGTTTTAAAACTTAATTTCTTAACTTGATGTAATGAATGATTGCCATTTGAATTGTTCCAGTAACGAATGTGACATCTCGTGTTTGGACCCGCTGTTCGAATTGAGTGTGGGGTGCCACGCTAATCTATCTTTATATGTATTTCATTATAATCAAGACATATTGTAGGCAGTTTTCATACCCAAAACTTGTGCCGAACTGTACAAAACAAAAACTTGTGCCGACTTGACGTATTCAATTGGTCATGTCAATTTATTATTCGGTGGGATGAATACGTCAAGTGTGGATCGTATTAAATTACCAACGATATGCTGTTCAACGCTGAATGAAGGGGCGCCCTTTTTTATTTGATGTCAAAATTAACATTTTAAGATAGTTGAGTCTATCTCTTAAACTTAAGAATTAATGAATACCGGAGTGAAAAGTGTATGTATAGTTTCAAGGCTCACAATTTTAACTCAAATTAATTATCACCTAAATCCAAAACTAAGATTTATTTAATCATAACAAAAATCAATTAAAGATATAAAATAAAATTTAATTATGATTAGAACAAAGAAATAGAGTCGAAGAGGACAGAATGTTGACATTAAATTCCACTAAGAGCGAAACAAAGGAAAATTAATGAAAGAAAATTTAAATTATTACTGTACTCTCAATCCAAAACATGTCTCACGTCTTGTTTCTTTAGCTTTTTTTAAAGCTAAATTTAAACAAATATTCATTCTTAATTAATTTCCTTTTAAGATAAAACCAAGAATTTATCTAATTAAATAAAATAAAGAAAAATATAAATCCTAATTAAAATCCTAAATATATTATTTTTACATATAAAGTTCAAATAAAAATAAAAAAATCTTAAAATCTAAAAAATTTTTGTACGACCAATTATTACTTCCATGCTTAAATCTTTCATGTGATACTTGTTTTTAATGTTTTGGATTTGTATTGTGTCACGGGGCTAGAACTTTTGCCTCGTAATCTGTGCGGCTTTAGGTAAATTTTTCGCTTCAAGTGCGCCTAAGTCAGCCTAACACTCGAAAACAGAGAATTCTTGCAGAAGTTCTCTAAGGCACCGAGACAAAGCGGAAGAAAACTCTAAAAAGGAAGAAGTTACGAACAAAGAAAGTCACAAAAAGAGAATGCACACCAACTGTTTGAGTAAATGCTCTCATTATATATATTAACTCAGAAAGAATGAAATGATTACAAATGAAGGGGAAGACCTCTATTTATACTTAGCTCCCCTACATTCAATGGTACAAATCGATTTACATCAACAACTAAAATTAGTTCCCATCTACAATTAAGAGTCCTAAGGGATTTAAACTCTATACAATCTTATCTCTTTAGGATTTACACTATTTGCCTTGGTAACTCTAGTTATATTGGAATGTTTCACTGGGCCACCAAGGTTTCAATTAGATGGGCTTCTTCATAGATTCCATGAATTCGGCCAGTTCGTACTTGATCTTGTTGGGAAAAATCCATTTTGAAATCGATTTTCTTGCGCAGCGAAAAATTAAAATTTTGAAAATCGACTCGGTTTGTGATATTTATAGCAATAAACCGTAGATAGAAATTGTATTTGTGTTTTAGATAGACGAATCCTTGTTGTTCCCGGCTTTCAACCAAATGATCTTCTCCGCTATTCTCGTACCACGAACTACTTCGAGTGTGGGCTCGAACCAATTGAATCACAACATAGAACTAGAAATAGTTTTCTTTTCTTTTGGGGTGAAAACAAAAGTTCTCTTCTCAAATAGAAACTGACAAAATTGTTATTATGAAAAAATAGATTTAATAGTTGAGAATCAATTCTCTCTGTTTTTCGACAGAGTAACAATATCTTAAAATTGTGTTTCTAGTTCTACCGGTGTCATCTATGTATAGGAATAGGAGGTAGAACCCTTGTTGAATTGTAGAAGTTTATTTCAACTAGAAAAACAAACTCCTTGTCTAATTAGGAGTATAGGTGGCGAAAACCCTACTTAATATTAACTAGGGTTAACCCTCCACCCTATTAACATAAGGGGCTTTTGGGCCTCTTCCATATCAGGTTCAATTACACGTACTTCTCGGGATTTTAACCCAATACTTTATAATTTGATCCAACCCAATATTTGTTTTTCTATTTTTCAAAATAAACTTCAATAAATATATATAAAATAATTTTCTCATCCCAATTTTATAGGTAAAATTATGATGATTATACCCATGGTAAAATTTTGAGAAAATATATTTAATATTTAACTGTTCAACTTGTTCACTATGATCGAATGATATATTTTCATTTTCGAGCTTTAAAATATCTCAAAACATAAACTCATTCTTCTGATCATTTTTGAGAAATCCATGTTCATTTGCAAATGAGTCATTTCTCATTTTGAGAAAATCACCTTCATTTCCAAATGATTCCATTTCTCCATTTCGGAGAAAACCATAACCATTTTTTATTTTTTTTCATTTCTCCATTTCTATTTATTTTGTTCATTTTGATTCAACATGCAATTCATTTCTTGTTTTAACGAGCTACCAGAGGGACCGACTGGACATATGCAATTGAGGCTCAAATGATTTATAATTAAGTTTCAGCTTTTCACCTATTAATTATAAACTCATTTAGTCACGAAGTTATTCCACTATAGTATTGTGACTGAGCTTTCCCTAATGACATACTATTACAAAAGCAATTCAGTTAGTGCTTGTCCAATGAAATTTTCATAAGTGTGTTACCCTCATAGATTATCCTTAATCTCTTTGAGATAATATCCATTCTCCCAATATGATCCTATTTTATCTCATGGTAACCATTACATCCTCCTTCATGAAAATTCAATTACTATCAAATAGTAATCAAGTCATTCATCACAAAGACGAACGACCCATGACCATGTTTACTTTTTATCAACCATGTAATTCCAGTGAGAGGATATCATTTACCCATGTCTCGGGCTATGAATTCCACTGTTGTGAATGACGCTACATACTGTAGAAGTCGTACACCCAATGCACCAACTTTCAGTTCCTTATCTATTCGAACTCAGACTTTTACTTATATCAAAGTGTACAAGTCACGTATACATAGTCCGCCATCCACTTAAGATTCATGTATGCCACACTATAAAATTTACAAGTGAATAAATCCATAAACAGATTCAAGATCTCTTCTTCTCGGATCCAGTCCGATGTACTGTCAGTTTAGTTAGTCACATCTATGTCTCTATCTTTTGGGAGTCATCCGCTCTGATGCTTAAGACAAAACATCTCCCCAATTGGACTTGATAGACAACATATTAGTCTTTTAGTCAGTTTTTTTATTTCCAATTAGACTAAAGACATGTTTATGTTTGTCTGCTAATATAAGTTATCTTTCTGTATTATGATCCAACCACGTAATACCGCTTAGTATTAGTTAAACATTAGACAATCAATGAGCAACATTTGTTTCCATTTTGCATTGCATGCTAAAACCATGTGAGGACAATATACAAAGTATTAATGTAATTCATGAATAATTTTATTAATCAATCTGTTCGAAAAATTACAAGTGTACTTAGATGAAAAAATTGCACTTAGGGCACCAGATCCAATAGTCTCGTAGTTTCCCTAATGAAGTAGATGAGTCATGCTTCGTATTCCTATGCCCCTCCATATGTTTCCCAAAATCTCTGTAGCTAGTAGAGTCTTGGAAAAATATATCCCCAGGGTTTTTCCTCATATGCGATCTTTGACTACATCCACTGTACCATCAAACATTACCGTTTCCCTTATGATACTTTGTATCAATATGTTTTGTCCTTATGTGGTTTCTTTAAGCTTTAGTTATATCCACACTGTTATAGTGCCATATTTTTTTCTATAGATTTTTCATACCTCATATTCGGCCCTCTATAGTGAAGTTAGAAGTGCAACCCTTCTTGACACTTATTTACATTATGGACTCGTCGTCTAGGACAAAATACAGCCTGATGTTGAGTTCCTCGAATCCTGACACGTTTGGAAGTCAAAATCAATATGTTCGATAGTAATAAGATATCCTTCGAAATACACAAGCATATAATCTCTCGTTCTTCGTAAATACTTGAGTATATGCTTAACTACTTGCTAGTGTCTTGGTCTTGGATTCGCTTGATATCGGCTTACCAACCCTACTACAAAATAGATATCTGGGTGTGTACATAACGTAACAGACATGAGACTTCCTACTACCGAAGTAAAAGGAACCTTTCTCATGTTCTCTTTTTCTTTCGCTATCTTAGGACAATCCTTCAAAAATAGATGAAATCCTGATACGGAGGGTTGATTTCTCTTATTTGAATCAGTATTACATAATGCTCTAATATGTTGTCTATGTATGAAGCCTGAGATAATGCTATCACTTTGTTCTTTTGATCCTTTAGGATTCGAATGCCTAGAACAAAATTAGTTTCTCCTAAGTCCTTCATGCTAAACTATTGAGTTAACCACAGTTTAGTTAATGACAATGTCCTCACTCCATTCCAAGTGAGTAGAATGTCATCGACATATAGAACGAGAAAGACCACCTTTCCATCCCATAAATGTTTATAAATACACGATTCATCTATGTTTTGCTCAAATCCCAATGTTTTGATCGCTTGATCAAATCTTTGATTCCATGAGCGGGACGCTTGCTAAGTCCATATATGGATCTAAGCAGTTTGCAGACTTTATGCTTGTTTCCTTTAGCTATATATTTAGTGGGTTGCATTATATAGATGTTCTTTTCAAGATAGCCATTCAAGAACATTGTCTTGACATCTATTTGCCAAATCTCGTAATTGAGAGCCGCCGCAATAGATAACAATATGCAGATTGACTTGAGCATGACAACCTTAGAGAAGGTTTCTTCGTAATCGATACATTCTTTCTGAGTATAACCTTTTGCTAAAAGTTTGGCCTTATAAGTTTTCACTTTTCTATCCGTATTTCTTTTGCTTTTGTAGATCCACTTACACCCTATGAGTTTTATCTCTTCTAGTAAGTCTACAAGTTTCTACACTGAGTTGGAGCCTATAGAGTCCATATCAACTTTCACAGCTATTTCCCAGAGCTTGGAATCAACACTCTGTATCATTTCATCATACGCGAATGGGTCATCATCTTCCTGTTTGACAGACTCAGTGTTAAAGACACATTCGCCAGATTGGAAGAACTTAGGCCTATGAGAGGCCCTTCCATTACGATTAAGCACCCTATGTTGCTGATCATTTGTAGGTCTACTATTAGGATTTGGTTCAGGAATAGTTTCTATAGGGTTTTGTATATTTCTCAAAAGTTCCTCGAGTACCTCTTTACTTTGAGGTTTGAAGTCATTCATGTAACTTTCTTCAAGGAAAGTAGTGTGAGTTGGCACTATAACAGTTTGTTCTTTTGGGTTATAAAACAAACCACCCTCTGTTTCCTTTGGATATTCTACAAATATGCACAATTCTATCCGTGAGTCTAATTTCCTCGCATCTTTATCCAATATGTGGGTCGGACATCCCCAAATCTTCAAATGGTTTAGACTAGGCTTCCAGCCATGCTACAATTCGTATGGATTTTTTGATGTAGCCTTAGTTGGCACATCATTCAGAATATAGCAAGCTGTTTGTACCGCATATCCCCCAAAAGAGATTAACAACTTTGAATAACTTAACATCAAACGTACCATGTCCAACAATGTTCGATTCCTTCTCTCTACCATGCCATTCTATTGTGGAGTGCCTGACGCGGTTAATTGGGATAAAATCCCATTCTCTATGAGGTACCCTAAGAACTCATTCGATAAATATTCCTCACCTCGATCGGATCAAAGGTTTTACTCTTATGGTGCATAAGGTATACATATCCATATCTGGAATAATCATCAATAAATGTTACATAATATTCGTAACCACCTCTTGCACTGACGCTCATGGGGCCACATATGTCAATGTGCACAAGTTCTAGGGGTTTTATGACCCTCTTTTATTTTGCATCAAAAGATTGATTGGTCATCTTACCTTTCAAGCTAAATTCGCATTATGAAAGATCAACTTTTTTAAGCAAACTTAAAATGCCGTCTTTCACAAGTTTAGTGATTCTTTCTTGGTTAATATGACCAAGTCTCAAATGCTAAAGGTACGTCTCATTAGAGTGAGAAGTTTTAAGTCTTTTATTCATTAATTCAGTCTCAAGCAGTGTGTACATCTTTGGTTTGATGAAATATAGATTATTTGACATCTATCCATTACAGATAAGATTACAATTTCTAAATATTGCAATTCCATTATTAAAAGTCACGGTCAAGCCGTCTTTATATAAACATACAACTGAAATTAAGTTTCTTTTAAAACTTGGTACATAGAAAATGACTTTATAGTTTGCCTTTGGTATTCCTTCCACTTTTTATAGTTTGCCTTAAAGTGTCCTTTCTTACTACAGAAGAAGCATTTAGACTTAGATAAGTCTTTAAGCTTTCTGGTTCTCTTCTTTTCCACTTGTGGTGGGCCAGAGACCTTCACCTTGCCTTTCTTAGTGTGCTTTATGTTCCCTTTTGAGGAAGAAGCGATAACTATATTTGCTTATGCTCTTCGGACCGACTAATCACCATTCAACATCAACTCATAGGATTGCTTCTATGTCATGAGTTATGTAAGCGTCAAGGTTTTGTTGCCAAGGTTATATGCGGCCCATTAGCTAGCAAAGTCCTTGGACAAGCTCTTGAAAACCATCTCAATTTGAGTGTTCTGGTCTAAATTGGCCTCATTGTCCGTGGCCTCGTTAAAGTATCCCATAAGAGTTATCATATGGTCTTTCATTAGAATTCCAGGCTTTTGTTGGGAATTTATCAAGCTATTTATAGTAGATTGTGGAGCCAAGGCAGCTTGGCCTTCGAGCATGTTTTCTAACTTATCCAAAATCACTTTGGCAGACTTACAACACTTCAGTTGCTTATATAGGGTGTTGGTCACGCTTGCTAGCATATAGCAACGAGCTATCTCATCAGACTACTCCTAATGTTTTCTAGCCTCAACTTGAGTGGCCGAAGGGCACTTATTATCAAGAACTGATTTAAGTTTCTCACAACTTCGAACAATTATCAGGTTCCTTTTCTATTCCTTATAGTTATTTTCGTTCTGTTCGTTTCAGTGAATATGTTCGATAAGGGAGTTGGTTCCATTTTCGAACTAAAAATAAAACATTCATATATTAATATCTTTGTATTAAGCAAATGTTTGAAAATGTTTTGCAACATTACAATATGCATTAAGATGATGCATGCATCTTACATTAAACCTTGAAAGCATTTGCAAGTCGTTGCAACGATAATTCCTACACCCATTGAATCAAGTCACCTTGGGCTGATGACCACTAATAAACGAGTTATCGTTTATAGTAAAAAAAACACCAAAAATATATAAAAATTTAGAACAACGGTGTCTGCAAGTTCACGAGTCAAATTGTAATATAGTTAGTACAACAAAACACTTGGAAGTATTCCGAGGACCGTACCTAAGGGATGATGGAATAAGTCTATGAAAACTTTTTTACAATAACAAGTTTAAGTAGTAGTAATTAAATCCTATATTACAGTAAACCATAAAATAGATAATCAAGAGAAAATAAATAAATAAACAAGAAAAAAAATAATAAATGACTAAAATCAATAAACTAATTAGGAAGATTAACTCGCTTCAGGGTTTGTAATCAACTTCAGATCAGGGTTTTAGAGTGGAATAGCTACCGATTAACCAATTATTACCTTCCGGCCTCTAATTAACTAATTGATTGGTTGATACTTGCTTAGCTCCCGACCTCACTTTCTCAACCAAGATTACTCATGTAATACTTCTATCCCATATTCGTCGACGAAGTAGGGTTATGGAGAATTACCATACAATCCTAACATTAAAATGTTCATTTCATACATTATTGTAAACATAATCTAATACATTCAAACACATACATAACGTCCCTTAATCGAGCCCTCGAGGCCATAAAAATACCTTAAGAACAATTCGGGATCAAATTGGATACAATCAGAAAGTATAAGAAAAAGTTAGAAAAATTTGACTGCAGGGGTCACACAGCTGAGACACACGCTTGTATCTCAGTGTAACACCCCTTACTCGGGTTCTACGCCGGAACTGGGCCCGAGGCGTTGCTGAACTCAAACCACTTGATCGCCACTTAGGCTCGTCGTAACTACTCTCTGAAGTCATCTCAACAACCTCTTTCTCGACTTACGAGGCCTCACTCATACACACGAGGGCTCTCAAGACTAAACTGGAACTTTTTCCAATCTTAAAAATTTTCCTCTTTTATACAGGTCTCACACGCCCGTGCATGGACACACACGCCCATGTCCCCCAACCGTGCCTAAAACCCCAGCATTCTGCCAATGCCCCACGGCCAAGGCACACACTCGTGCTTACCACCCGTGGTGCACACTGACTACCTTAACACGGCCTAGAGTCTAGACACACGCCCGTGTGGCTAGCCCGTGGCCAACACTGGTTAATCCCACACGCCCTACACACACGCCCGTGCGGCTAGTCCGTGATCTATTCTGATTTAAAATACTAACATGCAGGGGATGCACAGCCAAAGCACACACCCGGGTCGATGAGTGTGTCACACACATGGCCTGACACACGCCCGTGTGTCTATCCACATGGCCAAGAACAAAGCTATTTGCTAAGCTCTTCTCACCCTTATAGCTTACACAACATGCACTCATACAACACATCCATAATCAACTCAAATTGAAGTGCAATCTCACATAGAAAACTACATCTTTCTTTCATATAATGTAATAGCCAACAACCATGGCATTATACAAAATACACTATCCATCTAAAGGCCAACACATCTTAACCATTTACAACAAAATTCACTAACTTGTCTAGCCCCTATACATGCCATATACAAAACATTAAGTCTAATGTACCAGAGTGTGCTGATAGTGTGGGCGATCTTCCAAATGATCCTCGTATCTAGATTCAACACCTTTACTCTATAAGACAAGGGAAAAGAAAGAGAGTAAGCTTTGAGCTTAGTAAGTTTACACATAAACAATTAAGCAACATAGTATAAGCTAAGCAACAATTAGCATTATACCAACATAAGTAATTCACAACTATGCTTACTCTTTCTATCCCTTACTACATTTCCAACACATCATGAGTCACATACTCATAACCATCGAAATGCACCCCTGCATTCAACGTCACATTTACACAATATACAACACATCATTATTTCTCAATAATTCATCCACACAGCCAATTAACTTAATAATACATCTACACAGCTATTTTACTCAATAATGCAATCACATGGCTAATCCACACAGTTAACCCACACAGCAAATGTCTCGCTGGTTTCGCACTTAGCACACCACAATCGATTAATAAGGTGGTATCGCACTTAGCCTACCACAAAGGTAACCATAGGGGTTTCTCATTTAGCCTACTAAACGATATACCTCACGATAACATCGTACATAGCCAGCTCATCGTCAATATGCATTAGGATGGTATCGTACTTAGCCCACCATCTAGCAGTATCACAACACATGCACAAGTCTACTTACTTAATCATTCTACTTAAACCACAAAGGTCCTCAATCATTCCCGATCATACATTCATTCACAATTTCTACTACATTCATCCCACATAGGTTCTCAAACATGCTACACACTAGCCAGCATTAACAAATTGTAAGTATGAATGCATTATTTGTGCATAGACTTACCTCGATACTCAAAAGTATAGAAATACGCAATTTAGTCCACCACATTACTTTTGCCTAGGTTACGATCCAGGCTTCGTCTTTCTTGATCTATAATGAATAAATCAGCTTATTCAATACACATATTGACTAAATTGACCCACATTTCATACTTTAGCAAAATTACTATTTTGCCCCTAAACTTTCTCATATTTACACTTTAGCCCCAAGGCTCGTGAAGTGATTTTTATTCAACTTTCTATCCTTTCATGCTTAGCCAAACCACTTAACCAACTAAAGAATTCATCAATTCTCACTAAATCACATATGTATGACCAAACTAAAGTTTTTCACAAACTAGTCCCTACATGCATTTTCATGGAAAATCACTTAGCAAAAGATGTTTCTACTACATCAAGCTTTCATATTCTTCCATAAAACATCAAAATACATGCATGTCATACATATGTACATTTTTGAACATCTATAATAGCTCACCAAATAGCTAAAAATAGCTTACTCATGCTACTAGGACTTCAAAAATACGAAGAATATGAAAAACCTGCTTAGGAGCACTTACTAGCAAGCTTGAAAATTGAAAGAGCCCTAACAATGGCTATTGGAATTTTCGGCAGCTTGGGGGAGAAGATGAGCATGATTTTGTCATCTTTTCTCCTTTTTAATCACTTATTTGTTAAATGACTAAAATGCCCTTTTTGATAAACTTTCTAATTTAACTCATCCATGCCCATTTTTGTCCAAAAACTAAAAATTGGGAAAATTGCTCATTAAGGACCTCTAATTAATAATCTAAAGCTATTTCACACATATAGCTTCTAGAAACACACATTTTGCAACTTTTGCAATTTAGTCCTTCTGGACAATTCAACCACAATTTCACAAAATTGCTTCTTGAAACTTTCACACTAGCATGCGTACAAGGCATAAACCTCAATAACTCATTTATAACCCTCGGATTTTTGGTCTCGCACCACTATTCTGACTAGGCCCTAAACCGGGATGTTACAACTCTCCCCCTTTAGAGATTTTTGCCCCCGAAAATCTTACCAGTAAAGAGGTTTGGATGTTGCTCTCATAGCTTCTTCCGTTTCTTTCACTAGATCGACCCCATGGATCCGCTTCTCACTAAGCTCGGTCCAATACAAAGGAGTCTGACACTTACGACCATACAAAGCCTCATACGGTGCCATCTGTATACTCGACTGATAACTGTTGTTATAGGCGAATTCGACCAAAGGTAGATATCTCTCCCAACTACCTTCGAATTCTAGCACACAGCATCGAAGCATATCTTCCAGAACTTGAATCACTCTTTCAGACTTACCATCGGTTTGTGGATGGAACGCAGTGCTGAAATTCAATCTCGTACCCATGGCCTCTTGCATCTTCTTCCAAAATCTCGAAGTAAACCTCGAATCTCTATCCGATATAATAGACACAGGTACACCATGCAATCTCACTATCTCTCGCCACATACAACTCAATTAACTTATCCAAAGAATAATCAACACGTCTTCGGAATAAAGTGAGCCGACTTTGTCAATCTATCCACAACAACCCACACAAATCTCTCTTTCTGAGTCATCGGCAACCCCGTTACAAAATCCATGGTAATCCGATCCCACTTCCATTCGGGTACCATTCTCGCGTATAATCCCAAGGCACTTAATGCTCGACTTTTCGCTTGTTGACAAATTAAACACTTTGTCACATACTCAAATATCTCTTTTCATACCCGTCCACCAATACAACTTCCTCAAGTCGTTGTACATTTTCGTACTACCCGGATGTACTGACAAACATCCACTGTGGGCCTCATGCAAAACCTTTCGAATCAACTCATCTTTAGGAACACTAATTCTGTCACAATACATCAGACAACCATTCAAATCCACTCGAAAATCAGAACCACTTTCTGATCCGCACTTAGCTATCTTAGCTTGCATCTCACTTTCATTTTTCTCGAGCCTCACATATCTCATTGAACAAATAGCGGCTTAGCCATCAACTCGCCAAAATAACACCATCGTCAGACAATGCTAAACTCGTGCTCATAACTCTTAGAGCATACAAGGATTTCCTACTCAGGGCATCCGCAACCACATTCGCTTTTCCCGGGTGGTAGTCAATGACTAACTCATAGTCTTTCAACAACTCAAGCCACCGTCTCTGTCTTAGATTGAGATCCTTCTGATCTATCAAATACCTTAAAATCTTGTGATCCATAAAGATTCGACACTTCTCACCATAAAAGTAATGTCGCCAAATCTTTAACGCAAAAACAATCGCAGCCAACTCTAAATCATGAGTCGGATAATTCTTCTCGTGCGACTTTAGCTGCCTCGAGGCGTAAGCAACTATCTTACCCTCTTGCATCAACACGCAATCGAGATCATTAAACGACGCATCACTATAAACCACGAACTCTTTTCCCGATTCTGGTTGAACCAAAATCGGTGCCTCAGTCAACATTGTTTTCAGTCTCTCGAAGCTCTGTTGACATGTCTCAGTCCATTCAAACTTGACATCTTTATGCAATAGTTTCGTCATCGGGGTGGCAATCACAGAGAACCCCTTTACGAAACGTCTATAATATCCTGCTAATCCCAAGAAACTTCTGATTTCTGACATGTTCCTCGGTGGTTTCCAATCCACAACAGCTGATATCTTACTCGGGTCAACTCTGACACCATCACCTGACACCATGTGTCCTAGGAATCCGACCTCTCGGAGCCAAAACTCACTCTTCCTAAACTTAGCATACAACTGCTTATCGTTCAAAGTTTACAAGACAATTCTCAAATGCTCTTCATGATCGTTCTCATCCCGAGAATAGATCAATATGTCGTCAATGAAGACAACTACAAACTTGTCCACATACGGTCTGAAAACACGGTTCATCATATCAATAAAAATCGCAGGTGCATTCGTCAAACCAAAAACTCATAATGGCCATACCTTGTCCGAAATGCAGTTTTCAACACATCTTACTCTTTCACTCTGAGTTGATAATAACCAGACCTCAAGTCTATCTTGGAGAACACTGTAGCTCCCTTTAGTTGATCAAAGAGATCATCAATCCTTGGTAAAGGATACTTATTCTTCACTCACACCTTGTTCAGCTTGTCTATAGTCTATACAAAAACTCATAGACCCATCTTTTCTTCTTCACGAATAATACCGAGCACCCTACTACGCGAGTAGCTCGGTCTTGGAAAACCTTTATCTGTCAACTCTTGCAATCCCAACCTTCATTCTTTCAACTCTACAGGTGCCATTCTATATGGAGCAATTGAAATAGGTGCCGTTCCTGGAACCAACTCAATTCCAAACTGACCTCTCTCACTGGAGGTAATCCGGGTAACTCTTTCGGAAATACATCTGGATACTCACATACCACTGGCACTGTTCCAAACTCTACTCCAACCTCTCGAGTATTCAACACAAAAGCAATATAGGACTCACATCCTTTTCTCAAACATTTCTCAGCCACTAGGGAAGAAATCATCACTGGTAGACTATCCGATCCACCTGATTCAACCCGAACCACATCTCCACTCTCACATTTCAATTCAATAAACTTACTACCACAGTTCACTAAGACATTATGGGTAGTCAACCAATCCATGCCTAGGATTAAATCAAACGCATCAAATGGAAACAACAAAAGGTTTGCCGGAAAACAATGATTCTCAACCAATAAAGGACAATTCTTACACACTCTGTCCACTAACACATGCTTCCCTAACGAGTTTGACACCTTAACCACTATGTCCGTAGACTCAACGGTCATACTCAAACTAGATGCTAACCTTATGCAAATATAAGAATGAGTAGACCCTGGATATATTAAAGCAATAACGAAGGTGTCATAGAGAGAAAAAGTACCCGTTATCACATCAGGGGAGGATGCTTCTTCGCGAGCGCTAATAGCATACGTCCTCGCAGGTGCCCGAACCTATGGTCTCGCAGTAGAATCTTTGGGTGCACCTCTACCACTATTCCCGTCTCTCGGGTTCCTTGGTGGTCTACCCCTCATAGACACATCACTAGGTCTCAACTCTTGCCTCTCTTCCTTTTCATCCGTCTCAGGACAGTTACGGATGAAGTGGTCAGGGGAACCACACTTATAACATTTTCGAATATTTCCCCAACACTCTCCGGTGTGATACCTACCACAACTTGTACACTCCGGTTTACTCTTTGTATTGCCCACACTTTCCATCGAGGGAGCTTGGACTCTCGAACCCGAGCGAGTATTGCCCAAGTCTCGATGCGAATAACCCACTGGTGCTGTCATCCGAGGATTCACTTTCTTGGATCTTTTCGACTTGGCTTGGTATGACTTGCCTATCGGCCTCTTTCTAGCATCTCGGGCTTCACTCATAGCCCTTCTCTTTTCTGAACTCAGCTCTTCGACCTTACTTGCCCTCTCAACTAATACCACAAATTCTTTCAACTCTAAAATGCCCACTAGGAGTTTGATGTCCTCATTCAGCCCATCTTCGAACCTCTTACACAAGATGGTCTCAGTCGATACACATTCTTGAGCGTATTTGCTAAGCCTAACAAACTCACGTTCATATTCCGCCACTGTCATTCTTCCTTGTTTCAACTCAAGGAATTCCTTCCTTTTTCCATCAAGAAACCTCTGGCTTATATACTTCTTCCTAACTCTTCCGTAAAGAAGTCCCACGTCACCCGCTCTCTCGGGACCACTAGCATCAACGTTTTCCACCAATGGTATGCCGAATCTCTCAGCAAGGATACGACACACTTCAAACTCTCTTCAGGCGTACATGAGAGTTCATCGAACACCCTCATAGAGTTCTCCAACCGTAACTCCGCCCTCTGCGGGTCATCATCTACCTTAGCTCTAAACTCCTCAGCCCCGTGTTTCCTAATCTTATCTACCGGGGGTTTCGATATCCTCACTACATCCATACCTTGAGGAGCCACTGGATTTGGCTGAGGTATAGGGGGAGGAGGTGGAGGAGGTTGAGCATTAAGGTTCGCTCGAACATAATCCGAGTACCAATTACTCATCATCTGGAGAAAGGCTTCTCGTGCCTCTTCCTCTTGACCCCTGACCTCGGGTCCACTTTGAACAGGCACAGTTCCTTGCGCAGGAGCCGACGCATTACTAGCTACTTCATCAGCAGTCGATGGATCGGAATCCATATACTATATAAAACAAGATTTAAAATCATCAGAAACCACCACACTATCATTGTGCACTTATGGCATGTATAGCTAGACTCTTACACCTGCTACGGTAGTCCTAGAACCGACTAAACCATAGCTCTGATACCATTAAATGTAACACCCCTTACCCGGGTTCTACGCCAGAACCGGGCCCGAGGTGTTACCGAACTCAAACCACTTGATCGCCACTTAGGCTCATCGTAACTACTCTCTGAAGTCATCTCAACAACCTCATTCTCGACTTACAAGGCCTCACTCATACAGACGAGGGCTCTTGAGACTAAACCGGAACTTTTTCCGATCTTAAAAATTTTCCTCTTTTATACAGGTCTCACATGCCCGTGCAAGATTATACACGCCCGTGCATGGACACACACGCCCATGTCCCCCAACCGTGCCTAAAATCCCAGCATTCTGCCAATGCCCCACGGCCAAGGCGCACGCCCGTGCTTACCACCCGTGGTGCACACTAACTACCTTAACACGGCCTAGAGTCTAGACACACGCCCGTGTGGCTAGCCCGTGGCCAACACTGGTTAATCCCACACGCCCTACACACACGCCCGTGTGGCTAGTCCGTGGTCTATTCTCGATTTAAAATACTAACATGCAGGGGCCGACGGCCAAAGCACACGCCCGTGGTGGTGGACCGTGTGTCACACATGGCTCTGACACACGCCCGTGTGTCTATCCACATGGCCAAGAACAAAGCTATTTGCTAAGCTCTTCTCACCCTTATAGCTTACACAACATGCACTCATACAACACATCCATAATCAACTCAAATTGAAGTACAATCTCACATAGAAAACTACATCTTTCTTTCATATAATGTAATAGCCAACAACCATGGCATTATACAAAATACACTATCCATCTAAAGGCCAACACATCTTAGCCATTTACAACAAAATTCACTAACTTGTCTAGCCCCTATACATGCCATATACAAAACATCAAGTCTAATGTACCAGAGTGTGCTGATAGTGTGGGCGATCTTCCAAATGATCCTCGTATCTCGATTCAACACCTTTACTCTATAAGACAAGGGAAAAGAAAGAGAGTAAGCTTTGAGCTTAGTAAGTTTACACATAAACAATTAAGCAACATAGTATAAGCTAAGCAACAATTAGCATTATACCAACATAAGTAATTCACAACTATGCTTACTCCTTCTATACCTTACCACATTTCCAACACATCATGAGTCACATACTCATAACCATCGAAATGCACCCCTGCATTCAACGTCACATTTACACAATATATAACACATCATTATTTCTCAATAATTCATCCACACACCCAATTAACTTAATAATACATCCACACGCCTATTTTACTCAATAATGCAATCACATGGCTAATCCACACGCTTAACCCACACAAAGAAATGTCTCGGTGGTTTCGCACTTAGCACACCACAATCGATTAATAAGGTGGTATCGCACTTAGCCTACCACAAAGGTAATCATAGGGGTTTCTCACTTAGCCCACTAAACGATATACCTCACGATAGCATCGCACATAGCCACTCTCATCGTCAATATGCATTAGGATGGTATCGCACTTAGCCCACCATCTAGCATTATCACAACACATGCACAAGTCTACTTACTTAATCATTCTACTTAAACCACAAAGGTCCTCAATCATTCCCGATCATACATTCATTCACAATTTCTACTACATTCATCCCACATAGGTTCTCAAACATGCTACACACTAGCCAAATTAACAAATTGTAAGTATGAATGCATTATTTGTGCATAGACTTACCTCGATACTCAAAAGTATAGAAATATGCAATTTAGTCCACCACCTTGCTTTTGCCTCCTGCACGATCCGGGCTTCATCTTTCTTGATCTATAATGAATAAATCAGCTTATTCAATACACACATTGACTAAATTG
Source organism: Gossypium sturtianum (assembly GCA_025698515.1). NCBI lineage: Eukaryota > Viridiplantae > Streptophyta > Magnoliopsida > Malvales > Malvaceae > Gossypium > Gossypium sturtianum. The sequence continues at coordinate 50,115,994 of CM046951.1, read as the reverse complement.
ACCCACATTTCATACTTTAGCAAAATTACTATTTTGCCCCTAAACTTTCTCATATTTACACTTTAGCCCCAAGGCTCGTGAAGTGATTTTTATTCAACTTTCTATCCTTTCATGCTTAGCCGAACCACTTACTCAACTAAAGCATTCATCAATTCTCACTAAATCACATATGTATGACCAAACTAAAGTTTTTCACAAACTAGTCCCTACATGCATTTTCATGGAAAATCACTTAGCAAAAGATGTTTCTACTACATCAAGCTTTCATATTCTTCCATAAAACATCAAAATACATGCATGTCATACATATGTACATTTTTGAACATCCATAATAGCTCACCAAATAGCTAAAAATAGCTTACTCATGCTACTAGGACTTCAAAAATACGAAGAATATGAAAAAAACCGGGCTTAGGAGCACTTACTAGCAAGCTTGAAAATTGAAAAAGCCCTAACAATGGCTATTGGAATTTTCGCACTTGGGGAGAAGATGAGCATGATTTTGTCATCTTTTCTCCTTTTTAATCACTTATTTGTTAAATGACTAAAATGCCCTTTTTGATAAACTTTCTAATTTAACTCATCCATGCCCATTTTTTTCCATAAACTAAAAATTGGGAAAATTGCTCATTAAGGACCTCTAATTAATAATCTAAAGCTATTTCACACATATAGCTTCTAGAAACACACATTTTGCAACTTTTTCAATTTAGTCCTTTTGGACAATTCAACCACAATTTCACAAAATTGCTTCATGAAACTTTCACACTAGCATGCATAAAAGGCATAAACCTCAATAACTCATTTATAACCCTCGGATTTGTGGTCTCGCACCACTATTCTGACTAGGCCCTAAATCGGGATGTTACTCTCAGGCTGTGTAACAATCAAAATATGGACACATGGCCGTGTCCTAGCCCGTGTCCTCACCCATGTAACTCTCTGAGTTGGGTCACATGACCAAGCCACACACCCGTGTGCCAGGCTGTGTGCTAGGCCATGTAACAACCTGACTTGCATGCTTTAAAACCTACAGGGGACATACGAGCGTGTTGCCTAGCCGTGTGTGACACACGGCTGAGTCACACGCCCGTGTCTCAGGTCGTGTGGACATGAATTTTCCCAATTACAAGCCATTTCCATCACCAATTCAAGAAACCATCTAAAAGCATTTATAACACCTAATCAAATCATTAAAACATGACCAAAACCAACATCAAATGACCAATCCAAAAGTTCAAAACCATTCAACCAATATGTCATACAAGGCACCTCAATTGCAAACATACAAACTTAACAAAAACATGCATATCTTGATCACATTTCTACTACCAAACATAATTCAAGTTTTACCAAATCATACCTCAAATATGATTACTAACACTTCAGTATAACTTACCATTTTAGCCATATCTATCATACATCATAAGTACTAAAATGACACAAACTAACCAACATCAAATGGTACCAAAACAATTTGTACATGCCAAAATAACCTCTTATGCATACATGACTTCAAAACACAAACATATTTAGTTATTATGTACACATTCATCAAACACCATTTAATAACATCCTAAATAAGTTTCAACCCCAAATTCAACTACTTAAGTTTATACATGCCACTACCTTAGGAGATACAAAAAAACTACCAAAGTCGGTGGATAGTGTGAGCTGAAGATTTGATCCGTCCAAAGTGTTAGCAAAAATGATCTACAAAACAATTCACAAAAACTAATAATCTTATATAGCTTAGTAAGAACGTAACATATCGTTTAATATATCAATAAATTGCATATAGTTCATATATTTTTCAATTAAGAATTACCGAAGTCTAAATAAAGTAAAAAAAGTACATCCAGGGGTACCGAAGTACAAATAGGGGCACATAAGTGCAATTCAGGGGTACCTAATTACAAACAGGGGCACGTAAGTGCAATTTAGGGGTACCAAAGTACAAATAGGGGCACACAAGTGCAATTCAGGGGTACCAAAGTACAAACAGGGGCACGCAATTGCAATTCCTCATTATTCTAATAATGTAATAATTAAAGCATCATAATACGAGAACAAAAATAAAAAGTTCATTACATATTAAAAACATACGAACTTACCTCGACAATTAGAACGTAGAAACAGAATCGACTAATCTGAGGCTTTAGCTTTTCCCTAATCTAAACTCCTTGATCTAAATAATCAAATTCAATCCATTTAATATCTCTATTATTTGATTCAGTCCACATTTCATATTTTTGAAAAATTACAATTTTTCTCTAACATTTTAACTTTTTACAATTTAATCCTTAAGCTCATAAACTGAAATATAAGCATTTTAATTCTCATTTCATGCTAGCTGAATTCACTAATGACCTATATCAATTCATACAACCCATCATTTCACAATTTCACTATGAACTTTTATCATTTTTACAAATAAGTCCCTAAATGTTATTTTCATGAAAAGTCACTTTACAAAACTTGTTTATTTATTAACAAGGACTCATAACCTACCCTCAAACATCAAGAATAATGCAAGAACATTCATGGAAAAACCTTAAACCTTTAATAGTTTTACAAATCGATACCCGGGCTAGCTAGGTTAAGCTAAACCTATCCCGAAAACATAAAAATAATTAAAAACGAAGTTAGAATTCATATCATACAAGTAAAATGACCTAATCGAATGCCTAGCAAGCTTCCATGGTGTTTTTCTTATTTTAATTTCGGTGATGGTTGATCACATGAGAAAGATGATGTAATTTTGTCATTTAATTTAATTCTTATTTATCAAATTACCATTATAACCATTAAAATCTTTAATAATTTCATCAAAATCATGTCATGCACATCCACTAACTTCATGAATGGTTTAATTACCACCTAAGTCCTTTCAATTTAAAATTTCATACCTATTTGACACTTGTTGAAACCATTTTTTGTTTTGAAAAATGGGGTCGACTTTAAAAAAGAAAATGGAGTCGCCACCAATCTTTTTTCGAGGTGTGATTGGGTCACCTTGAAATTGATCATTTTAATAAAAAATTTTGATTTATTAAAACAATGATTTTGGTCTACGAAATTTGAGAAAACGGGTTCGGGAGTCGGTTACGCACGAGGAAGGATTAGCACCCTCATAACGCCCAAAAAAATTGGTACCTAATTGATTAATTAATGTCTTAATGTCGAAAATTTGAGAAGATTTTAAAATATGATTCTTTTGATTTTTCAAAACTTATAACCTTTAAAAAAAATTCAATTATTTGGATAAAAGAAAAGTCGAATATCAGTAAGTTAGAGCACGACCTTTCAAATTTCCCAAACACCAAATATCCTTTGTTTTGTTTTGTTTTTTTGAAATCCCTATCTCAAAATATCAAAATGTCACATCCAATAAGTTAGGACGCAACATCTTAAATTCACAAAGATAGGTTTTTTATTTGAAAATCATATATTTTAATTCCAAAAAGGGTATTTGATCATTTAGACTTAATGAGAAAAATCAAGCCCATAAGTTAGGGCACGATTCCTCAAAACTCCAAATGTCAAATATTGCCTTATTTTAAGAAATAAAGTTTTGGATAAAAAGTGGCAATTAAAATAAATTTAAAATAATTAAAATAAATGAATAAATAATGATTAAGCAATGAAATGGATAAAAAAAAACACATAAGTCAACCTAACTCCCGTAATATGAGGATTCGACGAAATTCCTCCACCAAAAACTAACTCGAACAGAAGCAACTCAAAAAGAAACGAAGATGAGCGAAGAACAAAATAAGAACAAGCCACAGAAAATAAGAACGCAAAAGAGAGAGAAATTTGAGTGAATGCTCTCAAGAATTTTTATTACTCAAAACTCAAGTCCCATTCAAGTGTGTCTACAATGAAGGGAGAGGCCTCTATTTATAGTTGAGCCTCCCCAAATCCAATGGTAGAGATCAATTACATCAACGGCTAAGATTAAAAGGTATCTACAAATTAAATCTCTAAGATTACAAAATCATATCTTTTAATATTACATACTATATCTTCTAAGATTGCATATAATATCTAAGATTGCATACCATAACTTCTAGGATTGCATATCATATCTAAGATTGCATACCATATCTTCTAGGATTGCATATCATATCTAAGATTTGCATATCATATCTAAGATTGCATATCCTTGAAGATTGTACTTCTATATACGTCAAGCTTGTAGATAGACCTTCAATCTTTTTAAGTAATGGGCCATTCCGATCAAGCCAAATGATATATTTTGGACTGGACTTGGACTTTATTTTATTATTTTGGGTTTATTATTTTTTGTATGGGCCTGGGCTAAATTGGCCTATTACAGCTGCCCCTCTTTGCTCATTATCGTGTAACGAGAATAGAGCAAAGACTATAAAAGGCCCAATTTTGCCCGGTCTTTGTCGAGCCTTGACTTCTTGGTCATTGCTTTCTTTAAATAACTTCTATCCCATCTGCAATTCGGCTTCAGTTTGCTTCACTGCAACTTTAGGAATGCCAGATCTGCTATCTTTGGTCTACTCCACTGCAAACTTAGAGAATGCAAGACCTGATGTCTTTGATCTGCTTTATTGCAATCTCAGGGAGACAAGACTATAATCTTTAGCCTGCTCCCTTACTACATCATGAAGATAAGGCTAGTGCCTAAAATCTGCTCTCTCGCTACATCAGGAAGATAAGATTCGCCAAATTCAATCTGCTTCGCTACTGCTTAGGGATATAAGATCTACAAACTTCAGTTTGCCCCACTACTATCTCGAGGGGACAAAATCTGAACTTTTCAGTCTGCTTCCTTACTATCTCAGGAAGACTTCAATCTTCAGTCTGCTCCACTACCATCTCTAGGGAACAAAATATGAACTTTTAGTTTGCTTCCTTACCATTCCAGGAAGACTTCAATCTTCAGTCTGCTCCACTACTTGTAACACCCCATACCCGAGTCCGAGACTAAGACTTGATACGAGACATTACCATGCTTGAACTCACTTAATCATGTACTTACGGGCTATAAAATTTCGTTCCGAATTAAAACTTCTCTTTCTTAGTCAAATCAGACATTTCATGGGCCTACGAGGCCTCAGACTTGCGTCCCAAAACTTTCGGAACTCATCTGGAAACTTTCTCTCCAAACAGGGTCACACGTCCATGTGACTTGGGACACGCCCGTGCACCCCTAAAGCATGCCCGTGTCTTTCACCCGTGGTGGATACTGGCAATCCACACACGACCTGGACACGCCCGTGGCCCCAAACCGTGCCTAAAACCCCAGCATTCTGCCAATGCCCCATGGCCAAGGCACACGCCCGTGCTTACCACCCGTGGTGCACACTGACTACCTTAACACGGCCTAGAGTCTAGACACACGCCCGTGTAGCTAGCCCGTGGCCTATTCTGACTTAAGATACAAAGGTGCAGGGTGCACACGGCCTAGACACATGCCCGTGTGTACATCCGTGTGGGCATTTAGAGGCTATTTACCAAGCCAATTGCCACCCTAAAATCAAGACCAAACTCATTCTCAATTCGGCAACTCAGGTATTACATCTAACATGAGTAAGGATACATACTTCATTGATAGATTAAAACATACATACTTAATCATTCATGACTCATCTCTTTGGCCATGTACAAAAAGAATACTAAGCTTGATAGCCAACACTTTGGCTAGTTTTAAAACATAACTCAAAATGAAATGTTTCCTATACATGCCATACTTAATATAAACAACTTGGCTATACCAAAATAGCGATTGATAGTGTGCTCCAAGCTACGGTGACGATGATCCACGAGATTAGCTTGGCGGGACTACATGGAAAGAAAGAATAAAGGACGTAAGCATTTAGCTTAGTAAGTTTGCATATAATGCACATAGCAACATAGTTGCTCAATATAACCCATTTAACATAAATAATGGTATCATAAATTTCAGCTATTTAAGCTTACTTACTCATACTAATTCTTACATATCTCATGATACTTACTAGTCTCATTGTAACATCCCCAAACCCGGCCCATTCACTACGACCGAATCTGGTTATGTTAGTGAAAATATTTTAGACTTAGAATAAATTAGTAAAAATTTATTTGCTCTTGGAAACCATGTTCTTTTGAAATTATAGCCACATGTTTAATAATTCCATATTTGAATAAGTAAGTTATAAAAATATAACCATCTTCACATAGTGTTTCAATTTAAACAAACCATAATAGAGTTAATAATAAAATGATACCAAAATAATAAAATAAATCCTTATTACAACCATTATTTGAATGAAATACTTAATATTTAATATAGCCAAAACATCTCCTTCGGCATGGGCCACCATGTATCCTCTCCGATCCCGGTCCATCTCATGAATCACCTGAAATGTTAGGAAAATAATTGGGTGAGTCCACGGACTCGATGCATAACCACAACACAAATTTCCCACACGTATGGGCTTGGCCCATAACCATACTTTTCTCATAGCAAGTCACGCAAATATGCATCTCAGCCCACCCCACAATCCAACCGTACGCCAACCTTAGCAGACTCCCTGCCTAAGGCCGTGGCTAATCCACCGATCACGCACCGAGTGATCCCACATATGTTACCTCGGCGGACTGCTTTGCACAAAGGCCGTGGTCGAGCCACCGATCACATCGTGATCCATACCCTTACCTTGGCAATTGGCTGCACAAGGCCGTGGCTGAGCCACCGATCAACCAAAATGATCTCAACATCAATAACTGTCTATGGTGACGCACATAGCCATCAACCGCCGAGATGGGCACCGAGCCACACCTCCCTTGAGGTAGCACACAGCTAACCCTCAAGCGCTAATGTAGCCGAAGCTATCATTAGACCACGTACAACTTGTGTACACTTTCTCCTTCTTCAATCCAATCCCATGCCCATGTGTCAATAAATCATGCAAGAATATCATATAGAGTGAGTATTTATTATTTATCAATACCACATCAAACATATATAAAATATACAAATATCACAACCAATCTTACCATCATCGCTTCACATCACTCAAGCCATTATAATCGGCTTCCACGCATAACACATATGTTTAATAGCTAGCAAGCAAACCGAGAAATAGTGCGATGGTTACGCACCTTCTAGCACAACCAATCAAAACCCGAAATGCTACTTAATGCCTCTGCAAAAGCTGACTAAACGAATCCCGAAAAGATCTCCTGCGCTAGGCTCTCCTCCCCTACAACCTACCTTGGCATCAAAACCATAGGTTAAAGCGAATACTAAATACATAGCTTATTAAAACAAAGCCTTACCAAAATTGATTGCTATGGAACCCGAAGAGGTCTATGCTAACATTCGGCCAACCACCACTAGAACAAGGAGGAAGGTTTCGGAAATAGTTGAGGAGAGATTCGGCTCAAGGAGTTTCGGCAAAAGTGTTTAAGGAAGAGAAAGAAAGATGCCTAGATGCTTTCGGTTTTGAAGGAACAAGGAAGGGATAAAAGAAAGAGTGAAGGATTCGGCCACTTGGAAAATGTGAGAGCAAAAGAATTTGGAGAAGAAGGTTTCGGCAACCAAAGGAATTTGGGAGGCAAAATTTGGCAAGGGAGAGAAAGCAAATGATGAATGAAAATGAACACCTCCCCCCCCTATTTATACTATACGGCCTAGCTCCAACCTCCCACAAAAATCCCTCAAAACTCTCCTAAAACACCTCCCTTCCATCCATTCAAAATGCTTTGAAAAAGTCAAACCTAACTAGCCAAATTTAAAAAAAAGATGACCAAGTCTTCTCCACCTTTTAAGCATCCAAAAGCCGTCCAACACCCTACCAACCTGCTGCCAAAAAGAACAAAAAATAAAGCTTCAATGTGCCACCCACTTCCACGCCTTTCAAAGAGCAAGAAGAAGAAGGAAAACCCCCCAATGACCTCCAAGGCTCGAACACTGCACTGGGAAACTAAATGACTAAGTAGCGCCCCTGTGCCATTCGGCCTAGGCGTTGTTTTGTGACGAAAGCGCAAACAATTTCTTTTAAGCCTTCCCAATTATTTAACGCCAGCTTGCAAAATAACAACAAAATTCTGCCTCCCTTGCGCCTTGAACCCACGACCTGCACCAAGCTCCTTTTCAAGCAGCGCCTCAGCCACTCCGCCCACCTGCCTTTCATGACAAGAAGCCCCAACTTTTATTTTTAACTCCTACCTGCGTCAGCCCATCACAAGCAAAATATAAAATGCCAAAATTGCTGCTGCCCCCACTCGAACCAGTGCTCTCTCCTCTCTCCAGCGCCTAAGTGACGCACGCTAGCCACTTAGCCACAAGCTCCTCTTGTGCCAAAAATTACCGAAAAAAATATACTTAAGGCCTCCCTTAGCCCGATTCCCTTCTTTACACTAAAAATCCAAAATTTTCCAAAGCCTTCCCCTTTAATCCGAGCATTCATAACACCTCTCACACACATCCAAGCATACCCAAAACCTACTAGAACACGAATTATACCCAACTTGCATAGCCCCTAAATCAGGGTGTTACACTCATACTTTGAGGTAAACAAGGTACCTGTATCATTTGATCACATAGATCCGCATACTCTACAATAATAATCATAATCTCTAGTTCATCATTCATAATATGAGTAATACTCATTTCTAACTTGATAATAGCTTTTCTTACTTGTCTTTCTTGTTATCATTTTAACTTTACTCATTTGCCCAATGAATTTCTGTGAATAATTGAGGATACTGAATCTCATCCCACATAACTCGATGCCAAAGCCATATCCTCGATATGGTCTTACATGGGATCTCTCATCTTGGTATTGATGCCATGTCTTGACATGGACTTACTCAAAGTCTTTCTTGTGTGTTCCCTGGGGAACTTACCATTGCCATGTCTTGACATGGTCTTACTTGGTGTCTTTACTCATGAACTGGTCATTGCCGAGCCTTGGCTTGGACTTACATGAAATATTTCTTGTTACTCACCAATGCCATGGCTTGGCTTGGACTTACATGGAATCTCTACCTCATGATAGCTTTTCAATGCCAAGACTTGTCTTGGACTTACATGACATCTTTGCTTGGAGACTCACCAATGTCATGCCTTGGCTTGGGCTTAAATGGGTCTTCATCTCATAATAACTCTTCAATGCCAAGACTTGTCTTGGACTTACATGATAACTTGCTTGATTGCCGATGCCATGCCTTGGCTTGGTCTTATACGGACTTTCTTATCTCGTGTGGTAGATCGAGTATCCTAAGTAATTCAACTTCAATCGGGACTTTCTCATGCTTAATCTCCTTAATTTCTTTGTTTAACATAGCATTAAAAAATCTCATGGAGTTTAAAATATATTCTACATTATACTAATCAATTTAATGATATTAATCATAAAGCTTAGAAAACATACAAACTTACCTCAATATACAAAATGTATGTAGATATGCAATTTAGTCCTCGACTTTGTTCTTGCCTCGGTTTCGATCCGGGCTTCATTTTTCTTGATCTATAATAATAATTAGATCATTTAATACTCACATTGACTAAATTGACTCTTAACTCATACTTTGGACAGATTACTATTTTGCCCATAAACTTTCTCTTATTTGCACTTTTGCCCCTAGGCTCGTAAAATGATTCTCATTTAACTTTCTTAAACATCATGCTTAGCTGATTCATTTTCTCTACTATAACAATCATCAATTCTCACTATTTCTAATAGGTATGACCAATTTCAACTTTTACAAATTAGTCCATACTATCATTTTTCATGAAATTCACTAAGGAAAAGATGTTTATCTAACATCAAACTCTCATAAACTTCCATAAAATATCATTTTACATGCATGATACACATGGGTAGATTTTTTAACATGCTTCTTAGCTCATCTTATAGCTAAAAATAGCTAATTCATAATTCGAGGACTCCAAAAATACGAAGAATATTAAAAATGGGGCTAGGATGACTTACTTGCAAGCTTCAAAAATTTGAAGAACCCTAGCTAAGGAGTCTCCCAATTTTCGGCACAAGGAAGAAGATGAATGAAATTTTTATCATCTTTTTCCCATTTTAATCATTTAATTGGTAAATGACCAAAATGCCCTTCTCTTCAAAAATTTACAATTTACTAACTCATGTCCATTTTTGTCCAAAACTTATAATTTGGGAAAATTGCTATTTAAGGACTTCTAATTAATATTCTAAAGCTATTTCATACAAAAAGCTTCTAGAAACTCATATTTTGCAACTTTTGCAATTTAGTCCTATTTGATCATTCCATGTCAATTTCACAAAATTTCTAAATGGAACTTTAATACTATCATGCAAACATGTCATAAACCTTAAAAACTCAATTTACTAACTCAGATTTGTTGTCTCGCACCACTATTCTGACTAGGCCTTGAATCGGGATGTTACAATTCTCCCCCTCTTAGGAATTTTCGTCCTCGAAAATCTTACCAGCAAACAGGTTTGGGTACTGGTTTCTCATGCTCTCTTTTGTCTTTGCCACAATACTTTTACCAGGGCAATACTTTTATTCCTTAGCTGCTTGACTTCCCGAGCTAAAACCTTAATTGGTTCTTCACCATAAGTCATGTCGGGATGAATCTCTATCTCTGACGGGGTAATTACATGTGAAGGATCTGATCGGTAGCGTCTCAACATTGACACGTGAAACACATAGTGAATATTTTCTAACTCTGATGGCAAAGCCAATCGATAAGCTACCGGCCCAACTCTTTCAGTAATTTCGTATGGTCCGATAAATCGTGGACTCAACTTGCCTTTACGGCCAAACCTGAGAACTTTTCTCCATGGTGACACTTTCAATAAAACTTTATCTCCGACTTGATACTCTATCTCTTTTCTCTTTAAGTCAGAATAGGACTTCTGTCTATCTGATGCAACTTTTAAAATTCTCGTATCACTTTCACTTTCTCTTCAGCTTCTCTAACCAAATCAACCCCGTGAATTTGGTTTTCCTTGAGTTCAGTCCAAAATAAAGGCGTTCTACACTTACGCTCATATAGAGCCTCATAAGGCGCCATCTTTAAACTCGACTGAAAACTATTATTGTAGGCAAACTCTACTAATGGGAGAAACTTTTCCCAACTGCCTTGGAATTCAAGAATACAACATCTGAGCATATCCTCGAGTACTTGAATTAACCTCTCCGACTGACCGTCAGTTTGAGGATGAAAAGCGGTACTAAAGTTCAACTTTGTACCCAAGGCCTCTTGTAACTTCTTCCAAAATCTGGATGTAAACCTCGGATCTCTATCCGAGATGATTGACAACGGAACACCGTGAAGCCTTACTATTTCTCAAACGCACAAGTTTGCCAACTTGTCTAGTGAGTAATCAACTCGCATGTATAAAATGAGTGACTTCGTGAGTCTATCAACTATAACCCATACAAAGATCTTTCTTGCTCGGAGATAATGGTAGACCCGTTACAAAATCCATAGTAATACTGGCCTATTTCTACTCAAAACCAAAATGGGTTGAAGCAAACCCGAAGGTACTTGGTGTTCAAATTTTACTTGTCGACAAATTAAGCATTTGGAAACAAACTCAAAAATATCTTTCTTCATTCTCGGCCACCAATACTATTGCTTTAAGTCATTAAACATTTTGGTACTACCCGGATGTACAGATAAACATCCGTTATGTGCTTCATGCAAAATTCTCTGAATAAGCTTGTCCTTTCTTGGTACAAAAATTCTATCTTTGAACATCAGACTTCCATTGGGACTAATCCAGAAATCAGACACAACATCTGTCCTGCACTGAGCTCTCTTGACTTGCAATTCACTATCTTCTTTCTGAGCCTCAAAAATCTCTTGGAGGAATACTGGTCTAGCTTTCAACTCAGCTAGAATTGAACCATCGTCGGATAAAGTCATCCATGAATTCATTGCCCTTAATGCAAATAGGGACTTTCTACTCAAAGCGTCGGCGACCACATTCTCCTTCCCGGGATGGTAGTCAATGACCAATTCATAGTCTTTTATCAACTCTAACCATCTCCGCTGCCTTAAGTTCAACTCTTTCTACGTCATCAAGCACTTCAAACTTTTGTGATCGGTGAAGATCCAACATCTCTCACCATATAGGTGGTGTCTCCATATCTTCAATACGAAGACTATGGCAGCCAAATCTAGATCGTGGGTCGGATAATTCTTCTCATGTGGCTTCAACTGTCTTGAGGCGTAAGCAATCACTTTGCCTTCTTGGATAAGTACACACCGTAAATCACAAATTCTTTTCCTGTCTCAGGTTGTACTAAAACTGGAGCTTCTGTCAACATCGCTTTCAGTTTCTCGAAACTTTGTTGGCATCTTTCTGTCCACTCAAACTTCACATTTTTCTGTAACAATTTAGTCACCGGGGTTGTGATCATAGAAAACCCCTTGACGAATCGTCTATAATAGCCAGCTAGGCCTAGAAAACTTCTAACCTCAGAGACATTTCTCGGAGGATTCGAGTCCATTATGGCCGAAATCTTACTTGGATCTACTCGGGCTCCACCTCTCGAGACAATATGTCCCAGAAATCTTACTTTCTTGAGCCAAAATTCACTTTTACTGAACTTGGCATATAATTAATTTTCTCAAGAGTCTGTCAGAAACCGTCAGTAGGTTCTCAAAGATGCTCATTCTCATCTAGGGAATAAATCAGTATTTCGTAAATGAAAACGACTACAAACTTATCGAGGTATGGTCTAAAAATGCAATTCATTAAGTCCATGAATATCGCAGGAGCATTGGTCAAACCAAAGGGCATGACTAAAAATTCATAATGCCCATACCTTGTTCGAAAAGCTGTCTTGGACACATCCGAATCCTTTACTCTCAGCTGGTAGTACCCCAATCTCAAGTCTATCTTAGAGAACACAGTGGCTCCATTCAATTGATCGAACAAATCATCGATCCTTGGCAATGGGTACTTGTTCTTTACTGTCACTTTATTAAGTTGACGGTAATCTATGCACAATCTCATGGTGCCATCTTTCTTTTTCACAAATAAAACCGGAGCACCCCATGGAGAACAACTTGATCTCGCAAAAACTTTATCTGTCAACTCTTGCAACTGTGACTTCAACTCTCTCAACTCCGTTGGAGCCATTCTGTAAGGAGTAATAGATATTAGTACAGTACCGGGAGCCAGTTCAATGCCGAACTCAATCTCTCTTACTGGAGGTAGTCCTGGTAATTCTTCGAGAAAAACATCCACGTACTCACATACTATCGGTGCTGACTCAATCTTTAACTCTGTTTCTTTATCATTCATCACAAAGGCCAAATATGCCTCGTACCCTTTTCTTATGTATCTTTGTGCCGTCAAATGAGAAATCATTGCCGGTCGCCTACCTTGTTCATCTGATTTTACATGGAGAATGTCCCCATTCTCACATTTCACCTCAATGTACTTTTTCCCACAATTTACTATTACATCATGGGCAGTCAACCAGTCCATACCAAGAATGATGTCAAACTCATCAAATGGTAGCAGCATAAGATTTGCTTTAAAGTAATGACCTCTAATCATTAATGGACAATCTTTACATACTTCATCAACTAACACACTCTTGCCTAAAGGATTAGACACCTTAATCATAAATTCTGTATAATCTATAGGCATATTCATACTGGATACTAGTTTCATACAAATGTAAGAGTGTGTGGATTCGGGATCTATTAAAGCAATAACTTTGATATCATAAAGAGAAAAGGTACCCGTAATAACATCGGAGAAGATGCCTCTTCGCGAGCGCGAATGGCATAAGTCCTCCTCGAGCGCCCTACCCTCGGGTCTCGCACTGCTCTCTAGGGTTACCTCTCCCCCACTTGCCCCACTTCCCAGGTTCCTCTCGTGGTCTTCCTCTAACCACACTCCCGGATCTCGGGTTCTGAGCTCTATCTTCTTTCATTGTCTCTGGACAATCTTTTATGTAGTGGTCCTGGGAACCACATCTGAAACATGCATTTTCATGTGCTCGACATTCTCCAAGATGACGTCTGCCACACTGTGGGAATTTGGGTCTATCCAATCGGATGTTCCCCATACTAGCAACTGAGGTCGTCTGTGCCTTACTTCCCGAATACTGCTTACTCTTATCCTTCCTTGAAAACCCAGTGGAAGTAGCCGATCGGGTGGAGAAATCTCTTGACTTCTTGGATGAGGATTGGAATAACTTATTCCACTGTCTCTTTTTAGAGTCGCGAGACTCTATTTCAGACTTTCTCTTCTCCTTTACTAGTTCTTCGACTTTACAAGCCCTCTCTACTAGCACAATGAATTCCTTTAGTTCTAGGATAGCAACAAACAATTTGATGTCCTCATTTAGCCCATCTTCAAATCTCTTACTCATGATGGCCTTAGTGGACACGTATTCTTGAGCGTATTTGCTGAGCCGTACAAACTCACGCTCATAATCAGTCACAGACATCTTGCCTTGCTTTAACTCTAGAAATTCCTTTCTTTTCTGGTCTACGAACCTTTGACTGATATACTTTTTCTTGAACTCTTCTTGGAAGAATTCCCATGTGACCTTTTCCCTCGGTACCATAGACACCAATGTGTTCCACCATTGATAGGCAGAATCTCTTAAAAGAGAGACTACACACTTCATGCATTCCTCAGATGTGCATGACAACTCATTAAATACCCTGATGGTATTTTCTAACCAGAATTCAGCTTTTTCCGGATCATCATCTTTTCTAGCCCGAATTCTTCTGCCCCATGTTTCCTGATTCTATCAACTGGAGGCTTCTCTCCTCTTACCACCTCTACTACTTGAGGGGCTACTGGGATAGGTTGAGGAATAGGTGGGGGTGGAGGGGGTTGCGCATTCGGGTTCGTACGAACGAAATTCGTATACCATGTATTCATCATATGGAGGAAGGCTTCGCTAGCCTCTTCTCCTCCTTTTTGACTCACCATAGTGCATCTATTCTCATTCTCGTTCGGCACCGTCCCTTCAGCGGGAGTCGTCGCGTTACTTTCTACGTCATTCGCCACAGCTCTATCGGGATCCATTTACTAAATGTATAAACATAATTTAAGTTGTCAGGAGTCGTCACACTATCATTATAAAAACATTCTTACGTATTGCATGTATATCTAGACTTGTGCTCGTGCTACGTTAGTCCTAGAACCGACTAAACCGTAGCTCTGGTACCACTAAATGTAACACCCCATACTCGAGTCCGAGACTAAGACTGGATACGAGACATTACCATGCTTGAACTCACTTAATCATGTACTTACGGGTTATAAAATTTTGTTCCGAATTAAAAACTTCTCTTTCTTAGTCAAATCAGACATTTCATGGGCCTACGAGGCCTCAGACTTGCGTCTTGAAACTTTCGGAACTCATCTGGAAACTTTCTCTCCAAACAGGGGTCACACGTCCGTGTGACTTAGGACACGCCCGTACACCCCTAAAACATGCCCGTGTCTTTCACCCGTGGTGGATATTGGCAATCCACACACGGCCTGGACACGCCCGTGGCCCCAAATCGTGCCTAAAACCCCAGCATTCTGCCAATGCCCCATGGCCAAGGCACACGCCCGTGCTTACCACCTGTGGTGCACACTGACTACCTTAACACAGCCTAGATTCTAGACACACACGCGTGTAGCTAGCCCGTGGCCTATTCTGACTTAAGATACAAAGGTGCAGGGTGCACACGGCCTAGACACACGCCCGTGTGTCCATCCGTGTGGGCACTTAGAGGCTATTTACCAAGCCAATTGCCACCCTGAAATCAAGACCAAACTCATGCTCAATTCAGCAACACAAGTATTACATCTCACATGAACAAGGATGCATACTTCATTGATAGATTAAAACATACATACTTAATCATTCATGACTCATCTCTTTGGCCATGTACAAAAAGAATACTAAGCTTGATAGCCAACACTTTGGCTAGTTTTAAAACATAACTCAAAATGAAATGTTTCCTATACATGCCATACTTAATATAAACAACTTCGCTATACCAAAATAGCGATTGATAGTGTGCTCCGAGATCCGGTGACGATGATCCACGAGATTAGCTTGGCGGGACTACATGGAAAGAAAGAATAAAGGACGTAAGCATTTAGCTTAGTAAGTTTGCATATAATGCACATAGCAACATACTTGCTCAATATAACCCATTTAACATAAACAATGGTATCATAAATTTCAGCTATTTAAGCTTACTTACTCATACTGATTCTTACATATCTCATGATACTTACTAGTCTCATACTTTAAGGTAAACAAGGTACCTGTATCACTTGATCACATAGATCCGCATACTCTACAATAATAATCATAATCTCTAGTTCATCATTCATAATATGAGTAATACTCATTTCTAACTTGATAATAGCTTTTCTTACTTGTCTTTCTTGTTATCATTTTAACTTTACTCATTTGCCTGATGAATTTCTTCGAATAACTGAGGATATTGAATCTCATCCCACATAACTCGATGCCAAAGCCATATCCTCGATATGGTCTTACATGGGATCTCTCATCTTGGTATTGATGCCATGTCTTGACCTGGACTTACTCAAAGTCTTTCTTGTGTGTTCCCTGGGGAACTTACCATTGCCATGTCTTGACATGGTCTTACTTGGTGTCTTTACTCATGAACTGGTCATTGCCGAGCCTTGGCTTGGACTTACATGAAATCTTTCTTGTTACTCACCAATGCCATGCCTTGGCTTAGACTTACATGGAATCTCTACCTCATGATAGCTTTTCAATGCCAAGACTTGTCTTGACTTACATGACATCTTTGCTTGGAGACTCACCAATGTCATGCCTTGGCTTGGGCTTACATGGGTCTTCATCTCATAATAACTCTTCAATGCCAAGACTTGTCTTGGACTTACATGATAACTTGCTTGATTGCCGATGCCATGCCTTGGCTTGGTCTTATACGAATGATAAACCGAAATAGTAACATATTTTATGCCACATTTAGTATGCTTTTGGATGAATTATCCCTTGATTTATGTAAAAAGGTGCTCTTAATCCTTTCTTTTCATGTCTTATACTCAGGAAAGCACCCAAGGATAAAAAGAACGAGAAACGGGCTCAAAATGGACCAAAACGGACCAATGAGGAAATCGACACGGCCTGAACTTGGACCCACACAGCCGTGCCAAGTCAATCATCTAGAACACGGTTTAACCCCGACTCACACGGCCGTGTCTCATTAAAGAAATCTGAACACGGCCTGGCCACGATTTACAACGGCGTGCGCCATGGCCGTGCCTCTGCCGTGGAGAAGAGCAATTTCATTTGGTAAAGGATACTTAGGGAGAAAGAAACGTATTTCAAAAGCCTATAAATACACCCTAAGTATGACCTGAAAGGGGGAGCCCAAAGCCATCGTCTAGGGGCGTCGTGCTAGGCCAGAGAAGGCAGATTTATGGGGATTCACTCAGGGATAGCCAGTTGATCCATCTCAAGAAGCCAGAGTTATACTCAAGACGGAGGATCTCCTCTTCAATTCCTTCAGGGTTTTAGGATTTCTTATGATTTGTTTTATCTTTTCTCTTGAGATGTTTTCCTTTATTGTTATGAACTAAACCCTTCGGATACCCAAGGATGAAAACCTATGATGAATCTTGTTATTTGATTATCCGAATTATATGATAAATACTTAGTTTGTTTTTAATTATGTGAGCTTAATCCAAATTTAATGTGCTTAGGTGGAGGAGGAATAGACCACGCTAAGAGTAGATCCAACATAATTAAGCGGAGTTGATCGCACGCCTAGAGATAGGGTGACGAGATTTTGCCTGATTAGGGTGAAACCTAATATGGGAATCCATAGATCGATTTCTTCGCTATTCTAGGGGGTTATTATAAGAGAACGAGAGTTCCACTAATTAACCTAGGGTTAGACGTTATTCGCCTCGAGAGAGGTTTTAATATACGTTAGGGAGTCTTACGGATCAAACTAAGTGAATAAATCGTATGGTTCAGTGTAGATAACAAGTGAAGTCTAGGTGAATTCTTCCTAGGGTATCTCCTAAATCAACTGAGTTTTTCCCAAGTTATTTTCCAAATTCATTCTTCTTTGTCTTAGAGTCTTTAGTTTAGTAGTTAATTAATTTAGATTAATAAACAACTTCACTTATTTTAGGCTAAATAATAAAAAGAAAGTTAGTATTAGTACTTTTAATTCCTTTGGGTTCGATAATCCTATCTTGCCTAAACTATACTACTGTTCGATAGGTGCACTTGCCTTTAATCGTTGTCAGAGTTAGTTTCTAGGTTTGATCATTCTTTTTATAAATTTTAAAGCTCTGATTCACAAATGATCAAGTTTTTAGGCGCCATTCTTGGAACTAAAATATTAAGAAAACTCTATTTTTATTACTTTAGCCATTATTTTTATTTTTCGCAATTTATTTTTATTTTTAGTTTTAATTTTAAATTTGCTAAACTTTCTTTCTTTCTTTTCCTCGCAGGTACCTCTAGTTTATGACTAGAAGGAACCCGAGAGGACCTTTAGAATACGACAGTGATATTGAAGCTACCGTTCGAAGAAGTCGCAGAGAAATTAGGCGAGCCCTAAATTACCAAGAAGGAGAGCGAGAAGACAGATCCAATCCTACTGAAGGGATGGACGAAAATAATCTTCCACCACAAGATATGGCAGAAAATAATGCTCCGCGTACTATGTATGATTATGCTAAACCTCATTTAACAGGAGCCGAATCTAGTATTGTTAGGCCTGCTATAGCTGCTAATAATTTTGAATTAAAACCTAAAACTATACAAATGATTCAACAGTTTGTTCAATTTGATGGTTTACAAGATGAAGATCCAAACGCTCATATATCTAATCTTTTAGAATTCTGTGATACCTTCAAAATAAATGGCATTTCTGATGATGCCATACGACTTCGGTTATTTCCCTTTTCATTAAAGAATAATGCTAAACAGTGGTTAAACTCGTTACCACGATGGTCAATCACTACATGGGGACAAATGACCAAAAATTTTTTATTAAAATATTTCCCACCGGCCAAAACGGCCAAATTACGTAATGATATCTCTTCTTTTGTGCAGATGGATTTAGAAACACTATATGATGCATTAGAGAGATATAAGGATCTCTTGAGGAGGTGTCCGCACCATGGTTTACCTTTGTGGCTCCAAGTCCAGACTTTCTATAACGGTGTAAACCCCTCAACGAGACAACTAATTGATTCAGCCGCCGGTGGAACCCTGAATAATAGAACTCCTGAAGCAGCCTACGAATTTATAGAAGAGATGTCATTGAATAACTATCAGTGGCAAGTTACAAGAACAAGGCCAACAAAAATAGCCGGAGTTTACAACCTCGACGCAGTAACCATGCTATCAAATCAAGTAGAGTTGATGAATAAGAAGATTGATAGTTTGTGTTCTTCGCAGGTACATCCAGTCGTGCAGTGCGACACAAGTGGAACTGTGGCGAATCCTGAGTACCCACCCTACCAACCGGGCACAGAGAGCGAACAGATGAACTATATAGGTAGCAATTTCAGATCTAATAATAACCCATATAGTAATAATTATAATCCAGGTTGGAGGAACCACCCAAATTTTTCGTGGGGAGGATAAGGAAATCAAGGAAATCAAAGACAACATCCTCCTCAAAATTTCCAAAATCAGCCCTATCCACAGGAAAAGAAGCCGAATCTTGAAGAGATGTTGAACAAATTCATAGCATCCACAGAAGCCCGTCACCAAAAAACTGAGGTAACACTCGACACCCAACAAACATCGATCAAAACGATCGAGAACCAAGTTGGAGGACTTACAAAGGCAATCGGAAATTACCCATCGGAGAGAAATTGCAAAGCTATTATCCGAACGACCGCAAGGGCGTCTATAGAGTAAAACTAAAATTAATCCAAAGGAGCAAATCCAAGCCATAACAGCTCAAGAAAGCTAAGAAGTAGACGAACCCAGTCCAACACAAGGAAACGACGTAGAAAAAGGTAAAGTTGAGGTAACACAAGATAAGCCAAAACCGGTAATCAAGGAGTACCAACCTCGCGTGCCTTACCCTGAGGCATTAAGAAGAGACGACACAGAAGAACAGTTCGGTAAGTTTCTTAAACTTTTAAAGAAATTACATATTAACTTACCATTACTTGAAGCTCTTTTGCAGATGCCAGATTCTAGGAAATTTGTAAAAGAGCTTCTGACAAAAAAACGGAAGTTAGACGAATCGTCACATGTGGAACTTAACGCAAAGTGCTCAGCAATTCTCCAAAATATACTACCACAAAAGCTAAAAGATCCAGGGAGTTTTACAATTCCATGTTTAATTGGTAGACTAACTGTTGATAATGCGTTAGCTGATTTAGGGGCAAGCATAAATGTCATGCCTTACAAATTGTTTAAACAATTAGGTCTAGGGAAACCCAAACAAACTAGGATTAGCATTTAATTAGCTGATAAAACTGTTAGAATTCCTAGGGGTATTATCGAAGATGTTCTTCTAAAAATCAATAAATTTGTTTTCCCAGTAGACTTTATTGTCTTAGACATGGATGAGGATAATTCGATCCCCCTAATCTTAGGAAGACCCTTTTTAGCGACTGCCAGGACTAAAATTGATGTTGATGCAGGAGAACTCATACTTTGTATAGGTAATGAGACAGTCACCATCAAGGCTCTCGACTCGGCTAGAACAACGAGTAATCAAGGTGAGAACGTAAATTCTACTGATAACCATTTGGTTAACCCTTATTTTCAGGAAGCACCACCAAAGAATACAACTGAACCCGATCCTAAACCCCATGCCAACAAAGAAATAACTCATGAAGATCGAGGGATTCAGTTCGATGATCTAGACGAGTGGAAGACACACTTCAAGGAGAAATTAGGGATACACGACGAAAGAACCGAACCACACAAGATAAAATCAAGGAGCCCCAAAAGAGCTAATAGGAACAACAAACCACTTCAAAATAGGGGACCAGGTACTGTTAGATCAGGCAGATCCTCAAATATCTCCTCCTGACCCTAGCACAAACAAACAAATATCTTTTAGGGTAACCAGTTTTTTCCCACACGGAACAGTCGAGGTAAGTAATCCTGTTTTTGGTACTTTTACTATAAACACATCTCGACTTAAATTTTTTCACGAAGACGCAAATGATAGCATGAGGAAGGACTTCCAACTCCTCAAACCACCCTGACAAAGCGAAAGAGAGGAGAGACTAGCTTAAGATTATAAACGAGCGCTTCTCGGGAGGCAACCCGAGCACTAACACAATTATTTTTTTTTACATTTTGCTTTAAATTTATTTTTCTTTTTCTTCTTTTCTTTACACCTAGTTATAAACTAACCAGAAGTGCAGAATTCCAAGACACACGGCCTTGCACACGCCGTGGCGTGGTCAGTGTGACCATAAGAATCCCCGTCATCGACATAGCGGGAGGCCGTGCAAATTAATTCCAACCACTTTTTGACGTCACAGATCCAACCACTACACCACGGGCACCGACTAAGGGGCACAGTCGTGCCCCATAACCGTGTGAAGCTACTGACTTTCCAACCACGGGCAGAATACGCCCGTGCCTTAAAACCGTGCCAACATACTGACTTGTTGAACACAGGCTAGACATGAGCATGGGGAACCAACACGCCTAGGAACACGGCCGTGCGATGCGGCCGTGAGAATTGACACACCCCCCGTCCACGGGCGTGGGAGAGCCTCAGAAGCAAAATTTATTTAAAACCCACAGCCCTTCACCCCACCTTCTTCCATCTTCTCTTTCTTTCCTTCTGTTCTCCCTCTTTCTTTTTCCTTTTCCTAATAAATCCTTAGACTCTTGAGCTACAACAACATCATATCCATGGAAAAGAAGCATAAAAGGCCAATCATAGTCTCCTCAAAGGAGACCGATTCACATGAGTTCATGCTGGCAGCTTCATCCAAACAACAAGCCAAAGGTCTTTGAGACCAATTATCTGTTCTTATATTTTTATCTTCTCCTTTATTTTCCTTATCTTTACTTCTCTTCTACTTAATTTAGTTTATTTTGTTTTAGTTTCTTATTTTTAGTTTCTTTAGGTTGCTTGGGAATCACGCCACTTCCACCATCACCAACACCTCCGTCACCTTCAAAGTCACACCCACCTCTCGAACCATCTACCAATAAGGATTCTCAAGCCCCTTTATCTTTTAAACTTAGTTTATTTTCCTTCTTAGTCTCCTTCTCTTTACCTTTCTTGTCTTTAATTATATATTTAGTTTATTTGTCTTAATAAATCCTGGCTAATCCCCCACGAGTCTCCCAATTTCTTCATCTAGCCTTGCAGAACTCGTGGGCAACCACCACATCCGGACCGCCTCTCAACTTCTCTTTCACCACGACCACTTTGCCAACTCAAGGAGCTCATCCATAATTCAGGGAGTTTAACTTCTCCCCATATCTTCTGATCTGAACATTACATTTATGTTATATATCTTTGTACATTGAGGGCAATGTACATCTTAAGTGTGGGGGGGGGGTGAATCTTAGATATTCCAAACTTTTTGCATTATTCTCAAATCCCTGAATTTAGTCTTGTTTGAAAGTAAATTACTCATATTACTAATTAGGATGAAATTTCTAATGATTTATGATCTTTATTGATATGTTTTAGATTAAGTCATTGATAATTGTGCATTGATAATTAAATTTGAAGAATACTAGAGAATCAAGCATGATAAGTCTATTTTTCTGAATTAAAAATTTTCTAGGATGTCTACCTGAATTTAAATATTACTTTGAAGTTTGAAATTTACGAGGTTGACGTCAAAATACCCATAATTTTTGTTAGATTTTGAGCCTTATAGAGCATAAATTCTTTTTCTTGCTCACTTTATTGATTATGAGTATGTCAATACTGATTTGTTATTCTAGAACTTGCATCGATTATACATGTCGAGACCACATCTTTGATTTGATATACAGAGATGATAAAGGCATCTAGGATTTAACCCACTTACTCCATAAAAAGCCTACCTTCATAATTAACCCCTAGTGAACCCCTTTTAATCCTAACAACCCTTTTTATTGACATAACCGCCAATATTAACCCACAACCCTTTGTTTTTGTTATCACCATTCCTTTTGACTACCCTTATATCGAGATTTGATTTGATTAATAGCCTAACTATGTTTTTTTATTTTCAGTTATGTATTTATTAATTTGTTCTTAATTAAAAAAAATGACGAAGTATATTCATTATTAGTTATGTGATTAAATGAGCTTATACATTTATTTAAATTCCAAACATCGAAGAAGAAGCTCGTATTATTAGTATTATTAGTTTTCAATTGATGTAATTATTATTATTAGTTCGTTAGTTCTTAGTTAGGTAATTTTTCAATTCAATCTCGATTCTAACCCTCTAATTCAGCCTTATTCCACACCTTAACCCTAGCCCCGTTACAACCCTAACAAAGACCTTTTGATTTGTGTTTCATCTCATATTTCAGTGGTGGAGATTTGATTTTCATGCAAGCCTATGGGATTAACTCCTCATGTTTGACTTTTGAGTGCCTAAATTTTGAACCTTAAACACGTTGAGTAATTTGAGTGAATCTTTAGTGAGGATGTCAATCCTTGACAATTTCGAATTAGAGGTAATTATTTAGATGAAGGGAGACACCTATATTTTCGAGATACAAAATCTATGACTTATATTGTTTGAATTTTTAGGACTCTTTGAGTTGAATTATCCATGTATAAATTATCTATGAATTATGATGAGACACTATCAATGACTATTATGAATTATAGGAAGTTCGTTTTAATTGTAAGTTGAGAATTTTGCTTGAGGACAAGCAAAAGCTTAAGTGTGGGGGTATTTGATAAACTGAAATAGTAACATATTTTAGGCCCACATTTAGTATGCTTTTGGATGAATTATCCCTTGATTTATGTAAAAAGGTGCTCTTAATCCTTTCTTTTCATGTCTTATACTCAGGAAAGCACCCAAGGATAAAAGAACGAGAAACAGGCTCAAAACGGGCCAATGAGGAAATCGACACGGCCTGGACTTGGACCCACACGACCGTGCCAAGTCAATCATCTAGAACACGGTCTAAGCCCGACTCACACGGCTGTGTCTCATTAAAGAAATTCGAACACGGCTTGGCCACGATTTACACGAGCGTGCGCCATGGCCGTGCCTCTACCGTGGAGTAGAGCAATTTCATTCGGGAAAGGATACTTAGGGAGAAAGAAATGTATTTCAAAAGCCTATAAATACATCCTATGTAACACCCCAAACCCGGCCCAAACACCACGACCGGATCTGGTATGTCACTAAGAAAATTTTGGAAGAACATGTCGTATTTTCAGAAAAATATTTTTTCTAAAGTTTATCTTCTTATTCGAGAGAAATTTAATAGTTGATAGTTTAAATAAAATATGCCTTTATAAATTAAAAACCCAAATTTAAATAGATACATTAGTTCAATAAGAATTTAAATAACTAAAAGTAATTAAAGCCCAAAATAAAACAAAACATAAACTAGTGGCCCATAGCCTTATTACAACGAGATTTAAAATCCATTAATTAAAAATATAAAGTATTAACTTGAGACTTTTTGCTGGATCCAGCTTGGTCTTTTGCATGGCCACCTTATGCGTTCCTCTCCACCCTGTCTAAAGCACTAGGTATCACCTAAAAGGTTAATTAATAGGGTGAGTCGCGAGACTCAGTGTGCAACCCTCATGCACCACTAGATTTTGGCCTTAGGCCCATAAAACAGATTAATAATTCCATTTATAAAAAAATAACAAATAATATGCAAGGCCCAACCCATTTGCCTAGGTTTCCATCCGCTACACGCCCGCACTCACCCATTCACACCATTGGGGATTTCTATAATCGACCCCACACCGCTACACGCCAAGATGGCGCTCATGCTTCTCATCAACATATTATGGCCAAGCCCTTATAATGAGATCACGGCATTAGCCGCTACAACATATAACGAGATCACGGTATAAACCGCTACACATATAACGTATAACTTCCTCCTTTCATCAACCCAACCCATGCAATCATAAAATCAATATGCTTTTATCATATAAAGTCAAACATTCACCGACTGGTGATTTGCTTGACCGCTTTCGAGTTTCCAACATTAAACCGAGATATCGGTATTTATCACAACATATAAACTTATGAGCATACATTAATAATCGATCTAGATGGTGGGAAGTATTACACACCGATATCGCGAAATCGAATATTCTTAGTCGATGTCCTTGCTATCCTGGATCTATTATCCTCAATGTAAAGCCTTGCTCAAAAGCCTAAAAACACACAAAGATTTAGCCCCTTCAACAATCGGCCAAGGTTAATAAATCCCAAATTACACGTTAAAACTAATAGATCCCTTACCTTAAAATCCCGAAAGTAACACGATTCTATAACTTAGAGATCTATGCGATTGACTCCACTAAAGTTCCTTCAGATTTCTAAGACAAGTAAGCACCACAAAAGTAATTCGGCAATCACAGGAGATGAGATCTAGGGATTTCGGCTTTTAGGAAAATCCCGAAAAAAGTATGAACAAGAGAAGGCTGATGTGTCTTTGGCTTTTAAAATACTTGAGTGAGGAGTTTCGGTTTCTGATAGGAAAAGAAAAGAAGAAAAGAAAACAAGAAAGAGACTTGAAGATTTCGGCTAGGAAGAAAAAGAATGGAAAGAGTTTCGGCTTTTGAATCAAAGTGAAGATGAGGGAATAGGCTTAGAGATTTCGGCTTTTGCAGAGAATGAAGAAGAAGATGGAACTTTAGGAGTTTTCGGCTTTTACTCAGAGAAGAAGAGAAAAGAATGAGAGAAAAACCTAAATGCTGAAATTGAAGAGATATTCCCCCTATTTATAGAAATTTCGGCACTTACCTAACCTTGCAGATAAATCCTATCTTTTCTCCTTTATCTTAATCTACTAGCTCATCTAAAAGAGACTTAATTATCTCCAACTCCTCCCTCCATTATCAGCATATTATCCACATATTTTAATCATTAAAATCCCTAAATTTTAGCCTTGTTGCCATCCACTCCACCTAATCCTAATGCCCAAAATTTAGCTAACTTAAATTAAAAGAATTGGGCTCCATGAAACTTAAATTTGGGCCCCTTACTCCTTTGTATGGTGTCACCTCCTAAGATTGGGCCACAAGCCCACTTTGGTATTTTAAACATAGATACTACCTTTTAAACCCTATAATGCCCAAACAGATAATTTTAATCAAGGCCTCTACCTAAGCCCGAGCCCAATTTGGACCCCTAACACTTAAATTAACACATTAAACATATCCACCCATTAAACGCATAGGCCCAAAAATTCGTGATGTTACGCTTCTACCCCCTTAAAGAAATTTCGTCCTCGAAATTTCCAACTAACTATTAATCGTACTACCCAAGTCTCACCACTATGCTTTCACTGCACTCTAATTCTAAAGTCAAAATAAACACTTAGTATACTATGGTAGGGTGCGCACCGGTATTCGCATCTAAAGCGCCCTCGTCCCCTTGTACTCATGCTATCGGTTCAAGCTTATCCGATTAAATTTTTATGAATTATTGGTTTTCTTCCACTGATTATCCACGAACAGTCTTATGATTAGTAGTTTTAAGAGTAGTTCTTTCGAATTCGCAATTCAGTCTCAAGTTCACCTTTCCTAGTTCTAAGAACTACATACATTCAACCATCAACATACGACAACATCCATGCACCCATATTCAACACATAGGGGTATTTTCGTTATTCCACTACCCATGGGTATTTTTCGTAATTTTATCCTACAGGGGTATTTTCGTAATTTTCAAAATAGAGTTCCTTGTTGATTTCGTGAAATAAGGGTATTTTGGTAATTTTGTAATCAAGGGTAGTTTGGTCATTTTACACATTAGGGGCAATTTAGTAATTTTTACAAATCAGGAATATTTTCAAAATAATTTTTTTTATTTTTAAAACAAACAGGGGTATCTTGAAGGATTTGATTTCAAAAGAAAATAGTAGTGTTCAGGTGGTTGTGGATTTCTGGTTGTTGTCATGTGTTGTGTTGTTTTTTTTTTTTACGGAAAAATTTCGTTGACTATGTAAATCGGGGTATATTTGCAAATCATGGGTATCTTGGGGTTTTTTTTCCAAAACAAGGGTTTCTAGCAATTTTGTAAAGATAAGGTAGCTGGTCCCTTTCGGGTTTTAATTATAGATTTTGGCCCGTCAACAAGTCCTCGTGGCTAGGGTGAATAAATACTACGCACTGCAGGATTCCAAAGAAGAGGAGGTGAGTCACTAGGATCGCTTAAATACCAGTGCTCTTCCGATCCTTCCTAGACATGCGTATGACGGCTTACCACACCCTAGTCTTGCGGCTCGTTAACGGGTTTGTTTAGTGAAATTAAGTTTTATGACATTTTAAGAAGTGGTTTGAACTAAGCCTAGAGTCCATCAAGTTCTAATTCTAACTAATCTACGTCCCACTAGGCCCATTAAGCCCACATATACAAAGATCATACAATGGTTCGTGTACTTACCAGCGGACTTGGGCCGAGACGCAGTGCCATGCCGAGCTAACAGATCTGTTATTACTTAAAGACATCCATATTTCAAAAGCCCATTTTAGAAAACGTTTTGAGCCCAAAACCCCAGAGTCGAGTTTTGAACCGGCTCGATACCAATTTGTAACACCTCAAACCCTACCCAAACACCACGAATCGGATCTGTATGTCACTAAGAAAATTTTGGAAGAACATGTCGTATTTTCGTAAAAATATTTTTTCTAAAGTTTATCTTCTTATTCGAGAGAAATTTAATAGTTGATAGTTTAAATAAAATATGCCTTTATAAATTAAAAACCCAAATTTAAATAGATACATTAGTTCAATAAGAATTTAAATAACTAAAAGTAATTAAAGCCCAAAATAAAACAAAACATAAACTAGTGGCCCATAGCCTTATTACAACGAGATTTAAAATCCATTAATTAAAAATATAAAGTATTAACTTGAGACTTTTTGCTGGATCCAGTTGGTCTTTTGCATGGCCACCTTGCGCTCCTCTCCACTCCTGGTCTAAAGCACTAGGTATCACCCGAAAGGTTAATTAATAGGGTGAGTCATGAGACTCGGTGTGCAACCCTCATGCACCACTAGATTTTGGCCTTAGGCCCATAAAACAGATTAATAATTCCATTTATAAAAAAAATAACAAATAATATACAAGGCCCAACCCATTTGCCTAGGTTTCCATCCGCTACACGCCCGTACTGACCATTCACACCATTGGGGATTTCTACAATCGACCCACACCGCTACACGCCAAGATGACAGTCATGCTGCTCATCAACATATTATGGCCGAAGCCCTTATAACAGATCACGGCATTAGCCGCTACAACATATAACAGATCACGGTATAAACCGCTACACATATAACGTATAATTTCCTCCTTTCATCAACCTAACCCATGCAGTCATAAAATCAATACGCTTTTATCATATAAATTCAAACATTCACTGACCTGGTGATTTGCTTCAACCTTTTCGGGTTTCCAACATTAAACCGAGATATCGGTATTTATCACAACATATAAACTTATGAGCATACATTAATAATCAGATCTAGATGGTGGGGAAGTATTACACACCTGATATCGCAAAATCCAATATTATTAGTCGATGTCCTTGCTATCCGGATCTATTATCCTCAATGTAAAGCCTTGCTCAAAAGCCGGAAAAACACACAAAGATTTAGCCCCTTCAACAATCGGCCAAGGTTAATAAATCCCAAATTACACGTTAAAACTAATAGATCCCTTACCTTAAAATCTCGAAAGTAACACGATTCTATAACTTAGAGATCTATGCGATTGACTCCACTAAAGTTCCCTTCATTTTCTAGCACAAGTAGGCACCACAAAAGTAATTCGGCAATCACAGGAGATGAGATCTAGGATTTCGGCTTTTAGGAAAATCCCAAAAAAGTATGAACAAGAGAAGGCTGATGTGTCTTTGGCTTTTAAAATACTTGAGTGAGGAGTTTGGTTTCGACAGAAAAGAGAAGAAGAAAAGAAAACAAGGAAGAGACTTGAAGATTTCTGGCTAGGAAGAAAAAGAATGGAAAGAGTTTCGGCTTTTGAATCAAAGTGAAGATGAGGGAATAGGCTTAGAGATTTCAGCTTTTTGCAAAGAATGAAGAAGAAGATGGAACTTTAGGAGTTTTCGGCTTTTACTCGAGAAGAAGAGAAAAGAATGAGAGAAAAACCCAAATGCTGAAATTGAAGAGATATTCCCCTATTTATAGAAATTTCTAAGCACTTACCTAACCTTGCAGATAAATCCTATCTTTTCTCCTTTATCTTAATCTACTAGCTCATCTAAAAGAGACTTAATTATCTCCAACTCCTCCCTCCTTTATCAAAGATATTATCCACATATTTTAATCATTAAAATCCCTAAATTTTAGCCTTTATCCGCTTATTATCCACATAAAATAAATTCCTAAATAATAGCCTTTATCCGCTTATTATCCACATATTTTAAACATTAAAACCCCTAAATTTTAGCCTTGTTGCCATCCACTCCACCTAATCCTAATGCCCAAAATTTAGCTAACTTAAATTAAAAGAATTGGGCTCCATGAAACTTAAATTTGGGCCCCTTACTCCCTTGTGTGGCGTCACCTCCTAAGATTGGGCCACAAGTCCACTTTGGTATTTTAAACATAGATACTACCTTTTAAACCCTATAATGCCCAAACAGATAATTTTAATCAAGGCCTCTACCTAAGCCTGAGCCCAATTTGGACCCCTAACACTTAAATTAACACATTAAACATATCCACCCATTAAACGCATAGGCCCAAAAATTTAGGATGTTACACCCTAAGTATGACCTGAAAGGGGGAGCCCAAAGCCATCGTCTAGGGGCGTCGTGCTAGGCCAGAGAAGGCAGATTTGTGGGGATTCACTCAGGGATAGCTAGTTGATCCATCTCAAGAAGCCAGAGTTATACTCAAGACGGAGGATCTCCTCTTCAATTCCTTCAGGGGGTTTTGGGGATTTCTTATGTTTTGTTTTATCTTTTCTCTTGAGATGTTTTCCTTTATTGTTATGAACTAAACCCTTCGGATACCCGAAGGGGATGAAACCTATGATGAATCTTGTTATTTGATTATCTGAATTATATGATAAATACTTAGTTTGTTCTTAATTATGTGAGCTTAATCTAAATTTAATGAGCTTAGGTGGAGGAGGAATAGACCCTGCCTAAGAGTAGATCCAACATAATTAAGCGGAGTTGATCGCACGCCTAGAGATAGGGTGATGAGATTTTGCCGGATTAGGGTGAAACCTAATATGGGAATCCATAGATCGATTTACTGCTATTCTAGGGGGTTATTATAAGAGAACGAGAGTTCCACTAATTAACCTAGGGTTAGACGTTATTCGCCTCGAGAGAGGGTTTAATATACGTTAGGGAGTCTTACGGATCAAACTAAGTGAATAAATCGTATGGTTCAGTGTAGATAACAAGTGAAGTCTAGGTGAATTCTTCCTAGGGTATCTCCTAAATCAACTGAGTTTTTCCCAAGTTATTTTCCAAATTGATTCTTCTTTGTCTTAGAGTCTTTAGTTTAGTAGTTAATTAATTTAGATTAATAAACAACTTCACTTATTTTAGGCTAAATAATAAAAAGAAAGTTAGTATTAGTACTTTTAGTTCCTTTGGGTTCGATAATCCTGTCTTGCCTAAACTATACTACTGTTCGATAGGTGCACTTGCCTTTAATCATTGTCAGAGTTAGTTTCTAGGTTCGATCATTCTTTTTATAAATTTTAAAGCTCTGATTCACAGTGATCAACGGACTTTCTTATCTCGTGTGGTAGATCGAGTATCCTAAGTAATTCAACTTCAATCGGGACTTTCTCATGCTTAATCTCATTAATTTCTTTGTTTAACATAGCATTAAACAATATCATGGAGTTTAAAATATATCCTACATTATACTAAGCAATTTAATGATATTAATCATAAAGCTTAGAAAACATACAAACTTACCTCAATATACAAAATGTATGTAGATATGCAATTTAGTCCTCGACTTTGTTCTTGCCTCGGTTTCGATCCGGGCTTCGTTTTTCTTGATCTATAATATTAATTAGATCATTTAATACTCACATTGACTAAATTGACTCTTAACTCATACTTTGGCAAAATTACTATTTTGTCCCTAAACTTTCTCTTATTTGCACTTTTGCACCTAGGCTCGTAAAATGATTCTCATTTAACTTTCTTAAACATCATGCTTAGTTGATTTATTTTCTCTACTATAACAATCATCAATTCTCACTATTTCTAATAGGTATGACCAATTTCATAACTATTACAAATTAGTCCATACTATCATTTTTCATGAAATTCACTAAGGAAAAGATGTTTATCTAACATCAAACTCTCATAAACTTCCATAAAATATCATTTTACATGCATGATACACATTGGTAGATTTTTGAACATGCTTCTTAGCTTATCTTATAGCTAAAAATAACTAATTCATAATACGAGGACTCCAAAAATACGAAGAATATTAAAAACGGGGCTAGGATGACTTACTTGCAAGCTTCAAAAATTTGAAGAACCCTAGCTATGGAGTCTCCCAATTTTCGGCACAAGGAAAAAGATGAATGAAATTTTTATCATCTTTTTCCCATTTTAATCATTTAATTGGTAAATGACCAAAATACCATTTTCTTTAAAAATTTACAATTTACTAACTCATGTCCATTTTTGTCCAAAACTTATAATTTGGGAAAATTTCTATTTAAGGACTTCTAATTAATATTCTAAAGCTATTTCATACAAAAAGCTTCTAGAAACTCATATTTTGCAACTTTTGCAATTTAGTCCTATTTGATCATTCCATGTCAATTTCACAAAATTTCTACATGGAAGTTTAATACTATCATGCAAACATGTCATAAACCTTAAGAACTCAATAAACTAACTCAAATTTGTGGTCTCGCACCACTATTCTGACTAGGCCTTGAATCGGGATGTTACACTACTATCTCGAGGGAACAAAATCTGAACTTTTAGTTTGCTTCCTTACTATCTCAGGAAGACTTCAATCTTCAGTCTGCTCCACTACTATCTCGAGGGAACAAAATCTGAACTTTTAGTTTGCTTCCTTACTATCTCAGGAAGACTTCAATCTTCAGCTTGCTCCACTACCATCTCTAGGGAACAAAATCTGAACTTTCTAATTTGCTTTCTTACTATCTCAGGAAGACTTCAATCTTCAGTCAGCTCCACTACCATCTCTAGGGAACAAAATCTGAACTTTTTGGTTTGCTTCCTTACTATCTCAGGAAGACTTCAATCTTCAGTTTGCTCCACTACCATCTCTAGGGAACAAAATCTGAACTTTTTGGTTTGCTTCCTTACTATTTTCAGGAAGACTTCAATATTCAGTTTGCTTCACTACCATCTCTAGGGAACAAAATCTAAACTTTTTGGTTTGTTTCCTTACTATCTTCAGGAAGACTTCAATCTTTAGTTTGCTCCACTACCATCTCTAGGGAACAAAATCTGAACTTTCCAATTTGCTTTCTTACTATCTCAGGAAGACTTCAATCTTCAGTCTGCTCCACTACCATCTCTAGGGAACAAAATCTGAACTTTTTGGTTTGATTCCTTACTATCTTAGGAAGACTTCAATCTTTAGTTTGCTCCACTACCATCTCTAGGGAACAAAATCTGAATTTTTTGGTTTGCTTCCTTACTATCTTCAGGAAGACTTCAATCTTCAGTTTGCTCCACTACCATCTCTAGGGAACAAAATCTGAACTTTTTGATTTGCTTCCTTACTATCTTCAGGAAGACTTCAATCTTCAGTTTGCTCCACTACCATCTCTAGGGAACAAAATCTGAACTTTCCAATTTGCTTCCTTACTATCTCAGGAAGACTTCAATCTCTAGTCTGCTCCACTACCATCTCTAGGGAACAAAATCTGAACTTTCCCGATGTTACTACACCGTCCTCTGAGGGACATGTCCTGTAGACTCGAATATATTATGGATGACATTTGCATGAATGTAGAATGTCATGAGAATGATCCCATTTTTTAAGTGTATAATGATTAGGATGCAATGATCGGAATGAATCTAATGCTCCTAACTAAATGATATTAGGGATGACATTTGCATGAATGCAGAATGTCATGAGAATGATCTCCTTTTTTTTTAAAGAAAACGATTAGGATACAATGATCTAAATGAATCAAATGCTCCTAACTAGAAGTGTATGAATGATATTTACATGAGAATGATCCCCTTTTTTCCTTTTTGGGTTGTCACTGCTCATAGTTCATCAAGGTTCTATCACTGATGCGTTACCATGCTTTCTCGTTTAGCTGGTATCTTTGACAGAAAACCCAAAAAAACGATCATATTCTTCTCAGCAAGGTTGCCCCGCTGTAATTTCAGAGTCCCTTCCACTGTACCTTCTGGGACATAAAGTTTGTACCTCCCACTACAACTTCAGGGGAATAACATTTGGTAATAACCAGATGTATGTGCCTTTCAATATTTCCAAACCTTAGGCTTGGTGAGTTCTAAACAATAGTCCTGTTTCAGGTCCCTATATTATTTAAAAACTTCCAGAGTAATGTACGAAACTCCTTTTATGAAAATATTATTAGTCCAATAATCGCTATTTCAATATAAAATGCTTGAAAAAGATCACAACAATGGACAAGAAAGAAATTAATCAGGAGCATAGCTCGGAAAAAATAAGTTAATCAAAAATAACCAAGGCAATAATAGAAAATTGATTTGGGATTATCTTGAAAAGAATAAAGCAATCAAAGATAACAAATTCAAAAATGGGTAAGATAAAAGCTAGGTACCCCAGATATCGCAGCCTGAGCTTCTCTGTTCAAACTTCTTGAGAACCATTCTAAGCTCAATATGTGTTTAGAGGATCTGGAGTACTTTGTCGATGCCCCAAGACGCAGCATACTTCCTCATTGTTAATTCAGGCATAGCAAGACTACCACATGCCCTATATTTGATCAAAATTTGAGCCGCCCTTTTGGTTTTTCAGCTCAAAACTCCTTTGGTCTCAAAGTGCCCTTTGCGGGTTTTCGCCTTGGCCTCTCTTCTTTTCCTTTTTTCTTCTTTTTTTTGAATGAATTTGAGCTCAAGGCACCCTTTGTGGGTTTTCACCTTGGCCTTTCCCCTTTCAGGTAATACTTCTTGATTGAACCTAAATTCGCCGAATTGGACAAGTCTTCGCCATTCGTCTCGGTCCATATTAATTCTCCTCTAGAATAGGCCTTCTCTATAACATAAGGTCCTTCCCAGTTTGGTATCTGCTTTCCTCTAAAATCCTTTTGTAAAAGAAAGATCAGGTTCCCCTCATGGAATTCTCTAGGATAAACCTCTTTGTCATAAGCTCGCGTCACCTGATCGTGATGGATAACTTTTGACCTTTTCTTCAATTAGGCTCAATTGGCGAAACTGTTTCTATTCCAATGAGAAATGTGTTACCCTAGCGAAGGTGCTAGCCAACGTTCGATAAGACAGAGGGTAAATGGTAACTTCTTTATGTCAATATTCACAAGTCTCAGTCATCTTTCCCATGATCCTTGTTTTGTTGTTTTTTTTGCTGTCATTACTGCATTGTGATATGGCATTTGATCTTTGAATAAACTTCCAAACTTTTGACATTGTCCTTTTTAGCACTAATTGCCAGCACCTGATCTTTTTTTTTTTTTGAGAATTTGATGACTATCGACTTTGTAACATTGGCATATGAAGCTACTTCCACCCTCTTAGTGAAGTAAACGATGACCACGACGATGAATCGATATTGACTAGAATCTTTTGACGAGATCGGCCCCATAATATCCATTCCCCATGTATAGGAAGTCTGTGAATAAATAGATGAGGCACATAAGTCTTGTCTTCCTCAATTTGGCATTTGCGACATAACTGAAGCAATCTCCCTTTTATGGTGAACCAACAGTGCCCGATCCTCATGTTTAGCCCGTGTCTTAGTAGCCCAGGCATATCCTAATATGATTGTGCGAAAACATCCTTTAATTCTTGAAAATAATTCAATGATGTCTTGCCTTATTTTTGTGGTGAGCTGGGTTACAATCTTCACCTCTTTTCTAGGCTCATAATATCCACTGACCCTTTGTAGAGTGAGGTCTATTTTTCATCTTGTTTCACCATTCTTAACAAATCAGAAGATAGGTTACAATCTCTGTTATCTTCAAAGTCCTTAGATCCCCTAGACCCATATCTCATTCAAAAAAGGAGTCAGTAACAACGTCGCTTATGTCGTTGATATCTGGGTACCTAGGTACGAAGGCAAAAAATCCAAAGAATAAATGATTCTAAGGATTATTATTTGATTGGTATGGTTATGAATAAAGAATGAAAGAATATTGTAAAGAACAAAAGAATGTACAATATGAAGAATGAAAAAATATTTGCTTAAAAAAGATGCATTTTATTGAAATAAAAATTCTGGACATAAGCCTATTTCACAAAAGGATTCTTATTGCCTCTAGGCTTAAAGCAACAAGCATGTTTTGAATATTACTCTATATTAGCTCTAAAAAATACAGGGATTCCTTCCACAATTCCATTGTTTAAAATCTTCCCAAGTATGTAAGGGTTTTGGAAACTTTTATTCCCCGATTCTCTCATCGGATATGTCATTAATGTTCAGATTCCCTGATATTCCTTCGGTTCTTTGATCTCTTCAATTTATTATCCATCAGGCCTTGCACTAAAGCCCTGATCTCAATTCAGTAGACTTTTGTCAGTTCCCAGGTTGCTAAAACAATTTTACCTATTTAAAGTCATTCTATTGATTTTAATGCATATGATGCTATGTAATGAAAATGCATGAAATGAAAGCAAAAAGAAAGAGAGGCATTGATTTTGAATTCAATTCCATTAGAAAAACTTTTCTAGAAAGAAAATTTCTTTACATAAAACAGATTGCATATGCGGCCTTGCCCTCATATTCCAAACAAAAACATTAATCCCCTTCTTCGCAAAGGTCAAATCTTGAAAACTTTTAATAGATGCCTCCACTAGCTCTTTTTTGCTTGATCTGGGCCGCGACTCACTGCTCACTTATTTCCATAATGCTTGTTAGCCTCTTCAAGAAAGCCGAGATGTGGTGATTCTCGAATAGTCTTTGTCAGCTTGAATCCTTGGGTAAAAAGGTCTTGTATTCCTTTACAGACTATCAGTCTTCTCTCATTGTGTTTACTTGGACCATATTCGGACGACCGTATTATAATCCACTTTATCAAAAAATCCGCTTTCTCATGACAAACTTTTTTATTTAGCAATCGAATTTGAATCAACACCTCTTTTCTATGATGTGAATGCAATGCAATCAAAACAAAAGAGAACACATTAGCACAAGAGAAATAACAAAATAGGGCACCTATCTGGGTGACCACTAGGGTTCAATATAGCTCTATCTAGGGTTGGTTCTTAAGGATCACTATATGTGGCTTAGTTCTAAAGGGAGGGTACCTGAACCAGCAGATTCCTCGACCCTCACCCATTATAGGCTCATACGGACCGAGTTCAGTTCAGGGGAATACATTTCCCTATAGCTGCACAGAGATGAAAATCTCACGAAGACATAGGTACGGATGTATCCCGAAAGTGATTCACTATTCTGCACAGAGGTGAAAACCTCACGAAGGAGTAGCTTCTCGCTCCCACTTAAAAGGGTGTGACCACAACGGTCATGCTATGCAATGCAGACTTGCTTTTCAATATTAAAACAACATGCAATAAAAAAAGATCATAATTTTTCAAATTGGATTTTCAAATTTAGACAAAAGGACAGAAATAATCAATTTTATGGCTTGACTCTCTTATTGGTCCCCAATTGGAGTCGCTAAGTCATTTAAAAACCATTTTTGTTTTGAAAAACGGGGTCGACTTTAAAAAAGAAAATGGAGTCGCCACCAATCTTTTTTCGAGGTGTGATCGGGTCACCTTGAAATTGATCATTTTATTAAAAAAAAGTTGATTTATTAAAACAATGATTTTGGTCTACGAAATTCGAGAAAACGGGTTCGGGAGTCGGTTACGCATGAGGAAGGATTAACACACTCGTAACGCCCAAAAAAAATTGGTACCTAATTGATTAATTAATGTCTTAATGTCGAAAATTTGAGAAGATTTTAAAATATGATTCTTTTGATTTTTCAAAACTTATAACCTTTAAAAAAAACATTCAATTATTTGGATAAAAGAAAAGTCGAATCTCAGTAAGTTAGAGCACGACCTTTCGAATTTCCCAAACACCAAGTATCCTTTGTTTTGTTTTCTTTTTTTTTTTTTTTGAAATCCCAATCTCAAAATATCAAAATGTCACATCCAATAAGTTAGGACGCAACATCTTGAATTCACAAATATAGGTTTTTTATTTGAAAATCATATATTTTAATTCCAAAAAGGGTATTTGATCATTTGGACTTAATGAGAAAAATCGAAGCCCAGTAAGTTAGGGTACGATTCCCTCAAAACTCCTAATGTCAAATATTGCCTTATTTTAAGAAATAAAGTTTTGGATAAAAAGTGGCAATTAAAATAAATTTAAAATAATTAAAATAAATGAATAAATAATGATTAAGCAGTTAAATGGATAAATAAATAAAAACACATAAGTCAACCTAACTCCTCCATAATATGAGGATTCGACGAAATTCCTCCACCAAAAACTAACTCAAACAGTAGCAACTCAAAAGAAACAAAGATGAGCGAAGAACAAAATAAGAACAAGCCACAGAAAATAAGAACGCAAAAGAGAGAAATTTGAGTGAATGCTCTCAAGAATTTTTATTACTCAAAACTCAAGTCCCATTCAAGTGTGTCTACAATGAAGGGAGAGGCCTCTATTTATAGTTGAGCCTCCCCAAATCCAACAGTATGCATCAATTACATCAACGGCTAAGATTAAAAGGTATCTACAAATTAAATCTCTAAGATTACAAAATCATATCTTTTAATATTACATACCATCTTCTAAGATTGCATATCATATCTAAGATTGCATACCATAACTTCTAGGATGCATATCATATCTAAGATTTGCATATCATATCTAAGATTGTATACCATATCTTCTATGATTGCATATCATATCTAAGATTGCATATCCTTGAAGATTGTACTTCCATATACGCAAGCCTATAGATAGACCTTCAATCTTTTTAAGAAATGGGCAATTCCGATCAAGGCCAAATGATATATTTTGGACTGGACTTGGACTTTATTTTATTATTTTGGGTTTATTATTTTTTGTATGGGCCCAGGCTAAATTGGCCTATTACAACACTTTTGACTAATAGAACTCTATTTTTTCACCATTTACGATTTAGTCCTTTTTACGTAATTAATCATGCAAACGTCAAAATTTCTTAATGAAATTTTTATACAACCTTACTAACATTCCATAGACTTAAAATAATGATAAAATATTAATTTACTCATCAGATTTGTGGTCCCAAAACCATTGTTTCGATTTCACTGAAAACAGGCTATTACAACTCAGTTCGACTTATCTCCCGACCTCGTCTAGCCTATGATAACTTTCTAGAGTTGTTAGGCCTAGGGTTTAAGAGCACATAATCCATACCAACTAACCCTCTTGAGAAAACCCTAAATCCTCTACTAATCACATCCCCATCTACTCGTTAATCTCCCCTAAGAGATTTGGCCACTCATGTTACTCATAATCTCAATCTCAATTGAATAAATCATGTCAAGAACACAATTGATCCGAAAGAGAAACGAGAGTTGAATAATCATGGATTTGATATTGAATGGAGAACGGAGTAGCAAATCAATTGATTGGAATAATGAAATAGATTGAATGCTAAAGAGAAAATAAACCGAAATACTTGAATAATATAGATAAATTCTTTGATCGAAACTGATTCCAAGATGAAAAACAAATAATTTATGAAAAGCCGAAAGAAAACTAATATAATCCTACTCCTAAACTACTAGGGTTTTTGAACGCGTCTAGGATGACTTATGTAATGCCCCAAATTTGGGCCTAGGAGAATTGGGCCTATTGGGCCTCGAGCGTAGAAACATTTTAGAATTTTTAGGAATATGAGAACGGCATTATTTCAAGTTGGACCTGTTAGGAAGGTGATTTTGAAAGGTTACGGGGTTTCTATGAAGTCCCGGGTTCAAGTTAGGCCATAGGAAAAGTTTTGGTTTTTGGCTCTTTAAGGGACAGGGCCAGCAGAAGCTGGACTTAAGGAAAATTGTTGGTGTTTCGCTAGCACAAGTGGCATATGGCAAGGAGGTTGTGGCGTTAATGAGAGAGCATGAGGGTAGAGGTTCGAATCCCACAAGCAGCATATGAGAGTTTTTATTTTATGCCCGAGGTGTGGAGAAAGTAGAGTTGTGATAGAACTCTACAAGATGGATGGAGACTCAGTCAAATGTTTCAAATGGAAGGTGAAGAGCTATATGGGGAGGAAATTAAGGAGTGAATCGTGGGTTTGAGGTGAGAGAGGGTGGTTGGCCGAATGTGAGAGCTTGTGGGAGGTGAAATTCAGTTAGGGAGTGGTGTGTGCATATTCGGTCTTATGGGAGGTAGAATGCCGAATTTTCTTTAGGTTTTTCTTGGCATTTTTCTTCGATTTTGTGCACTTTTCTTTAAGCTTTTCGGGTTAACTCTTTTTGCAAATCCCTTCTACCGAAATCACAATTTCTTTTATTTTCTTCAGCTCAATTTGTTCAAACACTCTCCGATACTTTTTGTTAGTAACATTGTTGGCCGAATTATTTCTTGGTTTTTCTGTCATTCTCAGCTCTTCTTCATTTCTCCTTCCCGAAACTTCCCCTAAGCCTTCTCTTTACTTCTTAGACTTCTTTTTTACTCTTCCTCTCAGTAACCAAATACGACCTTTGTGTGTTGCTATCAAGTGCCGAGCGGTTCCACCTATTTGTCATTGTTGCTAGTCTTTGTGGCCGAATCATTTTTCCATTCGGCTTTCTCTCTAATCAAGGGTAATGATTCTTTTCTCTCATCTTCTCCTCTCTTGTTGCTTTGTCAAAACCGAAAATATTAACTCCATCTCTTTTTTCCTAGGCCGATTTTAGTAGGGATCGATCTTACCTTCTTCTCTATTCATTCAACATTCAGGTTCGGGAAGTAGTTGGTAAGTGAAGCTATGACCGAATAAGGGGTGGTCAATTCTTGTATTATCTTATGAGGTTCTTAGGGCCGAATAGCTATTTCTTTGTTGACTTGAA
Organism: Gossypium sturtianum; assembly: GCA_025698515.1. Lineage (NCBI taxonomy): Eukaryota > Viridiplantae > Streptophyta > Magnoliopsida > Malvales > Malvaceae > Gossypium > Gossypium sturtianum. The sequence continues at coordinate 50,075,640 of CM046951.1, read as the reverse complement.
GCAGCATTGCTAACTTGTGATTTTATTTAGGGACTTAATTTCATAGTCGAAGGGAGTAACCAAACGTTCTAGCATAGCAAGGAATTGTCGTCGTTGTTGGTAAGTGTTGTGGATTGTTTAATCAATCTCAAATCTGGGAATCTCATGGATTAAGACTAACCATTAGCCGATTATTGTTCTTAAGGGCTTCGAAGAGTAACGTGATCCGTAATCCGCTCAGGTGTGTAATCTCACACCCTTTTCGGTGAATGCTTGTGATGTTCTGTGAGACGGCCAAAAGCCGAAAAGCCGAAAAGCCGGCAACTGAGACTACTCGAGCGTGCAAGCGCTCGTAGTGGTAAATCGAGGTATGAATCGTGACGATAAGTCGTTGAGAGTGTCCCAAACACTCTCGCGAAACTGAGGCGGTAACGGGCCTGATCGAGCCGAAACGGGCCAAATGGGCCCAATGGGCTATCCGACCCATTTGGGGCTAAATTGTAGGAAAACTATCACTTGATAAATCCGAATGCAAAATCTGCAAATCTGAAATCGAAACCAAGCGTTTTGGGCCACACGAGCGTGTGGGCCCATTTGGGCCTGAAATGGATTTCAGGCCCAATAGTTCTGTAGAGACCCAAAAAGGGTTCTGAGTCGCTCGAGGCGACAGTAGGCCATCGAAAAGGCCGTTAGATGATAAATTTACCAAAATACCCCTGGAGGGTAAATTACTGAAATACCCTTGGTGGGTAAGTTACTGAAATACCCCTGGAGAGTAAATTACCGAAATACCCTTGGTGGGTAAGTTACTAAAATACCCTTGGTGGGTAAATTACTGAAATACCCTCGGTGGGTAAAAAAATTACTGTTATGCCCTCAAGAGTTGATTAGTATGATTGTGTGTATTCTGTTTATCTGGTTATAATGGTAATGCATTTCACACATCATATTTGATATATGTTTTGCATACATGACATTTTAAATGGGATTGGGATATTGATGATCGGAGGAAGTGTAATTTGGTGGCTCTGCCACATGTTCTGGTGGCTCTGCCACATTCTGTCTGGTGGCTATGCCACGTATATTATGTTATTCTGGTGGCTTCGCCAAAAATTCTGTGATTAGCAGCTTGTCTGCCATATTGGTGTGTAGCTGATGGGTGGGTCGATTTAGAAATCCCCATAGGTGTGTTGGGCTGGTACGAGTGGTGTGTAGCGGATGGATTATCGGGTTGGGCTACATACTTTGGTTGCATTATTATGTATATAGGGCTAAGGCCCGATGCATTCAGATGGGCTTCACCTAGTTCGCTTCAGTATGGGCTTGGCCCGGTTGCTTCTCAGATGGGCTTCGCCCGCTTAATGACCGTTTAGGGGATTACACACTTAGTTCTCGTAACTCACCCCTCTGCTGTAATCTTGCAGGTGATCCCCAGCATTGAGGATTTGGAGCTGCAGAGGACTCTGTGGTGGCCATACATCGGAACCTTAGTAAACTCCGTTTTACTTTATTTTGATATTTATTTTAATTCTGGGTTTTAATATTTTGTAATAAGGCCATTAGATTTTAATTTTTCTTTTAAGCTTTCATTTCGATTATTCTCAAACTATAAACGATTAAACTCTGGGTTTTCTTAAAGAGATAATAACTGTTTTCAAAATATCACGTTCCCGCAAATCACTGAATCTGATTTCTATTTTAAATAAGTTATTGGAAATAAGAATACTAATAATAATAAAAGGAATAACAACGTTTTTCAAGAAAACCATAAAAGTCGTTTTGAATTTCTCAAACATCAAAGCTAGGAGTTTCAAAAAGAATACAAAGTTTTGAGGAACGCTCAGTTTTAAAACAACCTTTTTATGTGACATGCCAGATCCGGTCGTAACGTCTAGGCTGGGTTTGGGGTGTTACAACTTAGTTATATCAAACCACTAATGTCTTATTTATAGAAGTGTTGGCAGCCCAAATTAAGTCTTCGACACTCCTATGTCTTCGTATAAAGTTGATTGCGCGGACAAAAATGGCCTCAACATCCTTGGGCAACACGTCGACCTATGTCGCGCCATAGCCCTTGCATGGCGCGACACGACATGCATTTTCTACCTTGTGTCATTTGTTTAGTGCTTTTATGTCTCAGGAAGCTTGTGTATCACTTGTCCCTTACTTCCACGTCAATTGGGCCTATAATCCTTCATCCTACACACTCAATTGAATATATTAGTACTACTTAAGGCCCGTGTCAGCCTATTGGGTCACAACACTTATAAAATGTATTAAAAATAGTTATTTTACTAATATTTAATTCTAGCTACTAAATATAAAAAATGTAATATTAAATACTAAATTGCCTAGAAAACAAGCTCCTTAAGTGCAGAAATGACCCAAATTAAGTACTACATTTGAAGACGTGTCAAATACCCCTTCACTTAAGGCTTTGCTTGTCCTCAAGCAAACTACAAAACACAATATAAAAACTAAAAACAAACTAAACTGAAAAATAATAAATAAACATGCAAAGAAAATAAAATGTACTCGAGCTAGCTTGATACATGAAATTGGATAGAAGTATATTAACAAGACAATGTAAATAAATATATAACTCTAGAGTGATATACAATTGACTCACAATTTCTAATCTTAGATGAGTTAGTTAAATAAATTACAAAGCAAACAAATAAAAGAATGATAAGTATAGGGTTCCATCAAAACAAATATACAAATATACACGTTTGCTCAAATGAATATAAGTGGTAAAAAATCAAAACTTGGCATGATTTTATCCACATAAGGTACAACCTAAGTCACATAGGACTTTTCGACTTGTAACGTTCTACGGCTTAGGTTGGTTTGGAATTCAAAGAATAGGCTCAACAAAACGATTAAGCAGGAAAGTAGTTTGGCACATGATATTGTTCCTGATACTCCCCTGAGTATACATAAGCTCACCACCTTATATCTACTTCCCTCACATTCCTTATTTCTTCATTTAGTATGACATCATATAGTATTCATGAGTACAATCATTCGAGCTCGTAATTTTTTTCTAAAAAAACTGAGTGAACTTTTTTTTTCAACTCGCGTTGTTTTATTTTTCATCAATATTTTCTCGATTGACATTTTGCATTATTTTTATACAAGCTCAAAGTCTTATACTCACTATACCATACAATTCCTTATTTCACTCATCTTTTTTCTTTTATTTTGAAACCACTGAGATGTATCTACCTAATCCCTCAATATCGATGGTTGAATGTCTAAATCTGTGCAAAGACCAAGAACTAAATGACCAAATAAATTATTTATTAGGCATAAGGTTTCATTTTCAGGGTCATCAAGAAAATGGATTAAGGCTCAAATTAGGTACTAGGGGAAAATATTTATGGGATAACTTTTAGGCTCGAGAAATTGTCTACCAAACAACGCCTTAGGTCGCCCTAGGTAATTCTATACATGGATTAAATTGGTGAAGTCTATCAATTTCTACAATCTATAATTCAATTAAACATACATGCTATTTATATACCTATTTATCATGTGGTATACTTAACATCTTAAATCTATTTACAATGTAATAAATTGAACTAAATAGTCTAAAATTAAAAGTTTAGAATCAACTATTATCAAACTAAATGTATAATTTATTCACACAATCCTATTAACATACTCTTAAAATAATCACTTGTATTTCTACAAGCTCAAGCACATAGAAAACATGCAATTTTAAAAAATTAAAATTAAAAACTACTATAAACAAATAAAGAAAAAATTTAAAATTTTTCCAAGTCGCCCCCACACTTTGTTCGGTACATTGTCCCTAATGTGCAATTAAAAATGTAAGGAAAAGAGGTTACCCAATTGGCGTGGTTCACGCAACTCAATTGGTGGGACTACTCCTTTTGGGTTTAGCTAAAAAATATAGTGCCGTCACAAATTGTGGGGTTCCCTACAAAGGAAAACCAAAGCACTCAACTATATATATAGACTATTAAATCCTAACTAATTAAAACTAAACCAAAAATTAAACTCATCCTAAATTAAAATAGAGTACGCCATCAAAATTAAAAAATTTCAAAATTAGTCAGAATCAGATTCCGACTCCTTTTTCGGATCTTTCTTTAGATCTTATTCGAGATCTTCCTCTGGTTCCTCCTCTTGATTTTCTTTTATCTCTGTCCTGCCGAATTTTTCCCTTGCCTCATATGTAACTGCTGGGAACTACGACAATCTTAAATCAACTTTCCTTGCATAGTCCTCGTAGATTGGTTTCGTTTCTTGCATCCGTTGAATCATCCATTCCAAATTAGGTAATACATTCATACCTAGATGGAGTTTTGACTTAATAGCCCTTTTTCATTTTCTATTTCCCACCAAAAGTTTTTGGCTTGGTTCACGTATTAGAAACTCCTATAATTGCAAGTAACATTCTGGTTTTCTCATTGGTACTCATGCTTGTTTACACAAGGCCATTGCTAAATGTGGAAAAAGCAATTCACCCTTGCTTTTCCTAACAAAAAACATGTTCTGGTATATCTATGTACCAACATAGACTCTTTCGTTTTGTTGTATGGCATACAACATCGTGGTTAAGAACGTATTTATGTTGGTCATATTAGAGGTTGGATAAACTCGATTATTGATAAATTGTAACCACATTCTTGTTTTCAGAGTTAGTTGTTCTTGCGGGATTGATGTTGGGAAATTTGTTCAGAGATGTAGTTCCCACACACCTCATCCATTTGTTAGGAGATTGATTACATCATCATTTTTCTCTCTAAAAAAATGCATGAGATCTGTTCGTTGTAAGGAATCATAGAGAGATATAGCAAAAGCATAATACTTCGATATTTCTAAATGTGGCATCGAAACTTCTTTACCCCGAATAATTACCCAACTCTATCGCATGTCCCATTCTTGATTCATCTCGGCTTCTTTCAGGGTGGCATAAATTTTTTTGATGACTGGGATACATGTTGGTTCCTTAGGGGTCACACAAGTTTTTTTCAAACCAAGTGATTCGATTATGTCTCTCGTCTCACTCGTCAAAGATGTAAAAGCTCAAAACCTCTATCTTGAAGTGAAGTTTTCATCCAAATATCTCTCAAGTGTTTTTCCTTCTGCTCTTCTCAAAGATCTTCAAAGTTATCAACAGTTGATTGTTGGATCGGTTGCTAATCATGGTTTCGGGTTATGAAGCAAAAGAGAGGCAGAGAATTTGTAGAATTCCGAAGAAAAGGATCGCAGACATTGATTTGAGTTGTTATGACAGCTTGAAGGATGTATTAGCTGGTAAAGGCAATATATAGAAGCCATCTAGGGCTTGGTGAATATTTATGAAGATCTTGTCGAATCACGAATGGAAAGTTTCCAAAAAAGTTTCCAGAAACGATACCTATATTACTCCTATTTTTGCTTTAAATTGAAGGCATATCGTACCACAGAGCATCTATGTCGCACCACGATGACAAATTTTTGTATTTTCAAGTTCACAGGGGTTGTGTTACGCCATGAGATTGTTTTGTGGTGACATGGATACAGTTTGGTCTCTCCGAGACTTGTAGAAGGAAAAAAGTACAAGTACCAAAGTGAACCTAGTTGCCAAGTTCAATGGCCAAAAAATATGTTATCCCATTTTAAATTGATTCTTAAACTTCAAAAACTTCTAATTAAGTCATCAAAGTATCAGTTAGATCCTTTCACAAGTCTAGCCATTAGCTTGGGTGTTGAATGCTAGCTCAAATATGACGAGGAGTATATTTATAACACGTGTATTAAATTGTAAACATTTGCATACCAACTGCATGGAAAACTTAGTTTTGCCATTTTTAAAAAAAAAGGTTTATATGTATTTTGCCCCCTGAACTTGTATTTTGTCACCCAAGTTGGTACATCTGCATTAACACCGTTAATTTGTAGTAACATGATACCGATGGCCAATTGAATAGTGACACGTAACATCCTCTTAAGATGACACATAATGGGACCTTTATTTCAGTTGAGTATAACAAAGTGTTGTCAATGACATGAGATATGAAAATCAATATATGAGTATGTGTGTTAGAGAACAACATATTAGACTGACCCGCTATGAGTATGTTTATTGGATTATTATGTAATATCACAAAATTATTCATAGTGATTACTATTTATACGATCCTTAAACTTGAGATCATCATTATCCCAACATCGTGAGTCGTATATTTTGATACAGTCAAACGACCACCGTAACTGGTTGTTCTATAAAGGCTAATTTTGGATGTACCACAATCTATGTAGTGGGCTATGGTTGACTATTCCATGACTTGTGTCCATTCTAGATATAAAGGACAAAATGATTTAATATATAAAGGGTTAATCACAGAGATGTTATGTTGAATCATGACTTCTTGTAACTTAGGTAGCAATGATGCATTGCTAGATGCCACTCATTTTTTTTTAATATTAGAATCGTTCTAGTATTACTACTAACATTACAAGAACCTACAGGGTCACACTCTATGGTTGAAACGAACAGAATCCAAACATTGAATGAATTATATGTACAAGTATGTTGCACACATAATGAGAACATGGTTAAATTAATATATATGAATTTGATTCGTATAAAATTTAACTAAACATAATTTACCAAAATCATTGTTATAAATATTGTAATTGTAATTTTTCGGTCAAATATTATTATAATTATGGTAATTATAATTATTATATTCGGTTAATCATTATAATGAATTTTGATTTATATTAAAAATATAAACTATTCCCGAATTTTTATAATGAATTTTGAGGGCATTAAAGAAGGGCAAACATTTATCAACCAGCCTTGAAACAAACCTGTTTAGAGAAATAATTTTCCCATTGAGCCTTTGAATCTTTTTTTTTTCTTTGGTTGGCTTAGGTTCAAAATGACATTTATCTTTTCTAAGTTCACTTCAATACCCCTCCCAGAAATGATAGAACCTAGGAACTTGCTTGCTCTTACACTAAAGGCACATTTATCGGGATTCAACTTCATATTATACAGTCTGAGAACATCAAAGGTTTCATGTAATTCTACCAAATGTTGTTCAATTAGAGGGATCTTGGTTGCAAATTTGGTTGCAAAAAATATTATTGACCAACCTCTAGTAAGTTGCTCCAACATTTTTCAATCTAAATGATATGACTTTATAATAGAATAGATCATCTTTGGTTATGAAATTCGTATTCTCTTGACCCTCTAGGGCAATCTAGATCTGATTATGATACAGTCTACCTCGGGGAGAGTCGAATTGTATGCGAGTTGCCCAATCATCTACGAGGAGTAAATTAAGCCTTCGGGAATTAGTAGTAAAATATGGATGTAAATAGATTAAAGTTGCGGAATCTATCAAAGGAATGATAATTGAGAAAGTTGTGGAAATGGATTTGTAATGAAAATGGCTAGTTGATAAATGGGTAGGTTTGGTTTAGGATGGAAGTGAAGAAGATGGTAAAATAGGATAGTTGGTGGAAATGGCAAAATAAACTTGAACGAAGAAATGATTCAACACAAGTTAGTGTCACCCCAATTTCTATATGGTTCAAGGCGGAAATATGGAAATCGAGTATGGACCAAGACCCGTTATCTAAAAAGATAAGAATCGTTGGTATAATTTGATGGATGAGAAACGATTGACGCCACAAGAAAAACTTGATAAGTCAAAGACGAAACTCGTACGAAAATGAAGAGGAGATAAACTCACTCAATGAACAAAAGTCCATATAATTTGATTAAAGTTCTAAAAGTTGTAACCTTTAGAAATGAAAATATTAAATATTTATAGCCAACTGAAGGAGTTAGCCGAATGGTCATAGCTTAAAGGCTAAGTAAAAATTAAACTAAAATAAGCTAGAAAAATCTAGAATAAAGTCTCTTAGTGTCTTGGCAAATTTCGGCTGAATGTGACCTTGATGTGCTTGCAAATTCATTTGGATGTATATGGCATCAATGGCACTCCAATGGATAGGTTTCTAGAAGATTAATTGTGCCAAAAATTCTTCCAAGTCCATGTGCAGCCTTTGGGAATGTTAATGGGCAGTTTTCTAGAAGGGAAAATGAAGTTTAAGTCACTTGAAGATGCATGCAGCAGCTAGGTACGTCCAATGCAATAATTGAGCTATTAATTTGGTCTCTTTTGGCTAAAAAGTGTCCAGAAATAAGGGAGAACGTGAGTAGCCCTCTTGGATATGTAAATTTAGCCATTTGGGACATTTTGAAGGCATCTTAATGAAGAAGAAAGTGGCCAAACGAATTTGGACAGCAAAGGAGCTGAAAAGGCTTGTCTAGGTTCGGCCAACATTGGGGATGAGTTGCACCTTTTGTTTGAAGAATTTCCAGCATTTAAACATGTCTTTGAATGGCTTGCAAGTGTTTAATTCAGCCATTAAAACTCCCTTGGACGTTCATGACTCCAACCATGCATGTATTTCTTCATTCGTTGAAACTGGCTGTTCATGCATCATGCATTTAACTCCTCCATGCATGTGTCTTCATGGAATTATTTTTTCAACCAAATAGGCACCTTGATAATCCAAAAATCAGCAGCATTTAATCATGCTTCCAACCGTCCATGCACCCACTAAATACATGGATGTATTCGGTCAAGTACAATGCACCTAGGTGCATGCATCTCTTAATTGCTTCATGTACATTCGGCTGTACCTACAAAAGGGTATGAGTACATAATAAATCAAGCCAAATGAATTGAATAACAATTAATCACGTCCAAGACACATAAATAGACACTTTGGACACATTAAACACACACTTAGCACACATACTAAATTCGCAAAATTTTCCTAAATGACTAGAAAAATTCTGCACTTTAATTCTTAAATTAAAACACACTTAAAAGGCTATAATAAAATGACACAAATTAAATTAGACTTAGGAAAATTATATTTTGACACTAAATAAAATATTTAGACACTTAACTTGCTGTAGAAAATTAAATAAATAAATTTTCCAATTTAATTAAAGCATTAAATTAAAAAGCAATCAGCTCAATGAGTTGGAGCGAGCTCGAGTGAGCTCAAATTGAGCTTGAATAAGCTAATCCGGCTCAATTTGAAAGTGCATGAAGATGAACTTGAGCTCCACGGCACTTGGGTATTTGAATTCAAGCTCATCAGTTCGTAAAACGTTGGAGGGCCTGGGCGTGCCCGTATCATCCCTCCCCTCTTCAAGACGATTCGTCCTCGAATCGACCTGTTGATTTCCTCGAACAAAATTCTCCTTGTTCAATTTTCCTCGATCAAACGGGACTGATGATAGTCGTAACACCTGAAAGATATAATCATGAGTTAGTAAGAATTGTTTCAAAAGTAATTGCAACCCAAATGTAATCAAGACAGAACAAATAAATCTCATGCGGACAGGCATGATCACACTATCGTACAAAATGAGCAAAGCCTTATCAAACATTTGGAGCTGAATGGAATAAGCTTCATGGCACGCGTTCGATTCAAATGGATTCCACAAGTCAAAACCAACATGTGAATAACACATCAAGTGATAGATATAATCGTCACAAGCAAGTAATGAAGATAACGCACATGGCACTCGAATTTGAACATTCAAACCTTGCTTTGTACTCGTACATGAATAAAAATTATCAAACACAAGTTTCCTTTTGTCAACAGGTAGACCATCAATAAACATGATAGGGCATTCAATCACTTCATGATCTAATTGATTTACAAATAGGAAAACAGTGACAAAATTTTCATCAACATCCAAAGAAATCGAAAACATCTCAAAGTCTTCAAGTGGATTACACATTTGACGAAATTTAGATTCTTTCACACTTGAATCACAGGAATTCTCCAACTCAAAGATCTTTTTATCAATCATTATAACAGACAGATCATAAATAGGCAAAATAGAATGTTTAAGCATATCATGATCTGAATGTTTTACAACAAAATCAACAACGCAAAGCTTTTCACCATTTAAAGAGAGCAACAATGCATCAACAATTTTAGAAGGCTTACCTTGATGCTCGGAAAGACAAAGGTCATTCTTACCTTGTTCGCGCAATACAAACCTTCTCTCCACGGGCAAGTAATGTAGTCGAAGCTTTGCGTTTGAATCAACACCTTTCAAATGGATTGTAAATCTCAAATACAACCACAAAATTTGCTTAAGGAGCAAATAAAAATTGTAGAAAAAATGAACAAATTTTGCAACCTTACTCAAAAACCAAGTATCAAAAAGATAGAAGTATTTCAAACTTACTAGGTGATACTTGAATTTCCCACAAAGCAAATCTGAATGGATTCCCGGTTTAAAAATATGGGTTTGACTATTTAAGTCAAGATGGGACAACGGTTTCAAAAAATCACACATGTTAGACCAATAAGAATTATGTATGTTCAAGATCGAACGATCAAAACTCTTAACATGTTTCAAAATCAATTTACAAAAACTCAAAGATTTCGTATTAGACAATGAACAAATCTCGTAATATCCACAATCAAACAAATTGGGATTAAAAGAAAAATCATCATCATACTTACTCGCGTCTTGTACTTGTTGGATATGTGTCTCTCCACCTTCATACTTTGCATCACAAGGATTTTTATTAAACAAACTCGACTTACCATCATGTAGAACATCATATAGAGTTGAGGGATTGCAAATATTGATATTGTAACATCCCAAAATTTGAGTATTATTTGTGTTGGCTCGGGTATGAATTTTGTGTGTTAGCATAGTCTTGTGAAGGCTTGATTTTATTTAGGAAGTTAGAATAATTTTTAGTATGGTTTATTTAATGAAGTGGATTAAGTAAGCTTGACACTTAAGTTAATTTAAGTGTTAAATTAAAGCACAAGAGGAGTAAGTGGCAAGATGGTTAAGGAGCTTGAAAGGTTGCTTGAGGTTAGAGGTTCGAGTAGCATGTTTAGCATTTTGAAGGCTTATTTTTGAATCCTAGCATTTATGGACGGTCAACCATTGTTTATGATAGGTTGGACTTTCATCTTTTGGCAAGTTGAATTTTTGTTTAAGGAAAGCTTGAAATTGGGGATAAGAATCTTAAGGTTATGGAAGGTTGGGGAGACATAAGGCTTGGTTTTAGGATGATGTTTTGGAAGGTATTCCTAGGCCTTTAGTGGATGTATGTGGATGGCATGGGTGTCTAAGGGGTGGCCGAATGTGATAGGTAGCTTGGGGGATAGTTGGCCAATTTTTGTCATTTGAACATCTTTTTGCAATTGTTTTTTTCCTCTCCAAAAACTTTCCTCCTTGGCCGAATGTGTCTTGTGCATTTTGGTGCATTTTGCTTTTGATTTTAGCCTCATTTTGTTGAATCAAATCATACCATTTTCCTTTCTTTCATTTGCTCTTTTGAAACCGAAACTACAATCTATCTTTGTGCATTTTTGTGCACTTTCTTTTTAGCAAAGAAGTGTTTGGCGAATCTTTCCCACATCTCTCTCTTTTCTTTCTTTCAATATTATTCAAATCACATTTTCCTTTACACTCTCTTGGCCGAATCATTCTTCATCTCAAATCCCATTTCTTTTTCATTTACTCAAAGTTAAAACACCCATTTACATTTTATTTCTTCTTCTCTTTTTATAGCCGAAACTCTCATATTCTTTTGATTTATTTTTGGCCGAATATTCAAGGGTAGGACTTCATTTGATTTCTTCAATCGGTTTTGGTTATAAGTAAGTATTCTTGGCCGATTTTCCTATTTTTTTTCTTTCTCTTTTCTATATCACTTTCTTTTGGACATAGGCCGAATCTATGGGCATTGGTTTGCAAGGTTCTAATCATTCGTAGAAACCGATCTCTTTTAGGCTTTTCGGGATGTTGGAAGCAATCAATCTAAACCTCGTTTCTTTATCAATCGATTTGGGTAAGTTTAGGTAAGATTTTGTATTACAAGTTATAACTCTTTGGGATTTAGTAGTATGGCCGAATGGCCTTTGTTCATAATTTTAGTATTGGTCGATTGTAGGACAAGGTGTTCTAGTGCGGTAGATCGGATTCGGGAGTTAGTTCTTGCGTTGGTGAAAGGTGTGTATCTTACACACTTTATAACTTGGTTTATATATGTATATTTATGTGTTATATAACTAATCATATTATGAAAGTGGGTAAATCGATGAGATCTGGATATGATACCATGATGGTATGAATGAGGATTTGGGTAAGTCCGTTTCAATATGTTGTTAATACATGTGGATTGAAATCATGATCTACGATTTATGATATATTCATTATGAGATACATATCAAAGTTTATTGACATGATTTGTCTATCTATTGCATTGGTATGGGCAATATAAGAGGAGGGGGAAGATTGATGATTCGTGTCTTCTGACACCGGTGGTTTAGCACCACCAGTGGTTTGGCACCACCAAGATTTGGTATCACATTCGTGTCTTCTGACACCGAGGTTTGGCACCTCATAGCGACTTGTCCCTGTGGTTAATTCCACCGTGGGTTGGCCCCACTTTTGAGATATGGGATCGTCTGCCAGTGATTTGGTATCACACGTGGGTTGACCCCACAACTTGATGATTCGTGTCTTCGGACACCGTGGTTTGGCACCACCAGTGATTTGGTATCACATTCGTGTCTTCGGACACCAGAGGTTTGGCACCTCATAGCGACTTGTCCCTGTGGTTAATTCCACCGTGGGTTGGCCCCACTTTTGAGATATGGGATCGTCTGCCAGTGATTTGGTATCACACGTGGGTTGGCCCCACAGATGGATTATTCGTGACTACGGTCACCAGTGATTTGGTATCACATTTGTGTCTTTGGACACCAGTGGTTTGGCACCACCAGTGGTTTGGCACCACCAGTGGTTTGGTACCACACGGGGTAGAAAAGGAGTTATGGATGGCTAGGTTGGGTGCATTATACATATATGTTGCTTTGTTATAATTTGTGTAAGTATGTGGTATTTACCCTGAGAGGGGAATATGCATCGAGTCTTGGTGACTCACCTTCTCCCTTATATTTTCAGGTGATTCGTGAGATCGCGGGTATGGAGCCGGATGAAATCGAGGAGGCCATGCAATAAAGTTTGGTTTTACATGAACTTCCATTTGGGTACTTTATTTTAATTTGGTTTTCATATTTTATGGATTTGTAATAAGGCCTCTTTAATTATGGTTTTGAATTATTTATATGCTTTGGGATTTATTCTAAACATGTTTAAGTATATCACTTGATTAATTTAATAATTGAGCTCAAAGTTTTCTAAACTAAAAACTCGCAATGGTTTTAAAAATCTTACCATCGGGTAATATGAATAGTTCGATAGAAAAATTACAAGTTAAGTGTTTTCAACAAATTAAGTGATTTCCAAAATTCAGGTTTCTATACTCAATTGCAAACGGATTTTCAAAGTGATATTTCAAATTTTCTTAAAAATATATAAATGTTTTCTATCCTATGATTTATCAACTAAGTTTTAAAGTTTTATGTAATTCAAAGTAAATCTCAGTTTTAACTTATTTTCGACAAATAAAGAATTTCAAAGAGTTTTTCACAAAATTTAATTGTTAAGACGATTCATTCAAAAATATTTTCCTTAGTGACATACCAGATTCGGTCGTGGCGTATTGACCGGGTTTGGGGTGTTGCAAATTGGTATCAGAGCCAAGTTCAAAAGCTCGGCTGTGGGCCCGAGGCCCAAAATGTTTTAAAGAATGGATTTTAAAATGTTTTGTTGAAAATTATATGGTTGGAAAGGCATGGCCTCGAGTCTCCGACATCAATCCGCCCTGGTAAGTACATCAAACTGTTGATTTTGATGATATGATATGATGATGTTGGCATGACTGTATAGTAGTAGGAACTACTCTAGAAACCCAAACTATAGGTTGAATGTACTCATGAAACAACCTCTTATTAAAACTTTTCATAAAACGTGCTTTAAAGAAAGTGGAATATTGACTAATGCATAAAACTTTTTAATCGATAAGTCGAGACTTTAGACATGAGTACTCGTGGTCTAGGTCGTATGATTAAATGGACGCGATCGGGGTAGGATGGCCGTGTGCGAGCGGTGAGGTCCTGGTCAAGGATCCGAAAATGAGGTACCACTACCCCCACCACCAGCAGCTTGGAGTTGAGCAACAGGATCAAACGGGGATGACGCAGATGTCTCGTGCGATCTTTGCGAGTTCTTGAGAGGGTAGTTTGGAATAGGTGGAGGCGCGGAATTCGGAAATCAGATCCGAGCGACTTCGAGCCAATAGAGTTGAGGTATTTCGAGGTGTTTCGGCGTGGCTCCTAGTGCGGCTGAATTTTGGCTAGAGGCGACGGAGCGAATCATGGATGATTTGGATCCGAATGCCGAGGAAAAGTGAAAGGGATCGTGACGCTTCTTCGAGATGAGTCATATCGCAGGTGGCTCATAGTACGAATGGTGCTTGCAGTGGAGGATCTCACTTGGGATTATTTCAAGGCAAACAGACGGTGAAATACGTTGGGTCTAATTACATTGATGTGCAAACGTAAGGCATTTACGAGTTTGATCGAAGGTAGTAAGTCTATGTCGAATATGAGGCATAATTTTAAGACTGAGCCGGTATGCTGGAGGTATTGTGGCATCGGAGCACGAGCGATGTGTTCGATTCGAAGATGGTTTGAGGGACGAGCTGAGATTGTTGATTGCTCAACATCAGGAGCGAGAGTTTGCTGCTTTGGTTGAAAATGCTAAGATAGCCGAAGGAATTAAGGAATCTGCAAGGCAGAGTTACGACCGGAACAAGCATAAGAGAGGTTACGGATCATCGGGATCAGCCGGTAATTCTCAAAAGAGGGCTAGGCAAAGTGGGCCGAATCAATCTGGAAGGCCTGTTGCTACTAATCAGGGACCAGCACAGTGTAATCAATGTGGAAAATCTCATTGGGGCGAATGTTGGACCGGAGGAAAGGATGTTTCGAGTGTGGCTCATTGGATCATCGTGTGAGAGACCGCCCACGTAAGCTAGCCAGAATCGATCGAGGGTCAAGGTCGTGCTCGGTTCGAGAAATGAGGACCGCCACCACATAGAGGTCGTGGTAATGGTAGAGGAGGTAATGGTTCGCAGTCGAGGTCGAGGAGCATATGGCGAGGTGCCGGCAACACCGAGGCAAGACACCTGGTTTGGTGTATGCAATGAGACGTCGAGAGAGAGCGGCGACGCACCGGACGTCATAACCGAGACGTTCTTAATCTTTGGTGAACCATATACTGCTTTGATAGATGTGGGTTCGACACATTCGTATGTTGCTAGTAGTATTGTAGAGACCATGAACTTAGACTCTGAGACTACTTCTAGGAAGATGACAGTACTTAGTCCTCTGGGTCACTCTGTAGAAGTAAATAAGCTGTATAGAGATGTACCCCTAGAACTCCAAGGGGTAGTGTTCGTAGCTGATCTGATGGAATTGCCATTTGAGGAGTTCGATATGATACTTGGGATGGACTGGTTGGCCAAGTACCGAGCAAGTTTGGATTGCGCTGCTAAGCGCATGGTTTTGAAGTCAGTTGAGGGCGAAGAGGTGGTCATGATAGGTAATAGAAGAGATTATCTATCCAACGTGGTATCTACGTTGAAAGCTGTGTTGGTTAGGAAGGGCTGTGAGGCATTCGTGGTCCATGTGTGTGCGTTGGAGGCTAAGGAGTCTAATGTGGGGAATGTCCGCACGGTAAAGGAATATGTTGACGTATTTCCTGAAGAACTTTCGGGACTACCTCCGGACCGTGAAGTTGAATTTGGTATAGATCTGTTACCCGAAACGGCTCCAGTGTCTATAGCTCCGTATAGGATGGCACCGAAGGAATTGATGGAATTAAAGGCTCAGATTTAGGAGTTGTTGGATCGAGGTTTCATTCGACCAAGTGTTTCGCCTTGGGGAGCGTCGGTACTCTTCGTCAAGAAGAAGGATGGTACGATGCGGATGTGTATAGACTACTGCCAGTTGAATAAGCTGACGATCAAAAACAAATATCCTTTGCCGAGGATAGATGACTTGTTTGATCAGCTTAAGGGGGCAGCGATTTTCTCCAAGATTGATTTAAGGTCTGGATATCATCAGCTAAAGGTGAAAGAGGCTGATATCCATAAGACGGCATTTACGTGACTCGATGCACGGCACTACGAAGTTTTTGGTGATGCCATTTTGGTTGACTAACGCTACCGACAAAGATTCATGGACATGATGAATCGAGTATTCCAAATAGCTTTTGGATCGGTTTGTTGTGGTTTTTATAGACGATATTTTGGTATACTCAAAGTCGAGGAAGAGCATGATGCGCATTTGCGAGTAGTGTTGCGGTTCGAGGAAAAGCAACCAGACGCCAAATTTAGTAAGTGCGAGTTCGGCTTAGGAGGTGACTTTCTTGGGTCACGTAGTATCACCGAGGGGATTAGAGTGGATCCTCGGAAGATTGAGGCGATGTTGGATTGGAAGCCGCCTAAGTCGGTGGGTGAGATTCGAGTTTTCTAGGTCCAGCGGGTATTACCAAGATTTGTAGAAGGATTTTCTTTGATAGCAGCACCTATGACCAAGTTATTGAGGAAAGGAGTTCCATTTGTGTGGACCGAGAAGCGACAAGGAAGTTTCGACAAGTTGAAGAAGATTCTGACTCAAGCTCCGGTTTGATTCAACTTTGAGGCGTGCAAGGAATTCACGGTTTCTTGTGATGCATCACATACTGGTTTGGGATGTGTCTTTGATCTGAGAAGGGAAGGTTGTGGCTTATTTATCTCGGCAGATTGAGACCACATGAGGTTAATTATCCGACGCATGACTTGGAATTAGCTGCTGTGGTTTTTGCTTTGAAGATATGGAGACACTATTTGTATGGAGAGAAGTCGATAGTCTACACGGATCACAAGAGTCTTAAGTACCTTTTGACTCAGAAGGATTTGAACTTAAGGCAGCGTAGATGGATTGAGTTGTTGAAGGACTACGACTGTTCGATTGAGTACCATCCGGGCAAGGCTAACGTGGTGGCAGACGCGTTGAGCCGTAAGGTTGTATCGGATTTAAGATCGATGTTTGCTCGACTTAGCTTATACGATGATGGGAGTCTTTTGGCAGAATTGCAAGTCAAGCCGACTTGGTTAGAGCAAATCAAGGAGAAGCAGTTAGAGGATGATGGTTTAAATGATCGGAGGTTGCAGATTCAGAACGGAGGTTTAGAGGAATATAGTTTGTCCAAATGATGGAGTATCGTGTGTTTTAAAGGGAGAGCTTGTATGCCAAAGATGTTGAGTTGAGGCAAAGGATTCTTCGGGATGCACATAACAGCCCATATGCTATGCATCCTGGAGGAAGCAAGATGTATCGGGATTTAAGAGAGCAGTTTTGGTGGCCAGGTCTGAAGCGTGAGGTAACTGAGTTTGTGGGTAAATGTCGGACGTGTCGCCAGGTCAAGGCGAGCATCGATTATCGTGCAGGTTACTTCACCGATGAAGATTCCACGATGGAAGTGGGAAAGGATCACTATGGACTTTGTCGATGGATTACCTCTTACGCCTAGTAAGAAGGATTCAGATTTGGGTGATTGTGGATCGTCGACTAAGTCGACTCATTTCATTCCGTAAGGATGGATTATTCGCCTGAAGTTAGCTAAGTTGTATGTAGCGGAGATAGTGAGGTTGCACGGTGTACCGGTGTCGATCATCTCGCATGCAGATCCTAGATTTACGTCGAGGTTTTGGAGAGCGTTGCATCGGGCTTTGGGTACGCGGTTGGATTTCGATCGCATTTCATCCACACCCGACGGCAATCGAAAAGAGTTATTCAGATTTTAGAGGATATGTTGAGAGGTTGTGTATTGGACTTGAGCAGGCACCGGGAAGAGTTTTTACCATTAGTGAGTTCGCATACAACAATAGTTACCAAGCAAGCATTAAGATGGCACCATATGAGGCGTTGTATGGTAAGAGGTGTCGCACGCCTACATGTTGGACCGAGTTGGGTGGCGTCGGATGTTAGGACCAGAGTTGGTTGCGAGAGGCGAGGATAAGGTTAAGATGATTCAGGCTCGTCGAAGGAAGCTTCGGATAGGCGTGTCATCATATGCCGATCTCAAGCGGAGGGATATAGAGTTTGCCGTGGGTGACAAAGTTCTTCCAAGGTCTCGCCATGGAAGAAAGTGTTAAGATTTGGGAGAAAAGGCAAGTTAAGTCCAAGGTTCATTGGACCGTATAAGGTGTTGAGACGAGTGGGACCAGAGTAGCCTATCACCTCGAGTTGCCATCGAGTGAGTCGATTCACGATGTGTTCCATGTCTCCATGCTTAGACGCTATCGTTCTGATCTATGACATGTTGTGGCAGTAGAGGAAATAGAGGTGAGTCCAGATCTGACGATAGAAGAAGAACCTGTGCAGATCCTAGATCAAGATGTGAAAGTTTTGCGTAGGAAAGACAGTTCCTTTAGTGAAGGTTTTATGGCGAAATCATGGCGTGGAGGAAGCTACGTGGGAACCAGGAGGATGTAATGAGGCAAAGCAGATCCTCAACTCTTTTGATCGGGTAATTTCGAGGACGAAATTTTCTTAAGGGGGGTAGAATTGTAACATCCCAAAATTTGAGTATTATTTGTGTTGGCTCGGGTATGAATTTTGTGTGTTAGCATAGTCTTGTGAAGGCTTGATTTTATTTAGGAAGTTAGAATAATTTTTAGTATGGTTTATTTAATGAAGTGGATTAAGTAAGCTTGACACTTAAGTTAATTTAAGTGTTAAATTAAAGCACAAGAGGAGTAAGTGGCAAGATGGTTAAGGAGCTTGAAAGGTTGCTTGAGGTTAGAGGTTCGAGTAGCATGTTTAGCATTTTGAAGGCTTATTTTTGAATCCTAGCATTTATGGACGGTCAACCATTGTTTATGATAGGTTGGACTTTCATCTTTTGGCAAGTTGAATTTTTGTTTAAGGAAAGCTTGAAATTGGGGATAAGAATCTTAAGGTTATGGAAGGTTGGGGAGACATAAGGCTTGGTTTTAGGATGATGTTTTGGAAGGTATTCCTAGGCCTTTAGTGGATGTATGTGGATGGCATGGGTGTCTAAGGGGTGGCGAATGTGATAGGTAGCTTGGGGGATAGTTGGCCAATTTTTGTCATTTGAACATCTTTTTGCAATTGTTTTTTTTTCCTCTCCAAAACTTTCCTCCTTGGCCAATGTGTCTTGTGCATTTTGGTGCATTTTGCTTTTGATTTTAGCCTCATTTTGTTGAATCAAATCATACCATTTTCCTTTCTTTCATTTGCTCTTTTGAAACCGAAACTACAATCTATCTTTGTGCATTTTTGTGCACTTTCTTTTTAGCAAAAAAGTGTTTGGCCGAATCTCTCCCACATCTCTCTCTTTTCTTTCTTTCAATATTATTCAAATCACATTTTCCTTTACACTCTCTTGGCGAATCATTCTTCATCTCAAATCCCATTTCTTTTCATTTACTCAAAGTTAAAACACCCATTTACATTTTATTTCTTCTTCTCTTTTTATAAATAAAACTCTCATATTCTTTTGATTTATTTTTGGCCGAATATTCAAGGGTAGGACTTCATTTGATTTCTTCAATCGGTTTTGGTTATAAGTAAGTATTCTTGGCCGATTTTCCTATTTTTTTTTCTTTCTCTTTTCTATATCACTTTCTTTTGGACATAGGCCGAATCTGTGGGCATTGGTTTGCAAGGTTCTAATCATTCGTAGAAACCGATCTCTTTTAGGCTTTTCGGGACGTTGGAAGCAATCAATCTAAACCTCGTTTCTTTATCAATCGATTTGGGTAAGTTTAGGTAAGATTTTGTATTACAAGTGATAACTCTTTGGGATTTAGTAGTATGGCCGAATGACCTTTGTTCATAATTTTAGTATTGGTCGATTGTAGGACAAGGTGTTCTAGTGCGGTAGATCAGATTCAGGAGTTAGTTCTTGCGTTGGTGAAAGGTGTGTATCTTACACACTTTATAACTTGGTTTATATATGTATATTTATGTGTTATATAACTAATCATATTATGAAAGTGGGTAAATCGATGAGATTTGGATATGATACCATGATGGTATGAATGAGGATTTGGGTAAGTCCGTTTCAATATGTTGTTAATACATGTGGATTGAAATCATGATCTACGATTTATGATATATTCATTATGAGATACATATCAAAGTTTATTGACATGATTTGTCTATCTATTGCATTGGTATGGGCAATATGAGAGGAGGGGGAAGATTGATGATTCGTGTCTTGGACACCGTGGTTTAGCACCACCAGATGGTTTAGCACCACCCGTGGTTTGGCACCACCAGTGATTTGGTATCACATTCGTGTCTTCGGACACCCAGAGGTTTGGCACCTCATAGTGACTTGTACCTGTGGTTAATTCCACCGTGGGTTGGCCCCACTTTTGAGATATGGGATCGTCTGCCAGTGATTTGGTATCACACGTGGGTTAGCCCCACAACTTGATGATTCGTGTCTTCGGACACCAGTGGTTTGGCACCACCGGTGATTTGGTATCACATTCGTGTCTTCTGACACCGCAGGTTTGGCACCTCATAGCGACTTGTCCCTGTGGTTAATTCCACCGTGGGTTGGCCCCACTTTTGAGATATGGGATCGTCTGCCAGTGATTTGGTATCACACGTGGGTTGGCCCCACAGATGGATTGTTCGTGACTACGGTCACCAGTGATTTGGTATCACATTTGTGTCTTTGGACACCAGTGGTTTGGCACCACCAGTGGTTTGGTACCATACGGGGTAGAAAAGGAGTTATGGATGGCTAGGTTGGGTGCATTATACATATATGTTGCTTTGTTATAATTTGTGTAATTATGTGGTATTTACCCGGGAGAGGGAATATGCACTGAGTCTTGGTGACTCACCTTCTCCCTTATATTTTCAGGTGATTCGTGAGATCGCGGGTATGGAGCCGGATGAACTCGAGGAGGCCATGCAATAAAGTTTGGTTTTACATGAACTTCCATTTGGGTACTTTATTTTAATTTGGTTTTCATATTTTATGGATTTGTAATAAGGCCTCTTTAATTATGGTTTTGAATTATTTATATGCTTTGGGATTTATTCTAAACATGTTTAAGTATATCACTTGATTAATTTAATAATTGAGCTCAAAGTTTTCTAAACTAAAAACTCGCAATGGTTTTAAAAATCTTACCATCGGGTAATATGAATAGTTCGATAGAAAAATTACAAGTTAAGTGTTTTCAACAAATTAAGTGATTTCCAAAATTCAGGTTTCTATACTCAATTGCAAACGGATTTTCAAAGTGATATTTCAAATTTTCTTAAAAAGATATAAATGTTTTCTATCCTATGATTTATCAACTAAGTTTTAAAGTTTTATGTAATTCAAAGTAAATCTCAGTTTTAACTTATTTTCGACAAATAAAGAATTTCAAAGAGTTTTTCACAAAATTTAATTGTTAAGACGATTCATTCAAAAATATTTTCCTTAGTGACATACCAGATTCGGTCGTGGCGTATTGACCGGGTTTGGGGTGTTACAGATATTATCCACATGTTCACAAACATTAGAAAAATTTGGTGGAGACGAAGTCGTTTCAAAGCACTTACCTTCCTTACCTTCCGACTTGTGTGATTCAACCTTACCTTTTTCAACCAAAGAAAAACGTCGCTTATCAGGAAGGTATTGGAGTTGGTAGTCATCGCTTGGTTCCTCAAAAACCTGAAATGACGGAACAGAAGAAGAGAAAACTTCAAATGGGTTAGTTGAAAGATCACTCTCTTTTTCTCGCTCTTCTCGTTCGCTCTTTACTTTTTCCAACTCTTTTTCTTTTCTTTCTTTTTCTTTCACGATCTCTTTTTCTTTTTCAACTTTTTCATTTTCTTCTTTTTCACTCTCGTTTTCTTTTTTCTTTTGATTTTTCTTTTTCATTTTTATTACAACAATAAGATGTTTCAAAAGAATCAGAAATACAAGGGTTTGCTTCAAGGATCGAAAGAATGTTCTCATAGATATCACGGTCGATTCTTGGTGTAAGATTCTCCTTGCGTGACATCTTTGAAGCAGTCGATGAATAGCTCATACTTTCGCGTTCGTCATCGTAACAGGCTTCAAACTCGAAATCCACTTCTCTTCGCCTTGAATTCGTCGAATAAGATTCGTTATTGATATTTCTTCTCGGACTCTTTAAGCAATAAGAGTCATAGCATGAAACTTCTTAACTCGGAATATATGGCGATAGGGAATCACGACGGGACTTCTTCAAGTAATATTCGGGTGTATACCTTTGTGGGGTCCTAGGTTCCGTTTTTCGACTTGAAGAATCTCATTCGTCACCTCGAAAAGGTTCAAACTCATATCTTTCTTCTCTCCGTCTCGAAAACCTCGACGAACATGAGTCTTGATAAGAGTCTCTTCGCGAATAGTTTTTGGATGTATATCGCGGTGAAGAACTTGACTCCGTTCTCTGACTTGATGACATCTTTCGGTTGAATACACTTTCCATTTCGCTCAACAAATATTGAAAGTCGGCGGTTGAGAATCCTTCTTGTGACATTTTGTTGCTGAAAAAGAAACGGTTATAAAGAAGAGAAATAACAGACTAAAATTAAAGTACCTTACCACAAAAACCTCACAAGTCACTCACAAAGAAAAATCACTCACACTCGTGTTTTCACTCGTATAAGGCTTTTTCTTTACATAGCACTCGTGCCTTTTACCGCTCTATCTCGCTCTCACAAATTCGTACTTTGTTTCGGAAGACTTATTCGGCTTGAGGGTCGGCTTCAAAGTGGTTTCAAGGGTAAACGTTAGGGTATCGGGTAGGCTAAAACAAAAGAAAAGGGCAAATAAGGGAGGCTAAGTAAAAGAAAATTTTGGTATCGGGTCGGTTGAAACAAAGAAAAATTTTGGGTGTGTGGTGTAGTGGTTTTGAAGGGATGGGGGTAAGAAGGGTGAAAACGAACAAGAACTTGTAAAAACTTTCACAAGAAAACCTCACCTTTTTTTTTTATACTTTTTTTTGTTTTTTTTACTTCGCTTTTTTTTCTTTTTTTTTTGGAATTTTCGTTTTTTTTTTCTTTTTTTTCTCCAAATATATTAAATAATACAAAGAGAACGAAAAATTACAACTTAAATTTTTTTTGAATTTTTTTAACTCACGAACCTAATCCCGGCCTTCGATCCTTGTCGCGTTCCTCATTTTTATAGCTCTGATACCAGATGATACAGTCCGCCTCGGGGAGAGTCGAATTGTATGAGAGTTGCCCAATCGTCTACGAGGAGTAAATCAAGCCTTCGGGAATTAGTAGTAAAATATGGATGTAAATAGATTAAAGCTGCGGAAGCTATCAAAGGAATGATAATTGAGAAAGTTATGGAAATGGATTTGTAATGAAAATGGCTAGTTGATAAATGGGTAGGTTCAGATTAGGATGGAAGTGAAGAAGATGGTAAAATAGGATAGTTGGTGGAAATGGAAAAATGAACTTGAACGAAGAAATGATTCAACACAAGTTAGTGTCACCCCAATTTCTATATGGTTCAAGGTGGAAATATGGAAATCGAGTATGGACCAAGACCCGTTATATAAAAAGATAAGAACCGTTGGTATAATTTGATGGATGAGAAACGATTGATGCCACAAGCAAAACTTGATAAGTCAAAGACGAAACTCGTACGAAAATGAAGAGGAGATAAACTCACTCAATGAACAAAAGTCCATATAATTTGATTAAAGTTCTAAAAGTTGTAACCTTTACAAATGAAAATAACAAATATTTATAGCCAACTGAAGGAGTTAGCTGAATGGTCATAGCTTAAAGGCTAAGTAAAAATTAAACTAAAATAAGCTAGAAAAATCTAGAATAAAGTCTCTTAGTGTCTTGGCAAATTTCAGCTGAATGTGGCCTTGATGTGCTTGTAAATTCGTTTGGATGTATATGGCATCAATGGCACTCCAATGGATGGGTTTCTAGAAGATTAATTGTCCCAAAAATTCGTCCAAGTCCATGTGCAGCCTTTGGGAATGTTAATGGGTAGCTTTCTAGAAGGGAAAATGAAGTTTAAGTCACTTGAAGATGCATGCAGCAATAGTACGTCCCATGCAATAATTGAGCTATTAATTTGGTCTCTTTTGGCTGAAAAGTGTCCAGCAATAAGGAGAACGTGAGTAGCCCTCTTGGATATGTAAATTCAGCCATTTGGGACATTTTGAAGGCATCTTAATGAAGAAGAAAGTGGCTAAACGAATTTGGACAAAGAAAGGAGCCGAAAAGGCTTGTCTAGGTTCGCCAACATTGGGGATGAGTTGCACCTTTTGTTCAAGAATTTCCAGCATTTAAACATGTCTTTGAATGGATTGCAAGTGTTTAGTTCAGCCATTAAAACTCCCTTGGACGTTCATGACTCCAACCATGCATGTATTTCTTCATTCGTTGAAACTGGTTGTTCATGCATCATGCATTTAACTCCTCCATGCATGTGTCTTCATGGAATTATTTTTTCAACCAAATAGGCACCTTGATAATACAAAAATCAGCAGCATTGAACCATTCTTCCAACCGTCCATGCACCCACAAAATACATGGATGTATTCAGCCAAGTACAATGCACCTAGGTGCATGTATCTCTTAATTGATTCATGTACATTCAGCTGTACCTACAAAAGGGTATGAATACATATTAAATCAAGCCAAATGAATTGAATAACAATTAATCACATCCAAGACACATAAATAGACACTTTGGACACATTAAACACACACTTAGCACACATACTAAATTCGGCAGCCCCTAAATGACTAGAAAAATTCTGCACTTTAATTCTTAAATTAAAACACACTTAAAAGGCTTTAATAAAATGACACAAATTAAATTAGACTTAGGCAAATTAGATTTGACACTAAATAAAATATTTAGACACTTAACTTGCTGTAGAAAATTAAATAAATAAATTTTCCAATTTATTTAAAGCATTAAATTTAAAAAAGCAATCAGCTCAATGAGCTGGAGCGAGCTCGAATGAGCTCAAATTGAGCTTGAATGATCTAATCCGGCTCAATTTGGAAGTGCATGAAGATGCACTTGAGCTCCACGACACTTGGGTATTTGAATTCGAGCTCATCAGTTCACCAAACGTTGGAGGGCCTGGGCGTGCCCGTATCAGATTATATATTGAAAAGACATCCATAAAGCTCATATATTTGTGGCCTGCTGAAGCATCAACCAACTTGACAATTTAAGGAAGTGGGAAACTATCTTTGGGACATGCTTTGTTGAGGTGCTTGAAATCAACACACATTGTCTACTTTCCATTGGACTTGAGGACCATGATAACATTAAAAATTTAGTCTAGGTACAAAACCTCCTTTATGAAGTTCACCGCTAAAAGCTTCTACATTTCCTTCTTGATTGTCAAAATCTTCACCTCCGGGAACTTCCTTTTTTCTTTGATTTACTGGATTTGCGTTAAGATTAGTGTTCAAACTATGTTGTACCATTGTAGGATGAATTCCTGACATGTTTGCTGATGACCACACAAAGATGTCCATGTTATTCCTTAGAAGTCCCATTAATGATTGTTTCTCCTGCTTTGACAACATAGAGACTATCTTTGTAGTTCACTACTTCTCTTCGGGAACAACTCAATTAACTGTCTTTTTTGTTGGTTCTACTTTAGCCAACCTTTCTTCAGTCTTGACATCCAAACTTTCCAAATTCATCATTGACTTTTTCTTGAGTTAATTATTGACCTACCCTTTGAAGATCCTATTTCTTGATTAGCATGCACATACCTTTTTTCTTCCTGTGTGAGTTGTAAAGAAAGAATATGACAATTCCTTGTTGTTTGTTGATCAAATTTCATATGCCTTTCACCTATTAGGGTTTGAAATTTCACTTTAAAGCAGTAAATGGCTACCACCATTTTTGTTTTCTTCATTAATGGCTTGCCAAAAATGGCATAAAGAACTATAGGTATTATAAATTTCCTCACTTCGACTAATACGTCTTCAAGTACACCTTTTAGATGACCCAAAGACCAATTGGCCAACTGCAGTGTTAAGCGTGTATTTTTTAGTTCCCCTAACCTGAGTTTTGATAAACCGTAAAAGTAACATATTTTAATCCCACATTTAGCATACTTTTGGATGATTTATCCCCTGATTTATGTAAAAAGGTGCTCTTAATCCTTTTTTTCATGTTTTATACTCAGGAAAGCACCGGAGGATGGAAAGAACGAGAAACGGGCTCAAAAATAGACCAAATTGGGCCAAAGTGAAAATCGACATGGCCTGGACTTGAGCCAACACGACCGTGTCTCCTTGATAGACTAGAACACGGCCTGATCACGATTTACACGGGCGTGTCACCTCATTAAGAGTCCGAACACGGCCTAAAGACGATTCACACGGGCGTGTGCCATGGCCGTGTCCCTGTCATGGAGAAGAGCAATTTCACTCGGAAAAGGATACTTAGGGGCAAAGAAACCTATTTCAAAAGCCTATATAAACACCCTAAGTATAACCTAGAAGAAGGAGTGAGCTAGGCCAAGGAGCCGAGCCGAAAGGTAAGATTTGTGGGAAACACTCGAAGATAGCTAGTTGATCTATCTCAAGAAGCCGAAATTCTACTCAAGACGGCGGATCTCTCCTTCAATTCCTTCAGAGGGTTTTAGGGATTTCTTATGTTTTTTTTTATCTTTTCTTCTGAGATGTGTTCTTTTATGATTATGAGCTAAACCCTTCAGATACCTGAAGGGGATGAAACTTAGATGAATCTTGTTATCGTTTGCTGAACTATATGATAAATACTTGATTTGTTCTTAATTATATGTTCTTAATTCTTGTGTTAATATTTCCGGGATATTGATTCAAGTTTGATGTGCTTAGGTGGAGGCGCAAAAGTCCCTGCTTAAGAGTAGATCTAGCATAATTAAGCGGAGTTGATCGCGCGCCTAGAGATAGGGTGACGAGATTTTGCCGGATTAGGGTGAAACCTAATATGGGAGTCTATAGATCGAGTTAATACAATTCTAGGGGTTTTAATTAGAAAGAGATTTCAATTAATCAACCTAGGGTTAGACGTTATTCGCTTCGAGAGAGGGTTTAATATACATTAGGGAGTCTTACGGATCAAGTCAAGTGAATAAATCGTCTGGTTTAGAGTTAGATAACAAGTGAAGTCTAGGTGGATTCTTCCTAAGGGTATCGTCTTAATCAACTGAGTTTTTCCAACAGCATTTCCCCAATTCATTCTTTTTGTCTTTGCGTCTTTAGCTTAGTAGTTAGTTAAATTTAGATTAAATAACAACTTCACTTATTTTAGGCTAGATAATAAAAAGAAAGTTAGTATTAGTACTTTTGGTTCCTTTGGGTTCGACAATCCGGTCTTGCCTAAGCTATACTACTTGTTCTGGTAGGTGCACTTGCCTCAATCGTTGTTATAGTTAGTTCCAGTGTTCGATCATTATAAATTTAAAACTCTGAAATCAACGATCAAGTTTTTGGCGCCGTTGCCGGGGAACTAAAATATTTAGAAAGCTCTATTTTTATTACTTTAGCCATTATTTTTCGTAATTTACTTTTATTTTTATTTTTATTTTTGTTTTGTTTTTAACTTTGCTTTCTTTCTTTTCCTAGCAGGTACCTCTAGTTTATGACTAGAAGGAACCCGAGAGGACCACTAGTATACGATAGTGATATTGAAGCTACTGCTCGTAGGAATCGCAGAGAAATTAGGCGAGCCCTAAATTACACAGAAAAAGAGTGAGAAGGCAGATCCAATCCTACTTAAGGGGTGGACGAGAATAATCCACCACCACAAGATGTGGCAGAAAATAATGCTCCGCGTACTATGTATTGTTATGCTAAACCTCATTTAACAGGAGCAGAATCAAGTATTGTTAGGCCTGCTATAGCTACTAATAATTTTGAATTATAGCCTAACACTATACAAATAATTCAACAATTTGTTCAATTTGATGGTTTACAGGACGAAGACCCAAATACTCATATAGCTAATTTTTTAGAGTTCTGTGATACCTTCAAAATAAATGGCGTTTCTGATGATGCCATCCGTCTTCGGTTATTTCCCTTTTCATTACGGAATAAATCCAAACAGTGGTTAAACTCGTTACCACGAGGGTCAATCACTACATGGGATCAAATGACCAAAATTTTTTTATTAAAATATTTCCCACCGGCCAAATTACGGAATGATATCTCTTCTTTTGTGCAGATAGATTTAGAGACATTATACGACGCATGGGAGAGATACAAGGATCTCTTGAGAAGGTGTCTTCACCATGGTTTACCCTTGTGGCTCCAAGTCCAAACTTTCTATAATGGTGTAAACCCCTCAACGAGGCAACTAATTGATTCAGCCGCCGATGGAACCCTGAACAACAGAACTCCTGAAGTAGCCTATGAGTTTATTGAAGAGATGTCACTGAATAACTATCAGTGGCAGGTTACAAGGACAAAACCAACAAAATCAGCCGGAGTTTTCAACCTCGACGCAGTAACCATGAATAAAAAGCTTGATAGTTTGTGTTCTTCGCAGGTACATCCAGTAATGCAGTACGATGCAAGTGGAACTGTGGCGAATCCTGAGTACCCACCCTACCAATCGGGCACAGAAAGCGAACAGATGAACTATATAGGTAATAATTTCAGATCTAATAATAACTCTTATAGTAATACTTATAATCCATGTTGGAGGAACCACCCAAATTTTTCATGGGGAGGTCAAGGAAATCAAGGAATTCAAAGACAACAACCTCCTCAAAATTTCCAAAATCAGCCCTATCCACAGGAAAAGAGGCCAAACCTTGAAGAGATGCTGAGAAAATTCATGGCAGCCACAGATAACCGTCTCCAAGACACTGAAACCACCCTTAAGAATCAACAGGCATCAATTAAGGGGATCAAAAGTCAAGTTGGGGAACTTACTAAGACAGTTGGACAACTTGCAAAGATAATTTCGAGCGACGACAAGGCGTCTACCAAGCAACACTGAGATTAACCCAAAGGAGCAAATCTAAGCTATCACAGCTCATGATAGTATAGGGTTAGATGAACCCAATCCAATACAAGAAAACGGGGTAGAGAAAGGTAAAGTTGAGGTAACACAAGAAAAGCCAAAACCGGTAACCAAAAAGTACCAACCTCGCATTCCTTATCCCGAAGCGATGAAGAGAGACGATACAGAGGAACAGTTCGGTAAGTTTTTTAAACTTTTAAAGAAATTACATATTAACTTACCGCTACTTGAAGCCCTTTCGCAGATGCCAGATTCTAGAAAATTTTTAAAAGAGCTTTTGACGAACAAGCGAAGGATAGACGAGGCATCACACGTGGAACTAAACGCAATGTGCTCGGCAATCTTGCAAAATAAACTACCACAGAAATTAAAAGATCCAGGGAGTTTTACGATTCTGAGTTTAATTGGTAGTTTACCTATTGATAATGCGTTAGCTGATTTAGGGACAAGCATAAATGTCATGCCTTATAAATTGTTTAAACAACTAGGTATAGGGAAACCCAAACAAACTAGGATGAGCATTCAACTAGCTGATAAAACTGTTAGAATTCCTAGTGGTATTATTGAAGATGTACTCGTAAAAATTGACAAATTTGTATTCCCAATAGACTTTGTCGTTTTAGACATGGATGAGGACAACACGATCCCCGTAATTTTAGGAAGACCATTCTTAGCAACTACTAGAACTAAAATCGACATTGATGCAGGAGAACTAATACTTCGTGTAGGTAATGAGACAGTCACTCTCCAAGCTCTCGATTCGGCTAGAACATCGAGTAATTCAGGTGAGAAAATAAATTCTATTGATAACCATTCGGTTAACCCTTCTTTTCAGGAAACACCAGGAAAGAATACAACTGAACCCGATCTTATACCCTGTGCCAACAAAGAAATGAGGAACGAAGGATTCAGATCGATGATCTAGACGAGTGGAAGACGCATTTCAAGGAAAAAATAGGGATACATAAAGCAGAACCAGAGCCACTACACATGGCAAACAAGTTCAAAATCAGAGATCAAGTATTGATTGATAAAGCAGACCCGCGAATATCTCCTCCTGACCCTAACACTAACAAAGAAATCCATTTTAAGGTAACCAGTGTTTTCCCATACGGAACAGTCGAGGTAAGTAATCCCATTTTTGGTACTTTCAATATAAACGCATCTCGACTTAAACTCTATCATGATAATGAAACCGATAGCATGAGGAAGGACTTTCAACTCCTCAAACCACCCTGATGATGCAAGTGAGAGGTAAGTCTAGCTTAAGACTATAAACGAGCGCTTCTCGGGAGGCAACCCGAGCACTAACTCTATTTTTCTTATATTTTAGTTTATTTTCTTTTCACTTTTACTTCTCATCTGAAGCAACTAACTATAAACTAACCAAAGGCCAATTTCCAGACCAGGCGGCCTTACACACGGCCGTGGCCGTGGCCGTGTGGAAGTACCGAATCTCCGTACTGACACTGCAGAGATGGTACGAGCCAGGACGAATCATATCTTCGAGTCACGGATCCAACTACCCCGCCACGGCCGTGCGACGTAGCCGTGGCTGAAACTGTTTGATTGGACACAGGCGTGGTGACTTGAACATGGGCGTGGGAGACATGAACGATGCCCAACACGGCCGTGCGATGCGGCCGTGGTCGACACTGGTAGTTTACAAACGGGCTTGGCAAACCAGAACATGGGCGTGGGAGAAACGATGCGATGCATAACATGGCCGTGCGAGGCGGCCGTGTGAATCAACACGCCCACGATATACGGGCGTGGGGTTGCACCAGGCCTGAAAATCTATTTAAACCCCCTCCCATCTCTTCCCTTACTCACTTTCCTACTCCCCATCCCCTTTATTCTATCCCATTATACAGACCTCCCCCTACTTTTCTTCTTCAATACATTCCCAAAACCCTTGAGCTACACCAAATGCCGAAGAAGCGGAAGGAATCAAGCATAGTCTCCCAGAGGGTGACCGATCTATATAAGTTCATGCCGATCGCTTCAATCATTCGACGAGCCAAGGATATTTGAGGCCATTTAGTTTTTATTTCGTTTTTCTCTTTTTCTTCAATTTCCTTATCTTTACTTCTCTTCTGCTTAATTTAACTTATTTTATTTTAGTTTTTTGGTTTTAGGTTCTTCAGGCTGCTTGGGAATCACACCACGACCACCACCATATCCACAGCCTTAGAAATCACGCCCACCTCATGAACTATCCAACAATAAGGACTCTATGGTCCATTTATCTTATCTTTTCTTTTAATTTTATTTCACTTTTTATTTTTCTTCACTTTAGCTTGCTTTTCTTTAAGTATTTAATTAGTATAATTTTAATCATTTTTTTTTATCCTGGCTAATCCTCCATGAGCTACCTAATTTCTTCATCTAGCGCAGGATCGTCATAAAGAACGACCCCTCCAACTTATCTTTCACCTCCAATACAAGGATTTCATCCATAATTCAGGGAGTTTCACTTCTCTCCATATCTTTTGAATTTATACTTAATTGTCTATATATATATCTTTGTACATTGATGGCAATGTACATCTTAAGTGTGGGGGTGAATCTTAAGGATTCCAAACTTTTTGCATTATTTTCAAATCCCTGAATTATGCCTTGTTCTAAAGTAAGTTTTCTCATATTATGATTAGAATGAAATTCCCATGACTTATGATCTTTATTGATATGTTTTAGATTAAGTCATTGATAATTGTGCATTGATAATTAAATTCTAAGATACTAGAGAATCAAGCATGATAAGTCTATTTTTCAGAATTAATTTTTTTTTTAGGTTGTTAACCTGAATTTGAATATAACTTTGAAATTTGAAATTTACGAGGTTGATATCAAAATACCCATAATTTTTGTGAGATTTTGAGCCTTATAAGAGCATATATCCTTTTTCATGCTCACTTTTTGATTATGAGTGTGTCAACATTGAACTGTTATTCTAGAACTTGCCTCGATTATACATGTTGAGACCACATCTTTGATTTGATATACAGAAATGATAAAGGCACCTAGGATTTAACCCACTTACTCCATAAAAAGCCTACCTTCATAATTAACCCTTAGTGAACCCCTTTGATCCTAACAACCCTTTTTATTGACTCACCCACTAATATTAACCCAAAACCCTTTGTATTTGTTATCACCATTCTTATTGACTACCTTTTTTGTCGAGATTTGATTTGACCAGTTGCCTAACTATGTTCTTTATTTCAGTTGTTAAAGTTCTTTATTATGATTTGTTCATAAAAAAAAAACATCGAAGTATATTTAGTATTAGTATGATGAAAAGCAAGCTTGTACAGTTAAAGTCTATTTATTGAAGAAGAAGCTCGTATTATTAGTTTCAAAGTTTCAATTCATGTAAATATTTATTTTTCAGTTCGTTGTTTCTAGTTAGGTAATTTTTCAGGTCGATCTCGATTCTAACCCTCTAATTCAGCCTTTATCCACACTTTAACCCAAGCCCCGTTACAACCCTTTCAAAGACCTTTTAATTTGTGCATCATCTCATATTACAGTGGTGGAGATTTGATTTTCATGCAAGCCTATGGGATTAACTTTTCAGGTTTGACATTTGAGTGCTTAATTCTGAACCTTAAACACTTCGAGTGATTTGAGTGAATCTTTAGTGAGGATGTCAATCCTTGTCGGTTTTGAATCAAAGGTAATTATTTAGATGAAGGGAAACACCTATATTTTCGTGCTACAAATGTATGACTCAGACTGTTTGAATCTTTAGTACTCTTTGAGTTGAATTATCCATGAATAAATTATCTTTGAATTATGACGAAGCATTATCAATGACCATCATGAATTGAGGGAAGTTCGTTTTAATTGTAAGTTGAGAATTTTGCTTGAGGACAAGCAAAAGCTTAAGTGTGGGGGTATGTGATAAACCGTAAAAGTAACATATTTTAATCCCACATTTAGCATTCTTTTGGATGATTTATCCCCTAATTTATGTAAATATGTGCTCTTAATCCTTTCTTTTCATGTTTTATACTCAGGAAAGCACCGGAGGATGGAAAGAACGAGAAACAGGCTCAAAAAACGGACCAAATTGGGCCAAAGTGAAAATTGACACGGCCTGGACTTGAGCCAACACGGCCGTGTCTCCTTGATAGACTAGAACACGACCTGATCATGATTTACACGGGCGTGTCACCTCATTAAAAGTCCGAAGACAACCTAAAGACGATTCACACAGGCGTGTGCCATGGCCGTGTCCCTGTCATGGAGAAGAGCAATTTCACTCGGAAAAGGATACTTAGGGGCAAAGAAACCTATTTCAAAAGCCTATATAAACACCCTAAGTATAACCTAGAAGAGTGAGTGAGCTAGGCCAAGGATCCGAGCCGAAAAGGTCAGATTTGTGGGAAACACTCGAAGATAGCCAGTTGATGCATCTCAAGAAGCCAAAATTCTACTCAAGACGGCGGATCTCTCCTCCAATTCCTTCAGGGGGTTTTAGGGATTTCTTATGTTTTGTTTTATCTTTTCTTCTGAGATGTGTTCTTTTATGATTATGAGCTAAACCCTTCAGATACCTGAAGGGGATGAAACTTAGATGAATCTTGTTATCGTTTGCTGAACTATATGATAAATACTTGATTTGTTCTTAATTATGTGTTCTTAATTCTTGTGTTAATATTTCCGGGATATTGATTCAAGTTTGATGTGCTTAGGTGGAGGAGCAAAAGTCCCTGCTTAAGAGTAGATCTAGCATAATTAAGCGGAGTTGATCGCGCGCCTAGAGATAGGGTGACGAGATTTTGCTGGATTAGGGTGAAACCTAATATGGGAGTCCATAGATCGAGTTAATGCAATTCTAGGGGTTTTAATTAGAAAGAGATTTTAATTAATCAACCTAGGGTTAGACGTTATTCGCTTCGAGAGAGGGTTTAATATACATTAGGAGTCTTACGGATCAAGTCAAGTGAATAAATCGTGCGGTTCAGAGTTAGATAACAAGTGAAGTCTAGGTGGATTCTTCCTAAGGGTATCGTCTTAATCAACCGAGTTTTTCCAACAAAGATTTCCCCAATTCATTCTTTTTGTCTTTGCGTCTTTAGCTTAGTAGTTAGTTAAATTTAGATTAAATAACAACTTCACTTATTTTAGGCTAGATAATAAAAAGAAAGTTAGTATTAGTACTTTTGGTTCCTTTGGGTTCGACAACCCGGTCTTGCCTAAGCTATACTACTGTTCGGTAGGTGCACTTGCCTCAATCGTTGTTATAGTTAGTTCCAGGTTCGATCATTATAAATTTAAAACTCTAAAATCAACAATCAAGTTTCATGTAAGTTGAGAAAGTCATTAAATTAATATTGGCCCTTAGGTCGCATAGGGCATATCCTAGTAATAATTGCACTACATGAGGCATCTATGTTGATTTTTTCCCATTTCTTTATTTTCCTATGTCTAGACATGATTTTTCAAGTACTTGGCATATTTTGGAATTTCTCTATCAGCTCTATTAAGGGGAAATTAACATTAAGGGACCTAAAGAGGTTTAGAAAACACAAATTCTTCTTCGTCCCTTCTCCTTTTGTCCTCTAACCTTGCTGGGAATAGTATGCCTTTTGCAACAGGTTTAGAACTCTTTTCTATTTTTGGCTCAACTATTGGTTTAGTTACCTCATCATTTTACACAGGCTCGTCTTCATGAGAGGTGTCATCCGCAACATCATCGGATTCTTGCTCTTCTGTCTCCTTTTGAATGGGTTCATTAAAGTTTTCAAGAACTTTATCCGAATGGAGCGCAATTGCTTTCATTTACTCCTTTATATCCCTATGAGGGTTGTTCTCTCTGTTGCTAGGGGTGCCTGTACCAACTTGCCTTTGTATCATACTCATCATTTGGCGAAGTTGGTCTTGGATGTCAGACAGTTGAGAGTGAGTTTGGGTGCACTCAGACTATGTAACAGCCCATTTTTAGTTAAATCAAAACAGTGGTTTTGAGACCACAAATTTAAGGTCAAAAAATTTATTTTATTATTATTTTTATGTCTACAGAATGATAATATGATGGCGTGAAAATTTCGTTAAGAAATTTTATCGTTTGAGTGTTTAATTCGATAAAAAGGACTAAATCGCATAAAATGTAAAACTTGTGTTCTATTAGATAAAGGTGTCTAATAGCTATGGAATATTAAAGTGAAGGTCCTTAAGTGGTAATTAACCCATTAATGAGTTAATGGATGATAATGGCTTGGCATTTAGTGAAATAATTAATGTTCATTAAGGTTAATTCTGGTATTTAGTAATTAAAGACTAATTAAATGAAATAAAACATGTATCATCTTTTTCTTTCATCATCTTCAACCGAACCTAGGGCAAAAAGAAGCCATTCTCATCCTTTTCATTTGGCCAAGCTTATTTGTGAAATTGGTGAGTGATTTTTGTCCTGTTTTTAATTATTTCTATGTTTTTGAGATCATTGCAGCTTAATCTAGCTAGCCCAGGGACTATTTTGCAAAAATGTTAAAGGTTTAGGGTTTTTCCATTGATGAATCTATGTGTATTTTGATGTTTAATGATAGAAATGTATGCTTTTTGTTAGATAAACAACATTTGTAAAGTGATTTTTGACAAAATTGTCATTTAGGGATTAAATTGAGAAATGTTGAAATTTTGTGGTTAAATTGTGAAATAAATGAAAAATATGGGCTGCTATGGTAATAAGGGGAATTCGGTTAGCATGGGTAGGGACCTAATTGCATGAATTTGTGTTTTTATGAGATAAGGACTAAATTATAAAAATTTTAAAATATTAGGGGCAAAAGTGTTAAGTTGCCTTAATGTGTATTGTAACACCCCAAAGACGTTACGATCGTCAAAGTGTTTTTCGAAATCAGGCTTGTTGAGAAATATCCATTTTTAAACGATAGCCATGTTTGTTACTGTTGGTTTCTTAGTTGGTTAAAAACCCACGGAAGCTACTCTAATGAATGTCATTTTGAAGTTTGAAAATGTGAGTTTGTCTTTTTAAAATAGTTATTATTTTTGAAAATGTGTTTGTATCAGTTTGGTAGTTTAAAACATGAAATTAAACCCAATTAAAAGAAATTAAAATCACAAGAGGCCTTAGTACATAAGTATCAACCCAATATAAAAATTTAAATAGTTAGGTCTAGAATAAAATACTAGCGAATGTGTGGCCACCTCCGAGTCCCTCGCAGCTCCAAATCATCTAAGGCTGGGGATTACCTATACAGTTAAAAGAAAAGGGTGAGTTACGAGAACTCAGTGTGTAATCCCCTATCATATAGTAACAGTATGGGCCTGAGCCCTATTCAGTAACAATACAGTATGGGCCTTAGCCCATTACAGTAACAGTGTAGTGTGGGCCTTAGCCCATTACATGATCGAAATCGGAAATGTAATACATGTGGCCCTAAGCCCAATACGATGGATGATGATCGCAATAAAATGCAACAATGCAATCATGCAACCCATCCCAATCCAGCCAACACACCACCCGTACCAACCAACACACCATGTGGGGATTAAATCGACCCACCCCGCCAACACACCAATATCAGCACCGATTGCGGCACTAATCAGTATCGCAGCAAAGCTGCCAGTAATCAGAATGGCTAAGAGCCGTAAACATGAAAGCTATAACGCCGTGAGTACAGTAATATGATTGGCAAAAAGCCATCGGTAGCTGTAGTATGATCTACACAAAGCCATTAGTAGCTATAATATGATCGGTACAGAGCCATTGGTAGCTGTACTATGATCGGCATAAAGCCATCAAAAATGGTGATATGATCGGCACAAAGCCATCAGTAGCAGTGATATGATTGGCACACAACCATCAAGCGTCGCGCAAGTTGTTGCGACAACGATATCGCAGCAAAGTTGCGATAGCGAATATCATAGCAAAGTCGGCACTAATAAAGATATAGTGGCAAAGCCACCAAGACAAAGTGATTGTGGCAGCCACCAATCAAATACTTCCTCCATAACAGTATCCCAACCCCATGCAGTATGTCATGTATGCAAAATGCCATGCTCAGATTCAGACATACAAATCACAGACATATTAGTCATTTACGTCACAGACAAATCAATCATTTACCCTCGAGGGGCAAAATAGTCATTTTACCCTTTGGGGGTATATCGGTCAATTCACCTAACAGAGGTATTATAGTCATTTTACCTAAAGGGGCATCACGGTCATTTTACCCTACAGAGGTATTACGGTCATTTTACCCTACAAGCGCAGTACGGTCATTTTACCCTACAGGGGTATTACGGTCATTTTACCCTACAGGAGTATTACGGTCATTTTACCCTATAAGGGTATTACGGTCATTTTACCCTATAGGGGTATTACGGTCATTTTACCCTATAGGGGCATTACTGTCATTTTACCCTACAGGGGCATTACGGTCATTTTACCGTACAGGGGTATTACGATCATTTTACCCTATGGGGGCATTACGGTCATTTTACCCTATGGGGGTATTTCGATCATTTTACCATACAGAGGTATTACGGTCATTTACCCTACAGGGGCATTACGTTCATTCTACCCTATAGGGGTATTTTAGTCATTTTACTCTTTAGGGGTATTTCAGTCATTTCAGTCATTTTACTCTTTAGGGGTATTTCAGTCATATAACAACCTTCCCGAAAGTCCCTAGTCGCCTCGAGCGACGCAGATAACATATATGGTCAAAACGGTGTAAATGGGCCCAAAGCCCAATATTCGACCCAAGTAGGCCCACACGCTCGTGTGGCCCATTTAGCCCATATTCAGTCACGGTTATGCGAACGATATAGCCTAGTCCAGTATTTTCCACTTATCGTTGATTTATTTCGTGTGGGGTTCATGAGCCCATTGGGCCCGCACGGCCCATTTCAGCCAAACGAGACCCATAACGGCCCAAGAGCACGAGAACACTCGTGGTGGCCTCTTCAGTCTACCGCCCACGATTGTGGGCTCAGTTTTACCACACGAGCGGTCGCACGCTCGTGAGGCCTCAAATGCCGAAGTTTTAGCTTTTTAGCTTTTCAGCTTTTCGACTTTTGCCGATTCACAGAAACAATAGTGTGATTACACACCTGATTACGATATTGCTCTACACTCCACGAGCACCCAACCTAGGTTCAAGCAAGATCCAACGTTAGTCCATTAACCAATAGGGTAAAGCACCCTCTTATTGACACTTAATCCGAAACACACTTCTTACCTTGTTTGAATGAGGGTGACCTTAGTCCCTCTATGATCGCTATTCAGAAACGATCACCCACCCTTATCGATTCCTTACCAGTACGTTGAGGACGAAAGTGTGACTCCTCCTAACCGTTCACACTTCACCACTCTTTGAAGAAGACCCTAGAATCGCAACGAGTACGTAAAGGAGGAAATGACAATCGGTTAGCAAAAGGGAGTATTTGGTTTTGGAAAAGAAGAAGAAGAGCATGGGGTATTTGGTTTTAACAAGAAAAGCACAGAATAGATTTTGAACACTTACCAATAGTCCGAACCTTTGCAGTAGATCAACGTAGAGAAGGATTACTAACAGTGATATTCGGCCAGCCTAGAATAGAAGATGAACATAAGTTAAAAGAAGAGAAAGGGAAGGTTCGGCTAGGCTATGAAAGAATCCGATTGCAAAAGAAAAGGGTAAGGAACAATAGATGTTAGGTTCGGCCAAGAAGAAAGGAAGGGATTAGCAAAGATGCAGAGAAGAAATGACACGAATGGTCAGTTTCGTAGCACAAAAGAATTAGAGAGAACCCGAAATGCCAAAAAGTGCAAAACCTAAACTGCCAGCAAGGGAATTCGGTAGCTCTCCTATCAACACAATGCCTAGTGCATAAAATGCTCTTTCTTTTCCCCTTAGCCAAATTCCACTAAGCCTCAGAGTCCCATTCGGCCACAACTCCCCTCACATTCAAACTCCTTGAAAAGATCCACAAATCACTCCCCTTATCCCTCCTTGATATCCTCCATAAAAGCTCCAAGACCAATTCAAACTTCACCTTGCAGAGTCTCAGTCCAACTCCACTTCTCCTGCTGCAAGGAAATAAAATAAATATTCTTTTGCATGCCAAGGGATTTGAACCTCAGACAACTAGTACACTCCACACGCCACTTTCCACCTTTACCAGCAGACTCCTTGTGTCATGATTTCACCAAAAATATTTATAAAGCCTTCATGCTAAGGCCAAGATTCACTTAAGAGCAAAAAGCAAAAATTTTGCTAAAGCCCAGGTTTGAACCCAGGACTTTTCCAACACTCCCAAATCTTCCTAAATCACTTAGCCACTAAAGCAAACAAGAAATTTGTGTCATTTTCTTGCACACATAAATAGTTATGTGCCGTCTCCTAACTGATCCCACGCTCAAGGCCCATTCCTTCTAGGCCCCAAATTCGGGGCGTTACATGTATTTTGGACTAAATTGAATAGAATGATGATTGAATTAATTAAATTTGATTACATATAGATCAAGAAAAGTGAAATTTGGATTTAGATCGGGGGAAAAATAAGGTTTTGGACTAGTCTATCTGTTCCGTCATTTTAGCGATCGAGGTAAGTTCGTATGTGATAAGTATTGTTACAATATTAAGTTTTAAATGCTTTAATATTGCATAAATTGTGAATACGATCTTGCGGACATATTCGACGATGATTCGACAAATTTGAAATCCTAGTTGAACCTTAGGAATAGATTAGGATACGAATGATATGTCATTTGGGGTTATGTGATTTGGGTGCTAGTTCGTACGTCCTACTGGTGGCTGAGATATCCGGCATGTGTTGTGGATTCTTGTCAGCTTGTGTGAGCAGCACTGTGTAGTTTTGTTATGACCGTCAGCTTGTGTGAGCAGACTCGTTGATAGCTCGAGAGTGAGCATTATATGTGATATGAGATTGAGATAGCTTTGGCTATATATATGGCACTTAGGATGCGTGATTCCTGAGTATTCGATAGTATTCCAAATGGTTCAACGGGTATATCAAAGATATAAAATGGTGAGTAATAGATACGTATCAGTACAGGTATGTACGGAAACTATACAAGCATTGAAACTATGAAAGTTATGAGATCTTGATTAATTATTTGATTGAATATATGTTAACCTTATAATTACATGATTTTGAAGTATAGTATGTTATATTACTTGAATGGTGATTAAATGGGAGTTTTACTTATTAACTATAGGAGCTTACTAAGCTTTATAGCTTACTTTATTTACTTTTCCATGGTTTTTTAGTGAATTTCGAAGCTAGCTCAGATTTGGGAATCGTCGGAGACCTCATCACACTATCAAGCTATCACTTTGGTACTTTTGAATCTATGTATTTGGTTATATGGCATGTATAGGAGCGTTGGTCATTTTGGTTTATGCTAGTAATGTATGTAGTCAATTGAGGTGACTTGTAAATGTTAAGTGTTTGGTTTTGTATATAGCCATGTGAGTTGGCTTATTTTGGTATATTTGGTGATGTATATATATGTGCATATGGCCTTTTTTATAAGTTTGATAATTGATATGTGATGCTTGTTGAGATTTGGCATTATGAGTACTAAATGGTTGAAATTTGAGATTGGTTTGCTTGTGATTTAGGTAAATTGATATAGAATTGAAAGTGACCATTAGGTGATTTGTGAATGTAAAATTTTGAATGAATGGAATGGCTTATTTTGATATTTGTGTGTATTATGGTTGATAATATGGAATTAGCATGAATTAGGCTTGGTTGAGATTGGATTGAATGCCTATTTATGCCATGTTTTTTGCCATTTGGTTTGGTATAGGTGAATGCATATTGGGTGAGGAAGATGGCTTGGTAAATAGCCTATTTTTGTCCACACGGGCAGAGACACAGGAGTGTGTCTGAGCCGTGTGTGACACACGGTCAAGTGACACGGTCGTGTGTTCCCTGGTGTTTAATTAGAAATCAAGTCAGTATGCTCCACACGGCCTAGCACACGGGCGTGTGACTTGGCCGTGTGGCATAAGTCAGTATACCCTACAGGTTTGGCACGGCCTAACACACGGCCTGGCACACGAGCATGTGAGGCCATTTCGAAGGGCACACGGGCGTGTGGTTGGCCGTGTGACCCAAGTCAGAGAGTTACATGGGTCGGACACGGCCATGTGATCCCATTTCGAATGTCCACATGGCCTGCGAAACGGGCGTGTCTTTGGCCGTGTGTCTCACACGGCCGGGCCACATGGGCGTGTGTCCCCTGTATTTTAGAAAATTTTTCTAAGTGTTTCAAAAAATTATTGAGTTATCGGTTTAGTCCTGAACCACTTCTAATGCATGATTTAGGCCTCGTAGGCTCGTATTAGGGACAATGTGAATGAATGTGATTGGTTTATATTTGAAACGGAAAAATGTATGAGAAATGTATGTTTAATTGTGTAACAAGTCCGGTAATTCTCCGTAACCCTATTTTGGCAATGGATACGAGTGTGGGGTGTTACAGACTACACCTGTCTGATTTCAGTTCTCATTGACAGCATCTCCTAATTTATTTTATCCAACCTATGACCACATACAGTATGGTTATTCACCATGGGACTTTCTTGAGCTCTTTACATATGTGGAGGTTGGTAAGAAGGGTTCTGTCGAAGCCTCCCCGACAACGGCGCCAACAACTTGATCGCCACCTTGATGTGCAAACATCGGGACTGAAAATACTACAAAAAAAGATAGAAATTAAGTGGTATCCTTAAGTGTATGGGTTAGGTTGTAATATAGAAGTTACAACAAAATATAGAAGTATCCCGATGATCATACCCAAAGGAGGCTGAATTAAACTAACTAATAATTTCTACACTAACAGGGCTAAACAATAATACTAGGAACTCGCTTCAGTGTTCATAATTAACTTCCGGTTTAGAGTTCTAATGAATTAGCTAGTAATTAACCTAATTATTACCTCTCAGCCTCTAACTAAATTAACTAGTCGTCAGAAGCTACTTATCTTTCGACCTGACATCTTAAACCGAGATAGGTTAAGGGGTGTTTGGTAGACTATTCTTTTGACCTCATCTACCTAAATAACTTCCTAGGGTCATCAATCCTAGGGTTTAATATCACTCAACCCGATCCAACTAATTATTAAGTAAACCCTAAAATGTTAGTTAATTACTCCCACATACGCTCGTCAATTTCCCTAAGGTTTTAGTTCGTCATGGATCTAGATGCGAATTTCCCTAATTTAAATTTAGACATTCAAACTAAATATCAAAATAAAAGAAAAGGGGAAAAGAGAAATTAGATCGTTGGATGTCGATTAAGCGCATAACTAAAACCCATTGAACAGATGTTGAATTGAAGTCGATTGCAAGCAGAAACAAAATAAATGATAAGATTTAATGAACAAACTAAAGACTGAAATTGAAATTAACATAAACCAAAGTAAAGCAACAATTTCCCCAGTTCAAACCTTAATCTAAGTAGAAAGACAATTAAACCAAGGGAAAAAGCCCCCTAATTGAGTCCTGAGCAGTACTATTTATTATAGCAGTATTATATGACTGAATTAGGTCAATTACATATGACTAATCACATTTAATTAAAATTGTGTGGACTAAAACACCATCAAATGTAAATTGGGCCTAGTCGAATCGGTGTCGTGACATCCATAAGCTGGTGTCTCGACATAGAACATCGAACTGAGCTTCCTTTGCTTTAAAGTTGGATGTAGCGACATTGGAAGATTGGTTTTGTGACATTGAAACCTTTATGCTTACATTTTGATTCAAAGTTGGTTGTCGCAACATCATCGTTGAATGTTGTGACATTGAAGACAATCCACTGACTCCATGGCCAAAATTAATGTCATGCACACTTAATCAACTTTTTAGTCTTCCTTTAGGTCTAGATTGGCCTAAAAGGTCATAAAACACATAAAAACACTCATTTTATTAACTTTAATTGACAAAGTACTAAAACAGAAAACTAACTAGAATGCTATTAAATTACTTTAAAACATACTCATTAAGTGTTAAAAAGACCCTAATTAGCCACAATGAATTGTGACAGATCACTCCCCAAGTATGAATGTTGAGAATGAGTTCTCCCAACTTTATCATGCAATGGGGGCATGCCTCTTCGAGAATTGTGGAAGTCTCTTGAGGTTCACGCACCAATTTGTTGTGCTTGCTACTTAGCTTTTTCTGATTTATCATTTTTAGCAAAGATATGAGCCTTCTCTTATAATGCTGACAAATTGGCTGGGAGCTTATTAATTAAATTATACTACAAAAAATGATGATTTGTTCTAAACATCAAAGCTTGAACAAAAAATTCTTCAGGAACATCTTTTGTGACCATGGTTGTTGTGTTGATCCTTTTTAGAAAGTCCTTTAAAGGTTCACCCTCACACTGCTTGACGAACATGAAGTAGGCAAGAGATTACTTCAATGTCTTATTCACCAAGAACCTACTCATAAACATGGTTATCAATTGCTCGAAACTCATGATAGAAAGATGTGGAAATTGCAAACACTATGCTTGAGCTAAGCCCTTTAGTGTCATTGAAAATGCCCTACACTTAACTTCATCCAAAGCCCCAAATATATTCATGTCATTCACATAATGTGCTAAATGGTCTTGGGGGTCTCCCCAACCATCATACATCATTTTGGGAAATTTAAACTTGAGGGAAACAAGATGATGTAATATTTTCTTAGCTAAGAACTCATTTTTATACTTCTTCACTAATCAAGATGATTCTAACTTTTGAAAATCCTTTAAATGTTTTTCTAACTTCTCTAATTTTTGCTCCAAGGTATTTTGACTAGAGCAACTATAACTATCATCATAGTCCTCATCATAGTTATCATCTCTATCATCCATATCAACATCCTCATCTATTAAATTTTCATTACCTTGGCTTGCATTCTATCGATCATAATGGATGGATTCTTCCCTTCTACGTTTGGGATTTTTCTCTTGATTCATCCTATTTGCTTTGAGTTCCTTAATGAGCTTATTGTTCCTTTCATTTCTTTCATCCGCTTGCCTTTTCCTATCCATCTGCTACTAGATAAACTTTTGTTGCTCTTTGTATCTTTTTTGCTTGGAATACATTTGCTCCTCCATAACTCTTATTCTCTCGTGCATGTCCAGATTCTGTTGACTATTGGACTGATTATGTTGAGACCTGATCCCCCGGTGATGCTCCAGCATGGTGCTAGTTCTGAGTTTATAGTATCAAGG
The DNA here is from genome assembly GCA_025698515.1 of Gossypium sturtianum. Taxonomy (NCBI): domain Eukaryota; kingdom Viridiplantae; phylum Streptophyta; class Magnoliopsida; order Malvales; family Malvaceae; genus Gossypium; species Gossypium sturtianum. The sequence continues at coordinate 50,031,422 of CM046951.1, read as the reverse complement.
GGAAATTTTGGTAAAACTAGTGGTATGGATTTTGTTGATAAGAGTTTTGTTGGTTTTGATTTTGTAGGTTGGTTTGGTTTTGCGGGGGATATTGTTGACAAGCATGCAATGGATCCTGGTTCGATTTCTTGGTTTACTTCATGCTTGCTCCGGTGCTGTAACCAATGAGGACTCAGTGCTAGGAGGATCACTGTTACCTGGGTGCGCCATGTATGTCCATGCTCACCGCACCATTTGTTAACCAGTAAGGTGAATAAGGGAAGAAGATAAAGGAAATATAAGGGAGAGAAGGATGAAAGTTGGGAAGAGGTCTTTATTTTTTTGGGAGAGAGTTTATAGATTTAGAAGGAGAATTAAAAGGAAAAAAGTCCTACGTGAGTTGTTTGCATGACCCTTTTATAGTAGGGGAAAAACTTAGCTATGTGTCTTAAAATTGTTGACATGGAAGTTTGATTTGATACTCTTGGAAATGAAGGAGATGTAATGTCCTAGGATGAGACATGTTAGGTCAACTAGCAATCAATTACTTTGGGTTTCTGCATGGTCTTCACATAGTCTTAGCATGGTTATCCCTTTCTAAGGTTTACCGAGTTAGAGTTCGCAAACTAGCCTAGATTCGCATATGTTCAGCTCTCTATGGATACATAGTCAAATACGTGAGGTTTACTTTAATGTCTGTGAAGCCCATTATATAATGTATAATAAATTTATATGAGTAATTGAGCCATGTCGACATACAAATACTCATATTCAATGAAAGAGCAGACTATTTACAGGTCCTCAAAAATCAATTTGCTTGAATAAACCTTATTTAAAGACAACCAAAATGGCTCCTTCAAAGCTTTCCTAAATACCTCACCAAATTTCAATGAAAGCAAGATAACTCTGTGTTTTTAATGTATTTATTTTGGGCTAATTATCGAATAAGATGTTACTAAACTTGGGTTTTTCTTATCAGGAATAAAGTTGGTGTGCTAAAATTCAAATCATATAAAAAGGGGTTAAAATGGAACAAAAAGCAAAGATGAGGGGTAGATTGAAAGATTGAAGATTTGAAGTTGGCTGGATAAAATTGAAGGATTGAAGATTAAAAAAATTTGTTGGATAAAGATCAAATTATTTTTGATATTGTCAAAATCATGTAATTAATTTAATTTTGATCTTTAGTTTAAATTTGATTTTTTAAATTTGATTTATGTAGTGATAATGTTTAGGAAAAATCTAGCTAAAATTGAGCATTAGAAATGAGTATAAATACTTAGTGGCGATGACCACTGGGACAGACTTAGCTTTTGAATAAAAACAATTCATTTATTTTCTTCATTCTTGCGTCAATGAATTTGGCATTCTGCCATTCTTTTTCCATTTTTTAGCATTTTGGCTAAATTGCCTCCCAAGTCTTTTCCCCTTTTCACTTTCCACCATTTCCATTAAAAAGCTACTTCTATACTCCATCTAGCATGATTAATTTCATGCTTAACTAAGTCCCATTTAGCCTTAGCCCGGTTATCGCTCTGACGAAGTAATCGCGAGATATGAACCCACACTAAATACTTTGCAATTTGGTATTCTCTATCTCTCCAGTATATGAGATAGTACAAATTCGTCCCTTAAAGTTGTTTCAATTTCAATTCAAAAAGCGAGCGTTGGGTTGGAATCCTTTGGCGTTGGAAACACAAAAATATACACATTTTTTCATGCCCTTTTAAACTCAAATTCATGCACTTTTGGTAAAATTCTTGTCAAAAAATATATAATTATGTTGTTGTTATGATGAACATGTCTATGAATATTTGTGATGTTGATATGTTTAATTTAATTAATATGGCTTAAATTTAATTCATGTTAGGTTGATTGCATTTCGTCTACTTGAGTTATTAAAATTGTGTTTGTGTTGTTATAGGCCTTGGTAAGATGTTTGATTAAGTAAAACCATGACTATGTTATTCTTGCATTACTATTGTAAGGTAACTAATGAATTAATTATTTAAATTTATTGAAAATTTAATTAATTGACACAATACTTAATCAGTGCATGTTTAATCATCTAAGGTAGTTCAGGGTTAAGTTAGCAACTGTATCTAACGATACATTAGCCTTGCACAACTTGCAAGATTATTGTGATTAAACTGTTTCAAGGTAGAAATACATTGTTACCTCACGTAATCTTTTATGTGCTTAGGAGATTGAATTAATTGTTTGAATTGGCATAGAGATATGTACAAGAGATTATTTTAATTTCATAAATATGTATGTGCATTAACACATTTGCTTATTAAAATTTGTTTAATTGGTTGAATTGACATAGAGATATAGTCAAGAGATAAATGGATTTTTGTAGGTGAGTATATTCATAAGTTACCAAATTACCGAGTTGTCGTGAATTTATTCGTAACAACATAAACATGAGTTTAATAATTCTAAGTTAAAAAATATAATTAATCTAGCACAATTATGTCATCTTCATTAAAATCATCTTTTGAAATCGTGCATTGCAACTTTTATTTTATTTTTATTTATTTTACTTAGTTAAAATCCTAGTTTTTAATCACCTCCTCAAATCAAAATATTTTTCTTCACCAAAGTGTTTTTAAAATTGCATTCATAAATAATTCTTTTCACAGTCCCTGTGGGTACGATAACTCGACATTTACTTGTCACTTTATTACTTGTTGCGATTGTGTACACTTGCACATTTCCGTCGTTCCAAGTTTATGGCACCGTTTCTGGGGACTGTTTTAAAAATTCATTATTTGTGAATTTGTTAATTTTACATTTTGGTTTATTTTTCTGCTCAATTTTAACTTAATTAATTTTTCTGTGTTTGTTTCAGGTGTTTATAAGTATTGATCAAATTATCGATTTACTCCTCGTAGACCCTGAGATTGAAAGACCTTTTCGACAGCGGAGTAGACAAGCAAGTCAAAGAAGGACCGAAGAGATGAACTATAAAAATCCAAATCAAGGAAACAGAGCAAACCCTGTTTAAAATCCTATCCTTATTGCTGATGATAGGGATAGAGCTTTAAGACAATATGACGTGCCAGGATTTCATGATCTTAATCCAAGTATTAGGAGACCCGAAATCGAGGCACAACAGTTTGAGCTGAAGCCAGTCATGTTCCAGATGCTTCAGACAGTGGATCAATTCAGTGGAATACCTGCCGAAGATCCTCACTTTCACTTAAGACTGTTCATGTAGGTGAATGATTCTTTCAAGTTAGCCGGAGTACTCGAAGATGCACTACGAATGAAACATTGCCACCAAATTCAATTTCCACATGGCAAGAGTTAGCAGAAAGATTCTTCATGAAGTACTTCCCGCCTAGCAAGACTACTAAGTTGAGGAACGAGATCACTTCTTTCCAACAAATAGATGATGAGTCCTTGTATGAGGCATGGGAAAGGTACAAAGAATTATTACGGAAGTGCCCTCATCACGAAATCCCATATTGCATCCAACTTGAGACGTTTTATAATGGTTTCAATGCTCACACGAGGATGGTAGTGGACGCTTCTGCTAATGGTTCTCTCCTTTCTAAGTCTTATAATGAGGCTTATGAAATTATTGAGAGGATTGCTAGCAACAATTATCAATGGCCAACCAATCGAGCAGCGTCAAGAAGACTAGTCGCTGGAATACATGAAGTAGACGCTCTCACTTCACTCGCATCTCAGATATCTTCGATTTCTTCAATGCTTAAAAATTTTACCACTAATGGGTTTAATAGTTTTGCAGCACAGCCACCAAATCAATTTGAAAATGTAGCCTGTGTCTATTTTGGGGAAGGACATCTGTTCGAAGAATGTCCATCGAACCCAGAATCTGTGAATTATATGGGCAACAAGAACCAAAATCGAGGAAGGTAAGGACTACAATCCAATTCTTATAACCCATCGTGGTGAAACCACCCTAATTTCTCTTGGAGTAACCAATGGGCTGGATCCAGTAACACATACGCCCAACCTAGACCGACCCAGCCACCTATTTTTACCCAACAAGTTTGGAAACAACCTCAAGTTGAACCATCCAATGGCTTAGAAAACTTGTTGAAGGTATACATAGCCAAGAATGATGCCTTAATCCAAACCTAAATAGCTACATTGAAAAACCTAGAAAACTAAATGGGTCAGCTTGCAACTGAACTCAGAAATCGACCACAAGGTGCTTTACCTAGTGATACGAAGAATCCAAGGAATCCTGGGAAGGAGCATTGTAAAGCGGTGACATTGAGGAGCGGAAAGACATTATAGCCCAACACCGTCGAAGTTGAAGAGGAGCCAGCTGATGCTCAAGACTCAGAGGAAGTTCAACAGAATGTTGAAATTTCAGTCTCACCGAAACCTGAATCTACAAAATCCTATAAGGTAACTTCTGACCAGCTAATTCTGATAAACTAACAACTTTGTTAGATGCAGAATTGTCACAAAAGATGAATCAACCAGTTCCAGTAAAGAAGCCTCCACCATCCTACCCTCAATGACTTTAGAAGTAGAAGCAGGAAGTTTAATTCAAGAAGTTCCAAAACGTACTCAAGCAACTTCATATCAACATTTCGTTGGTTGATGCACTTGAACAAATGCCGAACTACGTCAAATTCATTAAGGATATCCTGTAAAAAATTTAAGACTTGGAGAATTTGAGACGGTAGCCTTGACAAAGGAATGCAGTGCATATCTTCAAGACAAACTACCCCCAAAGTTGAAGGATCCTGGATATTTTACCATTCCTTGCAACATTGGAGCAACATATTGTGGTAAGGCACTATGTGATTGGGTGCAAGTATCAACTTGATGCCCATGTCAATATTTAGGAAGTTGGGAATATGTGAAGTTAGACCTAGTACGGTTACACTTCAATTAGCAGATCGATCCTTATCACATCTAGAAGGAAAAATTGAAGACGTATTGGTACGTGTAGACAAATTTATTTTCCCTGCTGACTTTGTTATTCTAGACTTTGAAGTAGATAAAGAGGTGCCAATCATTCTAGGAAGGCCTTTCCTAGCAACTGGAAGAACCCTTATTAATGTGCAGAAGGGCGAGATCACTATGCGTGTTCAGGACGATCAGGTAACATTTAATGTTTTTAAGTGTATGCAATTTCCTGAAACAATTGATTATTGTTCTACAGTATCCAATTTAGAGGAATTAATCATGGAAAGAGAACTTAACTATGTTGAGGACCCATTGGAACAAATTTTGACATCAGACCCTCCAAGTGATGAAGAGGGGGATGAATACTTAGCTTTGCTAGAAGCTAATCAAAGGGGATTTTATCCGCAATCCTATTTTGAATCTTTGGAGTTAGAGAAAAGGGATTATGCCCAACCAAAAAGTCAATCGGGGAGCCACCTAAATTAAAACTCAAGGTACTTTTTTTGCATTTAAAATATGTTTATTTAGGTAACGCTTCTACTTTTTCTGTGATTGTTTTAGCAGAATTAACCGTAGAGCAAGAAGAGAAACTCATCCTAGTATTGAAACAATTCAAGAAGGCTATTGGATGGACCATAGCCAATATTCACAGCATTAGTCCGTCTGTATGCATGCACAATATCATCCTGGAAGATGGCGAGAAAGGGATGATTGATGGACAACGAAGACTGAACCCCATCATGAAAGACGTGGTAAAAAAAATCATCAAGTGGTTAGATGCGGGTATAATTTACCCCATCTCAAACAGTTCATTGGTAAACCCATTCTAGTGCGTGCCAAAGAAAGGAGGTATTATGGTCGTAGAAAAGGAAAATAATGAATTGATACCGACTAGAACGGTTACGAGATGGAGAATTTGCATCGATTACCGGAAGCTGAACAAGGCGACTAGGAAAGATTACTTTCCTTTGTCATTTTTGGACCCGATGCTGGATAGTCTCGCGGGGCGAGACTATTACTATTTTCTCGATGGATACTTGAGGTATAATCAGATTACAGTAGCACTGGAAGATCAACACAAGACAACATTCACCTGCCCGTACGGTACATTTGCATTTAGACGCATGCCATTCGGTTTATGTAATGCACATGCTACATTTCAAAGATGTATGATGTCTATTTTTACTAACATGGTTGAGAAATACTTGGAAGTCTTTATGGATGATTTTTCAGTATTCGGAGATACATATGATGATTGCCTAGCCAATCTAGCCAAGGTACTAAGGTGATGCGAAGAAACAAACCTCGTACTCAACTGGGAAAAGTGCCATTTCATGGTACTAGTAGGTATTATTCTAGGGCATCAGATAACGAGACATGGAATCAAGGTAAATAAAGAAAAGGTAGGCGTTATTGAGAAACTCCCACCTCCAACATCTGTAAAGAGTGTTAGGAGCTTTTTGGGCCACGCCGGTTTCTATCGAAGATTTATCAAGGACTTCTCCAAAATTGTTAAATCCTTATGCAAATTATTGGAGAAGGACATGACGTTCAAATTTGATGAGGAGTGCTTAAGAGCCTTCAAAGATTTGAAGAGTCGGTTAGTTTCGGCACCTACAATCGTCACATAAGACTGGGATTTGCCATTTGAATTGATGTGTGACGCAAGTGACTTTGCGATAGGATCTGTCATGGGCCAGCGAAGAACAAAGTTTTTCATCCCATCTACTATGCAAGTCAGACTCTGCTAGGAGCTCAATTGAATTATACGGTAACAAAAAAAGAGTTACTTGCTATTGTGTTTGCTTTTAACAAGTTTCGATCTTATCTTGTAGGTACCAAAGTGACTGTCTATACGGGCCATTCGATAATTAAGTATTTACTTGCCAAGAAAGACGCTAGGCTGAGACTAATCCGATGGGTACTTCTACTTCAAGAGTTTGGTCTAGAAATTCAAGATCGAAAGGGAGTAGAAAACCAAGTAGTAGACCACTTGTCTAGGTTGGAGCCGCAAGAAGGGAATTGTCCACTTATACCCATTCAGGAGAGATTTCCGGATGAACAATACTGAAGGTAAATCATGTCCATAATACCCCTTGGTTTGCTGATATTGCTAACTATTTAGCTTATGGTTTGATGCAAATTGATAAGAGGTATCATCAAAAGAAAAAGTTTCTTCACGATGTGAAGTACTATTTTTGGGAATAACCATACTTGTTTAAAAAGTGTACAGATCAAATGATCAGGAGATGCGTGGCAGAAGATGAAGTACATAAGATTCTATATCATTGCCACTCAGCTCCAAGTGGGGGACACTTTAGAGGTACACATACTGCGGCCAAAGTATTGCAAGCTGGATTCTTTTAGCCAACACTATTTAAATACGCGTATGCTTACGTAAAGAGCTATGATCGATGTCAAAGGGTTGGAAACATCACCAACAGAAATGAGATGCCTTGAGCAAACATCATTGAGGTAGAATTTTTCGATGTTTAGGGTATTAACTTTCTCGTTCCTTTCCCTCCATCCTTTGGTCACAAGTACATATTGGTAGCAGTAGACTACGTGTCTAAGTGGGTTGAGGCCAAGGCATATTCGACGAACAATGCTAAGGTTGTGATGAAGTTTTTGCAGAAGCATGTGTTAACAAGGTTTGGAACCCCAAGAGCTATCATCAGTGATGAAGGGTCCTATTTTGTGAACATATGGTTGAAATGGTTACTCAACAAACATTGAGTAAAGCATAAGGTTGCCACAACTTACCATCCGCAGACAAATGGGCAAGCTGAACTGGAAAACAAAGAGATCAAAGGCATACTCGAGAAGGTAGTTTGCCCGAATCGAAGAGATTGGTCCAAAAGACTAGACGGTGCTTTATGGGCCTACAGGACAACGTACAAGACACCTTTAGGGATGTCACCCTATAGGTTGGTCTTCGGGAAAGCTTGTCATCTACCCTTGGAGTTAGAGCACAAAGCTTACTGGGCTCTCCAACAACTCAACTTGGATCTTAAGCTTGCTACAGAGAAACAGACGCTCCAACTCAATGAGTTAGAAGAATTTTGAATGTTCTCATACGAGAATGCCAAATTACTCAAGGAAAGACTTAAGAGATGGCATGACAAGCACATTCAAATTCGAGAATTTGAAGTAGGTCAACAAGTCTTGTTATTCAATTCCAGATTAAGGTTCTTTCCAGGTAAGTTAAAATCACATTGGTCCAGTCCATTTACAATTCACCAAGTTTATCCATACGAAGTTGTCAAGATTCAAAGTAAAGGAGGTAATTTTTGAGTCAATGTTCAGCCCTTAAAACATTACTGGGGAGATAAAATTGAATGGGATCAAATCTCGTTCATTTTATCAGATATTTAATTTTTCTTGTTTTTCTTTTTAAATAAATGATTTAGGGTATATTTTTGGGATTATGTTTAAATAAATTTTGTCTAGGAGATTGGAACTTAAGCGGGACCGCTTGTGACCCCTCCAATCTTTCCTGGGAATTGATTTTAACATAATCTTCCAAGAAATTATTTCCTAAATGGCAAAATAAATTTTTTGTTTTTCAAATAAAAGGGTCAATTTTGATCCAAGTCTTAATTGCAACTCAATTTCAAATTTTCCTTAAGTCTAGTGATAAACCGAAATAGTAACATATTTTAATCCCACATTTAGTATGCTTTTGGATGAATTATCCCTTGATTTATGTAAAAAGGTGCTCTTAATCCTTTCTTTTCATGTCCTATACTCAGGAAAGCACCCAAGGATAAAAAGAACGAGAAATGGGCTCAAAACGGACCAAAACTGGCCAAAGAGGAAATCGACACGGCCTGGACTTGGACCCACACGGCCGTGGCAAGTCAATCATCTAGGACACGGTCTAAGCCCGACTCACACGGCCGTGTCTCATTAAAGAAATCCGAACACGGCCTGGCCACGATTCACACGGGCGTACGCCATGGCCGTGCCTCTACCATGGAGAGGAGCAATTTCATTCGGGAAAGGATACTTAGGGAGAAAGAAACGTATTTCAAAAGCCTATAAATACACCCCAAGTATGACCTAAAAGGGGGAGCCCAAAGCCATCGTCTAGGGGCGTCGTGCTAGGCCGAGAAGGCGATTTGTGGGGATTCACTCGAGGATAGCCGCTGATCCATCTCAAGAAGCGAATTATACTCAAGACGGAGGATCTCTCCTTCAATTCCTTCGTGGGTTTTAGGGATTTCTTATGTTTTTGTTTTATCTTTTCTCTTGGGTGTTTTCCTTTATTGTTATGAACTAAACCCTTCCGGATACTCGAAGGGGATGAAACCTATGATGAATCTTGTTATTGTTTTCTCAATTATATGATAAATACTTAGTTTGTCCATAATTATGTGAGCTTAATCCAAATTTAATGTGCTTAGGTGGAGGAGGAATAGACCACGCCAAGAGTAGATCCAACATAATTAAGCGGAGTTGATCGCACGCCTAGAGATAGGGTGACGAGATTTTGCCTGGATTAGGGTGAAACCTAATATGGGAATCCATAGATCGATTTCTTCGCTATTCTAGGGGTTATTATAAGAGAACGAGAGTTCCACTAATTAACCTAGGGTTAGACGTTATTCGCCTCGAGAGAGGGTTTAATATACGTTAGGGAGTCTTACGGATCAAACTAAGTGAATAAATCGTATGGTTCAGTGTTAGATAACAAGTGAAGTCTAGGTAAATTCTTCCTAGGGTATCATCTAAATAAACTGAGTTTTTCCCAAGTTATTTTCCAAATTCATTCTTCTTTGTCTTAGAGTCTTTAGTTTAGTAGTTAATTAATTTAGATTAGGTAAACAATCTCTCTTTATTTTTAGGCTAGATAATAAAAAGAAAGTTAGTATTAGTACTTTTAGTTCCTTTGGGTTCGATAATCCGGTCTTGCCTAAGCTATACCACTGTTCGATAGGTGCACTTGCCTCAATCGTTGTCAGAGTTAGTTTCCAGGTTCGATCATTCTTTTTATAAATTTTAAAGCTCTGATTTACAGCGATCAAGTTTTTGGCGCCGTTGCCGGGGAACTAAAATATTAAGAAAGCTCTATTTTATTACTTTAGCCATTATTTTTTATTTTCCGCAATTTATTTTTATTTTTATTGTTTTTTTAAATTTTGCTAAATTTTCTTTCTTTCTTTTCCTAGCAGGTACCTCTAGTTTATGACTAGAAGGAACCCGAGAGGATCTTTAGTATACGACAATTATATTGACGCTACCGTTCACAGGAATCGTAGAGAAATTTGGCGAGCCCTAAATTACATGGAAGAAGAGCGAGAAGACAGATCCAATCCTACTGAAGGGATGGACGAAAATAACCCACCACCACAAGATATGGGAGAAAATAATGCTCCTCGTACTATGTTTGATTATGCTAAACCTCATTTAACAGAGCCGAATCAAGTATTGTTAGGCTCGCTATAGTGCTAATAATTTTGAATTAAAGCCTAACGAAAGATACAAATGATTCAATAGTTTGTTCAATTTGATGGTTTGCGGGATCGAAGATCCAAACACTCATATAGCTAATTTTTTAGAGTTCTGTGATACCTTCAAAATATGGCGTTTCTGATGATGCCATACGACTTCGGTTATTTCCCTATTCATTAAGGAATAAAGCTAAACAGTGGTTAAACTCGCTACCACGAGGGTCAATCACTACATGGGATCAAATGACCGAAATTTTTTTATTAAAATATTTCCCACTGGCCAAAACGGCCAAATTACGGAATGATATCTCTTTTTTTGTGCAGATGGATTTAGAGACATTATACGATGCATGGGAGAGATATAAGGATCTCTTGAGAAGGTGTCTGCACCATGGTTTACCCTTGTGGCTCCAAGTCCAGACTTTCTATAATGGTGTAAACCCCTCAACGAGGCAACTAATTGATTCAGCCGCCGGTGGAACCCTGAATAATAGAACTCCTGAGGCAGCCTACGAGTTTATTGGAGAGATGTCACTGAATAACTATCAGTGGCAGGTTACAAGGACCAAACCAACAAAATCGGCCGAAGTTTTCAACATAGATGTTGTAACCATGCTATCAACACAGGAAGAGATGATGAATAAAAAGCTTGATAGTTTGTGTTCTTCGCAGGCACATCCAGTAATGCAGTGCGACATAAGTTGAACTGTGGCGAATCCTGAGTACCCACCCTACCAACCGGGCACAGTGAGCGAACAAATGAACTATATAGGTAACAATTTCAGATCTAATAATAACCCATATAGTAATAATTATAATCCAGGTTGGAGGAACCACCCAAATTTTTCATGGGGAGGTCAAGGAAATAAAGGAAATCACAGACAACAACCTCCTCAAAATTTCCAAAATCAGCCCTATCCACAGGAAAAGAAACTGAATCTTGAAGAGACGCTGAACAAATTCATAGCTTCCACAGAGACCCGTTTCCGAAAGACTGAGACAACACTTGATGACCAACAAACATCGATCAAAGTGATAGAGAAACAAGTTGAAAACTCACTAAGACAGTTGGACAACTTACTGAAATGGTTTCCGAAATTCAATCAGTGATTTTCTCTAAAGTAACAGAATAGGTAAAAACAGTTACACTGAGAAATGGAAAGGAGTTAGTTGAACCAAAGAAAAAAATACTACATGAATATGACAAAGCAAAGGATATGAGAGTTGGGGATGTATCTCCAATACGCAAAGAAAGTAAACCACCAATCCCATATCCAGCGCAGTTAAAGAAAGAACGATTAGACGCCCAATACGGTAAGTTTCTTAAATTGTTTAAACATATACATATTAACTTACCTTTTGTTGAAGCCATTTCACAGATGCCGACGTACGCAAAATTCTTAAAGGAACTCCTAAAGAATAAAAGGAAGATTGAAGAAGTATCCATGGTGGAGCTTAATGAAGAATGTTCAACCATCCTCTAAAACAAGCTACCAACCAAATTAAAAGACCCAGGAAGTTTTACTATTCCTTGTTTAATTGGTAGTTTAAATATTAAGAAAGCATTAGCTGATCTAGGTGCCAGTATTAATTTAATGCCTTATAAAATGTTTAAACGACTAGATCTTGGGGAACCAAAACCCACTAGGATGAGTATTCAGTTAGCTGATAGATCTATTAAATACCCTAGAGGAGTTATCGAGGATGTCTTGGTAAAAATCGATAAATTTATTTTCCCCGTTGATTTTGTTGTGCTTGACATGGATGAGGACATTGAGGTTCCTTAATTCTAGGGCGCCCTTTTTAGCTATCGCTGCCGGTACATTATCGATGTAGGTGATGGTAAACTTGCATTAAGGATAGGCGATGAAGAAATTATTTTTCAAATTTATGATGCCATGAGATATTCTAGAGAACAAGATGATTCCTGTTATTTTATTGACACCACTGATCATATCATTCAAAACTCATTACAGGAAATTCTACATGATGACACAATGGAACTGTGTCACACTCAAGAAGAGGGGGAAGAAGATGAAGTCCATGAACTAAATTCAAAAATATCGTCATCAAGACAAATGAAAAAAGAAAGCATTGAATTCGATGACGATTTAAAACAAAAACCCTCTGTTGATGAACCACCTAAATTAGAATTAAAGCAACTGCCAAAACATTTAGAGTATCCATTCCTTGGGGAAAATTATACGTTACCAGTAATTATCTCTTCAGAGCTAGAACCTCAGGAAAAAGAGGAGTTGATACAGGTACTAAGAGAACATAAAAAAGCCATAGCTTGGAAAATCTCTGACATTAAGGGAATAAGCCCAACATTTTGCAACCACAAAATTTTAATGGAAGACGAGTACAAGCCATAGGTGCAACCACAAAGACGATTAAATCCCAACGTAAAAGAAGTCGTGAAAGCCGACGTAATTAAACTTCTAGATGCTCGAATAATTTATCCTATTTCTGACAGCAAGTGGGTGAGTCCTGTGCAGGTTGTCCCAAAGAAAGGAGGCATGACCGTGGTAGCTAACGAAAAGAATGAACTAATTCCTACCAGATGAGTCCACAGTTGGAGAGTTTGCATAGATTACAGGAAGCTGAATGACGCCACTAGAAAAGATCACTTCCCTCTACCCTTCATTGATCAAATGCTAGAAAGGCTATCAGGACATATGTACTATTGCTTCCTAGATGGACTCTCCGGTTATTTCCAAATCCCAATAGCACCGAAGATCAAGAGAAGACAACGCTCACATGCCCATACTGATGCGCTTGCTTATCGAAGAATGCCTTTTGGATTATGTAACACTCCTGCTACCTTTCAACGTTGCATGTTGGCAATCTTTGATGAACTTGTAGAAGATATTATGGAGGTATTCTTGGACGATTTCTCAGTATACGGTAATTCCTTCCATCTTTGCCTTAAAAATTTAAAACGAGTCTTGATGAGATGTGAGGAAACAAACCTTGTTTTAAATTGGGAGAAATGTCACTTTATGGTACAAGAGGGAATTGTATTAGGACATAAAATTTCTAGTAAAGGGATTGAGGTAGATAAAGCAAAGATCAAAACCATAGAAAAATTACCTCCTCCTAGTTCAGTTAAGGCCATTAGAAGTTTTTTAGGACACGCAGGATTTTATAGAAGATTCATTAAGGATTTTTCTAAAATAGCTAAGCCTTTAACAAAATTACTAGAAAAAGATGTTCCTTTCAATTTTGATCAGGAATGTTTAGACGCATTCAATATCCTTAAGGATAAACTAATAAATGCTCCGATTATAATTGCACCTGATTTGAATCTACCCTTTGAACTAATGTGTGATGCAAGTGATTTCGCAGTAGGTGCAGTTCTGGGACAACGAAGAGGCAAGCATTTTCAACCAATCTATTATGCTAGCAGGACTTTGACACCCGCACAGGAAAACTACACCATCATGGAGAAAGAACTGCTAGCTGTAGTTTTTGCTTTTGACAAATTTAGACAGTATTTATTATTATCTAAAGTTGTCGTTTTCACTGACCACTCAGCTCTTTGTTATCTATTAACTAAACCTGATGCGAAACCACGACTCATAAGATGGATTTTACTTTTACAAGAATTTGATTTGGAAATACAGGATAAGAAAGGAGCTGAGAACCTTGCAGCTGATCACCTCTCTAGACTCAAAAACCCCCATATCGAAGAGCTAAATGAAGGAGAGATAAACGATTCATTCCCAGAAGAATAACTCTTTTCGATAACTCATTCTGAGGTACCATGGTTTGCGGATATTGCGAATTATTTAGCCACTAACATCTTGCCAAAAAAATTAACACATCACCAAAAGAAGCGATTCTTTGCTGATGCAAAAAATTATTTTTGGGAAGATCCCTTCTTTTCCGAATATGTGCGATCGTAATTCAAGATGCGTTACAAGGACGTAAGCAAGTAAGATTATAGAACATTGCCATTCAGGGACCTTCAGGAGGACACTACAGTGGCATTAAGACAGCACATAAGATACTCGAATCAGGTTTTTATTGGCCCACTCTATTCAAGGATGCCAATAGGTATGTCGCTTCATGTGATAAATGTCAAAGAATAGGTAATGTCTCTAAACATGATGAAATGCCTCAAACATATATGCTATCATGTGAAATATTTGATGTATGGGGTATTGATTTTATGGGGCCATTCCCTAGTTCATTCGGACATAAATACATCCTAGTGGCAGTTGATTACATGTCAAAATGGGTGGAAGCCGAAACTCTACCTACTAATGATGCTAGAGTAGTAGTTAAGTTCCTCAAGAAACTGTTCTCTCGATTTGGAACGCCTAGAGCTATCATTAGTGATAGGGGCACTCATTTCTGTAATACTCAATTTGACAAAGTCTTAAAAAAGTATGGAGTACACCACAGGATAGCTACCCCATATCACCCTCAAACCAGTGGGCAAGTTGAAGTAGCAAACCGAGAACTTAAGCGCATTCTAAAAAAAACGGTTGAATCAAACAGAAAAGATTGGGCATTAAAAGTAGATGATGCCTTATGGGCCTATAGAACAGCATTTAAAACCCCTCTAGGGACATCCCCATACAAACTTGTATACGGGAAAAGCTGTCATCTACCATTCGAGTTAGAACACAAAGCTTTTTGGGCCATAAAGTTTTTAAATTGTGATCTTAGAATTGCAGGAAAGAAAAGAATGATGCAGATGAACGAGCTAGACTAATGGAGAGCTGAGGCCTACGATAACTCGAAACTATACAAAGAAGCAACAAAGCGATGCCACGATGCTCGTCTAAAGAAATCGAAACAATTCGAGGTAGGGGACTTGGTCCTACTGTACAACTCAAGGCTTAAACTATTTCCTGGAAAGCTAAAATCAAGATGGTCAGGCCCATTCATGATCAAAACAATTTTTCCATAAGGCACAATCGAGGTAACTCACCCTACTAAGGGCACATTCAAGGTAAATGGTCACCGACTAAAAATTTATAATGGTGCAGATTTTAGAGATATGAGAGAGGAGCTTCTGATCCAGGAACCTTCTTTTAGAACCGAAAACAGGGAAAGTCTAGCTTAAGACTATAAACAAGCGCTTCTCGGGAGGCAACTTTGAGCACTAACTTCCCTAACATTATACTTTTAATCATTTTAGCATCTAACTTCATACTAATTAATCTAATAAAGTGCGGGTTTTAGACCACACGGCCTTACACACGGCGTGCCGTGGCGTCATAAAAGCCGTGGATAAACCATAGGCGTGCAATGGGTGCGTGCCACGACAAAGAAGAATCTTTTTCCTAAACACGGGCTGCGATAATATCCCACGCCCGTGCCGAATACCCGTGCGAGGTTACTGACTTATTAAGCACGGACTAACCTACTAACTGTGTGAGGTTACTGACTTGTTAAGCACGGGAGAAACACGCCCGTGCCACCCAACAGTGTGAGGTTACTGACTTATCAAGCACGGGCGTGTCATAATCAACACGGCCGTGGCAAATCCACCTGAACGCGCCTAAAATTTGAAATCGTGAAAAACACGGGCACATTAAAACAGAGCACGGACGTGGCGATTTCTCGTGCCCCCTCCCCTATTTAACCAAATTAAACCGTCACTTTCCCAAAACCAACCCTAAAATCTATTTTCAGCACCCCTCCTCCCAAAATCTGGCCACACCCATATTTCCCACCTTACCAAAACCTCCTCAACTCTCATTTCATCCCCAAAAACCTTAGAAAAATCGTCCGCACGCCATCACCACCACTGTGCTGCCGAAACGCCACGCCCCTGCCACCACCGTGTTCGTGCTGCAAACTCGCGCCACCGCCGTGCTCGAAAGCTTTACACCATTAAAATCCATGGTTCCCTTTTTCTTGACTTAAAACTTGATAAACATTATGTCACTTTGCTTCATTATTCATCTTTTGTTTAGTTTTAGTATAAAAGAATGATTTCTATTTAGGAACTTGTCTCAAAAATATTTATCGTGATGAATTGGTGGCTATTTGTTAGAGTTCATGTTCATTTTAGGAATAAATTCTTGCATCTTAGAACTAATAAGACTGATACATTTCTTTGCTTGAAAATAATCACTGCTGTCAAATAATTTCTGATGATTAACATGCTTAAGATTCTAACTGTTCAAATTTTGCTCGATTTAGCGTAGAATATTCTGGATATATTATTGTTGAGAATCGATCAAAATAACTTGCTTTATATTTGATTACTAATTTCAAGTACCATGTCATCATCGCGACCCAAACGATCCACAGCCGCCCCAACCAAGAAACGAAAGGGGCCCAGATCATCTTCAGCAAGTGCCTCTTCCGAGATGCGACACTAATTCCTCCAATTTTCTCAGGAAGCTCAGAAAGAGCGTTACAACACCTTCTGGCAACGACCCCTTGGCACCGGTAGGTGCATTGACTGGGACGCTGTGGAACAGGTCGGGCTAGTAGCCGACATTCGGGCCCTCATCTCGACCGAGCCATGAGAGCAATTTTTATCTATCATCGAGCCCACATATTTGGAACACACTCTCGAGTTCTGCACCACTTTTACCTTACAAACATTGATGGCCCAATATGACAACCTGCACACCCAATTTCGGTTAGGGGCACGCATGCGTCGATCGAGCGAGCGTACCACAATTCGGCACAGCACTCAGACTCTATACGGAAGAGTTTATAGCAGACAATCCACTCTCCGAGTTAGACCGTCAACTCCACTGCACCCTCCTTTACTACTGGCGCAGCTTAGCACCCACAACGTATGTCTACGACCCCAGTCGCTCGAAGGCGACAGCCCTTGGCCCACCCCTACGGTATATTCACGCCATTCTTGCTCACACCATCATAGGACGACGTGAGAGCACAGGTGTGGTAAACAAGCACGATGTCTACTACTTATCGTGCATGTCAGAAGGGCACGTTTTTGACCTGGCATACTTCATTACCTGTGCAATTCAACATCAGATAGAGCCGCACAGGAAGGGGATTTTATCGACGGGCCCATACATAACACGGTTGGCTCGATACTTCGACCTCCTTAATACCGACGACCAGATATCATCCCTCACGATGATTAGACAGATGGCACCTCAAGGCATCCAGACGATGCTACACATGAGGATGATTAAACATCATCGAGGGACCGACCCACCTCAATACCGATTAGTGAGCTCGAGGACATTACTGATGATGTCCCACCACCATCACAGGAGGCACCGATTTTGAGCCAACGGCCATCCCATGTAGCAACTTCATTGGCGGATATCTCTGCACGCCTAGACCAGTATTACGTTGACAACACTTGACGATTTGATAGGTTGGAGGCCACCCTCCAACAGATATGCCAGCACCTCCATATCTCATGGCCGCCTCAACCACCCAGCGACCCAGCTGATGATGAGGAACTTTGAGTCCCTACATTTTTTGTTTTCTTTTCTTTATTTTCAGTTCTGTTGTTTTAATTTTAACTTTTTTTTTTTGACTTTTATATTTCATAACTTTATTCATGTTTTTATTGGGTATCTAACCATAGAATCCTGCTAACAAACACTTGCTTAAATCCGCCCCACGACATCTAACTGATGACTTCGCAGAACAAACAGAATTAATTTATCACTCAAGGAAAGAAACATCGTTTCTATACAGTCATCTCAATAACTCAAGTTTCCACACCATCATACAAGGATGCCATCCGAAAATTCAGGGAGTTTCACTTCTTCCCATATCTTATGATTTTATAATGATATTACCTATCTTTGTACATTGAGGGCAATGTACATCTTAAGTGTGGGGGGTGAATCTTAGACGTAGTACCAAGCTTTTTTTTTTCATTATTCTCAAAATCCCTGAATTTAGTCTTGTTTTTAAGTAATTTACTCATATTACTAATTAGGATGAAATTTATGATGATTTATGATTTTTATTGATATGTTTTAGATTAAGTCATTGATAATTGTGCATTGATAATTAAATTCTAAGAATACTAGAGAATCAAGCATAATAAGTCTATTTTTCTGAATTAAAAATTTTTTAGGTCGTCTACCTAAATTTAAATATTACCTTGAAATTTGATATTTACAAGGTTGATGTCAAAAATGCCCATAATTTTTGTGAGTTTTTGAGCCTTATAGAGCATATATTATTTTTCTTGCTCACTTTATTGATTATGAGTATGTCAACACTAATTTGTTATTCTAGAACTTGCATCGATTATACATGTCGAGACCACACTTTTGATTTGATATACAGAGATGATAAAGGCACCTAGGTTTTAACCCACTAACTCCATTAAAACCCTACCTTCACAAATTAACCCCTAGTGAACCCCTTTTAATCCTAAGAACCCTATTTATTGACTCACCCACTAATATTAACCCAAAACCCTTTGTAATTGTTATCACCATTCTTTCCAACTACTCCTATATCGAGATTTGATCTGATTAGTTGCCTAATTATGAATTTTAGTAATTTATCCTTTATTATGTATTTATTATGTACTTAAAAAAATGACGAAGTATATTCATTATTAGTTATGTGATTAAATGAGCTTATACATTTATTTAAATTCCAAATATCGAAGAAGAAGCTCGTATTATTAGTATTATTAGTTTTCAATTGATGTAATTATTATTATTGGTTCATTAGTTCTTAGTTAGGTAATTTGTCAATTCAATCTCGATTCTAACCCTCTAATTCAGCCTTATTCCACACCTTAACCCTAGCCCCTGTAACATCCTGGAAAGGGCCTATGCATTTTCGGTTTAATTGTACGAAGTAACATGTTTTATGTACTAAGAATAAATTTTGAACAATTTTGGAAACCTGAAAATGTATGGAAATGTTAAGTTAAAAAAAAATGGAAAGTGAACATTTTTGGAAACTTGGAAATGGATGGAAATGATTTGGAAATGATTCAAAATAGGAAAGTGCACATTTCTGGAAACTTGGAAATGTAAGAAAATGTCAAGTTTACAGAGCCGAACGAAAATTTTTGGAAACTTAGAAATGACTTAGAAATGTCGAGTTTTAAAGTTTAAAAGAGGAAATTAAGGCAAGGTGGCCTTAAAAGAAAAAGTTTTGAAATTTGACACACAAACAGGCTTGGAAAAGTGGCCTCAAGATGCCACTTAGGGCCTCTGGAAATGGCGCCACATGCAAGGTGTTGGGCCTGGTTCGAGTCACTTGGGAAGCAAATAAAAGAAGTTTTATTTTTGCTTCCGTAAGCTCGAGGTGGATGGCACAAGCCTTCTAGAAAGGAGGAGTTTTATTCTCTTTAATATTCGATTAATAAGGTGATAAATAAGGGATTTAATTTGGATTATTTTTGAAGAGATAATAAAGGATTATTCTCTAATTATTTTAAATTAAGAGATAAAGCTATCAAATAAAGAAGAGTGGTGGCCAAGTAAGGGATTCTGAGGAGTAGTTTCGGCTATAAAAGGAACGAAATAGGGCTACTCATCAATTTTTCTTCCTCCTCCTCTCTCTGTCGAATTTCTGAGTGCTCTCCTCTCTTCTCTTCTCTTTTTCTTTTGTCAAGCCGAATCTATAGTCCACCATTGCCAAAATTCTCAAGTTTCCTTTCCTTATTTTTGTGGAAACCAAATACCTAAGAGAACCTCTAGTCGACTTCTCCATTAAATCCCAAAAGCCGAAACTTTATCATCTAGTCATCAAGGCCTATTCTTTAAGGGGCTTTTAACAAGGGTGCTACCAATTTCTTAAAAGGGTAAGATCCAAAGTTTGGTTTCAATTCTTTTGTATTTTAAACCTATCTAAAATTTAGGGACTAATCTCTATTATGGATTTTGGCCGAGAGTTATGGAAGGGTGTTTTTCGGGATTTAAGAAATTGTCAACTACAAGAAGGTATCTTTCTAAACTCTAAGATCTAAGGTAAGTTATGAATACCATTCGGCCATAAGCTATATTATTATGATTTAATGTTAGATTGGATCTAACATGGGTACATAGGGATTTCGACAGCAATAAAGAAGCAAGGATCCAATTCGGGATTTAAGATTTGGAAGGTAAGAACAAAGGTAAATTCGGCCAAGGCCTATTTTAGTAGTAGATCTATTATTATGTGTTTTAAGCCGAAAACTAACCAATTCAAGGGATTTAGTGACTAGCCGATTTCAAAGGGGAAAAATACGAGTTTTTGGGATTTGATTAAATCATCAAATTGACACCAAGGTAAGCTTTAAGAATACAAATCCTACTAGGATTTGGTTTTCTAGCCGAATAGGCTTTGTGCTAAATAGTAAGTGATTAATCAATTGTAGGAACTTGAGATCTAAGGCAGTAGATCAGATTTCGGGATTTTAGTGAAGTGGTTAAGCAAATCAGGTGTGTACCCCACACTACTTCTTAATATGTTTCATGGCCTGTTTTATTAAAATATGTGATATTAAGAATATGAAAGTGGCTAGGGTACCATGTTATGGTACTAAGTACTCAGCACGCTTCCTACTTCTACAAAGAATATGAAAAGGTCATTAGTAACATGAGAATATGATAAGAATGTGAACTCTGGCATATTTATGCATATCATCATTATATGGGGCATATGGGTTTGTTTGAAAGGGGAAGTGAATGTGGTGACTTAAGACCACGAACACGGTGACCTAAGACCGTGATATCTGAAAGTGGTGACCTAAGACCACAGAAATCTGAAAGTGGTGACCTAAGACCACGATGAATCTGAACGTGGTGACCTAAGACCACAAATGCGGTGACCTAAGACCGCGATATGGAGTGTAGCGGAAGGAGGGTCGACTTAGTAGTCCCCACGGTGTACAAAAGGTTGGTACGCGGGGAGTGTAGCGGATGGCTTATTAGGTTTGGGTTTGGTAATGCATCATAATTTGTATGCTATGATATGAATGCGTAACATTTGTATGCCTGATTCTATTTTGATTTAGTGTTTGTGTACACATTGAGTCTGTTTGACTCACCCCGTTGGGGAATATTTTTCAGTGTGATGATCGGTGATGGACCGGGACGGCAGAACTTGTCCGCCATGCTCAACATGAAGTTTTTATTTTATGAACTACTATTTCTATTTAAGTACTTGAATTACTTGGAAAATATTTGATGTAATAAGGCCATAAGGCCATAGTTGAATTGTTTTCCATTTATTTCTATTTATTATGATTATGAGTTTTACCTATTAAAGTTTAAGTAAAATTTTTAATATAAAGAATTGAATTCGTTTTCAACACAAGCCCAACCCAAAACAATTTTTTCAAAAACGCACAAGTTTTCTCTAGCTAACGAAAGAATTTTGAAACCGGTTTACTTGAGGAACATACCAAACCTGGGCAAATCTCGTGGGCCGGGTTTGGGGTGTTTCAGTTTGGTATCAGAGCCCAATTTTAAAACTCTCGGCCTGTGGGCCAAGGCCCAAAGCGTTTTCAAAGCGAGCCCAAATGAGTTTTTTTTTTGAAAATATTTTATGAAACAAGCAGGTTTTCTGGCATGGCACCTAAAGTCTCCGACCTGCAGTCCACCAGGTACGTACCCCTAACTATTTGTGTGATTATGTGTAATGAATATTAGAAGGGTAGAAAAGGAATGGAACGTAGAATAGCATGATAGGAACTTGAACCCTAGGACTAGTCTACTCAAACACAAACACATAAGACGTAAGGAACGTTAAACAAACCCATGGCTAAGTCACTAAGTTAGGGTGTTGTAACCCCATGCGCATGTCTAGGATTGGATCCTAAGAGCTCGGTATTTAAGCGATCCCTAGTGACTCACCTCCTCTTCGCAGAATCCTACCCGTGCGTAGCTTCTGGTTCACCCCTAACCCGAGGGCTCGGTAGGTGTGGCAACCTCTCGTGCGCATGTCTAGGAATGGTTTCGATGGGAGCTTGGTAATTAAGCGATCCGCGTGACTCACCTCCTCTCCACTCGAATCCTGCCTCAGTGCGTAGCTTTGGTTCACCCCGACCAAGAGGACTCGGTCATAGGCTAAACACAATAACAAAAACCCGAAGGGAATTAGCCGTGTTTTTATAAAAACAACAAAACCCTAGTTTTAGAACTCTTAAAACTTTCTTCTAAATTCATGAAAACCATCTTTACAAAATTTTCTGAAAGATTTCTGATTTATACAAAAATGCCCCTAGTGGTAAAATTACCAAAATACCCTTGGTTTATAAAATGACCAACTACCCAACAGTTTTGCCAAAATTTCATTATTTTATCAATGTTCAAAAACCCTAATTTG
Source organism: Gossypium sturtianum (assembly GCA_025698515.1). Taxonomy (NCBI): domain Eukaryota; kingdom Viridiplantae; phylum Streptophyta; class Magnoliopsida; order Malvales; family Malvaceae; genus Gossypium; species Gossypium sturtianum. Next base: position 50,008,845 of record CM046951.1, on the reverse strand, counting down.
CAAATTATCAAAAATACCTTAAATTTTGGAAATTTCAAAATTGCCCCTAACTTATAAAATTACCAAAATGACCCTGATTTTCAAAATTTTTGCAACATCACCGTTTTGAAAAGTACAATTCTCAAAAAGAACCCTCAAAGTTTTGCAACCTTTGAAATATCCCTGATTTATAAGATTTTACAAATTTACCCCGGCTTGGAAAAAAAATCACCAAAATACCCCCGAGGTCCAAAATCACCGAAATACCCCTGGATTTTAAAATTTTTCAAAATACCCCAGAAATTTAAAAATACCAAAATACTTTGTGACAAAATCACCAAGGAACTTTTTCCTTTTGAAAAATTATGAAAATACCCTGTAGGGACGAGATTCACGAAAATAACCTGGGTAGTGGAAGGAAAAAACAATAACAATGAAAACTACAACCTTTCTCTCTCAATGAACGAGAGTTCATGATTGTTTGATGGATGTATGGATGAATGAATGGAAAGATCGTGTGCATACGAAAGAACCACTCCTAAAACTATTTTCATAAAATTTCTTCGCGGGTAATCAAGTGAAACAAAGACTAATTCATAAAACTTCTTAATCGGATCACGACGTTAGAAATGAGCTCTAGAGGACGTGGTCGCCGTGGGACGAGGTAGAGGAAGGATGACGGTGTCGTAACCCGTTAGATCGGGTCAAGGGTCCGACAATGAGATACCACCGCCACCACCACCCCCACCGTTGGTGTTGGAGCAGCAAGCTCGGACGGGGATGATCTTTGTGTCGCAGTCGTGGCTGCGAGTGTTGGAGTTGGTGGCTGGTGCGAGGAAATTCGGGAACCCGTAAGTTCAGGCTGAGCGGCTCGAGCTAATAGAGCCGAAATGTTTCGTGGGGTATCGGGTGTGGCACCCGGGCTCACCGAGTAATCGTTGGTTGGAAACAGAGTGCATCATGGATGAGCTTGACTTGACCCCGAGGAGAAGTTAAAGGAATGGTGGCACCGTTACGCGATGAAGCGTATCGATGGTGGTTGATTGTTCGGGATGGTGCCACGGTGAGGATCTGACACAGGAATATGTTAAAGAAGCATTTCGGAAGAAGTATGTGGGAACCAGTATACTTGATGAGCAAAGGAAGGCATTTCAGGGGTGGTTCAAGGAACAAGTCCGTGGCGAGTATGAGGCTAAATTCACGAGGTTGAGCCGATATGCTCGAGGAGTAGTGGCAACTGAGCATGAGCGCTGTGTCCATTTTGAGGACGGGCTAAGGGATGATCTGAGACTGTTGATAGCACCGCATCAGGAGCGGGAGTTTTCTGCTTTGGTAGAAAAGGCCAAGGTGGCTGAGGGAATCAAGGATTCTACAAAGCAGGCTATGGATAGGAATAGGCCCAAAAGAGGTTTTGGAACATCTGGAAAGGTTCATAAGAGGCCTAGAGTTGATGGGCCGCGAGGTCAGCAAGTTGGTTCAAAATGGCGGTATCGACCTTGTGATGTGTGTGGAAAGAAGCACTTAGGAGAGTGCTGGAAGAAAACAGGAGGATGTTTTAGATGTGGGTCCAAGGACCATGTGATCAAGGATTGTCCTAAGCAATCAGATGAAAGCCGACCAACAGCTCAGAATGTTAGTCAGACTGGTAGAGGAGGACCGCAGCCTCAACGAGGTCGTGGTTCGAGTAATAGAGGTAATGGTGCTGGCAGAGGCCGTGGAACACAAGGCAGAGGTGCTGCTAATGCTGAGGCAAGGCAACTAGGTTTGGTTTATGCGGTTCGCCAGAGGGAAGATGGAGACGCGCCGGACGTTATAACCGGTACGTTCTTTATTTTTGACAAGCCCTATTTTTCTCTAATTAATGTGGGCTCGACCTATTCCTATGTTGCATGTAGTGTAGTGGAAACACTAGGCCTAGACTCTGAACCTTCGATAGGCGCATTTGATCGTAGTAAGCCCATTAGGCCTAAGCGTAGTGGTGGATAAGATCTTTCGAATGTACCCCTAGAGATTCGGGGAGTGAACTTCGGGCTGACTTAATGGAACTACCTTTCGGGGAGTTTGAACTTATACTTGGAATAGATTGGCTAGTAGAGCACCGAGCCGTGTTGGATTGTGCGGCTAAATGAATGGAACTAAGGACCCCAGAGGATGAAGTAGTAGTAATGATCGGAGAGAGAAGAAACTACCTGTCCAACGTAGTTTCGGCGTTGAAGGCTGAGAAAATGGTTAAGAAAGGGTGCAAGGCGTTCTTAGCCTTCGTAAGTGCGTTAGGTGGAAAGGAAGAAGGTGTCAGTGGAGTTAGAACGGTGAAAGACTTTGAAGATGTATTTCCGGAGGAATTACTAGGAATACCCCCAGATAGGGAGGTGGAGTTTGGAATAGACTTACTACCGGGAACAGCTCCTGTGTCAATCGCTCCATACCGAATGGCGCCAAAGGAGTTAGTTGAGCTCAAGGCTCAAATCCAAGAGTTGTTGGATCGTGGGTTCATACGACCCAGTGTGTCTCCATGGGGAGCACCAGTTCTGTTTGTAAAGAAGAAGGACGGAACTATGCGTATGTGCATAGATTACCGTCAGTTAAATAAGCTGACCATCAAGAACAAGTATCCTTTGCCAAGGATCGATGACTTGTTCGATCAGCTGAAGGGGGCCGCAATATTCTCAAAGATAGACTTAAGGTCGGGATATCACCAGTTGAAGGTGAAGGAGGCAGATATCCATAAGACCGCTTTTAGGACAAGATACGGCCATTTTGAGTTTGTGGTGATGCCGTTTGGATTGACAAACGCTCCAGCCGCGTTCATGGATATGATGAACCGAGTTTTTCAACCCTACTTGGATAGGTTCGTCGTTGTGTTCATCGACGATATTTTGGTGTATTCTAAGTCTGAAGAGGAGCATGATGAACATCTCCGAGTGGTGCTACAAGTGTTAAGGGAGAAGAAGCTCTATGCCAAATTCAAAGAAGTGTGGATTTTGGCTTAAGGAGGTGGCATTCTTAGGGCATGTGGTATCCGCAGAAGGAATAAGAGTGGATCCTAAGAAGATCGAGCGTTGTTGGATTGGAAACCACCTAGGTCCGTGGTGAGATTTGAAGTTTCTTAGGTTTGGCAAAGCTATTACGTAAGGTTCAGTAGAAGGATTCTCGTCAATAGTGCGCGCTTTGACAAAGTTACTAAGGAAGGAAGTACCCTTTGAATGGTCTGATAAGCAATGTAAGAGCTTTGACAACCTTAAGAAGGTGTTGACGGAGGCTCGGTGTTAATTCAAATTTGGAGGCTGGGAAGGATTTTGTGGTGTACTGTGACGCTTCGCATATGGGATTAGGATGTGTGCTAATGCAAGAAGGAAAAGTAGTCGCTTATGCGTCTCGGTAACTAAGGCCTCATGAGGTTAACTACCCAACTCATGACTTGGAACTGGCAGCAGTGGTTTTCACCCTTAAGGTTTGGAGGCACTACCTCTATGGAGAAAGGTCAGTGATCTACACAGACCACAAGAGCCTTAAGTATCTGTTGACTCAGAAAGAGTTGAACTTGAGGCAACGAAGGTGGGTGGAGTTGTTGAAGGACTACGATCGCTCGATAGAATATCATCCGGGCAAGGCGAATGTGGTAGCTGATGCCCTAAGTCGAAAGGTTGTGTCGGATCTAAGGGCTATGTTCGCTCACTTAAGTTTGTATGATGATGGAAGCCTGTTGGCAGAGTTGCAAGTCAAGCCCACATGGCTGAAGGAGGTGAAAGAGGGACAGTTGGTTGATAAGGATCTAAGTGTTAAGTTACAACAAGTACGGAACGGAGAGTTAGAGGATTATAGTGTTAATGATGAGGGAGTATTGTGTTACAAAGGAAAAGTTTGTATGCCGAAGGACAAGGAGTTAAGACAAAGGATTCTTCGGGAGGCGCATAGTAGCCCTTATGCTATGCATCCCGGAGGCATTAAGCTGTACAGAGATCTAAGGGAACAATTTTGGTGGTCTGATCTTAAGCAAGAAGTGACTGAATTTGTGGGGAAATGTTTGACGTGTCAGCAAGTTAAGGCTGAACACCAAGTTCCATCAGGATTGCTTCAACCAATCGAGATTCCGCAATGGAAGTGGGAGAGAATTACCATGGATTTCGTTAGTGGGCTTCCCTTACGCCTACTAAGAAGGACTCGGTATGGGTGATAGTGGACCATTTGACTAAGTCCGCGCACTTCATCCCGGTAAGAGTTGACTATTCTCTTCAGAAGCTGGCTAAGTTATATGTGGCGGAAATTGTGAGGTTACATGGTGTACCAGTATCGATCATCTCCGATAGAGACCCAAGGTGTACGTCTCGGTTCTGGAGGGCACTTCATCAAGCTTTAGGCACTAAGTTGGACTTCACTATGGCTTTTCATCCACAATCAGACGGGCAGTCTGAACGAGTTATACAAGTGTTGGAGGATATGTTGAGAGGCTGTGTGATGGATTTCCGAGGAAGTTGGGAAGACTATTTGCCTTTAGCTGAGTTCGCCTACAACAACAGCTATCAGGCTAGCATTCGGATGGCACCATATGAAGCATTGTATGGTCGAAAGTGTAGAACTCCTACTTGTTGGACTGAGTTAGGAGAACGTCGAGTTTTGGGTCCAGAGTTAGTGGCCGAAACTGAAGAGAAGGTTGAGATGACTCGAGCAAGGTTAAAGGAAGCCTCTGATAGGCAGAAGTCATATGCAGACCTTAAGCGGAAGGAAATAGAGTTTGAAGTGGGAGACCAAGTGTTTCTGAAAGTCTCGCCTTGGAAAAAGGTAATGAGGTTCGGTCGCAAGGGGAAGTTAAGCCCAAGGTTTATAGGGCCCTATCGAGTACTGAAACGAGTTGGAGCAGTGGCATACCAATTGGAGTTGCCACCAGAGTTGCGGTAGATGCACGACGTATTCCATGTATCCATGCTACGTCGTTACCGATCGGATTCGTCTCATGTGGTACCTGTCGAAGAAGTAGAGCTAAGGCCAGACTTATCCTACGAGGAAGAGCCGATTCGGATATTGGAACGTGATGTGAAAGTGCTACGGAGGAAGTCAGTTCCTCTAGTCAAGGTGTTATGGTGCAATCATGGATCGGAAGAAGCTTCGTGGGAACCAGAAGAGGCAATGCAACAACAATACCCTCAATTATTTTAGTTAGAAAATTTCGAGGACGAAATTATTTTAAGGGGTAAATTGTAACATCCTGGAAAGGGCCTATGCATTTTCGGTTTAATTGTACGCAGTAACATGTTTTATGTACTAAGAATAAATTTTGAACAATTTTGGAAACCTTAAAATGTATGGAAATGTTAAGTTAAAAAAATGGAAAGTGAACATTTTTGGAAACTTGGAAATGGATGGAAATGATTTGGAAATGATTCAAAATGTGAAAGTGCACATTTCTGAAACTTGGAAATGTAAGAAAATGTCAAGTTTACTGAGCCGAACGAAAATTTTGGAAACTTAGAAATGACTTAGAAATGTCGAGTTTTAAAGTTTAAAAGAGGAAATTAAGGCAAGGTGGCCTTAAAAGAAAAAGTTTGTGAAATTTGACACACAAACAGGCTTGGAAAAGTGGCCCAAAGATGCCACTTAGGGCCTCTGGAAATGGCGCCACATGCAAGGTGTTGGGCACTGGTTCGAGTCACTTGGGAAGCAAATAAAAGAAGTTTTATTTTTGCTTCCGTAAGCTCGAGGTGGACGGCACAAGCCTTCTAGAAAGGAGGAGTTTTATTCTCTTTAATATTCGATTAATAAGGTGATAAATAAGGGATTTAATTTGGATTATTTTTGAAGAGATAATAAAGGATTATTCTCTAATTATTTTAAATTAAGAGATAAAGCTATCAAATAAAGAAGAGTGGTGGCCAAGTAAGGGATTCTGAGGAGCAGTTTCGGCTATAAAAGGAAGGAAATAGGGCTACTCATCAATTTTTCTTCCTCCTCCTCTCTCTGCCGAATTTTTGAGTGCTCTCCTCTCTTCTCTTCTCTTTTTCTTTTGTCAAGCCGAATCTATAGTCCACCATTGCCAAAATTCTCAAGTTTCCTTTCCTTATTTTCGTGGAAACCAAATACCCAAGAGAACCTCTAGTCGACTTCTCCATTAAATCCCAAAAGCCGAAACTTTATCATCTAGTCATCAAGGCCGATTCTTTAAGGGGCTTTTAACAAGGGTGCTACCGATTTCTTAAAAAGGGTAAGATCCAAAGTTTGGTTTCAATTCTTTTGTATTTTAAACCTATCTAAAATTTAGGGACTAATCTCTATTATGGATTTTGGCCGAGTTATGGAAGGGTGTTTTCGGGATTTAAGAAATTGTCAACTACAAGAAGGTATCTTTCGAAACTTCTAAGATCTAAGGTAAGTTATGAATACCATTCGCCATAAGCTATATTATTATGATTTAATGTTAGATTGGATCTAACATGGGTACAGAGGATTTTGACAAAGAATAAAGAAGCAAGGATCCATTCGATTGTAACACCCCAAACCCGCCTAAATGTTACGACCGAATCGGCATGTCACATGAAAGGAATGTCTAAAAAGCGTGCATTCGTTAAAAGCTCATATTCTTTATAGTTGTGGTGAGAAATCGAGTTTAAGTAATTTTGAATAAGAAATGGTTTATTATCATTTTAGGGAAATCCCATATTGATCATTTAATAACAAGCAATAAACAAATTGAAAGCTGAAACCAAATAAAATACCCAAGGCCTTATTACATAACAAAAACTCAAATAAAAATAAGTCCAAATAAAAGAAACGATCTTACGAGTGAACATATGTATGGCCTCCACGAGTCCACCTCACTCCCAAATCCGCGATCTAATGATTACCTCGCAAAATTTAACTAAGGGGTGAGTCATCGAGACTCGGTGTGTAAATCCCCATCCAACAGGCCCTTACACAATTTCAGATGAAAATATGCATATCATGCACCCAAACCTAGCCATCCAATGCTCCTTTCTCTACCCCGTGTGGTACCAAACCACTGGTGGTGCCAAACCACTGGTGACCCAAAGTCACGATATCCATAATTGTGGTGCCAAACCACTTTGGTGACCCAAAGTCACGAATAATCCAATGATGGGGCCAACCCATCGTGTGATACCAAATCACCGGCGTCAATCCCAGATAATCACCGTGGGGCCAACCCATCGTGGTGCTAAGCCATTGGGACGAGACGCTATGAGGTGCCAAACCTCTGGTGTCCCAAAGACACGAATGTGATACCAAATCACCGTGACCGGTCACGAATCCAATGATGGGGCCAACCCATCGTGTGATACCAAATCACCGGCGTCAATCCCAGATAATCAATCAGGGGGCCAACCCACTGTGGTGCTAAGCCACTGGGGCGAGACGCTGAGGTGCCAAACCTCCGTGACCCAAAGTCACAATAATCAATCTGTGGTACCAAACCACCGGTGGTGCCAAACCACCGTGTCCCAAAGACACGGATATCAATCTTCCCCCTCCTCTCATCATACCCATGCAATATGACATAATAATTCGTGTATGCAAGATGTCATGTATGCTAGACATATATCAAATATAAGTATAACATGAATTACCATCATAATCGATAGACATAAAACAACATAATCACCCTAATCAACCTCTAAGGGTATAACCGTAATTTTACCTACCAAGGGCATTTTCGTAATTTACCCACCAAGGGTATATTGGTAATTTACCCACCAAGGGCATTTTCATAATTTACCCTTCAAAGGTATTTCAAAGAATTTACCCACTAAGGGTATTTTCATAATATACCCTTCTTGAAGTATTTTGTAATTTACCCACCAAGGGTATTTTCGTAATTTCGTACCTGGAATGGCCTTTCCAAAGGCCTAGTGTCGCCCCGAGCGACCCAACTACCATTTCTGGTCGAAATGGACTATTGGGCCTAAAGCCCAATTTCGGCCCATTCGGGCCCACACGCTCGTGTGGCCCACCTAGCACAAATCTAGCCATGTATATAAGTTCCACCTAGTCTAGTTCACTATATACTACACAATCGCACAATTTACTCATAAGGGCCCACGAGCCCATTGGGCCCACTTCGGCCCATCGCGGCCCAAGTAGCCCCAACCCACAAGAATACTACTGATGGCCTCAACTATCGCGTCGAATCCCCACACGTGCGTTCGCACGCTCGTGTAACTACTATTGCCGTGATCGGCACTTCGGCATTTGCCGCTCTACAACTAGAGTAGAGAGTTACACACCGATAGGACTCGGTGTTAATCCGCGCCTCACGACCACTCCTGAGCCCAAACGCCTTCCAAGGTGTGTCAACCCTCCTCCCGAATGCTCTTTATATAGCTAGCTCTTCACCTTCCTTCTTTGTATCTTTCCGATGTGGGATCCCTTCGTCAAGAGAGTTTAAATTCAATGAAACTCTTCCCGTCTGCATCATAAAATAAATACTCCCTTGCTTCTCATGAGATTCGAACCTGTGCTCCTTTGCAACATAATCCACGCTGCTAGCCACTTGGCCACAAGCTCCTCTTGTGTCTTAAACCATGCGCAACTAAATATAAATCTATAGCCAAATTCTAAGGTCCAAGTAAAAAAGAAAACCAAAATGCAAAAGCCAAGACTTGAACCTTGGACCTCCTTCCTTCCCTGTGGCGTCAATCCCTTGCCTCTAAGTGGCGTCACTTTGCCACTACACCACACCTCCACTTGTGTCATTTTCCCCACATTTTATTCTTAAGGCCTACTCACCAACTTCCAGGTTTTTTTCCACCTAAAACCAAAATTTCCCCAAAGCTAATATTTGATCCCGACTTCATAGAAGCCCTCTAACCTTCCAAAATAACTTACCTAATAAGTCTAACTTGCATTAATGCCGTTCTCAAAATTTTAAAAACAAGGCCCATTGGGCCCAATCCTACTAGGCCCAATTTCGGGATGTTACAAATCTACCCTCCTTAAAGAAATTTTGTCCTCGAAATTTCCAACTACAGAAACATTCGCACCACCTAACCTACAACGCTATGCTCACGCCACACACTCGATTCCAATAACCCTAATGTACTTTTAACTAGAATTTAGAAATCCTACACATACAAAAAAAAAAAAAAAAACTAACCATTAAAGCGCACAAATATTTCAATGCGCAATCAACTCTATATCCGAACATCACATCCAACCCAAACACACAGAATAGATATTCAAAATACAAAGATATAACAAAGAAAAGTATCAGGAAACTTACAGTGCGGATTGGTGCCGGAGACTCGGGTGCCATATTTCAACAAAAAGAACAGATATATATATTTTTCTAAACCATTTTCCAAACCATCTTTTGAAAACATTTTTTGAACCCAAACCCACAAATGAGTTTTTGAACCTAGGCTCTGATACCATAATTGTAACACCCCAAACCCGGCCTAAATGTTACGACCGAATCTGGCATGTCACATGAAAGGAATGTCTAAAAACTGTGCATTCGTTAAAAAGCTCATATTCTTTATAGTTGTGGTGAGAAATCGAGTTTAAGTAATTTTGAATAAGAAATGGTTTATTATCATTTTAGGAAATCCCATATTGATCATTTAATAACAAGCAATAAACAAATTGAAAGTCAAACCAAATAAAATACCCAAGGCCTTATTACATAACAAAAACTCAAATAAAAATAAGTCCAAATAAAAGAAACGATCTTACGAGTGAACATATGTATGGCCTCCACGAGTCCACCTCAGCTCCCAAATCCGCGATCTAATGATTACCTGCAAAATTTAACTAAGGGGTGAGTCATCGAGACTCGGTGTGTAAATCCCCATCCAACAGTGCCCTTACACAATTTCGGATGAAAATATGCATATCATGCACCCAAACCTAGCCATCCAATGCTCCTTTCTCTACCCCGTGTGGTACCAAACCACTGGTGGTGCCAAACCACTGGTGACCCAAAGTCACGATATCCATAATTGTGGTGCCAAACCACTGGTGACCCAAAGTCACGAATAATCCAATGATGGGGCCAACCCATCGTGTGATACCAAATCACCGGGCGTCAATCCCAGTATAATCACCTGTGGGGCCAACCCATCAGTGGTGCTAAGCCACCGGGACGAGGCGCTATGAGGTGCCAAACCTCCGGTGTCCCAAAGACAAGAATGTGATACCAAATCACTGGTGACCGAAGTCACGAATCCAATGATGGGGCCAACCCATCGTGTGATACCAAATCACTGGCGTCAATCCCGTATAATCAACTGTGGGGCCAACCCACTGTGGTGCTAAGCCACTGGGACGAGACGCTGAGGTGCCAAACCTCTGTGACCCAAAGTCACAATAATCAATGCGTGGTACCAAACCACCGGGTGGTGCCAAACCACCGTGTCCCAAAGACACGGATATCAATCTTCCCCCTCCTCTCATCATACCCATGCAATATGACATAATAATTCGTGTATGCATGCGATGTCATGTATGCTAGACATATATCAAATATAAGTATAACATGAATTACCATCATAATCAGATAGACATAAAACAACATAATCACCCTAATCAACCTCTAAGGGTATAACCGTAATTTTACCTACCAAGGGCATTTTCGTAATTTACCCACCAAGGGTATATTGGTAATTTACCCACCAAGGGCATTATCATAATTTACCCTTCAGTGGTATTTCAAGAATTTACCTACTAAGGGTATTTTCATAATATACCCTTCAGGGGTATTTTGGTAATTTACCCACCAAGGGTATTTTCGTAATTTCGTACCTGGAATGGCCTTTCCAAAGGCCTAGTGTCGCCCCGAGCGACCCAACTACCATTTCTGGTCGAAATGGACTATTGGGCCTAAAGCCCAATTTCGCCCATTCGCCCACACGCGCTCGTGTGGCCCACCTAGCACAAATCTAGCCATGTATATAAGTTCCACCTAGTCTAGTTCACTATATACTACACAATCGCACAATTTACTCATAAGGGCCCACGGGCCCATTGGGCCCACTTCGGCCCATCGCGGCCCAAGTAGCCCCAACCCACAAGAATACTACTGATGGCCTCAACTATCGCGGCGAAGCCCCACACGCATGCGTTCGCACGCTCGTGTAACTACTATTGCCGCGTGATCGGCACTTCAAAGATTTGCCGCTCTACAACTAGAGTAGAGAGAGTTACACACCGATAGGACTCGTGTTAATCCGCGCCCCGACCACTCCCTCGAGCCCAAACGCCTTCCAAGGTGTGTCAACCCTCCTCCCGGAATGCTCTTTATATAGCTAGCTCTTCACCTTCCTTCTTTGTATCTTTCCGATGTGGGATCCTTCACAAGAGAGTTTAAATTCAATCAAACTCTTCCCGTCCGCATCATAAAATAAATACTCCCTTGCTTCTCATGAGATTCGAACCTGTGCTCCCTTACAACATAATCCACGCCGCTAGCCACTTGGCCACAAGCTCCTCTTGTGTCTTAAACCATGCGCAACTAAATATAAATCTATAGCCAAATTCTGAGGTCCAAGTAAAAAAGAAAACCAAAATGCAAAAGCCAAGACTTGAACCTTGGACCTCCTTCCTTCCCTGTGGCGTCAATCCCTTGCCTCTAAGTGGCGTCACTTTGCCACTACACCACACCTCCACTTGTGTCATTTTTCCCCACATTTTATTCTTAAGGCCTACCTGCCAACTTCCAGGGTTTTTTTTCCACCTAAAACCAAAATTTCCCCAAAGCTAATATTTGATCCCGGGACTTCATAGAAGCCCTCTAACCTTCCAAAATAACTTACCTAATAAGTCTAACTTGCATTAATGCCGTTCTCAAAAATTTTAAAAACAAGGCCCATTGGGCCCAATCCTACTAGGCCCAATTTCGGGATGTTACAAATCTACCCTCCTTAAAGAAATTTTGTCCTCGAAATTTCCAACTACAGGAACATTCGTACCACCTAACCTACAACGCTATGCTCACGCTGCGCACTCTGATTCCAATATCCCTAATGTACTTTTAACTAGAATTTAGAAATCCTACACATACAAAAAAAAAAAAAAAAAACTAACCATTAAAGCGCACAAATATTTCAGACGCAATCAACTCTATATCCGAACATCACATCCAACCCAAACACACAGAATAGATATTCAAAATACAAAGATATAACAAAGAAAAGTATCAGAAACTTACAATGCGGATTGGTGCCGAGACTCAAAAGTGCCATATTTCAACAAAAAGAATGAGATATATATATTTTTCTAAACCATTTTCCAAACCATCTTTTGAAAACATTTTTGAACCCAAACCCACACAGCCGAGTTTTTGAACCTAGGCTCGATACCATAATTGTAACACCCCAAACTCGGCCTAAATGTTACGACCGAATCTGGCATGTCACATGAAAGGAATGTCTAAAAACTGTGGATTCGTTAAAAAGCTCATATTCTTTATAGTTGTGGTGAGAAATCGAGTTTAAGTAATTTTGAATAAGAAATGGTTTATTATCATTTTAGGAAATCCCATATTGATCATTTAATAACAAGCAATAAACAAATTGAAAGTGAAACCAAATAAAATACCCAAGGCCTTATTACATAACAAAAACTCAAATAAAAATAAGTCTAAATAAAAGAAACGATCTTACGAGTGAACATATGTATGGCCTCCACGAGTCCACCTCGGCTCCCAAATCCGCGATCTAATGATTACCTGCAAAATTTAACTAAGGGGTGAGTCATCGAGACTCGGTGTGTAAATCCCCATCCAACAGGCCCTTACACAATTTCGGATGAAAATATGCATATCATGCACCCAAACCTAGCCATCCAATGCTCCTTTCTCTACCGTGTGGTACCAAACCACCGGGTGGTGCCAAACCACCGGTGACCCAAAGTCACGATATCCATAATTGTGGTGCCAAACCACCGGTGACCCAAAGTCACGAATAATCCAATGATGGGGCCAACCCATCGTGTGATACCAAATCACCAAGCGCCAATCCCAGATAATCATCGGTGTGGGGCCAACCCACTGTGGTGCTAAGCCACCGGACGAGACGCGCTATGAGGTGCCAAACCTCCGGTGTCCCAAAGACACGAATGTGATACCAAATCACCGGTGACCGAAGTCACGAATCCAATGATGGGGCCAACCCATCGTGTGATACCAAATCATCGGCGTCAATCCCGTATAATCAATCGTGGGGCCAACCCACCGTGGTGCTAAGCCACCGGGACGAGACGCCGAGGTGCCAAACCTCTGGTGACCCAAAGTCACAATAATCAATCGTGGTACCAAACCACCGGTGGTGCCAAACCACCGGTGTCCCAAAGACACGGATATCAATCTTCCCCTCCTCTCATCATACCCATGCAATATGACATAATAATTCGTGTATGCAATTATGTCATGTATGCTAGACATATATCAAATATAAGTATAACATGAATTACCATCATAATCGGATAGACATAAAACAACATAATCACCCTAATCAACCTCTAAGGGTATAACAGTAATTTTACCTACCAAGGGCATTTTCATAATTTACCCACCAAGGGTATATTGGTAATTTACCCACCAAGGGCATTTTCATAATTTACCCTTGGTATTTATTTCAAGAATTTACCCACTAAGGGTATTTTCATAATATACCCTTCAGGGGTATTTTGGTAATTTACCCACCAAGGGTATTTTCGTAATTTCGTACCTGGAATGGCCTTTCCAAAGGCCTAGTGTCACCCCGAGCGACCCAACTACCATTTCTGGTCGAAATGGACTATTGGGCCTAAAGCCCAATTTCGGCCCATTCGGGCCCACACGCTCGTGTGGCCCACCTAGCACAAATCTAGCCATGTATATAAGTTCCACCTAGTCTAGTTCACTATATACTACACAATCGCACAATTTACTCATAAGGGCCCACGGGCCCATTGGGCCCACTTCGGCCCATCGCGGCCCAAGTAGCCCCAACCCACAAGAATACTACTGATGGCCTCAACTATCGCGTCGAAGCCCCACACGTGCGTTCGCACGCTCGTGTGGCTACTATTGCCGTGATCGGCACTTCGGCATTTGCCGCTCTACAACTAGAGTAGAGAGAGTTACACACCTGATAGGACTCTGGTGTTAATCCGCGCTCCGACCACTCCTGAGCCCAAACGCCTTCCAAGGTGTGTCAACCCTCCTCCTGGAATGCTCTTTATATAGCTAGCTCTTCACCTTCCTTCTTTGTATCTTTCCGATGTGGGATCCTTCGTCGAGTAGAGTTTAAATTCAATCAAAACTCTTCCCGTCCAGCACCAGTAAAATAAATACTCCTTGCTTCTCATGAGATTTGAACCTGTGCCCTTGCAACATAATCCACGCTGCGAGCCACTTGGCCACAAGCTCCTCTTGTGTCTTAAACCATGCGCAACTAAATATAAATCTATAGCCAAATTCTCGAGGTCCAAGTAAAAAGAAAACCAAAATGCAAAAGCCAAGACTTGAACCTTGGACCTCCTTCCTTCCCCAATGGCGTCAATCCCTTGCCTCTAAGTGGCGTCACTTTGCCACTACACCACACCTCCACTTGTGTCATTTTTCCCCACATTTTATTCTTAAGGCCTACCTGCCAACTTCCAGGGTTTTTTTTCCACCTAAAACCAAAATTTCCCCAAAGCTAATATTTGATCCCGGGACTTCATAGAAGCCCTCTAACCCTCCAAAATAACTTACCTAATAAGTCTAACTTGCATTAATGCCGTTCTCAAAAATTTTAAAAACAAGGCCCATTGGGCCCAATCCTACTAGGCCCAATTTCGGGATGTTACAGGGATTTAAGATTTGGAAGGTAAGAACAAAGGTAAATTCGGCCAAGGCCTATTTTAGTAGTAGATCTATTATTATGTGTTTTAAGCCGAAAACTAACCAATTTAAGGGATTTAGTGACTAGCCAATTTCAAAGGGGAAAAATACGAGTTTCTGGGATTTGATTAAATCATCAAATCGACACCAAGGTAAGCTTTAAGAATACAAATCCTACTAGGATTTGGTTTTCTAGCCGAATAGGTTTTGTGCTAAATAGTAAGTGATTAATCAATTGTAGGAACTTGAGATCTAAGGCGATGGATCGATTTCTGGATTTCAAGAAGTGGTTAAGCAAATCGTGTGTACCCCACTACTTCTTAATATGTTTCATGGCCTGTTTTATTAAAATATGTGATATTAAGAATATGAAAGTGGCTAGGGTACCATGTTATGGTACTAAGTACTCGAGTGCACGTTTCCTACTTCTACAAAGAATATGAAAAAGGTCATTAGTAACATGAGAATATGATAAGAATGTGAACTCTGGCATATTTATGCATATCATCATTATATGGGGCATATGGGTTTGTTTGAAAGGGGAAGTGAATGTGGTGACTTAAGACCACGAACACGGTGACCTAAGACCTTGATATCTGAAAGTGGTGACCTAAGAGCACGATGTCTGAAAGTGGTGACCTAAGACCACGATGAATCGAACGTGGTGACCTAAGACCACAAATGCGGTGACCTAAGACCGCGATATGGAGTGTAGCGGAAGGAGGGTCGACTTAGTAGTCCCCAAGGTGTACAGAGGTTGAGTGGGGAGTGTAGCGGATGGCTTATTAGGTTTGGGTTTGGGAATGCATCATAATTTGTATGCTATGATATGAATGCGTAACATTTGTATGCCTGATTCTATTTTGATTTAGTGTTTGTGTACACATTGAGTCTGTTTGACTCACCCCATTGGGGAATATTTTTCAGGTGATGATCAGTGATGGACCAGGACGGCAGAACTTGTGGTGGCCATGCTCAACATGAAGTTTTTATTTTATGAACTACTATTTCTATTTAAGTACTTGAATTACTTGGAAATTATTTGATGTAATAAGGCCATAAGGCCATAGTTGAATTGTTTTCCATTTATTTCTATTTATTATGATTATGAGTTTTACCTATTAAAGTTTAAGTAAAATTTTTAATATAAAGAATTGAATTCGTTTTCAACACAAGCCCAACCCAAAACAATTTTTTCCAAAACGCACAAGTTTTCTCTAGCTAACGAAAGAATTTTGAAACCAGTTTACTTGAGGAACATACCAAACCTGGGCAAATCTCGTGGGCCGGGTTTGGGGTGTTTCAGCCCCGTTACAACCCTAACAAATACCTTTTGATTTGTGTTTCATCTCATATTTCAGTGGTGGAGATTTGATTTTCATGCAAGCCTATGGGATAAACTCTTCATGTTTGACCTTTGAGTGCCTAAATTTTGAACCTTAAACACTTTGAGTGATTTGAGTGAATCTTTAGTGAGGATGTCAATCCTTGACAATTTCGAATCAGAGGTAATTATTTAGATGAAGGGAAACACCTATGTTTTGTGCTACAAAATATAAGGCTTATAATGTTTGAATTTTTAGGACACTTTGAGTTGAATTATCCATGTATAAATTATCCCTGAATTATGATGAGACACTATGAATGACTATTATGAATTATAGGAAGTTCGTTTTAATTGTAAGTTGAGAATTTTGCTTGAAAACAAGCAAAAGCTTAAGTGTGGGGGTATTTGATAAACCGAAATAGTAACATATTTTAATCCCACATTTAGTATGCTTTTGGATGAATTATCCCTTGATTTATGTAAAAAGGTGCTCTTAATCCTTTCTTTTCATGTCTTATACTCGTGAAAGCACCCAAGGATAAAAAGAACGCAGAAACGGGCTCAAAACGAACCAAAACGGGCCAAAGAGAGAAATCGACACGGCACGGACTTGGACCCACACGGCCGTGCCAAGTCAATCATCTAGAACACGGTCTAAGCCCGACTCACACGGCCGTGTCTCATTAAAGAAATCAACACGGCCGCCACGATTCACACGGGCGTGCGCCATGGCCGTGCCTCTGCGTGGAGAAGAGCAATTTCATTCGGAAAGGATACTTAGGGAGAAAGAAACGTATTTCAAAAGCCTATAAATACACCTAAGTATGACCTAAAGGGGGAGCCCAAAGCCATCGCCTCTAGGGCGTCGTGCTAGGCCGAGAAGGCGATTTGTAGGGATTCACTCGGTATAGCCGGTTGATCCATCTCAAGAAGCGAGAATTATACTCAAGACGGAGGATCTCTCTTTAATTCCTTCAGGGGTTTTAGGGATTTCTTATGTTTTGTTTTATCTTTTCTCTTGAGATGTCTTCCTTTATTGTTATGAACTAAACCCTTCTGATAATACAAGAAGGGATGAATCCTATGATGAATCTTGTTATTGTTTTCTCAATTATATGATAAATACTTAGTTTGTTCTTAATTATGTGAGCTTAATCCAAATTTAATGTGCTTAGGTGGAGGAGGAATAGACACTGCCTAAGAGTAGATCCAACATAATTAAGCGGAGTTGATCGCACGCCTAGAGATAGGGTGACGAGATTTTGCCGGATTAGGGTGAAACCTAATATGGGAATCCATAGATCGATATACTGCTATTCTAGGGGGTTATTATAAGAGAACGAGAGTTCCACTAATTAACCTAGGGTTAGACGTTATTTTCCTCGAGAGAGGGTTTAATATACGTTAGGGAGTCTTACGGATCAAACTAAGTGAATAAATCGTATGGTTCAATGTTAGATAACAAGTGAAGTCTAGGTGGATTCTTCCTGGGGTATCATCTAAATCAACTGAGTTTTTCCCAAGTTATTTTCCAAATTCATTCTTCTTTGTCTTAGAGTCTTTAGTTTAGTAGTTAATTAATTTAGATTAGATAGACAATCTCTCTTTATTTTTAGGCTAGATAATAAAAAGAAAGTTAGTATTAGTACTTTTAGTTCCTTTGGGTTCGATAATCTGGTATTGCCTAAGCTATACTACTGTTTGATAGGTGCACTTGCCTCAATCGTTGTCAGAGTTAGTTTCCAAGTTCGATCATTCTTTTTATAAATTTTAAAGCTCTGATTTACAGCGATCATCTAGATACTTAATTGAATTATTTTCAAAATTTGGTTGCTCTTTTTGTAAATATTTTCAAAAAGGCATCTAGAGTAAATGTTTTTAATTTGATTTAATAAATAAGATGATAATAACTAGTATATAATTATATTTATTATAATATATATTAATTATTATATATATTAATTATTATCAACTTTGCATAGAATTAGGATTAGTTTAAATTTGATCATATTTTATAGTTTTTGAATAAATTAATAACAAATAATAATTTAATATGTTTTATATTAATTATTAATTGTTGTTAACTTTGTGTAGAATTAGAACTTAGAATATTTTACCTATTAAATTGTTCTAAGAATTCTAATTAAACTCCTACCCTTTTTCCTATAAATTCCACCAACCTTCTCCATCATTCATCACTCATCAAACCTACCTTCATTCACCTATTCCACCATTAATCCTAGCATCCAAAACCACACGCAATAGCACCGCCCAGTAGCCACATTTATCCAGTAGCTCACGCACTTGGCGCACTTGATGCACCTGGCTAGCAGCTCACCCCGCACGTTGCTATTGCCACACGCACCTACCTCCATCGCACGCCACTGCTGCCTTGCACGCCCTGCTCCGCGCGCATTGTGCCGTCCCCAGCTCCAGCCCGCGTGTGCCAGTCCTACTGCTTGCTCGACAGTGCTGCTTGTCTGCTGCCCGCGCATCTGCACACGCCAAGGCGTGCTGCTGCCATACCTTCCTAGTGTCGTGCGCATCATTGCACAACACGTCCACCCCACATTTAGCCAATAACCCTCCAACCGTCCCTAAATCGACCTCTTTTGATTTATATTTATTTTCTTTGAGTTCTTAATTTTTATATAAAGTTGGTAAGACAAATTTTTTCTCCTAAATTTCAATTTTATTTAATTATTTAATTTTCCAATTTATTGAATTATTAATATTTTATACTAATTAATTTTTTGAGAAAATATTTGTTCTATCTTATGATCAGGGTAATCATGCCTCGTAAAAGAACTCGTGCCTCTGCCCAAATTGACGAATTACAAAACAAATTCCACTTTGAAGAAGCCAAACCGAGATATGAAAGCATTTTCAAGAATCAACAGATGCACCCAGAAAAAGGCTTTATGCTAAAAGAAAGCAACTATATTGATTTCATGGCGCGCATTCGACAAATTTCTAAAGCTCTCAATTGGGAGTTGTTTTGTGAGAAAAAACCTAGTGCAGACGAAGAGTTAGTTCGTGAATTTTATGCAAATTTGACCTCAAGCGAATTGACGAAAGCTTCTGTCTGAGGAATTAAGGTACCAATAAGCTCAAACGCTATTAATGAATTCTTTGAATTACCTGATTTCGAAGACGACGGATATTCTTCCTTGATGAGAAATATTGAGGCTGAAAAATTACAAGAAATTCTCAAGGAACTTACAGTTCTAGGTTCTAAGTGGACTGTGTCAAAATAAGGAATTCATAATTTTCGTAGAGAATATTTGACATCTCTAGCGAAGGTATGTTCTATTTCATTCTGTTTAGCCTTATGCCTATTTCACACGAGACTACGATTTCATTAGAGGAATGGTCTTGTTGTACTCGATTTTAACTGTAAAGACCATTGATGTGGGAAAAATCATTCTAAGAGAAATGCAGAATTTTACCGTTAGACGTTCTGGCCCAGCTTACTTTCCTTTTACGAAGGTTATTGCCAAGGTACAATCACAGATTGGGACCTCTACCGAATATTGAGAGACTCTGTTCTTCATCAACGAATGGACATGTAACACCTCTAACCCGTATCCATCACCGAAATAGGGTTACAGAGCATTACTGGACTTATTACTTAAACAAACATACATTTCTCATACATTTTTCATATCCAAACAAAAGTCATTCACAATCAATCATATTGTCCCTAATACGAGCCTTCGAGGCCTAAAAGAAACATTAGAAGTGGTTCAGGAATAAACCGAGAAATCAAGGAAATTTTGGAAAAAAAAACATAAAAAATTTGCAAAGAATAGGGGACACATGCCCATGTGGCAAGGCCGTGTGTCTCACACGGCCAAAGACATGCCTGTGTCACAGGCCATGTGGACATTCGAAATGGGATTACATGGTCGTGTCCCAGCTCGTGTCCTACCCCGTGTAACTCAATGACTTGGGTCACACGACCAACCACACACCCATGTGACTAGCCCGTGTACCCTTCGAAATGGCCTCACACGTCTATTTGCCAGGCTGTGTGCTAGGTCGTGTGAAAATTGGAGGGTATACTGACTTATGCCACACGGCCAAGTCACACGCTCGTGTGCTGGGCCGTGTGGAGCTATTGACTTGGTTTCTAAATAAGTACCAGGGGACACACAGCTGTGTCACCTTGCTGTGTGTCACACACGGCTGAGACACACGCCCGTGTCTCTGCCTGTGTGGACAAAAATAGGCTATGTTTCAAGAAACATTTCTCACCCAAAATGATGTCAACCTAGGTTCAACAATGCACAAACAACCAATGCACAAATAGGCACTTATAACCAACCCATTTCAAGCCAAAATCATGTACTACCAATACCAACAACCAAAATGCTCATAAGCATACCAAATAGCTATTCAAATTCATACAAATTTCACATCCAAAAATCACCTAAATGATCAAACACACCTATTAGACTTTGTGCCTAAATCAACATGCATAAAACATTCTCAAACTCAACCATTTTGTTCTCAACATACCAATTCACAACAAGGCATTCACATAGCAATTAGAAGCCAAAAATCAAAGGCCATTTGCACATATATACATATCCAAGTATACCACAATAAGCCAAATCACATGGCTATACACATAACCAAAACATACACCATTTACAAGCCAAATTAATTGGCTATATACTTTACAAACATATAGGCCATATTAACCACAACACCTATACATGCCATATAACCAAGTACACAAATTCAAAAGTACCAAAACGACGGTTGGATAGTGTGATGAGATCTCCGATAACTCCCAATCTGAGCAAGCTTTGAAATCACTATAAAATACAGAGAAGTAAACCGAGTAAGCTATTAAGCTTAGTAAGTTCGTATAGCAATAAACTCAACTTACCGTATGAATACAATTTAAGTAATCAAACATATCATAATATAACTCATATTGATTCACAAACCTATCACATAGTCATTCACAAGGTTAGATATGAAAATCACAAGTTTCATAGGCTCAAAACTTATAAGATTCACATACATACCTGTTATAATACGTATCTGTAACACCCCTCACCCGTATTCAACACCGAAATAGGGTTACGAGGTATTGCCGATTCATTCACAACACATAAAGCATACGTTTATACAACATTAAGTATTCATTCTCATAAATCATTCCACACAATCACTTTGTCCCTTATAAGGACCTACGAGGCCTTAAACATGCTTTAAAAGTGATTCGGGACTAAACTGATATTATACAAAAATTCTGGACACTTAGAAATTTTTCATGTAAACAAGGGTCACACGCCCGTGTGAACAGGCCGTGTGCCTCACATGGCTAGTAGACACGCCCGTGTCTCAGGCCGTGTGAAAAACAGGGCATACATACTGACTTGGGTCACACGGCCGACCACACGCCCGTGTGTCTAGCCCGTGTACCCTTCAAAGTGGCTACACATGCCTGTATGCCAGGCCGTGTGTTAGGCCGTGCCAAAACTGTAGAGTATACTAACTTATGCAACATGGCCAAGTCACACCCCCGTGTGCTAGGCCATGTGCCATTTAGGGGGGATACTTACTTGTACCACACGGCCAATCACACGCCCGTGTGTGAGACCGTGTGGAGCATACTGACTTCAATTTAATTTCAACACCAGGGGACACACGACCGTGTAATTTGACTGTGTGTCACACACGGCTAAGACACACGCCCGTGTCTCTGCCCGTGTGGACAAAAATAGGCTATTTACCAAGCCATTTTGCCACCCCATTTGGTACAAACCTTCACCTACACATATGACACAAAAACACAGCAAAATAGGCAATCCATAACAACCAAATCAACCATAATTCTTACCATTTCATCTAACATTTCTTAGCCTAAACTTCAATCACAATCATCATCAATTTACCAACCATTTCCAAGTAACATTAAACACCTTACAAAATGACATTAGTTCATATCTAAAAACATTTACCAAACATACATCATTTTGTTCCAATTCACAAGCATAATACCAATTCCACAAACCTCATAATATAAGCCATAAGCACACTTATATATACATAATCAAAATAGCCAAATTAAGCCAAATCTCATGGCTATAAATACAAACAAAACATAACCATTCATAAGTCATCTTAAATGGCAATAAATGTAACATCCCTCACCTGTATTCACAGTTAGAATAGGGTTACGAGGTATTACCGATCAATCAACATCATTTAACATACATAATTTATTCATTTATGCATTCATACTCAAATGTCATTCAATTAAATTCATATTGTCCCTTATGAGGGCCTACGAGGCCTTAAACATGCTTTAGAAGTGGTTCAAGACTAAACCAATAACATAAGAAAATTTCGACTTCACTTAGAAATTTTTCAATCATATAAGGGTCACACGCCCGTGTGAACAAGCCGTGTGACTCACATGGCTAGTAGACACGCCCGTGTCTTAGGCCGTGTGAAAATAGGCATCATACTGACTTGCAACACACGGTCGAGGACACGCTCGTGTGCCAGGCCATGTGAAATCTGGAGAGTATACTGACTTGGGTCACACGGCCAACCACACGCCCGTGTGTCTAGCTCGTGTGCCTTACGAAATGGCCAAACAAGCCCATGTGCTAGGCCGTGTGCCATTTAGGGGGTATACTGACTTATACCACACGGCCAGTCACACGCCCGTGTGTGAGATCGTGTGGAGCATACTGACTTCACTTCAATATCAACACTAGGGGACACACGACCGTGTAGCATGACCGTGTGTCACACACGGCTGAGACACACGCCCCTGCCTCTGCCCGTGTGAAAAAAAAAATAGGCCATTTGTAAAGCCAATTTCCCACCCTTTTTGCACATACCTACACAAGCTCAAATGGCATCATTTTAAGACACAATTATGCAGCCAAAAGTTCATCAGCCAATACATAATCATACCATATTCATTTCGACTAAATTCAATACTCAATTCCATACCATTTACCTATTCAGATCATAATCCAAAACATACTAAAACAATATGCCATTACCAACAATTTCACCTGTCTTCTCTATGCATTTTTCTCAACATCTTATCATCTATTTTAAACCTCAAATCATACCAATTGACAACTAGCTAAATGAGCAACCATATAACCATCACAACATCCATGACAAACATGCCAAAATACAAGGCCATTTGTATACATCATATTTCACTTACCAAACTCATAAAATAAGCCAACCCAAATGGCCAAATACACACCAAAATTTACATCATTTATGAGCCAAATCTCATGGATAATATCATATCCCAAAACACATCAGCATATCACTAGCCAATACATGCCATATACCATATTTACATAGCATCAAAAGTACCAACAAGTTGATCGATAGTGTGACGGTGTTCCTGATGATCCCTGAGTCCGAGCTAGCTTCGATTATCTATAAAATAGGGAAAGAGCACCCAATGTAAGCTTTAAAGTGTAGTAAGCCATATACAAATAAAATTACTACATGAATCATAATCATTTCCATCAATAGGCAAACTATGAGTAAACACATGTAAGCTCACAAACCTTTTCCAATGTATACATATTCAATATCCTAAGTGAATTCATCAAATACTTTCCTTTTCAATACTTGTATGAATCTCGTATGTACTTGAGTCACTTAACTCGTTCACACATTCTTTCTCGACTTGACTTTGCCCGTTGAACCTTTTGGAATTGTTAAGGATACTCAGAAATCACATATAGCTCGTACAATACCATATCCCAGATATGGTCTTACATGTTATCACCTATCGATGCTGATAGCCCAGCTATGGTCTTACTCGAAATCAAATAACGATGCCAATGTCCCAGACATTGTCTTACACGTAATCACATAATGGTGCCAATGTCCCAAACAAGGTCTTACACATAATCACATCTTGTTAATCCTAATGTCATGAAATTCATATCCTATACTTTTCCTAAGGTTCGTACAGGACTTTCGGATATTGTAACCTTGTCGATTCTTGCTCGTATTTGATCATTCAACATTCATAGCAGTTCAATGACAATTAAACATATATAATTCAATTTAAATACATTTATTTGCATATGAACTTTGTAACAGTCCGGTTTAGACCCTAGTCAGAATAGTGGTTTCGAGACCAAAAATTTGAGTCAAAAAAATATAATAATATTATTTTCTGTGTTTGCAGTACGTGATTAAGAATGTGCGAAAGTTTCATGAGATAATTTATCTGTTTGTGTGCTTAATTTGATAAAAGGACTAAATCGCCTGAAATGTAAAAGTAGCCTACTATTTGATTGAGTGCCTAATTGATGTGTCTTTCTAAATGTGAGGTCCTTATGTTGTAAATGGACCAATTACATGGTTAATGGACATTTATGGCCAACCATTATGTGTTATATTATATTGTTATTAATGGTTAAATTTGTAAATTAGAAATTATGTTAAGTTAAATAAAATAAAACATAAAAGATGGCCATTCTCATCTTGTTAGCCGAAAATATCAAAGAAAAAAAGAAAGAAGAAAAGCTTTAAGGTTCGGCTAGCTATAAGCTTGATTAAGGTATGGATTTTGATCGATTTTTGATAATTTCTACGTTTTTGTAATCGTTGCTTCGAATACTTCAAAACCCATGTCTTAATTTGCTGAATTGATGATGATTTTGAAATGCTCCATTGATGATTTTGTAAGCTTTGTGACGTTAGTTGATGAAATATGAAATATACGTGTTAGATTAACATATTTTGTCTTTGGATTTTTGATGAAATTGAGTAATTTGGACTAAATTAAGAAAATAATATTTTGAGGAACTAAAATGTGAAATAAATGAAAAATATGGGCTGCTAGGGGCCTATAGAGAATTCGGCTAAGCATGGGTTGGATTGAATTATGTGTATTTTGTGACTTTGTGAAATAAGGACTAAAATGTCAAAATGTGAAAATATGAGGGCTAATTTGTAAATTGCCCTAAATGTGTGTTCCTGGATTGAATTGAATGAATTGGTGAATAAAAGAGTTAAATTTGAACATGTATAGATCAAGAACCGAAGAAATAGGATTTAGACCGCGGAAAGTCGAAAGTGATCGAATAGTAGAATCCGTCTATTTATCCGAATCCGAGGTAAGTCTATATACAAATAAATGCATTTGAATTGGCTTGTTATGTATCTATGAAATTTATTTGTGATGAATGAGTATGAAATGTTATACACATGGAAATCGAGGAAGTATCGACCGAGTGTCAATATCCGAAAAGTCCCATACGAACCTAGGAATAGATAGGATTTTATATGTCATGACATATGTTTCCGATATATGATATCGTGTAAGACCTCGTCTGGGACATTGGCATCGATTTGAGAGATATGTGTAAGACCATGTCTAGGACATTGGCATCGTATCTGATTTTGTGTAAGACCCTGTCTGGGACAGTGGCATCGATATTTGATTACATGTAAGACCACGTCTGGGACGTTGGCATTTTATGATTATTCTGAGTATTCTGAGTATCCTATTTGATTCTGAATGGTTCAACGGGCAAATTCCGAGAAATGAAAGATTATGTGGAATGTATAATCGAATCAGGTACATTTGAAATGTACACTTTGTATGAGTATCAAAGGTAAGTGTATATATGAACTTATCAAGGTGAAATATGTGCATAAATTTGATGAAATAAAATGTGATATATGCATGATTGTGTTATGAGCAAAAGTGATACTTTGAGTTATGAATTGTGGGTAAGAAATGGCTAAACAAATGAGCCAAAGAAAATGTTATGAATTTTGCAATTGAGAAACATTAATGATCTTGTATTAATATGATTATGTGCATTATATGTTAAGTTTATTTGTATATGGCTTACTAAGCTTTTGGAAGCTTACTCTATGTGTGTTTGCATTGTTTTATAGATCGTTAAAGCTACGAAAGGCTCGGGGATCATCATGGATCATCATCACACTATCTAATCACATTTTGGTATCTTATGATCATGTATATATTAAGTATGGCATGTATAGTCTAGTTGAAATGGATTATGTTTGAAATGTGTGTATAGTCATGTGATATGGCTAGATAATTGTATGTAATGTGAACGAGTGGTCATGATATATAATGCATATTTTGGTAAGGTTTGATGGCTATTGAGATGACCAAAATTATGATATGTTTATGAGGTAAAGTTGGTATCTTCTTTATGAGAAGATGTTATATTGTATAGGTAAGATTGTGGATGAAACTTGCTTATAAATGTTTGTGATCTAGTTGAGTTAAATGGCACATAAGATGGTATGTTGGTAATGTTCATGAATGGGTAGAAAAGATGTTCAATTTCGTATGTTTCGATTGCCATTGGTGTATGAAATGATGTTTGTATGTGCTTGTAGGTTTAGCCCATGTGTGGGTGCCAATTTGGCCTTAACAATGACCTATAATTGCCCACACGGTTGAGCACACGGGAGTGTGGCTCGACCGTGTCCTTCATGGTTGTATTTCAAAACAAGTCAGACTCGGCCATGGGTTGGACACACGGGCGTGTGACTGGCCGTGTGGTGCAAGTCAGTAGCGACCACGAGTGAGGCACACGAGTGTGTCCTCGACTGTGTGGACAAGTCAATATGTATGCCCTATTTTGCCACGGCTTAGACACACGGGTGTGTCTGAGGCCGTGTGAGGCACACGGCCTGACCACACGGGCGTGTGACCTCTGTAGCTTTGAAAAATTTTTATATTTTTGAAAATTTCGTATGTGTTCGGTTTAGTCCTGGCCCCTTTTTAAAGCATGTTTAAGGTCTCGAAGACCTTATTAAGGGACTATATGCTTGTATTCTGTTATGATTTGACGATGATATACTTTATGATACGATATGTTTGTAAAAGTTTCCGATTGTCCGGTAATGCCTCTTAACCCTAGACCAGCAATGGTTACGGGTTAGGGGTGTTGCATTTGATTGGCATCAGAGCTACGGTTTAGTCGATTCTAAGACTAACGTAGCATGTGAGAGTCTAGCTATACATGCCATATATACGAACTGTTATAGTGTGATGAATCCTGATGTATAAAATGTGTTTTCGTATAGTAAATGGATCCCGAAAGAGCTGTAGTTGACGATGTTGAAAGCAATGCGCCTGCTCCCGCTCAAGGGACAGCGCCATCTGATTCGAGACCGGCTACTAGCGGTCAGGAAGGAGAGGCTAAACAAGCCTTCTTCCAAATGATGAATGAGTCGTTCACTCAATACGTTAGAACAAATTCGGCTGTTTCAAAACCTCCGCCCCCACCCAATCCTCCTCAGACTTCTGTTGTACCTCCGGTTATGAATCTGAATCTGTTAAATAAGACTCCCGTCGACAAAATCCGTAAATATGGGGCCGAAGAGTTCAGGGCCATTAATGATGATGATGTTGAGAGAGCTGAGTTTTGGCTCGAGAACGCAATCCGAGTGTTTGATAAAATGTCATTGACCCCTGAAGAATGCATAAAATGTGTCATTTCCTTGTTACGAGATGCAGCTTATTAGGGGTGGAAGACTTTGATTTCTGTTGTTCCAAAAGAATGAATTACATGGGATTTCTTTCAGTCCGAGTTTCGGAAGAAATATATTAGCCAAAGATTTATAGATCAAAAGCGAAAAGAGTTTCTGGAATTGAAACAGGGTCGTATGACTGTCACTGAGTATGAACGAGAATTTGTGAGATTAAGTCAATATGCCCGGGAATGTGTTTCAACTGAAGTGATAATGTGTAAAAGGTTTGAAGACGGCCCAAATGAAGATATCCGTTTGCTAGTTGGGATTCTGGAAATAAAAGAATTTGTTGTGCTTGTTGAACGAGCATGTAAAGCTGAGGCACTCGGGAAAGATAAAAGAAAAGCTGAGTTTGAAGCTAGAGATGTGAGAAAAAGATTCTCAAGCAAATCATTTCAGTCTGCATCGAAGAAATTCAGAGATGAGCATAGCCGTTCAAAGGCTAATGTGGGACATTAGAACAGAGATCGAGCTAGATCGCAGTCGAACTTCAAAGCTCAAGCTACTTCGATGACTAGTGTGGGAAATGTTCGATCTGAATGACCTGAATGTAAGCATTGTGGAGAAAGACATCCGGGTAGTTGTAGATTGAATGATCGAGCCTGTTTCAGATGTGGATCACTAGATCATTTCATTCGAGATTGTCTTGAGTCTGTTGAACAAGAAATCGTAAAGAATCTGAAGTCAGATAATGCTTCAGCTAGAGGTAGACCTTCAAGAAATACAAGAAATGTCAGTGGTAGTCAGAGAACTAGGAGAGATACAGTCGCGAGATCTGAAGCTAGAGCGCCTGCCAGAGCGTATGCCATTCGAGCTCGTGAGGAAGCTTCGTCTCCAGATGTTATTACGGGTACATTTACTCATTATGATACTTCTGTGATTGCGTTGATAGATCTAGGGTCTACTCATTCGTATGTATGCATGAACTTAGTATCCAGTAAGACTTTGCCTGTAGAGTCTACTGAATTTGTTATTAGAGTATCAAACCCCTTAGGTAAAAGTGTCTTGGTTGACAAGGTATGTAAGAACTGTCCGTTGATATTTCGGGATATTTGTTTTCTGGCTGATCTGATGCTATTACCATTTGATGAATTTAATATAATTTTGGGTATGGATTGGTTAACATTACATGATGCTGTTGTGAACTGCAAACGAAAGACCATTTATTTAAGATGTCAGAATGATGAAATAGTTCGGATTGAATCTAATGATTTGAATGGATTACCATTTATTTAACTATGAAAGCTCATAGTCATGTGAAAAAGGGTTGCGAAGCCTATTTTTCTTATGTGATTGATTCGAGAGTGAATGAAAAGAAGGTTGAATCTGTGGCAGTTGTTTGTGAGTTTCCTGATGTATTTCCTAAAGAATTACCAGGATTGCCTCCGATACGGGAAGTTGAGTTTGGTATAGATTTAATGCCGGGAACGACTCCTATTTCGATATCTCCATACAGAATAGCACCAACAGAGTTGAAAGAGTTGAAGTTATAGTTACAAGAGTTGACCGATAGAGGATTTGCACGACTGAGTTTCTCACCTTCGGGTGCTCCCGTTATATTTGTGAAAAAGAAAGATGGCACGATGAGAATGTGTATTGATTACCGTCAGTTGAAAAAACTGAATATCAAGAAAAAATATCCTCTACCGAGAATTGATGATTTGTTCGATCAGCTGAAAGGAGCCACCATGTTTTCATAGATAGATCTGAGATCGGGGTATTATCAGTTGCGAGTAAAAGATTCAGACATTTTGAAAACTGCTTTCAGAACGAGGTACGGGCATTATGAGTTTTTTGTTATGCCTTTCGGACTAACCAATGCTCTTGCTGTCTTTATGGATTTAATGAACAGAATTTTCAAACCGTACTTAGATCAATTTGTTGTTGTATTCATTGATGACATTTTGATTTATTCGCGTGATGAAATTGAACATGCGGAACATCTGAGAATTGTGCTACAAACTCTGCGAGATAAGCAATTGTATGCAAAGTTCAGTAAATATGAATTCTGGTTGCGTGAAGTTAGTTTTCTGGGACATATTGTGTCAGAGTCTAGTATACGAGTTGATCTGAGCAAGATTTCAACTATTTTGGAGTGGAAGCCTCCAAGAAACGTGTCTGAAGTTCACAGTTTTTTGGGACTTGCTGGTTATTAGCAACAATTCGTAAAAGGCTTTTCGATGATTGCAACTCCGTTGACTAGATTGCTTCAGAAAGATGTGAGATTTGAATGGTCCGATAAATGTCAGAAAAGCTTTGATCAGTTGAAAGCCCTTTTGACTGAAGCTCCAGTTTTGGTACAGCCAGAATCGGGTAAAGAGTTTGTAATATATAGTGATGCTTCATTGAATGGACTGGGATGTGTTTTGATGCAGGAGGGCAAAGTTATAGCTTATGCCTTGAGACAATTGAAACCGCAAGAAAAGAATTATCCG
The DNA here is from genome assembly GCA_025698515.1 of Gossypium sturtianum. Classification (NCBI taxonomy): domain Eukaryota; kingdom Viridiplantae; phylum Streptophyta; class Magnoliopsida; order Malvales; family Malvaceae; genus Gossypium; species Gossypium sturtianum. The sequence goes on along the minus strand of CM046951.1, from coordinate 49,978,757 downwards.
ACACACGACCTTGAGCTAGCCGCAATTGTGTTTACTTTAATGATTTGGCATCACTATCTTTTTGGTGAAAAATGCCATGTGTTTTCGGATCATAAAAGTCTGAAATATTTAATGACTCAGAAAGACCTAAATTTGCGACAAAGACGATGGTTAGAGCTGTTGAAAGACTACGAGCTTGTGATACATTATCATCCGGGTAAAGCAAATGTTGTTGCTGATGCATTGAGTCAGAAATCCCTGTTTGTATTGCGTGCTATGAATGCTTATTTAGACTTGTTTGATGATGGTTCGGTTTTAGCTCAGTTGAAAGCAAAACCATTGTTTTTACAGCAAATATGTGATGCTCAGAAAGTTGATAATGAAATGTTAGCGAAACGAGCTCAGTGTGATTCGAACTCCGATTCTGAATTTTGAGTTGATGTTGATGATTGCTTGAGATTTCGAGATCGGATTTGTGTATCGAGAAACCCAGAGTTGATTCAGTTGATCTTGAATGAAGCACATAATAGTCGCTTATTTGTTCATCCGGGAAGTACAAAGATGTATCATGATTTGAAGCAACATTATTGGTTCTAGTATGAAACGAGACATCTCTGACTTTGTTTCGAAATGTTTAGTCTGTCAGCAAGTTAAAGCTGAACATCAAGTGCCATCTGGTTTATTACAACCGATAATGATTCCTGAGTGGAAATGCAATAGAGTAATGATGGATTTTGTTTCAGGGTTGCCTTTGACTCCGAGAAAGAGAGATGCAATTTGGGTTATAGTTGACAGAGTACGATCTAATTACTCACTTTATAAATTAGCTAAGCTATACATTTCCGATATTGTGAGATTGCACGGAGTGCCACTATCTATTGCATCTGACAGAGATCCGAGGTTTACTTCACGATTCTGGAAGAAACTACAAGAGGCCTTAGGTACTAAATTGCATTTTAGTACAGCTTTTCACCCGCAGACGGATGGTCAATCCGAGCGAATTATTCAGATTCTCTGGGATATGTTGAGATCTTGCATTCTTGAGTTTGATGGTACGTGGGAACAATATTTGCCATTGATTGAGTTTGCGTACAATAATAGTTTTTAGTCGAGCATCAAATTGGAACCTTATGAAGCTTTGTATGGGCGCAAATGTCAAACACCTCTGTATTGGTCTGAGCTCAGTGAAAGTAAGATACACGGGGTCGATTTGATCAAAGAAACTGAGCAGAAAGTAAAAGTGATCCGTAATAGTCTGAAAGCCGCATCAGATCGTCAGAAATCTTATGCAGATTTGAAACGGAAAGATATTGAATTTGAGATCGGTGACAAAGTGTTCTTTAAAGTATCTCCATGGAAGAAAGTACTGCGATTCAGACGTAAAGGCAAATTGAGTCCAAGGTTCATCGGACCGTATGAGATCATCGAACAAATTAGGCCTGTTGCATACAGATTGTTGTTGCCACCGGAACTAGAAAAGATTCATAATGTGTTTCATGTGTCAATGCTTCGGCGATACAGATCTGATCCCTCGCATGTGATTCCTCCGTTTGAAATTGTGATCCGATCCGATATGACTTATGAAGAAAAGCCAATTCGTATCTTAGCTCACAAGATAAAAGAATTGCGAAATAAAAAAATTCAGTTAGTGAAAGTATTGTGGCATCGACACGGAGTAGAAGAGGCTACGTAGGAGCTCAAAGATTCTATGAAACAACAATATTCGAATCTGTTTAACGGTAAGATTTTTGGGGACGAAAATCTTTAAGGGGGAGAATTGTAACAGTCCGGTTTAGACCCTAGTCAGAATAGTGGTTTCGGGACCACAAATCCGAGTCAGAAAAATCTTTTAATATTATTTTCTATGTTTGCAGTACATGATTAAGCATGTGTGAAAGTTTCGTGAGATAATTTATCTGTTTGTGTGCTTAATTTGAAAAAAAGGACTAAATCGCATGAAATGTAAAAGTAGCCTACTATTTGATTGAGTGCCTAATTGATGTGTCTTTCTAAATGTGAGGTCCTTATGTTGTAAATGGACCAATTACATGGTTAATGGACATTTATGGCCAACCACTATGTGTTATATTATATTGTTATTAAAGGTTAAATTTGTAAATTAGAAATTATGTTAAGTTAAATAAAATAAAACATAAAAGATGGCCATTCTCAGCTTGTTAGCTGAAAATATCAAAGAAAAAAAGAAAGAAGAAAAGCTTTAAGGTTCGGCTAGCTATAAGCTTGATTAAGGTATGGATTTTGATCAATTTTTGATAATTTCTACGGTTTTGTAATTGTTGCTTCGAATATTTCAAAACCCATGTCTTAATTTTGTGAATTGATGATGATTTTGAAATGTGTCATTGATGATTTTGTAAGCTTTGTGACGCTAGTTGATGAAATATGAAATATATGTGTTAGATTAACATATTTTGTCTTTGGATTTTTGATGAAATTGAGTAATTTGGACTAAATTGAGAAAATAATATTTTGAGGGACTAAAATGTGAAATAAATGAAAAATATGGGCTGCTAGGGGCCTATAGAGAATTCGGCTAAGCATGGGTTGAATTGAATTATGTGTATTTTGTGACTTTGTGAAATAAGGACTAAAATGTCAAAATATGAAAATATGAGGGCTAATTTGTAAATTACCCTAAATGTGTGTTCTTGGATTGAATTGAATGAATTGGTGAATAAAAGAGTTAAATTTGAATATGTATATATCAAGAACCGAAGAAAACAGATTTAGACGGCGGAAAGTCGAAAGTGATCGAATAATCGAATCCGTCTGTTTATCCGAATCCGAGGTAAGTCTATATACAAATAAATGTATTTTAATTGGCTTATTATGTATTTATGAAATTTATTTGTGATGAATAAGTACGAGATGTTATACACATGGAAATCGAGGAAGTATCGACCGAGTGTCAATATCTGAAAAGTCTCGTACGAACCTAGGAATAGATAGGATTTTATATGTCATGACATCTGTTTCCGATATATGATATTGTGTAAGACCTCGTCTAAGACATTGGCATCGATTTGAGAGATATGTGTAAGACCATGTCTGGGACATTGGCATCGTATCTGATTTCGTGTAAGACCCTGTCTAGGACAGTGGCATCGATATTTGATTACATGTAAGACCACGTCTGGGACGTTGGCATTGTATGATTATTCCGAGTATTCTGAGTATCATATTTGATTCCGAATGGTTCAACGGGAAATTCTGAGAAACGAAAGACTATGTGGAATGTATAATCGAATCAGGTTCGTTTGAAATGTACACTTTGTATGAGTATCAAAGGTAAGTGTATATATGAACTTATCAAGGTGAAATATGTGCATAAATTTGATGAAATAAAATGTGATATATGCATGATTGTGTTATGAGCAAAAGTGATACTTTGAGTTATGAATTGTGGGTAAGAAATGGCTAAACAAATGAGCCAAAGAAAATGTTATGAGTTTTGCAATTGAGAAACATTAATAAGCTTGTATTAATATGATTATGTGCATTATATGTTAAGTTTATTTGTATATGGCTTACTAAGCTTTTGAAAGCTTACTCTATGTGTGTTTGCATTGTTTTATAGATTGTTAAAGCTACGAAAAGCTCGGTGGTTGTCGTGGATCGTCATCACACTATCCAATCACATTTTGGTATCTTATGATCATGTATATATTAAGTATGGCATGTATAGTCTAGTTGAAATGGATTATGTTTGAAATATGTGTATAGTCATGTGATATGGCTTGATAATTTTATGTAATGTGAACCAGTGGTCATGATATATAATGCATATTTTGGTAAGGTTTGATGGCTATTGAGATGACCAAAATTATGATATGTTTATGAGGTAAAGTTGGTATCTTATTGTTGAGAAGATGTTATATTGTATAGGTAAGATTGTGGATGAAACTTGCTTAGAAATGTTTGTGATCTAGTTGAGTTAAATGGCACATAAGATGGTATGTTGGTAATGTTCATGAATGGGTGGAAAATATGTTCAATTTGGTATGTTTTGGTTGCCATTGGTGTACAAAATGATGTTTGTATGTGCTTGTAGGTTTAGCCCATGTGTGTGTAACACCCCCAAACCCGGCCCACTAGTCCTGACCGGATCCGGTATGTCACTGCGGAAAAACGTTTGAAAAATCTTTTGTCTTTGAAATAGACTTGAAAATTTGGTTAACTTTTGGAAAGTGTGTCCAGTAAAAATTATTTAATAATCTAAGCTTGATTTGAATTAAAACTTTATTACAAGTTGGTATGATATTAATCATTTATAAAAATATTTCTAAGTCTAGTATAAACTTCAACAATAATAAATAAAGTACTTTAAAACGAATGTAGCTCTTATTACATCCAATAAATGCCCAAACTGATAATATAAAATAATTAAATCAAATAAAACATCTACTGCATAAAATCTGCTTCTGCATGGGCCACCTTGTATCCACTCCAACCCGTCCACTAATCACGACTCTCCTGCGATGATGGATAAATAATTGGGTGAGCCACAATGACTCAGTGTGTAAGTTAACCACTGAAATCCACCCACATGCTTAGCCACATAATATCCCAATTATGAAATGCAACAAGTAATATATATCATTTTAACAATTACCACAATCTGGGCTTGGCCCACATTCAAATCATACTCAAATACTGGGCTTGGCCCATTTCTCAATAAACCACATATCATCTGGGCTTGGCCCATTTCCACGTATGTTCCCAAAACATACCTAACCACATGTCATATTGGGCTTGGCCCATTTCCATATTATTACAAAAATAATGCAACATGATTCCCAACCCAACCTAGGGTCCATCCGTTACACACCCCCTTATCCAGCCTACCACACACCAGGGGACTATCGAGTCACCCTCTCCTTTTCCCTCCAAAAAGGCAACCAATGCCATCCACGATGTAGCGTATAGCTAACATCAAACCACGATGGAGCACACAGCAATCCATCAAGCCACGATATGGCATAGAGCCGATATCAATCAAGGTAACCACGCGAACTAAATCGCAAAGATCCACAACGCGACCTCGATCACCGCTAATCCACGATGTAGCACGGTCGACATCAACCACGTACTCGAAGTACACCCGTACCTTCTTTTCATATCCCACCCATGCACATGCCACATAAAATATATGCATGCACATGCTTATTAATATCCATAAACATACTCATAAACAAATAATCACACTGCAATAGATCCGATACTAACCTGGTCATCGCTATACCCTTTAGGGGTATATATGGCACACTTATTACTGCACTTGTTAGTAAAACATATAACACATAAAACCCGGAAACAGTGGGTTAGTTACACACCTTATTACTAGGAGTTCTAGACTCTCGATCCTCGACACTATCGTCTAGCGAAACTACGGCTTTCTGCCTAACGTTTCTTGCTGTTGGCCCACACCCTGGTGGCCAATCTCGAACAATGAAACGGATCTCTTCTTGAACTTTGGGATGGGAGCTTTCCCTTGCCCACTTTGACCGGTATTCGCCTCCATCGAAAGTCACTTACTCGGATAAACGGGTTAAACCTCCAGGGTTATAAACTAAATGTTGAACCTTTACCAAATATTGCTTACCAAAATATCCTCGAATCCCGGAGAATTGATCTATGTTCCTAAATATCCTTGCTCCTCAAGGTGATTTGATTTCCAATCAAATCTCGGGACTCACTGAATGGTCCTTTTTGCAACCGACCACACCTAAAACGCATAAATGATTAGCCTTAATAGCCTTCGCTTTCGAATAATAAAAGAATAATTACAACATGGATCTTTACCACCACTTACCGAATCGACTACCAACGATTGAGGAGAAGAATCAAAGAGATCCACACCACACCTAGAATTCGGCCAAGGTGCAACTAATAAAAGAAGAGAAATTTCGGCTACCAAGGGATTAAAACAAAAGAATTATTTGGCTACAAAGGCCAAAGGAGAAATCGGCACACCAAGAGGGAGAGGCAAAAGACTTGATGAACAACTAGCACTCTACCCTCCCCTATTTATAGCATTCGGCCAACCCCCTTTGAAGTCTCCAAAATTTGGCCAACACTTCACTAATTCAATTCCATTTGAATACTCTACTAATAATCCAATAATTCTTTTAATCTTCATAATATCCTTGATTATCTCCTAAAAAAACTCATATCATCCTCCAATAAAAAAAAATGCTCATATTATCCCATTATTATTTAAAAAAAATAAATAATAATAATTCCACTTAATCTAATTAATAAATAATAAATAAAAATAATAAAAAAACATATTATCCTCTTCCAAAAAAAAAAGTCTTCTAGCCGTCCAACACTTCAATTTGCTGCCCAAAAGAAATAAAAATTCAAACTCCAAAATGCAGACTTCCTAGGCTCGAACTCAGGACCAAGCCGCTCCTTTCCCTAACGCCTGTGCCACTCGCCGGCAAATTTCGATTTTTATGCTAGAAACCCCAGCATTTTATTTTAAACCCTTTCTAATCGAGCCCATAACCACCAACAAAAATAAGAACGCTAAATCGCAGCCTCCAGCGCTCGAACCCGCGCCTTGCTCTCCTCAGCCGCTTAGTGCCGCACGCGCTAGCCATTCCACCAGCCCATCTTCCTTGTCCGAATCCTCGCTATATACCTTTAAGGCCTTACAAAGCCCAACGCCCAAAACGAAAAATAAAACGCCAAATGCTTCGCAGCCCTCGAAACCGCGACCTCTCCTCCTCCTCAAATACTAAGTAGCGCCCAAGAGCCACTTCTCCCGATTGGACTTTCATGTCCATCAACTTGGACATTTATTCTTAAGGCCTACTCACAAATGATCTCTCTTGACGCAAAAATAAAGCCAAAATTGCTGCCCCAAAGAACTCAACCCTTGCTCCCTTAGGCGTTACCTTCCAAAGCCCCCAAGCGCGCCTCCACGCCACTTTACCAATGCCTTTCTTGCGTCCCTAAACTCCACAATTTTATTTTTAAGGCCTTCCCGCCCAGTCTCTCTTTTTTTACACTAAAAATCTAAAATTTTCCAAAGTCTTCCCTTGCCTTCTAGGGTTCTCCAAACCCCTAAAAATTCCTTCAACATGACCATAAGCCTACTAATCGCCTCGAGCTATGCTCCAAGCGCATAACCCCTAAAACCAGGGTGTTACAATTCTACCCTCCTTAAAATAATTTCGTCCTCAAAATTACTTTACTAACAAACGTCCATACCACCTATCTTACCTCCTTATGCTTACGCTGCGCACTCTGATCTTACTAAGGCTATCGTACCTACACAATCTCTAAGTTCATGCAGATATCACATCCTTGGTTGGCTCTGACTAGAACCATTCCTTCCATGACTTGAACCACGACCCTGCGCTCGGCTTGAGGACAATTCTTAACTAAATGTGCCTTAGATCCGCACCAAAGCATTCTTTACTATTTCCCCAACACTCTCCTGTGTGAGGTCTTCCACATCGAACACAAGAACGATTCCGATCCATTGGTACAAGTGCATGCACAGATTCTCGATCTTTGGTCTTTTCTGGACATTACCAAACGATCTTTGACGGTCCAATATTTCTCTTATTCTCGCTCCTATTCTTTTCTCGGTTTTCTCTTATAGTCTTCTTAACCTCTTCAATGATCCGAGCTTTCTCCACTAGCACCGCGAAGTCTCTCTCCTCTGCGCGAGCAATCACCATTCGAAGTTCATCTCGCAATCCGTCTTCAAACCGGACGCACCTCTCATAATCAGTGGCCACAATTCCCTTAGCATACTGACTAAGTCGCACGAATTCCGCTTCGTACTCAGCTATCGACTTGCTTCCTTGTATTAGATTTAGAAACGCTTTCCTTTGCGAGTCCAAATAACTTGCTCCAACGTACTTTCCTTCAAACTTTTCCTTAAAGTACTCCCAATCCAATCGATCTGCCGGTACACCTTGTTTGACAGTGAGCCACCAACGATAAGCTTCGCGCTACAACGAAACAAAGACCCTTCGACTTTTCTTCATTGGTGCGGTCCAAATCGTCCATGATTCTTTCGATCGCTTCTAGCCAATACTCCGCTACGTTCGAGCTACTCCAGATATTCCTCTAAAGATCTCAGCTCCGTTCAATCTAAGCCTTTCCGACACCGACTTTCGAGTTCCATTTCCTCTACTAGCTCCTGCTACACGCTCTAAAATTCGCAACATGGCCCGCGACACTGCGTCATCTTCTTCTATCTGATCTTGCCCTTCTACGTCCACAGCTGGCGGCACTTCACTTTCTGACTCATGGTCAGACCTTACGGGTTCCGAAACTGCCATTCTACCTCTACCGCGTCCCCTAGAACTCATCTCTATCGTCGCGATTTAATCTGTTTAAAAAGTTTTATGCATTAGAAATTATTGTTTCACTATTTTATCCACAAGCAACTTTATGTAATGAAGTTTTCCGAGAGTAGTTCTTTCGAGCAATCAAGTTTCCTTCCCTACCCAGGGGTAATTTCGTCATTTTCCTACAGGGGTATTTTTTTTTTTTAGAAATTTTAAAACTAAGGACTTTAAAACAGTGAGGCAAATCCCTTTCGGGTTTTAATAATTGGTTTAGCCTATGAACAAGTCCTCTTGGTTAAGGTGAACCGTAGCTACGCACTGTAGGATTCCAGCGAAGAGGAGGTGAGTCACGAGGACCGCTTAAGTACCAAGCTCTTAGGATCCACTCCTGAGACATGCGCACAATGGTTACCACACCTTAACTCGTGACTTAATCACGGTGTTTGTTTGGTAGCTATAAGTTTTATGCATGTGTTTGAGTAGACTAGCCCTAGGGTTCAACAGATCCTAGTTCACTAATCTACGAGCCCAACTAAGCCCATAACAGTTCATATAACAATTTAACAAGTCTGAAGTACTTACCTGGTGGACTCGGGTTGAAGGAACAGGTGCCATGCCAGAAAACCTGAAATATTTCTTAAAAGCCCATTTTGAAAATGTTTTTGGGCCCAAAACCCTCAAAGCCGAGTTTTGAACTTGGCTCGATACTAATCAGAACACCCCAAACCCGCCCATAAGTCCCGACCGATCCGGTATGTCAACATGGAAAAAGCGTTTGAAAAATCTTTTGTCTTTGAAATAGACTTGAAAATTTGGTTAACTTTTGGAAAGTGTGTCCAGTAAAAATTATTTAATAATCTAAGCTTGATTTGAATTAAAACTTTATTACAAGTTGGTACGATATTAATCATTTATAAAAATATTTCTAAGTCTAGTATAAACTTCAACAATAATAAATAAAGTACTTTAAAACGAATGTAGCTCTTATTACATCCAATAAATGCCCAAACTGATAATATAAAATAATTAAATCAAATAAAACATCTACTGCATAAAATCTGCTTCTGCATGGGCCACCTTGTATCCACTCCAACCCGTCCACTAATCACGACTCTCCCGCGATGATGGATAAATAATTGGGTGAGCCACAATGACTCAAGTGTGTAAGTTAACCACCAAAATCCACCCACATGCTTAGCCACATAATATCCCAATTATGAAATGCAACAAGTAATATATATCATTTTAACAATTACCACAATGCGGGCTTGGCCCACATTCAAATCATACTCAAATCTGGGCTTGGCCCATTTCTCAATAAACCACATATCATCCGGCTTGGCCCATTTCCACGTATGTTCCCAAAACATACCTAACCACATGTCATATTGGGCTTGGCCCATTTCCATATTATTACAAAAATAATGCAACATGATTCCCAACCCAACCTAGGGTCCATCCGTTACACACCCCTTATCCAAATTACCACACACCGAGGGGACTATCGAGTCACCCTCTCCTTTTCCTCCAAAAAGGCAACCAATGCCATCCACGATGTAGCGTATAGCTAACATCAAACCACGATGGAGCACACAGCAATCCATCAAGCCACGATATGGCATAGAGCCGATATCAATCAAGGTAACCACGCGAACTAAATCGCAAAGATCCACAACGCGACCTCAGTCAGCGCCAATCCACGATGTAGCACGGTCGACATCAACCACGCACTCAAGTACACCCGTACCTTCTTTTCATATCCCACCCATGCACATGCCACATAAAATATATGCATGCACATGCTTATTAATATCCATAAACATACTCATAAACAAATAATCACACTGCAATAGATCCGATACTAACTCGGTCATCGCTATACCCTTTAGGGGTATATATGGCACACTTATTATCGCACTTGTTAGTAAAACATATAACACATAAAACCCTAAAGCAAAGTGGGTTAGTTACACACCTTATTACTAGGAGTTCTAGACTCTCGATCCTCGACACTATCGTCTAGCGAAACTACGGCTTTACGCTAACGTTTCTTCTTTGTTGGCCCACACCACGTGGCCAATCTCGAATGTGCAAAACGGATCTCTTCTTGAACTTTGGGATGGGAGCTTTCCCTTGCCCACTTTGACCGTATTCGCCTCCATCGAAAGTCACTTACTCGGATAAACGGGTTAAACCTCCAGGTTATAAACTAAATGTTGAACCTTTACCAAATATTGCTTACCAAAATATCCTCGAATCCTTTGAGAATTGATCTATGTTCCTAAATATCCTTGCTCCTCAAGGTGATTTGATTTCCAATCAAATCTCGGGACTCTGGAATGGTCCTTTTTGCAACCGACCACACCCTAAAACGCATAAATGATTAGCCTTAATAGCCTTCGGCTTTCGAATAATAAAAGAATAATTACAACATGGATCTTTACCACCACTTACCGAATCGACTACCAACGATTGAGGAGAAGAATCAAGAGATCCACACCACACCTAGAATTCGGCCAAGGTGCAACTAATAAAAGAGGAGAAATTTCGGCTACCAAGGGATTAAAACAAAAGAATTATTTGGCTACAAAGGCCAAAGGAGAAATCGGCACACCAAGAGGAGAGGCAAAAGACTTGATGAACAACTAGCACTCTACCCTCCCCTATTTATAGCATTCGCCAACCCCTTTGAAGTCTCCAAAATTTGGCCAACACTTCACTAATTCAATTCCATTTGAATACTCTACTAATAATCCAATAATTCTTTTAATCTTCATAATATCCTTGATTATCTCCTAAAAAAACTCATATCATCCTCCAATAAAAAAAAATGCTCATATTATCCCATTATTATTTAAAAAAATAAATAATAATAATTCCACTTAATCTAATTAATAAATAATAAATAAAAATAATAAAAAACATATTATCCTCTTCCAAAAAAAAAAAAGTCTTCTAGCCGTCCAACACTTCAATTTGCAGCCCAAAAAGAAATAAAAATTCAAACTCCAAAATGCAGCTTCCTAGGCTCGACACTCAGGACCAAGTGCTGCTCCTTTCCCCTAACGCCTGTGCCACTCGGCCAATTTCTGATTTTTATGCTAGAAACCCCAAAAGATTTTATTTTAAACCCTTTCTAATCGAGCCCATAACCACCAACAAAAATAAGAACGCTAACTGCAGCTCCAGGCGCTCGAACCCGCGCCTTGCTCTCCTCCAGCCGCTTAAGTGCCGCACGCTAGCCATTCCACCACCCCATCTTCCTTGTCCGAATCCTCGCTATATACCTTTAAGGCCTTACAAAGCCCAACGCCCAAAACGAAAAATAAAACGCCAAATGCTTCTGCAGGCCCTCGAAACCGCGACCTCTCCTCCCCTCCAGCGCCTAAGTAGCGCCCAAGAGCCACTTCTCCCGATTGGACTTTCATGTCCATCAACTTGGACATTTATTCTTAAGGCCTACTCAGCCCAGTCTCTTGACGCAAAAATAAAGCCAAAATTGCTGCCCCAAAGAACTCAACCCTTGCTCCCCTTAGGCGTTACCTTCCAAAGCCCCCAAGCGGCGCCTCCACGCCACTTTGCCAATGCCTTTCTTGCGTCCCTAAACTCCACAATTTTATTTTTAAGGCCTTCCCCTTGATCTCTCTTTTTTTACACTAAAAATCTAAAATTTTCCAAAGTCTTCCTTGCCTTCTAGGGTTCTCCAAACCCCCTAAAAATTCCTTCAACATGACCATAAGCCTACTAACTGCTCGAGCTACGCTCCAAGCGCATAACCCCTAAAACCAGGGTGTTACAGTGTGGGTGCCAATTTGGCCTTGAAAATGGCCTATAATTGCCCACACGGTTGAGCACACGGGCGTATGGCTCGACCGTGTCCTTCGTGGTTGTATTTCAAAACAAGTTAGACTCGACCACGGGCTGGACACACGGGCGTGTGACTGGTCGTGTGGTGCAAGTCAGTAGCGACCACGAGTGAGGCTCACAGGCGTGTCCTCGGCCGTGTGGACAAGTCAGTATGTATGCACTGTTTTGCCTCGGCTTACACACACGGGTGTGTCTGAGGCCGTGTGAGGCACACGGCTTGACCACACGGGCGTGTGACCTCTGTAGCTTTGAAAATTTTTTAAATTTCTGAAAATTTCGTATGTGTTCGGTTTAGTCCTGGCCCCTTTCTAAAGCATGTTTAAGGTCTCGAAGACCTCATTAAGGGACTATATGCTTGTATTCTGTTATGATTTGACGATGATATACTTTATGATATGATATGTTTGTAATAGTTTCCAATTGTCCGGTAATGCCTCTTAACCCTAGACCGGCAATGGTTACGGGTTAGGGGTGTTACAATTTTACCTTGTATTCGGGATAAACGGACTGGATAGACTATTCGATAACCTTTAATTTTCCCGATCTAAATCTAATTTCTTTCGTTCTTGATCTATATACATTCAAAATTAACTCATTTATTCATCAAATCATTCAATTCAGTTCACAAACACATATTTGGGTATTTTTACACTTTAGCCCCTAAATTTTCCTATTTTTACAATTTAGTCCCTATTTCACAAATACACAAAATTCATAAAATTTCATTAAACCCAAGCCTAGCCGAATTTCATATAGGTCCCTAGCAGCCCAACACTTTCATTTATTTCACATTTCAACCCCTCAATTTACTCTTTTCACAATTAAACCCGTAATAGACATTTTTACTCAAAATCACTTAACAAAACTTGTATAACTATCAACAAATATTCATTTTTCATCATAAAACATTCAAAAGATCAAGTATTCATCAATGGCACTTCACAAAATCATTAACAACTTAAAAAAATAAGGCATGGGCTTGCTAGAATACAAAGCAATGATCTCAAAAACGTAACAATCATAAAAAACAAAGCAAAGAACATACATTAATCAAACATTCAAATGACCGAACCCTAGCCCTCTTGTTTCTCAAGAAAATCGGTTGAAGATGATGAAATGAAGACCAATTTTGATTTTTTTACTTAATAATAAGCTTATTTTCTAATTTCTAATTTTAACCTTTAATTAAAAATATTTAAACCATCCATTTAATGCCCTTTTATGTCAAAATCCATTATCAATGGTCTAATAACATCATAAGGACCTTTCATTTAATAAACCATAGCAATTAAACACATTTAACAAGTAAAATGCAACTTTTGCATTTTACACGATTTAGTCCTTTTCTCAAATTGGGCAATAAAACAATAAAATTAGCTCACGAAATTTTCACACATATCAAATAACATGCTATAAACACAAAATAATATTAAAATAATTTTTTGACATCAGATTTGTGGTTTTGAAACCACTGTTCTGACTTATCTAAAACCGGGCTGTGACAGCTCTCCCCCCTTAGGGATTTTCATCTCCGAAAATCTTACCAGTGAATAGGTTAGGGTATTGATTTCTCATAGCATCATCGGGTTCCCACGTAGCTTCTTCAACCCCGTGTCGATGCCATAATACTATCACTAATGCAATTCTCTTATTTCTCAGCTCTTTGATCTCACGAGCTAGAATTCGAATTGGTTCTTCAGTAAATGACATATCTGATTGAATTTCAACCTCAGTCGAGGAAATGACATGTGAAGGGTCAGATTGGTATCGTCGAAGCATCGAAACATGAAATACATTATGTATTTTCTCTAACTCAGACGGTAAAGATAGTCGATAAGCAATTGGTCCAACTTGCTCGATAATCTCATACGGTCCGATGAATCGCGGACTTAATTTCCCTTTTCGACCAAACCGCAATATCTTTTTCCACGACGACACTTTCAGAAACACTCTCTCTCCGATCTGAAACTCAATATCTTTCCGTTTCAAGTCTGCGTAAGATTTTTGTTGATCTGATGCTGCTTTCAAACTATCGCGAATTACTTTCACTTTTTCTTTTGTTTCTCTGATCAGATCAACCCCGTGAATCTTATTCTCGCTAACCTCAGTCCAGTACAACGGTGTTCGACATTTACGACTGTATAAAGCTTCGTATGGTGCCATCTTTATACTTGATTGAAAGCTATTATTGTAACCAAATTCAATCAGTGTTAAATATTTCTCCCAGCTACCCCCAAACTCAAGAATGCAACAACGCAACATATCCTCAAGTATTTGAACAACTCGCTCGGATTGACCATCCGTCTGTGGGTGAAATGTAGTACTGAAATGTAACTTTGTACCCAATGCCTCTTGCAGTTTCTTCCAAAATCGTGAAGTGAATCTCGGATCTCTATCCGAAACAATAGAAGTAGGCACTCCATGCAATTTCAAAATTTCGGAAATATATAACTCAGCGAATCTATCGAGTGAATAGTCTGTACGCACCAGAATGAAATGTGCAGATTTCGTTAATCTGCCAACAACAACCTAGATTGCATCTTTCTTTCTCGGAGTTAAGGGCAAACCCGAAACAAAATCCATAGTTACTTTGTCCCATTTCCACTCAGGAATCATGATAGGCTGTAATAAACCTGATGGTACTTGATGCTCAACTTTGACTTGCTGACAAATCAAACATTTTGAAACAAATTCTGAGATATCCCGTTTCATGCTATGCCACCAATAAAATTATTTCAAGTCATTATACGTTTTCGTGCTTCCCAGGTGTACTGATAAACAATTACTATTTGCTCCGTTCAAAATCATCTGAATCAACTCTGAATTTCTCGGAACACATATTCGATCTCTGAATCTAAAACAATCATCGGAATCAACTTGAAACTCTGAATCAGAAATTGAATCACACTGAACCCGTTTTGCTTGCAGTTCATTATCAAACTTTTGAGCTTCATAAATCTGTTGTATAAAAAACGGTCTCACTTTCAACTCGGCTACTAACGAACCACTGTCAAACAAAGCCAAATGTATGTTCAAAGCACGTAAAGCAAACAAGGACTTTCGGCTCAAAGCATCAGCAACTACGTTAGCTTTCCCTGGATGATATTCAATTACCAAGTCATAGTCTTTTAACAATTCTAACCATCTCCGCTGTTGCAAATTCAAATCTCTCTTAGTCATCAAATATTTCAAGCTTTTGTGGTCAGTATAAATATCACATTTCTCACCAAACAAATAATGGTGCCAAATTTTCAACGCGAACACAATCGCAGCCAATTCTAGATCGTGTGTCGGATAATTCTTTTCATGTGGCTTCAACTGTCTCGAGGCATAAGATACAACTTTTCCTTCCTGCATCAAAACACAACCCAAGCCATTTAACGATGCATCACTAAAAATTATGAATTCTTTTCCCGACTCAAGCTGAACTAACACTGGAGCTTCAGTCAATAAAGCTTTTAACTGCTCGAAACTTTTATGGCATTTATCTAACCACTCGAACTTAACATCTTTTTGAAGCAACCTTGTCATCGGAGTTGCAATCATCGAAAAGCCTTTTACAAATCGTCTATAATATCCTGCTAGTCCCAAAAAACTGCGGACCTCAGAAATATTTCTCGGAGGCTTCCAATCTATAATCGCAGATATGTTACTCGGATCAACCCGGATACCATCAGCTGAAACAATATGTCCCAGAAATCCAACCTCTCGTAGCCAAAACTCACATTTGCTAAACTTTGCAAACAACTGTTTATCTCTCAAAGTTTGTAACACAATTCTCAAATGCTCGGCATGTTCAGATTCATCAAAGAGTAAATCAAGATATCATCAATAAACACAACTACGAATCGGTCTAAATACTGCCTGAAAATCCGGTTCATCAGGTCTATAAAAATAGCAGGTGCATTCGATAGTCCAAAAGGCATAACCAAAAATTCATAATGTCCATACCTTGTTCTAAATGCAGTTTTTGGCACATCGGAATCTTTAACTCGTAGTCACTTTATTCAGCTGTCTGTAGTCAATACACATTCTCATCGTGCCATCTTTATTTTTCACAAACAACACGGGAGCACCCCAAGGCGAAAAACTCGGTCTAGCAAAACCATTATCTGTCAACTCTTGCAACTGAGCTTTCAATTCTTTTAACTCTGTCGGGGCCATTCGGTACGGAGCTATCGATATCGGCGTTGTACCCGGTACTAATTCAATACCAAATTCAACTTCTCTGATAGGTGGTAAACTTGGTAACTCTTCGGGAAATACATCTGGATATTCACACACAACTGGTACTGATTCAATCTTTGCTTCGGTCACCTTTGTATCAAGTACATAAGCAAGGTAAGCTTTACACCTCTTTCTCACAAGTCTATGAGCTAACATAGACGAGATCACAACTAGCAAACTATTCAGATCATCAGATTCAATTCTAATAGTCTCATTATTATGATATTTTAGTTCAATTGTCTTTTTTCTACAATTCACTACAGCACCATGCATCGTTAACCAATCCATACCCAAAATCACATCAAATTCATCGAATGGAAACAACATCAAATTAGCTGGAAAATAGAAATCCCGGTGCATTAACGGACAATTCTTCCAGACTTTGTCAACCAAAACACATTTGCCTAAGGGGTTCGATACTCTAATCACAAATTCAGTAGACTCTACAGGCAAAGTCTTACTGGATACTAAATTCATGCATATATAAGAATGAGTTGATCCTGGATCTATCAATGCAATCACATTAGTATCATAGAGAGTGAAAGTACCGGTAATCACTTCTGGAAAGGATGCCTCCTCTCGTGCACGGATAGCATAAGCTCGGGCAGGTGCTCGTCCCTCAGACCTCACAGTAGAGTCTTTTTTCGCTCTCTGACTACCACTCACATTACCAGCATATCTGGGTGGTCTTCCTCTAACTGCAGTATTACTCGGCCTCATACTCTGAGCGTTATCTTTTTCAGCTAACTCTGGGCAATCTCTGATAAAATGATCTAACGATCTACATTTAAAACAAGCCCGATCATTCAATCTACAATCACCGAAATACCATTTTTCACACTGTCTACATTCGGGTTAATTTGGTTTCGCACTCCCGACACTAGCTATTGAGATAGCCGGAGCTTTAAAGCTCGAATGTTGCCTTTCACGATCTCTATTTGAATATCCCGCTAATGCATTAGAACGATTAAACGAGTCTCGAAATTTCTTCGATGAAGATTGATACGGCTTACTCATTGATCTTTTTCTCGAGTTCTTAGCTTTTGAATCTGCCTTTCTCTTTTCTTTACTAAGATCCTCGGCTTTACAAGCCCTCTCAACTAGAACGAAAAATTCTTTCAACTCTAGAATTCTGACTAGTAATTTTATATCTTCATTCAATCCATCTACAAATCGTTTGCACATGATTTCTTCAGTGGAAACATATTCCCGGGCATACTTGCTTAACCGTATGAATTATCTTTCATACTCAGTGACAGTCATCCGACCTTGTTTTAACTCCAGAAACTCTTTATGCTTTTGATCAAAAAATCTTTAACTGATGTACTTCTTTCGGAATTCGAATTGGAAAAACTCCCAAGTACCCCGTTCTCTAGGAACCACAGATATCAACGTTTTCCACCAATGGTATGCATTATCTCTCAGCAAAGATACAACACATTTGATACATTCATCACGAGTACAAGGCAATCCATCAAATACTCTGATTGTATTTTCGAGCCAAAACTCAGCTCTCTCCGCATCATCATCAACAGTAGCCTAAAACTCTTCAGCCCCATGTTTCTGAATCTTATCTATTGTCGGCTTGTTCAATCGTATCGGATCTGTAACTTGAGGAAAAATAGGGATTTGTTGAGGAACAGGTGGGGGTGGAGGTTGTTGAGCAGCCGGATTCGTTCGAATGAACTCCATAAACCATTCACTCATCATCTGGAAAAAGGCTTGTTTAGCCTCTCCCTCATGGCTACTAGATATAGCCCGAGAGTCAGATTGCGCTGCCCTTTGAGTAGGAGCGGGCGCTTTACTCTCTACATCGTTAGCTACAGCTCTTTCAGGATCTATTACTATACGAAAATAAAATTTAAGCTGTCAGGAATCATCACACTATCCCTGAGTATGTATATGGCATGTATAGCTAGACTCTCACACATGCTACGTTAGTCCTAGAATCGACTAAACCATAGCTCTGATACCAATAAATGTAACACCCATCAACTGTATTCATAGTCAGAATAGAGTTACAAGGTATTACCAATCAATCAACATCATTTAACATGCATAATTCATACATTTATGCATTCATACTCAAATGCCATTCAATCATATTCATATTGTCCCTTATGAGAGCATACAAGGCCTTAAACATGCTTTAGAAGTGGTTCGGGACTAAACCAATAACATACGAAAATTTTAGAAAACTTAGAAATTTTTCAATCATATAAGGGTCACACGCCCATGTGAACAGGTCGTGTGCCTAACACGGCTAGTAGACACGCCCGTGTCTTAGGCCGTGTGAAAACAGGGAATACATACTGACTTGCAACACACGACCGAGGACACGCCCGTGTGCCAGGCCGTGTGAAATGTGGAGAGTATACTGACTTGGGTCACACGGCCAACCACACGCCCGTGTGCCCTACGAAATGACCACACACGCCCATTTGCTAGGCCGTGTACAATTTAGAGGGTATACTGACTTATACCACACACGCCCGTTTGTGAGACCGTGTGAAGCATACTGACTTCACTTCAATATCAACACCAGGGGACACACGGCTGTGTAGCATTACCGTGTGTCACACACGGCTGAGACAAATGCCCGTGTCTCTACCCGTGTGGACAAAAATAGGCCATTTGTAAAGCCAATTTGCCACCCTTTTTGCACATACCTACATAAGCTCAAGTGTCATCATTTTAAGACACAATTATGCAGCCAAAAGTTCATTAACCAATACATAATCATACCATATTCATTTCAACTAAATTCAATACTCAATTCCATACCATTTACCTATTCAAATCATAATCCAAAACATACTAAAACAATATGCCATTACCAACAATTTCACCTATCTTTTCTTTGCATTTTTCTCATCATCTTATCATCTATTTTAAACCTCAAATCATACCAATTGACAACTAGCTAAATGAGCAACCATATAACCATCATAACATCCATGACAAACATGCCAAAATACAAGGCCATTTATATACATCATATTTCACTTACCAAACTCATAAAATAAGCCAACCCAAATGGCCAAATACATACCAACATTTACATCATTTATGAGCCAAATCTCATGGCTAATATCATATCCCAAAACACATCATCATATCACTAGCCTATACATGCCATATACCATATTTACATAGCATCAAAAGTACCAACAAGTTGATCGATAGTGTAACGGTGTTCCTGATGATCCCCGAGTCCGAGCTAGCTTCGATTATCTATAAAACAGGGAAAGAGCACGCAAAGTAAGCTTTAAAAGCTTTGTAAGCCATATACAAATAAAATTACCACATGAATCAACATCATTTCCATCAATAGGCAAACTATGAGTAAACACATTTAAGCTCACAAACCTTTCCCAATGTATACATATTCAATATCATAAGTGAATTCATCAAATACTTCCCTTTTCAGTACTTGTATGAATCTCAAATGCGCACTGAGTCACTTAACTCATTCACACATTCTTTCTCGACTTGACTTTGCCCGTTGAACCTTCTGGAATTGTTAAGGATCCTCAGAAATCACATATAGCTTGTACAATGCCATATCCTAGATATGGTCTTACATGTTATCACATATCGATGCCGATAGCCCAGCTATGGACTTACTCGAAATCAAATAACGATGCCAATGTCCCAGACATGATCTTACACGTAATCACATAATGATGCCAATGTCCCAGACATGGTCTTACACATAATCATATCTATTTAATCCTAATGTCATGACATACTTTTCCTAAGGTTCGTATGGGACTTTCTTTGATATTGTAACCTTATCGATTCTTGCTCGTATTTGATCATTCAACATTCATAGCAGTTGAATGACAATTAAATAGATATAATTCAATTTAAAGACATTTATTTGCATATGAACTTACCTTGTATTCGGGATAAACGGACTGGATCGACTATTCGATAACCTTTTATTTTCCCCAATCTAAATCTGATTTCTTTCGTTCTTGATCTATATACATTCAAAATTAACTCATTTATTCATCAAATCATTCAATTCAGTTCACAAACACATATTTGGGCATTTTTACACTTTAGCCCCTAAATTTCCATATTTTTAAAATTTAGTCCCTATTTCACAAATACACAAAATTCATGAAATTTCATTAAACCCAAGCCTAGCCGAATTTCATATAAGTCCCTAGCAGTCGAACACTTTCTTTTATTTCACATTTGAACCCCTCAATTTTCACTTTGCACAATTAAACCCCTAATAGGCATTTTTACTCAAAATCACTTAACAAAACTTGTATAACTATCAACAAATATTCATTTTTCATCATAAAACATTCAAAAGCTCAAGTATTCATCAATGGCACTTCACAAAAATCATTAAAAACTTCAAAAATTAAGGCATGGGCTAGCTAGAATATAAAGCAACGATCTCAAAAACGTAAAAATCATCAAAAACCGAGCAAAGAACATACCTTAATCAAACATTCAAATGACCGAACCCTAGCCCTCTTGTTTCTCAAGAAAATCGATTGAAGATGATGAAATGAAGACCAATTTTGATTTTGTTTTACTTAATAATAAGCTTATTTACTAATTTCCAATTTTAACCTTTAATTAAAAACATTTAAAGCATCCATTTAAAGCCATTTTATGTCAAAATCCATTATCAATGGTCTAATAACATCATAAGGGACTTTCATTTAATAAACCATAGCAATTAAACACATTTAACAAGTAAAATGCAACTCTTTCATTTTACACGATTTAGTCCTTTTCTCAAATTGGGCAATTAAATGATAAAATTAGCTCACGAAATTTTCACACATATAAAATAACATGCTATAAACACCAAAAATAATATTAAAATAATTTTTGACATCAGATTTGTGGTTCCAAAACCACTGTTTCGACTTAGCTAATACCGGGCTGTTACAATATTCACTTCCAAAACATAACCAAAATGACTCAAGCCTAAACATGCCATATACCATATATACACAATTCAAAAGTACCAAGTAGATGGTTGGATAGTGTGACGTAGACTCTGACGGTCCCCGAATCCGAGCTAGCTTTGGATCCACTATAAAACACGGGAAAAAAAACAAAGTAAGCTATAAAGCTTAGTAAGTTCGTACTAAATATACTCAACAATTCATAAAATACAAATCATCAATTTGAACAAGTTAATGTATACTTCATGATAATATCAAACCTTCCATAAGCTTATTCATATACTTATATTCAAAGTCATAACCTTTTCTATTTGATCTTCATACTTACATGTACATACCTGTACAAATTCATAACGAACTCATACCTTCTTGTAACACTGTAGAATACTCGATGTTTCGCACACTAAGTGCCATCGCATAGCCGAAGCTATTATAATTCTGTACACTAAGTGCCTTACTCGATGTTTCGCACACTAAGTGCCATCGCATAGCCGAAGCTATTATAATTCCGCACACTAAGTGCCTTACTCGATGTTTCGCACACTAAGTGCCAATCTCAATGTCTCGCACACTAAGTGCCAATCTCAATGTCTTGCACACTAAGTGCCAATCTCAATGTCTCGCACACTAAGTGCCACAATTAGCTGATTTATCGTCGAACATAAATGTAGTCCCATATATACAATTTATGCAATATCAAAGAATTAAAAAGCATAATTATAACAATGCTTATTGCATACGAACTTACCTCGGATGCTAAAATGGTGAATCGAGTCGATTAGTTGATAACTTTCGTTTTTTCTCAATCCTTATCTGAATTCTGTTTTTCTTGATCTAAATATATTCAAAAATAACTTATTCAATCATATATTCATTCAATTTAGTCCAAAACATACTTTAAGACACATTTACACTTTTGCCCCACATATTTCACATTTTTCACAATTTAGTCCATATTGCATAAAATCACAAATTCAAGCAATTTAGTCACCACCCATGCTAGCCAAATTTCTCTAGTACTCATATTAGCCCATATTTCTCATTTATTTCACATTTCAACCCCACATTTTCAACATTTCTCAATTTAGCCCCTAATTTGCATTTTCACAAAAAATCACTTTATAAAACTTGTGTAACTAACAAAAAACATTCAAAATCTATCATCAATCATCAAAAATCACACATATTAATCAATGGCAACATTCAAAATCTTTAACAATTTTTCAAATTAGTCCCTGGGCTAGCTAGAATAAGCTGCAACGATCTCAAAAATGTAGAAATCATTAAAAACAGGACAAAAATCGTACCTAATTGAGCATAAATAGCAAGGCTGAATGAAACCCTAAATGAAATATTTTCTTCTCTTAAAAATTCGATAGCAAGATGAAGATGAACACATTTAATTTGTTTGTTTTATTAATATTTAACTTATTATTCACTAAATTACCTTATTAACCTTTGTTATAAAACATTTAAAACACCTAAAATGTGTCCATAAAAGTCCAGTCACAATGTCAATGGTATATTTACCACATAAGGACCTTTAATTTAATATTCCATAGGTATTGAATACCTTTAGCTAATGGAACTCCACTTTTACACTTTACGCGATTTAGTCCTTTTTATCAAATTGACCATTTAAACGATAAAATTTCTTAATGAAATTTTCACACAATTACTCAATCATGCTGTAAACATTAAAATAATAATAAAATAAATATTTTGACCTCAGATTTGTGGTCCCAAAACCACTGTTTTGATTTGACTAAAATCGGGCTGTTACAGTATCAATCACCTATTCTTTCATACCATCAATATACTCGTTGAACCATTTGGAATAATATCAGATACTCGGGAATCTCGCACCCTAAGTACCAATACATGGTCGAAACCATCTCAATCTCATATCTCATATGTAAATGCTTATCTAGAGCTATCGTCGGGTCTACTCACACAAGCTGACGGTCAAGATGTAGCTACACGGTGCTGCTCACACAGGCTGACGAGTAACCGCAACACATGCCGGAAAACTCAGCCACCGGTAGAACGTACGAACCAGCACCCAAAACACAATAACCCCTAATGACATGTCATTTGTACCCTATCTATTCCTAAGGTTCAATCGGGATTTCACACGTCTCCAAATCTTTGTCGAATATTTACGTGAAGTCATATTTATCAATAATGCAATAATAAAGCATTTAAAAAACAATTACATTAATGTTTATTAACGTACGAACTTACCTCGAATTTATACGAAGAGAATCGAGCTATCAATCCACTATTTTGTTTTTCCCTCGATCTAATTCCGAACGTTGATTTTCTTGATCTATATATAATCAAATTTAACTTATTTAAATATCATTCTATTCAATTTAACCCAAAAATCATGTTTTGGCAAAATTACACTTTTGCCCCTTAAATTTTGAATTCTTTACAATTTAGTCCCTAGCTCACAAAAATACAAATTCATGCAATTTAATCCACACCCATGCTAGCCGAATTATATATATATATATCTATAACAGCTCATATTTTTCATTATTTCACACATTTCACCTTGAATTTTACACATTTTACAAATAAATCCCTAATTTACAATTTCAACCAAAATCACTTAACAAATGTTGTTTATCTAACAAAAACCATTTATTTTCTATCAATAAACATCAAAACACATCCCCATTCATCAATGGTAAAACCCTAGACTTTTAACAGTTTTGCAAATTAGTCCCTGGGCTAGCTAGATTAAGCTACAATGACTCCAAAAATATAGAAATCATTAAAAATAGGACGAAAAACGCACTTACATGCACTAGGTTAAGCTTGCCAATGCTCAACCCTAAAAAAATGGCTTCCCTCTTCTAATTTTTGGTTGAAGAATGAAGAAGAAAGATGATGTCTTTCTTTTCTTAATTTAATTTAAGCTGATTTCTTAATTTATATTTTTAACCTTTATAATTAACATGCATAACACTTAATTAAATGCCCATATTTGTCCACTCAAACAACCAATGGTCTAATTACCACATAAATCCCTTAACTATTTAAATTCATAGCCATTTAGTACCTTTAACTTATAGAACTCTAATTTTGTACTTTATGCTATTTAGTCCTTTTTATCGAATTGAGCATGAAAACGATTAAATTTCTTAACGAAATTTTCATACGACACTATTAACATGTTGTAGATATTAAAATAATAATAAAATAAATATTTTGACTTTGGATTTGTGGTACCGAAACCACTGTTTTGGTTTCACTAAAAACGGGCTGTTATAGAGCAAGGATCTAGAAGAAGAAGATCCCACAGAGATCGAACCAATGCAGTCAGCTGAAATCCTTAATAAGGCAGAACCAATGGAACCAAAGAAACTAAACTCGACATGACAACCTCAATGTAACACCCCAAACCCGGCCCATACAGTATGACCGGATCTGGCATGTCACGTGAAGAAGATGTGTAAAGAGCTTGTGATTCTTACTAAAATAGGCGTTACTTGGTTGTGTTTAAGCAAACAAGTTTTGGATGTAAATATTTGATAAAATACAACTATTTTTGAAAGATTGATTGATGAGTCGAAAATCGAGGTAGTGAACTTTAAAACCATGACTTTTAAAAATGACGTTCAAAATTTGAAAGAGAATCCGAGTTAAATTATTTGTACATATTTATTATGGAAACCGTTTATTAATCAATTTTGGAAAACCGTTATTTATGATTTTAGAAAAATCCCCATTTAAAATAATGCAAGAAAAATAATAAGTATGGCTAAACATAAAACCAAATAAAAATATCCCAGAGGCCTTATTACAACTTTAAAACCCGAAATAACAAAAGCAACGACATAATACGGAAAAGAAGTTTACTAAAGTCCGAAAATAACAATCCAAAAGTATGGCCTCCACCGAGTCATCCATGGCCCCAAGTCCTCGTCACTGAGTATTACCTACAAGGGTTAAGAAAAAGGGGGAGTGAGTTACAAGAACTCAGTGTATAATCCCCTTACCGTCATCCACTGGGCCTGAACCCATATAGCAATATCTTGGGCCTAAACCCATTTACATAACAATGTATAAATGAAATAAATATATATATGCAACCCAACCCATCCTAGTAATCCTTCCGCTACACACCACTCGTACCATCCCATCACACCTGTGGGGATCAAGTCAACCCACCCCGCCAAACACACCAATCGCAGGCAAGTTGCCTTTTATAATATATTTTGATTGTGGCCCAGCCACCGGAATCATAGTGAAACATAATAACAAACATTTTTTTAGCAATGCCACCGGGCTACGCTTCTCTTCAACATTTTTCCCATCCCATGCAAAATTATGTAAATGCAACATACATAATAAAGCATAATATCATTATATAAACAACAATCATTGATTCAGAGATTTATTACGGTAAATTGGCCAATTATAGAACTTTGTAAATCGGTTCACTAAAGCATTCTAGCAATTCGGCCCATAGGGGCATTTTAGTAAATCGGCCCGTAGGGGCATTTTCATAATTCGGCCCATAAGGGCATTTTCGTAATTCGGTAATTTTACCCACTAAGGATAATTCGGTAATCTCGCAACCCAGGGGTATTTCGGTAATTTACCCTCCAAGGGTATTTTGGTAATTTCGCAACCCAGACTTAACTACTAATGTGGGGCATAAAAAAATTGAAACTGTCCATTTGCGTCATTATGACTAAACTGACTATAACTCGAGTTAGGAAACTCGAAATTTAGTTCCATAAATTTTCCTTGAAACTAGACTCACATATTTTCTTACTAAAATTTTTCTAGAATTTTTGGCTTAGCCATTTAGTACAGTTTATTCATTAAAGTTTCCCTTGTTTTACTGACCAACGGTTCTGACCTCTCTTAACTTAAATTCAAATATCTCACTGTACAGTTTTCATATGTTGCTCCCACTTGTTCTATTGAAAATAGACTCACTAAGGAATCTATACATATAATTTTAACTCATAATTCACTTTGTACAATTTTAAATAATTTTTCGAAGACAGAACAGGGAACCACGAAGTCATTTAGAACCAGTCTCACTAAAATTAAAATATCACAGAATATAAAATCCCTCTTCCTACTCTGTTTATTTTATTTAAAAAATAGACACAGTAAGATTTAATTCTATATCTTATTCGCTTTCTAAGTCCCCTTCTCCTATTTTTCGTGATTTTTCAAAATCACGTCACTGCTGAAATCCAAAACTGTTTCATTGCAAACTATGGTTACCACTACGAACATACGCACGCCCGAGTGGTCACGGATGCCGGTTTCCAGTTTTCTTCGGTATTTCGACCGAATCACAGAACATTTCATGCAAACATTCAGAGAGGTATGAGATTACACACCATTTCAAACATGTATTCGGAAGGGTACGGGATTACACACCTGATTTGGATTTCCTAAAGAACCACTCTTCGTTGACCCTAGAACAATACCAACCAAAAGTTAGCCTCGGATTTTCAAAAGATTTCATACCCAACGTATTACTTACACTTGAATCACTTACCACTACGTGATCTCCCTCTACGGAGTCCCGATATTCAACCCCGCCTTCTGACTACCACCGCACGCTCCTTTACTGCCACTGATGTTAACGATCCTCACCCTTTGATTATCAAAAGAATCAGCAAAAGAGTGTTTCGGCTTAACTTAACTCAGAGAAAAGTCGAATGGAAGAGAAGATTCGGCACAATAGCAAAACGTAAGAACCACTATTCGGTTTTGGGACACACTACAATGGAAACCGAAAGATGAGAAGAATGGAATCAACCATTTGAAGATTTGGAGGGAAAAAGAAGTAGGGGTTTTGGCCAAGAAGAGATTTGCAAAGACACGGTTCAAGTTGTACTAGCTAGAATTGGATGAAAAGAGAGAAAAGATGAGTAGAAGGAACACTATAGAAGAAGAGGGGATTTCGGCAAGGAGGAAATGTAACCAAAAGAAACAAAATATTAGGTAAAGAAAAAGTGACCCAAAAATGTGAAAATACAAGGGAGAGCTAGAGAAATTCGGCTCCCCCCCCCCCAAAACCATGTGTCATCTCTTCCAAAAGATAAGTGTTGACCCCAAAATATTCTTTCGAAAACATCCACCTCATAATAGGCCAACATGTTCCCTTCTCTTACCTTTTTCCTTCATTTCTTTCCTTGTTTTTCCCTTGCTTTCCTCCTTACCATATCCTTAGTCTTCTTTCCCAAATTAAAAAGTCTTCCTTACCATAATAAAGCCATGGCCGACACATGGAATGTAGCACAAAAAAAAAAAAAAAAATTAATACAAAATTTGCAAAAGGTGGGTTTCAAACCTCAGACCATTAGTACACTCCACACGCCACTTTCCACCTTTACCAATAGGCTCCTTGTGCTAGCAAAATGCACACTTATTTCCTTAAGTCTTGATGCCACTTACCTTCTCTCCTTTAAGTGCTTAAACACAAAATTTACCTATAGCCTAACTTGAACCCGGAACTTCCTAGAAACCTCGTAACTTTCCAAAATCACCTTCCTATTAAGTCCAACTTGAAATAATGTCATTCTCTTGTTCTCAAAAATTTTAAACAATCCTACTCCCCAAGGCCCAATGGGTCCAATTATACTAGGCCCAAATTCGGGTCGTTACAATTCTACCCTCCTTAAAGAAATTTCGTCCTTGAAATTTCCAATCAACTACTAAACGCACCGCTCAAATCACACCCCTATGCTTTCGCTGCGCACTCTTATCTTAATAACACTAATGTACTTTTAACATAATCTTGAATCCTCTTTCACACAACCAAACATCTAACCACAGAAGCAAACAGTTATCTACCAATTATACCTAAAATTTTCTACATTCAATCATCACGCCCAACCAAAACATACCTGGCTTGATGGTGATGAAACAATCCCGAGCCTTATGCTCCTTAGACCCGCATCTCAAGCATGCTCCTGACCTCCTCCAGCATTCTCCCGGATGACGCCTTCTGCAATATTCGCAAGCCGAAAAATTTGGACGTGCCTTAACACGCTTTACGGAACGAGACTGCGACCCAAAAGAACTGCGATCTCTTTTCTTCTTACAGTCCATACACCCAACTCGAAGTGCTTCACTGATTCCTTTAACCTCCTCCAATACCTCCTTAACTATCTGAGTCAGCTCAACAACCCAAGCTCGATCATGAGATCTCGTCTCATCCAATGGTGATGCTGGCGCCTCCCTTTCGGGCACATGCCTCGGTGCCGAAAATCCAGTCCTAGCACCTCAGCCTCTATCACGGTCGCATCCACTATGTCCACGTCCTCTAGTGCTCATATTTGCTAAGTCGATTTAATCTGACTAAGAGTCTTATGAATCATTATGCTATTCAATGTTTATTAAACAATATTTTATGGAGTATAAGAAGTAAAGTTATTTTCGCAGAATGCATCCTAAAGTCTCAATCTCTATAATTTCAGCTCCTAAAGCTAAAAGTTCCAGAGTACGCCTACAGTCATACCACAATAATCATAAATTGAAAACATAAACTTACTTGACTTGGTGTCGGATACCCGTGGTGCCATACTTCCTTTAGAACATGCATTTTTAAATAAAAATTTTATACAGCTTTGGAAAACGCTTTTGAACCCAAACCACAGCCGAGTTTTGCAACCGGGCTCTGATACCATAAAATGTAACACCCTAAACCCGGCCCATGCGGTATGACCGGATCTGGCATGTCACGTGAAGAAGATGTGTAAAGAGCTTGTGATTCTTACTAAAATAGGCGTTACTTGGTTGTGTTTAAGTAAACAAGTTTTGGATGTAAATATTTGATAAAATACAGCTATTTTTGAAAGATTGATTGATGAGTCGAAAATCGAGGTAGTGAACTTTAAAACCATGACTTTTAAAAATGACGTTCAAAATTTGAAAGAGAATCCGAGTTAAATTATTTGTACATATTTATTATGAAAACCGTTTATTAATCAATTTCGAAAATCATTATTTATGATTTTAGAAAAATCCCCATTTAAAATAATGCAAGAAAAATAATAAGTATGGCTAAACATAAAACCAAATAAAAATATCCCAGAGGCCTTATTACAACTTTAAAACCCGAAATAATAAAAGCAACGAAATAATACGGAAAAGAAGTTTACTAAAGTCCGAAAATAAAAATCCAAAAGTATGGCCTCCACCGAGTTGTCCATGGCCACAAGTCCTCGTCACTGAGCATTACCTACAAGGGTTAAGAAAAAGGGGGAGTGAGTTACAAGAACTCAGTGTATAATCCCCTTACCGTCACCCACTGGGTCTGAACCCATATAGCAATATCTTGGGCCTAAACCCATTTACATAACAATGTATAAATGAAATAAATATATATATGCAACCCAACCCATCCTAGTAATCCTTCCGCTACACACCACCCGTACCATCCCATCACACCTGTGGGGATCAAGTCAATCCACCCCACCAAACACACCAATCACAGGCAAGTTGCCTTTTATAATATATTTTGATTGTGGCCCAGCCACCGGAATCATAGTGAAACATAATAACAAACATTTTTGTGGCAATGCCACCGGGCTACACTTCTCTTCAACATTTTTCCCATCCCATGCAAAATTATGTAAATGCAACATACATAATAAAGCATAATATCCATATATAAACAACAATCATTGATTCAGAGATTTATTACAGTAAATTGGCTAATTATAGAACTTTGTAAATCGGTTCACTAAAGCATTCTAGCAATTCGGCCCATAGGGGCATTTTAGTAAATCGGCCCGTAGGGACATTTTCGTAATTCGGCCCATAAGGGCATTTTTGTAATTCGGTAATTTTACCCACTAAGGGTAATTCGGTAATCTCGCAACCCAGGGGTATTTCGGTAATTTACCCTCCAATGGTATTTTGGTAATTTACGCAACCTGACTTAACTACTAATGTGGGGCATAAAAAAAATTGAAACTGTCCATTTGCGTCATATTGACTAAACTGACTATAACTCGAGTTAGGAAACTCAAAATTTAGTTCCGTAAATTTTCCTTGAAACTAGACTCATATATCTTCTTACTAAAATTTTTCTAGAATTTTTGGCTTTGCCATTTAGTACAGTTTATTCATTAAAGTTTCCCTTGTTTTACTGACCAATGGTTCTGACCTCTCTTACCTTAAATTCAAATATCTCACTGTACAGTTTTCATATGTTGCTCCCACTTCTTTCTATTGAAAATAGGCTCACTAAGGAATCTATACATATAAATTATAGCTCATAATTCACTTTGTACAATTTTAAATAATTTTTCCAAGACAGAACAGGGAACCACGAAGTCATTCAGAACCAGTCTCACTAAAATTAAAATATCACATAATATAAAATCTCTCTTCCTACTCTGTTTCTTTCATTTAAAAAATAGACACAGTAAGCATTAATTCTATATCTTATTGGCTTTCTAATTCCCTTTCTCCTATTTTTCGTGATTTTTCAAAATCTCGTCACTACTGAAATCCAAAACTGTTTCATTGCAAACTATGGTTACCACTACGAACATACGCACGCCCGAGTGGTCACGGATGCGGTTTCTGTTTTCTTGATATTTTCGACCGGATCACAGAACATTTCATGCAAACATTCAGAGAGGTATGAGATTACACACCATTTCAAACATGTATTCGGAAGGTGCGGGATTACACACTGATTTGGATTTCCTAATGAACCACTCTTCGTTGACCCTAGAACAATACCAACCAAAAGTTAGCCTCGGATTTCCAAAAGATTTCATACCCAACGTATTACTTACACTTGAATCACTTACCACTCGTGATCTCCTCTCTGAGTCCCGATATTCAACCCCACCTTCGACTACCACCGCGCGCTCCTTTATCGCCATCGATGTTAACGATCCTCACCCTTTGATTATCAAAAGAATCGGAAAAGACTGTTTTGGCTTAACTTAACTCGAGAAAAGTCAAATGGAAGAGAAGATTCGGCACAACAGCAAAACGTAAGAACCACTATTCGGTTTTGGGACACACTACAATGGAAATCGAAAGATGAGAAGAATGGAATCAACCATTTAAAGATTAGGAGGGAAAAAGAAGTAGGGGTTTCGGCCAAGAAGAGATTTGCAACACACGGCTCAAGTTGTACTAGCTAGAATTGGATGAAAAGAGAGAAAAGATGAGTAGAAGGAACACTATAGTAGAAGAGGGGATTTCGGCAAGGAGGAAATGTAACCAAAAGAAACAAAATATTAGGTAAAGAAAAAGTGACCCAAAAATGTGAAAATACAAGGGAGAGCTAGAGAAATTCGGCTCCCCCCCCCCCCAAAAAAAAACCATGTATCATCTCTTCCAAAAGATGAGTGTTGACCCCAAAATATTCTTTCCAAAACATCCACCTCATAATAGGCCAACATGTTCCCTTCTCTTACCTTTTTCCTTCATTTCTTTCCTTGTTTTTCCCTTGCTTTCCTCTTTACCATATCCTTAGTCTTCTTTCCCAAATTAAAAAGTCTTCCTTACCATAATAAAGCCATGGCCGACACATGGAATGTAGCATAAAAAAAATTAATACAAAATTTGTAATAGGTGGGTTTCGAACCTCAGACCATTAGTACACTCCACACGCCACTTTCCACCTTTACCAATAGACTCCTTGTGCTAGCAAAATGCACACTTATTTCCTTAAGTCTTGATGCCACTTACCTTCTCTCCTTTAAGTGCTTAAACACAAAATTTACCTATAGCCTAACTTGAACCCGGAACTTCCTAGAAACCTCGTAACTTTCCAAAATCACCTTCCTATTAAGTCCAACTTGAAATAATGCCGTTCTCTTGTTCTCAAAAATTTTAAACACTCCTACTCCCCAAGGCCCAATGGGTCCAATTCTACTAGGCCCAAATTCGGGTCGTTACACTCAATGTTCAGAACTCAATCGCCTCTCCCAGATCTTCGAGAATGCTACATATGCAGTGCCAGCAACAAGCTTACTGGAGATATTCAAAAATATGGGATGACTCAATGAGAAGCGTTCTTATGAAAATATTCAATGACCTATTTATTGTTGTGCTTGAGTTTCTAGATTTCATATTTGAACCATAGAGTCCAATGTCGAAGAGGGAGCGAAGTGATTCATGCAAAAGCAAAGATGATGGAGCAAAAGATGAGTCGGATTCGGAAGGATTTGCGAATAAATAAAACGGGGTGATCTTGAATTTATTTTATTTTTGTTCTTAGGTTATTTAATATTTTAGGATTAGGTTTTATTAGGAATTTCTATTTTTCGCATAATAAAACAAGAGGTGGAAATCATAAATAAAAATGAACAAGTTGCAAAGTACAAAGTGTGGCAGTAGATATATACATGTCTAGGATTGGATCTAGAGAGAGCTTGGTACTTAAGTAGTAAAATTGACTCACCTCCTCTTTTCTAGAATCCTACCTGGTGTATAGTATCTATTCACTTTTAACAATTAGGACATTGTTCATCTTAAGTAGGGGGACCGAAAAATTGAAATTATTTGCTCTCAGAATAAACCTTTCTTTTAATTATGATTAAGATATATTTTGTTTAAAAATTTGAAATTTTGTTAAGTATGCTAAACTTTAGTATAAATAAAGTTTGATTATTTCAATAATTGTTATGTTAGCTGAATTATGACATAAATGTATTTTTAAAGCATGCAAATCATACCATAAAATTTTTCATTCCTTAGGAAAGTTAGGCATGCATGAAAGTTTAAGTCACTAGAATTGACTTAGTAGTTTCTTGAGGCAAAATCCTAGGAAGCATGGAATGTTGAAAATGATTTAGACAACTTTTTTTTTGGACCGTTTGAGCCTTTCAAGCCAACCTTGATGAAATTTCATCCCTTGAAACCCAACTTTGAGACTATATGGCTATTTGAACCCTTGCAATATTTAGTCATCACTTCTCTCTTAATAATCTTTAAATTGTCCCAAACACTAGACTCGATTACTATTCGAATATTCTTTGAAAATAAGTTTGGGAGAGTTGAAAAGAAGTATCAAATGCTCAAAAAAAAACTTGTAGTACATACAGCAAAATGCTCGTGAAAAAGAAAGAAAGAAAAAAGAGCATATGTACTCGAAAGAAATATATGTACAAAAGAGCATGTAAAAGCAAAACAAGTTGGTGTACTGAAGGTAGTTATTCAAAAGGTCTGATTCAAGCTGAGTCTAGGAGTTTTTTTTAGCCTAAATTTATCTATCTTTTACCTACCCCTAGCCTGGTGATGGAGCTCGAAACCAACTAATATTTTGACAAAGGCAAGCGCACCTATCGAACAGTAGTATAGCTGTGGTGAGTCTGGAATATCGTATCCTCAAGGACCAAGAGTACTAATATTAACTATCTTTTTATTATCTAGCCTAATAATTAAGGGGATTTATTTTTAATCTAAAATTACTAACTAATTTAACTAACTATGAACGCGACAGAGAGTGAATTGGGAAAATACTTTTGGACAACTTATATGAGATAGGCAATACCTAAGGAAGAATCCACCTAGGCTTCACTTATTACTTTTGATTCATGCAATTTATTCACTTGGCTTAATCAGTAGAAATCCCTAAATTATATTAATACCTCTCTCGAGGCTACTAACAACTGACTCTAGGTTGATTAATTGAAATCCCTTTCTAATTCAAACCCCTATTGTCGCATTAACTCGATCTATGGACTCCCTTATTAGGTTTGACCCTAATCCGGCACATTTTTGTCGCCCTATCTCTAGGGTTGCGATCAACTCCGCTTAATTGTGTTGATCTACTCTTAGACTGGGACTTTTGCTCCACTGAATAAGCACATTCGACTTGAAATAATAACTTTGAATTATCAAAATAAGAATAAGAACTCACAATTAAGAATAAGCATAAGTATTTATCTCATAAATCAAATAATAATAAGATTCATCTAGGTTCCATCCCCTTAGATATTAAAGGGATTTAGTTCATACTAAAAGAGGAAACATCATAAAGAGGAAAAACAACAAAACATAAGAAAACCCAAAAACTTCTAAAGAACTTGATGAGAGATCTTGAGTCTTGATGGAGATCCTTCTCCTAAAACATTTGTTCTACAGCAATTTTGTCTTAGAGTATTTTCTCCTTCTACTCAGCGTCTATTCGATGACCTGTTTAGCCCCCCTTTTAGGTTGCCCCCTAGGGTGTTTATATAGGCTTTGAGATGTCTTACTTGGCCCACAAGTATCCTATTCCGAATAGAATTCATCCTGATTTTGGCGGGGACACGCCCGTGGTGGACTCCTTCGGCCGTGGTCGATCCTGCTAGCCACACACCGGCCGTGTGATCTGCTCGTGGTCGATAGTCCAGGCCGTGGTTGCTCCTTGCTCGAAACACACGGCCGTGTCCAATGGTCTAGGCCGTGTTGACTTCATAAGTAGGCCCCATTTTGCCCCTTTTTGGCCCGTTTCTCATCCTTTTCGACTTCCTAAGCTCTCCAGAGTATAAAACATGAAATTAAGAGATTAGGAGCATCGAATTCATCAAATTCAATGGAAAATCATAAAAAATTAAGCCAAGCATGGGGTTAAAATATGTGTAGATTATGGTTTATCAAATACTCCTACACTTAAGCGTTTGCTTGTCCTCAAGCAAAATCCTCAACTCACAATTAAAATTAACTTCCTCAATTCATAATTTTTATCAATAATGTCTCATCATAATTCATAGATAATTCATACATTGATAACTTAACTTAAAGTGTCTTAAAGATTCAAACAATCTAAGTCACAAATTTTTGTAGCATGAAAACATAGGTGTTTCTCCTTACCTAAATAATTACTTTTGATTCAAAACCTGTCAAGAATTAACATCCTCACTAAAGATTCACTCAAATCACTCAAAGTGTTTAAGGTTCAAATTAAGCACTCAAAAGTCAAACATGAAAAGTTAATCCCATAGGCTTACATGAAAATCAAATCTCCGCCACTATAAAATGAGATGATACACAAATCAAAAGGTCTTTAAAAAGGGTTGTAATGGGGCTTGGGTTAAAGGTGTGGATAAAGGCTGAATTAGAGGGTTAAAAATCGAGATTGAATTGACAATTTATCTAACTAGAAAAATAAACTAATACTGAATAGTTACATCAATTGAAACTTATCAATAATATCGAGCTTCTTTTCAAAATATGAGATTCTCCGCTTAAGCTCAGATAACATGGAACTAATAGTAATATATATTTCCAATTTTTTTTTAGAATAAGTTACCTCGACCGTTCCGTATGGAAAGACCTTAAAAATCCGTAAAAAAGAGTCGCACTATTTGTATTAAGCTCTAAAGTGGCTATTCGAGTCGGTTGTATCTAACGATGCACGATCCCGATCTGAAATTGGTATGTCTCATCTTTAAGTTTGACATGGTTTTGCTTTGGTTCTTCGTGTTTTTTTGGTTTTTCCTTGACGTGTGTCCGCCATTCATCTAGTTCATCCAAAATTAAGCCAAGCATGGGGTTAAAATATGTGTAGATTATGGTTTATCACCTTGCCACGTTACAACCTTTTTAAAGACCTATTGATTCAAGTTTCTATGCTACCTACATTAGTGGAGAGAAATTGCTATGTTTAACATATGAAGTCATAAGTTAAACTTAATGATTGCAACTTAATCTTGAATAAGGGAATAAAATCAAATTTGTAGGAAGTTGGCATGTCATTATTGAGAAAGCATTTAGTCTACTTTTGCTATCATAAGAATAATTGAGATTAATTTAAATTATATGTATACATAAGTTTCATAAATATCAAATTTCTTGTTCTTGAGCATAAGTATACTAAAATTATAATTTTGGGAATAATATTTTTCTGAAGGCATTTTTCAAAGGTGTTTCAAGAAATTTTTTCAAATTTTGCATTACTCGAGACGAGCAATGAATTAAGTTTGGGGGTGTGGAAACACGAAAATATACACTTTTTCATGCCCTTTTAACTAAAATTCATGCGCTTTTGGTAAAATTCTTGTACAAAAATATATAATTATTATAAAATAATTAAATTGTACTTAAATTATTAACATGTTGAATTTTAATTAATTTCATAATAAATTTTGATTATTTTTGATTATTTTAAATGATTTGCACAAAGGGCGAAAAATGGCTCAAACAAACACTACTAGAAGCACATAACCGAGAAGCAATTTTGAAGCATCAAGGTGAAATAATTTTTTAGCCTACGACGGTCCAAATTATGTTTATTAATTCATAATATAATTAATTTTAATTTTAATCCAACTTAATTTGGGTTAAATAAATTATTGTTAATTAATTATGAAAAGGGGCCCATTTGAGCTGAACAGAGAAAACCGATCCAACTGAGCACTGGGCAGCCCAAAACCGTCCCACATGCTGACCCAATCAGCTTATTTGGCTGATTATTTGGCTTGCAAAATGGCCCTTTAAGACTCCTTCAATTTGCATTCAAACCCCTCCACTATTCATGCCTTTCAAGATTTGCCCCTACCTAAAAATAGCATGTTTGAAATCTTCAAAGATGCCACATGTGTGGCTGGCCATGTGTAACGCCCCAAAATTTTTAATTTCGGCTTTTGTGAATTTTGACACACAACGGTGTATACCTTGATGGTTAAGTGTTCTGTGTGTGTGGGAGGTCCCAAGTTCAAGCCAAGCCTTTGGCTAAATTTTGGTATTTTTCTAAAGAAAGCCTTATTTTTGGTCGAGGGGCTTTTAAGTAAAAGTTGGTAGATAATTAATGTAATGGGCTCTTTGATGCAGTGATTAAGTGGAGTGTTGGTGTGAAGGAGGTCCTGTGTTCGAATCTTAGCTTGGGCATTATTTTTGCTCGTCCGTCTAGAAGAGTTTGAGATGGACTAAAAATCTGAGTAGTGGATTTAGTGAGGAGTTTGGTAGAAAAATTAAGGAAAAGATTTTGGGGTTATCGGTTTACTGTTCATCTTTTTCTTTTCCCCAAAATAAAATTTTCGATTTTCTCTTCTCCTTTTCTCCCTCTTTGCCGCCGTTCCCTTTTCCATTGTCTTCTTGCTGGCAAATTTTCTTCTAATTTTTCCCTCGTCCTTTCCTTTTCCGATTCTTTTCTTTCAATTTGGTTATGCTTCGTGGACTGCACGCATTCGGTAAGTTTAGTTTTAGGCTAAAATTTATTTATGTTTTGTTAAAATATTAAGAAGGGTTCGTTTGGTGTTTAGGGGTTTTTCAAAGGGCTGAATATCAATCAACGGCGTTCTAAGGCGTGGAATTCTGATTATTTTATTGAAGGTAATGGTTTTTCGTTCGAGAGATGAATACCCCGTTTCGGGTTTAATTCAATTTGAATGTTTAAGTGATTAATGGAGTGAAAAAGTGATCAATTGAAGGTTGGGGATTGCTTGGAGTTGCTTTTACGTTGAAAATGATACAGGTGTGTACTCTAAACGCAGAAAACGGGATTCAGCGAAAAGCTGAAATTGCTTGCTGTCGAGAGATAAGAGAAAATAGTTTTGGACAGCAGCAATATCCTAACTTTGAAAAATCATAAAAAAAAATGGAAATTGAGTTAGAGGTTGAATAAAATATGAAATTAAATTTTATTTAGTCTAGTTTTTCATGGAAGAAACAATGTGAGCAATGGAATTGTAAATTATGAGATATGATAATTTTTGTGAGACAAGGTCAGAATGATTTCAGGTTCCCCTGTTCTGACTTTGGAAAATCATAAAAAAATGTAAAAAAATAATTATGGGTTTAAATTTATATTCTTAAAATTATTAATGAGTCTATTTTCAAGAGAAACAAACGGGAACATCATCCGAATCCCATACTAGGAGAAAATAATTTTTTAGTGAAGAAGGGACGAAATTGTCAGACAGCAGAACAGGGATGACTTTTAAGAATTAACTGTACTTATTGGCTAAACCATAATTTATGAAAATTTTATGGTAAGAAAATATGTGAGTCTAGTTTCGGAAAAATTAAGCGGATCCTAATTTGGAATTCTTTAGCTCAATTTATAAATAATTTAGTGACAATGACTCAAGTAGAAAGCTTTGAATGAACATATAAGTAAATAGTGAAAACATATATGAATATTTAGCTAGCATGGGTTACATTAAAAATGAATCACACGGCCAAGGCCAATTTGGGCCGTCTGGGCCACACAAGAAGGCCATATGGGCGTGTGAGCCCATTTTTCTGAAATGTTCTATAAGGTTACACGGGTCGCCCAAGTCGACTGTGGACCTACTTTGTAGGGTCGGTAAGCTTTACTTAGACCCCTATATAAGTGATCTGTCTATCTGATTTCTGTACTAAGCATGTATATTGATCTGAATATATGAGTTTAAATTGCATAGTGTCATTCTTGTATGTTGCATTGCATCGGGGTGGGTTGATTATGATTGGAGGAAGTATCTGAAAGGCTCTTAAGCCTGTTATCTGGCAGCTCAACTGCAAATTTCTGATTGTGTGCCGCATTCGGTACAACATGGTATGTATGAAATTTGGGTGGGTTGATTTTATCCCCACATGGTGTTTAGGGTTGGACGGAGTTGGTGCTTAGAGGTTGGTGGGTAGGACTTTGTTCTCTGCATATCCTATCTAAAATGGGCTAAGGCCCTATACTGTAACACCCCAAACCCGGTCAATACACCACGACCGAATCTGGCATGTTACGGGGAAAATCGCGTTTGAAGGGTTAGGTTTCTGGTTAAAGATTCGATGAGAAACTCATTGTCATATTTTATACTTTTCAAAATCTTGGCATGATTGCTTTGTCATATTTTAATGTTTTAGAGTGATACCCGATGGTAAAGTTTAAAACACATTGCGTTATAGTTTTGAAACCGTTGACCTTCCAAGTTTTTAGCAATTTTAACTCAATTAATTTGTTAAAGCATGTTTGAAAGCTACTTTAAGCATAAACGTAGTAAAACCAAATTTAAAGGCCATTTACAACCCAAAATAAAACCAAATAGTAATACATAAACCAAAGTACCAAATTTTGTAAAGTCTGAGCAAATCTTTATTAAAGCATGGCATGAGCACCTCGAGTCCATCCAGGCTCCATGTCCGCGCCTAAGTGTCACTGAAATGTCAAAGGAGAGGGTGAGTCGCAAGACTCGGTTGCATAAATCCGCTCCCGATAATACAACATGCTAACACACATCATATCATAGCAACATAATCAATGCACCCCGATCCTAACCATCCATATCACCTTTCTACCCGTGTGGTACCAAACCACTTTGGTGGTGCCAAACCACCGTGACCCAAAGTCACGATATCCATAAGTGTGGTGCCAAACCACTTTGGTGACCCAAAGTCACGAATAATCCAATGATGGGGCCAACCCATCGCGTGATACCAAATCACTAGCGGGCGATCCCATATCTCAAAGTGGGGCCAACCCACGGTGGTGTTAACCACGAGGGCGAGTCGCAATGAGGTGCCAAACCTGCGGTGTCCCAAAGACACGAGTGTGATACCAAATCACTTGGTGACCGCGATCACAAATCCGATGATGGGGCCAACCCATCGTGTGATACCAAATCACTTTGGCGTCAATCCCGTATAATCAGCGTGGGGCCAACCCTTTGTGGTGCTAAGCCAGCGGGACGAGGCGCTATGAGGTGCCAAACCTCTGGTGTCCCAAAGACACAAATGTGATACCAAATCACTTGGTGACCGAAGTCACAAAATTAAGCGTGGTACCAAACCACTTTGGAGGTGCCAAACCTCTGGTGTCCCAAAGACACGAGTGTCCCAAAGACACGGATATCATATTCCCCCTCCTCTCATATCCCCACACATGTCATACTAATGCAAATGATATAAAACATGCAATCATGCTAACATGCTCAAATGACATCTCATGGTGTTTACATCATAAAACATGTTATCACATATATCACTATAGATCTCGTAATGAAACGGACTTACCCGTATCCGTGCTTATACCCCATCGGTACCAAATCCATCAATCATATTGTTTCACTTTAATAAGTAATTAGGTTATTAATCATATTACTAAGCGAAGTGTGTTAGTTTACACACGAAATAGCGAAGGTTTTAATCCTAAGAACCGGTCTAAGACCCTCGATCCTTTTGCTCCTAAAAACAATCGACCAACCATGGGTTAATCACTTAAACCATTCGGCCATAACCATATAAACCAAAGGGTATATCGATTAACCCTTACCTTGCAAGCGTTTGGTTTCCTACCAAACCCGAACCAACAATGGTTCCTCTTTTAACAATCGGCACACCCTATTAAAAAGAACGATTTAATCCCTTGTCACCCTTGACTTAATCGAAACCAAAAGATTGAACTAATAAAATAATACCAATCACTTACCCTTACTTACCAATCGATTAACAAAGGGGGAAAGGCTCCAATGATCGCTTTGAAATCTCGATTGCCTAACAAGAGATGTTTAAGCGAATGGTTAACCCTCTTCCATAAACCAAAATCGACATAACACTTGAGAGAAAAGAGGAATGGCCATTCGGCCAAGAGCTTACCAACACCCAATATTCGGCCAAAATAGGACTTCTAGGAGAGAACCACAAGAGATTCGGCCAAGGCTTGCACCAAAGAAGAACAAAATATTCGGCCAAGGGAGACTACTGGGAGAAGGGAAATATTCGGCTAAGTTGAAAGCAATAGAAAGAAGAAATCGGCACTAGGTGTTTAACACCTCTATTTTCGGTTTTGAGAAGAAAAGAAATGGAAGGGATGAATGGAGATTCGGTTTAGGCAAGGTAAATTTCGGCTTTAGCGTTTCAAAAGAGAAGAAAATGAGGTATGAGAAGAGGAATACTAGTTTCGGTTTACACACGAAGAAAGGGAGGGATAGGTATTCGGCTACCAAGATGTTTGAGAAAAACAACACGAGAGAAAATTCGGCAAAATGCTTGTGCTTTTCGGTTCGAGGAAGAAAGTGTGAAGAAGCTTTGTTGAAGAAATTTAGGTCTAAAAAGACTAGAAGGAACTTTCTCTTTTACCAAGTGTGACCGAAAACAACCAAAAGAATGCCAAAAATGCAAAAATGCATTTCGGCTACCCACTCCCCACACCAAGCCGTCCCACTCCCCACTCCAAACTCCTCAAATTCGGCCATAATCCCCCAATAGCTCCCAACCACACATTTCAAATGTGTTTACCAAATCTTACTCCTACAATTACTCTCCACCCAAGATTTGAACTTTTGACTTGGTCCAAAGTGGAATTTGAACTACATCCAACTCTTCCCTCCTATGCCGTCCAAAATGAAGCCAAAATGTGAGGTCTTTGCGGCTTGAACACAAGACCTCCACCTCATGCGATTGACGCCACACCTAGCTCCCAAGTAGCGCATGCCTTGCCACTTTGCCGGCTCCTCACTTGTGCAACAAGCACCAAATAAAATACATATCCCTCACTCTCATCACCTCCCTACACCTAAAGCTCAAAAACTAAATTTTCCCATTCCCTCGGGCATACTCCTAGCCTACAACTAAGCCCCTAAAACATAGAAATAGCAACATAGCACCCCAACACATGCAATATCATGCAACAACAAAATAGCCCCCAACCGGGATATTACGGTTCTACCCCTCTTAAAATAATTTGGCCTCGAAATTACACGATCAAAAGAGTTGCGAGTGCTGCTTGTCTCATCATATCCTCGGGTTCCCACGTGGCTTCTTCCATGCCATGATTCCGCCAAGAACCTTAACCAAAGGCACAGAGACTTTCTCTGCACGAGAACCTTCACATCCCGATCAAGAATGCGCGCGAGTTCTTCTTCCAAAGTCAAATCTGGATTTACCTCGATCTCTTCCACTGCTACCACATGCGGCGGATCCAAGCGATAACGTCGAAGCATCGAAGCGTGAAATCGTCGTGAATCGACTAAGCTCTGCGGCAACTCCGGTTGATCGCCACTTTGGTCCCACTCGTCTCAAAACCTTATACGGCCCAATAAACCTCGGACTTAGCTTGCCTTTCTTTCCGAACCTCAAAACCTTCTTCCATGGCGAGACCTTGAGAAAAACTTGATCCCCACGAGAAAACCCTATGTCTCTCCGCT
The DNA here is from genome assembly GCA_025698515.1 of Gossypium sturtianum. NCBI lineage: Eukaryota > Viridiplantae > Streptophyta > Magnoliopsida > Malvales > Malvaceae > Gossypium > Gossypium sturtianum. The sequence continues at coordinate 49,936,346 of CM046951.1, read as the reverse complement.
TAAGATCGGCATAAGACTTTTGCGGTCCGAGCTTCCTTCAACCGAGCTGAATCAACTTAACCTTGTCTTGGGTCTCAACAACCAACTCGGGTCCCAACAAGCGGCGTTCACCTAATTCCGTCCAACACGTAGGTGATCGACACTTCCTACCATACAACGCCTCATATGGTGCCATCTTGATGCTCGCTTAGTAGCTGTTGTTGTAGGCAAACTCGATTAATGGTAGAAACTCCTCCCAACTACCTCTGAAATCCGAACACAACCCCTCGGCATATCCTCCAAGATCTGAATAACCCTTTCCGATTGTCCGTCCGATTTGCGGGTGAAAAGCCGTGCTAAAATCCAACCAGCGTACCCGAGCTTTGATGCAACGCTTTCGAAACCTTGGCGTAAATCACGGGATCCCTATCCGTGATGATCGATCTTGGCACACCGTGCAACCTCACTATCTCACGAAACATACGACCGCCAACCTGCGAGTGAGTAGTCAACCCTCACCGGAATGAAATGAGCTGATTTAGTCGGTCGATCCACAATTACCCAAAGCCGAATCCTTCTTGCTTGCCGTGGCGATAACCCAGTGAAATCCATGGTTATCCTTTCCCACTTCCAAGAGGAATCTTCACGGTGAAGCAACCACGGCGGCAAGCGATGTTCGGCCTTGACTTGGCGACATGTCGGACACTTCCCAACAAACTCTGTCACTTCTTTCTTGGACCAGGCCACCAAAAGCGCTCTCTGAGATCCCTATACATCTTACTACCTCCGGGATGCATAGCATAAGAGGCTGCTATGTGCGTCTGAAAGAATCCTCGCCTCGACTCAACATCCTTGGGCATACAAGCTTTACCTTGAAAACCACGACACCCCATCACTAGACAAACTATAACCCTCCAAACCACCATCCTGTACTGCAACCTCTACGCTTTCGAGAACCTCATCCTCTAAGCTGTTTCTCTCTAATCTGCTCAACCCAAGTAGGCTTAATCGCAACTCTACGAGAATACTCCGTCGTCATACAAACTCAAATGGGCAAACATCTCTCTTAAGTCCGAAACAACCTTGCGGCTCAGCGCGTGCGCCACCACGTTAGCCTTGCCGGATGATACTCAATCGAGCGATCGTAATCCTTAAGCAACTCAACCCATCTCTGTGCCTCAAATTCAAATCCTTACGAGTCAAGAGGTACTTGGACTCTTATGATCGGTGTAGACTATTGATCTCTCTCCGTACAAGTAGTGCCTCCAAATCTTCAGCGCAAAGACTACATTGCTAACTCCGGATCGTGCGTCGGATAGTTGACCTCATGTGGCCTCATTTGCCGAGATCGTAAGCCACAACCTTACCTTCTGCATCGGCACACAACCCAACCCCGTATGTGATGCATCGCGATGGATCGTGAATTCCTTACCCGACCTCGAGGTTGAATCAAAGCCGGAGCTTACATTTAGAATCTTCTTAAGCTTGTTGAAACTCTCTGCTTTGTTTCTCGGTCCGGACAAAGCGAGAACCTCTTTCCTTAACAACTTGGTCATTGGTGCTGCAATCAACGAGAAACCCTCTACAAACCTTGGTAGTATCACCCAAACCAGAAAACTCGAATCTCGGCCCAGCGACTTAGGCGGTTTCCAATCCAAAAGCGCCTCAATTTTTGAGATCCTCTAATCCCCTCGGTGACACTACATGTCCCAAGAAAGTCACTTCTCTAAGCCAAAACTTCGCACTTACTGAACTTAGCGTAAAGCGCTTCTCCCTCAAAATCTGCGATTACCACACGCCGTCGCGCATCATGCTCTTCTTACGTTTCTTGAATACACGGGATGTCGTCAATAAAAACAACCACGAACTGGTCGAATCTTCTTTGAAACACCCTATTCATCATATCCATGAATCTTTGCCGGCGCGTTAGTCAACCCGAGCGGCATTACGAGAAAATTCGTAGTGCCCATACCGAGAGTCAAAGCGGCTGTCTTGTGAATATCTGCTTCTTTCACCTTTAGCGGTGATACGGACCTCGAGTCAATCTTAGAAAATACCATTGCACCCTTGGTGATCAAACAAGTCATCTATCCATGGCAGCGGTACTTGTTTTTGATCGTCGGCTTATTCGGTGGCGGTAATCTATGCACATCCGCATTGTACCATCTTTCTTCTTAACAAAATCTGCAAGCGCACTTACGGTGAAACACTTGGCTTTGATAAAACCTCGATCCAACAACTCTTGGATCAGGCCTTAAAGCTCCACCAATTCCTTTGGCGCCATCCTATACGGGCAATAGACAGCGCGCGATTCAAGATATGAGATCTATCCCAAACTCTACCTCACGATCCAGCAAACCGGAAGTTCTTACGAAACACATCGACAAATTCCTTAAGCTGTTGGACTTTTTCTCAACGAGACTCTTGACCTCCAAGGCATACACATGAACCACATACGCTTCTGCGACCCTTTCTCACCATCTTCTGCGCCTTTAGAAGCGGACACCACGATTAGATAAGTAATCTCTCCTATTACTTATCATAGCCACTTCATCACCCTCGATTCGTCCTTAGAACCATAAACGCGCGCAAATCCAACTTACGCGGTACTTAACCAACAGTCCATCCCAAGAATCAAATCGAACTCCCCAAATGGCGGTTCCATCGGATCGGCAAACACTACCCTTGGAGTTCTAGGGGTACATCTCTAACTTGACTTATCTACTACCACGAGTGACCTAAAGGGCTAATTACGGTCATACGCCTAGAAGATATCTCGAGTCTAAGTCCATGGTCTCTACTATACTCGGCCATGTAAGAATCGTCGAACCCACATCAATCAAAGCGATAAAGAGAACCAAAGATCAAAACGTGCGGTTATGGCGTCCGGTGCATCGCCCTCCTCTCGGCGCCTTGCTTGCATACACTAACCAGTACATGCGGCGTCGAACTACCGCACCTGCCGGTGCTCCACGGCCCCGACCGATCCATTACTACCTCTGCCATTACCACGGCCCCTCTGCGGTGGCGGTACATTATTCTGGCCCGAGTGCGGCCACGACTCTCGGGCCCGAATCTGGCCAACTTACGGGGGCGGGTCCCTCACGCGATGATCCAGAGAACCACATTCAAAACAACCTTTTCCACCGGTCCGGCCTCCTCCCCAATGATATCTCCCACAATGGTTACACCGCGGCGGTCCACGACTAGCGGCAACAACCCTACCAGGCCCGATTCGGCCCACTCTGTCCAGCCCTTTTACGAGGATTACCCGAAGCGATCCGAGAAGACCCAAAGCTCCTCTTATGCCTGCTCCTGTCCATGCCACGCCTCACGGACTCCTTAACACCCTCGGCTACCTTAGCCTTCTCAACCAGACGGCAAACTCACGCTCTGTTGAGGAGCAATCAGCGACCTCAACTCGTCTCTCGGACCATCCTCGAAAGCGAACACACCTCTGCGTGTTCGGTAGCCACAATACCCCTAGCATACCGGCTCGACTTCAAGAACTTCGACCTCATACTCGGAAGCAGACTTACTCCCTTGGACTAGCCTCAAAAAATGCTTTTATTTGCGCGTCGATGTAGCTAGCTCCAATGTACTTTTACGAAATGCGACCACGAAATAATCCCATGTCGGATCCTCTGCTGCGCCACAACATCCCGAACCGTGAGCCACCACTGGTATGACTCATCCCGAAGAAGCGATACTATGCCCTTGACTTCTCCTCGTGCGGTCAAGTCGGATCATCCATGATCCGCTCCGTTGCCTCCGGCCAATACTCGGCGATCTTTGAGAGCAACACGAAACACCTCGAAAGAATTCAGCCCCATTTGCCCGAAGTCGCTCGAGCACGATTTCCTAGCTCTGCACCACCACCTACTCCAACTACCGCTTTCCAACACTCGCGGCATCGCTGTGACAACTGCGTCATCCCGATCGATCTTGAAACTCACCACCTCCGGTGGTGGCGATGCCGTATCTCATTTTCGACCCACGACCGGACCCTACGGGTTCGAAACCGTCATCCTACCACGACCTGCGTCCACGACTATATCCACCTCTAGCGCTCATGACTAAATTCTCTCGTGTCGATTTAGGAGTTTTATGCATCGATATTTATTCCACTTTGTTTTAAAGCAAAGTCTTATGAATAGTAAAGAAGCTTTGTTTTCGCGAGTTCATAGAATCCTATACATTTGATTTCTAAAGTAATCCACTCTTTGCAATCATCCAATCACATCAATAAATTACAAGAAATAGTAAGGGGTACTTACAGGCGGGTGATGGGAGACTCGGTGTCATGCCTTTCAAACCATTTATTTCAACAAAACACTTAAAAATGGACTTTTGAAAACATTTTGGGCCTCGGGCCCACAGTAGAAACCTTTGAACTTGGCTCGATACCACAATTGTAACACCCCAAACCCGGTCAATACACCACGGCCAGAATCGGCATATTACGGGAAAATCGCGTTTGAAGGGTTAGGTTTACGGTTAAAGATTCGATGAAAACTCCTTGTCATATTTTATACTTTTGAAATCTTGGCATGATTGCTTTGTCATATTTTAATGTTTTAGAGTGATACCCGATGGTAAAGTTTAAAACACATTGCGTTATAGTTTTGAAACCGTTGACCTTCCAAGTTTTTAGCAATTTTAACTCAATTAATTTGTTAAAGCATGTTTGAAAGCTACTTTAAGCATAAGCGTAGTAAAACCAAATTTAAAGGCCATTTACAACCCAAAATAAAACCAAATAGTAATAAATAAACCAAAGTACCAAATTTTGTAAAGTCACGAGCAAATCTTTATTAAAGCATGGCATGAGCACCTCGAGTCCATCCGGCTCCATGTCGCGCCTAAGTGTCACTGAAATGTCAAAGGAGAGGGTGAGTCGCAAGACTCGATGCATAAATCCCGCTCCCGATAATACAACATGCTAACACACATCATATCATAGCAACATAATCAATGCACCCGATCCTAACCATCCATATCACCTTTCTACCCCGTGTGGTACCAAACCACTTTGGTGGTGCCAAACCACTGGTGACCCAAAGTCACGATATCCATAAGTGTGGTGCCAAACCACTTTGGTGACCCAAAGTCACGAATAATCCAATGATGGGGCCAACCCATCGCGTGATACCAAATCACTAGCGACGATCCCATATCTCAAAGTGGGGCCAACCCACGGTGGTGTTAACCACGAGGGGCGAGTCGCAATGAGGTGTCAAACCTCACGGTGTCCCAAAGACACGATGTGATACCAAATCACTTGGTGACCGCGATCACAAATCCGATGATGGGGCCAACCCATCGTGTGATACCAAATCACTTTGGCGTCAATCCCGTATAATCAAGCGTGGGGCCAACCCACTGTGGTGCTAAGCCAACTGGGGCGAGGCGCTATGAGGTGCCAAACCTCTGGTGTCCCAAAGACACAAATGTGATACCAAATCACTTTGGTGACCAGAAGTCACAAAATCAAGCGTGGTACCAAACCCTTTGGAGGTGCCAAACCTCTGCGGTGTCCCAAAGACACAGTGGTGTCCCAAAGACACGGATATCATATTCCCCCTCCTCTCATATCCCCACACATGTCATACTAATGCAAATGATATAAAACATGCAATCATGCTAACATGCTCAAATGACATCTCATGGTGTTTACATCATAAAACATGTTATCACATATATCACTACAGATCTCGTAATGAAACGGACTTACCCGTATCAGTGCTTATATACCATCGGTACCAAATCCATCAATCATATTGTTTCACTTTAATAAGTAATTAGGTTATTAATCATATTACTAAGCGAAGTGTGTTAGTTTACACACACGAAATAGCGAAGGTTTTAATCCTAAGAACCGGTCTAAGACCCTTGATCCTTTTGCTCCTAAAAACAATCGACCAACCATGGGTTAATCACTTAAACCATTCGGCCATAACCATATAAACCAAAGGGTATATCGATTAACCCTTACCTTGCAAGCGTTTGGTTTCCTACCAAACCAGAACCAACAATGGTTCCTCTTTTAACAATCGGCACACCCTATTAAAAAGAAACGATTAATCCCTTGTCACCCTTGACTTAATCGAAACAAAAAGATTGAACTAATAAAATAATACCAATCACTTACCCTTACTTACCAATCGATTAACAAAGGGAAAAGGCTCAATGGCTGCTTTGAAATCTCTGATTGCCTAACAAGAGATGTTTAAGCGAATGGTTAACCCTCTTCCATAAACCAAAATCGACATAACACTTGAGAGAAAGAGGAATGGCCATTCGGCCAAGAGCTTACCAACACCCAATATTCGGCCAAAATAGGACTTCTAGGAGAGAACCACAAGAGATTCGGCCAAGGCTTGCACCAAAGAAGAACAAAATATTCGGCCAAGGAGACTCTTGGGAGAAGGGAAATATTCGGCTAAGTTGAAAGCAATAGAAAGAAGAAATCGGCACTAGGTGTTTAACACCTCTATTTTCGGTTTTGAGAAGAAAAGAAATGGAAGGATGAATGGAGATTCGGTTTAGGCAAGGTAAATTTACGGCTTTAGCGTTTCAAAAGAGAAGAAAATGAGGTATGAGAAGAGGAATACTAGTTTCGGTTTACACACACAAGAAGAAAGGGAGGGATAGGTATTCGGCTACCAAGATGTTTGAGAAAAACAACACGAGAGAAAATTCGGCAAAATTTGCTTGTGCTTTTCGGTTCGAGAGAAGAAAGTGTGAAGAAGCTTTGTTGAAGAAATTTAGGTCTAAAAGACTAGAAGGAACTTTCTCTTTTTACCAAGTGTGGCCCGAAAACAACCAAAAAGAATGCCAAAAATGCAAAAATGCATTTGGCTACCCACTCCCCACACCAAGCCGTCCACTCCCCCACTCCAAACTCCCTCAAATTCGGCCATAATCCCCCAATAGCTCCCAACCACACATTTCAAATGTGTTTACAAAATCTTACTCCTACAATTACTCTCCACCCAAGATTTGAACTTTTGACTTGGTCCAAAGTGGAATTTGAACTACATCCAACTCTTCCCTCCTATGCCGTCCAAAATGAAGCCAAAATGTGAGGTCTTTGCGGCTTGAACACAAGACCTCCACCTCATGCGATTGACGCCACACCTAGCTCCCAAGTAGCGCATGCCTTGCCACTTTTCCAGACTCCTCACTTGTGCAACAAGCACCAAATAAAATACATATCCCTCGGCTCCATCAGCTCCCTACACCTAAAGCTCAAAAACTAAATTTTTCCCATTCCTCGGGCATACTCCTAGCCTACAACTAAGCCCCTAAAACATAGAAATAGCAACATAGCACCCCAACACATGCAATATCATGCAACAACAAAATAGCCCCCCAACCCGGGATATTACATATACTATGTCTGATTCTGAATCTGAGTGGGCTATGGTCCACACCGTTTACTGTAATGGGCTCGGACACGAGCTGTGAGATTATGTCCAGTATCGATATCTCTGTGTGTATGTTTTACGTGGGATTTCACACTGAGTTTGCGAAAACTCACCCTTTTCTGTTTAATCCGTTTAGGTAATCCCAGTGATGGGTGGATCGGTGCGTGGAGGACTTGGCGGTGACCACGATTACGGATACTTATTTATGGTTTATTTTTAATTACCTTTGGTCATATTTGGGTAAATTTTATGTAATAAGGCCTTTCAGATTTTAGTTTAAAACTTGGGATGATTATTTCATAAGCGCTAGCGATGGGGCGGACGCGAGTTTTCAAAATAAACAAAGGTTTATCAAAATACGTGCGACCTGCAAAAATCATTTTAAAAGCTTCTAAAACGTATAAAGTTTTGAAAATGGATGATGAATATATAAACGACATGTTTTGATGATAGCCTAAGTTACCTAAAAATGGTTTTAACGCAGTTACGTTTTCTAAAGCACTATCATGTGACATCGCCAAATTCGGCCATAATGTCCAAGCCGGGTTTGGGGTGTTACACCATGGGGGGAGTCTTTGGCTTCTGATTTTGGCTATTTTTATCAGCCTTTCCAACCTATAAATACCCCCATTGGCTGCTCACTTCAAACACATCTCAAACACATTCATTTCTTCACTTCTCTCTCACTTTTCTCTCTCCATTCCCTTCCATTGTTCTTCATTTTCCTCCCCTATTCCTTTGTCGATTTCACCTCTTGAAAAGAGTCATTCAACCACCATTTGGAGCAGCATTCAAGTGTTCGTGGAAGCCTCGGTTCAACAAGAACAAGTGGAGAAGGAGGAGCGGAGCAAACTAGTCAAGCCTCGGAGGAACACCGAATTTGATTCTTGTTCCCTATCCTTTTAACTTTGTTGTTGTTATGATGAACATGTCTATGAATATTTGTGATTTTTATATGCTTAATTTAATTAATATGGCTTAAATTTAATTCGTGTTAGGTTGAATGCATTTCGTCTACTTGAGTTATTAAAATTGTGTTTTTTTTGTTATAGGCCTCAGTAAGATGTTTGATTAAGTAAAACCATGACTAAGTTATTCTTGCATTACAATTGTAAGGTAACTAATGAATTAATTATTAAAACAGATTGAAATTGTAATTAATTGACACGATACTTAATCGGTCAGAGTTTAATCATCTAAGGTAGTTGAGGGTTAATTTAGCAGCGGTATCTAATGATACATTAGCATTGCATAACTTGAATGCAAGATTATTGTGATTAAACTATTTCAAGGTAGAAATACATTATTACCTCACGTAATCTTTTATGTGCTTATGAGATTGAATTAATTGTTTGAATTGGCATAGAGATATGTACAAGAGATTATTTTAATTTCATAAGTATGTATGTGCATTATCACATTTGCTTATTAAAATTTGTTTAATTTGTTGAATTGACATAGAGTTATAGTCAAAATATAAATGGATTTTGGTGGGTGAGTATGTTCATAAGTTACCAAATTACCGAGTTGCTGTGAATTTATTCGTAACAACATAAACATGAGTTTAATAATTCTAAGTTAAGAAATGTAATTAATCTAGCACAATTATGTCATCTTGATTAAAATCATCTTTTGAAATCGTGCATTGGAACTTTTATTTTATTTTTATTTATTTTACTTAGTTAAAATCCTAGTTTTTAGTCACCTCCTCAAATCAAAATATTTTTCATAACCAAAGTGTTTTTAAAATTGCATTCATAAATAATTCTTTTCATAGTCCACAGTGGGCACGATAACTCGACATTTACTTGTCACTTTATTACTTGTTGCGATTGTGTACACTTGCATATTCCGTCGTTCGAGCGTATAGTTGGGAAGTTGAGTCGGTAGTGATGTATTCAAAATCCCATGAACAAATTGGCGTGTTCAATTGGAAAAAGCTAGTTGGATTCCCTCAAGGAGATAGTGATTGGATTTAAGCGACCCACGCGGTTGAGGCCGTTGATTAAAGTTGGGCTTTTCGAATAGCAAGGCTATCAAAGTCTCAAATTACGGGCATGTGTCACGTGATTAGAAATTAGACAAGGGTTGATTTGCAGTCATCTTTGGAATCAACTACAAGAGAAAAAGTCAGTAGGTTTGAGGCGTCCTCGATCGCTATAACCATATTATCGGTTGGAAGGAAAAACCTTTTTTTCAAGGATCGGTTCGAGTTCGGAGTGTACAGAGGCTAAGGCTAAGTTTTAATATATTTTTTTACCAATTTATTTTATTAAGCTTAATTTAATTTTGCAATCTGAAATTTGTTTTCATTTTATTATATTACACATTTATTTATTTTATTTTCCTATAAACTAAATTCCCCATTTTCATTAATTTTAAAGTTTTACACGTAAACTATAAAATTAAAAAACCCGATCCACAATGGGATCGACCCTACTTCTTTATACTACTATTCAATTAAGTTAGAACGTCAAAACCAGGGGATTCTAGAATTTGAACCGAGAAATAGAAGTTGGCTTGAACATTGCGAGTGAAGCTATTAGACCGGTAAACAACCACATCGACTTGAAGTAGGATCTTATCTTTGAATATCTTTTCTTATTCGACGAACCGGATGAAATGGCAAATCACACTATCGCCAACTCGCAATATGACGCAAATGAACAACGACCACTATGCATAACTTATCCAACAAGTGAAACACCATTCGAGTTGAAATCGAGCTTAGTTTATTTATTGCCGACTTTCCATAGTTTGTAAAACAAGAATCCCCACACTCATCTTAAGGAATTCCACATGGTTTGTTTAAGCATGAAACCACGAGGAGTAACCAAGGATCAAATCAAACTCCGAGCTTTTCCTTTTTCATTAACCGACTACGCTAGAGAATGGCTATTTTATTTACCTCCGAGGATCTGTTAATACATGGTCCGATATGTCTCATTTGTTTCTTGACGAGTTTTTTCACATTTGCTCGGCAATTGAATTAAGGAAAGTATTGTTGGAATACAACAAAAGGAGACAGAACCACTTTATGACTATTGGGAGCGATACAAGAAGTTGTGTGCAAGTTGCCCACAAACATGGCCTCACTAAACAATCGCTCCTGCGATATTTCTATGAGGGTTACTTCCAATGGAAATGAAAATGATAGATGTTGCCAAGGTGGAGGAACTTGTAAATATGATGCCCCAAAGAGCGAGGGAATTAATTTCGACCATGGCCATAAATTCTCAACAGCATCGACCATTTATAGAAGCTACGAGAAGGGTTCATGAGCTAAGTAATCCTTCCTTAGTAAATAAGATTGATGAACTTACTAATGTAGTTAAAAACTTGGTTGCAGGAAAAATGAACCCAGCTCGGTTATGTGGAATTTGTGCCATGCTTGTTCATCCAACCGACTCGTGTCCAATTTTACATGAAGACACAACAATTCAGGTAGATGCCGTTGAGAACTTCCCATGGCCACCTCAAAAACATTATGATCCATATTTGAACACGTACAATGCAGGGTGGAGGGACCACCCATATCTAAGCTATGGGTCGAACCTTCGATGTAATCAACTGTATCAACCAAGGCCCCCTCTACCTCAATAGTATCAACCTCCAAAGTCATCTCTTGAAACCATAGTAGAGAGGTTAGCTGTTAGCACTGAAAAGTTCCAACAAAAGGCTGAAGCGCATTTCCAAGAAATAAATCAACAAATAAGTAAGCTAGCACTTACGATTAATCGTTTAGAGAACTAGGGAAAATTGTCATCTCAAATGAGCCAAACCCATTTCAAAATGTGAGTGCTATGACCGTAAAAGATGGAATAGTGCCAGAACCAATACTTGACACATGTCGTGATCACAACACTAAATGGGAAGAATAGGAACTAGAACCAACAGCTCCCATGGAGTCGGCACCATTAAAGTCATTCGTTGTACCACCCCCATTTCTGGAAGGCTCGTCCAATGTAAAAAAAGCAAGAAGAAAGAAAATCCTTGAGACGTTTAGAAAGGTAGAAATTAACATTCCCTTCCTTGATGCAATCAAACAAGTCTCATGCTATGCAAAATTCTTGAAAGAATTATGTCTTGGCAAGAAGAAACTCTAAGGAATGAGTGGGTAAATGTGGGAGAAAATGTCTCTACATTATTACAAAAGAAAATCTTGCGCCTAAGTGTAAGGATCAAGGTATGTTTTCTATATCTTACAAAAGAGGTAATATTGGCATAAAGAAATCCATGTGTGACTTAGGAGCATCTATTAATTTAATGCTTTTATCTATTTTCAAGTTGCTAAACACGGGTCCTTTGAAAGAAACAAGGGTGATTATTCAATTAGCAGATAGGTCATGTGTGTATCTAGAAGAGATGTTGGAAGATGTCCTTGTCAAGGTACATGAACTAGTTTTTCCTGCAGACTTTTACATCATTGACATGGAGGATGATCACTCAAAAAATTCTTCCAATATTCTACTCAGGAGACTATTCCTAAGCACCGCACGTACAAAAATTGATGTTCGAAATGGAATGCTCTGTAACAGCCCGAATTAGACCCTAGTTAGAATAGTGGTTTCGAGACCACAAATTCGAGGTCAGAATAATATTTTAATATTATTTTTGGTGTGAATTATATGTGATATAGCCTGTGTGAAAATTTTGTGTGGTAATTTTATCGACTATGTGTTGAATTATGAAAAAGGATTTAATTGCATAAAGTGTGAAAACTGTGTCTTTGATTTATAAGTACTTAAGTGTTTTTGTCTTTATAATGTAGAGGCCTTATGAGGTAAATATGCCAATATTTAGATAGTGGATGGTTAAAAGACATGAATGGCCTTATTATATAATTGTTTTATATGTTTAATGAAAGGTCATTTTTATAAATGGATTAATATCATAATATTAGTAAAACAAAGGCTAATAATAAGCCATATTCATCCATAGTAGCCAAAATTGAAGAAAGAAAAGAAATAAAAATTGAGCTAGGGTATTCGGCTAGTCTTTGATCCAAATTAAGGTAGGTTTTGACTTTGGTTTTTGATGATTTTTATTTTTTTTGAGATTGTTGCTTAGTCTACTATCAAGCCCATGTTGTAATTTGAAGAATTGATGATGTTTATGAGATGTGTCATTGATGAAATGGTGAGCTTTGTGATGAATATTGGTGTTAAATGGAAGATATGTGTTTAATGAACATGTTTTGTTCTTGGATTTTTGGTGAACTTAGCTAATTAGGGCTAAATTGTGAAAATGATAAGTTGAAGGACTAAAATGTGAAATAAATGAAATGTGTGGGCTTGAATAAACTCAAGGAAAATTCGGCTAGGCTTGGGTGAAAAGAAATTGTGTGAATTTGATGATTATGTGAAATAGGGACTAAAGTGTCGAAATCCCTTTCTAATTCAAACCCCTATTGTCGCATTAACTCGATCTATGGACTCCCTTATTAGGTTTGACCCTAATCCGGCACATTTTTGTCGCCCTATCTCTAGGGTTGCGATCAACTCCGCTTAATTGTGTTGATCTACTCTTAGACTGGGACTTTTGCTCCACTGAATAAGCACATTCGACTTGAAATAATAACCTGAATTATCAAAATAAGAATAAGAACTCACAATTAAGAATAAGCACAAGTATTTATCTCATAAATCAAATAATAATAAGATTCATCTAGGTTTCATCCCTTAGATATTAAAGGGATTTGGTTCATACTAAAAGAGGAAACATCATAAAGAGAGAAAAACAACAAAACATAAGAAAACCCAAAAACTTCTAAAGAACTTGATGGGAGATCTTGAGTCTTGACGGAGATCCTTCTCCTAAGCTATTCCCGACAATTTGTCTTGGAGTATTTTCTCCTTCAACTCGGCGTCTACTCGACGTCTGTCGAGCCCCCTTTAGGTTGCCCCCTAGGGTGTTTATATAGGCTTTGAGATGTCTTACTTGGCCCACAAGTATCCTATTCCGAATAGAATTCATCCTGATTTTGGCAGGGACACGCCCATGGTGGACTCCTTCGGCCGTGGTAGATCCTACTCGCTACACACGGTCGTGTGATCTGCCCGTGGTCGATAGTCCAGGCCGTGGTTTCTCCTTGCTCGAAACACACGCGGCCGTGTCCAATGGTCGGCCGTGTTGACTTCTTAAGTAGGCCCCATTTCGCCCCTTTTGGCCCGTTTCTCGTCCTTTTCGACTTCCTAAGCTCTCCAGTATAAAACATGAAATTAAGAGATTAGGAGCATCGAAATCATCAAATTCAATGGAAAATCATCCAAAATTAAGCCAAGCATGGGGTTAAAATATGTGTAGATTATGGTTTATCAAATACCCCTACACTTAAGCGTTTGCTTGTCCTCAAGCAAAATCCTCAACTCACAATTAAAATTAACTTCCTCAATTCATAATTTTCATCAATAATGTCTCATCATAATTCATAGATAATTCATACATTGATAACTTAACTTAAAGAGTCTTAAAGATTCAAACAATCTAAGTCACAAATTTTTGTAGCATGAAAACATACACAAATTTTTGTAGCATGAAAACATAGGTGTTTCTCCTTACCTAAATAATTACTTTTGATTCAAAACACATGTCAAGAATTAACATCCTCACTAAAGATTCACTCAAATCACTCAAAGTGTTTAAGGTTCAAATTAAGCACTCAAAAGTCAAACATGAAAAGTTAATCCCATAGGCTTACATGAAAATCAAATCTCCGCCACTATAAAATGAGATGATACACAAATCAAAAGGTCTTTAAAAAGGGTTGTAATGGGGCTTGGGTTAAAGGTGTGGATAAAGGCTAAATTAAAGGGTTAAAAATCGAGATTTAATTGACAATTTATCTAACTAGAAAACTAAACTAATACTGAATAGTTACATCAATTGAAACTTATCAATAATATCGAGCTTCTTTTCAAAATATGAGATTCTCCGCTTAAGCTCAGATAACATGGAACTAATAGTAATATATATTTCCAAATTTTTTTAGAATAAGTACAGCCAAATAATAATAAAGAACTTTTAACAACTGAAATAGAGAACATCGTTAGGCAACTTTGCTCAAATCAAATCTCGACAAAAAAGGTTAAAACAAGAAGGAAAATTTCTCAATGAATCAAAAAGAATGGGTCTTGGGTTAATATTAATGGGTGAGTCAATAAACGGTTTATTAGTCTCAAAGGGGTTCACTAGGGGTTAATTATGAAGGTAGGCTTTTATGGAGTAAGTGGGTTAGATCCTAGGTGCCTTTATCATCTCTGTATATCAAATCAAAAGTGTGGTCTCAACATGTATAATAGAAGCAAGTTACGGAATAACAAATCAATGTTGACACACTCATAATCAATAAAGTGAGCACGAAAAATGTATGCTCTAAAGCCTCAAAATCTCATAAAAATTATGGTTTTGATGTCAACCTTGCAAATTTCAAACTTCAAAGTAATATTTAAATTTAGGAAACAACCTAGCGATTTTTAACTCTGAAAATAGACTTATCATGCTTGATTCTCTAATGTCTTAAAGTTTAAACCATCAATGCACAATTACCTATGACTTAATCCAAGCATATCAATGATAATCATAAATTAATAGAAGTTTCATTCTAATAGTAATCTGAGAAAATTACTTAAGAATAAGACATATCTTAGGGATTTTCAAATAATATTGTAGTTAACCCCCACACTTAAGATGTACATTGTCCTCAATGTACAAAGATAGATAATAGCAATATAGTAATAAAATCATAAGATAGGGAGAGAAGTGAAACTTCCTGAATTTTGGATAGAGTCAATGAAAAGAAATGGTAAAGTTGGAGAGAGGTGAAGGTGGGGAGGATACTCCGGTGGTGGTGTGGTCGTTCATTAACAGCCCCTTGAACCTAAATTAAAGAAATCAAAATATAATAATATAAATCAAAGATGAGAAAGATAAAAGAAAAGACATTAAAAATGAAAATAAGAGAAAAAGAAAAAATAAATGCGACACGCCCGTGTAGATTTCTCAGTTTCGACCACGGCCAAATCGCACGACCGTGGCGTTTTATCGCAGCCCGTGTTTTGGGATTAGTTTTGTCCTGTTTCCACACGGCCACGGCCACGCCCGTGTGCAAGGCCGTGTGGGTAGGGAAACCTGCGCCTAAAAATTTGGTTAGTTTTTAGTTAGATGCTAAAATTCGAAAATATGGACGTTAGTGGGGTTAGTGCTCGGGTTGCCTCCCGAGAAGCGCTTGTTTAAAGTCTTAAGCTAGACTTACCTGTCATTCGCATAACCATGATGGTTTGAGGAGTCGAAACTCCTTTTTCTTATTATCAATTCTATCAACATATGGTTTGAGTTGGGTAATATTTACCTTAAAAGAGCAGAAATTAGAATGAGTTACCTCGACCGTTCTGTATGGAAAGACCTTAAGTACCGTAAAAGGAGTCACACTGTTTGTATTAAGCTCTGAAGTGGCTATTCGAGGGTCGGTTGTATCTAACGATGCTGATCCCGATCTTAAATTGGTATGTCTCATCTTTAAGTTTGACATGGTTTTGCTTTGGTTCTTCGTGTTTTTCGATTTTTCCTTGACGTGTGTCCGCCATTCATCTAGTTCATCGATTTGTAAACTTCGTTTCTCATGAGCAGTTGTATTCTCGATATGAACACGAGATCCTAGCTCATTATCTTTTCTGAGAGATTTCTTGTAAAGAATATTGAACGTTAAGTTCATTTATATTAACAGACTTGTATTCTCTTGATCGTTAGATATTCTGTCAGAATCACGTGCTTTGAGTTTAATCATGTCATCACCTACACGAAGTGTTACTTCCCCTGTATCAACATCGATAATGGTCCTAGCAGTTGCTAAAAAGGGCCGTCCTAATATTAAAGGAACATTATTGTCCTCATCCATGTCTAAAACAACAAAGTCTACTGGGAATATGAATTTATCAATTTTCACTAGTACATCTTCGATTATACCCCTAGGAACTCTAATAGTTTTATCTGCGAGTTGAATACTCATCCTAGTTTGTTTGGGTTTCCCTAGACCTAGCTGTTTAAACATTTAATAAGGCATAACATTAATACTCGCCCCTAAATCATCCAAAGCATTATTAATATCTAAACTACCAATTAAGCATGGAATTGTAAAACTCCCTGGATCTTTTAACTTTCGTGGTAGTTTATTTTGTAGAATTGTTGAGCACACTGCGTTTAACTCCACGTGCGACGCATCGTCTAACTTCCGTTTGTTTGCGAGAAGCTCCTTTAAAAATTTCCTTGAATCTGGCATCTGTGAAAGAGCTTCAAGAAACGGTAAGTTAATATGTAATTTTTTTAAAAGTTTAGAAATTTACCAAATTGTTCATCTGTGCGGTCTTTCTTTGTCACATTGGGATATGGCACACGAGGTTGGTACTCTGTAATTACCAGTTTTGGTTTATCATGGCTTACCTCAACCTTACCCTCCTCTGCCACATTCTCTTGCCTTAATTTTGATTCATCTAACCCTTCACTATCGTGAGCAGAAACGGCATGAAGTTGCTCCTTTGGGTTAGTTTCAGTGTTGCTTGGCAAGCTGCCTTGTGGTCGTTCAGATATGATCTTAGCAAGTTGTCCTAATTGGTTCTCGATCCCTTGAATCGATGCTTGTTGATTTTTGAGCATTGTTTAAGTGTTTTGGAAACGTGTCTCTCACACCGCGATGAATTTTGTTAGCATCTCTTCTAGGTCTGACTTTTTCTCTTGCGGGTAGGGTTGTTGTTGAAAGCCTGGAGAGGGTTGTTTGTCTCTGATTTCCTTGACCACCCCATGAGAAGTTTGGGTGGTTCCTCCAACCTGGATTATAATTGTTACTATAGGGGTTATTTTGAGATCTAAAATTATTACCCATATAGTTCATCAGCTCGCTTTCTACGCCAGGGTTGTAGGGTGGGTATTCTGTATTGTTTGTCCCTCCTCCATTTGTATCGCACTGCATCACTGGATGTACCTGCGAAGAATCATACAAACCATCAATTTTCTTACTAAGAAGTTCTACCTGATTTGATAGCATTGTTTGTAATATCCCAGGTTGGGGGTTATTTTGTTGTGGCATGTTTTGCATGTGTTTAGTGTGCTGTGTTGCTATTTGTGTAGTTTCGTGGCTTAATTGTAGTCTAAGGGTGTGCCTGGTTAGGTAGAAAAAATTTGTGTTTTAGGCTTAAGTCAGGGGAGCTGTTGGAGCTGGGGTATAAGAGTTTTCTTTGGTGTTTCATAGCACAAAAAGTGAGCTGGCAAAGTGGCAAGCATGCGTTACTTGGGGAGCTAGGTGTGGCGTCATCTACAAGGGGGAGAGATCCTGAGTTCAAGCTGCAGAGTTCCCCATTTTGGCTTCATTTTGGACGGCATGGAGGAAGAGGTAGAAGACAAGTAGAATTCTTCCTTGGACTTGGTCTCCACATTCAAATGAAAGGTGGAGAGCAAATAGTGGAGGAAGACTTGGTCATGGTTGTTTGAATGTGTGGTATGGAGTGATTGGGGGGGGATTTTGGCCGAAATTTAGGGGAGTTAGAGGGGGGAGTGGACGGCTTTGTGTGGGAGAGGGGGGAGGCCGAATGAACTTTTGCTTTTTGGTACATTTTCGGTCTTCTTTTTGGTAAGCAAAAGTTCTTTTTTTTTTGGTTTTTTTTTTGTTAGCCGAATGTCAGTAGAACTTCCTCACATTTTCTTGTTTTCTTTTTTTTGTCAAACCGATAGCCCATGTGTTTGTTGCCGAAACTTTGCTAGTTTTCTTCTAACTCTATTGGCTAGCCGAATGCTCCTCCCCACTCTTTCTTCTTTCTTTCATTTGAGTTGAGCCGAAACTTTCACTTCCCAAACACCTTTAACATTCTTTTTCTTGCTCAAAACCGAAAGTTCCCACCTCTTATCCATCTTTTATTTCTTTCTTTTTCCAAAACCCTTAGCCATTTTCTCCATTTGCTTTCCTCATTTCTTTTGTGCCGAACCTATATTTCCATCTTCCATTCTCTTTCTTTTCTTTTTCACTAAGAATTGAACATAAGTGTGTGTTAAACACTTAGGCCGAATCTTCTTTTATTCTTGGGTTGCATCTTAGCTGAATCTCTCCTCTCCTTGAAGTCCTCTCTTGGCCGAATATCAGTGAAGGGTGGATCTTGGTTGGTTGTTCAATCCTTGAACAAGGTAAGTGGGGTGGCCGAATGGCCATTTTTCCCTCTCTTATCTTTTCTTTGGTTATGGTTTGGTTAAGGGCCGAATATGGTTTTTTTTGGAAGGGTATTAATCTCTTCGTTATAGGGTCATTGGAGTGTGGAAGCAAGCAGGAGGAGCCGTTTTTCTGTTAACCGATTGATAAGTGGTGCCGATTGTTGGAAGAAGAACCATTGTGGTTCGGGTTTGATAAGAAATCAAACCAATAGCAAGGTGAGGGATCAACATTAACCCCTTTGGTTAATTGATGTTGGCCGAATGTGGTGATTGTCTAATGCTTTTTCTTTTGGCCGATTATAGGAGCCAGTGATCAAGAAGCCTTAGATCGTTTCTTGTGGTATTAGGGTTGCGCTTTAGCAGGTGTGTAAACTAACACACTTCTATTTAGTAATGTGATTGATAACCTTGTTGTGATTAATGAAACAGTAATGATTGATATGATACCCTATTGGGTATGATCTTGGACTCGGGTAAGTCGAAGATTATTATTATAAGTTTACTGATGATCTATATGATACCATGACTATGGATATATGCGATATGGGATATGATGTTAAACATATTAGCATGATATGCATGACTTGTATGATATGCATGATCACATGAGTATGGTATGTTGATGGGTGATATGAGTGGAGGAGAATGATGATATCCGTGTCTTTGGGACACTTTGTGTCTTTGGGACACCGAGGTTTGGCACCTCATTGCGACTCGTCCCCTGTGGTTAACACCACCGTGGGTTGGCCCCACTTTGAGATATGGGATCGATGCGCTAGTGATTTGGTATCACACGATGGGTTGGCCCCATCATTGGATTATTCGTGACTTTGGGTCACCGGTGGTTTAGCACCACCAGGTGGTTTGGTACCACACGGGTAGAAAAGGCGATATGGATGGTTAGGATCGGGATGCATTAATCATGTTGCTATGTATGATGTGTGTTAGCATGTTGTTTATCGGGAGCGGGATTTATGCACTTTGAGTCATTCGACTCACCCTCCTTTTGACATTTCAGGTGACATGAGACGGACATGGGCCGGATGGACTCGGGGTGCTCATGCCACGCTTAATAAAGTTTTACTCGGACTTTATAATTTGGGTACTTTAGCTTGCTTTTTATTATTTGGGTTTTGTTTTGGGTTGTAAAAGGCCTTTAAATTATGTTTTATGATGTTTATGCTTTAAATAGACTTTAATATGCCTTAACAAAATAAGTGGGTTGGAGTTTTACTAAA
This sequence comes from Gossypium sturtianum, assembly GCA_025698515.1. Lineage (NCBI taxonomy): Eukaryota > Viridiplantae > Streptophyta > Magnoliopsida > Malvales > Malvaceae > Gossypium > Gossypium sturtianum. The sequence goes on along the minus strand of CM046951.1, from coordinate 49,916,506 downwards.
ATTTGGAAAGACAATGATTTAAAAACTATAACGCAAAGTGTTTTAAACTATACCATCGGGTATCTCACCATGACTTGCATTAGAAACTCAAACGACTTCCAAATCAAAACACGATTTTCTACCAAGTTAAAATGTCTTAAGTAACACTAAGAAACTATTTGAATAATGAAATGGAATAAACTCGTTTTAACTACATCTCTTGGTTAAGCTTTCAAAATTTTTTTGGGTTTTCTGAATACACCACCTGATTTCAAACAAGCCTACTCAAATTTTCTTCAAATACCCTAGATAGTGAAGTGTTTACATCCTGCTTTTAAGCGAAAAAACCTAAACCTCTCAAATCGTTTTCCGTAACATACCGATTTGGTCGTGGTGTATTGGCCGGGTTTGGGGTGTTACAATTGTGGTATCAGAGCCAAGTTCAAAGGCTCGGCTGTGGGCCTGAGGCCCAAAATGCTTTCAAAAGTTTGTTTGATAGTCTTTGTTTTTAAATAAATGGTTTGAAGGGCATGACACCGAGTCTCCTGCACCAGATTCGCCCGAGTAAGTACCCTTACTATTGCTTGTGATTTATTGATGTGATCGGATGATTGCAATAGTGGATTACTTTAGAAATCTGAACCGATAGGATTACGTGAACTCGCGAAAACTCTGACTTCTTTACTATTCATAAGACTTTGCTTTAAAACAGATGGAATAAATACGGATGCATAAAACTCCTAAATCGAATCGTAGAGAATTTAGTCATGAGCGCTAGAGGTGGGCGTGGTCGTGGGCGAGGTCGTGGTAGGATGATTTGTTTCAAACCCGTAGGGTCCAGTGAAGTCGAAAAAATGAGATCTGGGTTCCGCCACCACCGGGAGGTGGTGAGTTTCAAGATCGGGCCCGGGATGACGCAGTGTCACGAGCGATCTTTGCGAGTGTTGGAAAGGGTAGCGGTGTAGGTGGTGGTGCGGGAGTTAGAAATGCATTCTGGCGACTCCGGGCAAAGCGGGGCCGAATTCTTTCGAGGTGTATCCGTGTTGCTCCTAGCAACTGCTGAATATTGGTGGAGGCAACCGAGTGGATCATGGATGATCTGGACTTGACTAGAAGAGAAGGTGAAGGGCATCGTATCGCTTTCTCGGGATGAGTCATATCAATGGTGGCTCACGGTTCGGGACGATGTGGCGTGCAGAGATCTAACATGGGATTATTTGTGTTGCGCGTATCAAAAAAAGTACATTGGGGCTAGTTATATTGACTCCCAATGAAAGGCATTTACGAGGCTTGTTCGGGGAGTAAGTCTGTTTCGAGTAGTCTGGTGAGTTCTTGGAAGCCGAGTAGGTATGCCGAGGGTATTGTAGCCACCAACATGAGAGGTGTGTTCGTTTCGAGGATGGTGCGAGAGACGAGTTGAGGTCAGCGATTGCTCCTCGCCGGGAGCGTGAGTTTCTTTGTCTGGTTGAGAAGGCTAAGGTAGCCGAGGGTGTTAAGGAGTCCGTGAGGCGCGGTATGGGCAGAGCAGGCATAAGAGGAGCTTTGGGTCTTACGGATCGTCGGGTAATCCACGAGAAAAGGGCTAGACCGAGTGGGTCAAATCAGGCCAGTAGGTTTGTTCTTTGCTGCGGCGGGGACCGCCGCAGATGTAACCATTGTGGGAGATATCATTGGGGAGGCTGCTGGGCCGGTGGAAAAGGTTGTTTTGAGTGTGGTTCTCGGATCATCGCGTGAGGGGGTACCATCCGCGTAAGTTGGCCGGGATTGATCACCCGTCGAGTCGTACTCGATTCGAGAGTAGTGGACCGCCACCGCGAGAGGGGCGTGTAATGGCGAGTAGTAATGGATCTGGTCGGGGCCGTGGAGCACCGGCGAGAGGTGCGGGTAGTTCGATGCGAGCGGCTGGATTAGTGTATGCGCGTGGCGCGCCGAGAGGAGGCGGCGCGACCGACGTCATAACCGTGCGTTTACGATCTTTGGTTCTCCTTATCTTGCTTTGATTGATGTGGGTTCAACGCACTCTTATGTTGCCGATAGTATAGTAGAGACCATGGATCTAGACTCGAGATATCTTCTAGGCGGATGACCGTGATTAGCCCTCTAGGTCACTCTGTAGTAGTAGATAAAGCTGTTTAGGAATGTACCCTAGAACTCCAAGGGGTAGTGTTTGTCTTTGATCTGATGGAACCGCGTTTGGGGAGTTCGATATGATTCTTGGGATGGATTGGTTGGTCAAGTACCAGGCGAGGTTGGATTGCGCGGCTAAGCGCATGGTTCTAAGGACGGCCGAGGGTGATGAATTGGCTATGATAGGTAATAGGAGAGATTGCTTATCTAATGTGGTATCTGCTCTGAGCGCGAGAAGATGGTCGGGGAAGAGCCGTGAGGCGTATGTGGTTCATGTGTATGCCTTGGAGGCTAAAGAGTCTGCTGTAGAAAGGTCCGTCTTTGTTAAGGAATTTCTTTGATGTGTTTCTGAGGAGCTTAGGGTTTGCTTGCTGGATCGTGAGGTAGAGTTTGGGATAGATCTATTACCGGAATCTGCGCCGAGTGTCTATTGCTCAGTATAGGATGGCGCCAAAGGAATTGGTGGAGCTTAAGGCTCGGTTCGGGAGTTATTGGATCGAGGTTTTATCGGGCCAAGTGTTTCGCCGTGAGTGCGCGGTACTCTTTGTTAAGAAGAAAGATGGTGCGATGCGGATGTGCATAGACTACCGCTTGATTGAATAAGTGACGATCAAAAACAAGTATCCGTTGCCACGGATAGATGACTTGTTTGATCACCGAAGGTGCGTGGTATTTTCTAAGATTGACTGAGGTGCAGGTATCACCGATTAAAGGTGAAAGAAGTGGATATTCACAAGACAGCGTTTGGACTCGGTATGGGCACTCACAATTTACGTAATGCCGTTCGGGTTGACTAACGCACCTAAGCATTTATGGATATGATGAATAGAGTGTTTCAAAGATGATCTGGATCGGTTCGTCGTGGTTTTCATAGATGACATCTTAGTGTACTCAAGACGAAGAAGAAGAGCATGATGCGCATTTGCGAGTGGTGCCGCAGATTTTGAGGAAAAAGCGACTCATGCTATGTTCGATGAAGTGCGAGTTACGGCTTAGAGAAGTGACTTTCTTGGGTCATGTAGTGTCGGTGAGGATTCGAGTAGATCCTCGTAAGATTGAGGCGATTTTGGATTGGAAGCCGCCTAGGTCGGTGGCGGAGATTCGGAGTTTTAGGTTTGGCCGATATACTACCAAGGTTTGTTGAGGTTTCTCGTTGATAGCAGCGCCAATGACCAAGTTGTTAAGGAAAGAGGTTCCGTTTGTTTGGGTGAGAAAACAACGGGGAGAGTTTCGACAAGCTTAAGAAGATTCTAACAGAAGCTCGGTTTTAATTCAACTTTGAGGTTGGTAAGGAATTCCACGATTGTATTGTGACGCATCACATACGGGTTTGGGTTGTGTCTTTGATGCGGGAAGGTAAGGTTGTGGCTTACGCTTCTCGGCGTATTGAGGCCACATGAGGTCAACTATCCGACGCTTACGATCCGGAGTTAGCGGTCGTAGTCTTTGCGTTGAAGATTTGGAGGCACTACTTGTACGGAGAGAGATCGATAGTCTACGGATCATAAGAGTCTGAAGTATCTACCGACTCGGAAGGATTTGAATTTGAGGCGTATGCAGATGGGTTGAGTTCTTGAAAGATTACGATTGTTCGATTGAGTATCATCCGGGCAAGGCTAACGTGGTGGCGACGCGTTGAGCCGTAAGGTTGTTTCGGACTTAAGAGCGATGTTTGCCCACTTGAGTTTGTATGGCGACGGGAGTATTCTCGCGAGTTGCGAGTTAAGCCTACTTGGGTTGAGCGGTCGAGAGAAAGCAGTTAGAGGATGAGGTTACGAGTGCGCAAAGGTTGCAAGTGCGGGATGGTGGTTTGGAGGGTTCTGACTTGTCTAGTGATGAGGTTCTGTGTTTCCAAGGTAAGGCTTGTATGCTTAAAGATGTTGAGCCGAGGCGAAAGATTCTTCAGGACGCACATAGTAGCCCTTATGCTATGCATCCCGGGGTAGTAAGATGTATAGGGATCTCGAGAGAAGCGATTTTGGTGGCACAGTGCGAAGAAAGAAGTGACAGAGTGTGTTGGGAAGTGTCGACATGTCACAGGTCAAGGTGAACATCGATTGCCGTCGAGGTTGCTTCACTGTGAAGATTCCTCGATGGAAGTGGGAAAGGATAACCATGGATTTTGTCGATGGAGTTACCGCTTACGCCAAGTAAGAAGGATTCGATTTGGGTAGTGGTGGATCGTCGACTAAATCAGCTCACTTTATTCCGGTGAGGGTTGACTATTCACTTGAAGTTGGCGAAAATTGTATGTTTCGAGAGATAGTAAGGTTGCGGTGTGCGGTTTTGATAATCTCGGATAGGGATCCCGATTTACGTCAAGGTTACGAAAGCGTTGCATCGAGCTCTGGGTGCGCGGTTGGATTTCAAAGACGGCTTTTCACCCATGATCGACGCAATCGAAAGAGTTATTCGGATCTTAGAGGATATCTTTGAGAGGTTGTGTCCTGGATTTTAGAGGTAGTTGGGAAGAGTTTCTACCATTAGTGAGTTTGCCTACAACAACGATTACTGCGAGCATCAAGATGGCACCATATGAGGCGTTGTATGGTAGGAAGTGTCGATCACCTACGTGTTGGATGGAGTTAGGTGAACGCCGGTTGTTAGGACCCGAGTTGGTTCTTGAGACCAAAAACAAGGTTAAGTTGATTCGAGCTCGGTTGAAGGAAGCTTCGACCCGCGAAGTCTTATGCCGATCTTAAGCGGAGAGACATAGAGTTTCTTTGTGGGGATCAAGTTTTTCGAAGGTCTCGCCATGGAAGAAGGTTTTGAGGTTCGGAAAGAAAGGCAAGCTAAGTCCGAGGTTTATTGGGCGTATAAGGTTTTGAGGCGAGTGGGACCAATGGCGTATCGCCTGAGTTGCCGGTGAGAGCTCGGTCGATTCACGACGTATTTCACGTTTCGATGCTTGGCGTTACCGTTCGGATCCGTCACATGTGGTAGCGATGGAAGAGATCGAGGTAAATCCAGACTTGACTATGGAAGAGGAACCTGCGCGCGATTCTTGATCGGGATGTGAAGGTTACTGCGTAGGAAGTCTGTGCCTTTGGTTAAGGTACTTTGGCGGAATCATGGCGTAGAAGAAGCTACGTGGGAACCCGAGGATATAATGAGACAAAGAATACCTCGCAACTCTTTTGACCGGTAATTTCGAGTCGAAATTATTTTTAAGGGGGTAGAACTGTAATATCCCGGTTGGGGTTATTTTGTTGTGGCATGTTTTGCATGTGTTTAGTGTCTTTGTGTTCTTTGTTTGTGTAGTTTCGGGGCTTAATTGTAGTCTAAGGGTGTGCCTGGTTAGGTAGAAAAATTTGTGTTTTAGGCTTAAGTCGGAGAATTTTGTTGGGTGAGGTATAAGAGTTTTCTTTGGTGTTTCATAGCACAAAAAGTGAGTGGCAAAGTGGCAAGCATGCGTTACTTGGGGAGCTAGGTGTGGCGTCATCTACAAGGGGAGAGATCCCGAGTTCAAGCTGCAGAGTTCCCCATTTTGGCTTCATTTTGGACGGCATGGAGGAAGAGGTAGAAGACAAGTAGAATTCTTCCTTGGACTTGGTCTCCGCATTCAAATGAAAGGTGGAGAGCAAATAGTGGAGGAAGACTTGGTCATGGTGGTTTGAATGTGTGGTATGGAGTGATTGGGGGGGGATTTTGGCCGAAATTTAGGGAGTTGGAGGGGGGGAGTGGGCGGCTTTGTGTGGGAGAGGGGGAGGCCGAATGAACTTTTGCTTTTTGGTACATTTTCGGTCTTCTTTTTGGTAAGCAAAAGTTCTTTTTTTTTTGGTTTTTTTTTGTTAGCCGAATGTCAGTAGAACTTCCTCACATTTTCTTGTTTTCTTTTTTTTGTCAAACCGATAGCCCATGTGTTTGTTGCCGAAACTTTTCTAGTTTTCTTCTAACTCTATTGGCTAGCCGAATGCTCCTCCCCACTCTTTCTTCTTTCTTTCATTTGAGTTGAGCCGAAACTTTCACTTCCCAAACACCTTTAACATTCTTTTTCTTGCTCAAAACCGAAAGTTCCCACCTCCTATCCATCTTTTGTTTCTTTCTTTTTCCAAAACCCTTAGCCGCTTTCTCCATTTGCTTTCCTCATTTCTTTTGTGCCGAACCTATATTTCCATCTTCCATTCTCTTTCTTTTCTTTTCACTAAGAATTGAACATAAGTGTGTGTTAAACACTTAGGCCGAATCTTCTTTTATTCTTGGGTTGCATCTTAGCTGAATCTCTCCTCTCCTTGAAGTCCTCTCTTGGCCGAATATCGGTGAAGGGTGGATCTTGGTTGGTTGTTCAATCCTTGAACAAGGTAAGTGGGGTGGCCGAATGGCCATTTGTCCCTCTCTTATCTTTTCTTTGGTTATGGTTTGGTTAAGGGCCGAATATGGTTTTTTTGGAAGGGTATTAATCTCTTCGTTATAGGGTCATTGGAGTGTGGAAGCAAGCGGGAGGAACCGTTTTTACGTTAACCGATTGATAAGTGGTGCCGATTGTTGGAAGGAGAACCATTGTGGTTCGGGTTTGATAAGAAATCAAACCAATAGCAAGGTGAGGATCAACATTAACCCCTTTGGTTAATTGATGTTGGCCGAATGTGGTGATTGTCTAATGCTTTTTCTTTTGGCGATTATAGGAGCGGTGATCAAGAAGCCTTAGATCGTTTCTTGTGGTATTAGGGTTGCGCTTTAGCGGTGTGTAAACTAACACACTTCTATTTAGTAATGTGATTGATAACCTTGTTGTGATTAATGAAACAATGATGATTGATATGATACCCTATTGGGTATGATCTTGGACTCGGGTAAGTCAAGATTATTATTATAAGTTTCTTGATGATCTATATGATACCATGACTATGGATATATGCGATATGGGATATGATGTTAAACATATTAGCATGATATGCATGACTTGTATGATATGCATGATCACATGAGTATGGTATGTTGATGGGTGATATGAGTGGAGGGAGAATGATGATATCCGTGTCTTTGGGACACTTGTGTCTTTGGGACACGGAGGTTTGGCACCTCCAAAGTGGTTTGGTACCACGATTGATTTTGTGACTTGGTCACGGTGATTTGGTATCACATTTGTGTCTTTGGGACACCGGAGGTTTGGCACCTCATTGCGACTCGTCCACGTGGTTAACACCACCGTGGGTTGGCCCCACTTTGAGATATGGGATCGTGCGCTAGTGATTTGGTATCACACGATGGGTTGGCCCCATCATCGGATTTGTGATCATGGTCACCAAAGTGATTTGGTATCTGCTTGTGTCTTTGGGACACCGAGGTTTGGCACCTCATTGCGACTCGTCCCTGTGGTTAACACCACCGTGGGTTGGCCCCACTTTGAGATATGGGATCGAAATGCGCTAGTGATTTGGTATCACCACGATGGGTTGGCCCCATCATTGGATTATTCGTGACTTTGGGTCACCAAAGGTTTGGCACCACACTTATGGATATCGTGACTTTGGGTCACCGGTGGTTTGGCACCACCGGTGGTTTGGTACCACCACGGGGTAGAAAAGGCGATATGGATGGTTAGGATCGGGATGCATTAATCATGTTGCTATGTATGATGTGTGTTAGCATGTTGTTTATCGGGGCGGGATTTATGCACCGAGTCATTCGACTCACCCTCCCTTTGACATTTCAGGTGACACTTAGACGCGGACATGGAGCCGGATGGACTCGGGGTGCTCATGCCACGCTTAATAAAGTTTTACTCAGACTTTATAATTTGGGTACTTTAGCTTGCTTTTTATTATTTGGGTTTTGTTTTGGGTTGTAAAAGGCCTTTAAATTATGTTTTATGATGCTTATGCTTTAAATAGACTTTAATATGCCTTAACAAAATAAGTGGGTTGAGTTTTACTAAAATTTGGAAAGACAATGATTTAAAAACTATAACATAAAAGTGTTTTAAACTATACCATCGGGTATCTCACCATGACTTGCATTAGAAACTCAAACGACTTCCAAATCAAAACTCGATTTTCTACCAAGTTAAAATGTCTTAAGTAACACTAAGAAACTATTTGAATAATGAAATGGAATAAACTCGTTTTAACTACATCTCTTGGTTAAGCTTTCAAAATTTTTTTTTGGGTTTTCTGAATACACCACCTGATTTCAAACAAGCCTACTCAAATTTTCTTCAAATACCCTAGATAGTGAAGTGTTTACATCCTGCTTTTAAACGAAAAACCTAAACCTCTCAAGTACGTTTTCCCCGTAACATACCAGATTCGGTCGTGGTGTATTGACCGAGTTTGGGGTGTTACATTGTTACTACGTCGAGGTTGAAAACACTGGCGGCTTTTGTTGGCCTTGTCCTTGTAACTTGCCACTGATAGTTATTCAGTGACATCTGCTCTATAAACTCATAGGCCGCTTCCGTTGTAAAAGGTTTGAACCTGTAGCCACAAGGGTAACCCATGGTGAGGGCACCTCCTTAGTAGATCCTTATATCTCTCCCATGCATCGTAGAGTGTTTCTAGATCCATCTGCACAAAAGAAGAAATATCATTCCTCAACTTAGCCGTTTTAGCCGATGGAAAATATTTTAACAAAAAAATTTTGGTCATTTGTTCCCATGTATTGATTGATCCTCGTGGTAACGAGTTTAACCACTGTTTAGCTTTGTTCCTCAACAAAAAGGGAAACAACCAAAGGCGAATGGCATCATCAGAAACGCCATTAATCATGAAAATGTTGCAAAACTCAAGAAAATTTGCCAAGTGATTGTTTGGATCCTCATCCTGCAAACCATCAAACTGAACAAATTACTGGATCATCTGTATAGTGTTACGTTTCAGTTCAAAATTATTTGCAGCAATAGTAGGTCTAACAATACTTGATTCAGTCCCTGTTAAAGAAGGTTTAGCATAATCAAACATAGTACGAGGAGTAGGATTTTGATTCACCGGGTTTACGGTAACTACATGAGGTAGCGGATTATTATCAGCCATCTCTTTAGTAGTGTTGGTATCGTCTTCTTGCTCTTCTTCTATGTATTTTAGGCTTCGCCTTATTTCTCTTTGATTTCTGCAAATGGTACCTTCTATATCACTATCAAAAGTCAAGGGTCCTGACGGGTTCCTCCGAGTCATAAACTAGAATTACCTGCCAGAAGCAAATAAAAGAAAAATTAGCAAAGTTAAAAAATATAGTAAATATAAATTGCAAATAAATAAAATGGCTAAAGTAATAAAAATTAAGTGTTCCTAATATCTTAGACCCCGGAAACGGCGCCAAAAACTTATTGGAGCTCGAAACTAACTATTATTTCGACAAAGGCAAGCGCACCTATCGAGCAAAGAGTATAGGTGTGGTGAGTCCTAATATCGTATCCTCTAGGACCAAGAGTACTAGTATTAACTATCTTTTATTATCTAGCCTAATAATTAAGGATTTATTTTTAATCTAAAATTACTAACTAATTTAACTAACTAAGAACGCGACAGAGAGTGAATTGGGAAAATACTTTTGGACAACTTATATGAGATAGGCAATACCTAAGGAAGAATCAAACTAGACTTCACTTATTACTTTTGATTCATGCGACTTATTCACTTGGCTTAATCCGTAGAAATCCTAAATTATATTAATACCTCTCTCGAGGCTACTAACAATTGACTCTAGGTTGATTAATTGAAATCTCTTTCTAATTAAAACCCCTATTGTCGCATTAACTCGATCTATGGACTCCCTTATTAGGTTTGACCCTAATCCGTGATTTTAAATCGCCTCTATCTCTAGGGTTGCGATCAACTCCGCTTAAATTGTGTTGATCTACTCTTAGACAGGACTTTTGCTCCACTGAATAAGCACATTTGACTTGAGATAATAACCTGAATTATCAAAACAAGAATAAGAACTCACAATTAAGAATAAGCACAAGTATTTATCTCATAAATCAAATAATAATAAGATTCATCTAGGTTTCATCGCCTTAGATATTAAAGGGATTTAGTTCATACTAAAAGAGGGAAACATCATAAAAGAGGAAAAACAACAAAACATAAGAAAACCCAAAAACTTCTAAAGAACTTGATAGGAGATCTTCAGTCTTGATGGAGATCCTTCTCCTAAGCTGTTCCCAACGGCTATCTTGGAGTATTTTCTCCTTCTACTCGGCGTCTACTCGACGTCCTGTCGAGCCCCCTTTTAGGTTGCCCCCTAGGGTGTTTATATAGGCTTTGAGATTTCTTACTTGGCCCACAAGTATCCTATTCCAAATAGAATTCATCCTGATTTCGGCAGGAACACGCCCGTCGTGGACTCCTTCGGTCGTGGTCGATCCTGCTCGTCACATACGACCGTGTCCAATGGTCCAGGCCATGTTGACTTCTTAAGTAGGCCCTGTTTTGCCCCTTTTTGGCTCGTTTCTCGTCCTTTTCGACTTCCTAAGCTCTCCAGAGTATAAAACATGAAATTAAGAGATTAGGAGCATCGAATTCATCAAATTCAACGGAAAATCATCCAAAATTAAGCCAAGCATGGGGTTAAAATATGTGTAGATTATGGTTTATCAAATACCCCTACACTTAAGCATTTGCTTGTCCTCAAGCAAAATCCTCAACTCACAATTAAAATTAACTTCCTCAATTCATAATTTTCATCAATAGTGTCTCATCATAATTCATTGATAATTCATACATTGATAACTTAACTTAAAGAGTCTTAAAGATTCAAACAATCTAAGTCACAAATTTTTGTAGCATGAAAACATAGGTGTTTCTCCTTACCTAAATAATTACTTTTGATTCAAAACCTGTCAAGAATTAACATCCTCATTAAAGATTCACTCAAATCACTCAAAGTGTTTAAGGTTCAAATTAAGCACTCAAAAGTCAAACATGAAAAGTTAATCCCATAGGCTTACGAAAATCAAATCTCCGCCACTATAAAATGAGATGATACACAAATCAAAAGGTCTTTAAAAAGGGTTGTAATGGGGCTTGGGTTAAAGGTGTGGATAAAGGCTGAATTAAAGGGTTAAAAATCGAAATTGAATTGACAATTCATCTAACTAGAAAAATAAACTAATACTGAATAGTTACATCAATTGAAACTTATCAATAATATCGAGCTTCTTTTCAAAATATGAGATTCTCCGCTTAAGCTCAGATAACATGGAACTAATAGTAATATATATTTCCAATTTTTTTTTAGAATAAGTACATCCAAATAATAATAAAGAACTTTTAACAACTGAAATAGAGAACATCGTTAGGCAACTGCTCAAATCAAATCTCGACAAAAAGGTTAAAACAAGAAGGAAAATTTCTCAATGAATCAAAAAGAATGGGTCTTGGGTTAATATTAATGGGTGAGTCAATAAACAGTTTATTAGTCTCAAAGGGGTTCACTAGGGGTTAATTATGAAGGTAGGCTTTTTATGGAGTAAGTGGGTTAGATCCTAGGTGCCTTTATCATCTCTGTATATCAAATCAAAAGTGTGGTCTCGACATGTATAATCGAAGCAAGTTACGGAATAACAAATCAATGTTGACACACTCATAATCAATAAAGTGAGCACGAAAAATGTATGCTCTAAAGCCTCAAAATCTCACAAAAATTATGGTTTTTGATGTCAACCTTGCAAATTTTAAACTTCAAAGTAATATTTAAATTTAGGGAAACAACCTAGCAGATTTTTAATTCTGAAAATAGACTTATCATGCTTGATTCTCTAATGTCTTAAAGTTTAAACCATCAATGCACAATTACCTATGACTTAATCCGAAGCATATCAATGATAATCATAAATTAATAGAAGTTTCATTCTAATAGTAATATGAGAAAATTACTTAAGAATAAGACATAATTTAGGGATTTTCAAATAATACTGTAGTTAACCCCCCCACATTTAAGATGTACATTGTCCTCAATGTACAAAGATAGATAATAGCAATATAGTAATAAAATCATAAGATAGGGAGAGAAGTGAAACTTCCTGAATTTTGGATGGAGTCAATGAAAAGAAATGGTAAAGTTGGAGAGAGGTAAAGGTGGGGAGGATACTCCGGTGGTGTTGTGGTCGTTCGTTAACAGCCCCTTGAACCTAAATTAAAGAAATCAAAATATAATAATATAAATCAAAGACGAGAAAGATAAAAGAAAAGACATTAAAAATGAAAATAAGAGAAAAAGAAAAAATAAATGCGACACGCCCGTGTAGATTTCTCAGTTTCGACCACGGCCAAATCGCACGGCCGTGGAGTTTTATCGCAGCCCGTGTTTTGGGATCAGTTTTGTCTTGTTTCCACACGGCCACGACCATGCCCGTGTGCAAGGCCGTGTGGGTAGGGAAACCTGCGCCTAAAAATTTGGTTAGTTTTTAGTTAGATGCTAAAATTCGAAAATATGGACGTTAGTGGGGTTAGTGCTTGGGTTGCCTCCTGAGAAGCGCTTGTTTAAAGTCTTAAGCTAGACTTACCTGTCATTCGCATAACCATGATGGTTTGAGGAGTCGAAACTCCTTTTTCTTATTATCAATTCTATCAACATATGGTTTGAGTCGGGTAATATTTACCTTAAAAGTGCCGGAATTAGAATGAGTTACCTCGACCGTTCCGTATGGAAAGACCTTAAGTACCGTAAAAGGAGTCGCACCGTTTGTATTAAGCTCTGAAGTGGCTATTTGAGGGTCGGTTGTATCTAACAGTACCTGATCCCCGATCTGAAATTGGTATGTCTCATCTTTAAGTTTGACATGGTTTTACTTTGGTTCTTCGTGTTTTTTTGGCTTTTCCTTGACGTGTGTCTGCCATTCATCTAGTTCATCAATTTTTAAACTTCGTTCCTCATGAACAGTTGTATTCTCAGTATGAACAGGAGATCCTAGCTCTGTTATCTTTTCCTGAGAGATTTCCTGTAAAGAAGATTGAACGTTAAGTTTATTTATATTAACAGGACTTGTATTCTCTTGATCGTTAGATATTCTGTCAGAATCACGTGCTTTGAGTTTAATCATGTCATCTCCTACACGAAGTGTTACTTCCCCTGTATCAACATCGATAATGGTCCTAGCGATTTGCTAAAAGGGCCGTCCCTAATATTAAAGGAACATTATTGTCCTCATCCATGTCTAAATCAACAAAGTCTCATGGGAATATGAATTTATCAATTTTCACTAGTACATCTTCGATTATACCCCTAGGAACTCTAATAGTTTTATCTGCGAGTTGAATACTCATCCTAGTTTGTTTGGGTTTCCCTAGACCTAGCTGTTTAAACATTTTATAAGGCATAACATTAATACTCGCCCCTAAATTAGCCAAAGCATTATTAATAGCTAAACTACCAATTAAGCATGGAATTATAAAACTCCCTGGATCTTTTGACTTTCGTAGTAGTTTATTTTGTAGAATTGTTGAGCACACTGCGTTTAATTCCACGTGCGACGCATCGTCTAACTTTCGTTTGTTTGCAAGAAGCTCCTTTAAAAATTTCCTTGAATCTGGCATCTACGAAAGAGCTTCAAGAAATGGTAAGTTAACATGTAATATTTTTAAAAGTTTAGAAATTTACCAAATTGTTCATCTGTGCGGTCTTTCTTTGTCGCATTGGGATATGGCACACGAGATTGGTACTCTGTAATTACCGATTTTGGTTTATCATGGATTACCTCAACCTTACCCTCCTTTTCCACATTCTCTTGCCTTAATTTTGATTCATCTAACCCTTCACTATCGTGGCGACAACGACATGAAGTTGCTTTGCTTTGGGTTAGTTTCGATTGCTTGGCAAGCTGCCTTGTTGTCGTTCAGATATGATCTTAGCAAGTTGTCCTAATTGGTTCTCGATCCCTTGAATCGATGCTTGTTGATTTTTTAGCGTGGTTTCGGTGTTTTGGAAACGTGTCTCTGACACCGCGATGAATTTTGTTAGCATCTCTTCTAGGTCCGACTTTTCTCTTGCGGATAGGGTTGTTGTTGAAAGCCCGGGAGAGGGTTGTTTGTCTCTGATTTCCTTGACCACCCCATGAGAAGTTTGGGTGGTTCCTCCAACTGGATTAAAATTGTTACTATATGGGTTATTTTAAGATCTAAAATTATTACCCATATAGTTCATCACCTAAACTTTCTACGCCGGGGTTGTAGGGTGGGTATTACGTATTGTTTGTCCCTCCTCCATTTGTATCGCATTGCATCACTTGGATGTACTGCGAAGAATCATACAAACCATCAATTTTCTTACTAAGAAGTTCTACCTGATTTGATAGCATTGTTATTGCTTGAGGTTGAAAACACCAAGCGGCTTTTGTTGGCCTTGTCCTTGTAACTTGCCACCGATAGTTATTCAAAGACATCTCCTCTATAAACTCATAGGCCGCTTCCGTTGTAAAAGGTTTTAACCTGTAGCCACAAGGGTAACCCATGGTGAGGGCACCTCCTTAGTAGATCCTTATATCTCTCCCATGCATCGTAGAGTGTTTCTAGATCCATCTGCACAAAAGAAGAAATATCATTCCTCAACTTAGCCGTTTTAGCCGGTGGAAAATATTTTAACAAAAAATTTTCGATCATTTGTTCCCATGTAGTGATTGATCCTCGTGGTAACGAGTTTAACCACTGTTTACCTTTGTTCCTCAACAAAAAGGGAAACAACCAAAGGCGAATGGCATCATCAGAAATGCCATTAATCTTAAAAGTGTCGCAAAACTCAAGAAAATTTGCCAAGTGATTGTTTGGATCCTCATCCTGCAAACCATCAAACTGAACAAATTGATGGATCATCTGTATAGTGTTAGGTTTCAGTTCAAAATTATTTGCAACAATAGTAGGTCTAACAATACTTGATTCAGTCCCTGTTAAAGTAGGTTTAGCATAATCAAACATAGTACGAGGAGTAGGATTTTGATTCACCGGGTTTGCGGCAACTACATGAGGTAGCGGATTATTATCAGCCATCTCTTCAGTAGTGTTGGTATCGTCTTCTTGCTCTTCTTCTATGTATTGTAGGCTTCGCCTTATTTCTCTTCGATTTCTGCGAATGGTACCCTCTATATCATCAAAAAGTCAAGGGTCTGTGGGTTCCTCCTAGTCATAAACTAGAATTACTCGCTGAAGCAAATAAAAGAAAAATTAGCAAAGTTAAAAAATAAAGTAAATATAAATTGCAAATAAATAAAATGGCTAAAGTAATAAAAATTAAGTGTTCCTAATATCTTAGTCCCCGGCAACGGCACCAAAAACTTGATGGAGCTCGAAACTAACTATTATTTCGACAAAGGCAAGCGCACCTATCGAACAGATGAGTATAGCCGTGGTGAGTCCAAAACATTTAAGCTCACAAACCTTTCCCAATGTATACATATTCAATATCATAAGTGAATTCATCAAATACTTCCCTTTTCAGTACTTGTATGAATCTCGTACGTACCTGAGTCACTTAACTCATTCACACATTCTTTCTCGACTTGACTTTGCCCGTTGAACCTTTTGGAATTGTTAAGGATCCTCAGAAATCACATATAGCTTGTACAATGCCATATCCTAGATATGGTCTTACATGTTATCACATATCGATGCCGATAGCCCAGCTATGGACTTACTCGAAATCAAATAACGATGCCAATGTCCCAGACATGATCTTACACGTAATCACATAATGATGCCAATGTCCCAGACATGATCTTACACGTAATCACATAATGATGCCAATGTCCCAGACATGGTCTTACACATAATCATATCTATTTAATCCTAATGTCATGACATACTTTTCCTAAGGTTCGTATGGGACTTTCGGATATTGTAACCTTATCGATTCTTGCTCGTATTTGATCATTCAACATTCATAGCAGTTCAATGACAATTAAACAGATATAATTCAATTTAAAGACATTTATTTGCATATGAACTTACCTTGTATTCGGGATAAACGGACTGGGATCGACTATTCGATAACCTTTTATTTCCCCAATCTAAATCTGATTTCTTTCGTTCTTGATCTATATACATTCAAAATTAACTCATTTATTCATCAAATCATTCAATTCAGTTCACAAACACATATTTGGGCATTTTTACACTTTAGCCCATAAATTTCCATATTTTTAAAATTTAGTCCCTATTTCACAAATACACAAAATTCATGAAATTTCATTAAACCCAAGCCTAGCCGAATTTCATATAAGTCCCTAGCAGTCGAACACTTTCTTTTATTTCACATTTGAACCCCTCAATTTTCACTTTGCACAATTAAACCCCTAATAGGCATTTTTACTCAAAATCACTTAACAAAACTTGTATAACTATCAACAAATATTCATTTTTCATCATAAAACATTCAAAAGCTCAAGTATTCATCAATGGCACTTCACAAAAATCATTAACAACTTCAAAAATTAAGGCATGGGCTAGCTAGAATATAAAGCAACGATCTCAAAAACGTAAAAATCATCAAAAACCGAGCAAAGAACATACCTTAATCAAACATTCAAATGACCGAACCCTAGCCCTCTTGTTTCTCAAGAAAATCGATTGAAGATGATGAAATGAAGACCAATTTTGATTTTGTTTTACTTAATAATAAGCTTATTTACTAATTTCCAATTTTAACCTTTAATTAAAAACATTTAAAGCATCCATTTAAAGCCATTTTATGTCAAAATCCACTATCAATGGTCTAATAACATCATAAGGGCCTTTCATTTAATAAACCATAGCAATTAAACACATTTAAGAAGTAAAATGCAACTCTTTCATTTTACACGATTTAGTCCTTTTCTCAAATTGGGCAATTAAATGATAAAATTAGCTCACGAAATTTTCACACATATAAAATAACATGCTATAAACACCAAAAATAATATTAAAATAATTTTTGACATCAGATTTGTGGTTCCAAAACCACTGTTTCGACTTACCTAATACAAAATTTTCACACAATATTCACTTCCAAAACATAACCAAAATGACTCAAGCCTAAACATGCCATATACCATATATACACAATTCAAAAGTACCAAGTAGATGGTTGGATAGTGTGACGTAGACTCTGACGATCCCCGAATCCGAGCTAGCTTTGGATCCACTATAAAACACGGGAAAAAAAACAAAGTAAGCTACAAAGCTTAGTAAGTTCGTACTAAATATACTCAACAATTCATAAAATACAAATCATCAATTTGAACAAGTTAATGTATACTTCATGATAATATCAAACCTTCCATAAGCTTATTCATATACTTATATTCAAAGTCATAACCTTTTCTATTTGATCTTCATACTTACATGTACATACCTGTACAAATTCATAACGAACTCATACCTTCTTGTAACAATCGTAGAATACTCGATGTTTACTACACTAAGTGCCATCGCATAGCCGGAAGCTATTATAATTCTGCACACTAAGTGCCTTACTCGATGTTTCGCACACTAAGTGCCATCGCATAGCCGAAGCTATTATAATTCAGCACACTAAGTGCCTTACTCGATGTTTCGCACACTAAGTGCCAATCTCAATGTCTCGCACACTAAGTGCCAATCTCAATGTCTTGCACACTAAGTGCCAATCTCAATGTCTCGCACACTAAGTGCCACAATTAGCTGATTTATCGTCGAACATAAATGTAGTCCCGTATATACAATCTATACAATGTCAAAGAATTAAAAAGCATAATTATAACAATGCTTATTGCATACGAACTTACCTCGGATGCTAAAATGGTGAATCGAGTCGATTAGTTGATAACTTTCGTTTTTTCTCAATCCTTATCTGGAATTCTGTTTTCTTGATCTAAATATATTCAAAAATAACTTATTCAATCATATATTCATTCAATTTAGTCCAAAACATACTTTAAGACACATTTACACTTTTGCCCCACATATTTCACATTTTTCACAATTTAGTCCATATTGCATAAAATCACAAATTCAAGCAATTTAGTCACCACCCATGCTAGCCAAATTTCTCTAGTACTCATATTAGCCCATATTTCTCATTTATTTCACATTTCAACCCCACATTTTCAACATTTCTCAATTTAGCCCCTAATTTGCATTTTCACAAAAATCACTTTATAAAACTTGTGTAACTAACAAAAACATTCAAAATCTATCATCAATCATCAAAAATCACACATATTAATCATTGGCAACATTCAAAATCTTTAACAATTTTTCAAATTAGTCCCTGGGCTAGCTAGAATAAGCTGCAACGATCTCAAAAATGTAGAAATCATTAAAAACGGGACAAAAATCGTACCTAATTGAGCATAAATAGCAAGGCTGAATGAAACCCTAAATGAAATATTTTCTTCTCTTCAAAATTCGGTAGCAAGATGAAGATGAACACATTTAATTTGTTTGTTTTATTAATATTTAACTTATTATTCACTAAATTACCTTATTAACCTTTGTTATAAAACATTTAAAACACCTAAAATGTGTCCATAAAAGTCCAGTCACAATGTCAATGGTATATTTACCACATAAGGACCTTTAATTTAATATTCCATAGGTATTGAATACCTTTAGCTAATGTAACTCCACTTTTACACTTTACGCGATTTAGTCCTTTTTATCAAATTGACCATTTAAACGATAAAATTTCTTAACGAAATTTTCACACAATTACTCAATCATGCTGTAAACATTAAAATAATAATAAAATAAATATTTTGACCTCAGATTTGTGGTCCCAAAACCATCTTTGTTTGATTTGACTAAAATCGGGGTCATTCTGATATCAATCACCTATTCTTTCATACCATCAATATACTCGTTGAACCATTTGGAATAATATCGGATACTCGGAATCTCGCACCCTAAGTACCAATACATGGTCGAAACCATCTCAATCTCATATCTCATATGTAAATGCTTATCTAGAGCTATCGTCGGGTCTACTCACACAAGCTGACGGTCAAGACGTAGCTACACGGTGCTGCTCACACAGGCTGACGAGTAACCGCAACACATGCCGAAAAACTCAGCCACCGGTAGAACGTACGAACCAGCACCCAAAACACAATAACCCCTAATGACATGTCATTTGTACCCTATCTATTCCTAAGGTTCAATCGGGATTTCACACGTCTCCAAATGTTTGTCGAATATTTACGTGATGTCATATTTATCAATAATGCAATAATAAAGCATTTAAAAACCAATTACATTAATGTTTATTAACGTACGAACTTACCTCGAATTTATACGAAGAGAATCGAGCTATCAATCCACTATTTTGTTTTTCCCTCGATCTAATTCCGAACGTTGATTTTCTTGATCTATATATAATCAAATTTAACTTATTTAAATATCATTCTATTCAATTTAACCCAAAAATCATGTTTTGGCAAAATTACACTTTTGCCCCTTAAATTTTGAATTCTTTACAATTTAGTCCCTAGCTCACAAAAATACAAATTCATGCAATTTAATCCACACCCATGCTAGCCGAATTATATATATATCTATAACAGCTCATATTTTTCATTATTTCACACATCTCACCTTGAATTTTACACATTTTACAAATAAATCCCTAATTTACAATTTCAACCAAAATCACTTAACAAATGTTGTTTATCTAACAAAAACCATTTATTTTCTATCAATAAACATCAAAACACATCCCCATTCATCAATGGTAAAACCCTAGACTTTTAACAGTTTTGCAAATTAGTCCCTGGGCTAGCTAGATTAAGCTACAATGACTCCAAAAATATAGAAATCATTAAAAATAGGACGAAAACGCACTTACATGCACTAGGTTAAGCTTGCCGAATGCTCAACCCTAAAAGAATGGCTTCCCTCTTCTAATTTTTGGTTGAAGAATGAAGAAGAAAGATGATGTCTTTCTTTTTCTTAATTTAATTTAAGTTGATTTCTTAATTTATATTTTTAACCTTTATAATTAACATGCATAACACTTAATTAAATGCCCATATTTGTCCACTCAAACAACCAATGGTCTAATTACCACATAAATCCCTTAACTATTTAAATTCATAGCCATTTAGTACCTTTAACTTATAGAACTCTAATTTTGTACTTTATGCTATTTAGTCCTTTTTATCGAATTGAGCATGAAAACGATTAAATTTCTTAACGAAATTTTCATACGACACTATTAACATGTTGTAGATATTAAAATAATAATAAAATAAATATTTTGACTTTGGATTTCTAGTACCGAAACCACTATTTTGGTTTCACTGAAAAGGGCTGTTATAGAGCAAGGATCCAGAAGAAGAAGATCCCACAGAGATCGAACCAATGCAGTCAGCTGAAATCCTTAATAAGGCAGAACCAATGGAACCAGCAACTAAACCTGACATGACAACCTCAATGTAACACCCCAAACCCGGCCCATACGGTATGACCGGATCTGGCATGTCACGTGAAGAAGATGTGTAAAGAGCTTGTGATTCTTACTAAAATAGGCGTTACTTGGTTGTGTTTAAGTAAACAAGTTTTGGATGTAAATATTTGATAAAATACAACTATTTTTGAAAGATTGATTGATGAGTCGAAAATCGAGGTAGTGAACTTTAAAACCATGACTTTTAAAAATGACGTTCAAAATTTGAAAGAGAATCCGAGTTAAATTATTTGTACATATTTATTATGGAAACCGTTTATTAATAAATTTTGGAAAACCGTTATTTATGATTTTAGAAAAATCCCCATTTAAAATAATGCAAGAAAAATAATAAGTATGGCTAAACATAAAACCAAATAAAAATATCCTGCAGGCCTTATTACAACTTTAAAACCGAAATAATAAAAGCAACGACATAATACGGAAAAGAAGTTTACTAAAGTCCTAAAATAACAATCCAAAAGTATGGCCTCCATCGAGTCATCCATGGCCCCAAGTCCTCAAATCATTTGAGTATTACCTACAAGGGTTAAGAAAAAGGGGGAGTGAGTTACAAGAACTCAGTGTATAATCCCCTTACCGTCATCCACTGGGCCTGAACCCATATAGCAATATCTTGGGCCTAAACCCATTTACATAACAATGTATAAATGAAATAAATATATATATATGCAACCCAACCCATCCTAGTAATCCTTCCGCTACACACCACTCGTACCATCCCATCACACCTGTGGGGATCAAGTCAACCCACCCCGCCAAACACACCAATCGCAGGCAAGTTGCCTTTTATAATATATTTTGATTGTGGCCCAGCCACCGGAATCATAGTGAAACATAATAACAAACATTTTTTTAGCAATGCCACCGGGCTACGCTTCTCTTCAACATTTTTCACATCCCATGCAAAATTATGTAAATGCAACATACATAATAAAGCATAATATCATTATATAAACAACAATCATTGATTCAGAGATTTATTACGGTAAATCGGCCAATTATAGAACTTTGTAAATCGGTTCACTAAAGCATTCTAGCAATTCGGCCCATAGGGGCATTTTAGTAAATCGGCCCGTAGGGGCATTTTCGTAATTCGGCCCATAAGGGCATTTTCGTAATTCGGTAATTTTACCCACTAAGGGTAATTCGGTAATCTCGCAACCCAGGGTATTTCGCACTTTACCCTCCAAGGGTATTTTGGTAATTTCGCAACCCAGACTTAACTACTAATGTGGGGCATAAAAAAATTGAAACTGTCCATTTGCGTCATTATGACTAAACTGACTATAACTCGAGTTAGGAAACTCGAAATTTAGTTCCATAAATTTTCCTTGAAACTAGACTCACATATTTTCTTACTAAAATTTTTCTAGAATTTTTGGCTTAGCCATTTAGTACAGTTTATTCATTAAAGTTTCCCTTGTTTTACTGACCAACGGTTCTGACCTCTCTTAACTTAAATTCAAATATCTCACTGTACAGTTTTCATATGTTGCTCCCACTTGTTTCTATTGAAAATAGACTCACTAAGGAATCTATACATATAATTTTAACTCATAATTCACTTTGTACAATTTTAAATAATTTTTCGAAGACAGAACAGGGAACCACGAAGTCATTTAGAACCAGTCTCACTAAAATTAAAATATCACAGAATATAAAATCCCTCTTTCTACTCTGTTTCATTTATTTAAAAAATAGACACACTAAGATTTAATTCTATATCTTATTCGCTTTCTAAGTCCCCTTCTCCTATTTTTCGTGATTTTTCAAAATCAAGTCACTGCTGAAATCCAAAACTGTTTCATTGCAAACTATGGTTACCACTACGAACATACGCACGACCGAGTGGTCACGGATGCCGGTTTCCAGCTTTTCTTGGTATTTCGACCGAATCACAGAACATTTCATGCAAACATTCAGAGAGGTATGAGATTACACACCATTTCAAACATGTATTCGGAAAGTGCGGGATTACACACTGATTTGGATTTCCTAAAGAACCACTCTTCGTTGACCCTAGAACAATACCAACCAAAAGTTAGCCTCGGATTTTCAAAAGATTTCATACCCAACGTATTACTTACACTTGAATCACTTACCACTACGTGATCTCCTCACGAGTCCCGATATTCAACCCCGCCTTCTGACTACCACCGCACGCTCCTTTACTGCCACTGATGTTAACGATCCTCACCCTTTGATTATCAAAAGAATCGGCAAAAGAGTGTTTCAAACAACTTAACTAAGAGAAAAGTCGAATGGAAGAGAAGATTCGGCACAATAGCAAAACGTAAGAACCACTATTCGGTTTTGGGACACACTACAATGGAAACCGAAAGATGAGAAGAATGGAATCAACCATTTGAAGATTAGGAGGAAAAAGAAGTAGGGTTTTGGCCAAGAAGAGATTTGCAACACACGGTTCAAGTTGTACTAGCTAGAATTGGATGAAAAGAGAGAAAGATGAGTAGAAGGAACACTATAGAAGAAGAGGGGATTTCGGCAAGGAGGAAATGTAACCAAAAGAAACAAAATATTAGGTAAAGAAAAAGTGACCCAAAAATGTGAAAATACAAGGGAGAGCTAGAGAAATTGGCTCCCCCAAAACCATGTGTCATCTCTTCCAAAAGATAAGTGTTGACCCCAAAATATTCTTTCGAAAACATCCACCTCATAATAGGCCAACATGTTCCCTTCTCTTACCTTTTTCCTTCATTTCTTTCCTTGTTTTTCCCTTGCTTTCCTCCTTACCATATTCTTAGTCTTCTTTCCCAAATTAAAAAGTCTTCCTTACCATAATAAAGCCATGGCCGACACATGGAATGTAGCACAAAAAAAAAATTAATACAAAATTTGCAAAAGGTGGGTTTCAAACCTCAGACCATTAGTACACTCCACACGCCACTTTCCACCTTTACCAATAGGCTCCTTGTGCTAGCAAAATGCACACTTATTTCCTTAAGTCTTGATGCCACTTACCTTCTCTCCTTTAAGTGCTTAAACACAAAATTTACCTATAGCCTAACTTGAACCCGGAACTTCCTAGAAACCTCGTAACTTTCCAAAATCACCTTCCTATTAAGTCCAACTTGAAATAATGTCGTTCTCTTGTTCTCAAAAATTTTAAACAATCCTACTCCCCAAGGCCCAATGGGTCCAATTCTACTAGGCCCAAATTCGGGTCGTTACAATTCTACCCTCCTTAAAGAAATTTCGTCCTCGAAATTTCCAATCAACTACTAAACGCACCGCTCAAATCACACCCCTATGCTTTCGCTGCGCACTCTTATCTTAATAACACTAATGTACTTTTAACATAATCTTGAATCCTCTTTCACACAACCAAACATCTAACCACAGAAGCAAACAGTTATCTACCAATTATACCTAAAATTTTCTACATTCAATCATCACGCCCAACCAAAACATACCTGGCTTGATGGTGATGAAACAATCCCGAGCCTTATGCTCCTTAGACCCGCATCTCAAGCATGCTCCCGACCTCCTCCAAAGATTCTCCCGGATGACGCTTCTACGCAATATTCGCAAGCCGAAAAATTTGGGCGTGCCTTAACACGCTTTTACTTAACGAGATGCGACCCAAAAGAATCGCGATCTCTTTTCTTCTTACAAATCCATACACCCAACTCGAAGTGCTTCACTGATTCCTTTAATCTCCTCCAATACCTCCTTAACTATCTGAGTCAGCTCAACAACCCAAGCTCGATCATGAGATCTCGTCTCATCCACTGGTGATGCCGGCGCCTCCCTTTCGGGCACATGCCTCGGTGCCGAAAATCCAGTCCTAGCACCTCAGCCTCTATCACGGTCGCATCCACTACGTCCACGTCCTCTAGTGCTCATATTTGCTAAGTCGATTTAATCTGACTAAGAGTCTTATGAATCATTATGCTATTCAATGTTTATTAAACAATATTTTATGGAGTATAAGAAGTAAAGTTATTTTCGCAAAATGCATCCTAAAGTCTCAATCTCTATAATTTCAGCTCCTAAAGCTAAAAGTTCCAGAGTACGCCTACAGTCATACCACAATAATCATAAATTGAAAACATAAACTTACTTGACTTGGTGTCGGATACCCGTGGTGCCATACTTCCTTTAGAACATGCATTTTTAAATAAAAATTTTATACAGCCTTTGGAAAACGCTTTTGAACCCAAACCACACCGAGTTTTGCAACCGGGCTCTGATACCATAAAATGTAACACCCTAAACCCGGCCCATGCGGTATGACCGGATCTGGCATGTCACGTGAAGAAGATGTGTAAAGAGCTTGTGATTCTTACTAAAATAGGCGTTACTTGGTTGTGTTTAAGTAAACAAGTTTTGGATGTAAATATTTGATAAAATACAGCTATTTTTGAAAGATTGATTGATGAGTCAAAAATCGAGGTAGTGAACTTTAAAACCATGACTTTTAAAAATGACGTTCAAAATTTGAAAGAGAATCCGAGTTAAATTATTTGTACATATTTATTATGAAAACCGTTTATTAATCAATTTTGGAAAACTGTTATTTATGATTTTAGAAAAATCTCCATTTAAAATAATGCAAGAAAAATAATAAGTATGGCTAAACATAAAACCAAATAAAAATATCCCAGAGGCCTTATTACAACTTTAAAACCCGAAATAATAAAAGCAACGAAATAATACGGAAAAGAAGTTTACTAAAGTCCGAAAATAAAAATCCAAAAGTATGGCCTCCACCGAGTCGTCCATGGCCACAAGTCCTCGTCACTGAGCATTACCTACAAGGGTTAAGAAAAAGGGGGAGTGAGTTACAAGAACTCAGTGTATAATCCCCTTACCGTCACCCACTGGGTCTGAACCCATATAGCAATATCTTGGGCCTAAACCCATTTACATAACAATGTATAAATGAAATAAATATATATATATGCAACCCAACCCATCCTAGTAATCCTTCCGCTACACACCATCCGTACCATCCCATCACACCTGTGGGGATCAAGTCAATCCACCCCACCAAACACACCAATCGCAGGCAAGTTGCCTTTTATAATATATTTTGATTGTGGCCCACCACGAGAATCATAGTGAAACATAATAACAAACATTTTTGTGGCAATGCCACCGGCTACACTTCTCTTCAACATTTTTCCCATCCCATGCAAAATTATGTAAATGCAACATACATAATAAAGCATAATATCCATATATAAACAACAATCATTGATTCAGAGATTTATTACGGTAAATTGGCTAATTATAGAACTTTGTAAATCGGTTCACTAAAGCATTCTAGCAATTCGGCCCATAGGGCATTTTAGTAAATCGGCCCGTAGGGACATTTTCGTAATCGGCCCATAAGGGCATTTTCGTAGTCGGTAATTTTACCCACTAAGGGTAATTCAGTAATCTCGCAACCCAGGGGTATTTCGGTAATTTACCCTCCAAGGGTATTTTGGTAATTTCGCAACCCAGACTTAACTACTAATGTGGGGCATAAAAAAATTGAATCTGTCCATTTGCGTCATATTGACTAAACTGACTATAACTCGAGTTAGGAAACTCAAAATTTAGTTCCGTAAATTTTCCTTGAAACTAGACTCATATATCTTCTTACTAAAATTTTTCTAGAATTTTTGGCTTTGCCATTTAGTACAGTTTATTCATTAAAGTTTCCCTTATTTTACTGACCAATGGTTCTGACCTCTCTTAACTTAAATTCAAATATCTCACTGTACAGTTTTCATATGTTGCTCCCACTTCTTTCTATTGAAAATAGGCTCACTAAGGAATCTATACATATAAATTATAACTCATAATTCACTTTGTACAATTTTAAATAATTTTTCCAAGACAGAACAGGGAACCACGAAGTCATTCAGAACCAGTCTCACTAAAATTAAAATATCACATAATATAAAATCTCTCTTCCTACTCTGTTTCTTTCATTTAAAAAATAGACACAGTAAGCATTAATTCTATATCTTATTGGCTTTCTAATTCCCTTTCTCCTATTTTTCGTGATTTTTCAAAATCTCGTCACTACTGAAATCCAAAACTGTTTCATTGCAAACTATGGTTACCACTACGAACATACGCTGCGCCCCGAGTGGTCACGGATGCCGGTTTCTGGTTTTCTTCGGTATTTCGACTGAATCACAGAACATTTCATGCAAACATTCAGAGAGGTATGAGATTACACACCATTTCAAACATGTATTCGGAAGGGTACGGGATTACACACCTGATTTGGATTTCCTAATGAACCACTCTTCGTTGACCCTAGAACAATACCAACCAAAAGTTAGCCTCGGATTTCCAAAAGATTTCATACCCAACGTATTACTTACACTTGAATCACTTACCACTACGTGATCTCCCTCTACGGAGTCCCGATATTCAACCCCACCTTCTGACTACCACCGCACGCTCCTTTACTGCCACTGATGTTAACGATCCTCACCCTTTGATTATCAAAAGAATCGGAAAAAGAGTGTTTTGGCTTAACTTAACTCAGAGAAAAGTCAAATGGAAGAGAAGATTCGGCACAACAGCAAAACGTAAGAACCACTATTTGTAACAACCCAAACCCGGCCCAAACACTATGGCCGAATCTAGTTGCTACAGTGGAAAATATTTTGGAAAACACTTTTGGAAAGTAAAAATTCTTAGTTGCCGAAAACCTTTTCAATTGATTGTTTTGTTAAACCTTACTTAGATTTTATTTAAAATTAATTCAACAAAGTTATTATAAAATATCGAGTGTGCCCGATGGCACGATGAAAACATTTTCGTGTTAATTTGGGAAAACATGTGACTTTAATTTAATATTGATAATCATAGTTTAAAACAATTATTCGACATATGAAAATTAACAAAAATAAAATATCAGGAGGCCTTATTACATCCAAATAAACTAAAAACCGGAAATAAAATTTATCATAACTAAAATTAAAGTTCATTTAATTTAAATCCACCGCATGGCCACCTCGAGTCAACCCGGCTCCACATCCGCGATCTACGTGTCACCTGAAAAATGTAAAGGAGAAGGTGAGTCACCAAGACTCAATATGTAACCCTTCCCCCGTTTTAAAGACATTTCCATACACAACATATAACAATTAATATGCAGAATATTATGTACCCCAACCTAGCCAACCAAACGCCACTTGTCTACCCCATTGTGGTACCAAACCACCGTGGTGCCAAACCACCGGTGACATATAGTCACGATGTGTTACCAAAACACTGGTGTCCGTAGACACGAATCGATTGATGGGGCCAACCCATCGTGTGATACCAAATCACTGGTAGACGATCCCATATCTCAAGTGGGGCCAACCCACGGTGGTGTTAACCACGGGGGACGAGTCGCTATGAGGTAACAAACCTGCGGAGGTACCAAACCTCTGGTGACCGTAGTCACGGTGTGTTACCAAAACACTGGTGCCCGTCGGCACGATTAATCTGCCCCCTCCACTCATCAATCCCACATCGAGTCACATATGTATATGTTTCATGTCATCACATACTTAAATCTCATGTATCAATACATCATGCTTCCCAAAAGCATCGAATAACAAATTCATATTAACAGGTACTTACCTGAATCACCATCTATACCGATATGGTATATTATCCAATGCTACATAAAATCAAGATAGCATTCACAACAATCAGCACATTAACAAGTTATACGTGTGTATGTACACACTGATGTCGATGATGATCCTAGATCCCGATGTGAAACCAATCGACCACTCCTAAAATCCTTGTTCCTATAATCGGCCAAACTCAAGAGTTAGTGCCATGGCCTATTCGGCCAACCAAAATAATCCAAAGGGTTATCTTGTGATCCCAAATCCTTACCTTTTCCTTTTTGGCTACTAACCACCGCACTTGATACACGAATCTGTTTTACCAAATAGTCGGTCAAATGACAATGTCAATAACCTTCGGCTTTTAATCACTCAAAGGAATAATCTAATAAAGATAAACCCTTACCACCACTTACCAAGGCCGAGTGCTAGAGATTAGGGCTTGGTTGATCGCTTTCTACGATTCCGAGTACCTAAAAGTGATTGATTACCAAGAGGCATTTAGAGACCCTTATAACAACTACCGGAATTGGCACTTATCCTTAATGAAAATCGAGAAAGAAAGTGAAGGGAACCCATGAAGTTTCGGCACACCTTACCTTCACCAAACGATTGACCACGAGAATCAAAAAAGATCTATACTGCTTTCACTATTCGGCCAAGGTGCTTCAAGCTAAGAGAAAAAGATTTCGACAAAGGGTAAGGGGTAGATTCGGCTAAGGTTGGTTTTAATATCAATCAAGGCTTGACTTTGGGTGAAAACAAAAAGAATGGAGAAGAAATATAAGAGGAGTTTCTGCCAAGGTTTTAAGAGAATGGAAAAAGAAAACAAAGAAGGAAGGGGTTGAGAATTTCGGCTAATGGGAAAAAAAAAAGAAAATAAGGTGACAAGCTGATGCTTTTATAGGCATTTGGCACCCCCCTCCTACATGCGGTCCACTCTTCCCATGAGGAGTTCAAATTTTGGCTAAACTCCTACAATTCCTCTTGGCCAATAGTTTAAACCAATTCAAAATAATTTGAATTATTCCAAGGCCTAAATTCTCTCTTACCATCCTTTTAGTATTAATCCCATAATATCTAATTAATAAATAAAATACATCCTTATTATCCTTAGAATTAAACAAATAAAAAATACAATTTAAAATACTCATATTATCCCTTAATATTAAAAACAAATTTGAGCATTTTCTCTCTCTTATTGCCGTCCAAACAAGGTGCCAAAAAGGAGAATTTTGTGACTCGAACCAAGGCTCTCCCTTATCCCTTGTGGCGTCACATGTAGCTCCTAAGTGGCCTCACTTTTGCCCCTTTACCAAGGGCTTTTTAGTGTTCAAATTCCTTCATTTATTCTTATAACACCCTTCTGCTAAGGCTCCCTGCCTTTAAAGCTTCCAAATAAAAATTTCTACTAAACCGAGCTTACTCAAGACCCTTAATTAACCTTTATTATTCCATAAATAATATCACAGTGGTTCAAACATAAGAAAAATAATTTAATTCCAAATAGCCCCATCTTTGGGATGTTACAGTTTCTACCCCCTTAAAATAAATTTCGTCCTCGAAATTACCTAGCTAAAACAGGATGGGGTATTTGTTTGCAGTATCACATCCTCGATTCCCACGTAGCTTCTTCCACACCATGGTTCCGCCAAAGCACTTTCACTAAGGGCACTTGACTTCCCTACGTAGAACCTTCACATCTCGATCTAAGATCTCAACCTGGTTCTTCTTCAAAAGATAAATCCGAGTTCACCTCAATCTGCGCTCTCACAACGCACAGCGTCTCGAAGGATACTGCCTCAAAGATCTATACGATACATGAAATACGTCATGGATCTGATTCGATTCTGCAGGCAACTCTAGCCGATAAGCTACTAGTCCTACTCGCTTTACAATCAGATATGGCCCGTTGAACCTTGGGCTTAGCTTCCCTTTCGTCCAAATCTCAACACCTTTTTCAAAGCGACACTTTCGGAAAGACCTTGTCTCCCACAAAGATACTCCATTTCCTTGCGTTTGAGATCGGCATAAGACTTACGCCTATCTCGATGCTTCCTTGAGACGAGACCGAATCACCTTGACTTTGTCTTGATCCTCTGTTACCAATTACGGACCCGACTTGTCGTTCCCCAACTCCGTCCAACATGTAGGAGTACGGCATTTTCGTCCATATAGGGCTTCATATGGAGCCATCTGAATACTAAACTTGATAACTATTGTTATAAGCGAATTCCGCTAATGGTAGGTACTCTTCCCAACTACCACTAAAATCCAAGACACAACCTCTTAACATGTCTTCTAAGATCTGTATCACCCTTTCCGATATGCAGCCGATTTCATGGATGGAAAGCCGTCTTGAAATCTAACCGTGTACCCAAAGCTTGATGCAACGCTTTCCGAACCTTGACGTGAATCGGGATCCCTATCCGAGATAATCGATCATCGGCACACCATGCAACCTCACTATTTCACCCACATACAACTTCGCTAGCTTCGGGTGAGTAATCCATTCTCATCGGCATGAAGTGAGCTGATTTAGTCGGCGATCCACAATTACCCAAACTGCATCCTTCTTGTTGGGCGTAAGGGGTAGCCCACTAACGAAATCCATGGTGATCCTCTCCCATTTCCATTGAGGAATCTTTACGGTTGAAGTAGTCCCGATGGTAACTGATGTTCAGCCTTAACTGCTGGCATGTCAGACACTTCCCTACGAACTCAGTTATCTCACGCTTCAACCCCGGCCACCAGAACTGTTTTCGCAAATCTCCATACATCTTGCTTCCTCCCGGATGCATAGCATATGGGCTGCTATGTGCATCATGGAGAATTTTCCGCCTCAACTCTTCATCCTTCGGCATGCATGCTCGCCTCTTGAAAACATAGCACTCCATCACTAGACGGACCGCATCCTTCCAAACCACCATCCCGAACTTGTACCCTCTTAGCGTTCAAGCCTTCATCCACTAACTGCTTTTCCTTAATCTTCTCAATCCATGTTGGCTTAACTTGGAGTTCCGCCAAAAGACTCCCATCATCATATAGACTCAACCGAGCGAACATTGCTCTTAAGTCCGTCACAACCTTCCGGCTCAACGCGTCAGCTACCACGTTAGCCTTACTCGGGTGGTACTCGATTGAACAATCGTAGTCCTTTAGTAGTTCAATCCACCGACGCTGTCTCAGATTCAGATCCTTCTGAGTCAGAAGATACCTCAAGCTTTTGTGATCCGTGTAGACTATCGACTTCTCCCCATACAGGTAATGTCTCCATATCTTCAGAGCAAAGACGACTGCCGCTAACTCCAAGTCGTGCGTTGGGTAGTTAACCTCATGCGGTCTTAACTGACGGGATGCATAGGCTACTACCTTCCCATCCTGCATCAACACACATCCCAAACCAGTGTGAGATGCATCACAATAGATCGTGAATAACTTTCTGCTTGGTGTACCAAAACCGGAGCTTCCGTCAAAATTTTCCTTAGCTTATCAAAGCTTCCTTGCTGCTTCTCCGTCCATACAAATAGAACTCCTTTCCTCAATAACTTCGTCAATGGCGCTGCGATCAGAGAGAACCCTTCCACAAACCTTCGATAATACCCCGCTAAACCCAGAAAACTCCGTATTTCAGCCACCGACCTAGGCGGTTTCCAATCCAACACCGCTTCAATCTTGCGAGGGTCTACTCTAATTCCTTCAGCTGATACTACATGACCTAAGAAAGCCACCTCCCTAAGCCAAAATTCGCACTTACTGAATTTGGCGTATAACTGCTTTTCCCTCAACACTTGTAGGACTACTCGCAAATGCTTGTCATGCTCCTCCTCCGTCCTTGAGTAAACCAATATGTCGTCGATGAACACCACGACGAATTGGTCCAAGTACTGTTGAAATACCCTATTCATTAAGTCCATAAATGCCGCCGGTGCATTGGTCAACCCGAATGGCATCACTAAGAACTCGTAGTGTCCATACCGAGTTCGGAATGCCGTCTTGTGAACATCGACCTCCTTCACCCTTAATTGATGATAACCTGACCTAAGGTCAATCTTTGAGAATACCGACGCACCCTTCAGTTGGTCAAACAAATCATCGATCCGAGGCAACGGGTACTTGTTTTTGATCGTTAACTTGTTTAACTGACGGTAGTCGATACACATCCGCATAGAACCGTCCTTCTTCTTGACAAACAACACAGTGCTCCCCACGGAGATATACTTGGTCGAATAAACCCTCTATCCAAGAGCTCCTGAATTTGAGCCTTTAGCTCCACCAATTCCTTTGGTGCCATTCGGTATGGTGCTATAGACACAGTGCGTTCGGTAGCAAGTCTATACTGAATTCGACTTCCGATCCGGAGGCGGACCGGAGCTCTTCTCGGGAACACATCGAGCAAATTCCCCAACCGTTCGGACCTTTCCAACTCATCGACCCCTTAGCTTCCAAAGCACGATTCGAACCAAATACGCCTCACAACCCTTCTTGACCATCTTTTCACCTTCAAGGCGGACACTACATTGGATAGGTAATTCCTTCTATCCCCTATCATAACCACTTCATCACCTTCACTGTCTTAAGAACCATGCGCTTAGCCGCGCAATCCAAATTTGCACGATACTTAACCACCAGGTCCATTCCAAGGATCAAATCGAACTCCCCAAACGGTAGTTCCATCGGATCGACCACAAATACTACCCCTTGGAGTTCTAGGGGTGCGCGCCTCTATAAAGTTTGTCTACCACTACTGAGTGACCTAAAGGGCTAACTACGGTCATCTCCCTAGAAGCGGTTTGAGTTTAGGTCAATAGTTCCTACCACACTACTAGCAATGTACGAGTGCGTCGAACCCACATCAATTAATGCAACATAAGGAAGATCAAAAATTAAAAACATACCGGTTATGACATCCGGTGCGTCACCCTCCTCGCGACGCCTCATTGCGTAAACTAAGCCAGTCGCCTAGCCTCTGTGTTGCCCGAACCTCGCCTCGAGTTCCACGACCTCGGTTAGGACCGTTGTTTCCTCTGCCATTACCACGACCCTCCGTGGTCCCACATTTCTATCCCGAGAGTGCGATTACGCCCCTCCGGCCGATTCTTAGCTAGTTTCCGGGACAATCTCGACACGATGCTCCAAAGACCCACACTCAAAACATCCTCTATCACCGGTCCAACAACCTCCCCAATGGGTCTTTCCACACGGCCATTTACACCGAGTCGGCCTCACGATTAGTAGTCGTGGGTCTTGCCGCTGATTTGGCCCACTTGGCCTAGCCTTTTCTCGAACACTACCACTTGATCCAAATGACCCAAATCCTCTCTTACGATTATTCCTACTATAACTTTGCCTCACAAATTCCTCCTTGATCCCTTCGGCTACCTTAGCCTTTTCCACTAGAGATGAGAACTCACGAACTGCTGCATGGGCAATCAAGTAACCTCAAATCATCTCGAGTCCGTCCTCAAAGCGAACACAGCGCTCATGCTCGATGAACACGATGCCTCTAGCATACCTACTCACCTTAAAAACTCCGCCTCATACTCCGACACCGACTTAGTTCCTTGCACTAATCCCGGAAAAGCCTTTCTGTGGCGTCGGTGTAGCTGGTGCCCACATACTTCTTCCGATAGGTGGTTTTGAAATACTCCCAAGTCGGATCATCTGCGTAGCCCTGTCTCGAACCGTAAGCCACCACCGATACGCTTCATCCTTTAGAAGCGACACGCGCCTTTTCAGCTTTTCTTCCTCGGTCCAGGTCAAGATCATCCATGATCCTTTCGGTTGACTCTCTAGCCATGATTCTGCCAGACTGGTGCCACTCGACACACCGGAATACCTCCGCTCCGTTAGATCGGAGTCGCTCGGGGACAGTTTACGAGCTCCCAAATTTCCACCAGCCCACCACCATCTCCAAGACTCGCAAAAGCGACTTGCGATACCGCCTCACCACCGGTCCGATCCTGCGCCTCGCCTCTAAAAGTAGGAGGTGGTGGTGGCGGTGGTACCTCATTTTCGAACCTTGTCCCGACCTAACGGGTTCGAGACAATCGTCATCCTACCCCTACCGCGTCCCACGGCGTCCCACGTCCTCTAGAACTCATTCTATCTACCGCTTTTAATCGATTGAGAAAAGTTTTATGCGTTAGCATTTGTTCCACTTTCTTATTCACGAAGAAATTTTATGGATAGAGTTTTAGTCAGAGATTCTTTCGAGCAAACAAGGTTTCAGTTTCCTACCCTAGTTCGCACAAAGAAGTTCATGCATCCATTCCTTAATACTTTCCATACCTATTCGCTCATCGGACATTTCTGCCCATTTCTACCCCAGGGGTATTTTCGTCTTTTTCCTACAGGGGTATTTTCGTAATTTTCCAGAACCAAAATATTTTGCTGATGATTTCCAAAGCTAAGTTGTTGAATATTTGTAAAATAGTTGAAATTTTTGAGCAAAACCATTGAACTGATATTTTATGAACCGAGGGCATTTTAGTAATTTTACCCCCTAAGGGCATTTCTGTAATTTTCCACAATCAAGTTTTTCGAGAAAAACGTTGTAAAAATAATGTTCTCGGATTTGAAAAAATTATTGCACAAGTTTTGAAAACATTAGGGTTTGTTGTTTCATTCTTTTTCGAAAACATGGCTAATTCCCTTTTCGGGTTTTAATCATTGTGTTTAGCCTATGACCGAGCCCTCCTCCGGTCGTGGGTGAACCAAAGCTACGCACTGTGCACTTCGAGTGAAGAGGAGGTGGGTCACGCGGACCGCTTAAATACCAAGCTCTCACCGAACCTTTCTAGACATGCGCATTGAGAGGTTACCACACCACCGAGCCCTCTCGAGTTAGGGTGAACCGAAGCTACGCACTGCAGGATACTGCGAAGAGGAGGTGAGTCACGAGGATCGCTTAAATACCAGTGCTCTTCCGGACCCACTCCTAGACATGCGTCTGGGGGTTACCACACCCCTAGCTCATTGACTAAGTCATAGGTTGGTTTAGTTCCTTAAGTCTTATGTTCTGCTTATGTGTTTGAGTAATCTAATCCTAGGGTTCAAGTTCCTATAAGTCTATCTACGTTCCATGCTTCCTACCCTTCTACAAAATATAATTCACAAAGAGGTTTTGATGTACTTACCGGTGGATCGGTGCCGGGAGACTCGGGCCATGCTTGGTTCAAAACCAAAAATCATTCCATAAGGCCTACCCAAAACATTTTTGGGCCTTGGGCCCCCACAGCCGAGCTTTGAACTTGGCTCTGATACCAATTTTGTAACAACCCAAACCCGGCCCAAACACTATGGCCGAATCTAGTTGCTACAGTGGAAAATATTTTGGAAAACACTTTTGGAAAGTAAAAATTCTTAGTTGCCAAAAACCTTTTCAATTGATTGTTTTGTTAAACCTTACTTAGATTTTATTTAAAATTAATTCAACCAAGTTATTATAAAATATCGAGTGTGCCCGATGGCACGATGAAAACATTTTCGTGTTAATTTGGGAAAACATGTGACTTTAATTTAATATTGATAATCATAGTTTAAAACAATTATTCGACATATGAAAAATAACAAAAATAAAATATCAGGAGGCCTTATTACATCCAAATAAACTAAAAACTGGAAATAAAATTTATCATAACTAAAATTAAAGTTCATTTAATTTAAATCCACCACATGGCCACCTCGAGTCAACCCGGCTCCACATCCGCGATCTACGTGTCACCTGAAAAATGTAAAGGAGAAGGTGAGTCACCAAGACTCAGTATGTAACCCTTCCCCCGTTTTAAAGACATTTCCATACACAACATATAACAATTAATATGCAGAATATTATGTACCCCCAACCTAGCCAACCAAACGCCACTGTCTACCCCGCTGTGGTACCAAACCACTAGTGGTGCCAAACCACTGGTGACATATAGTCACGATGTGTTACCAAAACACTGGTGTCCGTAGACACGAATCGATTGATGGGTCCAACCAATCGTGTGATACCAAATCACTGGCAGACGATCCCATATCTCAAGTGGGGCCAACCCACGGTGGTGTTAACCACAGGGACGAGTCGCTATGAGGTACCAAACCTCTGGAGGTACCAAACCTCTCCGTGACCGTAGTCACGGTGTGTTACCAAAACACTCGTGCCCGTCGGCACGATTAATCTGCCCCCTCCACTCATCAATCCCACATCAGTCACATATGTATATGTTTCATGTCATCACATACTTAAATCTCATGTATCAATACATCATGCTTCCCAAAAGCATCGAATAACAAATTCATATTAACAGTACTTACCAATCACCATCTATACCGATATGGTATATTATCCAATGCTACATAAAATCAAGATAGCATTCACAACAATCAAAGACATTAACAAGTTATACGTGTGTATGTACACACACGATGTCGATGATAGTCCTAGATCCCGACGAAACCAATCGACCACTCCTAAAATCCTTGTTCCTATAATCGGCCAAACTCAAGAGTTAGTGCCATGGCCTATTCGGCCAACCAAAATAATCCAAAGGGTTATCTTGTGATCCCAAATCCTTACCTTTTCCTTTTTGGCTACTAACCACCGCACTTGATACACGAATCTGTTTTACCAAATAGTCGGTCAAATGACAATGTCAATAAACTTCGGCTTTTAATCACTCAAAGGAATAATCTAATAAAGATAAACCCTTACCACCACTTACCAAGGCCGAGTGCTAGAGATTAGGGCTTGGTTGACTGCTTTACGATTCCGGAGTACCTAAAAGTGATTGATTACCAAGAGGCATTTAGAGACCCTTATAACAACTACCGGAATTGGCACTTATCCTTAATGAAAATCGAGAAAGAAAGTGAAGGGAACCCATGAAGTTTCGGCACACCTTACCTTCACCAAACGATTGACCACGAGAATCCAAAAAGATCTATACTGCTTTCACTATTCGGCCAAGGTGCTTCAAGCTAAGAGAAAAAGATTTCGACAAAGGGTAAGGGGTAGATTCGGCTAAGGTTGGTTTCAATATCAATCAAGGCTTGACTTTGGGTGAAAAAAAAAAGAATGGAGAAGAAATATAAGAGGAGTTTCGGCCAAGGTTTTAAGAGAATGGAAAAAGAAAACAAAGAAGGAAGGGGTTGAGAATTTCGGCTAATGGGAAAAAAAAAGAAAATAAGGTGACAAGCTGATGCTTTTATAGGCATTTGGCACCCCCCCTCCTACATGCCGTCCACTCTTCCCATGAGGAGTTCAAATTTCGGCTAAACTCCTACAATTCCTCTTGGCCAATAGTTTAAACCAATTCAAAATAATTTGAATTATTCCAAGGCCTAAATTCTCTCTTACCATCCTTTTAGTATTAATCCCATAATATCTAATTAATAAATAAAATACATCCTTATTATCCTTAGAATTAAACAAATAAAAAATACAATTTAAAATACTCATATTATCCCTTAATATTAAAAACAAATTTGAGCATTTTCTCTCTCTTATTGCCTTCCAAACAAGGTGCCAAAAAGGAGAATTTTGTGACTCGAACCAAGGCTCTCCCTTATCCCTTGTGGCGTCACATGTAGCTCCTAAGTGGCCTCACTTTTGCCCCTTTACCAAGGGCTTTTTAGTGTTCAAATTCCTTCATTTATTCTTATAACACCCTTCTGCTAAGGCTCCCTGCCTTTAAAGCTTCCAAATAAAAATTTCTACTAAACCGAGCTTACTCAAGACCCTTAATTAACCTTTATTATTCCATAAATAATATCACAGTGGTTCAAACATAAGAAAAATAATTTAATTCCAAATAGCCCCATCTTTGGGATGTTACACTATTCGGTTTTGGGACACACTACAATGGAAACCGAAAGATGAGAAGAATGGAATCAACCATTTAAAGATTAGGAGGGAAAAAGAAGTAGGGGTTTCGGCCAAGAAGAGATTTGCAACACACGGCTCAAGTTGTACTAGCTAGAATTGGATGAAAAGAGAGAAAAGATGAGTAGAAGGAACACTATAGTAGAAGAGAGGATTTCGGCAAGGAGGAAATGTAAACAAAAGAAACAAAATATTAGGTA
Organism: Gossypium sturtianum; assembly: GCA_025698515.1. Classification (NCBI taxonomy): domain Eukaryota; kingdom Viridiplantae; phylum Streptophyta; class Magnoliopsida; order Malvales; family Malvaceae; genus Gossypium; species Gossypium sturtianum. The sequence continues at coordinate 49,878,386 of CM046951.1, read as the reverse complement.
AAGAAAAAGTGACCCAAAAATGTGAAAATACAAGGGAGAGCTAGAGAAATTCGGCTCCCCCAAAAAAAAAAAAACCATGTATCATCTCTTCCAAAAGATGAGTGTTGACCCCAAAATATTCTTTCCAAAACATCCACCTCATAATAGGCCAACATGTTCCCTTCTCTTACCTTTTCCTTCATTTCTTTCCTTGTTTTTCCCTTGCTTTCCTCTTTACCATATCCTTAGTCTTCTTTCCCAAATTAAAAGTCTTCCTTACCATAATAAAGCCATGGCCGACACATGGAATGTAGCACAAAAAAAAATTAATACAAAATTCGCAATAGGTGGGTTTCGAACCTCAGACCATTAGTACACTCCACACGCCACTTTCCACCTTTACCAATAGACTCCTTGTGCTAGCAAAATGCACACTTATTTCCTTAAGTCTTGATGCCACTTACCTTCTCTCCTTTAAGTGCTTAAACACAAAATTTACCTATAGCCTAACTTGAACCCGGAACTTCCTAGAAACCTCGTAACTTTCCAAAATCACCTTCCTATTAAGTCCAACTTGAAATAATGCCGTTCTCTTGTTCTCAAAAATTTTAAACACTCCTACTCCCCAAGGCCCAATGGGTCCAATTCTACTAGGCCCAAATTCGGTCGTTACACTCAATGTTCGAACTCAATCGCCTCTCCCGGATCTTGAGATGAGTCACAAAGTTGATGGACATAATGCAACATATGCAAGATGGCAAACAACAAGCTTACTGGAGATATTCAAAAATATGGGATGACTCAAAGAGAAGCGTTCTTATGAAAATATTCAATGACCTATTTATTGTTGTGCTTGAGTTTCTAGATTTCATATTTGAACCATAGAGTCCAATGTCGAAGAGGAGCGGCGATTCATGCAAAAGCAAAGATGATGGAGCAAAAGATGAGTCGAATTCGGAAGGATCTGCGAATAAATAAAACGGGTGATCTTGAATTTATTTTATTTTTGTTCTTAGGTTATTTAATATTTTAGGATTAGGTTTTATTAGGAATTTCTATTTTTCGCATAATAAAACAAGAGGTGGAAATCATAAATAAAAATGAACAAGTTGCAAAGTACAAAGTGTGGCAGTAGATATATACATGTCTAGGATTGGATCTAGAGAGAGCTTGGTACTTAAGTAGTAAAATTGACTCACCTCCTCTTTTCTAGAATCCTACCTGGTGTATAGTATCTATTCACTTTTAACAATTAGGACATTCTTCATCTTAAGTAGGGGGACCGAAAAATTGAAATTATTTGCTCTCAGAATAAACCTTTCTTTTAATTATGATTAAGATATATTTTGTTTAAAAATTTGAAATTTTGTTAAGTATGCTAAACTTCAGTATAAATAAAGTTTGATTATTTCAATAATTGTTATGTTAGCTGAATTATGACATAAATGTTTTTTTTAAAGCATGCAAATCATACCATAAAATTTTTCATTCCTTAGGAAAGTTAGGCATGCATGAAAGTTTAAGTCTCTAGAATTGACTTAGTAGTTTCTTGAGGCAAAATCCTAGGAAGCATGGAATGTTGAAAATGATTTAGACAACTTTTTGGACCGTTTGAGCCTTTCAAGCCAACCTTGATGAAATTTCATCCCTTGAAACCCAACTTTGAGACTATATGGCTATTTGAACCCTTGCAATATTTAGTCATCACTTCTCTCTTAATAATCTTTAAATTGTCCCAAACACTAGACTCGATGACTATTCAGAATATTCTTTGAAAATAAGTTTGGGAGAGTTGAAAAGAAGTATCAAATGCTCAAAAAAACTTGTAGTACATACAGCAAAATGCTCGTGAAAAGAAAAAAGAAAAAGAGCATATGTACTCGAAAGAAATATATGTACAAAAGAGCATGTAAAAGCAAAACAAGTTAGTGTCTTGAAGGTAGTTATTCAAAAGGTCTGATTCAAAGTTGAGTCTAGGGTTTTTTAGCCTAAATTTATCTATCTTTTACCTACCCCTAGCCCGGTGATGGAGCTCTAAACTAACTAATATTTTGACAAAGGCAAGCGCACCTATCGAACAGTAGTATAGCTGTGGTGAGTCTGGAATATCGTATCCTCAAGGACCAAGAGTACTAATATTAACTATCTTTTTATTATCTAGCCTAATAATTAAGGGGATTTATTTTTAATCTAAAATTACTAACTAATTTAACTAACTATGAACGCTTGACGAGAGTGAATTGGGAAAATACTTTTGGACAACTTATATGAGATAGGCAATACCTAAGGAAGAATCCACCTAGGCTTCACTTATTACTTTTGATTCATGCAATTTATTCACTTGGCTTAATCCGTAGAAATCCCTAAATTATATTAATACCTCTCTCGAGGCTACTAACAACTGACTCTAGGTTCATTAATTGAAATCCCTTTCTAATTCAAACCCCTATTGTCGCATTAACTCGATCTATGGACTCCCTTATTAGGTTTGACCCTAATCCGGCAGATTTTTGTCGCCCTATCTCTAGGGTTGCGATCAACTCCGCTTAATTGTGTTGATCTACTCTTAGACTGGGACTTTCGCTCCACTGAATAAGCACATTCGACTTGAAATAATAACCTGAATTATCAAAATAAGAATAAGAACTCACAATTAAGAATAAGCACAAGTATTTATCTCATAAATCAAATAATAATAAGATTCATCTAGGTTCCATCCCCTTAGATATTAAAGGGATTTAGTTCATACTAAAAGAGGGAAACATCATAAAAGAGGAAAAACAACAAAACATAAGAAAACCCAAAAACTTCTAAAGAACTTGATGAGAGATCTTCAGTCTTGATGGAGATCCTTCTCCTAAGCTGTTCCCGACGGCTGTCTTAGAGTATTTTCCCCTTCTACTCTCGCGTCTATTCGACGACTGCTTAGCCCCCTTTTTAGGTTGCCCCTAGGGTGTTTATATAGGCTTTGAGATGTCTTACTTGGCCCACAAGTATCCTATTCGAATAGAATTCATCCCGATTTGGCGGGGACACGCCCGTGGTGGACTCCTTCGGCCGTGGTCGATCCTCGCTAGCCACACACACGCCGCAGTGATCTGCTCGTGGTCGATAGTCCAGGCCGTGGTTGCTCCTTGCTCGAAACACACGGCCGTGTCCAATGGTCCAGGCCGTGTTGACTTCATAAGTAGGCCCCGTTTTGCCCCTTTTTGGCCCGTTTCTCGTCCTTTTCGACTTCCTAAGCTCTCCAGAGTATAAAACATGAAATTAAGAGATTAGGAGCATCGAATTCATCAAATTCAATGGAAAATCATCCAAAATTAAGCCAAGCATGGGGTTAAAATATGTGTAGATTATGGTTTATCAAATACCCCTACACTTAAGCGTTTGCTTGTCCTCAAGCAAAATCCTCAACTCACAATTAAAATTAACTTCCTCAATTCATAATTTTTATCAATAATGTCTCATCATAATTCATAGATAATTCATACATTGATAACTTAACTTAAAGTGTCTTAAAGAGTCAAACAATCTAAGTCACAAATTTTTGTAGCATGAAAACATAGGTGCTTCTCCTTACCTAAATAATTACTTTTGATTCAAAACCTGTCAAGAATTAACATCCTCACTAAAGATTCACTCAAATCACTCAAAGTGTTTAAGGTTCAAATTAAGCACTCAAAAGTCAAACATGAAAAGTTAATCCCATAGGCTTACATGAAAATCAAATCTCCGCCACTATAAAATGAGATGATACACAAATCAAAAGGTCTTTAAAAAGGGTTGTAATGGGGCTTGGGTTAAAGGTGTGGATAAAGGCTGAATTAGAGGGTTAAAAATCGAGATTGAATTGACAATTTATCTAACTAGAAAAATAAACTAATACTGAATAGTTACATCAATTGAAACTTATCAATAATATCGAGCTTCTTTTCAAAATATGAGATTCTCCGCTTAAGCTCAGATAACATGGAACTAATAGTAATATATATTTCCAATTTTTTTTTTAGAATAAGTTACCTCGACCGTTCCGTATGGAAAGACCTTAAGTACCGTAAAAGGAGTCGCACTATTTGTATTAAGCTCTAAAGTGGCTATTCGAGGGTCGGTTGTATCTAACAGTACCTGATCCCCGATCTGAAATTGGTATGTCTCATCTTTAAGTTTGACATGGTTTTGCTTTGGTTCTTCGTGTTTTTTTGGTTTTTCCTTGACGTGTGTCCGCCATTCATCTAGTTCATCCAAAATTAAGCCAAGCATGGGGTTAAAATATGTGTAGATTATGGTTTATCACCTTGCCACGTTACAACCTTTTTAAAGACCTATTGATTCAAGTTTCTATGCTACCTACATTAGTGGAGAGAAATTGCTATGTTTAACATATGAAGTCATAAGTTAAACTTAATGATTGCAACTTAATCTTGAATAAGGGAATAAAATCAAATTTGTAGGAAGTTAGCATGTCATTATTGAGAAAGCATTTAGTCTACTTTTGCTATCATAAGAATAATTGAGATTAATTTAAATTATATGTATACATAAGTTTCATAAATATCAAATTTCTTGTTCTTGAGCATAAGTATACTAAAATTATAATTTTGGGAAGAATATTTTTCTCAAGGCATTTTTCAAAGGTGTTTCCAAGAAATTTTTTTCAAATTTTTGCATTACTCGAGACGAGCAATGAATTAAGTTTGGGGGTGTGGAAACACGAAAATATACACTTTTTCATGCCCTTTTTAACTAAAATTCATGCAGTTTTGGTAAAATTCTTGTAGAAAAATATATAATTATTATAAAATAATTAAATTGTACTTAAATTTTTAACATGTTGAATTTTAATTAATTTCATAATAAATTTTGATTATTTTTGATTATTTTCAAATGATTTGCACAAAGGGGCGAAAAATGGCTCAAGCAAACACTACTAGAAGCACATAACCGAGAAGCAATTTTGAAGCATCAAGGCGAAATAATTTTTTAGCCTACGACGGTCCAAATTATGTTTATTAATTCATAATATAATTAATTTTAATTTTAATCCAACTTAATTTGGGTTAAATAAATTATTGTTAATTAATTATGAAAAGGGGCCCATTTGAGCTGAACAGAGAAAACCGATCCAACTGAGCACTGGGCAGCCCAAAACCGTCCCACATGCTGACCCAATCAGCTTATTTGGCTGATTATTTGGCTTGCAAAATGGCCCTTTAAGACTCCTTCAATTTGCATTCAAACCCCTCCACTATTCATGCCTTTCAAGATTTGCCCCTACCTAAAAATAGAATGTTTGAAATCTTCAAAGATGCCACATGTGTGGCTGGCCATGTGTAACGCCCCAAAATTTTTAATTTCGGCTTTTGTGAATTTTGACACACAACGGTGTATCTGCTTCAGTGGTTAAGTGTTCTGGGTGTGTGTGGGAGGTCCCAAGTTCAAGCCAAGCCTTTGGCTAAATTTTGGTATTTTTCTAAAGAAAGCCTTATTTTTGGTCGAGAGGCTTTTAAGTAAAAGTTGGTAGATAATTAATGTAATGGGCCTCTTTGGTCCGGTGATTAAGTGGAGTGTTGGTGTGAAGGAGGTCCTGTGTTCGAATCTTAGCTTAGGCATTATTTTTGCTCGTCCGTCTAGAAGAGTTTGAGATGGACTAAAAATCTGAGTAGTGGATTTAGTGAGGAGTTTGGTAGAGAAAATTAAGGGAAAAGATTTTGGGGTTATCAGTTTCTGTTCATCTTTTTCTTTTCCCAAAAATAAAATTTTCAATTTTCTCTTCTCCTTTTCTCCCTCTTTGCCGCCGTTCCCTTTTCCATTGTCTTCTTGCTGGCGAATTTTCTTCTAATTTTTCCCTCATCCTTTCCATTTCCGATTCTTTTCTTTCAATTTGGTTATGCTTCGTGGACTGCACGCATTCGGTAAGTTTAGTTTTAGGCTAAAATTTATTTATGTTTTGTTAAAATATTAAGAAGGGTTCGCTTGGTGTTTAGGGTTTTTCAAAGGGCTGAATATCAATCAACGACGTTCTAAGGGCGTGGAATTCTGATTATTTTATTGAAGGTAATGGTTTTTCGTTCGAGAGATGAATACCCCGTTTCGGGTTTAATTCAATTTGAATGTTTAAGTGATTAATGGAGTGAAAAAGTGATCAATTGAAGGTTGGGGATTGCTTGGAGTTGCTTTTACGTTGAAAATGATATAGGTGTGTACTCTAAACGCAGAAAACGGATTCAATGAAAGTCAAATTGCTTCTTTGTCGAGAGATAAGAGAAAATAGTTTTGGACAGCAGCAATATCCTAACTTTGAAAAATCATAAAAAAAAATGGAAATTGAGTTAGAGGTTGAATAAAATATGAAATTAAATTTTATTTAGTCTAGTTTTTCATGGAAGAAACAATGTGAGCAATGGAATTGTAAATTATGAGATATGATAATTTTTGTGAGACAAGGTCAGAATGATTTCAGGTTCCCTGTTCTGACTTTGGAAAATCACAAAAATGTAAAAAAAATAATTATGGGTTTAAATTTATATTCTTAAAATTATTAATGAGTCTATTTTCAAGAGAAACAAACGGGAACATCATCCGAATCCCATACTAGGAGAAAATAATTTTTTAGTGAAGAAGGGACGAAATTGTCAGACAGCAGAATAGGGATGACTTTTAAGAATTAACTGTACTTATTGGCTAAACCATAATTTATGAAAATTTTATGGTAAGAAAATATGTGAGTCTAGTTTCGGAAAAATGAAGCGGATCCTAATTTGAAATTCTTTAGCTCAATTTATAAATAATTTAGTGACAATGACTCAAGTAGAAAGCTTTGAATGAACATATAAGTAAATAGTGAAAACATCTATGAATATTTAGCTAGCATGGGTTACATTAAAAATGAATCACACGGCCAAGGCCAATTTGGGCCATCTGGGCCACACAAGAAGGCCATATGGGCGTGTGAGCCCATTTTTCTGAAATGTTCTATAAGGTTACACGGGTCGCCCAAGTCGACTGTGGACCTACTGTAGGGTCGGTAAGCTTTACTTAGACCCCTATATAAGTGATCTGTCTATCTGATTTCTGTACTAAGCATGTATATTGATCTGAATATATGAGTTTAAATTGCATAGTGTCATTCTTGTATGTTGCATTGCATCGGGTGGGTTGATTATGATTGGAGGAAGTATCTCGAAAGGCTCTTAAGCTCATTATCCGCACTTTCAACTGCAAATTTACGATTGTGTGCCGCATTCGTACAACATGGTATGTAGGGCTGGGTGGGTTGATTTTATCCCCACATGGTGTTTAGGGTTGGATGGAGTTGGTGCTTAGAGGCTGGTGGGTAGGACTTTGTTCTCTGCATATCCTATCTAAAATGGGCTAAGGCCCTATAATATGTCTGATTCTGAATCTGAGTGGGCTATGGTCCACACCGTTTCTGTAATGGGCTCAGACCTGAACTGTGAGATTATGTCTGCTATCTGATATCTCTGTGTGTATGTTTTCTGTGGGGATTTCTGCACCGAGTTTGCGAAAACTCACCCTTTTCTCGCTTAACTGTTCGAGTAATCCCCAGCAGTGGGTGGATCGGTGCAATGGAGGACTTGGCGGTGACCACGATTCGGATACTTATTTATGGTTTATTTTTAATTCTGCTTTGGTCATATTTGGGTAAATTTTATGTAATAAGGCCTTTCGATTTTAGTTTAAAACTTGGGATGATTATTTCATAAACTGCTAGCAGTAGGACAGGACGCGAGTTTTCAAAATAAACAAAGGTTTTATCAAAATACGTACGACCTCGCAAATCGTTTTAAAAGCTTCTAAAACGTATAAAGTTTTGAAAATGGATGATGAATATATAAACGACACGTTTTGATGATAGCCTAAGATACCTAAAAATGGTTTTAACGCAGTTACGTTTTCTAAAGCACTATCATGTGACATCGCCAAATTCGGCCATAACGTCCAAGCCGGGTTTGGGGTGTTACACCATGGGGGGAGTCTTTGGCTTCTGATTTTGGCTATTTTTATCAGCCTTTCCAACCTATAAATACCCCCATTGGCTGCTCACTTCAAACACATCTCAAACACATTCATTTCTTCACTTCTCTCTCACTTTTCTCTCTCCATTCCCTTCCATTGTTCTTCATTTTCTTCCCCTATTCCTTTGTCGATTTCACCTCTTGAAAAGAGTCATTCAACCACCATTTGGAGCAGCATTCAAGTGTTCGTGGAAGCCTCGGTTCAACAAGAACAAGTGGAGAAGGAGGAACGGAGCAAACTAGTCAAGCCTCGGAGGAACACCGAATTTGATTCTTGTTCCCTATCCTTTTAACTTTGTTGTTGTTATGATGAACATGTCTATGAATATTTGTGATTTTGATATGCTTAATTTAATTAATATGGCTTAAATTTAATTCGTGTTAGGTTGAATGCATTTCGTCTACTTGAGTTATTAAAATTGTGTTTCTGTTGTTATAGGCCTCAGTAAGATGTTTGATTAAGTAAAATCATGACTAAGTTATTCTTGCATTACAATTGTAAGGTAACTAATGAATTAATTATTAAAACAGATTGAAATTGTAATTAATTGACACGATACTTAATCAGTGCAGGATTAATCATCTAAGGTAGCTGAGGGTTAATTTAGCAACGGTATCTAACGATACATTAGCATTGTAACACCCCCAAACCCGGCCCACGAGCCTTGACCGGATCTGGTTATGTCACTGCGGAATGACGGTTGGAAATCGTTGTCTTTAGAAGAAAACTTGAAAATTTTATTAACTTCTGGAAACCATGTCTTCTTTTTTTTAAGTTATAAATAAAGTGTTGTTATTAAAAATAATCCATATTAAAACTTTAGTATAAAAATATATAAATACTTTGATTAGATAGGTTGCTAAAATTAAAATTATCTTCACATAATGATTTCTTTTAAGTAAACTATAATATCAAGTAATATCAAAAATAGTGATAACAAAAATAATAATAATAATAATAATAATAAGGCCCTTATTACAAAAATAATTAATCCAAGTACTCGATAATAAAACGCATAAAGAAAAGATTAAAAACGTCCTCTGCATGGGCCACCTTGTATCCACTCCAACCCGATCCGATCATCCTGTCACCTGCGATGTTGGATAAATAATTGGGTGAGTCATACAGACTCAGTGTGTAATTAAACCACTGAAATCCACCCACATGCTAGCCACATAATATCCCAATTATCAAATGCAACAAGTAATATATATTCATTTAAACATTTACCACAATCTGGGCTTGGCCCACGTTCAAATCTTACTCAAATACTGGGCTAGGCCCATTTCCACGTATGTTCCCAAAACATACCTATCCACATGTCATATTGGGCTTGGCCCATTTCCATATTATTACAAAAATAATGCAACATGATTCCCAACCCAACCTAGGGTCCATCCGCTACACACCCCCTTATCCAAATTACCACACACCGGGGACTATCGAGTCACCCTCTCCTTTCCCTCCAAAAGGCAACCAATGCCATCCACGATGTAGCGTATAGCTAACATCAAACCACGATGGAGCACACAAAGAATCCATCAAGCCACGATATGGCATAAAGCCCATATCAATCAAGGTAACCACGCCGAACTAAATCGCAAAGATCCACAACGCGACCTCGATCGGCGCCAATCCACGATGTAGCACAAAGTCGACATCAACCACGTACTCGAAGTACACCCGTACCTTCTTTTCATATCCCACCCATGCACATGCCACATAAAATATAATCGTGATAATGCATGCACATGCTTATTAATATCATAAACATACTCATATACAAGCAAGTAATCACATTGCAACAGGTTCGATACTAACTCGATCATCGCTATACCCTTTAGGGGTATATATGGCACACTCATTATCGCACTTGTTAGTAAACATATAACACATAAAACACGGAAACACGAGAGGCTAATTACACACCTTATTACTTGGAGTTCTAGACTCTCGATCCTCGACGCTATCGTTTAGTGAGACTACGGCTATTTGCCTAACGTTTTACATCTTTCGCCCACACCCCACGGTGGCCAATCTCGTCATGCCAGAAACGGATCTTTTCTTAAACTTTGGGATGGGAGCTTTCCCTTGCCCACCTTGACTGGTATTCGCCTCCATCGAAAGTCACTTAATCAGAACCACACGATTAATCAACAAAGTCATAATCAACTAATTCTAAGCCACTTACTAATATCCTTACCGAAATAATCTGAGATCCCGAAGGCTTCCTTTGCTCTTGTCGATATGCCCCTAAAAAGAACATAGCCACTCTTCGGTCAACACAATATTACATAATAAGGCCTAAGGTCGAATACCTTACCACTCTTACCTTGATGAGTCCAAACAATTCGAGACCTTCCTTTAGACTCCTTGGCGCTGGCTACAAACAAGCAAAACACATCACTTATAACCTATAGAGCATTCGGCCAACCAACACTAAGGCCAACCATTCGGTTTCGGCCTCTAACCAATTAACTAGGATACTTACCTACAATCTTTAGATGTCGACAGCACCACACTTCACCGGTTCGGCTTCAACTTGATAAAGTAGAAGAGATATGGAGGGCTAAAGATTTCGGCTATGGCTTCCACAGAATAAAAGAAAAAGAGGAAGTGTTTTCCCTGACTTGGCTTCGGCAAGAGGCTAAGGGAAGAATTAGAAATAATTTGGCAAACAACAAAAGAAAGAAACAGGGAAAGGGTGCTTGAAGAATTCGGCACTACCCCTCATCTATTTATAGAATTCGGCCACCCCCCCCTTGAAGACTCCAAGATTCGGCCAACACCTTCCTAGCCACTAATTCAAATCAATTTGAATTAGTTCAATTCAAAAACAATTTGAATTGCTCCACTATTATCCCACTTATCAAAAATAAATAATAATTATCCCACACTTCTAAATAACTTAATAGATAAATAAAAATAAATAAAAAAAACATTATCCTCATCTAAATAAAAGTCTTCTAGCCGTCCAACACCTTCAAAATTGCTGCCAAAAAGGGCTAAAAAAAATTTAAACTCCAAAACGCAGCTCTCTTGGTTCGAACCTGGGACCGGTCTGCTGCACATCCCTCCTCCAACGCCCAGGCCACTCGGCCACATTGATTTTTATGACATAAGGCCCCAACATTTATTCTTAACACCTACCTTCTTCAACCCATCACCAAAAAGCAAAAATAAAAACGCCAACTGCTTCTCCGGCCCCTCGAAACTGCGACCTCACTCCCCTCCAGCGCCTAAGTAGCGCCCAAGAGCCACTTTGCCAATTGGACTTTCATGTCCATCAACTTGGACATTTAATTTTAAGGCCTACTTAGCCCAGTCCCTTGACGCGAAAAATAAAACAAAATTGCTGCCGCTTGGACTCGAACCCAAGCCCCATCGGCGCTACTTCCAAATTTCTAAAGCAAATGCATGAAGCCACTTTGCGGATCCTTTCTTGTGCCTTAAACGCCCACTTAATTCTTTTAAACCCTCGAAACCAAGCCCCTCTTTATTACTTAAAATCCAAAATTTTCCACAACTTTCCCTATTATCCGAGCATTCTCAAAACCTCTAAAACACCTCTAAACACACCCAAAAACCTACCAACACCCGAATTACACACAACCTGCATAGCCCCTAAACCAGGGTGTTACAAGCATTGCATAACTTGAATGCAAGATTATTGTGATTAAACTATTTCAAGGTAGAAATACATTATTACCTCACGTAATGTTTTATGTGCTTATGAGATTGAATTAATTGTTTGAATTGGCATAGAGATATGTACAAGAGATTATTTTAATTTCATAAGTATGTATGTGCATTATCACATTTGCTTATTAAAATTTGTTTAATTTGTTGAATTGACATAGAGTTATAGTCAAAATATAAATGGATTTTGGTGGGTGAGTATGTTCATAAGTTACCAAATTATCGAGTTGCCGTGAATTTATTCGTAACAACATAAACATGAGTTTAATAATTCTAAGTTAAGAAATGTAATTAATCTAGCACAATTATGTCATCTTGATTAAAATCATCTTTTGAAATCGTGCATTGGAACTTTTATTTTATTTTTATTTATTTTACTTAGTTAAAATCCTAGTTTTTAGTCACCTCCTCAAATCAAAATATTTTTCATAACCAAAGTGTTTTTAAAATTGCATTCATAAATAATTCTTTTCATAGTCCCTGTGGGCACGATAACTCGACATTTACTTGTCACTTTATTACTTGTTGCGATTGTGTACACTTGCATATTCCATCGTTCCAGGCGTATAGTTGGGAAGTTGAGTCGGTAGTGATGTATTCAAAATCCCGCGAACAAATTGGCGTGTTCAATTGGAAAAAGCTAGTTGGATTCCCTCAAGGGAGATAGTGATTGGATTTAAACGACCCACGCGGTTGAGGCCGTTGATTAAAGTTGGGCTTTTCGAATAGCAAGGCTATCAAAGTCTCAAATTACGGGCATGTGTCACGTGATTAGAAATTAGACAAGGGTTGATTTGCGGTGTCATCATCCGAATCAACTACAAGAGGAAAAGTTGTAGGTTTGAGGCGTCCTCGATCGCTATAACCATATTATCGGTTGGAAGGAAAAACCTTTTTTCAAGGATCGGTTCGAGTTGAGTGTACCAGAGGCTAAGGCTAAGTTTAAATATATTTTTTTACCAATTTATTTTATTCGCTTAATTTAATTTTGCAATCTGAAATTTGTTTTCATTTTATTATATTACACATTTATTTATTTTATTTTCCCTATAAACTAAATTCCCCATTTTTCATTAATTTTAAAGTTTTACACGTAAACTATAAAATTAAAAAACCCAGTCCCTGTGGGATCGACCCTACTTCTTTATACTACTATTCAATTAAGTTAGAACGTCAGAACCGGGGATTCTAGAATTTGAACCAAAAATAGAGAAGTTGGCTTGAACATTGCGAGGTGAAGCTATTAGACCCGGTAAACAACCACATCCTGACTTCGAAGTAGGATCTTATACTGAATATCTTTTCTTATTCGACGAACCAGATGAAATGGCAAATCACACTATACGCCAACTCGCAACAGCACCAAATGAACAACAGCCACTATGCATAACTTATCCAACAAGTGAAACACCATTCGAGTTGAAATCGAGCTTAGTTTATTTATTGCCGACTTTCCATAGTTTGTAAAACAAGAATCCCCACACTCATCTTAAGGAATTCCACATGGTTTGTTTAAGCATGAAACCACAGGGAGTAACCAAGGATCAAATCAAACTTCGAGCTTTTCCTTTTTCATTAACCGACTCTGCTAGAGAATGGCTATTTTATTTACCTCCAGGATCTGTTAATACATGGTCTGATATGTCTCATTTGTTTCTTGACAGGTTTTTCTCAGCTGCTCGAGCAGCTGAATTAAGGAGAAGTTGTAACACCCTGGTTTAGGGGCTATGCATGTTGGGTATAATTCATGTTCTAGTAGGTTTTGGGTATGCTTGGATGTGTTTGAGAGGTGGTAAGAATGTTTGGACTCAAGGGGAAGACTTTAGAAATTTTTGGATTTTTAAGTGCAAAAAGGGGAGCTAGGCTAAGGGGGCTTTAAGAAAAGTTGTTGGGGGTTTATGACGAAAGAAATGCCTTGGTAAAGTGGCTTCCATGCGCCACTTAAGGGGCTGGTTATAACGCCAACAAGGGCTTGGGTTCGAAGCACGGCGGCAGCAAGTGGTGTTTTATTTTTAGGGTTTGGCGTTAAAAAGGAAGGGCTGAGTTAAGGAGGGTTTAAAGGATTTTGTGGGCATTGGTGGACAAGAAAGATGGGTTGGTGGAGTGGCTTGGGGCGCCACTTAAGGGTCTTGGCGAAGGTACCCAAGTTCGAGCCATGAGGGAAGCGCCTGGTGTGTTTTATTTTTGTTTTGGCGTTAAGACAAGGGGGAAATAAGGAATGAGGTCTTAAAAGAATATGTGGCGGGTTTATGTCACAAAAACGCTCCGCGAGAATGGCATGGGGCGTTAAAGCTTAAAGGGGCTTGGTGCAGTCATGGGTTCAAGACACAAGAGAAGCAATATTTTGAGCCTTTTAATTTTGCTTTTGACTAAGCAATAAAGCAGGGAGAGTTGGGCAGCATGTGGACTCCAATATGATAAGCTTAATATTTTGATTTTAAATTCGGCTGGAAGAATGGATTATTATTAGTTTTTATTTTGTATTTTAATTGAAGAGGTGATAATGGATAAAAGGTGATTTTTATTTTGTTTATTTTGAATATTGATAAGAGATAAATAAGGATTATTTTATTTAGTTCAAGTGAGTGGTTAAGAGATAAATTAGGAGAGGAATTTGGGATATGATTAAAAAGGAATCAGTGGCCGGCCAAGGGTCTTTTGGGTGGTGTTTGAATTTCGGTCATTTAGGGGATTAAGTGTTGAATTTTAATTGTTTTTTTCTAGTGCCTCTTGCCGAATATTGTAGTCCTCTCTACCTTTTCTCTTTTCTTGAAACCTTGAAACCGAATCTCCCTCTTTTGGTGCCGATTGTATCTTTTGTTGGAGCCGAATCATTCACTTTGAACTTCAAAGCCAAGGTGGTAGTCTAGTTATTCTTCTTTCTTGTTCTTTTGTATTATCATCTTTTCCGAAAACTACTCTTTTTGTCATTCCCTAAAAGCCAAATCTCTCGGTGTTCAAGGAGACTTTGGGTGCAAGCGATTCGACCAGATTCGGATGGTATGGTAAGGAACTCTTTAACGTTATTCTTCTTTCTTTTATCTTTGGTTAGTCGAAACCAAAATCTAACCCCTTTAGTCCGGTGGTGAACCAAGAGGTGATCTTTCGGGATTTGGAGACTTTTGGTAAGCGAAATATACTATTCGACCAAGGGCCATCTTCCTTGATTATTGTGCATAGCCGATACTAACAATGGCAAATAGGGATTTCGACAACTTCAAGGAGCAAGCCTTTGTGATTTGGTAAAGGACCAAATCGACATTGAGAAGGGAGTTCAGAAATTGTAGGAGTGCAAAATCGTCTAGACTTTGGGTTTGAGGATTTAGTAGATCGTGCTAATAAGGTGCGTAATTATCGTGACCAAGTTTCCCTATTTTGTGTATTGTTATATACATATATTTGTGTATGATATGTGATAGCCGACAATAAAGGCTAAAGTGGTGGATACCCATGTTTGGGGTAACCTAGTTAACAGTTAGTGTTTTATGATATTAAATTATTTATGGTGCCTGTTTGATATGGTATTGAGCATGCTATTATACTCACTCTATATGTTGATTTGACACGATATATTGACATATGTGCATGGGGATTGGATTTGAGCAAAGAAGGACGGGAGTACATATTATGTACGTGGTCTAATGTCACCTCGTATACATTAGCGCTTGATGGTTAGTCGTAGTGCTTCATCAAGGGAGATGTTGGCTAGGTGCCCATCTCGGCGGTTGATAGCTGAGTGCATCACCGTGGACGGATTAATGTTGGGATCACGATGTGATCGGTGGCTCAGCCACGGCCATGTGCAGCAGGTCTGCCAAGGTAGGATTTGTGGGATCACTCGGTTGTGATCGGTGGATTAGCCACGGCCTTGAGCAGGGAGTCTGCTAAGGTTGGTGTAACGGATGGACCTAGGTTGGGTTGGGTTTCGTAATTGCATATTTACCTGTATGATCTGTGTGGATATGGGCCAATCCCATACGTGTGGGAAGCATGTGTAATGATTATGCACTGAGTCAGTGGACTCACCCTATTTTTCTCAACCATTTCAGGTGATTCGTGATTAATGGACCGGGTTGGAGGGGATACAAAGGTGGCCATGCAGAAGGAGATTATTTTGATTATTTTATGTTTTTAATATTAAGTATTGGGTTTAAATATTGGGTTGTAATAAGGGCCTTATTTTTATTATTTTGGTATTATTTTATTATTATTTATGGCTTGTTCAAATTAAATTACTAAGTGAAGATAACTTTATTTTAGCAACTTATTTATTCAAATTATGTATATATATATATCTGTTTAAAAAAAGTTTTAATATGGGCATTGTATAATAACAAAGTTTTATTTATAATTTTAAATGGACATGGTTTTCAAAAGTTAACAACTTTAACTGTTTTATCCTGAAGTCAAAAAGATTTTCAACCGTCTTTCCGCAGTGACATAACCAGATCCGGTCAAGGCTCGTGGGCCGGGTTTGGGGGTGTTACAGAAGTATTGTTGGAATACAACAAAAGGAGACAGAACCACTTTATGA
Organism: Gossypium sturtianum; assembly: GCA_025698515.1. Taxonomy (NCBI): domain Eukaryota; kingdom Viridiplantae; phylum Streptophyta; class Magnoliopsida; order Malvales; family Malvaceae; genus Gossypium; species Gossypium sturtianum. The sequence goes on along the minus strand of CM046951.1, from coordinate 49,862,137 downwards.
CTATTGGGAGCGATACAAGAAGTTGTGTGCAAGTTGCCCACAAACATGGCCTCACTAAACAATCGCTTCTGCAGTATTTCTATGAGGGGTTACTTCCAATGGAAATGAAAATGATAGATCTTTGCCAAGGAGGGGAACTTGTAAATATGATGCCCCAAAGAGCGAGGGAATTAATTTCACCATGGCCATAAATTCTCAACATATCGACCATTTATAGAAGCTACGAGAAGGGTTCATGAGCTAAGTAATCCTTCCTTAGTAAATAAGATTGATGAACTTACTAATGTAGTTAAAAACTTGGTTGCAGGAAAAATGAACCCAAATTTCTGGTTATGTGGAATTTGTGCCATGCTTGTTCATCCAACCGACTCGTGTCCAATTTTACATGAAGACACAACAATTCGGTAGATGCCGTTGAGAACTTCCCATGGCCACCTCAAAAACATTATGATCCATATTTGAACACGTGCAATGCAGGGTGGAGGGACCACCCATATCTAAGCTATGGGTCGAACCTTCGATGTAATCAATCAGATCAACCAAGGCCCCCTCTACCTCAATAGTATCAACCTCCAAAGTCATCTCTTGAAACCATAGTAGAGAGGTTAGTCATTAGCACCGAAAGTTCCAACAAAAGGTGAAGCGCATTTCCAAGAAATAAATCAACAAATAAGTAAGCTAGCACTTACGATTAATCGTTTAGAGAACTAGGGAAAATTGTCATCTCAAATGAGCCAAACCCATTTCAAAATGTGAGTGCTATGACCTTAAAAGATTGAATAGTGCCAGAACCAATACTTGACACATGTCGTGATCACAACACTAAATGGGAAGAATAGGAACTAGAACCAACAGCTCCCATAGAGTCGGCACCATTAAAGTCATTCGTTGTACCACCCCATTTCCCCGGAAGGCTCGTCCAATGTAAAAAAAGCAAGAAGAAAGAGAAATCCTTGAGACGTTTTGAAAGGTAGAAATTAACATTCCCTTCCTTGATGCAATCAAACAAGTCTCATGCTATGCAAAATTCTTGAAAGAATTATGTAATCGCAAGAAGAAACTCTAAGGAATGAGTGGGTAAATGTGGGAGAAAATGTCTCTACATTATTACAAAAGAAAATCTCGCGCCTAAGTGTAAGGATCAAGGTATGTTTTCTATATCTTACAAAAGAGGTAATATTGGCATAAAGAAATCCATGTGTGACTTAGGAGCATCTATTAATTTAATGCTTTTATCTATTTTCAAGTTGCTAAACACGGGTCCTTTGAAAGAAACAAGGGTGATTATTCAATTAGCGAGATAGGTCATGTGTGTATCTAGAAGAGATGTTGGAAGATGTCCTTGTCAAGGTACATGAACTAGTTTTTCCTGCAGACTTTTACATCATTGACATGGAGGATGATCACTCAAAAAATTCTTCCAATATTCTACTCAGGAGACTATTCCTAAGCACCGCACGTACAAAAATTGATGTTCAAATGGAATGCTCAGAATGTTCCGAATTAGACCCTAGTTAGAATAGTGGTTTTGAGACCACAAATTCGAGGTCGAAATAATATTTTAATATTATTTTTGGTGTGAATTATATGTGATATAGCCTGTGTGAAAATTTTGTGTGGTAATTTTATCGACTATGTGTTGAATTATGAAAAATGATTTAATTGCATAAAGTGTGAAAACTGTGTGCTGATTTATAAGTACTTAAGTGTTTTTGTCTTTATAATGTAGAGGCCTTATGAGGTAAATATGCCAATATTTAGATAGTGGATGGTTAAAAGACATGAATGGCCTTATTATATAATTGTTTTATATGTTTAATGAAAGGTCATTTTTATAAATGGATTAATATCATAATATTAGTAAAACAAAAGGCTAATAATAAGCCATATTCATCCATAGTAGCCGAAATTGAAGAAAGAAAAGAAAGAAAAATTGAGCTAGGGTATTCGGCTAGTCTTTGATCCAAATTAAGGTAGGTTTTGACTTTGGTTTTTGATGATTTTTATTTTTTTTGAGATTGTTGCTTAGTCTACTATCAAGCCCATGTTGTAATTTGAAGAATTGATGATGTTTATGAGATGTGTCATTGATGAAATGGTGAGCTTTGTGATGAATATTGGTGTTAAATGGAAGATATGTGTTTAATGAACATGTTTTGTTCTTGGATTTTTGGTGAATTTAGCTAATTAGGCCTAAATTGTGAAAATGATAAGTTGAAGGACTAAAATGTGAAATAAATGAAATGTGTGGGCTTGAATGAACTCAAGGAAAATTCGGCTAGGCTTGGGTGAAAAGAAATTGTGTGAATTTGATGATTATGTAAAATAGGGACTAAAGTGTCGAAATCCCTTTCTAATTCAAACCCCTATTGTCGCATTAACTCGATCTATGGACTCCCTTATTAGGTTTGACCCTAATCCGGCACATTTTTGTCGCCCTATCTCTAGGGTTGCGATCAACTCCGCTTAATTGTGTTGATCTACTCTTAGACTGGGACTTTTGCTCCACTGAATAAGCACATTCGACTTGAAATAATAACCTGAATTATCAAAATAAGAATAAGAACTCACAATTAAGAATAAGCACAAGTATTTATCTCATAAATCAAATAATAATAAGATTCATCTAGGTTCCATCCCCTAAGATATTAAAGGGATTTAGTTCATACTAAAAGAGGGAAACATCATAAAAGAGGAAAAACAACAAAACATAAGAAAACCCAAAAACTTCTAAAGAACTTGATGGGAGATCTTCAGTCTTAACGGAGATCCTTCTCCTAAGCTGTTCCCGACGGCTGTCTTAGAGTATTTTCCCCTTCTACTCGGCGTCTATTCGACGACCTGTCGAGTCCCCCTTTTAGGTTGCCCCCTAGGGTGTTTATATAGGCTTTGAGATGTCTTACTTGGCCCACAAGTATCCTATTTCGAATAGAATTCATCCTGATTTCGGCAGGGACACGCCCATGGTGGACTCCTTCGGCCGTGGTAGATCCTGCTCGCTACACACGGTCGTGTGATCTGCCCGTGGTCGATAGTCCAGGCCGTGGTTTCTCCTTGCTCGAAACACACGGCCGTGTCCAATGGTCCAGGCCGTGTTGACTTCTTAAGTAGGCCCCATTTCGCCCCTTTTTGGCCCGTTTCTCGTCCTTTTCGACTTCCTAAGCTCTCCAGAGTATAAAACATGAAATTAAGAGATTAGGAGCATCGAAATCATCAAATTCAATGGAAAATCATCCAAAATTAAGCCAAGCATGGGGTTAAAATATGTGTAGATTATGGTTTATCAAATACCCCTACACTTAAGCGTTTGCTTGTCCTCAAGCAAAATCCTCAACTCACAATTAAAATTAACTTCCTCAATTCATAATTTTCATCAATAATGTCTCATCATAATTCATAGATAATTCATACATTGATAACTTAACTTAAAGAGTCTTAAAGATTCAAACAATCTAAGTCACAAATTTTTGTAGCATGAAAACATACACAAATTTTTGTAGCATGAAAACATAGGTGTTTCTCCTTACCTAAATAATTACTTTTGATTCAAAACCTGTCAAGAATTAACATCCTCACTAAAGATTCACTCAAATCACTCAAAGTGTTTAAGGTTCAAATTAAGCACTCAAAAGTCAAACATGAAAAGTTAATCCCATAGGCTTACATGAAAATCAAATCTCCGCCACTATAAAATGAGATGATACACAAATCAAAAGGTCTTTAAAAAGGGTTGTAATGGGGCTTGGGTTAAAGGTGTGGATAAAGGCTGAATTAAAGGGTTAAAAATCGAGATTTAATTGACAATTTATCTAACTAGAAAAATAAACTAATACTGAATAGTTACATCAATTGAAACTTATCAATAATATCGAGCTTCTTTTCAAAATATGAGATTCTCCGCTTAAGCTCAGATAACATGGAACTAATAGTAATATATATTTCCAAATTTTTTTAGAATAAGTACAGCCAAATAATAATAAATAACTTTTAACAACTGAAATAGAGAACATCGTTAGGCAACTGCTCAAATCAAATCTCGACAAAAAAGGTTAAAACAAGAAGGAAAATTTCTCAATGAATCAAAAAGAATGGGTCTTGGGTTAATATTAATGGGTGAGTCAATAAACGGTTTATTAGTCTCAAAGGGGTTCACTAGGGGTTAATTATGAAGGTAGGCTTTTTATGGAGTAAGTGGGTTAGATCCTAGGTGCCTTTATCATCTCTGTATATCAAATCAAAAGTGTGGTCTCGACATGTATAATAGAAGCAAGTTCTGGAATAACAAATCAATGTTGACACACTCATAATCAATAAAGTGAGCACGAAAAATGTATGCTCTAAAGCCTCAAAATCTCATAAAAATTATGGTTTTTGATGTCAACCTTGCAAATTTCAAACTTCAAAGTAATATTTAAATTTAGGGAAACAACCTAGCAGATTTTTAACTCTGAAAATAGACTTATCATGCTTGATTCTCTAATGTCTTAAAGTTTAAACCATCAATGCACAATTACCTATGACTTAATCCGAAGCATATCAATGATAATCATAAATTAATAGAAGTTTCATTCTAATAGTAATATGAGAAAATTACTTAAGAATAAGACATATCTTAGGGATTTTCAAATAATATTGTAGTTAACCCCCCACACTTAAGATGTACATTGTCCTCAATGTACAAAGATAGATAATAGCAATATAGTAATAAAATCATAAGATAGGGAGAGAAGTGAAACTTCCTGAATTTTGGATGGAGTCAATGAAAAGAAATGGTAAAGTTGGAGAGAGGTGAAGGTGGGGAGGATACTCCGGTGGTGGTGTGGTCGTTCATTAACAGCCCCTTGAACCTAAATTAAAGAAATCAAAATATAATAATATAAATCAAATACGAGAAAGATAAAAGAAAAGACATTAAAAATGAAAATAAGAGAAAAAGAAAAAATAAATGCGACACGCCCGTGTAGATTTCTCAGTTTCGACCACGGCCAAATCGCACGACCGTGGCGTTTTATTGCAGCCCGTGTTTTGGGATCAGTTTTGTCCTGTTTCCACACGGCCACGGCCACGCCCGTGTGCAAGGCCGTGTGGGTAGGGAAACCTGCGCCTAAAAATTTGGTTAGTTTTTAGTTAGATGCTAAAATTCAAAAATATGGACGTTAGTGGGGTTAGTGCTCGGGTTGCCTCCCGAGAAGCGCTTGTTTAAAGTCTTAAGCTAGACTTACCTGTCATTCGCATAACCATGATGGTTTGAGGAGTCGAAACTCCTTTTTCTTATTATCAATTCTATCAACATATGGTTTGAGTCGGGTAATATTTACCTTAAAAGAGCAGAAATTAGAATGAGTTACCTCGACCGTTCTGTATGGAAAGACCTTAAGTACCGTAAAAGGAGTCACACTGTTTGTATTAAGCTCTGAAGTGGCTATTCGAGGGTCGGTTGTATCTAACAGTACCTGATCCCCGATCTGAAATTGGTATGTCTCATCTTTAAGTTTGACATGGTTTTGCTTTGGTTCTTCGTGTTTTTTCGATTTTTCCTTGACGTGTGTCCGCCATTCATCTAGTTCATCAATTTGTAAACTTCGTTTCTCATGAACAGTTGTATTCTCAGTATGAACACGAGATCCTAGCTCTGTTATCTTTTCCTGAGAGATTTCTTGTAAAGAATATTGAACGTTAAGTTCATTTATATTAACAGGACTTGTATTCTCTTGATCGTTAGATATTCTGTCAGAATCACGTGCTTTGAGTTTAATCATGTCATCACCTACACGGTGTTACTTCCCTCGTATCAACATCGATAATGGTCCTAGCAGCTTGCTAAAAGGGTCATCCTAATATTAAAGGAACATTATTGTCCTCATCCATGTCTAAAACAACAAAGTCTACTGGGAATATGAATTTATCAATTTTCACTAGTACATCTTCGATTATACCCCTAGGAACTCTAATAGTTTTATCTGCGAGTTGAATACTCATCCTAGTTTGTTTGGGTTTCCCTAGACCTAGCTGTTTAAACATTTAATAAGGCATAACATTAATACTCGCCCCTAAATCAGCCAAAGCATTATTAATATCTAAAATACCAATTAAGCATGGAATTGTAAAACTCCCTGGATCTTTTAACTTTCGTGGTAGTTTATTTTGTAGAATTGTTGAGCACACTGCGTTTAACTCCACGTGCGACGCATCGTCTAACTTTCGTTTGTTTGCGAGAAGCTCCTTTAAAAATTTCCTTGAATCTGGCATCTGTGAAAGAGCTTCAAGAAACAGTAAGTTAATATGTAATTTTTTAAAAAGTTTAGAAATTTACCAAATTGTTCATCTGTGCGGTCTTTCTTTGTCGCATTGGGATATGGCACACGAGGTTGGTACTCTGTAATTACCAGTTTTGGTTTATCATGGCTTACCTCAACCTTACCCTCCTCTGCCACATTCTCTTGCCTTAATTTTGATTCATCTAACCCTTCACTATCGTGAGCAGAAACGGCATGAAGTTGCTCCTTTGGGTTAGTTTCAGTGCTGCTTGGCAAGCTGCCTTGTGGTCGTTCAGATATGATCTTAGCAAGTTGTCCTAATTGGTTCTCGATCCCTTGAATCGATGCTTGTTGATTTTTGAGCGTTGTTTCAGTGTTTTGGAAACGTGTCTCTCACACCGCGATGAATTTTGTTAGCATCTCTTCTAGGTCTGACTTTTTCTCTTGCGGATAGGGTTGTTGTTGAAAGCCTGGAGAGGGTTGTTTGTCTCTGATTTCCTTGACCACCCCATGAGAAGTTTGGGTGGTTCCTCCAACCTGGATTAAAATTGTTACTATAGGGGTTATTTTAAGATCTAAAATTATTACCCATATAGTTCATCAGCTCGCTTTCTACGCCAGGGTTGTAGGGTGGGTATTCTGTATTGTTTGTCCCTCCTCCATTTGTATCGCACTGCATCACTGGATGTACCTGCGAAGAATCATACAAACCATCAATTTTCTTACTAAGAAGTTCTACCTGATTTGATAGCATTGTTACTACGTCGAGGTTGAAAACACTGGCGGCTTTTGTTGGCCTTGTCCTTGTAACTTGCCACTGATAGTTATTCAGTGACATCTGCTCTATAAACTCATAGGCCGCTTCCGTTGTAAAAGGTTTGAACCTGTAGCCACAAGGGTAACCCATGGTGAGGGCACCTCCTTAGTAGATCCTTATATCTCTCCCATGCATCGTAGAGTGTTTCTAGATCCATCTCGCACAAAAAGAAGAAATATCATTCCTCAACTTAGCCGTTTTTTTAGCCGATGGAAAATATTTTAACAAAAAATTTTGGTCATTTGTTCCCATGTATTGATTGATCCTCGTGGTAACGAAGTTTAACCAATCGCTTAGCTTTGTTCCTCAACAAAAGGGAAACAACCAAAGGCGAATGGCATCATCGAAACGCCATTAATCATGAAAATGTTGCAAAACTCAAGAAAATTTGCCAAGTGATTGTTTGGATCCTCATCCTGCAAAACCATCAAATCAACAAATTGCGGATCATCTCATATAGTGTTACGTTTCAGTTCAAAATTATTTGCGATAATAGTAGGTCTAACAATACTTGATTCATCCTCGTTAAAGTAGGTTTAGCATAATCAAACATAGTACGAGGAGTAGGATTTTGATTCACCGGTTTACTGTGTAACTACATGAGGTAGCGGATTATTATCACCATCTCTTCATGAGTGTTGGTATCGTCTTCTTGCTCTTCTTCTATGTATTGTAGGCTTCGCCTTATTTCTCTTTGATTTCTGCAAATGGTACCTTCTATATCACTATCAAAAGTCAAGGGTCCTGACGGGTTCCTCCGAGTCATAAACTAGAATTACCTGCCAGAAGCAAATAAAAGAAAAATTAGCAAAGTTAAAAAATATAGTAAATATAAATTGCAAATAAATAAAATGGCTAAAGTAATAAAAATTAAGTGTTCCTAATATCTTAGACCCCGGAAACGGCGCCAAAAACTTGATGGAGCTCGAAACTAACTATTATTTCGACAAAGGCAAGCGCACCTATCTAACAGTAGTATAGCTGTGGTGAGTCCGAAATATCGTATCCTCTAGGACCAAGAGTACTAGTATTAACTATCTTTTTATTATCTAGCCTAATAATTAAGGGGATTTATTTTTAATCTAAAATTACTAACTAATTTAACTAACTAAGAACGCGACAGAGAGTGAATTGGGAAAATACTTTTGGACTACTTATATGAGATAGGCAATACCTAAGGAAGAATCAAACTAGACTTCACTTATTACTTTTGATTCATGCGACTTATTCACTTGGCTTAATCCGTAGAAATCCCTAAATTATATTAATACCTCTCTCGAGGCTACTAACAATTGACTCTAGGTTGATTAATTGAAATCTCTTTCTAATTAAAACCCCTATTGTCGCATTAACTCGATCTATGGACTCCCTTATTAGGTTTGACCCTAATCCGGCAGATTTTCGTCGCCCTATCTCTAAGGTTGCGATCAACTCCGCTTAATTGTGTTGATCTACTCTTAGACATGGACTTTTGCTCCACTGAATAAGCACATTCGACTTGAAATAATAACCTGAATTATCAAAACAAGAATAAGAACTCACAATTAAGAATAAGCACAAGTATTTATCTCATAAATCAAATAATAATAAGATTCATCTAGGTTTCATCGCCTTAGATATTAAAGGGATTTAGTTCATACTAAAAGAGGGAAACATCATAAAAGAGGAAAAACAACAAAACATAAGAAAACCCAAAAACTTCTAAAGAACTTGATAGGAGATCTTCGGTCTTGATGGAGATCCTTCTCTAAGTCGCTCCCAACGGCTATCTTGGAGTATTTTCTCCTTCTACTCGGCGTCTACTCGACGTCCTGTCGAGCCCCCTTTTAGGTTGCCCCCTAGGGTGTTTATATAGGCTTTGAGATATCTTACTTGGCCCCACAAGTATCCTATTCCAAATAGAATTCATCCTAATTTCGGCAGGAACACGCCCGTCGTGGACTCCTTCGGCCGTGGTCGATCCTGCTCGCCACATATGACCGTGTCCAATGGTCCAGGCCATGTTGACTTCTTAAGTAGGCCCTGTTTTGCCCCTTTTTGGCTCGTTTCTCGTCCTTTTCGAATTCCTAAGCTCTCCAGAGTATAAAACATGAAATTAAGAGATTAGGAGCATCGAATTCATCAAATTCAACGGAAAATCATCCAAAATTAAGCCAAGCATGGGGTTAAAATATGTGTAGATTATGGTTTATCAAATACCCCTACACTTAAGCATTTGCTTGTCCTCAAGCAAAATCCTCAACTCACAATTAAAATTAACTTTCTCAATTCATAATTTTCATCAATAATATCTCATCATAATTCATTGATAATTCATACATTGATAACTTAACTTAAAGAGTCTTAAAGATTCAAACAATCTAAGTCACAAATTTTTGTAGCATGAAAACATAGGTGTTTCTCCTTACCTAAATAATTACTTTTGATTCAAAACCTGTCAAGAATTAACATCCTCACTAAAGATTCACTCAAATCACTCAAAGTGTTTAAGGTTCAAATTAAGCACTCAAAAGTCAAACATGAAAAGTTAATCCCATAGGCTTACACGAAAATCAAATCTCCGCCACTATAAAATGAGATGATACACAAATCAAAAGGTCTTTAAAAAGGGTTGTAATGGGGCTTGGGTTAAAGGGGTGGATAAAGGCTGAATTAAAGGGTTAAAAATCGAAATTGAATTGACAATTCATCTAACTAGAAAAATAAACTAATACTGAATAGTTACATCAATTGAAACTTATCAATAATATCGAGCTTCTTTTCAAAATATGAGATTCTCCGCTTAAGCTCAGATAACATGGAACTAATAGTAATATATATTTCCAATTTTTTTTAGAATAAGTACATCCAAATAATAATAAAGAACTTTTAACAACTGAAATAGAGAACATCGTTAGGCAACTGCTCAAATCAAATCTCGACAAAAAGGTTAAAACAAGAAGGAAAATTTCTCAATGAATCAAAAAGAATGGGTCTTGGGTTAATATTAATGGGTGAGTCAATAAACGGTTTATTAGTCTCAAAGGGGTTCACTAGGGGTTAATTATGAAGGTAGGCTTTTTATGGAGTAAGTGGGTTAGATCCTAGGTGCCTTTATAATCTCTGTATATCAAATCAAAAGTGTGGTCTCGACATGTATAATCGAAGCAAGTTCTGGAATAACAAATCAGTGTTGACACACTCATAATCAATAAAGTGAGCACGAAAAATGTATGCTCTAAAGCCTCAAAATCTCACAAAAATTATGGTTTTTGATGTCAACCTTGCAAATTTTAAACTTCAAAGTAATATTTAAATTTAGGGAAACAACCTAGCAGATTTTTAATTCTGAAAATAGACTTATCATGCTTGATTCTCTAATGTCTTAAAGTTTAAACCATCAATGCACAATTACCTATGACTTAATCCGAAGCATATCAATGATAATCATAAATTAATAGAAGTTTCATTCTAATAGTAATATGAGAAAATTACTTAAGAATAAGACATAATTTAGGGATTTTCAAATAATAATCGTAGTTAACCCCCACATTTAAGATGTACATTGTCCTCAATGTACAAAGATAGATAATAGCAATATAGTAATAAAATCATAAGATAGGAGAGAAGTGAAACTTCCTGAATTTTGGATGGAGTCAATGAAAAGAAATGGTAAAGTTGGAGAGAGGTGAAGGTGGGGAGGATACTCCGTGGTGTTGTGGTCGTTCGTTAATGTGACCCTTGAACCTAAATTAAAGAAATCAAAATATAATAATATAAATCAAAGACGAAAGATAAAAGAAAAGACATTAAAAATGAAAATAAGAGAAAAAAAATAAATGCGACACGCCCGTGTAGATTTCTCAGTTTCGACCACGGCCAAATCGCACGGCCGTGGCGTTTTATCGCAGCCCGTGTTTTGGGATCAGTTTTGTCCTGTTTCCACACGGCCACGACCATGCCCGTGTGCAAGGCCGTGTGGGTAGGGAAACCTGCGCCTAAAAATTTGGTTAGTTTTTAGTTAGATGCTAAAATTCGAAAATATGGACGTTAGTGGGGTTAGTGCTTGGGTTGCCTCCTGAGAAGTGCTTGTTTAAAGTCTTAAGCTAGACTTACCTGTCATTCGCATAACCGTGATGGTTTGAGGAGTCAAAACTCCTTTTTCTTATTATCAATTCTATCAACATATGGTTTGAGTCGGGTAATATTTACCTTAAAAGTGCCGGAATTAGAATGAGTTACCTCGACCGCCTGTATGGAAAGACCTTAAAATCACCGTAAAAGGAGTCGCGCCGCTTGTATTAAGCTCACGAAGTGGCTATTCGAGGGCTCGGTTGTATCTAACAAAGATGCGATCCCCGATCTGAAATTGGTATGTCTCATCTTTAAGTTTGACATGGTTTTACTTTGGTTCTTCGTGTTTTTTTGGCTTTTCCTTGACGTGTGTCTGCCATTCATCTAGTTCATCGATTTGTAAACTTCGTTCCTCATGAACAGTTGTATTCTCAGTATGAACAGGAGATCCTAGCTCTGTTATCTTTTCCTGAGAGATTTCCTGTAAAGAAGATTGAACGTTAAGTTTATTTATATTAACAGGACTTGTATTCTCTTGATCGTTAGATATTCTATCAGAATCACGTGCTTTGAGTTTAATCATGTCATCTCCTACACGAAGTGTTACTTCCCCTGTATCAACATCGATAATGGTCCTAGCAGTTGCTAAAAAGGGCCGTCCTAATATTAAAGGAACATTATTGTCCTCATCCATGTCTAAATCAACAAAGTCTACTGGGAATATGAATTTATCAATTTTCACTAGTACATCTTCGATTATACCCCGAGGAACTCTAATAGTTTTATTTGCGAGTTGAATACTCATCCTAGTTTGTTTGGGTTTCCCTAGACCTAGCTGTTTAAACATTTTATAAGGCATAACATTAATACTCGCCCCTAAATTAGCCAAAGCATTATTAATAGCTAAACTACCAATTAAGCATGGAATTGTAAAACTCCCTGGATCTTTTGACTTTCGTAGTAGTTTATTTTGTAGAATTGTTGAGCACAATCGCGCTTAACTCCACGTCATGACGCATCGTCTAACTTTCGCTTTGTTTGCAAGAAGCCTTTAAAAATTTCCTTGAATCGCATCTACAAAAGAGCTTCAAGAAATGGTAAGTTAACATGTAATATTTTTAAAAGTTTAGAAATTTACCAAATTGTTCATCTGTGCGGTCTTTCTTTGTCGCATTGGGATATGGCACACGAGATTGGTACTCTGTAATTACCGATTTTGGTTTATCATGGCTTACCTCAACCTTACCCTCCTTTGCCACATTCTCTTGCCTTAATTTTGATTCATCTAACCCTTCACTATCGTGAGCAGCAACAGCATGAAGTTGCTCCTTTGGGTTAGTTTCAGTGTTGCTTGGCAAGCTGCCTTGTTGTCGTTCAGATATGATCTTAGCAAGTTGTCCTAATTGGTTTTCGATCCCTTGAATCGATGCTTGTTGATTTTTTAGCGTTGTTTCGGTGTTTTGGAAACGTGTCTCTGACACCGCGATGAATTTTGTTAGCATCTCTTCTAGGTCTGACTTTTTCTCTTGCGGATAGGGTTGTTGTTGAAAGCCTGGAGAGGGTTGTTTGTCTCTGATTTCCTTGACCACCCCATGAGAAGTTTGGGTGGTTCCTCCAACCTGGATTAAAATTGTTACTATAGGGGTTATTTTAAGATCTAAAATTATTACCCATATAGTTCATCACCGCTTTCGCCGCCTGTGGTTGTAGGGTGGGTATTCTGTATTGTTTGTCCCTCCTCCATTTGTATCGCACTGCATCACTGGATGTACCTGCGAAGAATCATACAAACCATCAATTTTCTTACTAAGAAGTTCTACCTGATTTGATAGCATTGTTATTGCTTCGAGGTTGAAAACACTGGCGGCTTTTGTTGGCCTTGTCCTTGTAACTTGCCACTGATAGTTATTCAGTGACATCTCCTCTATAAACTCATAGGCCGCTTCCGTTGTAAAAGGTTTTAACCTGTAGCCACAAGGGTAACCCATGGTGAGGGCACCTCCTTAGTAGATCCTTATATCTCTCCCATGCATCGTAGAGTGTTTCTAGATCCATCTGCACAAAAGAAGAAATATCATTCCTCAACTTAGCCGTTTTAGCCGGTGGAAAATATTTTAACAAAAAATTTTCGATCATTTGTTCCCATGTAGTGATTGATCCTCGTGGTAACGAGTTTAACCACTGTTTACCTTTGTTCCTCAACAAAAAGGGAAACAACCGAAGGCGAATGGCATCATCAGAAACGCCATTAATCTTAAAAGTGTCGCAAAACTCAAGAAAATTTGCCAAGTGATTGTTTGGATCCTCATCCTGCAAACTATCAAACTGAACAAATTGCTAGATCATCTGTATAGTGTTAGGTTTCAGTTCAAAATTATTTGCAACAATAGTAGGTCTAACAATACTTGATTCAGTCCCTGTTAAAGTAGGTTTAGCATAATCAAACATAGTACGAGGAGTAGGATTTTGATTCACCGGGTTTCACGGCAACTACATGAGGTAGCGGATTATTATCACCATCTCTTCATGAGTGTTGGTATCGCCTTCTTGCTCTTCTTCTATGTATTGTAGGCTTCACCTTATTTCTCTTCGATTTATTTCGAATGGTACCTTCTATATCATCAAAAGTCAAGGGTCCCGACGGGTTCCTCCTAGTCATAAACTAGAATTACCCGCTGTAAGCAAATAAAAGAAAAATTAGCAAAGTTAAAAATAAAGTAAATATAAATTGCAAATAAATAAAATGGCTAAAGTAATAAAAATTAAGTGTTCCTAATATCTTAGTCCCTTTCACAACAGCGCCAAAAAACTTGATGGAGCTCAAAACTAACTATTATTTCGACAAAGGCAAGCGCACCTATCGAACAAGAGTATAGCCGTGGTGAGTCCAAACACATTTAAGCTCACAAACCTTTCCCAATGTATACATATTCAATATCATAAGTGAATTCATCAAATACTTCCCTTTTCAAGATTTGTATGAATCTCGTGCGCATACGAGTCACTTAACTCATTCACACATTCTTTCTCGACTTGACTTTGCCCGTTGAACCTTTTGGAATTGTTAAGGATCCTCGAAAATCACATATAGCTTGTACAATGCCATATCCTAGATATGGTCTTACATGTTATCACATATCGATGCCGATAGCCCAGCTATGGACTTACTCGAAATCAAATAACGATGCCAATTTCCCAGACATGATCTTACACGTAATCACATAATGATGCCAATGTCCCAGACATGATCTTACACGTAATCACATAATGATGCCAATGTCCCAGACATGGTCTTACACATAATCATATCTATTTAATCCTAATGTCATGACATACTTTTCCTAAGGTTCGTATGGGACTTTCGGATATTGTAACCATATCGATTCTTGCTCGTATTTGATCATTCAACATTCATAGCAGTTCAATGACAATTAAACAGATATAATTCAATTTAAAGACATTTATTTGCATATGAACTTACCTTGTATTCGGGATAAACGGACTGGATCGACTATTCGATAACCTTTTATTTTCCCCAATCTAAATCTGATTTCTTTCGTTCTTGATCTATATACATTCAAAATTAACTCATTTATTCATCAAATCATTCAATTCAGTTCACAAACACATATTTGGGCATTTTTACACTTTAGCCCCTAAATTTCCATATTTTTAAAATTTAGTCCCTATTTCACAAATACACAAAATTCATGAAATTTCATTAAACCCAAGCCTAGCCGAATTTCATATAAGTCCCTAGCAGTCGAACACTTTCTTTTATTTCACATTTGAACCCCTCAATTTTCACTTTGCACAATTAAACCCCTAATAGGCATTTTTACTCAAAATCACTTAACAAAACTTGTATAACTATCAACAAATATTCATTTTTCATCATAAAACATTCAAAAGCTCAAGTATTCATCAATGGCACTTCACAAAAATCATTAACAACTTCAAAAATTAAGGCATGGGCTAGCTAGAATATAAAGCAACGATCTCAAAAACGTAAAAATCATCAAAAATCGAGCAAAGAACATACCTTAATCAAACATTCAAATGACCGAACCCTAGCCCTCTTGTTTCTCAAGAAAATCGATTGAAGATGATGAAATGAAGACCAATTTTGATTTTGTTTTACTTAATAATAAGCTTATTTACTAATTTCCAATTTTAACCTTTAATTAAAAACATTTAAAGCATCCATTTAAAGCCATTTTATGTCAAAATCCACTATCAATGGTCTAATAACATCATAAGGGCCTTTCATTTAATAAACCATAGCAATTAAACACATTTAACAAGTAAAATGCAACTCTTTCATTTTACACGATTTAGTCCTTTTCACAAATTGGGCAATTAAATGATAAAATTAGCTCACGAAATTTTCACACATATAAAATAACATGCTATAAACACCAAAAATAATATTAAAATAATTTTTGACATCAGATTGTGGTTCCAAAACCACTTTGTTTACTTAGCTAATACCGGTCATTACAATATTCACTTCCAAAACATAACCAAAATGACTCAAGCCTAAACATGCCATATACCATATATACACAATTCAAAAGTACCAAGTAGATGGTTGGATAGTGTGACGTGACTCTGACGATCCCGAATCCGAGCTAGCTTTGGATCCACTATAAAACACGGAAAAAAACAAGTAAGCTACAAAGCTTAGTAAGTTCGCACTAAATATACTCAACAATTCATAAAATACAAATCATCAATTTGAACAAGTTAATGTATACTTCATGATAATATCAAACCTTCCATAAGCTTATTCATATACTTATATTCAAAGTCATAACCTTTTCTATTTGATCTTCATACTTACATGTACATACCGCACAAATTCATAACGAACTCATACCTTCTTGTAACACTGTAGAATACTCGATGTTTCGCACACTAAGTGCCATCGCATAGCCGAAGCTATTATAATTCTGCACACTAAGTGCCTTACTCGATGTTTCGCACACTAAGTGCCATCGCATAGCCGAAGCTATTATAATTCCGCACACTAAGTGCCTTACTCGATGTTTCGCACACTAAGTGCCAATCTCAATGTCTCGCACACTAAGTGCCAATCTCAATGTCTTGCACACTAAGTGCCAATCTCAATGTCTCGCACACTAAGTGCCACAATTAGCTGATTTATCGTCGAACATAAATGTAGTCCCGTATATACAATTTATGCAATATCAAAGAATTAAAAAGCATAATTATAACAATGCTTATTGCATACGAACTTACCTCGGATGCTAAAATGGTGAATCGAGTCGATTAGTTGATAACTTTCGTTTTTTCTCAATCCTTATCTGAATTCTGTTTTTCTTGATCTAAATATATTCAAAAATAACTTATTCAATCATATATTCATTCAATTTAGTCCAAAACATACTTTAAGACACATTTACACTTTTGCCCCACATATTTCACATTTTTTCACAATTTAGTCCATATTGCATAAAATCACAAATTCAAGCAATTTAGTCACCACCCATGCTAGCCAAATTTCTCTAGTACTCATATTAGCCCATATTTCTCATTTATTTCACATTTCAACCCCACATTTTCAACATTTCTCAATTTAGCCCCTAATTTGCATTTTCACAAAAAATCACTTTATAAAACTTGTGTAACTAACAAAAAACATTCAAAATCTATCATCAATCATCAAAAATCACACATATTAATCAATGGCAACATTCAAAATCTTTAACAATTTTTCAAATTAGTCCCTGGGCTAGCTAGAATAAGCTGCAACGATCTCAAAAATGTAGAAATCATTAAAAACGAGGGACAAAAATCGTACCTAATTGAGCATAAATAGCAAGGTCAAATGAAACCCTAAATGAAATATTTTCTTCTCTTCAAAATTCGGTAGCAAGATGAAGATGAACACATTTAATTTGTTTGTTTTATTAATATTTAACTTATTATTCACTAAATTACCTTATTAACCTTTGTTATAAAACATTTAAAACACCTAAAATGTGTCCATAAAAGTCCAGTCACAATGTCAATGGTATATTTACCACATAAGGACCTTTAATTTAATATTCCATAGGTATTGAATACCTTTAGCTAATGGAACTCCACTTTTACACTTTACGCGATTTAGTCCTTTTTATCAAATTGACCATTTAAACGATAAAATTTCTTAACGAAATTTTCACACAATTACTCAATCATGCTGTAAACATTAAAATAATAATAAAATAAATATTTTGACCTCGGTTTGTGGTCCCAAAACCACTTGTTTCGATTTGACTAAAATCGGTACATTCTGATATCAATCACCTATTCTTTCATACCATCAATATACTCGTTGAACCATTTGGAATAATATCGATACTCTGGAATCTCGCACCTAAGTACCAATACATGGTCGAAACCATCTCAATCTCATATCTCATATGTAAATGCTTATCTAGAGCTATCGTCGGGTCTACTCACACAAGTCGACGGTCAAGACGTAGCTACACGGTCTTGCTCACACAGGTGACGAGAGTAACCGCAACACATGCCGGAAAACTCACCACCGATAGAACGTCTTTAACCAAAGACTCCAAAACACAATAACCCCTAATGACATGTCATTTGTACCCTATCTATTCCTAAGGTTCAATCGATTTCACACGTCTCCAAATCTTTGTCGAATATTTACGTGAAGTCATATTTATCAATAATGCAATAATAAAGCATTTAAAAACAATTACATTAATGTTTATTAACGTCTTTAACTTACCTCGAATTTATACGAAGAGAATCGAGCTATCAATCCACTATTTTGTTTTTCCTCGATCTAATTCTCGAACGTTGATTTTCTTGATCTATATATAATCAAATTTAACTTATTTAAATATCATTCTATTCAATTTAACCCAAAAATCATGTTTTGGCAAAATTACACTTTTGCCCCTTAAATTTTGAATTCTTTACAATTTAGTCCCTAGCTCACAAAAATACAAATTCATGCAATTTAATCCACACCCATGCTAGCCGAATTATATATATATCTATAACAGCTCATATTTTTCATTATTTCACACATTTCACCTTGAATTTTACACATTTTACAAATAAATCCCTAATTTACAATTTCAACCAAAATCACTTAACAAATGTTGTTTATCTAACAAAAACCATTTATTTTCTATCAATAAACATCAAAACACATCCCCATTCATCAATGGTAAAACCCTAGACTTTTAACAGTTTTGCAAATTAGTCCCTGGGCTAGCTAGATTAAGCTACAATGACTCCAAAAATATAGAAATCATTAAAAATAGGACGAAAACGCACTTACATGCACTAGTTTATGCTTGCCGAATGCTCAACCCTAAAAAAATGGCTTCCCTCTTCTAATTTTTGGTTGAAGAATGAAGAAGAAAGATGATGTCTTTCTTTTTCTTAATTTAATTTAAGCTGGTTTCTTAATTTATATTTTTAACCTTTATAATTAACATGCATAACACTTAATTAAATGCCCATATTTGTCCACTCAAACAACCAATGGTCTAATTACCACATAAATCCCTTAACTATTTAAATTCATAGCCATTTAGTACCTTTAACTTATAGAACTCTAATTTTGTACTTTATGCTATTTAGTCCTTTTTATCGAATTGAGCATGAAAACGATTAAATTTCTTAACGAAATTTTCATACGACACTATTAACATGTTGTAGATATTAAAATAATAATAAAATAAATATTTTGACTTTGGATTTGTGGTACCGAAACCACTGTTTTGGTTTCACTGAAAACGGGCTGTTATAGAGCAAGGATCCAGAAGAAGAAGATCCCACAGAGATCGAACCAATGCAGTCAGCTGAAATCCTTAATAAGGCAGAACCAATGGAACCAGCAACTAAACTGGACATGACAACCTCAATGTAACACCCCAAACCCGCCCATACGGTATGACCGGATCTGGCATGTCACGTGAAGAAGATGTGTAAAGAGCTTGTGATTCTTACTAAAATAGGCGTTACTTGGTTGTGTTTAAGTAAACAAAATTTGGATGTAAATATTTGATAAAATACAACTATTTTTGAAAGATTGATTGATGAGTCGAAAATCGAGGTAGTGAACTTTAAAACCATGACTTTTAAAAATGACGTTCAAAATTTGAAAGAGAATCCGAGTTAAATTATTTGTACATATTTATTATGGAAACCGTTTATTAATCAATTTTGAAAAACCGTTATTTATGATTTTAGAAAAATCCCCATTTAAAATAATGCAAGAAAAATAATAAGTATGGCTAAACATAAAACCAAATAAAAATATCCTGCAGGCCTTATTACAACTTTAAAACCCAAATAATAAAAGCAACGACATAATACGGAAAAGAAGTTTACTAAAGTCCAAAATAACAATCCAAAAGTATGGCCTCCACCGAGTCATCCATGGCCCCAAGTCCTCAAATCGAGTATTACCTACAAGGGTTAAGAAAAGGGGAGTGAGTTACAAGAACTCGATGTATAATCCCTTACCGTCATCCACTGGGCTCGAACCCATATAGCAATATCTTGGGCCTAAACCCATTTACATAACAATGTATAAATGAAATAAATATATATATGCAACCCAACCCATCCTAGTAATCCTTCCGCTACACACCACTCGTACCATCCCATCACACCTGTGGGGATCAAGTCAACCCACCCCGCCAAACACACCAATCGCAGCAAGTTGCCTTTTATAATATATTTTGATTGTGGCCCACCACCGAATCATAGTGAAACATAATAACAAACATTTTTTTAGCAATGCCACCGGGCTACGCTTCTCTTCAACATTTTTCCCATCCCATGCAAAATTATGTAAATGCAACATATATAATAAAGCATAATATCATTATATAAACAACAATCATTGATTCAGAGATTTATTACGGTAAATTGGCCAATTATAGAACTTTGTAAATCGGTTCACTAAAGCATTCTAGCAATTCGGCCATAGGGGCATTTTAGTAAATCGGCCCGTAGGGCATTTTTAAATATTCGGCCCATAAGGGCATTTTCGTAATTCGGTAATTTTACCCACTAAGGGTAATTCGGTAATCTCGCAACCCAGGGGTATTTCTGTAATTTACCCTCCAAGGGTATTTTGGTAATTTCGCAACCCAGACTTAACTACTAATGTGGGGCATAAAAAAATTGAAACTGTCCATTTGCGTCATTATGACTAAACTGACTATAACTCGAGTTAGGAAACTCGAAATTTAGTTCCATAAATTTTCCTTGAAACTAGACTCACATATTTTCTTACTAAAATTTTTCTAGAATTTTTGGCTTAGCCATTTAGTACAGTTTATTCATTAAAGTTTCCCTTGTTTTACTGACCAACGGTTCTGACCTCTCTTAACTTAAATTCAAATATCTCACTGTACAGTTTTCATATGTTGCTCCCACTTGTTTCTATTGAAAATAGACTCACTAAGGAATCTATACATATAATTTTAACTCATAATTCACTTTGTACAATTTTAAATAATTTTTCAAAGACAGAACAGGGAACCACGAAGTCATTTAGAACCAGTCTCACTAAAATTAAAATATCACAGAATATAAAATCCCTCTTTCTACTCTATTTCTTTTATTTAAAAAATAGACACAGTAAGATTTAATTCTATATCTTATTCGCTTTCTAAGTCCCCTTCTCCTATTTTTCGTGATTTTTCAAAATCACGTCACTGCTGAAATCCAAAACTGTTTCATTGCAAACTATGGTTACCACTACGAACATATGCACGACCGAGTGGTCACGGATGCCGGTTTCCAGTTTTCTTCGGCATTTCGACCGAATCACAGAACATTTCATGCAAACATTCAGAGAGGTATGAGATTACACACCATTTCAAACATGTATTCAGAAGGGTACGGGATTACACACCTGATTTGGATTTCCTAAAGAACCACTCTTCGTTGACCCTAGAACAATACCAACCAAAAGTTAGCCTCGGATTTTCAAAAGATTTCATACCCAACGTATTACTTACACTTGAATCACTTACCACTACGTGATCTCCCTCTACGGAGTCCCGATATTCAACCCCGCCTTCTGACTACCACCGCACGCTCCTTTACTGCCACTGATGTTAACGATCCTCACCCTTTGATTATCAAAAGAATCGGCAAAAGAGTGTTTCGGCTTAACTTAACTCAGAGAAAAGTCGAATGGAAGAGAAGATTCGGCACAATAGCAAAACGTAAGAACCACTATTCGGTTTTGGGACACACTACAATGGAAACCGAAAGATGAGAAGAATGGAATCAACCATTTGAAGATTAGGAGGGAAAAAGAAGTAGGGGTTTTGGCCAAGAAGAGATTTGCAACACACGGTTCAAGTTGTACTAGCTAGAATTGGATGAAAAGAGAGAAAAGATGAGTTGAAGGAACACTATAGAAGAAGAGGGGATTTCGGCAAGGAGGAAATGTAACCAAAAGAAACAAAATATTAGGTAAAGAAAAAGTGACCCAAAAATGTGAAAATACAAGGGAGAGCTAGAGAAATTCGGCTCCCCCCCCCCCAAAACCATGTGTCATCTCTTCCAAAAGATAAGTGTTGACCCCAAAATATTCTTTCGAAAACATCCACCTCATAATAGGCCAACATGTTCCCTTCTCTTACCTTTTTCCTTCATTTCTTTCCTTGTTTTTCCCTTGCTTTCCTCCTTACCATATCCTTAGTCTTCTTTCCCAAATTAAAAAGTCTTCCTTACCATAATAAAGCCATGGCCGACACATGGAATGTAGCACAAAAAAAAAATTAATACAAAATTTGCAAAAGGTGGGTTTCAAACCTCAGACCATTAGTACACTCCACACGCCACTTTCCACCTTTACCAATAGGCTCCTTGTGCTAGCAAAATGCACACTTATTTCCTTAAGTCTTGATGCCACTTACCTTCTCTCCTTTAAGTGCTTAAACACAAAATTTACCTATAGCCTAACTTGAACCCTGAACTTCCTAGAAACCTCGTAACTTTCCAAAATCACCTTCCTATTAAGTCCAACTTGAAATAATGTCGTTCTCTTGTTCTCAAAAATTTTAAACAATCCTACTCCCCAAGGCCCAATGGGTCCAATTCTACTAGGCCCAAATTCGGGTCGTTACAATTCTACCCTCCTTAAAGAAATTTCGTCCTCGAAATTTCCAATCAACTACTAAACGCACCGCTCAAATCACACCCCTATGCTTTCACATTGCAGCACTCTTATCTTAATAACACTAATGTACTTTTAACATAATCTTGAATCCTCTTTCACACAACCAAACATCTAACCACGAATAAACAATTATCTACCAATTATACCTAAAATTTTCTACATTCAATCATCACGCCCAACCAAAACATACCTGGCTTGATGGTGATGAAACAATCCCGAGCCTTATGCTCCTTAGACCCGCATCTCAAGCATGCTCTCGACCTCCTCCAAAGATTCTCCCGGATGACGCCTTACGCAATATTCGCAAGCCGGAAAAATTTGGACGTGCCTTAACACGCTTTACTTTAACGAGATCACGACCCAAAAGAATCGCGATCTCTTTTCTTCTTACACCATACACCCAACTCGAAGTGCTTCACCGATTCCTTTAACCTCCTCCAATACCTCCTTAACTATCTCGAGTCACTCAACAACCCAAGCTCGATCATGAGATCTCGCTCATCCACTCGGTGATGCTTGGCGCCTCCCTTTCGGGCACATGCCTCTAAGTGCGAAAAATCCACCCTAGCACCTCGGCCTCTATCACGGTCGCATCCACTACGCCCACGTCCTCTAGTGCTCATATTTGCTAAGTCGATTTAATCGACTAAGAGTCTTATGAATCATTATGCTATTCAATGCTTATTAAACAATATTTTATGGAGTATAAGAAGTAAAGTTATTTTCGCAAAATGCATCCTAAAGTCTCAATCTCTATAATTTCACTCCTAAAGCTAAAAGTTCCAGAGAGTACGCCTCACAATCATACCACAATAATCATAAATTGAAAACATAAACTTACTTGACTTGGTGTCGGATACCCGTGGTGCCATACTTCCTTTAGAACATGCATTTTTAAATAAAAATTTTATACAGCTTTGGAAAACGCTTTTGAACCCAAACCACAGCCGAGTTTTGCAATCGGGCTCTGATACCATAAAATGTAACACCCTAAACCCGGCCCATGCGGTATGACCGGATCTGGCATGTCACGTGAAGAAGATGTGTAAAGAGCTTGTGATTCTTACTAAAATAGGCGTTAAGTAAACAAGTTTTGGATGTAAATATTTGATAAAATACAGCTATTTTTGAAAGATTGATTGATGAGTCGAAAATCGAGGTAGTGAACTTTAAAACCATGACTTTTAAAAATGACGTTCAAAATTTGAAAGAGAATCCGAGTTAAATTATTTGTACATATTTATTATGAAAACCGTTTATTAATCAATTTTGGAAAATCATTATTTATGATTTTAGAAAAATCCCCATTTAAAATAATGCAAGAAAAATAATAAGTATGGCTAAACATAAAACCAAATAAAAATATCCTGCAGGCCTTATTACAACTTTAAAACCCAAATAATAAAAGCAACGAAATAATACGGAAAAGAAGTTTACTAAAGTCCAAAATAAAAATCCAAAAGTATGGCCTCCACCGAGTCGTCCATGGCCACAAGTCCTCAAATCGAGCATTACCTACAAGGGTTAAGAAAAGGGGGAGTGAGTTACAAGAACTCAGTGTATAATCCCCTTACAGTCACCCACTGGTCCGAACCCATATAGCAATATCTTGGGCCTAAACCCATTTACATAACAATGTATAAATGAAATAAATATAAATATATGCAACCCAACCCATCCTAGTAATCCTTCCGCTACACACCACCCGCACCATCCCATCACACCTGTGGGGATCAAGTCAATCCACCCCACCAAACACACCAATCGCAGGCAAGTTGCCTTTTATAATATATTTTGATTGTGGCCCACCACGAGAATCATAGTGAAACATAATAACAAACATTTTTTCCGCAATGCCACCGGCTACACTTCTCTTCAACATTTTTCCCATCCCATGCAAAATTATGTAAATGCAACATACATAATAAAGCATAATATCCATATATAAACAACAATCATTGATTCAGAGATTTATTACGGTAAATTGGCTAATTATAGAACTTTGTAAATCGGTTCACTAAAGCATTCTAGCAATTCGCCCATAGGGCATTTTAGTAAATCGGCTGTAGGACATTTTAAATAATCGGCCCATAAGGGCATTTTCGTATAGTCGGTAATTTTACCCACTAAGGGTAATTCGGTAATCTCGCAACCCAGGGGTATTTCGGTAATTTACCCTCCAAGGGTATTTTGGTAATTTCGCAACCCAGACTTAACTACTAATGTGGGGCATAAAAAAAATTGAAACTGTCCATTTGCGTCATATTGACTAAACTGACTATAACTCGAGTTAGGAAACTCAAAATTTAGTTCCATAAATTTTCCTTGAAACTAGACTCATATATCTTCTTACTAAAATTTTTCTAGAATTTTTGGCTTTTCCATTTAGTACAGTTTATTCATTAAAGTTTCCCTTGTTTTACTGACCAATGGTTCTGACCTCTCTTACCTTAAATTCAAATATCTCACTGTACAGTTTTCATATGTTGCTTCCACTTCTTTCTATTGAAAATAAGCTCACTAAGGAATCTATACATATAAATTATAACTCATAATTCACTTTGTACAATTTTAAATAATTTTTCCAAGACAGAACAGGGAACCACGAAGTCATTCAGAACCAGTCTCACTAAAATTAAAATATCACATAATATAAAATCTCTCTTCCTACTCTGTTTCTTTCATTTAAAAAATAGACACAGTAAGCATTAATTCTATATCTTATTGGATTTCTAATTCCCTTTCTCCTATTTTTCGTGATTTTTCAAAATCTCGTCACTACTGAAATCCAAAACTGTTTCATTGCAAACTATGGTTACCACTACGAACATACGCACGCCCGAGTGGTCACGGATGCCGGTTTCTGGTTTTCTTCGGTATTTCGACCGAATCACAGAACATTTCATGCAAACATTCAGAGAGGTATGAGATTACACACCATTTCAAACATGTATTCGGAAGGGTACGGGATTACGCACCTGATTTGGATTTCCTAATGAACCACTCTTCGTTGACCCTAGAACAATACCAACCAAAAGTTAGCCTCGGATTTCCAAAAGATTTCATACCCAACGTATTACTTACACTTGAATCACTTACCACTACGTGATCTCCCTCTCGAGTCCCGATATTCAACCCCACCTTCCGACTACCACCGCACGCTCCTTTACGCCATCGATAGCACTCGATCCTCTCCCTTTGATTATCAAAAGAATCGGAAAAAGAGTGTTTTGGCTTAACTTAACTCGGAGAAAAGTCAAATGGAAGAGAAGATTCGCACAACAAAAAAAACGTAAGAACCACTATTCGTTTTGGGACACACTACAATGGAAACCGAAAGATGAGAAGAATGGAATCAACCATTTAAAGATTAGGAGGGAAAAAGAAGTAGGGGTTTCGCCAAGAAGAGATTTGCAACACACGGCTCAAGTTGTACTAGCTAGAATTGGATGAAAAGAGAGAAAAGATGAGTAGAAGGAACACTATAGTAGAATAGGGGATTTCGGCAAGGAGGAAATGTAACCAAAAGAAACAAAATATTAGGTAAAGAAAAAGTGACCCAAAAATGTGAAAATACAAGGAGAGCTAGAGAAATTCGGCTCCCCAAAAAAAAAAACCATGTATCATCTCTTCCAAAAGATGAGTGTTGACCCCAAAATATTCTTTCCAAAACATCCACCTCATAATAGGCCAACATGTTCCCTTCTCTTACCTTTTTCCTTCATTTCTTTCCTTGTTTTTCCCTTGCTTTCCTCTTTACCATATCCTTAGTCTTCTTTCCCAAATTAAAAGTCTTCCTTACCATAATAAAGCCATGGCCGACACATGGAATGTAGCACAAAAAAATTAATACAAAATTTGCAATAGGTGGGTTTCAACCTCGCACCATTAGTACACTCCACACGCCACTTTCCACCTTTACCAATAGACTCCTTGTGCTAGCAAAATGCACACTTATTTCCTTAAGTCTTGATGCCACTTACCTTCTCTCCTTTAAGTGCTTAAACACAAAATTTACCTATAGCCTAACTTGAACCCTAACTTCCTAGAAACCTCGTAACTTTTCAAAATCACCTTCCTATTAAGTCCAACTTGAAATAATGCCGTTCTCTTGTTCTCAAAAATTTTAAACACTCCTACTCCCAAGGCCCAATGGGTCCAATTCTACTAGGCCCAAATTCGGGTCGTTACACTCAATGTTCAGAACTCAATCGCCTCTCCCAGATCTTCGAGATGAGCTGTCAAAGTTGATGGACATAATGCAACATATGCAGTGGCAGCAACAAGCTTACTGGAGATATTCAAAAATATGGGATGACTCAATGAGAAGCGTTCTTATGAAAATATTCAATGACCTATTTATTGTTGTGCTTGAGTTTCTAGATTTCATATTTGAACCATAGAGTCCAATGTCGAAGAGGGAGCGAAGCGATTCATGCAAAAGCAAAGATGATGGAGCAAAAGATGAGTCGAATTCGGAAGGATATGCGAATAAATAAAACGGGGTGATCTTGAATTTATTTTATTTTTGTTCTTAGGTTATTTAATATTTTAGGATTAGGTTTTATTAGGAATTTCTATTTTTCGCATAATAAAACAAGAGGTGGAAATCATAAATAAAAATGAACAAGTTGCAAAGTACAAAGTGTGGCAGTAGATATATACATGTCTAGGATTGGATCTAGAGAGAGCTTGGTACTTAAGTAGTAAAATTGACTCACCTCCTCTTTTCTAGAATCCTACCTGGTGTATAGTATCTATTCACTTTTAACAATTAGGACATTGTTCATCTTAAGTAGGGGACCAAAAAATTGAAATTATTTGCTCTCGAATAAACCTTTCTTTTAATTATGATTAAGATATATTTTGTTTAAAAATTTGAAATTTTGTTAAGTATGCTAAACTTCAGTATAAATAAAGTTTGATTATTTCAATAATTGTTATGTTAGCTGAATTATGACATAAATGTATTTTTGAAGCATGCAAATCATACCATAAAATTTTTCATTCCTTAGGAAAGTTAGGCATGCATGAAAGTTTAAGTCTCTAGAATTGACTTAGTAGTTTCTTGAGGCAAAATCCTAGGAAGCATGGAATGTTGAAAATGATTTAGACAACTTTTTTTTTGGACCGTTTGAGCCTTTCAAGCCAACCTTGATGAAATTTCATCCCTTGAAACCCAACTTTGAGACTATATGGCTATTTGAACCCTTGCAATATTTAGTCATCACTTCTCTCTTAATAATCTTTAAATTGTCCCAAACACTAGACTCAGATTATTCGAGAATATTCTTTGAAAATAAGTTTGGGAGAGTTGAAAAGAAGTATCAAATGCTCAAAAAAACTTGTAGTACATACAACAAAATGCTCGTGAAAAAGAAAGAAAGAAAAAGAGCATATGTACTGAAAGAAATATATGTACAAAAGAGCATGTAAAAGCAAAACAAGTTGGTGTAATCAAGGTAGTTACTCAAAAGGTCCGATTCAAGCCGAGTCTAGGGGTTTTTTTAGCCTAAATTTATCTATCTTTTACCTACCCCTAGCCCGGTGATGGAGCTCAAACTAACTAATATTTTGACAAAGGCAAGCGCACCTATCGAACAAAGAGTATAGCCGTGGTGAGTCCGGAATATCGTATCCTCAAGGACCAAGAGTACTAATATTAACTATCTTTTTATTATCTAGCCTAATAATTAAGGGGATTTATTTTTAATCTAAAATTACTAACTAATTTAACTAACTATGAACGCGACAGAGAGTGAATTGGGAAAATACTTTTGGACAACTTATATGAGATAGGCAATACCTAAGGAAGAATCCACCTAGGCTTCACTTATTACTTTTGATTCATGCAATTTATTCACTTGGCTTAATCCGTAGAAATCCCTAAATTATATTAATACCTCTCTCGAGGCTACTAACAACTGACTCTAGGTTGATTAATTGAAATCCCTTTCTAATTCAAACCCCTATTGTCGCATTAACTCGATCTATGGACTCCCTTATTAGGTTTGACCCTAATCCGGCAGATTTTTGTCGCCCTATCTCTAGGGTTGCGATCAACTCCGCTTAATTGTGTTGATCTACTCTTAGACTGGGACTTTTGCTCCACTGAATAAGCACATTCGACTTGAAATAATAACCTGAATTATCAAAATAAGAATAAGAACTCACAATTAAGAATAAGCACAAGTATTTATCTCATAAATCAAATAATAATAAGATTCATCTAGGTTCCATCCCCTTAGATATTAAAGGGATTTAGTTCATACTAAAAGAGGGAAACATCATAAAAGAGGAAAAACAACAAAACATAAGAAAACCCAAAAACTTCTAAAGAACTTGATGAGAGATCTTCAGTCTTGATGGAGATCCTTCTCCTAAGCTGTTCCTGACGGCTGTCTTAGAGTATTTTCTCCTTCTACTCGGCGTCTATTCGACGACCTGTTTAGCCCCCCTTTTAGGTTGCCCCCTAGGGTGTTTATATAGGCTTTGAGATGTCTTACTTGGCCCACAAGTATCCTATTCCGAATAGAATTCATCCTGATTTCGGCAGGGACACGCCCGTGGTGGACTCCTTCGGCCGTGGTCGATCCTCGCTAGCCACACACGCGCCGTGTGATCTCGCTCGTGGTCGATAGTCCAGGCCTTGGTTGCTCCTTGCTCGAAACACACGGCGTGTCCAATGGTCCAGCCGTGTTGACTTCATAAGTAGGCCCTGCTTTGCCCCTTTTTGGCGGTTTCTCGTCCTTTTCGACTTCCTAAGCTCTCCAGTATAAAACATGAAATTAAGAGATTAGGAGCATCGAATTCATCAAATTCAATGGAAAATCATCCAAAATTAAGCCAAGCATGGGGTTAAAATATGTGTAGATTATGGTTTATCAAATACCCTACACTTAAGCGCTTGCTTGTCCTCAAGCAAAATCCTCAACTCACAATTAAAATTAACTTCCTCAATTCATAATTTTTATCAATAATGTCTCATCATAATTCATAGATAATTCATACATTGATAAGTTAACTTAAAGTGTCTTAAAGATTCAAACAATCTAAGTCACAAATTTTTGTAGCAAGAAAACATAGGTGTTTCTCCTTACCTAAATAATTACTTTTGATTCAAAACCTGTCAAAAATTAACATCCTCACTAAAGATTCACTCATATCACTCA
This sequence comes from Gossypium sturtianum, assembly GCA_025698515.1. Classification (NCBI taxonomy): domain Eukaryota; kingdom Viridiplantae; phylum Streptophyta; class Magnoliopsida; order Malvales; family Malvaceae; genus Gossypium; species Gossypium sturtianum. Next base: position 49,832,644 of record CM046951.1, on the reverse strand, counting down.
AAGTGTTTAAGGTTCAAATTAAGCACTCAAAAGTCAAACATGAAAAGTTAATCCCATAGGCTTACATGAAAATCAAATCTCCGCCACTATAAAATGAGATGATACACAAATCAAAAGGTCTTTAAAAAGGGTTGTAATGGGGCTTGGGTTAAAGGTGTGGATAAAGGCTGAATTAGAGGGTTAAAAATCGAGATTGAATTGACAATTTATCTAACTAGAAAAATAAACTAATACTGAATAGTTACATCAATTGAAACTTATCAATAATATCGAGCTTCTTTTCAAAATATGAGATTCTCCGCTTAAGCTCAGATAACATGGAACTAATAGTAATATATATTTCCAATTTTTTTTTAGAATAAGTTACCTCGACCGTTCCGTATGGAAAGACCTTAAGTACCGTAAAAGGAGTCGCACTATTTGTATTAAGCTCTAAAGTGGCTATTCGAGGGTCGGTTGTATCTAATAGTACCTGATCCCCGATCTGAAATTGGTATGTCTCATCTTTAAGTTTGACATGGTTTTGCTTTGGTTCTTCGTGTTTTTTTGGTTTTTCCTTGACGTGTGCCCGCCATTCATCTAGTTCATCCAAAATTAAGCCAAGCATGGGGTTAAAATATGTGTAGATTATGGTTTATCACCTTGCCACGTTACAACCTTTTTAAAGACCTATTGATTCAAGTTTCTATGCTACCTACATTAGTGGAGAGAAATTGCTATGTTTAACATATGAAGTCATAAGTTAAACTTAATGATTGCAACTTAATCTTGAATAAGGGAATAAAATCAAATTTGTAGGAAGTTAGCATGTCATTATTGAGAAAGCATTTAGTCTACTTTTGCTATCATAAGAATAATTGAGATTAATTTAAATTATATGTATACATAAGTTTCATAAATATCAAATTTCTTGTTCTTGAGCATAAGTATACTAAAATTATAATTTTGGGAAGAATATTTTTCTGAAGGCATTTTTCAAAGGTGTTTCCAAGAAATTTTTTTCAAATTTTTGCATTACTCGAGACGAGCAATGAATTAAGTTTGGGGGTGTGAAAACACGAAAATATACACTTTTTCATGCCCTTTTTAACTAAAATTCATGCAGTTTTGGTAAAATTCTTGTAGAAAAATATATAATTATTATAAAATAATTAAATTGTACTTAAATTATTAACATGTTGAATTTTAATTAATTTCATAATAAATTTTGATTATTTTTGATTATTTTCGACAGATTTGCACAAAGGGCGAAAAATGGCTCGGCAAACACTACTAGAAGCACATAACCGAGAAGCAATTTTGAAGCATCAAGGCGAAATAATTTTTTAGCCTACGACGGTCCAAATTATGTTTATTAATTCATAATATAATTAATTTTAATTTTAATCCAACTTAATTTGGGTTAAATAAATTATTGTTAATTAATTATGAAAAGGGGCCCATTTGAGCTGAACAGAGAAAACCGATCCAACTGAGCACTGGGCAGCCCAAAACCGTCCCACATGCTGACCCAATCAGCTTATTTGGCTGATTATTTGGCTTGCAAAATGACCCTTTAAGACTCCTTCAATTTGCATTCAAACCCCTCCACTATTCATGCCTTTCAAGATTTGCCCCTACCTAAAAATAGCATGTTTGAAATCTTCAAAGATGCCACATGTGTGGTCACATGTGTAACGCCCCAAAATTTTTAATTTCGGCTTTTGTTAATTTTGACACACAACGGTGTATCTGCTTCAGTGGTTAAGTGTTCTGGGTGTGTGTGGGAGGTCCCAAGTTCAAGCCAAGCCTTTGGCTAAATTTTGGTATTTTTCTAAAGAAAGCCTTATTTTTGGTCAGAGGCTTTTAAGTAAAAGTTGGTAGATAATTAACAGAATGGGCTCTTTGGTCCGGTGATTAAGTGGAGTGTTGGTGTGAAGGAGGTCCTGTGTTCGAATCTTAGCTTGGGCATTATTTTTGCTCGTCCGTCTAGAAGAGTTTGAGATGGACTAAAAATCGAGTAGTGGATTTAGTGAGGAGTTTGGTAGAGAAAATTAAGGAAAAGATTTTGGGGTTATCGGTTTACTGTTCATCTTTTCTTTTCCCCAAAATAAAATTTTTGATTTTCTCTTCTCCTTTTCTCCCTCTTTGCCGCTGCCCCTTTTCCATTGTCTTCTTGTTTGGCGAATTTTCTTCTAATTTTTCCTCGTCCTTTCCTTTTCCGATTCTTTTCTTTCAATTTGGTTATGCTTCGTGGATCGCATTTATTCTGTAAGTTTAGTTTTAGGCTAAAATTTATTTATGTTTTGTTAAAATATTAAGAAGGGTTCGTTTAGTGTTTAGGGTTTTTCAAAGGGCTGAATATCAATCAACGACATTCTAAGGGCGTGGAATTCTGATTATTTTATTGAAGGTAATGGTTTTTCGTTCGAGAGATGAATACCCGTTTCGGGTTTAATTCAATTTGAATGTTTAAGTGATTAATGGAGTGAAAAAGTGATCAATTGAAGGTTGGGGATTGCTTGGAGTTGCTTTTACGTTGAAAATGATACAGTGTGTACTCTAAACGCAGAAAACGATTCAATGAAAAGTGAAATTGCTTCTTTGTCGAGAGATAAGAGAAAATAGTTTTGGACAGCAACAATATCCTAACTTTGAAAAATCATAAAAAATGGAAATTGAGTTAGAGGTTGAATAAAATATGAAATTAAATTTTATTTAGTCTAGTTTTTCATGGAAGAAACAATGTGAGCAATGGAATTGTAAATTATGAGATATGATAATTTTTGTGAGACAAGGTCGAATGATTTCGGCTTCCCTGTTCTGACTTTGGAAAATCATAAAAAATGTAAAAAAATAATTATGGGTTTAAATTTATATTCTTAAAATTATTAATGAGTCTATTTTCAAGAGAAACAAACGGGAACATCATCCGAATCCCATACTAGGAGAAAATAATTTTTAGTGAAGAAGGGACGAAATTGTCGAGACAGCAGAGAACAGGGGATGACTTTTAAGAATTAACTGTACTTATTGGCTAAACTATAATTTATGAAAATTTTATGGTAAGAAAATATGTGAGTCTAGTTTCGGAAAAATTAAGCGGATCCTAATTTGGAATTCTTTAGCTCAATTTATAAATAATTTAGTGACAATGACTCAAGTAGAAAGCTTTGAATGAACATATAAGTAAATAGTGAAAACATATATGAATATTTAGCTAGCATGGGTTACATTAAAAATGAATCACACGGCCAAGGCCAATTTGGGCCGTCTGGGCCACACAAGAAGGCCATATGGGCGTGTGAGCCCATTTTTCTGAAATGTTCTATAAGGTTACACGGGTCGCCCAAGTCGACTGTGGACCTACTGTAGGGTCGGTAAGCTTTACTTAGACCCCTATATAAGTGATCTGTCTATCTGATTTCTGTACTAAGCATGTATATTGATCTGAATATATGAGTTTAAATTGCATAGTGTCATTCTTGTATGTTGCATTGCATCGGGGTGGGTTGATTATGATTGGAGGAAGTATCTGAAAGGCTCTTAAGCCTGTTATCTGGCAGCTCAACTGCAAATTTCTGATTGTGTGCCGCATTCGGTACAACATGGTATGTAGGGCTGGGTGGGTTGATTTTATCCCCACATGGTGTTTAGGGTTGGACGGAGTTGGTGCTTAGAGGCTGGTGGGTAGGACTTTGTTCTCTGCATATCCTATCTAAAATGGGCTAAGGCCCTATAATATGTCTGATTCTGAATCTGAGTGGGCTATGGTCCACACCGTTTCTGTAATGGGCTCAGACCTGAACTGTGAGATTATGTCTGCTATCTGATATCTCTGTGTGTATGTTTTCTGTGGGGATTTCACACTGAGTTTGCGAAAACTCACCCTTTTCTGTTTAATCTGTTCAGGTAATCCCCAGCAGTAGGTGGATCGGTGCAGCGGAGGACTTGGCGGTGACCACGATTCTGGATACTTATTTATGGTTTATTTTTAATTCTGCTTTGGTCATATTTGGGTAAATTTTATGTAATAAGGCCTTTCAGATTTTAGTTTAAAACTTGGGATGATTATTTCATAAAATCTAGCGATAGGAGACAGGACGCGAGTTTTCAAAATAAACAAAGGTTTTATCAAAATACGTACGACCTCGCAAATCTTTTTAAAAGCTTCTAAAACGTATAAAGTTTTGAAAATGGATGATGAATATATAAACGACACGTTTTGATGATAGCCTAAGATACCTAAAAATGGTTTTAACGCGATTCGCTTTTCTAAAGCACTATCATGTGACATCGCCAAATTCGGCCATAACGTCCAAGCGGGTTTGGGGTGTTACACCATGGGGGAGTCTTTGGCTTCTGATTTTGGCTATTTTTATCAGCCTTTCCAACCTATAAATACCCCCATTGGCTGCTCACTTCAAACACATCTCAAACACATTCATTTCTTCACTTCTCTCTCACTTTTCTCTCTCCATTCCCTTCCATTGTTCTTCATTTTCTTCCCCTATTCCTTTGTAGATTTCACCTCTTGAAAAGAGTCATTCAACCACCATTTGGAGCAGCATTCAAGTGTTCGTGGAAGCCTCGGTTCAACAAGAACAAGTGGAGAAGGAGGAGCGGAGCAAACTAGTCAAGCCTCGGAGGAACACCGAATTTGATTCTTGTTCCCTATCCTTTTAACTTTGTTGTTGTTATGATGAACATGTCTATGAATATTTGTGATTTTTATATGCTTAATTTAATTAATATGGCTTAAATTTAATTCGTGTTAGGTTGAATGCATTTCGTCTACTTGAGTTATTAAAATTGTGTTTCTGTTGTTATAGGCCTCGGTAAGATGTTTGATTAAGTAAAACCATGACTAAGTTATTCTTGCATTACAATTGTAAGGTAACTAATGAATTAATTATTAAAACAGATTGAAATTGTAATTAATTGACACGATACTTAATCAGTGCAGGTTTAATCATCTAAGGTAGCTGAGGGTTAATTTAGCAACGGTATCTAACGATACATTAGCATTGCATAACTTGAATGCAAGATTATTGTGATTAAACTATTTCAAGGTAGAAATACATTATTACCTCACGTAATCTTTTATGTGCTTATGAGATTGAATTAATTGTTTGAATTGGCATAGAGATATGTACAAGAGATTATTTTAATTTCATAAGTATGTATGTGCATTATCACATTTGCTTATTAAAATTTGTTTAATTTGTTGAATTGACATAGAGTTATAGTCAAAATATAAATGGATTTTGGTGGGTGAGTATGTTCATAAGTTACCAAATTACCGAGTTGCCGTGAATTTATTCGTAACAACATAAACATGAGTTTAATAATTCTAAGTTAAGAAATGTAATTAATCTAGCACAATTATGTCATCTTGATTAAAATCATCTTTTGAAATCGTGCATTGGAACTTTTATTTTATTTTTATTTATTTTACTTAGTTAAAATCCTAGTTTTTAGTCACCTCCTCAAATCAAAATATTTTTCATAACCAAAGTGTTTTTAAAATTGCATTCATAAATAATTCTTTTCATAGTCCCTGTGGGCACGATAACTCGACATTTACTTGTCACTTTATTACTTGTTGCGATTGTGTACACTTGCATATTCCGTCGTTCCAGGCGTATAGTTGGGAAGTTGAGTCGGCCGTGATGTATTCAAAATCTCGCGAACAAATTGGCGTGTTCAATTGGAAAAAGCTAGTTGGATTCCCTCAAGGGAGATAGTGATTGGATTTAAACGACCCACGCGGTTGAGGCCGTTGATTAAAGTTGGGCTTTTCGAATAGCAAGGCTATCAAAGTCTCAAATTACGGGCATGTGTCACGTGATTAGAAATTAGACAAGGGTTGATTTGCAGGTCATACTGGAATCAACTACAAGAGGAAAAGTTGTAGGTTTGAGGCGTCCTCGATCGCTATAACCATATTATCGGTTGGAAGGGAAAAACCTTTTTTTTCAAGGATCGGTTCGAGTTCGGAGTGTACCGAGGCTAAGGCTAAGTTTTAATATATTTTTTTTACCAATTTATTTTATTCGCTTAATTTAATTTTGCAATCTGAAATTTGTTTTCATTTTATTATATTACACATTTATTTATTTTATTTTCCCTATAAACTAAATTCCCCATTTTTCATTAATTTTAAAGTTTTACACGTAAACTATAAAATTAAAAAACCCAGTCCCTGTGGGATCGACCCTACTTCTTTATAATACTATTCAATTAAGTTAGAACGTCAGAACCGGGGATTCTAGAATTTGAACCAAAAATAGAGAAGTTGGCTTGAACATTGCGAGGTGAAGCTATTAGACCCGGTAAACAACCACATCCTGACTTCGAAGTAGGATCTTATACTGAATATCTTTTCTTATTCGACGAACCAGATGAAATGGCAAATCACACTATACGCCAACTCGCAACAGCACCAAATGAACAACAGCCACTATGCATAACTTATCCAACAAGTGAAACACCATTTGAGTTGAAATCGAGCTTAGTTTATTTATTGCCGACTTTCCATAGTTTGTAAAACAAGAATCCCCACACTCATCTTAAGGAATTCCACATGGTTTGTTTAAGCATGAAACCACAGGGAGTAACCAAGGATCAAATCAAACTTCGAGCTTTTCCTTTTTCATTAACCGACTCTGCTAGAGAATGGCTATTTTATTTACCTCCAGGATCTGTTAATACATGGTCTGATATGTCTCATTTGTTTCTTGACAGGTTTTTCTCAGCTGCTCGAGCAGCTGAATTAAGGAGAAGTTGTAACACCCTGGTTTAGGGGCTATGCATGTTGGGTATAATTCATGTTCTAGTAGGTTTTGGGTATGCTTGGATGTGTTTGAGAGGTGGTAAGAATGTTTGGACTCAAGGGGAAGACTTTAGAAAATTTTGGATTTTTAAGTTCAAAAAGGGGAGCTAGGCTAAGGGGGCTTTAAGAAAAGTTGTTGGGGGTTTATGACGAAAGAAATGCCTTGGTAAAGTGGCTTCCATGCGCCACTTAAGGGGCTGGTTATAACGCCAACAAGGGCTTGGGTTCAAGGCACACACGCAAGCAGCAAGTGGTGTTTTATTTTTAGGGTTTGGCGTTAAAAGGAAGAAATGAGTTAAGGAGGGTTTAAAGGATTTTGTGGGCATTGGTGGACAAGAAAGATGGGTTGGTGGAGTGGCTTGGGGCGCCACTTAAGGGTCTTGGCGAAGGGACCCAAGTTCAAGCCATGAGGGAAGCATGAAACCACTTGGGGCGCCACTTATCCAACAAGTGAAACACCATTCGAGTTGAAATCGAGCTTAGTTTATTTATTGCCGACTTTCCATAGTTTGTAAAACAAGAATCCCCACACTCATCTTAAGGAATTCCACATGGTTTGTTTAAGCATGAAACCACAGGGAGTAACCAAGGATCAAATCAAACTCCGAGCTTTTCCTTTTTCATTAACCGACTCTGCTAGAGAATGGCTATTTTATTTACCTCCAGGATCTATTAATACATGGTCTGATATGTCTCATTTGTTTCTTGACAGGTTTTTCTCAGCTGCTCGAGCAGCTGAATTAAGGAGAAGTATTGTTGGAATACAACAAAAGGAGACAGAACCACTTTATGACTATTGGGAGCGATACAAGAAGTTGTGTGCAAGTTGCCCACAAACATGGCCTCACTAAACAATCGCTTCTGCAGTATTTCTATGAGGGGTTACTTCCAATGGAAATGAAAATGATAGATGCTGCCAGTGGAGGGGAACTTGTAAATATGATGCCCCAAAGAGCGAGGGAATTAATTTCGACCATGGCCATAAATTCTCAACAGTATCGACCATTTATAGAAGCTACGAGAAGGGTTCATGAGCTAAGTAATCCTTCCTTAGTAAATAAGATTGATGAGCTTACTAATGTAGTTAAAAACTTGGTTGCAGGAAAAATGAACCCAGCTCGGTTATGTGGAATTTGTGCCATGCTTGTTCATCCAACTGACTCGTGTCCAATTTTACATGAAGACACAACAATTCAGGTAGATTCCGTTGAGAACTTCCCATGGCCACCTCAAAAACATTATGATCCATATTTGAACACGTACAATGGAGGGTGGAGGGACCACCCATATCTAAGCTATGGGTCGAACCTTCGATGTAATCAACTGTATCAACCAAGGCCCCCTCTACCTCAATAGTATCAACCTCCAAAGTCATCTCTTGAAACCATAGTAGAGAGGTTAGCTGTTAGCACTGAAAAGTTCCAACAAAAGGCTAAAGCGCATTTCCAAGAAATAAATCAACAAATAAGTAAGCTAGCACTTACGATTAATCGTTTAGAGAACTAGGGAAAATTGTCATCTCAAATGAGCCAAACCCATTTCAAAATGTGAGTGCTATGACCTTAAAAGATGGAATAGTGCCAGAACCAATACTTGACACATGTCGTGATCACAACACTAAATGGGAAGAATAGGAACTAGAACCAACAGCTCCCATGGAGTCGGCACCATTAAAGTCATTCGTTGTACCACCCCCATTTCCTGGAAGGCTCGTCCAATGTAAAAAAAAGCAAGAAGAAAGAGAAATCCTTGAGACGTTTTGAAAGGTAGAAATTAACATTCCCTTCCTTGATGCAATCAAACAAGTCTCATGCTATGCAAAATTCTTGAAAGAATTATGTACTGGCAAGAAGAAACTCTAAGGGAATGAGTGGGTAAATGTGGGAGAAAATGTCTCTACATTATTACAAAAGAAAATCTCGCGCCTAAGTGTAAGGATCAAGGTATGTTTTCTATATCTTACAAAAGAGGTAATATTGGCATAAAGAAATCCATGTGTGACTTAGGAGCATCTATTAATTTAATGCTTTTATCTATTTTCAAGTTGCTAAACACGGGTCCTTTGAAAGAAACAAGGGTGATTATTCAATTAGCAGATAGGTCATGTGTGTATCTAGAAGAGATGTTGGAAGATGTCCTTGTCAAGGTACATGAACTAGTTTTTCCTGCAGACTTTTACATCATTGACATGGAGGATGATCACTCAAAAAATTCTTCCAATATTCTACTCAGGAGACTATTCCTAAGCACCGCACGTACAAAAATTGATGTTCGAAATGGAATGCTCTGTAACAGCCCGAATTAGACCCTAGTTAGAATAGTGGTTTCGAGACCACAAATTCGAGGTTAGAATAATATTTTAATATTATTTTTGGTGTGAATTATATGTGATATAGCCTGTGTGAAAATTTTGTGTGGTAATTTTATCGACTATGTGTTGAATTATGAAAAAGGATTTAATTGCATAAAGTGTGAAAACTGTGTGCTGATTTATAAGTACTTAAGTGTTTTTGTCTTTATAATGTAGAGGCCTTATGAGGTAAATATGCCAATATTTAGATAGTGGATGGTTAAAAGACATGAATGGCCTTATTATATAATTGTTTTATATGTTTAATGAAAGGTCATTTTTATAAATGGATTAATATCATAATATTAGTAAAACAAAAGGCTAATAATAAGCCATATTCATCCATAGTAGCCGAAATTGAAGAAAGAAAAGAAAGAAAAATTGAGCTAGGGTATTCGGCTAGTCTTTGATCCAAATTAAGGTAGGTTTTGACTTTGGTTTTGATGATTTTATATTTTTTTGAGATTGTTCCTTAGTCTACTATCAAGCCCATGTTGTAATTTGAAGAATTGATGATGTTTATGAGATGTGTCATTGATGAAATGGTGAGCTTTGTGATGAATATTGGTGTTAAATGGAAGATGTGTGTCTAATGAACATGTTTTGTTCTTGGATTTTTGGTGAATTTAGCTAACTAGGGCTAAATTGTGAAAATGATAAGTTGAAGGACTAAAATGTGAAATAAATGAAATGTGTGGGCTTGAATGAACTCAAGGAAAATTCGGCTAGGCTTGGGTGAAAAGAAATTGTGTGAATTTGATGATTATGTGAAATAGGGACTAAAGTGTCGAAATCCCTTTCTAATTCAAACCCCTATTGTCGCATTAACTCGATCTATGGACTCCCTTATTAGGTTTGACCCTAATCCGGCAGATTTTTGTTGCCCTATCTCTAGGGTTGCGATCAACTCCGCTTAATTGTGTTGATCTACTCTTAGACTGGGACTTTTGCTCCACTGAATAAGCACATTCGACTTGAAATAATAACCTGAATTATCAAAAAAAGAATAAGAACTCACAATTAAGAATAAGCACAAGTATTTATCTCATAAATCAAATAATAATAAGATTCATCTAGGTTTCATCCCCTTAGATATTAAAGGGATTTAGTTCATACTAAAAGAGGGAAACATCATAAAAGAGGAAAAACAACAAAACATAAGAAAACCCAAAAACTTCTAAAGAACTTGATGGGAGATCTTCAGTCTTGACGGAGATCCTTCTCCTAAGCTATTCCCGACGGCTGTCTTGGAGTATTTTCTCCTTCAACTCAGCGTCTACTCGACGTCCTGTCGAGCCCCCCTTTTAGGTTGCCCCCTAGGGTGTTTATATAGGCTTTGAGATGTCTTACTTGGCCCACAAGTATCCCATTCCGAATAGAATTCATCCTGATTTCGGCAGGGACACGCCCATGGTGGACTCCTTCGGTCGTGGTAGATCCTGCTCGCTACACACGGTCGTGTGATCTGCCCGTGGTCGATAGTCTAGGCCGTGGTTTCTCCTTGCTCGAAACACACGGCCGTGTCCAATGGTCCAGGCCGTGTTGACTTCTTAAGTAGGCCCCATTTCGCCCCTTTTTGGCCCGTTTCTGCCCTTTTCCTTTCGACTTCCTAAGCTCTCCAGAGTATAAAACATGAAATTAAGAGATTAGGAGCATCGAATTCATCAAATTCAATGGAAAATCATCCAAAATTAAGCCAAGCATGGGGTTAAAATATGTGTAGATTATGGTTTATCAAATACCCCTACACTTAAGCGTTTGCTTGTCCTCAAGCAAAATCCTCAACTCACAATTAAAATTAACTTCCTCAATTCATAATTTTCATCAATAATGTCTCATCATAATTCATAGATAATTCATACATTGATAACTTAACATAAAGAGTCTTAAAGATTCAAACAATCTAAGTCACAAATTTTTGTAGCATGAAAACATACACAAATTTTTGTAGCATGAAAACATAGGTGTTTCTCCTTACCTAAATAATTACTTTTGATTCAAAACCTGTCAAGAATTAACATCCTCACTAAAGATTCACTCAAATCACTCAAAGTGTTTAAGGTTCAAATTAAGCACTCAAAAGTCAAACATGAAAAGTTAATCCCATAGGCTTACATGAAAATCAAATCTCCGCCACTATAAAATGAGATGATACACAAATCAAAAGGTCTTTAAAAAGGGTTGTAATGGGGCTTGGGTTAAAGGTGTGGATAAAGGCTGAATTAAAGGGTTAAAAATCGAGATTTAATTGACAATTTATCTAACTAGAAAAATAAACTAATATTGAATAGTTACATCAATTGAAACTTATCAATAATATCGAGCTTCTTTTCAAAATATGAGATTCTCCGCTTAAGCTCAGATAACATGGAACTAATAGTAATATATATTTCCAAATTTTTTTAGAATAAGTACAGCCAAATAATAATAAAGAACTTTTAACAACTGAAATAGAGAACATCGTTAGGCAACTGCTCAAATCAAATCTCGACAAAAAAGGTTAAAACAAGAAGGAAAATTTCTCAATGAATAAAAAAGAATGGGTCTTGGGTTAATATTAATGGGTGAGTCAATAAACGGTTTATTAGTCTCAAAGGGGTTCACTAGGGGTTAATTATGAAGGTAGGCTTTTTATGGAGTAAGTGGGTTAGATCCTAGGTGCCTTTATCATCTCTGTATATCAAATCAAAAGTGTGGTCTCGACATGTATAATAGAAGCAAGTTCTGGAATAACAAATCAATGTTGACACACTCATAATCAATAAAGTGAGCACGAAAAATGTATGCTCTAAAGCCTCAAAATCTCATAAAATTTATGGTTTTTGATGTCAACCTTGCAAATTTCAAACTTCAAAGTAATATTTAAATTTAGGGAAACAACCTAGCAGATTTTTAACTCTAAAAATAGACTTATCATGCTTGATTCTCTAATGTCTTAAAGTTTAAACCATCAATGCACAATTACCTATGACTTAATCCGAAGCATATCAATGATAATCATAAATTAATAGAAGTTTCATTCTAATAGTAATATGAGAAAATTACTTAAGAATAAGACATATCTTAGGGATTTTCAAATAATATTGTAGTTAACCCCCCACACTTAAGATGTACATTGTCCTCAATGTACAAAGATAGATAATAGCAATATAGTAATAAAATCATAAGATAGGGAGAGAAGTGAAACTTCCTGAATTTTGGATGGAGTCAATAAAAAGAAATGGTAAAGTTGGAGAGAGGTGAAGGTGGGGAGGATACTCCGGTGGTGGTGTGGTCGTTCATTAAGAGCCCCTTGAACCTAAATTAAAGAAATCAAAATATAATAATATAAATCAAAGACGAGAAAGATAAAAGAAAAGACATTAAAAATGAAAATAAGAGAAAAAGAAAAATAAATGCGACACGCCTGTAGATTTCTCGCCACCACGGCCAAATCGCACGACATCGGCGTTTTATCGCACCCGTGTTTTGGGATCGGTTTTGTCTGTTTCCACACGGCCACGCCACGCCCGTGTGCAAGGCCGTGTGGGTAGGGAAACTCGCGCCTAAAAATTTGGTTAGTTTTTAGTTAGATGCTAAAATTCAAAATATGGACGTTAGTGGGGTTAGTGCTCGGGTTGCCTCCCGAGAAGCGCTTGTTTAAAGTCTTAAGCTAGACTTACCTGTCATTCGCATAACCATGATGGTTTGAGGAGTTGAAACTCCTTTTTCTTATTATCAATTCTATCAACATATGGTTTGAGTCGGGTAATATTTACCTTAAAAGAGCAGAAATTAGAATGAGTTACCTCGACCGTTCTGTATGGAAAGACCTTAAGTACCGTAAAAGGAGTCACACTGTTTGTATTAAGCTCTGAAGTGGCTATTCGAGGGTCGGTTGTATCTAACAGTACCTGATCCCCGATCTGAAATTGGTATGTCTCATCTTTAAGTTTGACATGGTTTTGCTTTGGTTCTTCGTGTTTTTTCGATTTTTCCTTGACGTGTGTCCGCCATTCATCTAGTTCATTGATTTGTAAACTTTGTTTCTCATGAACAGTTGTATTCTCAGTATGAACACGAGATCCTAGCTCTATTAGCTTTTCCTGAGAGATTTCTTGTAAAGAATATTGAACGTTAAGTTCATTTATATTAACAGGACTTGTATTCTCTTGATCGTTAGATATTCTGTCAGAATCACGTGCTTTGAGTTTAATCATGTCATCACCTACACGAAGTGTTACTTCCCCTGTATCAACATCGATAATGGTCCTAGCAGTTGCTAAAAAGGGCCGTCCTAATATTAAAGGAACATTATTGTCCTCATCCATGTCTAAAACAACAAAGTCTACTGGGAATATGAATTTATCAATTTTCACTAGTACATCTTCGATTATACCCTAGGAACTCTAATAGTTTTATCTCTGCGAGTTGAATACTCATCCTAGTTTGTTTGCGTTTCCCTAGACCTAGCTGTTTAAACATTTAATAAGGCATAACATTAATACTCGCCCCTAAATCAGCCAAAGCATTATTAATATCTAAACTACCAATTAAGCATGGAATTGTAAAACTCCCTGGATCTTTTAACTTTCGTGGTAGTTTATTTTGTAGAATTGTTGAGCACATCGCTGCGTTTAACTCCACGTCATGACGCATCGCCTAACTTCCGCTTGTTTGCGAGAAGCTCCTTTAAAAATTTCCTTGAATCTGGCATCTGTGAAAGAGCTTCAAGAAACGGTAAGTTAATATGTAATTTTTTTAAAAGTTTAGAAATTTACCAAATTGTTCATCCATGCGGTCTTTCTTTGTCGCATTGGGATATGGCACACGAGGTTGGTACTCTGTAATTACCGCTTTTGGTTTATCATGGCTTACCTCAACCTTACCCTCCTCTGCCACATTCTCTTGCCTTAATTTTGATTCATCTAACCCTTCACTATCGTGAGCAGAAACGGCATGAAGTTGCTCCTTTGGGTTAGTTTCAGTGTTGCTTGGCAAGCTGCCTTGTGGTCGCTTCGTGATATGATCTTAGCAAGTTGTCCTAATTGGTTCTCGATCCCTTGAATCGATGCTTGTTGATTTTTGAGCGTTGTTTAAGTGTTTTGGAAACGTGTCTCTCACACCGCGATGAATTTTGTTAGCATCTCTTCTAGGTCTGACTTTTTCTCTTGCGGGTAGGGTTGTTGTTGAAAGCCTGGAGAGGGTTGTTTGTCTCTGATTTCCTTGACCACCCCATGAGAAGTTTGGGTGGTTCCTCCAACTGGATTATAATTGTTACTATAGGGGTTATTTTGAGATCTAAAATTATTACCCATATAGTTCATCAGCTCGCTTTCTACGCCAGGGTTGTAGGGTGGGTATTCTGTATTGTTTGTCCCTCCTCCATTTGTATCGCACTGCATCACTGGATGTACCTGCGAAGAATCATACAAACCATCAATTTTCTTACTAAGAAGTTCTACCTGATTTGATAGCATTGTTACTACGTCGAGGTTGAAAACACTGGCGGCTTTTGTTGGCCTTGTCCTTGTAACTTGCCACTGATAGTTATTCAGTGACATCTGCTTTATAAACTCATAGGCCGCTTCCGTTGTAAAAGGTTTGAACCTTTAGCCACAAGGGTAACCCATGGTGAGGGCACCTCCTTAGTAGATCCTTATATCTCTCCCATGCATCGTAGAGTGTTTCTAGATCCATCTGCACAAAAGAAGAAATATCATTCCTCAACTTAGCCGTTTTAGCCGATGGAAAATATTTTAACAAAAAAATTTTGGTCATTTGTTCCCATGTATTGATTGATCCTCGTGGTAACGAGTTTAACCACTGTTTAGCTTTGTTCCTCAACAAAAGGGAAACAACCAAAGGCGTCGCATCATCGTAAACGCCATTAATCATGAAAATGTTGCAAAACTCAAGAAAATTTGCCAAGTGATTGTTTGGATCCTCATCCCGCAAACCATCAAACCGAACAAATTGTTTGGATCATCTGTATAGTGTTACGTTTGATTCAAAATTATTTGCAGCAATAGTAGGTCTAACAATACTTGATTCACCCCTCATTAAAGTAGGTTTAGCATAATCAAACATAGTACGAGGAGTAGGATTTTGATTCACCGGGTTTACGGTAACTACATGAGGTAGCGGATTATTATCGCCCATCTCTTAATTAGTGTTGGTATCGTCTTCTTGCTCTTCTTCTATGTATTGTAGGCTTCGCCTTATTTCTCTTTGATTTCTGCAAATGGTACCTTCTATATCACTATCAAAAGTCAAGGGTCCTGACGGGTTCCTCCGAGTCATAAACTAGAATTACCTGCCAGAAGCAAGTAAAAGAAAAATTAGCAAAGTTAAAAAATATAGTAAATATAAATTGCAAATAAATAAAATGGCTAAAGTAATAAAAATTAAGTGTTCCTAATATCTTAGACCCCGGAAACGGTGCCAAAAACTTGTTGGAGCTCGAAACTAACTATTATTTCGACAAAGGCAAGCGCACCTATCGAACAGTAGTATAGCTGTGGTGAGTCCGGAATATCGTATCCTCTAGGACCAAGAGTACTAGTATTAACTATCTTTTATTTTCTTAGCCTAATAATAAGGGGGATTTATTTTTAATCTAAAATTACTAACTAATTTAACTAACTAAGAACGCGACAGAGAGTGAATTGGGAAAATACTTTTGGACAACTTATATGAGATAGGCAACACCTAAGGAAGAATCAAACTAGACTTCACTTATTACTTTTGATTCATGCGACTTATTCACTTGGCTTAATCCGTAAAAATCCCTAAATTATATTAATACCTCTCTCGAGGCTACTAACAATTGACTCTAGGTTGATTAATTGAAATCTCTTTCTAATTAAAACCCCTATTGTCGCATTAACTCGATCTATGGACTCCCTTATTAGGTTTGACCCTAATCCGGCAGATTTTCGTCGCCCTATCTCTAGGGTTGCGATCAACTCCGCTTAATTGTGTTGATCTACTCTTAGACAGGGACTTTTGCTCCACTGAATAAGCACATTCGACTTGAAATAATAACCTGAATTATCAAAACAAGAATAAGAACTCACAATTAAGAATAAGCACAAGTATTTATCTCATAAATCAAATAATAATAAGATTCATCTAGGTTTCATCGCCTTAGATATTAAAGGGATTTAGTTCATACTAAAAGAGGGAAACATCATAAAAGAGGAAAAACAACAAAACATAAGAAAACCCAAAAACTTCTAAAGAACTTGATAGGAGATCTTCAGTCTTGATGGAGATCCTTCTCCTAAGCTGTTCCCAACGGCTATCTTGGAGTATTTTCTCCTTCTACTCGGCGTCTACTCGACGTCCTGTCGAGCCCCCCTTTTAGGTTGCCCCCTAGGGTGTTTATATAGGCTTTGAGATGTCTTACTTGGCCCACAAGTATCCTATTCCAAATAGAATTCATCCTGATTTCGGAAGGAACACGCCCGTCGTGGACTCCTTCGGCCGTGGTCGATCCTGCTCGCCACATACGACCGTGTCCAATGGTCCAGGCCATGTTGACTTCTTAAGTAGGTCCTGTTTTGCCCCTTTTTGGCTCGTTTCTCGTCCTTTTCGACTTCCTAAGCTCTCCAGAGTATAAAACATGAAATTAAGAGATTAGGAGCATCGAATTCATCAAATTCAACGGAAAATCATCCAAAATTAAGCGAAGCATGGGGTTAAAATATGTGTAGATTATGGTTTATCAAATACCCCTACACTTAAGAATTTGCTTGTCCTCAAGCAAAATCCTCAACTCACAATTAAAATTAACTTCCTCAATTCATAATTTTCATCAATAATGTCTCATCATAATTCATTGATAATTCATACATTGATAACTTAACTTAAAGAGTCTTAAAGATTCAAACAATCTAAGTCACAAATTTTTGTAGCATGAAAACATAGGTGTTTCTCATTACCTAAATAATTACTTTTGATTCAAAACCTGTCAAGAATTAACATCCTCACTAAAGATTCACTCAAATCACTCAAAGTGTTTAAGGTTCAAATTAAGCACTCAAAAGTCAAACATGAAAAGTTAATCCCATAGGCTTACACGAAAAATCAAATCTCCGCCACTATAAAATGAGATGATACACAAATCAAAAGGTCTTTAAAAAGGGTTGTAATGGGGCTTGGGTTAAAGGTGTGGATAAAGGCTGAATTAAAGGGTTAAAAATTGAAATTGAATTGACAATTCATCTAACTAGAAAAATAAACTAATACTTGAATAGTTACATCAATTGAAACTTATCAATAATATCGAGCTTCTTTTCAAAATATGAGATTCTCCGCTTAAGCTCAGATAACATGGAACTAATAGTAATATATATTTCCAATTTTTTTTTAGAATAAGTACATCCAAATAATAATAAAGAACTTTTAACAACTGAAATAGAGAACATCGTTAGGCAACTGCTCAAATCAAATCTCGACAAAAAAGGTTAAAACAAGAAGGAAAATTTCTCAATGAATCAAAAAGAATGGGTCTTGGGTTAATATTAATGGGTGAGTCAATTGTAACATCCCGAAATTGGGCCTAGTAGGATTGGGCCCAATGGGCCTTGATTTAAAATTTTTTGAGAACGGCATCAATGCAAGTTAGACCTATTGGATAAGTGATTTTGGAAGGTTAGAAGGCTTCTATGAAATCCTGGGATCGAACTTTGGCTTTAGGGAAATTTTGGTTTTAGGTGAAAAAAACCCTAGAAGTTGGCAGGTATGCCTTAAGAATAAAATGTAGAGGAAAATGACACAAGTGGAGTGTGTGGTGTAGTGGCAAAGTGACGCCACTTAAGAGGCAAGGGAGTGACGCCACAAGGAAGGAAGGAGGTCCAAGGTTCAAGTCTTGGCTTTTGCATTTTGGTTTTCTTTTTACTTGGACCTCAGAATTTGGCTATAGATTTATATTTAGTTGCGCATGGTTTAAGACACAAGAGGAGCTTGTGGCCAAGTGGCTAGCAGCGTGGATTATGTTGCAAGGGAGCCTAGGTTCGAATCTCATGAGAAGCAAGGAGTATTTATTTTGCGATGCAGACGGCAAGAGTTTCATTGAATTTAAACTCTCTTGACGAAGGATCCCACATCGGGAAGATACAAAGAAGGAAGGTGAAGAGCTAGCTATATAAAGAGCATTCCAGAGGAGGGTTGACACACCTTGGAAGGCGTTTGGGCACGAGGAGTGGTCGGAGCGTGGATTAACACGAGTCCTATCGGTGTGTAACTCTCTCTACTCTAGTTGTAGGCGGCAAAATGCCGAAGTGCCAGTCCACGGCAATAGTAGCCACACGAGCGTGCGGCGCACGCGTGGGGCTTCACGCGATAGTTGAGGCCATAAGTAGTATTCTTGTGGGTTGAAATTCGCTTGGGCGCGATGGGCGGCGGGCCCAATGGGCCGTGGGCCCTTATGAGTAAATTGTGCGATTGTGTAGTATATAGTGAACTAGACTAGGTGGAACTTATATACATGGCTAGATTTGTGCTAGGTAGGCCACACGGCGTGTGGGCCCGAATGGGCGAGAATCGAGTTTTAGGCCCAATTGTCCTGGAGTGCGACCAGAAAATGGTAGCCGAGTCGCTCGGGGCGACATTTGGGCCTTTGGGAAAGGCCATTGCAGGTGCAAAATTACCGATATACCCTTGGTGGGTAAATTACGAAAATGCCCTTGGTGGGTAAATTACCGATATATACCCTTGGTGGGTAAATTACGAAAATGCCCTTGATAGGTAAAATTACGGTTATACCACTTAGAGGTTGATTAGGGTGATTATGTTGTTTTATGTCTATCTCGATTATGATGGTAATTCATGTTATACTTATATTTGATATATGTCTAGCATACATGACATCTTGCATACACGAATTATTATGTCATATTGCATAGGTTATATGAGTGGAGGGGGCGGTGATATTCGTGTCGACGGGCACCGGTGGTTTGGTACCACATTGTGACTACGGTCACCAGAGGTTTGGCACCTCCGAGGTTTGGCACCTCATAGCGACTCGTCCACGTGGTTAATACCACCGTGGGTTGGCCCCACTTTTGAGATATGGGATCGTCCCGCGCGGTGATTTGGTATCACCGTGGGTTGGCCCCACAACTTGATGATTCGTGTCTTGGACACGGTGGTTTGGCACCACCAAAGATTTGGTATCACATTCGTGTCTTCGGACACGGAGGTTTGGCACCTCATAGCGACTGCGTCCACGTGGTTAATACCACCGTGGGTTGGCCCCACTTTGAGATATGGGATCGTCTGCGCGGTGATTTGGTATCACACGCGATGGGTTGGCCCCATCATTTGCTTTGTGACTTGGTCACCAGTGGTTTAGCACCACCAAAGGGTTTGGCACCACATGTATTGACGGATATTGTGACTTTAAGTCACCAGTGGTTTAGCACCACCGGTGGGTTTGGCACCACATGTATTGACGGATATTGTGACTTTAAGTCACCGGTGGTTTTGCACCACCAAGGGTTTTGGTACCACACGGGGGTAGAAAAAGGAGTTGCGGATGGCTAGGTTTGGGTGCATGATATGCATATTTTCATATGAAATTGTGTAAGGGCACATTGGATGGGGATTTACACACTTTGAGTCTCGATGACTCACCCCTTAGTTAAATTTTGCGGGTAATCATTAGATCGCGGATTTGGGAGTGAGGTGGACTCGTGGAGGCCATACATATGTTTACTCAGTAAATTCGTTTCTTTTATTTGGACTTATTTTTATTTGAGTTTTTGTTATGTAATAAGGCCTTGGGTATTTTATTTGGTTTCAGACTTTCAATTTGTTTATTGCTTATTATTAAATGATCAATATGGGATTTTCTTAAAATGATAATAAACCATTTCTTATTCAAAATTTCTTAAACTCGATTTCTCACCACAACTATAAAGAATATGAGCTTTTAGCGAATGCACGCTTTTAGACATTCCTTTCATGTGACATGCCGATTCGGTTAAGTAACGTTTAGGCCGGGTTTGGGGTGTTACAATTATGGTATCGAGCCTAGGTTCAAAAACTTCTACTGTGGGTTTGGGTTCAAAAATGTTTTCAAAAGATGGTTTGGAAAATGGTTTAGAAAAATATATATCTGTTTTTTTTTAATATGGCACCCGAGTCCCAGCACCAAATCTGTAAGTTCTCTTATTTTATGATTGTTGATATGATGATGTTATAAGCTGTACTTTTGGTATTTGCTCTGTGTGTGTTTTGGTTTGGATATAGAATTGGTTGCGTATGGAATATTTATGCGCTTTAATGGCTAGGTGATTACGAGTATGTATAGGAGTTCTAAATTCTAGTTAAAAGTATATTAGTGTTATTAAGATCACGGTCTTGTGACGTGAGGATAGTGTTGTAGGATGACGTCACATTTGTTAGTTAGTTGGAAATTTCGAGGACGAAATTTCTTTAAGGAGGGTAGATTTGTAACATCCCGAAATTGGGCCTAGTAGGATTGGGCCCAATGGGCCTTGATTTAAAATTTTTTGAGAACGGCATTAATGCAAGTTAGACCTATTGGATAAGTGATTTTCGAAGGTTAGAAGGCTTCTATGAAATCCCGGGATCGAACTTTGGCTTTAGGGAAATTTTGGTTTTAGGTGAAAAAAACCCTAGAAGTTGGCAGGTATGCCTTAAGAATAAAATGTAGAGGAAAATGACACAAGTGGAGTGTGTGGTGTAGTGGCAAAGTGACGCCACTTAAGAGGCAAGGGAGTGACGCCACAAGGAAGGAAGGAGGTCCAAGGTTCAAGTCTTGGCTTTTGCATTTTGGTTTTCTTTTTACTTGGACCTCAGAATTTGGCTATAGATTTATATTTAGTTGCGCATGGTTTAAGACACAAGAGGAGCTTGTGGCCAAGTGGCTAGCAGCGTGGATTATGTTGCAAGGGAGCCTAGGTTCGAATCTCATGAGAAGCAAGGGAGTATTTATTTTGCGGTCTGGACGGCAAGAGTTTCAGTTGAATTTAAACTCTACTGACGAAGGGATCCCACATCGGGAAGATACAAAGAAGGAAGGTGAAGAGCTAGCTATATAAAGAGCATTCCAGGAGGAGGGTTGACACACCTTGGAAGGCGTTTGGGCACGGGGAGTGGTCGGGCGCGGATTAACACGAGTCCTATCGGTGTGTAACTCTCTCTACTCTAGTTGTAGAGCGGCAAATGCCGAAGTGCGGTCCACGGCAATAGTAGCCACACGAGCGTGCGAGCGCACGTGTGGGGCTTCGACGCGATAGTTGAGGCCATAAGTAGTATTCTTGTGGGTTGGGGCTGCTTGGGCCGCGATGGGCCGAAGTGGGCCCAATGGGCCTGTGGGCCCTTATGAGTAAATTGTGCGATTGTGTAGTATATAGTGAACTAGACTAGGTGGAACTTATATACATGGCTAGATTTGTGCTAGGTAGGCCACACGAGCGTGTGGGCCCGAATGGGCCAGAATCGAGTTTTAGGCCCAATTGTCCTGAATGCGACCAGGAAATGGTAATTGAGTCGCTCGGGGCGACATTTGGGCCTTTGGGAAAGGCCATTGCAGGTGCAAAATTACCGATATACCCTTGGTGGGTAAATTACGAAAATGCCCTTGGTGGGTAAATTACCGATATACCCTTGGTGGGTAAATTACGAAAATGCCCTTGGTGGGTAAATTACTGAAAATGCCCTTGGTAGGTAAAATTACGGTTATACCCTTAGAGGTTGATTAGGGTGATTATGTTGTTTTATGTCTATCTCGATTATGATGGTAATTCATGTTATACTTATATTTGATATATGTCTAGCATACATGACATCTGCATACACGCAATTATTATGTCATATTGCATGGGTTATATGAGTGGAGGGGCGTGATATTCGTGTCGACGGGCACCGGTGGTTTGGTACCACATTGTGACTACGGTCACCAGAGGTTTGGCACCTCGGAGGTTTGGCACCTCGTAGCGACTGGTCCCTCGTGGTTAATACCACCGTGGGTTGGCCCCACTTTTGAGATATGGGATCGTGCGCGGTGATTTGGTATCACACGTGGGTTGGCCCCACAACTTGATGATTCGTGTCTTCGGACACCAGTGGTTTGGCACCACCAGTGATTTGGTATCACATTCGTGTCTTCTGGACACGGAGGTTTGGCACCTCATAGCGACTCATCCACGTGGTTAATACCACCGTTGGTTGGCCCCACTTTGAGATATGGGATCGTCTGCGCGGTGATTTGGTATCACCACGATGGGTTGGCCCCATCATTTGCTTTGTGACTTCGGGTCACGGTGGTTTAGCACCACCAGTGGTTTGGCACCACATGTATTGACGGATATTGTGACTTTAAGTCACCAAAGGTTTGGCACCACCAGTGGTTTGGCACCACATGTATTGACGGATATTGTGACTTTAAGTCACCAGTGGTTTTGCACCACCAAGTGGTTTGGTACCACACGGGGTAGAAAAAGGAGTTGCGGATGGCTAGGTTTGGGTGCATGATATGCATATTTTCATATGAAATTGTGTAAGGGCACATTGGATGGGGATTTACACACCGAGTCTCGATGACTCACCCCTTAGTTAAATTTTGCGGTAATCATTAGATCGCGGATTTGGGAGCCGAGGTGGACTCGTGGAGGCCATACATATGTTTACTCGTAAATTCGTTTCTTTTATTTGGACTTATTTTTATTTGAGTTTTTGTTATGTAATAAGGCCTTGGGTATTTTATTTGGTTTCAGCTTTCAATTTGTTTATTGCTTATTATTAAATGATCAATATGGGATTTTCTTAAAATGATAATAAACCATTTCTTATTCAAAATTTCTTAAACTCGATTTCTCACCACAACTATAAAGAATATGAGCTTTTTAACGAATGCACAGTTTTTAGACATTCCTTTCATGTGACATGCCAGATTCGGTCGTAACGTTTAGGCCGGGTTTGGGGTGTTACATCAATAAACGGTTTATTAGTCTCAAAGGGGTTCACTAGGGGTTAATTATGAAGGTAGGCTTTTTATGGAGTAAGTGGGTTAGATCCTAGGTGCCTTTATCATCTCTCAGTATATCAAATCAAAAGTGTGGTCTCGACATGTATAATCGAAGCAAGTTACGGAATAACAAATCAATGTTGACACACTCATAATCAATAAAGTGAGCACGAAAAATGTATGCTCTAAAGCCTCAAAATCTCACAAAAATTATGGTTTTTGATGTCAACCTTGCAAATTTTAAACTTCAAAGTAATATTTAAATTTAGGGAAACAACCTAGCAGATTTTTAATTCTGAAAATAGACTTATCATGCTTGATTCTCTAATGTCTTAAAGTTTAAACCATCAATGCACAATTACCTATGACTTAATCCGAAGCATATCAATGATAATCATAAATTAATAGAAGTTTCATTCTAATAGTAATATGAGAAAATTACTTAAGAATAAGACATAATTTAGGGATTTTCAAATAATACTGTAGTTAACCCCCCCACATTTAAGATGTAAATTGTCCTCAATGTACAAAGATAGATAATAGCAATATAGTAATAAAATCATAAGATAGGGAGAGAAGTGAAACTTCCTGAATTTTGGATGGAGTCAATGAAAAGAAATGGTAAAGTTGGAGAGAGGTGAAGGTGGGGAGGATACTCCGGTGGTGTTGTGGTCGTTCGTTAACAGCCCCTTGAACCTAAATTAAAGAAATCAAAATATAATAATATAAATCAAAGACGAGAAAGATAAAAGAAAAGACATTAAAAATGAAAATAAGAGAAAAAAAAATGCGACACGCCCGTGTAGATTTCTAAGTTTCGACCACGGCCAAATCGCACGGCCGTGGCGTTTTATCGCAGCCCGTGTTTTGGGATCAGTTTTGTCCTGTTTCCACACGGCCACGACCATGCCCGTGTGCAAGGCCGTGTGGGTAGGGAAACCTGCGCCTAAAAATTTGGTTAGTTTTTAGTTAGATGCTAAAATTCGAAAATATGGAGGTTAGTGGGGTTAGTGCTTGGGTTGCCTCCTGAGAAGCGCTTGTTTAAAGTCTTAAGCTAGACTTACCTGTCATTCGCATAACCATGATGGTTTGAGGAGTCGAAACTCCTTTTTCTTATTATCAATTCTATCAACATATGGTTTGAGTCGGGTAATATTTACCTTAAAAGTGCTGGAATTAGAATGAGTTACCTCGACTGTTCTGTATGGAAAGACCTTAAAATCTCGTAAAAGGAGTCGCACCGCTTGTATTAAGCTCAAGTGGCTATTCGAGGGTCGGTTGTATCTAACGATGACTGATCCCCGATCCAAATTGGTATGTCTCATCTTTAAGTTTGACATGGTTTTACTTTGGTTCTTCGTGTTTTTTTGGCTTTTCCTTGACGTGTATCCGCCATTCATCTAGTTCATCGATTTGTAAACTTCGTTCCTCATGAGCAGTTGTATTCTCGTATGAACAGGAGATCCTAGCTCATTATCTTTTCCCGAGAGATTTCTGTAAAGAAGATTGAACGTTAAGTTTATTTATATTAACAGACTTGTATTCTCTTGATCGTTAGATATTCATCCGTAATCACGTGCTTTGAGTTTAATCATGTCATCTCCTACACGAAGTGTTACTTCCCTATATCAACATCGATAATGGTCCTAGCGATTGCTAAAAAAGGGCCGTCCTAATATTAAAGGAACATTATTGTCCTCATCCATGTCTAAATCAACAAAGTCTACTGGGAATATGAATTTATCAATTTTCACTAGTACATCTTCGATTATACCCCTAGGAACTCTAATAGTTTTATCTGCGAGTTGAATACTCATCCTAGTTTGTTTGGGTTTCCCTAGACCTAGCTGTTTAAACATTTTATAAGGCATAACATTAATACTCGCCCCTAAATTAGCCAAAGCATTATTAATAGCTAAACTACCAATTAAGCATGGAATTGTAAAACTCCCTGGATCTTTTGACTTTCGTAGTAGTTTATTTTGTAGAATTGTTGAGCACACTGCGCTTAACTCCACGTGCGACGCATCGTCTAACTTTCGTTTGTTTGCAAGAAGCTCCTTTAAAAATTTCCTTGAATCTGGCATCTACGAAAGAGCTTCAAGAAATGGTAAGTTAACATGTAATATTTTTAAAAGTTTAGAAATTTACCAAATTGTTCATCTGTGCGGTCTTTCTTTGTCGCATTGGGATATGGCACACGAGATTGGTACTCTGTAATTACCGATTTTGGTTTATCATGGCTTACCTCAACCTTACCCTCCTTTGCCACATTCTCTTGCCTTAATTTTGATTCATCTAACCCTTCACTATCGTGAGCAGCAACAGCATGAAGTTGCTCCTTTGGGTTAGTTTCAGTGTTGCTTGGCAAGCTGCCTTGTTGTCGTTCAGATATGATCTTAGCAAGTTGTCCTAATTGGTTCTCGATCCCTTGAATCGATGCTTGTTGATTTTTAGCGTTGTTTCGGTGTTTTGGAAACGTGTCTCGACAATCGCGATGAATTTTGTTAGCATCTCTTCTAGGTCCGACTTTTCTCTTGCGGATAGGGTTGTTGTTGAAAGCTTTGAGAGGGTTGTTTGTCTCGATTTCCTTGACCACCCCATGAGAAGTTTGGGAGGTTCCTCCAACTGGATTAAAATTGTTACTATAGGGGTTATTTTAAGATCTAAAATTATTACCCATATAGTTCATCACCGCTTTCTCTGTAGGGGGTTGTAGGGTGGGTATTCTGTATTGTTTGTCCCTCCTCCATTTGTATCGCATTTGCATCACTTTGGATGTACTGCGAAGAATCATACAAACCATCAATTTTCTTACTAAGAAGTTCTACCTGATTTGATAGCATTGTTATTGCTTGAGGTTGAAAACACTCAAGCGGCTTTTGTTGGCCTTGTCCTTGTAACTTGCCACTAATAGTTATTCAAAGACATCTCCTCTATAAACTCATAGGCCGCTTAGTTGTAAAAGGTTTTAACTCAGAGCCACAAGGGTAACCCATGGTGAGGCACCTCCTTAGTAGATCCTTATATCTCTCCCATGCATCGTAGAGTGTTTCTAGATCCATCTGCACAAAAGAAGAAATATCATTCCTCACCTTAGCCGTTTTAGCCGGTGGAAAATATTTTAACAAAAAATTTTCGATCATTTGTTCCCATGTAGTGATTGATCCTCGTGGTAACGAGTTTAACCACTGTTTACCTTTGTTCCTCAACAAAAAGGGAAACAACCGAAGGCGAATGGCATCATCAGAAACGCCATTAATCTTAAAAGTGTCGCAAAACTCAAGAAAATTTGCCAAGTGATTGTTTGGAGCCTCATCCTGCAAACCATCAAACTGAACAAATTGCTGGATCATCTGTATAGTGTTAGGTTTCAGTTCAAAATTATTTGCAACAATAGTAGGTCTAACAATACTTGATTCAGTCCCTGTTAAAGTAGGTTTAGCATAATCAAACATAGTACGAGGAGTAGGATTTTGATTCACCGGGTTTGCGGTAACTACATGAGGTAGCGGATTATTATCAGCCATCTCTTCAGTAGTGTTGATATCATCTTCTTGCTCTTCTTCTATGTATTGTAGGCTTTGCCTTATTTCTCTTCGATTTCTGCGAATGGTACCCTCTATATCACTGTCAAAAGTCAAGGGTCCTGACGGGTTCCTCCTAGTCATAAACTAGAATTACCTGCCAGAAGCAAATAAAAGAAAAATTAGCAAAGTTAAAAAATAAAGTAAATATAAATTGCAAATAAATAAAATGGCTAAAGTAATAAAAATTAAGTGTTCCTAATATCTTAGTCCCCGGCAACGGCGCCAAAAACTTGATGGAGCTCGAAACTAACTATTATTTCGACAAAGGCAAGCGCACCTATCGAACAGTAGTATAGCTGTGGTGAGTCCGAAACACATTTAAGCTCACAAACCTTTCCCAATGTATACATATTCAATATCATAAGTGAATTCATCAAATACTTCCCTTTTCAGTACTTGTATGAATCTCGTACGTACCTGAGTCACTTAACTCATTCACACATTCTTTCTCGACTTGACTTTGCCCGTTGAACCTTTTGGAATTGTTAAGGATCCTCATAAATCACATATAGCTTGTACAATGCCATATCCTAGATATGGTCTTACATGTTATCACATATCGATGCCGATAGCCCAGCTATGGACTTACTCGAAATCAAATAACGATGCCAATGTCCCAGACATGATCTTACACGTAATCACATAATGATGCCAATGTCCCAGACATGATCTTACACGTAATCACATAATGATGCCAATGTCCCAGACATGGTCTTACACATAATCATATCTATTTAATCCTAATGTCATGACATACTTTTCCTAAGGTTCGTATGGGACTTTCGGATATTGTAACCTTATCGATTCTTGCTCGTATTTGATCATTCAACATTCATAGCAGTTCAATGACAATTAAATGTATATAATTCAATTTAAAGACATTTATTTGCATATGAACTTACCTTGTATTCGGGATAAACGGACTGGATCGACTATTCGATAACCTTTTATTTTCCCCAATCTAAATCTGATTTCTTTCGTTCTTGATCTATATACATTCAAAATTAACTCATTTATTCATCAAATCATTCAATTCAGTTCACAAACACATATTTGGGCATTTTTACACTTTAGCCCCTAAATTTCCATATTTTTAAAATTTAGTCCCTATTTCACAAATACACAAAATTCATGAAATTTCATTAAACCCAAGCCTAGCCGAATTTCATATAAGTCCCTAGCAGTCGAACACTTTCTTTTATTTCACATTTGAACCCCTCAATTTTCACTTTGCACAATTAAACCCCTAATAGGCATTTTTACTCAAAATCACTTAACAAAACTTGTATAACTATCAACAAATATTCATTTTCATCATAAAACATTCAAAAGCTCAAGTATTCATCAATGGCACTTCACAAAAATCATTAACAACTTCAAAAATTAAGGCATGGGCTAGCTAGAATATAAAGCAACGATCTCAAAAACGTAAAAATCATCAAAAACCGAGCAAAGAACATACCTTAATCAAACATTCAAATGACCGAACCCTAGCCCTCTTGTTTCTCAAGAAAATCGATTGAAGATGATGAAATGAAGACCAATTTTGATTTTGTTTTACTTAATAATAAGCTTATTTACTAATTTCCAATTTTAACCTTTAATTAAAAACATTTAAAGCATCCATTTAAAGCCATTTTATGTCAAAATCCACTATCAATGGTCTAATAACATCGTAAGGGCCTTTCATTTAATAAACCATAGCAATTAAACACATTTAACAAGTAAAATGCAACTCTTTCATTTTACACGATTTAGTCATTTTCTCAAATTGGGCAATTAAATGATAAAATTAGCTCACGAAATTTTCACACATATAAAATAACATGCTATAAACACCAAAAATAATATTAAAATAATTTTTGACATTAGATTTGTGGTTCCAAAACCACTGTTTCGACTTAGCTAATACCGGGCTGTTACAATATTCACTTCCAAAACATAACCAAAATGACTCAAGCCTAAACATGCCATATACCATATATACACAATTCAAAAGTACCAAGTAGATGGTTGGATAGTGTGACGTAGACTCTGACGATTCCCGAATCCGAGCTAGCTTTGGATCCACTATAAAACACGGGAAAAAAAACAAAGTAAGCTACAAAGCTTAGTAAGTTCGTACTAAATATACTCAACAATTCATAAAATACAAATCATCAATTTGAACAAGTTAATGTATACTTCATGATAATATCAAACCTTCCATAAGCTTATTCATATACTTATATTCAAAGTCATAACCTTTTCTATTTGATCTTCATACTTACATGTACATACCTGTACAAATTCATAACGAACTCATACCTTCTTGTAACACTGTAGAATACTCGATGTTTCGCACACTAAGTGCCATCGCATAACCGAAGCTATTATAATTCTGCACACTAAGTGTCTTACTCGATGTTTCGCACACTAAGTGCCATCGCATAGCCGAAGCTATTATAATTCCGCACACTAAGTGCCTTACTCGATGTTTCGCACACTAAGTGCCAATCTCAATGTCTCGCACACTAAGTGCCAATCTCAATGTCTTGCACACTAAGTGCCAATCTCAATGTCTCGCACACTAAGTGCCACAATTAGCTGATTTATCGTCGAACATAAATGTAGTCCCGTATATACAATTTATGCAATATCAAAGAATTAAAAAGCATAATTATAACAATGCTTATTGCATACGAACTTACCTCGGATGCTAAAATGGTGAATCGAGTCGATTAGTTGATAACTTTCGTTTTTTCTCAATCCTTATCTGAATTCTGTTTTTCTTGATCTAAATATATTCAAAAATAACTTATTCAATCATATATTCATTCAATTTAGTCCAAAACATACTTTAAGACACATTTACACTTTTGCCCCACATATTTCACATTTTTCACAATTTAGTCCATATTGCATAAAATCACAAATTCAAGCAATTTAGTCACCACCCATGCTAGCCAAATTTCTCTAGTACTCATATTAGCCCATATTTCTCATTTATTTCACATTTAAATCCCACATTTTCAACATTTCTCAATTTAGCCCCTAATTTGCATTTTCACAAAAAATCACTTTATAAAACTTGTGTAACTAACAAAAAACATTCAAAATCTATCATCAATCATCAAAAATCACACATATTAATCAATGGCAACATTCAAAATCTTTAACAATTTTTCAAATTAGTCCCTGGGCTAGCTAGAATAAGCTGCAACGATCTCAAAAATGTAGAAATCATTAAAAACGGGACAAAAATCGTACCTAATTGAGCATAAATAGCAAGGCTGAATGAAACCCTAAATGAAATATTTTCTTCTCTTCAAAATTTGGTAGCAAGATGAAGATGAACACATTTAATTTGTTTGTTTTATTAATATTTAACTTATTATTCACTAAATTACCTTATTAACCTTTGTTATAAAACATTTAAAACACCTAAAATGTGTCCATAAAAGTCCAGTCACAATGTCAATGGTATATTTACCACATAAGGACCTTTAATTTAATATTCCATACGTATTGAATACCTTTAGCTAATGGAACTCCACTTTTACACTTTACGCGATTTAGTCCTTTTTATCAAATTGACCATTTAAACGATAAAATTTCTTAACGAAATTTTCACACAATTACTCAATCATGCTGTAAACATTAAAATAATAATAAAATAAATATTTTGACCTCAGATTTGTGGTCCCAAAACCACTGTTTCGATTTGACTAAAATCGTTGAACCATTTGGAATAATATCAGATACTCGGGAATCTCGCACCCTAAGTACCAATACATGGTCGAAACCATCTCAATCTCATATCTCATATGTAAATGCTTATCTAGAGCTATCGTCGGGTCTACTCACACAAGCTGACGGTCAAGACGTAGCTACACGGTGCTGCTCACACAGGCTGACGAGTAACCGCAACACATGCCGGAAAACTCAAACCACCAAAGAGAACGTCATTTAACCAAAGACCCAAAACACAATAACCCCTAATGACATGTCATTTGTACCCTATCTATTCCTAAGGTTCAATCGGGATTTCACACGTCTCCAAATCTTTGTCGAATATTTACGTGAAGTCATATTTATCAATAATGCAATAATAAAGCATTTAAAAAACAATTACATTAATGTTTATTAACGCATTTAACTTACCTCGAATTTATACGAAGAGAATCGAGCTATCAATCCACTATTTTGTTTTTCCCTCGATCTAATTCCGAACGTTGATTTTCTTGATCTATATATAATCAAATTTAACTTATTTAAATATCATTCTATTCAATTTAACCCAAAAATCATGTTTTTGGCAAAATTACACTTTTGCCCCTTAAATTTTGAATTCTTTACAATTTAGTCCCTAGCTCACAAAAATACAAATTCATGCAATTTAATCCACACCCATGCTAGCCGAATTATATATATATCTATAACAGCTCATATTTTTCATTATTTCACACATTTCACCTTGAATTTTACACATTTTACAAATAAATCCCTAATTTACAATTTCAACCAAAATCACTTAACAAATGTTGTTTATCTAACAAAAACCATTTATTTTCTATCAATAAACATCAAAACACATCCCCATTCATCAATGGTAAAACCCTAGACTTTTAACAGCTTTGCAAATTAGTCCTCAAGCTAGCTAGATTAAGCTACAATGACTCTAAAAATATAGAAATCATTAAAAATAGGACGAAAACGCACTTACATGCACTAGGTTAAGCTTGCCGAATGCTCAACCCTAAAAAAATGGCTTCCCTCTTCTAATTTTTGGTTGAAGAATGAAGAAGAAAGATGATGTCTTTCTTTTTCTTAATTTAATTTAAGCTGATTTCTTAATTTATATTTTTAACCTTTATAATTAACATGCATAACACTTAATTAAATGCCCATATTTGTCCACTCAAACAACCAATGGTCTAATTACCACATAAATCCCTTAACTATTTAAATTCATAGCCATTTAGTACCTTTAACTTATAGAACTCTAATTTTGTACTTTATGCTATTTAGTCCTTTTTATCGAATTGAGCATGAAAACGATTAAATTTCTTAACAAAATTTTCATACGACACTATTAACATGTTGTAGATATTAAAATAATAATAAAATAAATATTTTGACTTTGGATTTGTGGTACCGAAACCACTGCTTTTTTGGTTTCACCGAAACGGTCATTATAGAGCAAGGATCCGTAAGAAGAAGATCCCACAGAGAGATCGAACCAATGCGATCACCAAAATCCTTAATAAGGCGAACCAATGGAACCAAAGAACTAAACTCGACATGACAACCTCAATGTAACACCCCAAACCCGCCCATACGGTATGACCGGATCTGGCATGTCACGTGAAGAAGATGTGTAAAGAGCTTGTGATTCTTACTAAAATAGGCGTTACTTGGTTGTGTTTAAGTAAACAAGTTTTGGATGTAAATATTTGATAAAATACAACTATTTTTGAAAGATTGATTGATGAGTCGAAAATCGAGGTAGTGAACTTTAAAACCATGACTTTTAAAAATGACGTTCAAAATTTGAAAGAGAATCCGAAAGTTAAATTATTTGTACATATTTATTATGGAAATCGTTTATTAATCAATTTTGGAAAACCGTTATTTATGATTTTAGAAAAATCCCCATTTAAAATAATGCAAGAAAAATAATAAGTATGGCTAAACATAAAACCAAATAAAAATATCCTGCAGGCCTTATTACAACTTTAAAACCCGAAATAATAAAAAGCAACGACATAATACGGAAAAGAAGTTTACTAAAGTCCGAAAATAACAATCCAAAAGTATGGCCTCCACCGAAGTCATCCATGGCCCCAAGTCCTCGCCATCGAGTATTACCTACAAGGGTTAAGAAAAAGGGGAGTGAGTTACAAGAACTCGAGTGTATAATCCCCTTACTGTCATCCACTTGGCCTTTGAACCCATATAGCAATATCTTGGGCCTAAACCCATTTACATAACAATGTATAAATGAAATAAATATATATATGCAACCCAACCCATCCTAGTAATCCTTCCGCTACACACCACTGCATACCATCCCATCACACTGTGGGGATCAAGTCAACCCACCCCGCCAAACACACCAATCGCAGCAAGTTGCCTTTTATAATATATTTTGATTGTGGCCCGACCACCTAATCATAGTGAAACATAATAACAAACATTTTTTTAGCAATGCCACCGGGCTACGCTTCTCTTCAACATTTTTCCCATCCCATGCAAAATTATGTAAATGCAACATACATAATAAAGCATAATATCATTATATAAACAACAATCATTGATTCAGAGATTTATTACGGTAAATCGGCCAATTATAGAACTTTGTAAATCGGTTCACTAAAGCATTCTAGCAATTCGGCCCATAGGGGCATTTTAGTAAATCGGCCCGTAGGGGCATTTTCGTAATTCGGTAATTTTACCCACTAAGGGTAATTCGGTAATCTCGCAACCCAGGGATATTTCGGTAATTTACCCTCCAAGGGTATTTTGGTAATTTCGCAACCCAGACTTAACTACTAATGTGGGGCATAAAAAAATTGAAACTGTCCATTTGCGTCATTATGACTAAACTGACTATAACTCGAGTTAGGAAACTCGAAATTTAGTTCCATAAATTTTCCTTGAAACTAGACTCACATATTTTCTTACTAAAATTTTTCTAGAATTTTTGGCTTAGCCATTTAGTACAGTTTATTCATTAAAGTTTCCCTTGTTTTACTGACCAACGGTTCTGACCTCTCTTAACTTAAATTCAAATATCTCACTGTACAGTTTTCATATATTGCTCCCACTTGTTTCTATTGAAAATAGACTCACTAAGGAATCTATACATATAATTTTAACTCATAATTCACTTTGTACAATTTTAAATAATTTTTCGAAGACAGAACAGGGAACCACGAAGTCATTTAGAACCAGTCTCACTAAAATTAAAATATCACAGAATATAAAATCCCTCTTCCTACTCTGTTTCTTTTATTTAAAAAATAGACACAGTAAGATTTAATTCTATATCTTATTCGCTTTCTAAGTCCCCTTCTCCTATTTTTCGTGATTTTTCAAAATCACGTCCACTGCTGAAATCCAAAACTGTTTCATTGCAAACTATGGTTACCACTACGAACATACGCACGCCCGAGTGGTCACGGATGCCGGTTTCCAGTTTTCTTCGGTATTTCGACCGAATCACAGAACATTTCATGCAAACATTCAGAGAGGTATGAGATTACACACCATTTCAAACATGTATTCGGAAGGGTACGGGATTACACACCTGATTTGGATTTCCTAAAGAACCACTCTTCGTTGACCCTAGAACAATACCAACCAAAAGTTAGCCTCGGATTTTCAAAAGATTTCATACCCAACGTATTACTTACACTTGAATCACTTACCACTACGCGATCTCCCTCTCTGAGTCCCGATATTCAACCCCGCCTTCTCGACTACCACCGCACGCTCTTTTCGCGCATCGATGTTAACGATCCTCACCCTTTGATTATCAAAAGAATCGGCAAAAGAGTGTTTCGGCTTAACTTAACTCAGAGAAAAGTCGAATGGAAGAGAAGATTCGGCACAATAGCAAAACGTAAGAACCACTATTCGGTTTTGGGACACACTACAATGGAAACCGAAAGATGAGAAGAATGGAATCAACCATTTGAAGATTAGGAGGGAAAAAAGAAGTAGGGTTTTGGCCAAGAAGAGATTTGCAACACACGGTTCAAGTTGTACTAGCTAGAATTGGATGAAAAGATAGAAAAGATGAGTAGAAGGAACACTATAGAAGAAGAGGGGATTTCGGCAAGGAGGAAATGTAACCAAAAGAAACAAAATATTAGGTAAAGAAAAAGTGACCCAAAAATGTGAAAATACAAGGGAGAGCTAGAGAAATTCGGCTCCCCAAAAACCATGTGTCATCTCTTCCAAAAGATAAGTGTTGACCCCAAAATATTCTTTCAAAACATCCACCTCATAATAGGCCAACATGTTCCCTTCTCTTACCTTTTCCTTCATTTCTTTCCTTGTTTTTCCCTTGCTTTCCTCCTTACCATATCCTTAGTCTTCTTTCCCAAATTAAAAAGTCTTCCTTACCATAATAAAGCCATGGCCGACACATGGAATGTAGCACAAAAAAAAATTAATACAAAATTTGCAAAAGGTGGGTTTCAAATCTCAGACCATTAGTACACTCAACACGCCACTTTCCACCTTTACCAATAGGCTCCTTGTGCTAGCAAAATGCACACTTATTTCCTTAAGTCTTGATGCCACTTACCTTCTCTCCTTTAAGTGCTTAAACACAAAATTTACCTATAGCCTAACTTGAACCCGGAACTTCCTAGAAACCTCGTAACTTTCCAAAATCACCTTCCTATTAAGTCTAACTTGAAATAATGTCGTTCTCTTGTTCTCAAAAATTTTAAACAATCCTACTCCCCAAGGCCCAATGGGTCCAATTCTACTAGGCCCAAATTCGGGTCGTTACAATTCTACCCTCTTTAAAGAAATTTCGTCCTCGAAATTTCCAATCAACTACTAAACGCACCGCTCAAATCACACCCCTATGCTTTCGCTGCGCACTCTTATCTTAATAACACTAATGTACTTTTAACATAATCTTGAATCCTCTTTCACACAACCAAACATCTAACCACAGAAGCAAACAGTTATCTACCAATTATACCTAAAATTTTCTACATTCAATCATCACGCCCAACCAAAACATACCTGGCTTGATGGTGATGAAACAATCCCGAGCCTTATGCTCCTTAGACCCGCATATCAAGCATGCTCCTGACCTCCTCCAGCATTCTCCCGGATGACGCCTTCTGCAATATTCGCAAGCCGAAAAATTTGGACGTGCCTTAACACGCTTTTACTTTAACGAGATCACGACCCAAAAGAACTGCGATCTCTTTTCTTCTTACAGTCCATACACCCAACTCGAAGTGCTTCACTGATTCCTTTAACCTCCTCCAATACCTCCTTAACTATCTGAGTCAGCTCAACAACCCAAGCTCGATCATGAGATCTCGTCTCATCCACTGGTGATGCCGGCGCCTCCCTTTCGGGCACATGCCTCGGTGCCAAAAATCTAGTCCTAGCACCTCAGCCTCTATCACGG
Source organism: Gossypium sturtianum (assembly GCA_025698515.1). NCBI lineage: Eukaryota > Viridiplantae > Streptophyta > Magnoliopsida > Malvales > Malvaceae > Gossypium > Gossypium sturtianum. The sequence goes on along the minus strand of CM046951.1, from coordinate 49,796,764 downwards.
TCGCATCCACTACGTCCACGTCCTCTAGTGCTCATATTTGCTAAGTCGATTTAATCTGACTAAGAGTCTTATGAATCATTATGCTATTCAATGTTTATTAAACAATATTTTATGGAGTATAAGAAGTAAAGTTATTTTCGCAAAATGCATCCTAAAGTCTCAATCTCTATAATTTCAGCTCCTAAAGCTAAAAGTTCTAGAGTACGCCTACAGTCATACCACAATAATCATAAATTGAAAACATAAACTTACTTGACTTGGTGTCGGATACCCGTGGTGCCATACTTCCTTTAGAACATGCATTTTTAAATAAAAATTTTATACAGCTTTGGAAAACGCTTTTGAACCCAAACCACAGCCGAGTTTTGCAATCGGGCTCTGATACCATAAAATGTAACACCCTAAACCCGGCCCATGCGGTATGACCGGATCTGGCATGTCACGTGAAGAAGATGTGTAAAGAGCTTGTGATTCTTACTAAAATAGGCGTTACTTGGTTGTGTTTAAGTAAACAAGTTTTGGATGTAAATATTTGATAAAATACAGCTATTTTTGAAAGATTGATTGATGAGTCGAAAATCGAGGTAGTGAACTTTAAAACCATGACTTTTAAAAATGACGCTTCAAAATTTGAAAGAGAATCCGAGTTAAATTATTTGTACATATTTATTATGAAAACCGCTTTATTAATCAATTTTAGAAAATCATTATTTATGATTTTAGAAAATCCCCATTTAAAATAATGCAAGAAAAATAATAAGTATGGCTAAACATAAAACCAAATAAAAATATCCTGCAGGCCTTATTACAACTTTAAAACCGAAATAATAAAAGCAAACGAAATAATACGGAAAAGAAGTTTACTAAAGTCCAAAATAAAAATCCAAAAGTATGGCCTCCACCGAGTCGCCCATGGCCACAAGTCCTCAAATCCTTGAGCATTACCTACAAGGGTTAAGAAAAAGGGGAGTGAGTTACAAGAACTCAGTGTATAATCCCCTTACAGTCACCCACCGGTCTGCGAACCCATATAGCAATATCTTGGGCCTAAACCCATTTACATAACAATGTATAAATGAAATAAATATATATATATGCAACCCAACCCATCCTAGTAATCCTTCCGCTACACACCACCCGTACCATCCCATCACACCTGTGGGGATCAAGTCAATCCACCCCACCAAACACACCAATCGCAGTGCAAGTTGCCTTTATAATATATTTTGATTGTGGCCCACCACCAAATCATAGTGAAACATAATAACAAACATTTTTGTGGCAATGCCACCGGCTACACTTCTCTTTCAACATTTTTCCCATCCCATGCAAAATTATGTAAATGCAACATACATAATAAAGCATAATATCCATATATAAACAACAATCATTGATTCAGAGATTTATTACGGTAAATTGGCTAATTATAGAACTTTGTAAATCGGTTCACTAAAGCATTCTAGCAATTCGGCCCATAGGGGCATTTTAGTAAATCGGCCCGTAGGGACATTTTAAATAATTCGCCCATAAGGGCATTTTCGCATCTCGGTAATTTTACCCACTAAGGGTAATTCGGTAATCTCGCAACCCAGGGGTATTTCGGTAATTTACCCTCCAAGGGTATTTTGGTAATTTCGCAACCCAGACTTAACTACTAATGTGGGGCATAAAAAAATTGAAACTGTCCATTTGCGTCATATTGACTAAACTGACTATAACTCGAGTTAGGAAACTCAAAATTTAGTTCTGTAAATTTTCCTTGAAACTAGACTCATATATCTTCTTACTAAAATTTTTCTAGAATTTTTGGCTTTGCCATTTAGTACAGTTTATTCATTAAAGTTTCCCTTGTTTTACTGACCAATGGTTCTGACCTCTCTTACCTTAAATTCAAATATCTCACTGTACAGTTTTCATATGTTGCTCCCACTTCTTTCTATTGAAAATAGGCTCACTAAGGAATCTATACATATAAATTATAACTCATAATTCACTTTGTACAATTTTAAATAATTTTTCCAAGACAGAACAGGGAACCACGAAGTCATTCAGAACCAGTCTCACTAAAATTAAAATATCACATAATATAAAATCTCTCTTCCTACTCTGTTTCTTTCATTTAAAAAATAGACACAGTAAGCATTAATTCTATATCTTATTGGATTTCTAATTCCCTTTCTCCTATTTTTCGTGATTTTTCAAAATCTCGTCACTACTGAAATCCAAAACTGTTTCATTGCAAACTATGGTTACCACTACTTAACATACGCACGCCCGAGTGGTCACGGATGCCGGTTTCTGGTTTTCTTCGGTATTTCGACCGAATCACAGAACATTTCATGCAAACATTCAGAGAGGTATGAGATTACACACCATTTCAAACATTTATTCGGAAGGGTACGGGATTACACACCTGATTTGGATTTCCTAATGAACCACTCCTCGTTGACCCTAGAACAATACCAACCAAAAGTTAGCCTCGGATTTCCAAAAGATTTCATACCCATCGTATTACTTACACTTGAATCACTTACCACTACGTGATCTCCTCTCTGAGTCCCGATATTCAACCCCACCTTCGACTACCACCGCGACGCTCCTTTCGCATCCATCGATGTTAACGATCCTCACCCTTTGATTATCAAAAGAATCAGAAAAAGAGTGTTTTGGCTTAACTTAACTCAGAGAAAAGTCAAATGGAAGAGAAGATTCGGCACAACAGCAAAACGTAAGAACCACTATTCGGTTTTGGGACACACTACAATGGAAACCGAAAGATGAGAAGAATGGAATCAACCATTTAAAGATTAGGAGGGAAAAAGAAGTAGGGGTTTCGGCCAAGAAGAGATTTGCAACACACGGCTCAAGTTGTACTAGCTAGAATTGGATGAAAAGAGAGAAAAGATGAGTAGAAGGAACACTATAGTAGAAGAGGGGATTTCGGCAAGGAGGAAATGTAACCAAAAGAAACAAAATATTAGGTAAAGAAAAAGTGACCCAAAAATGTGAAAATACAAGGGAGAGCTAGAGAAATTCGGCTCCCCAAAAAAAAAAAAAAAAATGTATCATCTCTTCCAAAAGATGAGTGTTGACCCCAAAATATTCTTTCCAAAACATCCACCTCATAATAGGCCAACATGTTCCCTTCTCTTACCTTTTTCCTTCATTTCTTTCCTTGTTTTTCCCTTGCTTTCCTCTTTACCATATCCTTAGTCTTCTTTCCCAAATTAAAAAGTCTTCCTTACCATAATAAAGCCATGGCCGACACATGGAATGTAGCACAAAAAAAATTAATACAAAATTTGCAATAGGTGGGTTTCGAACCTCAGACCATTAGTACACTCCACACGCCACTTTCCACCTTTACCAATAGACTCCTTGTGCTAGCAAAATGCACACTTATTTCCTTAAGTCTTGATGCCACTTACCTTCTCTCCTTTAAGTGCTTAAACACAAAATTTACCTATAGCCTAACTTGAACCCGGAACTTCCTAGAAACCTCGTAACTTTCCAAAATCACCTTCCTATTAAGTCCAACTTGAAATAATGCCGTTCTCTTGTTCTCAAAAATTTTAAACACTCCTACTCCCCAAGGCCCAATGGGTCCAATTCTACTAGGCCCAAATTCGGGTCGTTACACTCAATGTTCAGAACTCAATCGCCTCTCCCAGATCTTCGAGATGAGCTGTCAAAGTTGATGGACATAATGCAACATATGCAATGGCGAGAACAAGCTTCTTATCGAGATATTCAAAAATATGGGATGACTCAAAGAGAAGCGTTCTTATGAAAATATTCAATGACCTATTTATTGTTGTGCTTGAGTTTCTAGATTTCATATTTGAACCATAGAGTCCAATGTCGAAGAGGGAGCGAAGCGATTCATGCAAAAGCAAAGATGATGGAGCAAAAGATGAGTTGAATTCGGAAGGATCTGCGAATAAATAAAACGGGGTGATCTTGAATTTATTTTATTTTTGTTCTTAGGTTATTTAATATTTTAGGATTAGGTTTTATTAAGAATTTCTATTTTTCGCATAATAAAACAAGAGGTGGAAATCATAAATAAAAATGAACAAGTTGCAAAGTACAAAGTGTGGCAGTAGATATATACATGTCTAGGATTGGATCTAGAGAGAGCTTGGTACTTAAGTAGTAAAATTGACTCACCTCCTCTTTTCTAGAATCCTACCTGGTGTATAGTATCTATTCACTTTTAACCATTAGGACATTGTTCATCTTAAGTAGGGGACCAAAAATTGAAATTATTTGCTCTCGAATAAACCTTTCTTTTAATTATGATTAAGATATATTTTGTTTAAAAATTTGAAATTTTGTTAAGTATGCTAAACTTCAGTATAAATAAAGTTTGATTATTTCAATAATTGTTATGTTAGCTGAATTATGACATAAATGTATTTTTAAAGCATGCAAATCATACCATAAAATTTTTCATTCCTTAGGAAAGTTAGGCATGCATGAAAGTTTAAGTCTCTAGAATTGACTTAGTAGTTTCTTGAGGCAAAATCCTAGGAAGCATGGAATGTTGAAAATGATTTAGACAACTTTTTTTTTTGGACCGTTTGAGCCTTTCAAGCCAACCTTGATGAAATTTCATCCCTTGAAACCCAACTTTGAGACTATATGGCTATTTGAACCCTTGCAATATTTAGTCATCACTTCTCTCTTAATAATCTTTAAATTGTCCCAAACACTAGACTCAAGACTATTCGAATATTCTTTGAAAATAAGTTTGGGAGAGTTGAAAAGAAGTATCAAATGCTCAAAAAAACTTGTAGTACATACAGCAAAATGCTCGTGAAAAGAAAGAAAGAAAAAGAGCATATGTACTGAAAGAAATATATGTACAAAAAGAGCATGTAAAAGCAAAACAAGCTGGTGTACTGAAGGTAGTTATACAAAAGGTCTGATTCAAGCTGAGTCTAGGGGTTTTTTTTAGCCTAAATTTATCTATCTTTACCTACCCCTAGCCTGGTGATGGAGCTCAAACTAACTAATATTTTGACAAAGGCAAGCGCACCTATCGAACAAAGAGTATAGTTTGTGGTGAGTCCGAATATCGTACCCTCAAGGACCAAGAGTACTAATATTAACTATCTTTTTATTATCTAGCCTAATAATTAAGGGGATTTATTTTTAATCTAAAATTACTAACGCGACAGAGAGTGAATTGGGAAAATACTTTTGGACAACTTATATGAGATAGGCAATACCTAAGGAAGAATCCACCTAGGCTTCACTTATTACTTTTGATTCATGCAATTTATTCACTTGGCTTAATCCGTAGAAATCCCTAAATTATATTAATACCTCTCTCGAGGCTACTAACAACTGACTCTAGGTTGATTAATTGAAATCCCTTTCTAATTCAAACCCCTATTGTCGCATTAACTCGATCTATGGACTCCCTTATTAGGTTTGACCCTAATCCTACATTTTTTTGTCGCCTCTATCTCTAGGGTTGCGATCAACTCCGCTTAATTGTGTTGATCTACTCTTAGATCGGGACTTTTGCTCCACTTTGAATAAGCACATTCGACTTGAAATAATAACTCAATTATCAAAATAAGAATAAGAACTCACAATTAAGAATAAGCACAAGTATTTATCTCATAAATCAAATAATAATAAGATTCATCTAGGTTCCATCCCCTTAGATATTAAAGGGATTTAGTTCATACTAAAAGAGGGAAACATCATAAAAGAGGAAAAACAACAAAACATAAGAAAACCCAAAAACTTCTAAAGAACTTGATGAGAGATCTTCAGTCTTGATGGAGATCCTTCTCTAAGTCGCTCCCGACACTGCCTTAGAGTATTTTCTCCTTCTACTCGGCGCCTATTCGACGACCTGTTTAGCCCCCCTTTTAGGTTGCCCCCTAGGGTGTTTATATAGGCTTTGAGATGTCTTACTTGGCCCACAAGTATCCTATTCCGAATAGAATTCATCCTGATTTCGGTAGGGACACGCCCGTGGTGGACTCCTTCGGCCGTGGTCGATCCTGCTAGCCACACACGACCGTGTGATCTGCTCATGGTCGATAGTCCAGGCCGTGGTTGCTCCTTGCTCGAAACACACGGCCGTGTCCAATGGTCCAGGCCGTGTGTAACATCCCAAAATTGGTCCTAGTAGGATTGGGCCGATTGGGAATTGGGCTTTAGGAAAATTTGAGTATTATTTTTGTGTTGGCTCGGGTAGGAATTTTGTGTGTTAGAATAGTTTTGTGAAGGCTTGTTTTATTTAGTAAGTTAGAATAATTTTTAGTTTGGGATATTTAATGAAGTAGGATTAAGTGAGCTTGACACTTAAGTTAATTAAGTGTTCATTTAAAGCATAAGAGAGTTAGTGGCAAGTTGGTTAAGGAGCTTGAAAGGTAACTTGAGGTTAGAGGTTCGAGTGGTATGTTTAGCATTTTGAAGGTTTATTTTTGTATTAGCATTGATGGCCGGTCAAACTTATTTATGATAGGTGGACTAATAACTTTTGGTAAGTTGAATTTATGATTAAGGAAAGCTTAATTTAGGGGATAAGAATCTTGAACTTATGGCATGATGAGGGGACAAAGGCATGGAATAGGGAGGATGTTTTGGAAAGTAATCCTAGGCTTTAGTGCATGTATGTGGACTGGCATGGGTGTCTAGGTGGGTGGCGAATTTTGTTAGGTGGTTTAGGGGAATATTTGGCCAATTCCTCTTTTGTGCATCTTTTGCATTTTGCTTTTCCTCTCCAAAAACTCTTCTTTGGCCGAATGTTTATTGTACATTTTGTGCAAATTTTGCTTTTGTTTTAGCCTTCATTTCATTGAACCAAAAATACTATTTTCTTTCTCTCATCTTTCCACTTGAAACTAAAACTTCATTTTGGCATTTTATGCACTTTTCTTTTTAGTAAACAAGGTGTTGGCCGAATCTCATTTCTCCCATCTCTCTTTTCTTCCTTTGATTTGTGCTCAAACACAAATCCCTTTTCTTTCATTTGGCCGAACCTCTTTCTTCCTCAAATCCTCTTTTCTTTTCTTTCTTCCATTGTTGATTAAACCGAATCCCCATTCACTCATTGTTATTCTCTTTTCTACTTATATTCCCTCACTTTTATTCACATATTTTCTCCTTTCATTACTATATAGCCAAATCTTTCCTTCTCCATTAGAGTTACTTTGGTCGAATATCAAGGAGCACAAGATCCTTTTTGGGATTCTTTTTCAAGCATTAGTAAGAGGGAAGCCATAGCCATTAAGGGAAGCTTTTGGGATTTATTCTCCTAAGGAAAGGTGGTAAGTAACATTCGGCTATAGGCTTTGGTTATGAATAGATGTGCAAGCTAATTATTATCAAGTGTTTTGGTAGGAATCTCGATAGGACAAGTGACAAATTCGAATTCGGTGAATTGGAGGAAACAACGTCTCGGGATTTCGCTAGTATATTCGAGAATTGCTAGAAAATAGGTGTGTAAGATCTCTATACACACTTTATTAATTTACGTGCTATTATTATTTGCCTTAGATCTTTTGGTTGTGATTTGCTTATGGCTAAGCATGGAATTCAGGTAAGTCCCCTAATTTGTAATTTTTGATATATGATTTGTATGCCATTACATGATGTTAAATGCTATGACATGAAACATGATAATTGATATATAAGCATGTGATGGTGGGATTGATGAGAGGAGGGGGATGAATTATGGACTGTCGTCAGTGGTTTTGACCACAAGATGGGTTGGCCCCATCAGATTATTTGTGACCTATGGTCATCAGTGGTTTTGACCACAACGATTGATTAATTGCGACTAAGTCCCAGTGGTTTGGTACCACCAGTGGTTTTGACCACATTTGATAAATTGTGACTCATGGTCATCGCGTGGTTTTGACCACACGATGGGTTGGCCCCATCATCCGATTTGTGACTCTAAGTCATCGGTGGTTTTGACCACCAAAGTGGTTTTGACCACACGGGGTAGAAAAGGAGTATGGATGGCTAGTTGGGTTGCATGTGCATGTTTATTAATGACTTGTGTATGAATTACTTTACCGGGTGGGGATTACACACTCGAGTCTTGGTGACTCACCCCTTTCCCTTAACATTTTGCGGATGAGTAGATCGCGGAAATGGAGCCTGGGATGGACTCGAGGTGGCCATGCAAAGGAGTTTTTAATAAATGAATTTTGGGTTTTATTATCTTCCTTTTGGATTTATGTTGTTTAATTGTAATAAGGCCTCCTAGGATTATTTTATTATTGCTGCATGTTTTGAATGTTTTGTTTAAACTATTCGATGATGTTAAAACGGATGCACATGTTTTTTTCAAATTAAACGCAAAATGTTTTAAGGTACCATCGGGTACATTTGAAATTTGTAAACAACTCGACTCAACAAATATTTATTAAGTATGGTTTTTAACAAAGAAATTTAATTTAAAAGGCATTTCGACAAATTTTAAAATCAGTCTTAAAATGGTTTTCAAAATGTTTTCTCTGTAGCAAACCAAATTTGGTCGTAATGTTTGGGCCGGGTTTGGGGGTGTTACACCGTGTTGACTTCATAAGTAGGCCCCGTTTTGCCCCTTTTTGGCCCGTTTCTCGTCCTTTTCGACTTCCTAAGCTCTCCAGAGTATAAAACATGAAATTAAGAGATTAGGAGCATCGAATTCATCAAATTCAATGGAAAATCATCCAAAATTAAGCCAAGCATGGGGTTAAAATATGTGTAGATTATGGTTTATCAAATACCCCTACACTTAAGCGTTTGCTTGTCCTCAAGCAAAATCCTCAACTCACAATTAAAATTAACTTCCTCAATTCATAATTTTTATCAATAATGTCTCATCATAATTCATAGATAATTCATACATTGATAACTTAACTTAAAGTGTCTTAAAGATTCAAACAATCTAAGTCACAAATTTTTGTAGCATGAAAACATAGGTGTTTCTCCTTACCTAAATAATTACTTTTGATTCAAAACCTGTCAAGAATTAACATCCTCACTAAAGATTCACTCAAATCACTCAAAGTGTTTAAGGTTCAAATTAAGCACTCAAAAGTCAAACATGAAAAGTTAATCCCATAGGCTTACATGAAAATCAAATCTCCGCCACTATAAAATGAGATGATACACAAATCAAAAGGTCTTTAAAAAGGGTTGTAATGGGGCTTGGGTTAAAGGTGTGGATAAAGGCTGAATTAGAGGTTAAAAATCGAGATTGAATTGACAATTTATCTAACTAGAAAAATAAACTAATACTTTGAATAGTTACATCAATTGAAACTTATCAATAATATCGAGCTTCTTTTCAAAATATGAGATTCTCCGCTTAAGCTCGGATAACATGGAACTAATAGTAATATATATTTCCAATTTTTTTTAGAATAAGTTACCTCGACTGCCCGTATGGAAAGACCTTAAAATACCGTAAAAGGAGTCGCACTATTTGTATTAAGCTCTAAAGTGGCTATTCGAGGGTCGGTTGTATCTAACAGTACCTGATCCCCGATCTAAAATTGGTATGTCTCATCTTTAAGTTTGACATGGTTTTGCTTTGGTTCTTCGTGTTTTTTTGGTTTTTCCTTGACGTGTGTCCGCCATTCATCTAGTTCATCCAAAATTAAGCCAAGCATGGGGTTAAATATGTGTAGATTATGGTTTATCACCTTGCCACGTTACAACCTTTTTAAAGACCTATTGATTCAAGTTTCTATGCTACCTAAATTAGTGGAGAGAAATTGCTATGTTTAACATATGAAGTCATAAGTTAAACTTAATGATTGCAACTTAATCTTGAATAAGGGAATAAAATCAAATTTGTAGGAAGTTAGCATGTCATTATTGAGAAAGCATTTAGTCTACTTTTGCTATCATAAGAATAATTGAGATTAATTTAAATTATATGTATACATAAGTTTCATAAATATCAAATTTCTTGTTCTTGAGCATAAGTATACTAAAATTATAATTTTGGGAAGAATATTTTTCTCAAGGCATTTTTCAAAGGTGTTTCCAAGAATTTTTTCAAATTTTTGCATTACTCGAGACGAGCAATGAATTAAGTTTGGGGTGTGGAAACACGAAAATATACACTTTTTCATGCCCTTTTTAACTAAAATTCATGCGCTTTTTGGTAAAATTCTCGTAGAAAAATATATAATTATTATAAAATAATTAAATTGTACTTAAATTATTAACATGTTGAATTTTAATTAATTTCATAATAAATTTTGATTATTTTTGATTATTTTCAATGATTTGCACAAAGGGAGGCGAAAAATGGCTCTCAAAACACTACTAGAAGCACATAACAGAAGCAATTTTGAAGCATCAAGGCGAAATAATTTTTAGCCTACGACGGTCCAAATTATGTTTATTAATTCATAATATAATTAATTTTAATTTTAATCCAACTTAATTTGGGTTAAATAAATTATTGTTAATTAATTATGAAAAGGGGCCCATTTGAGCTGAACAGAGAAAATCGATCCAACTGAGCACTGGGCAGCCCAAAACCGTCCCACATGCTGACCCATTCAGCTTATTTGGCTGATTATTTGGCTTGCAAAATGGCCCTTTAAGACTCCTTCAATTTGCATTCAAACCCCTCCACTATTCATGCCTTTCAAGATTTGCCCCTACCTAAAAATAGCATGTTTGAAATCTTCAAAGATGCCACATGTGTGGCTGGCCATGTGTAACGCCCCAAAATTTTTAATTTCGACTTTTGTGAATTTTGACACACAACGGTGTATCTGCTTCAGTGGTTAAGTGTTCTGGGTGTGTGTGGGAGGTCCCAAGTTCAAGCCAAGCCTTTGGCTAAATTTTGGTATTTTTCTAAAGAAAGCCTTATTTTTGGTCAGTAGGCTTTTAAGTAAAAGTTGGTAGATAATTAACAGAATGGGCCTGCTGGTCTGGTGATTAAGTGGAGTGTTGGTGTGAAGGAGGTCCTGTGTTCGAATCTTAGCTTGGGCATTATTTTTGCTCGTCCGTCTAGAAGAGTTTGAGATGGACTAAAAATCTGAGTAGTGGATTTAGTGAGGAGTTTGGTAGAGAAAATTAAGGGAAAAGATTTTGGGGTTATCAGTTTCTGTTCATCTTTTTCTTTTCCCCAAAATAAAATTTTCGATTTTCTCTTCTCCTTTTCTCCCTCTTTGCCGCCGTTCCCTTTTCCATTGTCTTCTTGCTGGCGAATTTTCTTCTAATTTTTCCCTCGTCCTTTCCTTTTCCGATTCTTTTCTTTCAATTTGGTTATGCTTCGTGGACTGCACGCATTCGGTAAGTTTAGTTTTAGGCTAAAATTTATTTATGTTTTGTTAAAATATTAAGAAGGGTTCGTTTGGTGTTTAGGGGTTTTTCAAAGGGCTGAATATCAATCAACGACGTTCTAAGGGCGTGGAATTCCTGATTATTTTATTGAAGGTAATGGTTTTTCGTTCGAGAGATGAATACCCCATTTCGGGTTTAATTCAATTTGAATGTTTAAGTGATTAATGGAGTGAAAAAGTGATCAATTGAAGGTTGGGGATTGCTTGGAGTTGCTTTTACGTTGAAAATGATACAGGTGTGTACTCTAAACGCAGAAAACGGGATTCAGCGAAAAGCTGAAATTGCTTGCTGTCGAGAGATAAGAGAAAATAGTTTTGGACAGCAGCAATATCCTAACTTTGAAAAATCATAAAAAAAAATGGAAATTGAGTTAGAGGTTGAATAAAATATGAAATTAAATTTTATTTAGTCTAGTTTTTCATGGAAGAAACAATGTGAGCAATGGAATTGTAAATTATGAGATATGATAATTTTTGTGAGACAAGGTCAGAATGATTTCGGGTTCCCTTGTTCTGACTTTGGAAAATCATAAAAAAATGTAAAAAAATAATTATGGGTTTAAATTTATATTCTTAAAATTATTAATGAGTCTATTTTCAAGAGAAACAAACGGGAACATCATCCGAATCCCATACTAGGAGAAAATAATTTTTAGTGAAGAAGGGACGAAATTGTCAGACAGCAGAACAGGGATGACTTTTAAGAATTAACTGTACTTATTGGCTAAACCATAATTTATGAAAATTTTATGGTAAGAAAATATGTGAGTCTAGTTTCGGAAAAATTAAGCGGATCCTAATTTGGAATTCTTTAGCTCAATTTATAAATAATTTAGTGACAATGACTCAAGTAGAAAGCTTTGAACGAACATATAAGTAAATAGTGAAAACATATATGAATATTTAGCTAGCATGGGTTACATTAAAAATGAATCACACGGCCAAGGCTAATTTGGGCCGTCTGGGCCACACAAGAAGGCCATATGGGCGTGTGAGCCCATTTTTCTGAAATGTTCTATAAGGTTACACGGGTCGCCCAAGTCGACTGTGGACCTACTGTAGGGTCGGTAAGCTTTACTTAGACCCCTATATAAGTGATCTGTCTATCTGATTTCTGTACTAAGCATGTATATTGATCTGAATATATGAGTTTAAATTGCATAGTGTCATTCTTGTATGTTGCATTGCATCGGGGTGGGTTGATTATGATTGGAGGAAGTATCTGAAAGGCTCTTAAGCCTGTTATCTGGCAGTTCAACTGCAAATTTCTGATTGTGTGCCGCATTCGGTACAACATGGTATGTAGGGTTGGGTGGGTTGATTTTATCCCCACATGGTGTTTAGGGTTGGACGGAGTTGGTGCTTAGAGGCTGGTGGGTAGGACTTTGTTCTCTGCATATCCTATCTAAAATGGGCTAAGGCCCTATAATATGTCTGATTCTGAATCTGAGTGGGCTATGGTCCAAACCGTTTCTGTAATGGGCTCAGACCTGAACTGTGAGATTATGTCTGCTATCTGATATCTCTGTGTGTATGTTTTCTGTGGGGATTTCACACTGAGTTTGCGAAAACTCACCCTTTTCTGCTTAATCCGTTCGTAATCCCAGATAGGTGAATCGGTGCAATGAGGACTTGGCGGTGACCACGATTCTGGATACTTATTTATGGTTTATTTTTAATTCTGCTTTGGTCATATTTGGGTAAATTTTATGTAATAAAGCCTTTCAGATTTTAGTTTAAAACTTGGGATGATTATTTCATAAACTGCTAGCAGTAGGACAGGACGCGAGTTTTCAAAATAAACAAAGGTTTTATCAAAATACGTACGACCTCGCAAATCATTTTAAAAGCTTCTAAAATGTATAAAGTTTTGAAAATTGATGATGAATATATAAACGACACGTTTTGATGATAGCCTAAGATACCTAAAAATGGTTTTAACGCAGTTACGTTTTCTAAAGCACTATCATGTGACATCGCCAAATTCGGCCATAACGTCCAAGCCGGGTTTGGGGTGTTACACCATGGGGGGAGTCTTTGGCTTCTGATTTTGGCTATTTTTATCAGCCTTTCCAACCTATAAATACCCCCATTGGCTGCTCACTTCAAACACATCTCAAACACATTCATTTCTTCACTTCTCTCTCACTTTTCTCTCTCATTCCCTTCCATTGTTCTTCATTTTCTTCCCTATTCCTTTGTCGATTTCACCTCTTGAAAAGAGTCATTCAACCACCATTTGGAGCAGCATTCAAGTGTTCGTGGAAGCCTCGGTTCAACAAGAACAAGTGGAGAAGGAGGAGCGGAGCAAACTAGTCAAGCCTCGGAGGAACACCGAATTTGATTCTTGTTCCCTATCCTTTTAACTTTGTTGTTGTTATGATGAACATGTCTATGAATATTTGTGATTTTGATATGCTTAATTTAATTAATATGGCTTAAATTTAATTCGTGTTAGGTTGAATGCATTTCGTCTACTTGAGTTATTAAAATTGTGTTTCTGTTGTTATAGGCCTCAGTAAGATGTTTGATTAAGTAAAACCATGACTAAGTTATTCTTGCATTACAATTGTAAGGTAACTAATGAATTAATTATTAAAACAGATTGAAATTGTAATTAATTGACACGATACTTAATCGATGCAGTTTAATCATCTAAGGTAGCCGAGGTTAATTTAGCAACGGTATCTAACGATACATTAGCATTGCATAACTTGAATGCAAGATTATTGTGATTAAACTATTTCAAGGTAGAAATACATTATTACCTCACGTAATCTTTTATGTGCTTATGAGATTGAATTAATTGTTTGAATTGGCATAGAGATATGTACAAGAGATTATTTTAATTTCATAAGTATGTATGTGCATTATCACATTTGCTTATTAAAATTTGTTTAATTTGTTGAATTGACATAGAGTTATAGTCAAAATATAATTGGATTTTGGTGGGTGAGTATGTTCATAAGTTACCAAATTACCGAGTTGCCGTGAATTTATTCGTAACAACATAAACATGAGTTTAATAATTCTAAGTTAAGAAATGTAATTAATCTAGCACAATTATGTCATCTTGATTAAAATCATCTTTTGAAATCGTGCATTGGAACTTTTATTTTATTTTTATTTATTTTACTTAGTTAAAATCCTAGTTTTTAGTCACCTCCTCAAATCAAAATATTTTTCATAACCAAAGTGTTTTTAAAATTGCATTCATAAATAATTCTTTTCATAGTCCCTGTGGGCACGATAACTCGACATTTACTTGTCACTTTATTACTTGTTACGATTGTGTACACTTGCATATTCCGTGCGTTCCAGCGTATAGTTGGGAAGTTGAGTCGTAGTGATGTATTCAAAATCCCGTGAACAAATTGGCGTGTTCAATTGGAAAAAGCTAGTTGGATTCCCTCAAGGAGATAGTGATTGGATTTAAACGACCCACGCGGTTGAGGCCGTTGATTAAAGTTGGGCTTTTCGAATAGCAAGGCTATCAAAGTCTCAAATTACGGGCATGTGTCACGTGATTAGAAATTAGACAAGGGTTGATTTGCAGGTCATACTGGAATCAACTACAAGAGGAAAAGCTGTAGGTTTGAGGCGTCCTCGATCGCTATAACCATATTATCGGTTGGAAGGGAAAAACCTTTTTTTTCAAGGATCGGTTCGAGTTCGGAGTGTACCGAGGCTAAGGCTAAGTTTTAATATATTTTATTTACCAATTTATTTTATTCGCTTAATTTAATTTTGCAATCTGAAATTTGTTTTCATTTTATTATATTACACATTTATTTATTTTATTTTCCCTATAAACTAAATTCCCCATTTTTCATTAATTTTAAAGTTTTACACGTAAACTATAAAATTAAAAAACCCAGTCCCTGTGGGATCGACCCTACTTCTTTATACTACTATTCAATTAAGTTAGAACGTCGAGCAGGGATTCTAGAATTTGAACCAAAAATAGAGAAGTTGGCTTGAACATTGCGAGGTGAAGCTATTAGACCCGGTAAACAACCACATCCTGACTTCAAGTAGGATCTTATAACTGAATATCTTTTCTTATTCGACGAACCAGATGAAATGGCAAATCACACTATACGCCAACTCGCAACAGCACCAAATGAACAACAGCCACTATGCATAACTTATCCAACAAGTGAAACACCATTCGAGTTGAAATCGAGCTTAGTTTATTTATTGCCGACTTTCCATAGTTTGTAAAACAAGAATCCCCACACTCATCTTAAGGAATTCCACATGGTTTGTTTAAGCATAAAACCACAGGGAGTAACCAAGGATCAAATCAAACTCCGAGCTTTTCCTTTTTCATTAACCGACTCTGCTAGAGAATGGCTATTTTATTTACCTCCAGGATCTGTTAATACATGGTCTGATATGTCTCATTTGTTTCTTGACAGGGTTTTTCTCACTTGCTCGAGCACTTGAATTAAGAGAAGTATTGTTGGAATACAACAAAAGGAGACAGAACCACTTTATGACTATTGGGAGCGATACAAGAAGTTGTGTGCAAGTTGCCCACAAACATGGCCTCACTAAACAATCGCTTCACAGATTTCTATGAGGGTTACTTCCAATGGAAATGAAAATGATAGATGCTTGCCAGTGGAGGGGAACTTGTAAATATGATGCCCCAAAGAGCGAGGGAATTAATTTCGACCATGGCCATAAATTCTCAACAGTATCGACCATTTATAGAAGCTACGAGAAGGGTTCATGAGCTAAGTAATCCTTCCTTAGTAAATAAGATTGATAAGCTTACTAATGTAGTTAAAAACTTGGTTGCAGGAAAAATGAACCCAGCTCGGTTATGTGGAATTTGTGCCATGCTTGTTCATCCAACCGACTCGTGTCCAATTTTACATGAAGACACAACAATTCAGGTAGATGCCGTTGAGAACTTCCCATGGCCACCTCAAAAACATTATGATCCATATTTGAACACGAACAATGCAGGGTGGAGGGACCACCCATATCTAAGCTATGGGTCGAACCTTCGATGTAATCAACTGTATCAACCAAGGCCCCCTCTACCTCAATAGTATCAACCTCCAAAGTCATCTCTTGAAACCATAGTAGAGAGGTTAGCTGTTAGCACTGAAAAGTTCCAACAAAAGGCTGAAGCGCATTTCCAAGAAATAAATCAACAAATAAGTAAGCTAGCACTTACGATTAATCGTTTAGAGAACTAGGGAAAATTGTCATCTCAAATGAGCCAAACCCATTTCAAAATGTGAGTGCTATGACCGTAAAAGATGGAATAGTGCTAGAACCAATACTTGACACATGTCGTGATCACAACACTAAATGGGAAGAATAGGAACTAGAACCAACAGCTCCCATGGAGTCGGCACCATTAAAGTCATTCGTTGTACCACCCCCATTTCCTGGAAGGCTCGTCCAATGTAAAAAAAAGCAAGAAGAAAGAGAAATCCTTGAGACGTTTTGAAAGGTAGAAATTAACATTCCCTTCCTTGATGCAATCAAACAAGTCTCATGCTATGCAAAATTCTTGAAAGAATTATGTACTGGCAAGAAGAAACTCTAAGGGAATGAGTGGGTAAATGTGGGAGAAAATGTCTCTACATTATTACAAAAGAAAATCTCGCGCCTAAGTGTAAGGATCAAGGTATGTTTTCTATATCTTACAAAAGAGGTAATATTGGCATAAAGAAATCCATGTGTGACTTAGGAGCATCTATTAATTTAATGCTTTTATCTATTTTCAAGTTGCTAAACACGGGTCCTTTGAAAGAAACAAGGGTGATTATTCAATTAGCAGATAGGTCATGTGTGTATCTAGAAGAGATGTTGGAAGATGTCCTTGTCAAGGTACATGAACTAGTTTTTCCTGCAGACTTTTACATCATTGACATGGAGGATGATCTCTCAAAAATTCTTCCAATATTCTACTCGGAGACTATTCCTAAGCACCGCACGTACAAAAATTGATGTTCAAATGGAATGCTCAGAATGTTCCAATTAGACCCTAGTTAGAATAGTGGTTTCGAGACCACAAATTCGAGGTCGAAATAATATTTTAATATTATTTTTGGTGTGAATTATATGTGATATAGCCTGTGTGAAAATTTTGTGTGGTAATTTTATCGACTATGTGTTGAATTATGAAAAGGATTTAATTGCATAAAGTGTGAAAACTGTGTGATTTATAAGTACTTAAGTGTTTTTGTCTTTATAATGTAGAGGCCTTATGAGGTAAATATGCCAATATTTAGATAGTGGATGGTTAAAAGACATGAATGGCCTTATTATATAATTGTTTTATATGTTTAATGAAAGGTCATTTTTATAAATGGATTAATATCATAATATTAGTAAAACAAAAGGCTAATAATAAGCCATATTCATCCATAGTAGCCAAATTGAAGAAAGAAAAGAAAGAAAAATTGAGCTAGGGTTCTTCGGCTAGTCTTTGATCCAAATTAAGGTAGGTTTTGACTTTGGTTTTGATGATTTTTATTTTTTTTTAGATTGTTGCTTAGTCTACTATCAAGCCCATGTTGTAATTTGAAGAATTGATGATGTTTATGAGATGTGTCATTGATGAAATGGTGAGCTTTGTGATGAATATTGGTGTTAAATGGAAGATATGTGTTTAATGAACATGTTTTGTTCTTGGATTTTTGGTGAATTTAGCTAATTAGGGCTAAATTGTGAAAATGATAAGTTGAAGGACTAAAATGTGAAATAAATGAAATGTGTGGGCTTGAATGAACTCAAGGAAAATTCGGCTAGGCTTGGGTGAAAAGAAATTGTGTGAATTTGATGATTATGTGAAATAGGGACTAAAGTGTCGAAATCCCTTTCTAATTCAAACCCCTATTGTCGCATTAACTCGATCTATGGACTCCCTTATTAGGTTTGACCCTAATCCGGCACATTTTTAGCCTATCTCTGTGGTTGCGATCAACTCCGCTTAATTGTGTTGATCTACTCTTAGACCGGGGACTTTTGCTCCACCGAATAAGCACATTCGACTTGAAATAATAACTGAATTATCAAAATAAGAATAAGAACTCACAATTAAGAATAAGCACAAGTATTTATCTCATAAATCAAATAATAATAAGATTTATCTAGGTTTCATCCCCTTAGATATTAAAGGGATTTAGTTCATACTAAAAGAGGGAAACATCATAAAAGAGGAAAAACAACAAAACATAAGAAAACCCAAAAACTTCTAAAGAACTTGATGGGAGATCTTCAGTCTTGACGGAGATCCTTCTCCTAAGCTATTCCCGACGGCTGTCTTGGAGTATTTTCTCCTTCAACTCAGCGTCTACTCGACGTCCTGTCGAGCCCCCCTTTTAGGTTGCCCCCTAGGGTGTTTATATAGGCTTTTAGATGTCTTACTTGGCCCACAAGTATCCTATTCCGAATAGAATTCATCCTGATTTCGGCAGGGACACGCCCATGGTGGACTCCTTCGGCCGTGGTAGATCCTGCTCGCTACACACGGTCGTGTGATCTGCCCGTGGTCGATAGTCCAGGCTGTGGTTTCTCCTTGCTCGAAACACACGGCCGTGTCCAATGGTCCAGGCCGTGTTGACTTCTTAAGTAGGCCCCATTTCGCCCCTTTTTGGCCCGTTTCTCGTCCTTTTCGACTTCCTAAGCTCTCCAGAGTATAAAACATGAAATTAAGAGATTAGGAGCATCGAAATCATCAAATTCAATGGAAAATCATCCAAAATTAAGCCAAGCATGGGGTTAAAATATGTGTAGATTATGGTTTATCAAATACCCTACACTTAAGCGTTTGCTTGTCCTCAAGCAAAATCCTCAACTCACAATTAAAATTAACTTCCTCAATTCATAATTTTCATCAATAATGTCTCATCATAATTCATAGATAATTCATACATTGATAACTTAACTTAAAGAGTCTTAAAGATTCAAACAATCTAAGTCACAAATTTTTTTAGCATGAAAACATACACAAATTTTTGTAGCATGAAAACATAGGTGTTTCTCCTTACCTAAATAATTACTTTTGATTCAAAACCTGTCAAGAATTAACACCCTCACTAAAGATTCACTCAAATCACTCAAAGTGTTTAAGGTTCAAATTAAGCACTCAAAAGTCAAACATGAAAAGTTAATCCCATAGGCTTACATGAAAATCAAATCTCCGCCACTATAAAATGAGATGATACACAAATCAAAAGGTCTTTAAAAAGGGTTGTAATGGGGCTTAGGTTAAAGGTGTGGATAAAGGCTGAATTAAAGGGTTAAAAATCGAGATTTAATTGACAATTTATCTAACTAGAAAAATAAACTAATACTGAAATAGTTACATCAATTGAAACTTATCAATAATATCGAGCTTCTTTTCAAAATATGAGATTCTCCGCTTAAGCTCGGATAACATGGAACTAATAGTAATATATATTTCCAAATTTTTTTAGAATAAGTACAGCCAAATAATATTAAAGAACTTTTAACAATCAAAATAGAGAACATCGTTAGGCAACCGCTCAAATCAAATCTCGACAAAAAGGTTAAAACAAGAAGGAAAATTTCTCAATGAATCAAAAAGAATGGGTCTTGGGTTAATATTAATGGGTGAGTCAATAAACGGTTTATTAGTCTCAAAGGGGTTCACTAGGGGTTAATTATGAAGGTAGGCTTTTATGGAGTAAGTGGGTTAGATCCTAGGTGCCTTTATCATCTCTCAGATATCAAATCAAAAGTGTGGTCTCGACATGTATAATAGAAGCAAGTTCTGAATAACAAATCAATGTTGACACACTCATAATCAATAAAGTGAGCACGAAAAATGTATGCTCTAAAGCCTCAAAATATCATAAAAATTATGGTTTTTGATGTCAACCTTGCAAATTTCAAACTTCAAAGTAATATTTAAATTTAGGGAAACAACCTAGCAGATTTTTAACTCTGAAAATAGACTTATCATGCTTGATTCTCTAATGTCTTAAATTTTAAACCATCAATGCACAATTACCTATGACTTAATCCGAAGCATATCAATGATAATCATAAATTAATAGAAGTTTCATTCTAATAGTAATATGAGAAAATTACTTAAGAATAAGACATATCTTAGGGATTTTCAAATAATATTGTAGTTAACCCCCCACACTTAAGATGTACATTGTCCTCAATGTACAAAGATAGATAATAGCAATATAGTAATAAAATCATAAGATAGGGAGAGAAGTGAAACTTCCTGAATTTTGGATGGAGTCAATGAAAAGAAATGGTAAAGTTGGAGAGAGGTGAAGGTGGGAGGATACTCCGGTGGTGGTGTGGTCGTTCATTAACAGCCCCTTGAACCTAAATTAAAGAAATCAAAATATAATAATATAAATCAAAGACGAGAAAGATAAAAGGAAAGACATTAAAAATGAAAATAAGAGAAAAAGAAAAAATAAATGCGACACGCCCGTGTAGATTTCTCAGTTTCGACCACGGCCAAATCGCACGCACCGTGGCGCGTTTATCGCAGCCGTGTTTTGGGATCGGTTTTCCTGTTTCCACACGGCCACGCCACGCCCGTGTGCAAGGCCGTGTGGGTAGGAAACCTGCGCCTAAAAATTTGGTTAGTTTTTAGTTAGATGCTAAAATTCGAAAATATGGACGTTAGTGGGGTTAGTGCTCGGGTTGCCTCCCGAGAAGCGCTTGTTTAAAGTCTTAAGCTAGACTTACCTGTCATTCGCATAACCATTCATCTAGTTCATCGATTTGTAAACTTCGTTCCTCATGAACAGTTGTATTCTCAGTATGAACAGGAGATCCTAGCTCTGTTATCTTTTCCTGAGAGATTTCCTGTAAAGAAGATTGAACGTTAAGTTCATTTATATTAACAGGACTTGTATTCTCTTGATCGTTAGATATTCTGTCAGAATCACGTGCTTTGAGTTTAATCATGTCATCACCTACACGAAGTGTTACTTCCCCTGTATCAACATCGATAATGGTCCTAGCGATTGCTAAAAGGGCCGTCCTAATATTAAAGGAACATTATTGTCCTCATCCATGTCTAAAACAACAAAGTCTACTGGGAATATGAATTTATCAATTTTCACTAGTACATCTTCGATTATACCCCTAGGAACTCTAATAGTTTTATCTGCGAGTTGAATACTCATCCTAGTTTGTTTGGGTTTCCCTAGACCTAGCTGTTTAAACATTTAATAAGGCATAACATTAATACTCGCCCCTAAGTCAGCCAAAGCATTATTAATATCTAAACTACCAATTAAGCATGGAATTGTAAAACTCCCTGGATCTTTTAACTTTCGTGGTAGTTTATTTTCTAGAATTGTTGAGCACACTGCGTTTAACTCCACGTGCGACGCATCGTCTAACTTCCGTTTGTTTGCGAGAAGCTCCTTTAAAAATTTCCTTGAATCTGGCATCTGTGAAAGAGCTTCAAGAAATGGTAAGTTAATATGTAATTTTTTAAAAAGTTTAGAAATTTACCAAATTGTTCATCTGTGCGGTCTTTCTTTGTCGTATTGGGATATGGCACACGAGGTTGGTACTCTGTAATTACTAGTTTTGGTTTATCATGGCTTACCTCAACCTTACCCTCCTCTGCCACATTCTCTTGCCTTAATTTTGATTCATCTAACCCTTCACTATCGTGAGCAGAAACGGCATGAAGTTGCTCCTTTGGGTTAGTTTCAGTGCTGCTTGGCAAGCTGCCTTGTGGTCGTTCAGATATGATCTTAGCAAGTTGTCCTAATTGGTTCTCGATCCCTTGAATCGATGCTTGTTGATTTTTGAGCGTTGTTTCAGTGTTTTGGAAACGTGTCTCTCACACCGCGATGAATTTTGTTAGCATCTCTTCTAGGTCTGACTTTTTCTCTTGCGGGTAGGGTTGTTGTTGAAAGCCTGGAGAGGGTTGTTTGTCTCTGATTTCCTTGACCACCCCATGAGAAGTTTGGGTGGTTCCTCCAACCTGGATTAAAATTGTTACTATAGGGGTTATTTTAAGATCTAAAATTATTACCCATATAGTTCATCAGCACGCTTTCTACGCCAAGGTTGTAGGGTGGGTATTCTGTATTGTTTGTCCCTCCTCCATTTGTATCGCACTGCCTCACTGGATGTACCTGCGAAGAATCATACAAACCATCAATTTTCTTACTAAGAAGTTCTACCTGATTTGATAGCATTGTTACTACGTCGAGGTTGAAAACACTGGCGGCTTTTGTTGGCCTTGTCCTTGTAACTTGCCACTGATAGTTATTCAGTGACATCTGCTCTATAAACTCATAGGCCGCTTCCGTTGTAAAAGGTTTGAACCTGTAGCCACAAGGGTAACCCATGGTGAGGGCACCTCCTTAGTAGATCCTTATATCTCTCCCATGCATCGTAGAGTGTTTCTAGATCCATCTGCACAAAAGAAGCAATATCATTCCTCAACTTAGCCGTTTTAGCCGATGGAAAATATTTTAACAAAAAAATTTTGGTCATTTGTTCCCATGTATTGATTGATCCTCGTGGTAACGAGTTTAACCACTGTTTAGCTTTGTTCCTCAACAAAAAGGGAAACAACCAAAGGCGAATGGCATCATCAGAAACGCCATTAATCATGAAAATGTTGCAAAACTCAAGAAAATTTGCCAAGTGATTGTTTGGATCCTCATCCTGCAAACCATCAAACTGAACAAATTGCTGGATCATCTGTATAGTGTTACGTTTCAGTTCAAAATTATTTGCAGTAATAGTAGGTCTAACAATACTTGATTCAGTCCCTGTTAAAGTAGGTTTAGCATAATCAAACATAGTACGAGGAGTAGGATTTTGATTCACCGGGTTTACGGTAACTACATGAGGTAGCGGATTATTATCAGCCATCTCTTCAGTAGTGTTGGTATCGTCTTCTTGCTCTTCTTCTATGTATTGTAGGCTTCGCCTTATTTCTCTTTGATTTCTGCAAATGGTACCTTCTATATCACTATCAAAAGTCAAGGGTCCTGACGGGTTCCTCCGAGTCATAAACTAGAATTACCTGCCAGAAGCAAATAAAAGAAAAATTAGCAAAGTTAAAAAATATAGTAAATATAAATTGCAAATAAATAAAATGGCTAAAGTAATAAAAATTAAGTGTTCCTAATATCTTAGACCCCGGAAACGGCGCCAAAAACTTGATGGAGCTCGAAACTAACTATTATTTCGACAAAGGCAAGCGCACCTATCGAACAAAGAGTATAGTCGTGGTGAGTCCTAATATCGTATCCTCTAGGACCAAGAGTACTAGTATTAACTATCTTTTTATTATCTAGCCTAATAATTAAGGGGATTTATTTTTAATCTAAAATTACTAACTAATTTAACTAACTAAGAACGCGACAGAGAGTGAATTGGGAAAATACTTTTGGACAACTTATATGAGATAGGCAATACCTAAGGAAGAATCAAACTAGACTTCACTTATTACTTTTGATTCATGCGACTTATTCACTTGGCTTAATCCGTAGAAATCCCTAAATTATATTAATACCTCTCTCGAGGCTACTAACAATTGACTCTAGGTTGATTAATTGAAATCTCTTTCTAATTAAAACCCTATTGTCGCATTAACTCGATCTATGGACTCCCTTATTAGGTTTGACCCTAATCCTAGTGATTTTCGTAAATGCCTATCTCTGGGGTTGCGATCAACTCCGCTTAATTGTGTTGATCTACTCTTAGACAGGGACTTTTGCTCCACCGAATAAGCACATTCGACTTGAAATAATAACACAATTATCAAAACAAGAATAAGAACTCACAATTAAGAATAAGCACAAGTATTTATCTCATAAATCAAATAATAATAAGATTCATCTAGGTTTCATCGCTTTAGATATTAAAGGGATTTAGTTCATACTAAAAGAGGGAAACATCATAAAAGAGGAAAAACAACAAAACATAAGAAAACCCAAAAACTTCTAAAGAACTTGATAGGAGATCTTCAGGTCTTGATGGAGATCCTTCTCCTAAGCTTTATTCCCAACGGCTATCTTGGAGTATTTTCTCCTTCTACTCGCGTCTACTCGACGTCCTGTCGAGCCCCCTTTTAGGTTGCCCCCTAGGGTGTTTATATAGGCTTTGAGATGTCTTACTTGGCCCCACAAGTATCCTATTCCAAATAGAATTCATCCTGATTTCGCGAGAACACGCCTGTCGTGGACTCCTTCTACCGTGGTCGATCCTCGCCGCCACATACGACCGTGTCCAATGGTCCGAGCCATGTTGACTTCTTAAGTAGGCCCTGTTTTGCCCCTTTTGGCTCGTTTCTCGTCCTTTTCGAATTCCTAAGCTCTCCGGAGTATAAAACATGAAATTAAGAGATTAGGAGCATCAAATTCATCAAATTCAACGGAAAATCATCCAAAATTAAGCCAAGCATGGGGTTAAAATATGTGTAGATTATGGTTTATCAAATACCCCTACACTTAAGCATTTGTTTGTCCTCAAGCAAAATCCTCAACTCACAATTAAAATTAACTTCCTCAATTCATAATTTTCATCAATAATGTCTCATCATAATTCATTGATAATTCATACATTGATAACTTAACTTAAAGAGTCTTAAAGATTCAAACAATCTAAGTCACAAATTTTTGTAGCATGAAAACATAGGTGTTTCTCCTTACCTAAATAATTACTTTTGATTCAAAACCTGTCAAGAATTAACATCCTCACTAAAGATTCACTCAAATCACTCAAAGTGTTTAAGGTTCAAATTAAGCACTCAAAAGTCAAACATGAAAAGTTAATCCCATAGGCTTACACGAAAATCAAATCTCCGCCACTATAAAATGAGATGATACACAAATCAAAAGGTCTTTAAAAAGGGTTGTAATGGGGCTTGGGTTAAAGGTGTGGATAAAGGCTGAATTAAAGGGTTAAAAATTGAAATTGAATTGACAATTCATCTAACTAGAAAAATAAACTAATACTGAATAGTTACATCAATTGAAACTTATCAATAATATCGAGCTTCTTTTCAAAATATGAGATTCTCCGCTTAAGCTCAGATAACATGGAACTAATAGTAATATATATTTCCAATTTTTTTTTAGAATAAGTACATCCAAATAATAATAAAGAACTTTTAACAACTGAAATAGAGAACATCGTTAGGCAACTGCTCAAATCAAATCTCGACAAAAAAGGTTAAAACAAGAAGGAAAATTTCTCAATGAATCAAAAAGAATGGGTCTTGGGTTAATATTAATGGGTGAGTCAATAAACGGTTTATTAGTCTCAAAGGGGTTCACTAGGGGTTAATTATGAAGGTAGGCTTTTTATGGAGTAAGTGGGTTAGATCCTAGGTGCCTTTATCATCTCTGTATATCAAATCAAAAGTGTGGTCTCGACATGTATAATCGAAGCAAGTTCTGGAATAACAAATCAATGTTGACACACTCATAATCAATAAAGTGAGCACGAAAAATGTATGCTCTAAAGCCTCAAAATCTCACAAAAATTATGGTTTTTGATGTCAACCTTGCAAATTTTAAACTTCAAAGTAATATTTAAATTTAGGGAAACAACCTAGCAGATTTTTAATTCTGAAAATAGACTTATCATGCTTGATTCTCTAATGTCTTAAAGTTTAAACCATCAATGCACAATTACCTATGACTTAATCCGAAGCATATCAATGATAATCATAAATTAATAGAAGTTTCATTCTAATAGTAATATGAGAAAATTACTTAAGAATAAGACATAATTTAGGGATTTTCAAATAATACTGTAGTTAACCCCCCCACATTTAAGATGTACATTGTCCTCAATGTACAAAGATAGATAATAGCAATATAGTAATAAAATCATAAGATAGGGAGAGAAGTGAAACTTCCTGAATTTTGGATGGAGTCAATGAAAAGAAATGGTAAAGTTGGAGAGAGGTGAAGGTGGGGAGGATACTCCGGTGGTGTTGTGGTCGTTCGTTAACAGCCCCTTGAACCTAAATTAAAGAAATCAAAATATAATAATATAAATCAAAGACGAGAAAGATAAAAGAAAAGACATTAAAAATGAAAATAAGAGAAAAAAAAATAAATGCGACACGCCCGTGTAGATTTCTCAGTTTCGACCACGGCCAAATCGCACGGCCGTGGTGTTTTATCGCAGCCCGTGTTTTGGGATCAGTTTTGTCCTGTTTCCAAATGGCCACGACCATGCCCGTGTGCAAGGCCGTGTGGGTAGGGAAACCTGCGCCTAAAAATTTGGTTAGTTTTTAGTTAGATGCTAAAATTCGAAAATATGGACGTTAGTGGGGTTAGTGCTTGGGTTGCCTCCTGAGAAGCGCTTGTTTAAAGTCTTAAGCTAGACTTACCTGTCATTCGCATAACCATGATGGTTTGAGGAGTCGAAACTCCTTTTTCTTATTATCAATTCTATCAACATATGGTTTGAGTCGGGTAATATTTACCTTAAAAGTGCCGGAATTAGAATGAGTTACCTCGACCGTTCCGTATGGAAAGACCTTAAGTACCGTAAAAGGAGTCGCACCGTTTGTATTAAGCTCTGAAGTGGCTATTCGAGGGTCGGTTGTATCTAACAGTACCTGATCCCCGATCTGAAATTGGTATGTCTCATCTTTAAGTTTGACATGGTTTTACTTTGGTTCTTCGTGTTTTTTTGGCTTTTCCTTAACGTGTGTCTGCCATTTATCTAGTTCATCGATTTGTAAACTTCGTTCCTCATGAACAGTTGTATTCTCAGTATGAACAGGAGATCCTAGCTCTGTTATCTTTTCCTGAGAGATTTCCTGTAAAGAAGATTGAACGTTAAGTTTATTTATATTAACAGGACTTGTATTCTCTTGATCGTTAGATATTCAGCCGAAATCACGTGCTTTGAGTTTAATCATGTCATCTCCTACACGTGTTACTTACTTCCCGTATCAACATCGATAATGGTCCTAGCGATTTGCTAAAAGGGCCGTCCTAATATTAAAGGAACATTATTGTCCTCATCCATGTCTAAATCAACAAAGTCTACTGGGAATATGAATTTATCAATTTTCACTAGTACATCTTCGATTATACCCCTAGGAACTCTAATAGTTTTATCTGTGAGTTGAATACCTATCCTAGTTTGTTTGGGTTTCCCTAGACCTAGCTGTTTAAACATTTTATAAGGCATAACATTAATACTCGCCCCTAAATTAGCCAAAGCATTATTAATAGCTAAACTACCAATTAAGCATGGAATTGTAAAACTCCCTGGATCTTTTGACTTTCGTAGTAGTTTATTTTGTAGAATTGTTGAGCACACTGCGTTTAACTCCACGTGCGACGCATCGTCTAACTTTCGTTTGTTTGCAAGAAGCTCCTTTAAAAATTTCCTTGAATCTTGCATCTACGAAAGAGCTTCAAGAAATGGTAAGTTAACCTGTAATATTTTTAAAAGTTTAGAAATTTACCAAATTGTTCATCTGTGCGGTCTTTCTTTGTCGCATTGGGATATGGCACACGAGATTGGTACTCTGTAATTACCGATTTTGGTTTATCATGGCTTACCTCAACCTTACCCTCCTTTGCCACATTCTCTTGCCTTAATTTTGATTCATCTAACCCTTCACTATCGTGAGCAGCAACAGCATGAAGTTGCTCCTTTGGGTTAGTTTCAGTGTTGCTTGGCAAGCTGCCTTGTTGTCGTTCAGATATGATCTTAGCAAGTTGTCCTAATTGGTTCTCGATCCCTTGAATCGATGCTTGTTGATTTTTTAGCATTGTTTCGGTGTTTTGGAAACGTGTCTCTGACACCGCGATGAATTTTGTTAGCATCTCTTCTAGGTCTGACTTTTTCTCTTGCGGATAGGGTTGTTGTTGAAAGCCTGGAGAGGGTTGTTTGTCTCTGATTTCCTTGACCACCCCATGAGAAGTTTGGGTGGTTCCTCCAACCTGGATTAAAATTGTTACTATAGGGGTTATTTTAAGATCTAAAATTATTACCCATATAGTTCATCAGCTCGCTTTCTACGCCAGGGTTGTAGGGTGGGTATTCTGTATTGTTTGTCCCTCCTCCATTTGTATCGCACTGCATCACTGGATGTACCTGCGAAGAATCATACAAACCATCAATTTTCTTACTAAGAAGTTCTAGCTGATTTGATAGCATTGTTATTGCTTCGAGGTTGAAAACACTGGCGGCTTTTGTTGGCCTTGTCCTTGTAACTTGCCACTGATAGTTATTCAGTGACATCTCCTCTATAAACTCATAGGCCGCTTCCATTGTAAAAGGTTTTAACCTGTAGCCACCAGGGTAACCCATGGTGAGGGCACCTCCTTAGTAGATCCTTATATCTCTCCCATGCATCGTAGAGTGTTTCTAGATCCATCTGCACAAAAGAAGAAATATCATTCCTCAACTTAGCCGTTTTAGCCGGTGGAAAATATTTTAACAAAAAATTTTCGATCATTTGTTCCCATGTAGTGATTGATCCTCGTGGTAACGAGTTTAACCACTGTTTACCTTTGTTCCTCAACAAAAAGGGAAACAACCGAAGGCGAATGGCATCATCAGAAACGCCATTAATCTTAAAAGTGTCGCAAAACTCAAGAAAATTTTCCAAGTGATTGTTTGGATCCTCATCCTGCAAACCATCAAACTGAACAAATTGCTGGATCATCTGTATAGTGTTAGGTTTCAGTTCAAAATTATTTGCAACAATAGTAGGTCTAACAATACTTGATTCAGTCCCTGTTAAAGTAGGTTTAGCATAATCAAACATAGTACGAGGAGTAGGATTTTGATTCACCGGGTTTGCGGCAACTACATGAGGTAGCGGATTATTATCAGCCATCTCTTCAGTAGTGTTGGTATCGTCTTCTTGCTCTTCTTCTATGTATTGTAGGCTTCGCCTTATTTCTCTTCGATTTCTGCGAATGGTACCTTCTATATCACTGTCAAAAGTCAAGGGTCCTGACGGGTTCCTCCTAGTCATAAACTAGAATTACCTGCCAGAAGCAAATAAAAGAAAAATTAGCAAAGTTAAAAATAAAGTAAATATAAATTGCAAATAAATAAAATGGCTAAAGTAATAAAAATTAAGTGTTCCTAATATCTTAGTCCCCGGCAACGGCGCCAAAAACTTGATGGAGCTCGAAACTAACTATTATTTTGACAAAGGCAAGCGCACCTATCGAGCAGTAGTATAGCTGTGGTGAGTCCGAAACACATTTAAGCTCACAAACCTTTCCCAATGTATACATATTCAATATCATAAGTGAATTCATCAAATACTTCCCTTTTCAGTACTTGTATGAATCTCGTACGTACCTGAGTCACTTAACTCATTCACACATTCTTTCTCGACTTGACTTTGCCCGTTGAACCTTTTGGAATTGTTAAGGATCCTCAGAAATCACATATAGCTTGTACAATGCCATATCCTAGATATGGTCTTACATGTTATCACATATCGATGCCGATAGCCCACTATGGACTTACTCGAAATCAAATAACGATGCCAATGTCCCAGACATGATCTTACACGTAATCACATAATGATGTCAATGTCCCAGACATGATCTTACACGTAATCACATAATGATGCCAATGTCCCAGACATGGTCTTACACATAATCATATCTATTTAATCCTAATGTCATGACATACTTTTCCTAAGGTTCGTATGGGACTTTCGGATATTGTTACCTTATCGATTCTTGCTCGTATTTGATCATTCAACATTCATAGCAGTTCAATGATAATTAAACAGATATAATTCAATTTAAAGACATTTATTTGCATATGAACTTACCTTGTATTCGGGATAAACGGACTGGATCGACTATTCGATAACCTTTTATTTTCCCCAATCTAAATCTGATTTCTTTCGTTCTTGATCTATATACATTCAAAATTAACTCATTTATTCATCAAATCATTCAATTCAGTTCACAAACACATATTTGGGAATTTTTACACTTTAGCCCCTAAATTTCCATATCTTTAAAATTTAGTCCCTATTTCACAAATACACAAAATTCATGAAATTTCATTAAACCCAAGCCTAGCCGAATTTCATATAAGTCCCTAGCAGTCGAACACTTTCTTTTATTTCACATTTGAACCCCTCAATTTTCACTTTGCACAATTAAACCCCTAATAGGCATTTTTACTCAAAATCACTTAACAAAACTTGTATAACTATCAACAAATATTCATTTTTCATCATAAAACATTCAAAAGCTCAAGTATTCATCAATGGCACTTCACAAAAATCATTAACAACTTCAAAAATTAAGGCATGGGCTAGCTAGAATATAAAGCAACGATCTCAAAAACATAAAAATCATCAAAAACCGAGCAAAGAACATACCTTAATCAAACATTCAAATGACCGAACCCTAGCCCTCTTGTTTCTCAAGAAAATCGATTGAAGATGATGAAATGAAGACCAATTTTGATTTTGTTTTACTTAATAATAAGCTTATTTACTAATTTCCAATTTTAACCTTTAATTAAAATGTAACACCCCAAACCCGGCCTAAACGTTACGCCCGAATCTGGCATGTCACATGAAAGGAATGTCTAAAAACTGTGCATTCGTTAAAAAGCTCATATTCTTTATAGTTGTGGTGAGAAATCGAGTTTAAGTAATTTTGAATAAGAAATGGTTTATTATCATTTTAGGAAAATCCCATATTGATCATTTAATAATAAGCAATAAACAAATTGAAAGTCAAAACCAAATAAAATACCCAAGGCCTTATTACGTAACAAAAACTCAAATAAAAATAAGTCCAAATAAAAGAAACGAATTTACGAGTAAACATATGTATGGCCTCCACGAGTCCACCTCACTCCCAAATCCGCGATCTAATGATTACCTGCAAAAATTTAACTAAGGGGTGAGTCATCGAGACTCGGTGTGTAAATCCCCATCCAATGTGCCCTTACACAATTTCATATGAAAATATGCATATCATGCACCCAAACCTAGCCATCCGCAACTCCTTTTTCTACCCCGTGGTACCAAACCACCGTGGTGCCAAACCACCGTGTCCAAGGACACGATATTCATCAATATTGTGGTGCCAAACCACTTTGTGACTCAAGTCACGAATAATAGTGATGGGGCCAACCCATCGTGTGATACCAAATCACCGGCGTCAATCCCGCTTGTATTATCTCAGGGCCAACCCCACCGTGGTACCAAACCACCGGGGCGAGGCGCTATGAGGTGCCAAACCTCTCGGTGTCCAAGACACGAATGTGATACCAAATCACCGGTGACTCAAAGTCACTAATAATCCATCTGTGGGGCCAACCCACGTGTGATACCAAATCACCGGCGACGATCCCATATCTCAAAAAGTGGGGCCAACCCACGGTGGTGTTAACCACGGGGACGAGTCGCTATGAGGTGCCAAACCTCCGGAGGTGCCAAACCTCTCGGTGACCGTAGTCACAATGTGGTACCAAACCACGGTGCCCGTCGACACGAATATCACCGCCCCTCCACTCATATAACCCATGCAATATGACATAATAATTCGTGTATGCAGTTATGTCATGTATGCTAGACATATATCAAATATAAGTATAACATGAATTACCATCATAATCGGATAGACATAAAACAACATAATCACCCTAATCAACCTCTAAGGGTGTAACAGTAATTTTACCTACCAAGGGCATTTTCGTAATTTACCCACCAAGGGTATATCGGTAATTTACCCACCAAGGGCATATCGGTAATTTACCCTTCGAGGATATTTTGGTAATTTACCCACTAAGGGTATTTCAAGCATTTCGTGCACTGAATGGCCTTTCCAAAGGCCCATGTTGCCCCGAGTGACCCAACTACCATTTCTGGTCGAAATGGACTATTGGGTCTAAAGCCCAATTTCGGCCCATTCGCCCACACGCTTCGTGTGGCCCACCTAACACAAATCTAGCCACGTTTATGAGATTCACCTAGTCTAGTTCACTATATACTACACCATCATACAATTTACTATATTGGGCCCACGGGCCCATTGGGCCCCCTTCGGCCCATCGCGGCCCAAGCAGCCCCAACCCAAAAGAATACTACTGATGGCCTCAACTATCGCTGTCGAAGCCCCACACGCGCGCTTGCACGATCGTGTGGCTACTATTGCCGTGATCGGCACTTCGGCATTTGCCGCTCTACGCCTAGAGTAGAGAGAGTTACACACACGATAGGACTGCGGTGTTAATCCGCGCTCGACCACTCCGCGCCCAAACGCCTTCCAAGGTGTGTCAACCCTCCTCCCGGAATGCTCTTTATATAGCTAGCTCTTCACCTTCCTTCTTTGTATCTTTCCGATGTGGGATCCTTCGTCGAGAGAGTTTAAATTCAATGAAACTCTTCCGTCCAGCATCATGCAAAATAAATACTCCCTTGCTTCTCATGAGATTCGAACCCAAGCTCTCTTGCAACATAATCCACGCTGCAGCAGCCACTTGGCCACAAGCTCCTCTTGTGTCTTAAACCATGCGCAACTAAATATAAATCTATAGCCAAATTCCGAGGTCCAAGTAAAAAAAACCAAAATGCAAAAGCCAAGACTTGAACCTTGGACCTCCTTCCTTCCTTATGGCGTCATCCCCTTGCCTCTTAAGTGGCGTCACTTTGCCACTACACCACACACTCCACTTGTGTCATTTTCCTCTACATTTTATTCTTAAGGCCTACTCGCCAACTTCCAGTTTTTTTTTTTCACCTAAAACCAAAATTTCCCCAAAGCTAATATTTGATCCCGGACTTCATAGAAGCCCTCTAACCTTCCAAAATAACTTACCTAATAAGTCTAACTTGCATTAATGCCGTTCTCAAAATTTTAAATTAAGGCCCATTGGGCCCAATCCTACTAGGCCCAATTTCGGGATGTTACAAATCTACCCTCCTTAAAGAAATTTCGTCCTCGAAATTTCCAACTACAGAACATTCGTACCACCTAACCTACAACGCTGCAGCTCACGCTGCACTCTCGATTCCAAAGAACCCTAATATACTTTTAACTAGAATTTAGAAATCCTACACATACTAAAAAAACTAACCATTAAAGCGGACAAATATTTCAGATGCAATCAACTCTATATCCGAACATCACATCCAACCCAAACACACAGAATAGATATTCAAAATACAGCATATAACAAAGCAAAGTATCAGGAAACTTACAGTGCGGATTGGTGCCGGAGACTCGGGTGCCATATTTCAAAAAAAAAGATATATATTTTTCTAAACCATTTTCCAAACCATCTTTTGAAAACATTTTTTGAACCCAAACCCACAAATGAGAGTTTTGAACCTAGGCTCTGATACCATAATTGTAACACCCCAAACCCGGCCTAAACGTTACGACCGAATCTGGCATGTCACATGAAAGGAATGTCTAAAAACTGTGCATTCGTTAAAAAGCTCATATTCTTTATAGTTGTGGTGAGAAATCGAGTTTAAGTAATTTTGAATAAGAAATGGTTTATTATCATTTTAGGAAAATCCCATATTGATCATTTAATAATAAGCAATAAACAAATTGAAAGTCAAACCAAATAAAATACCCAAGGCCTTATTACGTAACAAAACTCAAATAAAAATAAGTCTAAATAAAAGAAACGAATTTACGAGTAAACATATGTATGGCCTCCACGAGTCCACCTCGGCTCCCAAATCCGCGATCTAATGATTACCTGCAAAATTTAACTAAGGGGTGAGTCATCGAGACTCGGTGTGTAAATCCCCATCCAACAGCCCTTACACAATTTCATATGAAAATATGCATATCATGCACCCAAACCTAGCCATCCGCAACTCATTTTTCTACCCCCAGTGGTACCAAACCACTTTGGTGCTAAACCACCGGTGTCCAAGGACACGATATTCATCAATATTGTGGTGCCAAACCACTTTGGTGACTCGAAGTCACGAATAATAGTGATGGGGCCAACCCATCGTGTGATACCAAATCACCGGCGTCAATCCCGTTGTATTATCTCGTGGGGCCAACCCACCGTGGTACCAAACCACCGGGGCGAGGCGCTATGAGGTGCCAAACCTCGGTGTCCAAGACACGAATGTGATACCAAATCACCGGTGACTCAAAGTCACTAATAATCCATCTGTGGGGCCAACCCACGTGTGATACCAAATCACCGGCGGCGATCCCATATCTCAAAAGTGGGGCCAACCCACGGTGGTGTTAACCACGGGGACGAGTCGCTATGAGGTGCCAAACCTCCGGAGGTGCCAAACCTCTCGTGACCGTAGTCACAATGTGGTACCAAACCACCGGTGCCCGTCGACACGAATATCACCGCCCCCACCACTCATATAACCCATGCAATATGACATAATAATTCGTGTATGCGAGATATGTCATGTATGCTAGACATATATCAAATATAAGTATAACATGAATTACCATCATAATCGATAGACATAAAACAACATAATCACCCTAATCAACCTCTAAGGGTGTAACTAATTTTACCTACCAAGGGCATTTTCGTAATTTACCCACCAAGGGTATATCGGTAATTTACCCACCAAGGGCATATCGGTAATTTACCCTTCGAGGATATTTTGGTAATTTACCCACTAAGGGTATTTCAGTAATTTCGTACTGAATGGCCTTTCCAAAGACCCAGTGTTGCCCGAGTGACCCAACTACCATTTCTCGGTCGAATGGACTATTGGGCCTAAAGCCCAATTTCGGCCATTCGGGCCCACACGCTCGTGTGGCCCACCTAACACAAATCTAGCCACGTTTATGAGATTCACCTAGTCTAGTTCACTATATACTACACCATCATACAATTTACTATATTGGGCCCACGGGCCCATTGGGCCCCTTCGGCCCATCGCGCCCAAGCGACCCCAACCCACAAGAATACTACCGATGGCCTCAACTATCGCGTGAAGCCCCACACGCGTGCGCGCTCGCATCGATCGTGTGGCTACTATTGCCGTGATCGGCACTTCGGCATTTGCCGCTCTGCTAGGGTAGAGAGAGTTACACACCGATAGGACTCGTGTTAATCCGCGCCCGACCACCACTCCTGTGCCCAAACGCCTTCCAAGGTGTGTCAACCTCCTCCTCTGAATGCTCTTTATATAGCTAGCTCTTCACCTTCCTTCTTTGTATCTTTCCGATGTGGGATCCTTCACAAGAGAGTTTAAATTCAATCAAACTCTTCCCGTCTGCATCATAAAATAAATACTCCCTTGCTTCTCATGAGATTCGAACCCAAGCTCCCTTGCAACATAATCCACGCTGCTAGCCACTTGGCCACAAGCTCCTCTTGTGTCTTAAACCATGCGCAACTAAATATAAATCTATAGCCAAATTCTGAGGTCCAAGTAAAAAGAAAACCAAAATGCAAAAGCCAAGACTTGAACCTTGGACCTCCTTCCTTCCTTATGGCGTCATCCCCCTTGCCTCTTAAGTGGCGTCACTTTGCCACTACACCACACACTCCACTTGTGTCATTTTCCTCTACATTTTATTCTTAAGGCCTACCTGCCAACTTCCAGGTTTTTTTTTTTTTCACCTAAAACCAAAATTTCCCCAAAGCTAATATTTGATCCCGGGACTTCATAGAAGCCCTCTAACCTTCCAAAATAACTTACCTAATAAGTCTAACTTGCATTAATGCCGTTCTCAAAAATTTTAAATCAAGGCCCATTGGGCCCAATCCTACTAGGCCCAATTTCGGGATGTTACATAAAAACATTTAAAGCATCCATTTAAAGCCATTTTATGTCAAAATCCACTATCAATGGTCTAATAACATCATAAGGGCCTTTCATTTAATAAACCATAGCAATTAAACACATTTAACAAGTAAAATGCAACTCTTTCATTTTACACGATTTAGTCCTTTTCTCAAATTGGGCAATTAAATGATAAAATTAGCTCACGAAATTTTCACACATATAAAATAACATGCTATAAACACCAAAAATAATATTAAAATAATTTTTGACATCAGATTTGTGGTTCCAAAACCACTGTTTCGACTTAGCTAATACCGGGCTGTTACAATATTCACTTCCAAAACATAACCAAAATGACTCAAGCCTAAACATGCCATATACCATATATACACAATTCAAAAGTACCAAGTAGATGGTTGGATAGTGTGACGTAGACTCTGACGATCCCCGAATCCGAGCTAGCTTTGGATCCACTATAAAACACGGGAAAAAAAACAAAGTAAGCTACAAAGCTTAGTAAGTTCGTACTAAATATACTCAACAATTCATAAAATACAAATCATCAATTTGAACAAGTTAATGTATACTTCATGATAATATCAAACCTTCCATAAGCTTATTCATATACTTATATTCAAAGTCATAACCTTTTCTATTTGATCTTCATACTTACATGTACATACATGTACAAATTCATAACGAACTCATACCTTCTTGTAACACTGTAGAATACTCGATGTTTCGCACACTAAGTGCCATCGCATAGCCGAAGCTATTATAATTCTGCACACTAAGTGCCTTACTCGATGTTTCGCACACTAAGTGCCATCGCATAGCCGGGCTATTATAATTCCACACACTAAGTGCCTTACTCGATGTTTCGCACACTAAGTGCCAATCTCAATGTCTCGCACACTAAGTGCCAATCTCAATGTCTTGCACACTAAGTGCCAATCTCAATGTCTCGCACACTAAGTGCCACAATTAGCTGATTTATCGTCGAACATAAATGTAGTCCCGTATATACAATTTATGCAATATCAAAGAATTAAAAAGCATAATTATAACAATGCTTATTGCATACTAACTTACCTCGGATGCTAAAATGGTGAATCGAGTCGATTAGTTGATAACTTTCGTTTTTCTCAATCCTTATCTCGAATTCTGCTTTTTCTTGATCTAAATATATTCAAAAATAACTTATTCAATCATATATTCATTCAATTTAGTCCAAAACATACTTTAAGACACATTTACACTTTTGCCCCACATATTTCACATTTTTCACAATTTAGTCCATATTGCATAAAATCACAAATTCAAGCAATTTAGTCACCACCCATGCTAGCCAAATTTCTCTAGTACTCATATTAGCCCATATTTCTCATTTATTTCACATTTCAACCCCACATTTTCAACATTTCTCAATTTAGCCCCTAATTTGCATTTTCACAAAAAATCACCTTATAAAACTTGTGTAACTAACAAAAAACATTCAAAATCTATCATCAATCATCAAAAATCACACATATTAATCAATGGCAACATTCAAAATCTTTAACAATTTTTCAAATTAGTCCCTGGGCTAGCTAGAATAAGCTGCAACGATCTCAAAAATGTAGAAATCATTAAAAACGGGACAAAAATCGTACCTAATTGAGCATAAATAGCAAGGCTGAATGAAACCCTAAATGAAATATTTTCTTCTCTTCAAAATTTGGTAGCAAGATGAAGATGAACACATTTAATTTGTTTGTTTTATTAATATTTAACTTATTATTAACTAAATTACCTTATTAACCTTTGTTATAAAACATTTAAAACACCTAAAATGTGTCCATAAAAGTCCAGTCACAATGTCAATGGTATATTTACCACATAAGGACCTTTAATTTAATATTCCATAGGTATTGAATACCTTTAGCTAATGGAACTCCACTTTTACACTTTACGCGATTTAGTCCTTTTTATCAAATTGACCATTTAAACGATAAAATTTCTTAACGAAATTTTCACACAATTACTCAATCATGCTGTAAACATTAAAATAATAATAAAATAAATATTTTGACCTCAGATTTGTGGTCCCAAAACCACTGTTTCGATTTGACTAAAATCGGGCTGTTACAGTATCAATCACCTATTCTTTCATACCATCAATATACTCATTGAACCATTTGGAATAATATCAGATACTCGGGAATCTCGCACCCTAAGTACCAATACATGGTCGAAACCATCTCAATCTCATATCTCATATGTAAATGCTTATCTAGAGCTATCGTCGGGTCTACTCACACAAGCTGACGGTCAAGACGTAGCTACACGGTGCTGCTCACACAGGCTGACGAGTAACCGCAACACATGCCGAAAAACTCAGCCACCGGTAGAACGTACGAACCAGCACCCAAAACACAATAACCCCTAATGACATGTCATTTGTACCCTATCTATTCCTAAGGTTCAATCGGGATTTCACACGTCTCCAAATCTTTGTCGAATATTTACGTGAAGTCATATTTATCAATAATGCAATAATAAAGCATTTAAAAAACAATTACATTAATGTTTATTAACGTACGAACTTACCTCGAATTTATACGAAGAGAATCGAGCTATCAATCCACTATTTTGTTTTTCCCTCGATCTAATTCCGAACGTTGATTTTCTTGATCTATATATAATCAAATTTAACTTATTTAAATATCATTCTATTCAATTTAACCCAAAAATCATGTTTTGGCAAAATTACACTTTTGCCCCTTAAATTTTGAATTCTTTACAATTTAGTCCCTAGCTCACAAAAATACAAATTCATGCAATTTAATCCACACCCATGCTAGCCGAATTATATATATATCTATAACAGCTCATATTTTTCATTATTTCACACATTTCACCTTGAATTTTACACATTTTACAAATAAATCCCTAATTTACAATTTCAACCAAAATCACTTAACAAATGTTGTTTATCTAACAAAACCATTTATTTTCTATCAATAAACATCAAAACACATCCCCATTCATCAATGGTAAAACCCTAGACTTTTACTGATTTTGCAAATTAGTCCACTGGGCTAGCTAGATTAAGCTACAATGACTCCAAAAATATAGAAATCATTAAAAATAGGACGAAAACGCACTTACATGCACTAGGTTAAGCTTGCCGAATGCTCAACCCTAAAAAAATGGCTTCCCTCTTCTAATTTTTGGTTGAAGAATGAAGAAGAAAGATGATGTCTTTCTTTTTCTTAATTTAATTTAAGTTGATTTCTTAATTTATATTTTTAACCTTTATAATTAACATGCATAACACTTAATTAAATGCCCATATTTGTCCACTCAAACAACCAATGGTCTAATTACCACATAAATCCCTTAACTATTTAAATTCATAGCCATTTAGTACCTTTAACTTATAGAACTCTAATTTTGTACTTTATGCTATTTAGTCCTTTTTATCGAATTGAGCATGAAAACGATTAAATTTCTTAACGAAATTTTCATACGACACTATTAACATGTTGTAGATATTAAAATAATAATAAAATAAATATTTTGACTTTGGATTTGTGGTACCAAAACCACTGCTTTGGTTTCACCAAAAGCGGTCATTATAGAGCAAGGATCCGTAAGAAGAAGATCCCACAGAGATAGAACCAATGCGATCAACAAATCCTTAATAAGGCGGAACCAATGGAACCAAAGAACTAAACTCGACATGACAACCTCAATGTAACACCCCAAACCCGGCCCATACGGTATGACCGGATCTGGCATGTCACGTGAAGAAGATGTGTAAAGAGCTTGTGATTCTTACTAAAATAGGCGTTACTTGGTTGTGTTTAAGTAAACAAGTTTTGGATGTAAATATTTGATAAAATACAACTATTTTTGAAAGATTGATTGATGAGTCGAAAATCGAGGTAGTGAACTTTAAAACCACGACTTTTAAAAATGACGTTCAAAATTTGAAAGAGAATCCTAGTTAAATTATTTGTACATATTTATTATGGAAACCGTTTATTAATCAATTTTGGAAAACCGTTATTTATGATTTTAGAAAAATCCCCATTTAAAATAATGCAAGAAAAATAATAAGTATGGCTAAACATAAAACCAAATAAAAATATCCTAGAGGCCTTATTACAACTTTAAAACCCGAAATAATAAAAGCAACGACATAATACGGAAAAGAAGTTTACTAAAGTCCGAAAATAACAATCCAAAAGTATGGCCTCCACCGAGTCATCCATGGCCCCAAGTCCTCGTCACTGAGTATTACCTACAAGGGTTAAGAAAAAGGGGGAGTGAGTTACAAGAACTCGGTGTATAATCCCTTTACACATCCACTGGGCTCGAACCCATATAGCAATATCTTGGGCCTAAACCCATTTACATAACAATGTATAAATGAAATAAATATATATATATATGCAACCCAACCCATCCTAGTAATCCTTCCGCTACACACCACTCGTACCATCCCATCACACCTGTGGGGATCAAGTCAACCCACCCCGCCAAACACACCAATCGTAGGCAAGTTGCCTTTTATAATATATTTTGATTGTGGCCCACCACCGAATCATAGTGAAACATAATAACAAACATTTTTTAGCAATGCCACCGGGCTACGCTTCTCTTCAACATTTTTCCCAACCCATGCAAAATTATGTAAATGCAACATACATAATAAAGCATAATATCATTATATAAACAACAATCATTGATTCAGAGATTTATTACGGTAAATCGGCCAATTATAGAACTTTGTAAATCGGTTCACTAAAGCATTCTAGCAATTCGGCCCATAGGGGCATTTTAGTAAATTGGCCCGTAGGGGCATTTTTGTAATTCGGCCCATAAGGGAATTTTCGTATCGGTAATTTTACCCACTAAGGGTAATTCGGTAATCTTGCAACCCAGGGGTATTTCGGTAATTTACCCTCCAAGGGTATTTTGGTAATTTCGCAACCCAGACTTAACTACTAATGTGGGGCATAAAAAAATTGAAACTGTCCATTTGCGTCTTTATGACTAAACTGACTATAACTCGAGTTAGGAAACTCGAAATTTAGTTCCATAAATTTTCCTTGAAACTAGACTCACATATTTTCTTACTAAAATTTTTCTAGAATTTTTGGCTTAGCCATTTAGTACAGTTTATTCATTAAAGTTTCCCTTGTTTTACTGACCAACGGTTCTGACCTCTCTTAACTTAAATTCAAATATCTCACTATACAGTTTTCATATGTTGCTCCCACTTGTTTCTATTGAAAATAGACTCACTAAGGAATCTATACATATAATTTTAACTCATAATTCACTTTGTACAATTTTAAATAATTTTTCGAAGACAGAATAGGGAACCACGAAGTCATTTAGAACCAGTCTCACTAAAATTAAAATATCACAGAATATAAAATCCCTCTTCCTACTCTGTTTCTTTTATTTAAAAAATAGACACAGTAAGCTTTAATTCTATATCTTATTCGCTTTCTAAGTCCCCTTCTCCTATTTTTCGTGATTTTTCAAAATCACGTCACTGCTGAAATCCAAAACTGTTTCATTGCAAACTATGGTTACCACTACGAACATACGCACGCCCGAGTGGTCACGGATGCCGGTTTCCAGTTTTCTTCGGTATTTCGACCGAATCACAGAATATTTCATGCAAACATTCAGAGAGGTATGAGATTACACACCATTTCAAACATGTATTCGGAAGGGTACGGGATTACACACCTGATTTGGATTTCTAAAGAACCACTCTTCGTTGACCCTAGAACAATACCAACCAAAAGTTAGCCTCGGATTTTCAAAAGATTTCATACCCAACGTATTACTTACACTTGAATCACTTACCACTACGTGATCTCCCTCTACGGAGTCCCGATATTCAACCCCGCCTTCTGACTACCACCGCACGCTCTTTTACTGCCACTGATGTTAACGATCCTCACCCTTTGATTATCAAAAGAATCGGCAAAAGAGTGTTTCGACAACTTAACTCGAGAGAAAAGTCGAATGGAAGAGAAGATTCGGCACAATAGCAAAACGTAAGAACCACTATTCGGTTTTGGGACACACTACAATGGAAACCGAAAGATGAGAAGAATGGAATCAACCATTTGAAGATTAGAAGGGAAAAAGAAGTAGGGGTTTTGGCCAAGAAGAGATTTGCAACACACGGTTCAAGTTGTACTAGCTAGAATTGGATGAAAAGAGAGAAAAGATGAGTAGAAGGAACACTGTAGAAGAAGAGGGGATTTCGGCAAGGAGGAAATGTAACCAAAAGAAACAAAATATTAGGTAAAGAAAAAGTGACCCAAAAATGTGAAAATACAAGGGAGAGCTAGAGAAATTCGGCTCCCCCCCCCCCCCCAAAACCATGTGTCATCTCTTCCAAAAGATAAGTGTTGACCCCAAAATATTCTTTCGAAAACATCCACCTCATAATAGGCCAACATGTTCCCTTCTCTTACCTTTTTCCTTCATTTCTTTCCTTGTTTTTCCCTTGCTTTCCTCCTTACCATATCCTTAGTCTTCTTTCCCAAATTAAAAAGTCTTCCTTACCATAATAAAGCCATGTCCGACACATGGAATGTAGCACAAAAAAAAAATTAATACAAAATTTGCAAAATGTGGGTTTCAAACCTCAGACCATTAGTACACTCCACACGCCACTTTCCACCTTTACCAATAGGCTCCTTGTGCTAGCAAAATGCACACTTATTTCCTTAAGTCTTGATGCCACTTACCTTCTCTCCTTTAAGTGCTTAAACACAAAATTTACCTATAGCCTAACTTGAACCCGGAACTTCCTAGAAACCTCGTAACTTTCCAAAATCACCTTCCTATTAAGTCCAACTTGAAATAATGTCGTTCTCTTGTTCTCAAAAATTTTAAACAATCCTACTCCCCAAGGCCCAATGGGTCCAATTCTACTAGGCCCAAATTCGGGTCGTTACAATTCTACCCTCCTTAAAGAAATTTCGTCCTCGAAATTTCCAATCAACTACTAAACGCACCGCTCAAATCACACCCCTATGCTTTACATGCGCTCTTATCTTAATAACACTAATGTACTTTTAACATAATCTTGAATCCTCTTTCACACAACCAAACATCTAACCACGAATAAAACAGATTTATCTACCAATTATACCTAAAATTTTCTACATTCAATCATCACGCCCAACCAAAACATACCTGGCTTGATGGTGATGAAACAATCCCGAGCCTTATGCTCCTTAGACCCGCATCTCAAGCATGCTCCTGACCTCCTCCAGCATTCTCCCGGATGACGCCTTCTGCAATATTCGCAAGCCGAAAAATTTGGGCGTGCCTTAACACGCTTTTTGGAGCAGATCTGCGACCTAAAAGAATGCGATCTCTTTTCTTCTTACAGTCCATACACCCAACTCGAAGTGCTTCACTGATTCCTTTAACCTCCTCCAATACCTCCTTAACTATCTGAGTCAGCTCAACAACCCAA
Organism: Gossypium sturtianum; assembly: GCA_025698515.1. Classification (NCBI taxonomy): domain Eukaryota; kingdom Viridiplantae; phylum Streptophyta; class Magnoliopsida; order Malvales; family Malvaceae; genus Gossypium; species Gossypium sturtianum. The sequence goes on along the minus strand of CM046951.1, from coordinate 49,753,215 downwards.
GCTCGATCATGAGATCTCGTCTCATCCACTGGTGATGCCGGCGCCTCCCTTTCGGGCACATGCCTCGGTGCCGAAAATCCAGTCCTAGCACCTCAGCCTCTATCACGGTCGCATCCACTACGTCCACGTCCTCTAGTGCTCATATTTGCTAAGTCGATTTAATCTGACTAAGAGTCTTATGAATCATTATGCTATTCAATGTTTATTAAACAATATTTTATGGAGTATAAGAAGTAAAGTTATTTTCGCAAAATGCATCCTAAAGTCTCGCTCTCTATAATTTCACTCCTAAAGCTAAAAGTTCCAGTACGCCTACATATCATACCACAATAATCATAAATTGAAAACATAAACTTACTTGACTTGGTGTCGGATACCCGTGGTGCCATACTTCCTTTAGAACATGCATTTTTAAATAAAAATTTTATACAGCTTTGGAAAACGCTTTTGAACCCAAACCACAGTCGAGTTTTGCAACCGGGCTCTGATACCATAAAATGTAACACCCTAAACTCGGCCCATGCGGTATGACCGGATCTGGCATGTCACGTGAAGAAGATGTGTAAAGAGCTTGTGATTCTTACTAAAATAGGCGTTACTTGGTTGTGTTTAAGTAAACAAGTTTTGGATGTAAATATTTGATAAAATACAGCTATTTTTGAAAGATTGATTGATGAGTCGAAAATCGAGGTAGTGAACTTTAAAACCATGACTTTTAAAAATGACGTTCAAAATTTGAAAGAGAATCCGAGTTAAATTATTTGTACATATTTATTATGAAAACCGTTTATTAATCAATTTTGGAAAAGCATATTTATGATTTTAGAAAAATCCCCATTTAAAATAATGCAAGAAAAATAATAAGTATGGCTAAACATAAAACCAAATAAAAATATCCTGCAGGCCTTATTACAACTTTAAAACCCGAAATAATAAAAGCAACGAAATAATACGGAAAAGAAGTTTACTAAAGTCCGAAAATAAAAATCCAAAAGTATGGCCTCCACCGAGTCGTCCATGGCCACAAGTCCTCGTCACTGAGCATTACCTACAAGGGTTAAGAAAAAGGGGGAGTGAGTTACAAGAACTCAGTGTATAATCCCCTTACCGTCACCCACTGGGTCTGAACCCATATAGCAATATCTTGGGCCTAAACCCATTTACATAACAATGTATAAATGAAATAAATATATATATATGCAACCCAACCCATCCTAGTAATCCTTCCGCTACACACCACCCGTACCATCCCATCACACCTGTGGGGATCAAGTCAATCCACCCCACCAAACACACCAATCGCAGGCAAGTTGCCTTTTATAATATATTTTGATTGTGGCCCAGCCACCGGAATCATAGTGAAACATAATAACAAACATTTTTGTGGCAATGCCACCGGGCTACACTTCTCTTCAACATTTTTCCCATCCCATGCAAAATTATGTAAATGCAACATACATAATAAAGCATAATATCCATATATAAACAACAATCATTGATTCAGAGATTTATTACGGTAAATTGGCTAATTATAGAACTTTGTAAATCGGTTCACTAAAGCATTCTAGCAATTCGGCCCATAGGGGCATTTTAGTAAATCGGCCCGTAGGGACATTTTCGTAATTCGGCCCATAAGGGCATTTTCGTAATTCGGTAATTTTACCCACTAAGGGTAATTCGGTAATCTCGCAACCCAGGGGTATTTCGGTAATTTACCCTCCAAGGGTATTTTGGTAATTTCGCAACCCAGACTTAACTACTAATGTGGGGCATAAAAAAATTGAAACTGTCCATTTGCGTCATATTGACTAAACTGACTATAACTCGAGTTAGGAAACTCAAAATTTAGTTCCGTAAATTTTCCTTGAAACTAGACTCATATATCTTCGTACTAAAATTTTTCTAGAATTTTTGGCTTTGCCATTTAGTACAGTTTATTCATTAAAGTTTCCCTTTGTTTTACTGACCAATGGTTCTGACCTCTCTTACCTTAAATTCAAATATCTCACTGTACAGTTTTCATATGTTGCTCCCACTTCTTTCTATTGAAAATAGGCTCACTAAGGAATCTATACATATAAATTATAACTCATAATTCACTTTGTACAATTTTAAATAATTTTTCCAAGACAGAATAGGGAACCACGAAGTCATTCAGAACCAGTCTCACTAAAATTAAAATATCACATAATATAAAATCTCTCTTCCTACTCTGTTTCTTTCATTTAAAAAATAGACACAGTAAGCATTAATTCTATATCTTATTGGCTTTCTAATTCCCTTTCTCCTATTTTTCGTGATTTTTCAAAATCTCGTCACTACTAAAATCCAAAACTGTTTCATTGCAAACTATGGTTACCACTACGAACATACGCACGCCCGAGTGGTCACGGATGCCGGTTTCTGGTTTTCTTCGGTATTTCGACCGAATCACAGAACATTTCATGCAAACATTCAGAGAGGTATGAGATTACACACCATTTCAAACATGTATTCGGAAGGGTACGGGATTACACACCTGATTTGGATTTCCTAATGAACCACTCTTCGTTGACCCTAGAACAATACCAACCAAAAGTTAGCCTCGGATTTCCAAAAGATTTCATACCCAACGTATTACTTACACTTGAATCACTTACCACTACGTGATCTCCCTCTACGGAGTCCCGATATTCAACCCCACCTTCTGACTACCACCGCACGCTCCTTTACTGCCACTGATGTTAACGATCCTCACCCTTTGATTATCAAAAGAATCGGAAAAAGAGTGTTTTGGCTTAACTTAACTCAGAGAAAAGTCAAATGGAAGAGAAGATTCGGCACAACAGCAAAACGTAAGAACCACTATTCGGTTTTGGGACACACTACAATTGAAACCGAAAGATGAGAAGAATGGAATCAACCATTTAAAGATTAGGAGGGAAAAAGAAGTAGGGGTTTCGGCCAAGAAGAGATTTGCAACACACGGCTCAAGTTGTACTAGCTAGAATTGGATGAAAAGAGAGAAAAGATGAGTAGAAGGAACACTATAGTAGAAGAGGGGATTTCGGCAAGGAGGAAATGTAACCAAAAGAAACAAAATATTAGGTAAAGAAAAAGTGACCCAAAATGTGAAAATACAAGGGAGAGCTAGAGAAATTGGCTCCCCCCCAAAAAAAAAAAAAAACATGTATCATCTCTTCCAAAAGATGAGTGTTGACCCCAAAATATTCTTTCCAAAACATCCACCTCATAATAGGCCAACATGTTCCCTTCTCTTACCTTTTTCCTTCATTTCTTTCCTTGTTTTTCCCTTGCTTTCCTCTTTACCATATCCTTAGTCTTCTTTCCCAAATTAAAAAGTCTTCCTTACCATAATAAAGCCATGGCCGACACATGGAATGTAGCACAAAAAAAATTAATACAAAATTTGCAATAGGTGGGTTTCGAACCTCAGACCATTAGTACACTCCACACGCCACTTTCCACCTTTACCAATAGACTCCTTGTGCTAGCAAAATGCACACTTATTTCCTTAAGTCTTGATGCCACTTACCTTCTCTCCTTTAAGTGCTTAAACACAAAATTTACCTATAGCCTAACTTGAACCCGGAACTTCCTAGAAACCTCGTAACTTTCCAAAATCACCTTCCTATTAAGTCCAACTTGAAATAATGCCGTTCTCTTGTTCTCAAAAATTTTAAACACTCCTACTCCCCAAGGCCCAATGGGTCCAATTCTACTAGGCCCAAATTCGGGTCGTTACACTCAATGTTCAGAACTCAATCGCCTCTCCCAGATCTTCGAGATGAGCTGTCAAAGTTGATGGACATAATGCAACATATGCAGTGGCAGCAACAAGCTTACTGGAGATATTCAAAAATATGGGATGACTCAATGAGAAGCGTTCTTATGAAAATATTCAATGACCTATTTATTGTTGTGCTTGAGTTTCTAGATTTCATATTTGAACCATAGAGTCCAATGTCGAAGAGGGAGCGAAGCGATTCATGCAAAAGCAAAGATGATGGAGCAAAAGATGAGTCGAATTCGGAAGGATCTGCGAATAAATAAAACGGGGTGATCTTGAATTTATTTTATTTTTGTTCTTAGGTTATTTAATATTTTAGGATTAGGTTTTATTAGGAATTTCTATTTTTCGCATAATAAAACAAGAGGTGGAAATCATAAATAAAAATGAACAAGTTGCAAAGTACAAAGTGTGGCGAAGATATATATATGTCTAGGATTGGATCTAGAGAGAGCTTGGTACTTAAGTAGTAAAATTGACTCACCTCCTCTTTTCTAGAATCCTACCTGGTGTATAGTATCTATTCACTTTTAACAAGTAGGACATTGTTCATCTTAAGTAGGGGACCAAAAAATTGAAATTATTTGCTCTCGTAATAAACCTTTCTTTTAATTATGATTAAGATATATTTTGTTTAAAAATTTGAAATTTTGTTAAGTATGCTAAACTTCAGTATAAATAAAGTTTGATTATTTCAATAATTGTTATGTTAGCTGAATTATGACATAAATGTATTTTTAAAGCATGCAAATCATACCATAAAATTTTTCATTCCTTAGGAAAGTTAGGCATGCATGAAAGTTTAAGTCTCTAGAATTGACTTAGTAGTTTCTTGAGGCAAAATCCTAGGAAGCATGGAATGTTGAAAATGATTTAGACAACTTTTTTTTTGGACCGTTTGAGCCTTTCAAGCCAACCTTGATGAAATTTCATCCCTTGAAACCCAACTTTGAGACTATATGGCTATTTGAACCCTTGCAATATTTAGTCATCACTTCTCTCTTAATAATCTTTAAATTGTCCCAAACACTAGACTCAGTACTATTCAGAATATTCTTTGAAAATAAGTTTGGGAGAGTTGAAAAGAAGTATCAAATGCTCAAAAAAAAACTTGTAGTACATACAGCAAAATGCTCGTGAAAAAGAAAGAAAGAAAAAAGAGCATATGTACTCGAAAGAAATATATGTACAAAAGAGCATGTAAAAGCAAAACAAGTTGGTGTACTGAAGGTAGTTATTCAAAAGGTCTGATTCAAGCTGAGTCTAGGGGTTTTTTTTAGCCTAAATTTATCTATCTTTTACCTACCCCTAGCCTGGTGATGGAGCTCGAAACTAACTAATATTTTGACAAAGGCAAGCGCACCTATCGAACAGTAGTATAGCTGTGGTGAGTCTGGAATATCGTATCCTCAAGGACCAAGAGTACTAATATTAACTATCTTTTTATTATCTAGCTTAATAATTAAGGGGATTTATTTTTAATCTAAAATTACTAACTAATTTAACTAACTATGAACGCGACAGAGAGTGAATTGGGAAAATACTTTTGGACAACTTATATGAGATAGGCAATACCTAAGGAAGAATCCACCTAGGCTTCACTTATTACTTTTGATTCATGCAATTTATTCACTTGGCTTAATCCGTAGAAATCCCTAAATTATATTAATACCTCTCTCGAGGCTACTAACAACTGACTCTAGGTTGATTAATTGAAATCCATTTCTAATTCAAACCCCTATTGTCGCATTAACTCGATCTATGGACTCCCTTATTAGGTTTGACCCTAATCCGGCACATTTTTGTCGCCCTATCTCTAGGGTTGCAATCAACTCCGCTTAATTGTGTTGATCTACTCTTAGACTGGGACTTTTGCTCCACTGAATAAGCACATTCGACTTGAAATAATAACCTGAATTATCAAAATAAGAATAAGAACTCACAATTAAGAATAAGCACAAGTATTTATCTCATAAATCAAATAATAATAAGATTCATCTAGGTTCCATCCCCTTAGATATTAAAGGGATTTAGTTCATACTAAAAGAGGGAAACATCATAAAAGAGGAAAAACAACAAAACATAAGAAAACCCAAAAACTTCTAAAGAACTTGATGAGAGATCTCCAGTCTTGATGGAGATCCTTCTCCTAAGCTGTTCCCGACGGCTGTCTTAGAGTATTTTCTCCTTCTACTCGGCGTCTATTCGACAACCTGTTTAGCCCCCCTTTTAGGTTGCCCCCTAGGGTGTTTATATAGGCTTTGAGATGTCTTACTTGGCCCACAAGTATCCTATTCCGAATAGAATTCATCCTGATTTCGGCAGGGACACGCCCGTGGTGGACTCCTTCGGCCGTGGTCGATCCTGCTAGCCACACACGGCCGTGTGATCTGCTCGTGGTCGATAGTCCAGGCCGTGGTTGCTCCTTGCTCGAAACACACGGCCGTGTCCAATGGTCCAGGCCGTGTTGACTTCATAAGTAGGCCCCGTTTTGCCCCTTTTTGGCCCGTTTCTCGTCCTTTTCGACTTCCTAAGCTCTCCAGAGTATAAAACATGAAATTAAGAGATTAGGAGCATCGAATTCATCAAATTCAATGGAAAATCATCCAAAATTAAGCCAAGCATGGGGTTAAAATATGTGTAGATTATGGTTTATCAAATACCCCTACACTTAAGCGTTTGCTTGTCCTCAAGCAAAATCCTCAACTCACAATTAAAATTAACTTCCTCAATTCATAATTTTTATCAATAATGTCTCATCATAATTCATAGATAATTCATACATTGATAACTTAACTTAAAGTGTCTTAAAGATTCAAACAATCTAAGTCACAAATTTTTGTAGCATGAAAACATAGGTGTTTCTCCTTACCTAAATAATTACTTTTGATTCAAAACTCACAAGAATTAACATCATCACTAAAGATTCACTCAAATCACTCAAAGTGTTTAAGGTTCAAATTAAGCACTCAAAAGTCAAACATGAAAAGTTAATCCCATAGGCTTACATGAAAATCAAATCTCCGCCACTATAAAATGAGATGATACACAAATCAAAAGGTCTTTAAAAAGGGTTGTAATGGGGCTTGGGTTAAAGGTGTGGATAAAGGCTGAATTAGAGGGTTAAAAATCGAGATTGAATTGACAATTTATCTAACTAGAAAAATAAACTAATACTGAATAGTTACATCAATTGAAACTTATCAATAATATCGAGCTTCTTTTCAAAATATGAGATTCTCCGCTTAAGCTCAGATAACATGGAACTAATAGTAATATATATTTCCAATTTTTTTTTAGAATAAGTTACCTCGACCGTTCCGTATGGAAAGACCTTAAGTACCGTAAAAGGAGTCGCACTATTTGTATTAAGCTCTAAAGTGGCTATTCAAGGGTCGGTTGTATCTAACAAGCACTGATCCCGATCCAAATTGGTATGTCTCATCTTTAAGTTTGACATGGTTTTGCTTTGGTTCTTCGTGTTTTTTTGGTTTTTCCTTGACGTGTGTCCGCCATTCATCTAGTTCATCCAAAATTAAGCCAAGCATGGGGTTAAAATATGTGTAGATTATGGTTTATCACCTTGCCACGTTACAACCTTTTTAAAGACCTATTGATTCAAGTTTCTATGCTACCTACATTAGTGGAGAGAAATTGCTATGTTTAACATATGAAGTCATAAGTTAAACTTAATGATTGCAACTTAATCTTGAATAAGGGAATAAAATCAAATTTGTAGGAAGTTAGCATGTCATTATTGAGAAAGCATTTAGTCTACTTTTGCTATCATAAGAATAATTGAGATTAATTTAAATTATATGTATACATAAGTTTCATAAATATCAAATTTCTTGTTCTTGAGCATAAGTATACTAAAATTATAATTTTGGGAAGAATATTTTTCTGAAGGCATTTTTCAAAGGTGTTTCCAAGAAATTTTTTTCAAATTTTTGCATTACTCGAGACGAGCAATGAATTAAGTTTGGGGGTGTGGAAACACGAAAATATACACTTTTTCATGCCCTTTTTAACTAAAATTCATGCAGTTTTGGTAAAATTCTTGTAGAAAAATATATAATTATTATAAAATAATTAAATTGTACTTAAATTATTAACATGTTGAATTTTAATTAATTTCATAATAAATTTTGATTATTTTTGATTATTTTCGACAGATTTGCACAAAGGGCGAAAAATGGCTCTAAAAACACTACTAGAAGCACATAACCGAGAAGCAATTTTGAAGCATCAAGGCGAAAATAATTTTTAGCCTACGACGGTCCAAATTATGTTTATTAATTCATAATATAATTAATTTTAATTTTAATCCAACTTAATTTGGGTTAAATAAATTATTGTTAATTAATTATGAAAAGGGGCCCATTTGAGTCGAACAGAGAAAACCGATCCAATCGAAAGCACTGGGCAGCCCAAAACCGTCCCACATGCTGACCCAATCAGCTTATTTGGCTGATTATTTGGCTTGCAAAATGGCCCTTTAAGACTCCTTCAATTTGCATTCAAACCCCTCCACTATTCATGCCTTTCAAGATTTGCCCCTACCTAAAAATAGCATGTTTGAAATCTTCAAAGATGCCACATGTGTGGTCAACCATGTGTAACGCCCAAAATTTTTAATTTCGGCTTTTGTGAATTTTGACACACAACGGTGTATCCGCTTGATGGTTAAGTGTTCTGGTGTGTGTGGAGGTCCCAAGTTCAAGCCAAGCCTTTGGCTAAATTTTGGTATTTTTCTAAAGAAAGCCTTATTTTTGGTCAAGAGGCTTTTTAAGTAAAAGTTGGTAGATAATTAATGAAATGGGCTCTCTTGGTTTGGTGATTAAGTGGAGTGTTGGTGTGAAGGAGGTCCTGTGTTCGAATCTTAGCTTGGGCATTATTTTTGCTCGTCCGTCTAGAAGAGTTTGAGATGGACTAAAAATCTGAGTAGTGGATTTAGTGAGGAGTTTGGTAGAGAAAATTAAGGGAAAAGATTTTGGGGTTATCAGTTGCTCATCATCTTTTCTTTTCCCAAAATAAAATTTTCAATTTTCTCTTCTCCTTTTCTCCCTCTTTGCCGCTGCTCCTTTTCCATTGTCTTCTTGCTGGCGAATTTTCTTCTAATTTTTCCCTCGTCCTTTCCTTTTCCGATTCTTTTCTTTCAATTTGGTTATGCTTCGTGGACTGCACGCATTCGGTAAGTTTAGTTTTAGGCTAAAATTTAATTATGTTTTGTTCAAATATTAAGAAGGGTTCGTTTGGTGTTTAGGGGTTTTTCAAAGGGCTGAATATCAATCAACGGTGTTCTAAGGGCATGGAATTCCTGATTATTTTATTGAAGGTAATGGTTTTTCGTTCGAGAGATGAATACCCCATTTCGGGTTTAATTCAATTTGAATGTTTAAGTGATTAATGGAGTGAAAAAGTGATCAATTGAAGGTTGGGGATTGCTTGGAGTTGCTTTTACGTTGAAAATGATACAGGTGTGTACTCTAAACGCAGAAAACGGATTCAATGAAAAAGTCAAATTGCTTGTCATTGTCGAGAGATAAGAGAAAATAGTTTTGGACAGCAGCAATATCCTAACTTTGAAAAATCATAAAAAAAAATGGAAATTGAGTTAGAGGTTGAATAAAATATGAAATTAAATTTTATTTAGTCTAGTTTTTCATGGAAGAAACAATGTGAGCAATGGAATTGTAAATTATGAGATATGATAATTTTTGTGAGACAAGGTCAGAATGATTTCAGGTTCCCCTGTTCTGACTTTGGAAAATCATAAAAAAATGTGAAAAAATAATTATGGGTTTAAATTTATATTCTTAAAATTATTAATGAGTCTATTTTCAAGAGAAACAAACGGGAACATCATCCGAATCCCATACTAGGAGAAAATATTTTTTTAGTGAAGAAGGGACGAAATTGTCAGACAGCAGAACAGGGATGACTTTTAAGAATTAACTGTACTTATTGGCTAAACCATAATTTATGAAAATTTTATGGTAAGAAAATATGTGAGTCTAGTTTCGGAAAAATTAAGCGGATCCTAATTTGGAATTCTTTAGCTCAATTTATAAATAATTTAGTGACAATGACTCAAGTAGAAAGCTTTGAATGAACATATAAGTAAATAGTGAAAACATATATGAATATTTAGCTAGCATGGGTTACATTAAAAATGAATCACACGGCCAAGGCCAATTTGGGCCGTCTGGGCCACACAAAAAGGCCATATGGGCGTGTGAGCCCATTTTTCTCAAATGTTCTATAAGGTTACACGGGTCGCCCAAGTCGATCAGGACCTCTTCGTAGGTCCGGTAAGCTTTACTTAGACCCTATATAAGTGATCTGTCTATCCGATTTACATACTAAGCATGTATATTGATCTGAATATATGAGTTTAAATTGCATAGTGTCATTCTTGTATGTTGCATTGCATCGGGGGGGTTGATTATGATTGGAGGAAGTATCTGAAAGGCTCTTAAGCCTGTTATCTGGCAGCTCAACTGCAAATTTCTGATTGTGTGCCGCATTCGGTACAACATGGTATGTAGGGCTGGGTGGGTTGATTTTATCCCCACATGGTGTTTAGGGTTGGACGGAGTTGGTGCTTAGAGGCTGGTGGGTAGGACTTTGTTCTCTGCATATCCTATCTAAAATGGGCTAAGGCCCTATAATATGTCTGATTCTGAATCTGAGTGGGCTATGGTCCACACCGCTTCAGAATGGGCTCGCACTGAACCGTGAGATTATGTCTGCTATCTGATATCTCTGTGTGTATGTTTTCTGTGGGGATTTCACACTGAGTTTGCAAAAACTCACCCTTTTCTGTTTAATCTGTTCAGGTAATCCCCAGCAGTAGGTGGATCGGTGCAGCGGAGGACTTGGCGGTGACCACGATTCTAGATACTTATTTATGGTTTATTTTTAATTCTACTTTGGTCATATTTGGGTAAATTTTATGTAATAAGGCCTTTCAGATTTTAGTTTAAAACTTGGGATGATTATTTCATAAACTGCTAGCAGTAGGACAGGACGCGAGTTTTCAAAATAAACAAAGGTTTTATCAAAATACGTACGACCTCGCAAATCGTTTTAAAAGCTTCTAAAACGTATAAAGTTTTGAAAATGGATGATGAATATATAAACGACACGTTTTGATGATAGCCTAAGATACCTAAAAATGGTTTTAACGCAGTTACGTTTTCTAAAGCACTATCATGTGACATCGCCAAATTCGGCCATAACGCCCAAGCCGGGTTGGGGTGTTACACACCATGGGGGAGTCTTTGGCTTCTGATTTTGGCTATTTTTATCAGCCTTTCCAACCTATAAATACCCCCATTGGCTGCTCACTTCAAACACATCTCAAACACATTCATTTCTTCACTTCTCTCTCTTTTCTCTCCATTCCCTTCCATTGTTCTTCATTTTCTTCCCTATTCCTTTGTCGATTTCACCTTTTGAAAAGAGTCATTCAACCACCATTTGGAGCAGCATTCAAGTGTTCGTGGAAGCCTCGGTTCAACAAGAACAAGTGGAGAAGGAGGAGCGGAGCAAACTAGTCAAGCCTCTGAGGAACACCGAATTTGATTCTAGTTCCCTATCCTTTTAACTTTGTTGTTGTTATGATGAACATGTCTATGAATATTTGTGATTTTGATATGTTTAATTTAATTAATATGGCTTAAATTTAATTCGTGTTAGGTTGAATGCATTTCGTCTACTTGAGTTATTAAAATTGTGTTTCGTTGTTATAGGCCTCAGAAGATGTTTGATTAAGTAAAACCATGACTAAGTTATTATTGCATTACAATTGTAAGGTAACTAATGAATTAATTATTAAAACAGATTGAAATTGTAATTAATTGACACGATACTTAATCAGTGCAGGTTTAATCATCTAAGGTAGCTGAGGGTTAATTTAGCAACGGTATCTAACGATACATTAGCATTGCATAACTTGAATGCAAGATTATTGTGATTAAACTATTTCAAGGTAGAAATACATTATTACCTCACGTAATCTTTTATGTGCTTATGAGATTGAATTAATTGTTTGAATTGGCATAGAGATATGTACAAGAGATTATTTTAATTTCATAAGTATGTATGTGCATTATCACATTTGCTTATTAAAATTTGTTTAATTTGTTGAATTGACATAGAGTTATAGTCAAAATATAAATGGATTTTGGTGGGTGAGTATGTTCATAAGTTACCAAATTACCGAAAGTTGCCGTGAATTTATTCGTAACAACATAAACATGAGTTTAATAATTCTAAGTTAAGAAATGTAATTAATCTAGCACAATTATGTCATCTTGATTAAAATCATCTTTTGAAATCGTGCATTGGAACTTTTATTTTATTTTTATTTATTTTACTTAGTTAAAATCCTAGTTTTTAGTCACCTCCTCAAATCAAAATATTTTTCATAACCAAAGTGTTTTTAAAATTGCATTCATAAATAATTCTTTTCATAGTCCCCGTAAGCACGATAACTCGACATTTACTTGTCACTTTATTACTTGTTGCGATTGTGTACACTTGCATATTCCGTCGCTCCAGCGTATAGTTGGGAAGTTGAGTCGTAGTGATGTATTCAAAATCCCGCGAACAAATTGGCGTGTTCAATTGGAAAAAGCTAGTTGGATTCCCTCAAGGAGATAGTGATTGGATTTAAACGACCCACGCGATTGAGGCCGTTGATTAAAGTTGGGCTTTTCGAATAGCAAGGCTATCAAAGTCTCAAATTACGGGCATGTGTCACGTGATTAGAAATTAGACAAGGGTTGATTTGCGTCATCATCTGGAATCAACTACAAGAGGAAAAGTCAGTAGGTTTGAGGCGCCCTCTATCGCTATAACCATATTATCGGTTGGAAGGGAAAAACCTTTTTTCAAGGATCGGTTCGAGTTCGGAGTGTACCGAGGCTAAGGCTAAGTTTTAATATATTTTATTTACCAATTTATTTTATTCGCTTAATTTAATTTTGCAATCAAATTTGTTTTCATTTTATTATATTACACATTTATTTATTTTATTTCCTATAAACTAAATTCCCATTTTTCATTAATTTTAAAGTTTTACACGTAAACTATAAAATTAAAAACCCAAATCCTCAATGGGATCGACCCTACTTCTTTATACTACTATTCAATTAAGTTATAACGTCAGAACCGGGGATTCTAGAATTTGAACCAAAAATAGAGAAGTTGGCTTGAACATTGCGAGGTGAAGCTATTAGACCCTGTAAACAACCACATCCCGACTTCAAGTAGGATCTTATATGAATATCTTTTCTTATTCGACGAACTGCATGATGAAATGGCAAATCACAAGATACGCCAACTCGCATAAAGACCAAAATGAACAACAGCCACTATGCATAACTTATCCAACAAGTGAAACACCATTCGAGTTGAAATCGAGCTTAGTTTATTTATTACCGACTTTCCATAGTTTGTAAAACAAGAATCCCCACACTCATCTTAAGGAATTCCACATGGTTTGTTTAAGCATGAAACCACAGGGAGTAACCAAGGATCAAATCAAACTCCGAGCTTTTCCTTTTTCATTAACCGACTCTGCTAGAGAATGGCTATTTTATTTACCTCCAGGATCTGTTAATACATGGTCTGATATGTCTCATTTGTTTCTTGACAGATTTTTCTCAGCTGCTCGAGCAGCTGAATTAAGGAGAAGTATTGTTGGAATACAACAAAAGGAGACAGAACCACTTTATGACTATTGGGAGCGATACAAGAAGTTGTGTGCAAGTTGCCCACAAACATGGCCTCACTAAACAATCGCTTCTGCAGTATTTCTATGAGGGGTTACTTCCAATGGAAATGAAAATGATAGATGCTGCCAGTGGAGGGGAACTTGTAAATATGATGCCCCAAAGAGCGAGGGAATTAATTTCGACCATGGCCATAAATTCTCAACAGTATCGACCATTTATAGAAGCTACGAGAAGGGTTCATGAGCTAAGTAATCCTTCCTTAGTAAATAAGATTGATGAGCTTACTAATGTAGTTAAAAACTTGGTTGCAGGAAAAATGAACCCAGCTCGGTTATGTGGAATTTGTGCCATGCTTGTTCATCCAACCGACTCGTGTCCAATTTTACATGAAGACACAACAATTCAGTAGATGCCGTTGAGAACTTCCCATGGCCACCTCAAAAACATTATGATCCATATTTGAACACGCATAATGCAGGGTGGAGGGACCACCCATATCTAAGCTATGGGTCGAACCTTCGATGTAATCAATCAGATCAACCAAGGCCCCCTCTACCTCAATAGTATCAACCTCCAAAGTCATCTCTTGAAACCATAGTAGAGAGGTTAGTCATGTTAGCACCGAAAAGTTCCAACAAAAGGTCAAGCGCATTTCCAAGAAATAAATCAACAAATAAGTAAGCTAGCACTTACGATTAATCGTTTAGAGAACTAGGGAAAATTGTCATCTCAAATGAGCCAAACCCATTTCAAAATGTGAGTGCTATGACCGTAAAAGATGGAATAGTGCCGTAACCAATACTTGACACATGTCGTGATCACAACACTAAATGGGAAGAATAGGAACTAGAACCAACAGCTCCCCATGGAGTCGGCACCATTAAAGTCATTCGTTGTACCACCCCATTTCTCTGGAAGGCTCGTCCAATGTAAAAAAAAAGCAAGAAGAAAGAGAAATCCTTGAGACGTTTTGAAAGGTAGAAATTAGCATTCCCTTCCTTGATGCAATCAAACAAGTCTCATGCTATGCAAAATTCTTGAAAGAATTATGTACTGGAAAGAAGAAACTCTAAGGGAATGAGTGGGTAAATGTGGGAGAAAATGTCTCTACATTATTACAAAAGAAAATCTCGCGCCTAAGTTTAAGGATCAAGGTATGTTTTCTATATCTTACAAAAGAGGTAATATTGGCATAAAGAAATCCATGTGTGACTTAGGAGCATCTATTAATTTAATGCTTTTATCTATTTTCAAGTTGCTAAACACGGTCCTTTGAAAGAAACAAGGGTGATTATTCAATTAGCGAGATAGGTCATGTGTGTATCTAGAAGAGATGTTGGAAGATGTCCTTGTCAAGGTACATGAACTAGTTTTTCCCTGCAGACTTTTACATCATTGACATGGAGGATGATCACTCAAAAAATTCTTCCAATATTCTACTCAGAGACTATTCCTAAGCACCGCACGTACAAAAATTGATGTTCAAATGGAATGCTCAGAATGTGACCGAATTAGACCCTAGTCGTAATAGTGGTTTCGAGACCACAAATTCGAGGTCGAATAATATTTTAATATTATTTTTGGTGTGAATTATATGTGATATAGCCTGTGTGAAAATTTTGTGTGGTAATTTTATCGACTATGTGTTGAATTATGAAAAGGATTTAATTGCATAAAGTGTGAAAACTGTGTGTCTTTGATTTATAAGTACTTAAGTGTTTTTGTCTTTATAATGTAGAGGCCTTATGAGGTAAATATGCCAATATTTAGATAGTGGATGGTTAAAAGACATGAATGGCCTTATTATATAATTGTTTTATATGTTTAATGAAAGGTCATTTTTGTAAATGGATTAATATCATAATATTAGTAAAACAAAAGGCTAATAATAAGCCATATGCATCCATAGTAGCCGAAATTGAAGAAAGAAAAGAAAGAAAAATTGAGCTAGGGTATTCGGCTAGTCTTTGATCCAAATTAAGGTAGGTTTTGACTTTGGTTTTTGATGATTTTTATTTTTTTTGAGATTGTTGCTTAGTCTACTATCAAGCCCATGTTGTAATTTGAAGAATTGATGATGTTTATGAGATGTGTCATTGATGAAATGGTGAGCTTTGTGATGAATATTGGTGTTAAATAGAAGATATGTGTTTAATGAACATGTTTTGTTCTTGGATTTTTGGTGAATTTAGCTAATTAGGGCTAAATTGTGAAAATGATAAGTTGAAGGACTAAAATGTGAAATAAATGAAATGTGTGGGCTTGAATGAACTCAAGGAAAATTCGGCTAGGCTTGGGTGAAAAGAAATTGTGTGAATTTGATGATTATGTGAAATAGGGACTAAAGTGTCGAAATGTGAAAATGATAGGGCTATTTTGTAATATGCCCTAAATTTGGGTGTTTGGACTAAAATGAATGATTTGGTGATTGAATGGATTGAATTTGAATGTGTATAGACCAAGAGAGGAGAGGTTCGGATCAAGATCGAGGCAAAGATAAAGTGCTCGATTGACTGACCGTTGCGATAGTTCAACGTCCGAGGTAAGTTCAGACATAATACGAACATTTAGTTATGTTAAATGCTATGAAATGAATGTTATAATGATATTGAAATGTGGATGCTATGTGAGAGTTGAGTTTTAGTTATGTGGCACTAAGTGTGCGTATTTGAAAACGTGATCGAGATGATCAGCACTGTGTGTACGAAATAATATAAGCTTCAACTTTGTGGTTGGCATTGTGTGTGCGATACCGATTGAAGAATGGTTTGATATAAATGTACTATGTGTGCAATGATAATTAAGCTTCGGCTAAATATCGGGGCACTAAGTGTGCGATTGAATCAAAGAAGAGACCGAAGTTGATCGAAAGGGAAAAGTGAGTATTGAGTAGCAAATGTAATTGACTACTAGGTGTTGGCTAAGGTATGCTCGGAACCTATGTGGTTGATGAATCTATGAATGAGATTATGAAATGTTAAGTGAGCATTTTAGTTTTGGATGGTATGATATATATGTATATGTGAAATAATCTATGTGGTGGTTTGTTTGATTTAAATGTGTTATGTTACGAACTTACTAAGCTTTGGAAAGCTTACTGTGTGATTTGTTTCTATGCTTTGCAGTGTCAGTAAAGCTAGCTCGGGTTCGGGGATCGTCAGCATTCTCTATCAAACTATCGGCAATCTATTTTGCTACTTTTGGGAAAGATGTACATATTTGAAATATGGCATGTTTAGGCTAGTTTTGTAAGACATGTTCGAGATGTGTAAATAGCCATGTGATGTGGCTAGATGTGTGTTAGCTTTAAACATGTATGGCTTTGATATATGAT
The DNA here is from genome assembly GCA_025698515.1 of Gossypium sturtianum. Taxonomy (NCBI): domain Eukaryota; kingdom Viridiplantae; phylum Streptophyta; class Magnoliopsida; order Malvales; family Malvaceae; genus Gossypium; species Gossypium sturtianum. Next base: position 49,736,345 of record CM046951.1, on the reverse strand, counting down.
GCATATTTTGGTATAGCTTGTGGGTAAAGAAAATTTCTTATGAATGGTAATCTTAGTGATGGTATGATGCTAGTATGATTTAGTGAATTTGGGGATAAATCGTGTTTGGTATTGAATGTGTTCAAGTTGTGTAATTTAGTTCCTAAGTTGACATGTTTAGAAATGAGATTATATGAGATGATATGTTGATCACTTGACATGAAAATTGGTTGCCAATTTGTGTGTGGAAGTATGCTTAAATGTGCTTGTAGGTTTGACCCTTGTGTGGGTGGCAAATTGACTTTGCAAATGGCCTGTTTTGCCTACACAGTTATGACACACGGGCGTGTCTAATGACCGTGGGGTAAAGTCAGTAGCTAGCTTAGTTGTACACAGCCATGGCACACGGGCGTGCCTAGTCACCATGTGAATAAGTCAGTATGAGGCTTAAGGGCACACGACCTGAGCACACGGGCGTGTGACCTCAACAGACTTGGTGAATATTTGAAATTTTGAAAACTTTTGTAAGTGTTCGGTTTAGTCTCGACCCTATTCTAGCATGTGTTTAAGGTCTTATAGACCTCAATAAGGAACCATATGGTTGATAATGAGTATAGTTGATGGATGAATGACTTAGTGTCGTGAAATGGTTGTGTAATGATTCGATTGATCGGTAACGCCTCTTAACCCTATTCTGGCGACGATTTCGGGTTAGGGGTGTTACATGCTCATTATACAATTCGACGATGAAGTGGTAAAATTTAATGTTTATGAGGCGATGGGCCAACCCAGTACAATGTCGAATATTTCTAGTGTTGATATTATTGAACCACTAACAAAATTTCATTTTGAATATCATGACGAGGATGGGTTACAAATTGTGCTTTGCAGGAGTTTAGACCTCGAAACGATGGATAAATTGGAGGAGTTAATGACATTCAGAGAACCAATTCATGAAACTGTTGTTCTTTTGGAGGCTCCACAATTTCCTACAAGTAAAGGAAAATATTTTGAACTTTCTCCTTCTAAAACTAAACTATTACCTTCTATTTTGCAGGCATTTGAAATAGAACTTAAACCATTACCGGGACACTTAAAGTATGCCTACTTGGGTAATGGGAACACTTTACCAGTGGTAGTCTCAAGTAAACTTTCGAGACTAGAAGAGGAGAATTTAATTCGAGTCTTGATGGACTACAAAGGGGCAATCGGATGGACGACCGCCGACATAAAAGGGTTAAGTCCTTCAACCTGTATGCACAGAATTCCGATAGAAGAAAATGTGAGTCCAAAAAGAGAAGCTCAAAGATGCCTTAATCTACCAATGATGGAGATCGTGAAGAAAGAAGTTCAAAATTTACTAGATGTCAGGATGATCTATCCAATTTTCGATAGTAACTAGGTTAGCCCAGTTTATGTGGTACCTAAGAAAACCAATTACAATAATTAAAAATGCAGCAAGTGATTTAGTTCCCACTCGAATCCAAAACGGGTGGAGAGTCTGCGTAGATTACAGGATGTTGAACACTTAACTCGAAAAGACCAGTTTCTACTTCCTTTTATTGACCAAATGTTAGGACATCTAGCTGGAAAAACTCACTACTGCTATCTTGATGGTTATTCAGGTTTTCAGTGGCACCAGAGGACCAAGAGAAAACAACATTGACGAGTCCTTTTGGCACATTTGCCTATAAAAGGATGTCGTTTGGACTTCGCAATGCGCCAGCCACATTTCAGAGGTGTATGGTAAGCATATTTTCCGACTATGTCGAGAAAATAATTGAGGTATTTGTGGACAATTTCAAAGTATATGGTAATTCTTTCAATGAATGTCTGGCAAACTCGTTAAAATTTTGAAAAGATGCCTAGAATTTAATCTCATTCTAAATTATGAAAAGTGCAATTTTATCGTAGATAAGGGATTGATTTTAGGACATATTGTTTGCGCTGAAGGGATCGCTGTCGATAAGGCCAAAACTGATGTTATCAACTCACTTTCGTACCCCACGACTGTGAGGGAAATTTGCTCTTTTCTTGGTCATGCAGGTTTTTATAGGCGCTTTATAAAGGACTTTTCAAAGATTTCGTGACCGCTCTGCAATCTCTTGTTGAAAGAGAAAGAGTTCGAATTTGATCAAACATGCAAGGACACACCACACTCTCAAGCAAAAGCTTGTTTCAACTCCCATAGTACAGCCACTAAATTGGAATTATCCATTCGAGCTCATGTGCGATGCAAGTGACCAGAGTGTGGGAGTCGTCCTTGGGCAAAGAATTGGGAAAAAACGTCACGTCATATCCTACACTTCTAAAACATTAGATGCCGCCAAAAGCAACTACTCAACCACTGAAAAAGAATTAATGGCTATTGTATTTGCTTTGGAAAAGTTTAGATCATATTTGTTAGGCATTAAAATTATTGTTTTTTTCTGACCATGCATCGCTAAAATATTTAATCGGAAAAAGGAGGTGAAACCAAGGTTGATTTGCCAGATTTTGCTTCTACAAGAATTCAATCTCGAGATTAAAGACAAGAAAGGGTGCGAGAACTTGGTAGCTGATCATTTGAGCCGAATACCCCTTCCAAAAGACAACACTCCTCTTAAAGACGACTTCCCAGATGAAAATCTACTATCAGCACAGATAGTTTATCCATGGTTTGCAGATATGGTAAATTATCTCGCTACAGGTATTGATTCTTCCAACTCATCACGTTCTGAAAAGGACAAAATCAAGCGAGACTCGCGATATTATATTTGGGATGATCCATACCCATGGAAACACTATTCCAATCAGGTAATCCAACGATGTGTCGCAAAGATCGAGGTACAATCTATCCTAACTTTTTGTCATTCTTATGCTTGTGGAAGGCATTTCAGTCCTAAACATACTGCACATAAGGTACTTGAATATGGATTGTTTTAGCCACACATCTTTCGTGATGCTTACTTATTTTCTAAAACTTGCAAAAAATGTCAAAAAGTGGGTAATATAAGTCGAAAGAATGAGATGCCCCTAACACCTATACATGTATGTGAAATTTTCGATGTATGGGGCATCGATTTCATAGGGTCGTTTGTTTCATCATTTAATAATGTTTATATTATTCTCGCTGTAGATTACATGTCTAAATGGGTAGAAGCTAAAGTTACCTGCCGTGCTGATGCTAAAACTGTGGTGGATTTTCTAAAGAACGCTATTTTTTCCAGGTTTGGCACACCGAGAGCATTAATCAGTGATCAAGGAACTCATTTTTGCAACAAGGTAATCGATATGCTACTGAAAAAGTATGGAGTAACACAACGTGTGGCTACGACTTATCACCCACAAACAAACAGTCACGCAGAAGTTTCAAATCGTGAAATAAAGTCGATTTTGGAGAAGACCATGAAACCAGATTGAAAAGAATGGAGCCTTCGATTAAACGATGCATTGTGGACGTACCGCACTGCTTACAAGGGACCCATAGGAATGTCCCCTTACTGACTTATATTCGGTAAACTGTGTCACCTTCTAGTAGAGTTAGAACATAAGACATTTTAGGCTGTTAAAAAATGCAACATGGAGTTGGACGCTGCAAATGATTATCGGAAATTAGGCATTCAAGAGCTTGAAGAGATCTGGCGTGACGCATATGGAAACACCCAAATTTATAAAAACAAAACCAAGGTGTTCCATGACCAAAAAATATCCCGCAAACAATTTTCAATTGCTCAGAAAGTGTTACTTTACGACCCTGCACTGAGGATTTTTGCAGGTAAACTTCGAACCAAATGGCTTGGTCCTTTTGTTATCACTAATTTATTTCCTCATGGTACAGTTGAAATTAAAAGTGAGGAGTCCAGGAAATGTTTTAAAGCCAATGGTCAAAGGTTAAAACCCTTTTACAAGAATTTCCAAGTACACGTGGTGGAGGAATTATTTTTTGAGGAGCCGAATGAACAAAATTTACAGGTCATTGAGCTAACGACGTTAAAAAAAAGCGCTTTTTAGGAAGAAACCCATTTTTATTTATTTTAATTTATTTAATTTTAAATTCAATTTAATTTATGTTGAAAATAAAAAAATAAAGATTATTATTTAATCTATTTTATTGTGTTGTTTTCTAGGAACGATGGTAGAAGCTATCTTTTTCATCCAAAAATAAATCAGATTTGGATTTCTATGGTGTGGGCACGCCTTGTCAAATTTTAGTGCTGCCATTTGCTAAAACATACAGCTAGGACCGAACTGGCCAGAACCAACTCAAACTGCCCAAACCACCCTCCATCAAATTAAATATACATAAGGAGTTCACTTTACCCTTAACTTTTGCTATTATTTTAATTTGCACATTATGGGCAATGTGGGCTAAGTAGGAGGACATGCCATGCTATTTCTTCTTTTCATGTGTTCATTCACTAAGATAATTCCTTAATTTGTTTCAAAAATGAACCTCTAATTCTTATGCTAAGTTTATTTAAATAATTGGGTGAAATAGGAATAACTATTGCTTACTTTATCAATAAATATTTTGTATATTATGACTTAGTCACTGTTTCATATAAATTGTTGGCTCTTTTAAACTTGCCTAATGAAAGTATTCATTTAAATAAATAAATAAATATATATATATATATATATATATTAATGGCTTTGTTAAGAGTGAAGATTCAGCAATGTGACCGAATTAAGTAACCGGAATGTGGTGCTTGGGTTGTCATCTCATTTCGTGTCAAAAGATTTGAGTGACGAGCAGAAACTTGTAACACTCCGCTAATTGAGCTGCCTTAAGAAAAGAGAAATAAATTGATTAGGGACATGCCAAATTGAGTAACCAAGATGAGGTGCTTGGGTTGTCATCCTATTTTGTGTCAAAAGATTTGGCTATGTCTCGAATTTGTTTAAAAGAAAAAAAGAAAAAAAATGTCAAGTTGAGTAACCAGGGTGAGGTGCTTGGGTTGTCATCTCATTTCACGTCAAAAGATTTGGCTATGTCACGAATATGTTTGAAAAAAAAATAAAAGTATATATTGAGTACGATTGTCTCGTAAGTTTGATTAAGCCTAAATTTAGTGAAGTAGTTGGATTTGACATACTGTTCGAGATTTTATAAAATGTTTATTGATTGTGTCTAGCAATTATTTATTTTTGATTCACCTAATTGTTTGCATTATGCTTGACTAAGGAAGGGGGTTTTATTTCGAAAAGGATTATCAAATGATTTTTAATAGACATCTTGTTTGACGACAAGCATCGACTAAGTGGGGGGAATTTGATAGTAAGATAAATTTATGTTTTTAATGTATTTATTTGGGCTAATTATCAAATAAGATGCTACTAAACTTGGGTTTTTCTTATCATGAATGAAGTTGGTGTGCTGAAATTCAAATCATACAAAAATGGGCTAAATTGGAACAAAAAACAAAGAGGAGTAGATTGAAAGATTGAAGATTTGAAGTTGGCTAGATAAAGATTAAAGGATTGAAGATTAAAAAAATTGGCTGGATAAAGATCAAATTATTTTAAATATTGTCAAAATCATGTAATTAGTTTAAATTTGATCTTTAGTTTAAATTTGATTTTTAAATGTTGATTTATGTAGTGATAATGTTTAGGAAAAATCTAGCTAAAATTGAGCATTAGAAGTGTGTATAAATACTTAGTGGCAATGACCACTAGGACAGACTTGGCTTTTGAATAAAAACAATTCATTTATTTTCTTCTGCGTCAGTGAATTTGACATTCTACCATTCTTTTTCCATTTTTAGCATTTTGGCTAAATTTCCTCCCAAGTCCTTTCCCCTTTTCACTTTCCACCATTTCCATTAAAAAGCTACTTCTATACTCCATCTAGCATGATTAATTTCATGCTTAACTAAGTCCCATTTAGCCTTAGTTCAGTTATCACTCTGACGAAGTAATCGTGAGATATGAAACCACACTAAATATTTTGAAATTTGGTATTCGCTATCTCTCCAGTATATGGGATAGTACAAATTCGTCCCTTAAAGTTTATTCTATTTCAATTCAAAAAGCGAGCGTTGGGTTGGAATTGTTTGGTGCACAGTTGGGAAGTTGAGTCGGTCATGCTGTATTCAAAATCCCGCAAACAAATTGGAGTGTTCAATTGGAAAAAGCTAGTTGGATTCCGTAAAGGGAGATAGTGATTGGATTTAAACGACCAACGCAGTTGAGGCCGTTGATTCAAGTTGGGCTTTTAGGATAGCAAGGCTATCGAAGTCTTAAATTACGGGCATGTGTCATGTGGTTAGAAATTTGACAATGGTCAATTTGTAGGTTGTACCGAAATCGACTACAAGAGGAAAAGCTAGTGGTTTGAGGCGTCCTCGATTGCTATAACCAACTTATTGGTTGGAAGGGAAAAACCTTTTTTTTCAAGGATCGGTTCGAGTTCAGATTGTACTAAGGCTAAGGCTAAGCTTTAATATATTTTATTTACCATTTATTTTATTCACTTAATTTAATTTCGCAATCTAAAATCTGTTTTTATTTTATTATATTACACATTTATTTATTTTATTTTCCCTATCAACTAAATCCCCCTTTTTCATTAATTTTATAGTTCTACATGCACAAGTGATAATACTCTAGAACGTCATGTTTTTATGTGCTAATTGCATATTTATTTTGAGTATGATTCTACTAATTTGGTCTATTTATGGTCTTTTATCTTGTAGGGACTAAATTGGAGACAAAAGCGAAATTGAGGGCCAAAACTGTGAAATTAAAGATAAAATGGACCAATGTGCAACAAAGGGAAAAGATGGTGCCAAAAGTGCAAACATGGGGGATAGAAGGATTGAAATGCAAAAAGAAGAGACTTTGCTTTATCAAACTCTATTTTAATTATATTAGGATAATTAATATTAGGATAATTATTGAGGATTATTTAATTTCTTTATTTATCTCTATTTATCTTTGATTAATTGTAATTATCGTTGGGAGTTTGAGTAGGACTAGTCCATCTATCTTAGCACTATAAATAGGGGATGAAGTGAATCATTTTGGTGGATCTTTTTTCCCCAAAACTCTCTCCTATAAGTCTTTTTGTGCTTTCCATATTTCATTTCAATAAAAATATTTTCTCCATTCTTATATATTTATTTTCTTTCACATCCCATCCATGAGCCACTAAAACCCATCTAGCTGAAGATTGTCGAATTCCCCAAAAAGGTTCTTGAGGCTTAGGATCCGCACTTAACTTTCTCACCCAAGTATTCATCGTTTCTCCGCATTCACGTGGTGACGCTTCCGTCCATGTCCCTTAAGAAGTGATCTTTTCAACGTGTGCAAGGAACGGCCGCTTTGTATATTTTGAGAAGGTTACACAGTCGGTTCGTTAGCTTACTGCGTTAGAGGTTGGCGAGCCCAAGAGACAAAATGGCGTGGGATTCGCCATTGAGAAACGTTGATCTAGCATAAGATGATCCCACAGGAGCGATTATTGGCTAGAGTTAGGTTCCACTAAATCGAAGTCTAAATCCTTGGAGCTGGTGGTCGTAGGCGTCCTCTTCCACTATAACTGGCTTATTCGGGTTGAGAAGGATCATTTAAAAGCCAAGGATTGAACCCAAGGCGGATCGAAGCAACCGGAGGCTGAAATCTCCCCATAAGAATTTCTTTATCTCAACTTTACTTTTTATTTTTAATTTTCGCAATTTCCATTCGACTTCTCAATTCTGTTTTTTTATTTTATTTTCGTTTCCAGATCCAACCTTTTAAATTCTGTTATTTTTATTTTTTTTCCAGGAACGCAGGCTTTCTTGGGCACGATTCTGCCCAAGATTTCGAGAAACAAGCATTTGTATAATCCGATCCCTGAGGATTCGACCCTACTTCCCTTTTACGGTTATTTTCATTATTTTTTAGGGAATAGGATATATTTGGTGCTTTCAACGACGCATCAAATTTTGGCGCCGTTGCCGGGGATCAGTAACGTACTAATCTTGTTTTTTGTTTTCTATGACCAGAACTGCTCCAGGCACTCTTGTATTTGACTCGGAGATTGAAAAGACTGCAAAAGCTAATCGCAAGGAAACAAAGCTAAGGAAAAAGCAGTCCGCGGTGATTGGGACTCAAAGCAATCCACCGCCAGAAATCAGAATCGACGACGAAGCAGAGTCTAGGGTTAACGAAAACCCTACTCAAACATTTGAAAGTAAAGCAGAAGAAGTCGATTCACCTGAAGAGGTGCTTGAAACTAGGGTTAACGAAAACCCGAATTTGGCACGTCAACCAATGGCTCAAATAATTCGGCAACTGGCCGAAGCTCTGACAGAACAACTGCCATTGTGCATCGCATATCCTACCATGGATACCGATTTTGAACTGAAATTAGGGTTAATTCAGTTGCTGCCAACTTTCCGAGGGTTAGAAAATGAAAACCCCCATAAACATTTGAAGGAGTTTCATATGGTTTGTCTGAGTATGAAACCTCAAGGCATAACTGAGGATCAAATTAAATTGCGTGCTTTCCCTTTTTCCCTAGCAAATTCAGCTAGGGAATGGTTATTTTATTTACCTCCTGGATCTATAACTACCTGGGCTGATTTATCTCGTTTATTTCTCAACAGTGTTTTTTCCAAAGATCTAGAGCAAAATGAGCTAAGAAGGAGATCGTGGGAATATGGCAAAAGAAGCGAGAGACTCTTTACGATTATTGGGAGCGGTTTAAGAAGTTGTGCGCGAGCTGCCCACAACACGGTATAACAGAGCAATCTCTTCTCCAGTACTTTTATGAAGGTTTGAAACCAATGGAGATGAACATGGTAGACGCTACTAGTGGAGGAGCGTTGGTCAACATGACTCCCCAACAAGTAATGGACTTAATCTCCACAATGGCTGCAAATTCTCAGCAATTCCGAGCCAATCCTCGAACCCCTAGAAGGGTTCACCACCTAAGTAATTCTACAATAAAAGATAGACTTGATAAACTTACTAATATGATGAACACTCTTCTTGCGTAAAAGCTAAACCAAATCGGTTATGTGGAATATGTGCTACACTGAGCACACAACCGATGCATGTCCCAGGTTTGTATGATGACTCTATGGCTCATTTAGATGCAAAGTGGGAAATTTTCCCGGCCCAAAGACAGAGGCGATATGATCCCTACGCTAATACCTACAACCTAGGATGGAGGGATCACCCTAACTTAAGTTATGAGGCCAACCCATGATATAACCACCATACGAACCAGAGTTCCACAAAGACCACAAGATTCGTGTAATTCTCTAGAAACTTTGGTCAATAAATTAGCAAATAATATGCTTGATTTTCAACAGAAAACCGAGGCATCTATAAGAGAATTGACCATATCGGTTGAGAAATTGAACTCTCAAGGAAGTCGCCACAAAAGTAACCTAATCCAAGACAACTCGCAAATGCAGTGACGCTGCGAAGTGGAAAGGTACTGGAATCGATTCCCGACAGAAATCATGCCCAAGAAATCGCCCAGGAAAAGTCTGAGAAAGACGAACAGGTCCGACCGAAACCTCCATTACCTAAAATTCAACCTCTATTTCCAGAACGATTCCACCAGTGTCGAAGAGGTAAGGAGGACAAGGAAATCCTCGAAACATTTAGGAATGTCGAGATCAACATTTCGCTGTTGGATGCCATCAAGCAAATACCGAGGTATGCTAATTTTCTTAAAGAGCTTTGCACCAACAAGCGGAAATTAACAGGTAATGAAAGGGTGAATGTTGGTGAAAATGTGTCTGCAGTGTTACAGCGAAAAATGCCGACAAAATGTAAAGATAGGGGCATGTTTGCAATACCATGCAAAATAGGTCATTTGGGAATTAAAAAGGCTATATGTGATCTAGGAGCCTCCATAAATGTAATGTCATATTCTATTTATGAATCACTTAACGTAGGTTTTTTGAAAAAAATAGGTGTTAGTATTCAATTGGCAGACAGGTCCGTTGTGCATCCCGAAGGAGTCCTCGAGGACGTATTAGTCAAAGTCAATGGACTTATCTTCCCTGCAGACTTTTATGTGATAAAAATGGAGGAGGATAATGCTTCTGGGTCTTCAGACATCTTGTTGGGGCGACCTTTCCTTAGTACTGCAAATACTAAGATTGACGTACGAAGCGGAACCCTCACGATGGAGTTTGATGGGGAGATCGTGAAGTTTAACGTTTATGGCACTATTAGCCACCCCAGTGAAGTCTTGGACGTAAACCGTGTCGACATAATTAACTCATCAGTAGAAAAAACTTTTGAGTCATCTTATGGAGATAAATCTAAAATGATGTTTGATGATTTTGAATCTGTTAATAAATTATTGGCTCCCATGGATACTAAACTTCTACCTTCTGTTGTGCAGGCATCAGATCCAAAATTAAAACCACCTCTCGAGCATCTCAAATTCACATTTTCGGAGAATGATGAGACCATTGTCGACTTAAAAGGGATTAACCCTTTGGAGGAAAATATGAAACCAATGAAAAAGGCGCAAAGACGATTAAACCCAAATATGGTGGATGTGATAAAAAATGAGAATTTCCAAGCTCACATGATTAAAAAGATTTATTTTTAGCCACCGTAGAACCATTTAAGTCGTCGAGCTAATGACGTTAAACAAGCGCTTGTTGGGAGGCAACCCAATCTTTATTTTATTTTATTTATTTTTATTTTTATTTTCATTTTTATTTCTTATTTATTATTTCCATTCTTTTCTTTTTTATTTTATTAATAAATTTCTCTTCTTCCATCTAGGTAAAACGGAGCGAAAATACTAAGAAAAGGGAGACAAGTCAGAACCAAACAGCCCTATCCACGGTCCCAAACAGCCTCTATTCCAGATACTATTCCAGCCCAGAATGCCATATCCCTGCAGCCAAACTACCCTATTCCTGCACCCAACCATCCTTATCCCTGCACCCAAACATCCCCTTTCAGCCAAATAAAACCCCCAAAACCTAATTTTTTTCCCAAATTTCCTTCCCTAACTCCATTACCCCCGAAAACTCACCCCTCTCCATCAACCACCACCATTCGCCGTTCGCAATGGTGCAAACCCGAAGCCACGCTGCCGCTAAACCTCTCTTCTCTATCAACTCGCGCCGTCGCCGCCTCTCTGCACCCCAAGCCGTTGACTTATCGGCGTTTCCTCTCCCTCTTCTTCCTCCATGGTCGCCGCACAAGCCGTCGGGCCCACCACATCGTCCCCTTCACGCGCAAGTCCTCCGCAATCGACAGTAGCTACACGGGGAGTTTTTCTAAAATTTTCTACCTATTTATTTCTTTTGCGTCCACATTGAGGACAATATGTTTTAAGTAGGGGGGAGGTACTTTTCGTATTATTATCATCTGCTGATGTGATTGTGTTTGCTTCTTGAGGCTCCATTCTGTCCATATTTTTTTAAGAATATTCTGTCGCTTTTCATGCCCAAGAATTTGACCACGACTTGCCACTTGCTTTGACCTACATGCATGATTCTTGGCTCACCGAGTTAGTTATGATTCATGTCTTTTGATTTTATCTCCACTGCTTTATTTTTATTCGCTAAAAATAATTATGATTAATAAGTTAACTCTATTTTGCTTTTCGTAAAATTGATCAAGTTTAATATCAAGTGGACACTTAATACATTTGCATGCCTAAATTATGTTCATGTCTATTAGGTGGTTACTAAAACTTATTTTCGACACTTGATTATTTCTCTTAGGTCCTCTTTAAATTAATATTTCGTGTAAATTTTGTTTAATAATTGTTTCCAAGGTTATGAGTGCAAACTTAGAACGTGATGATTGAGTAACCGGGTAGGGTGCTTGGGTTGTCATTCTACTTCGCGTCAAAAGTTGTGTGACGTGATAGGTAAAACTCCGCTAACCAAGGTTATGAGTGCGCTCAACGAGCGTGGTAGATCGAGTAACCGGGGTAGGGTGCTTGGGTTGTCATTCTACTTCGTGTCAAAAGGTTGTGTAACGTGATGGGTAAAACTCCGCTAACCGGAAATAAATAATTTTTAGGAGTATGTTGGGCTGAGTAACCGGGGTGGGGTGCTTGGGTTGTCATCTCTCTTCGCGTCAAAAGGTTCAATATATTCCTAAGTAAATAAATAATAATAAAAAAAGAACAAAGAAAGAAAAAAGAAAAATAGTACTAATAAAATTGCAGTTGGGGACTAAAGGAGGAAATAAATAGAGTGTCTTAGTAAGTTTGGTAATTTACCTAAATAGCATGAAATAATTCAAGACGATTTTAATTTTTGTGTGTGTTAATTAGAAAACTTTTTCTGTTCTACTTAAAGCAAGCTTAGAAGTTCTCTTTATTTTTCATATGCATTTTTGACTAATTTTTATAAAACTTTGGAGTAGAATTTCTTTCAGGATCTAACTTTCACAATGGATAAGAACCATACTTGAGGGCAAGCATGGGCTAAGTAGGGGGAATTTGATAATACTCTAGAACGTCATGTTTTTTATGTGCTAATTGCATATTTATTTTGAGTATGATTCTACTAAATTGGGCTATTTATGGTCTTTTATCTTGTAGGGACTAAATTGGAGACAAAAGCGAAATTGAGGGCCAAAACTGTGAAATTAAAGATAAAATGGACCAATGTGCAACAAAGGGAAAAGATGGTGCCAAAAGTGCAAACATGGAGGATAGAAGGATTGAAATGCAAAAAGAAGAGACTTTGCTTTATCAAACTCTATTTTAATTATATTAGGATAATTAATATTAGGATAATTATTGAGGATTATTTAGTTTCTTTATTTATCTCTATTTATCTTTGATTAATTGTAATTATCGTTGGGAGTTTGAGTAGGACTAGTCCATCTATCTTAGCACTATAAATAGGGGATGAAGTGAATCATTTTGGTGGATCTTTTTTTTCCTGAAAACTCTCTCCCTATAAGTCTTTTGTGCTTTCCATATTTCATTTCAATAAAAATTCTTTTCTCCATTCTTATATATTTATTTTCTTTCACATCCCATCCATGAGCCACTAAAACCCATCTAGCTGAAGATTGTCGAATTCCTCAAAAAGGTTCTTGAGGCTTAGGATCCGCACTTAACTTTCTCACCCAAGTATTCATCGTTTCTCCGCATTACAGGGCTGACGCTTCCGTCCATGTCCCTTAAGAAGTGATCTTTTCAACGTGTGCAAGAAACGGTCGCTTTGTATATTTTGAGAAGGTTACACAGTCGGTTCGTTAGCTTACTGCGTCAGGGGTTGGCGAGCCCAAGAGACAAAATGGCGTGGGATTCGCCATTGAGAAACGTTGATCTAGCATAAGATGATCCCACAGAGCGATTGTTGGCTACAATCGAGTTCCGCTAAATCGAAGTCTAAATCCTTGGAGCCGGTGGTCGAGGCGCCCTCTACCACTATAATCGGCTTATTCGGGTTGAGAAGGATCATTTAAAAGCCAAGGATTGAACCCAAGGCGGATCGAAGCAAATCTGAGGCCGGAATCTCCCCATAAGAATTTCTTTATCTCAACTTTACTTTTTATTTTAAATTTTCGCAATTTCCATTCGACTTCTCAATTCTGTTTTTTTATTTTATTTTCGTTTCCAGATCCAACCTTTTAAATTCTGTTATTTTTATTTTTTTCCAGGAACGCAGGCTTTCTTGGGCACGATTCTGCCCAGGATTTCGAGAAACAAGCATTTGTATAATCCGATCCCTGAGGATTCGACCCTACTTCTCTTTTACTGTTATTTTCATTATTTTGCAGGGAATAGGATATATTTGGTGCTTTCAACGACGCATCAACAAGTTGAGGGCACGACTGCTGCCTAGACTCAGAAATCTGGTCACGAAAACAGTAAAATTAAAAAACCCAATACTTGTGGGATCGATCCTACTACTCTATACTGCTATTCAATTAAGTTAGAACGTAAAATTTTATATTTGGTGATTTCGACGTTTATCAATCAACCAATAAATATTAAATACTCTTGGCTACTTATCAAAAGTAAAAATAAATATTGGAGTAAATTAATATATAATCCATTTTCTATTGAGCACTTGAGAATAGTCTCTTCCATAAGCTTTAGCTTTTATATTCACTATTTATATATATATATATATATATATATATATATATATTACAAGTTTTTAATAAATAATAAATTATTTTTGCATTTTTACACATTTAAAATTTATATATATTTTAGATTTTATTAATAAATAATAAATTATTTTTTGATTTTTTAAACATTTGAAATTTGTATATATTTTAAAAAAATTTAATATTTTTTTATAATTTTTGAAGTTTTTTAGTTTTGCACTTCATCCAAAATGAATTTGAACAAATGAGTTTTTCAGATTCAAATGAATTCTAACAACAGTTTGTCCAGATTCATTCTATATGTATATTTTAATTAATTTTAAAAAAAATACTTTTAAAAGAATATATATATTTTAAAAATATTTTTAATTAATTTTTTGCTAATGTGGCATGTCATGTTAGCATACTGTCATGTGGCAGCTTCTGGTAGCTTTCATCAGTCACGTCAGTAAAGTTAACAGTCAAACCGATCAACTGACGATTTCTGTTAACGAAAAAAGTCAATTGATTTTTTTAGTCACTTGAGGGTTCTATTGAGTGTACTTTTTTCATAAAAGCTCAATTGATTTTTTGATTTTTTACTAATGGCTTTTTTTTTTACCCTTTAACCCCCAAATAATTAAGATTAATCATAAAATTATGTCAATTAGTGCCAGATATAAAACGAGAGGAAAAAAGGTGAGACCATGATTATTGGAATTGGGTTTGACTAATTAGTCAGATCAATTGTATTTAAAACTAATTGACATACTATAGGACAAAAAAGTTGAATTGATTTCTATGGGAAAGGATTGTATGAAACAGTGACGCCACGTCATCTGTATCCCTTTCCAATAGTTTTATGCCACATCAATATTTTCATCCTAAATTTTAGGATTTTCATCCTAAAAAAAATCAAATCCAAATTAAAATCCTGATTTTCATCCTGAAAAAAATCAAATCCAAATTAAAATCCTAAAATTCTGGATGAAAATACTGATGTGGCATAAAACTATTGGAAAGGGATACAGATGACATGGCGTCACTGTTTTATACAATCCTTTCTCTGATTTCTAATTGAATTGAACTATGGTAAAAAAATTTAATTGAATTGATTTTTACAAATTTTTAATAATTTTTTATAAAATTTTTAATATTATTTAATTGAAATTCGACGGACGGTAGTACAGATATCTTGATTTTTAAAACCTTGGACGAGACTTGAGGCAAAGATTTAGTATTGTTGTTGAAAAGTAGAGGCGAAAATTTTGGTCAAAATAAGCGTTATGCCATAAACTGACAAGTAAAAATGGACAAGAAAAACCAACATGGAAACGATGGATCAAAATATTTCCTCCCTTGTAAAAATTAAGCAAATCCCATTTCATTTCATTCGATTTTTGACTCTTTAATTATAAATAATTTCCATTTATGAACTTGTAATTATCATTCGACTCCTTCAATGGACACAAAGAATTGGGCAAACTGGCGTTTTAATCTTGTTATCTCTTAGTATTTTTAGCCTCATTATCTGTTAATTTAAACATTTGCTTATTTCAAATGCTCGATGTATATTACCAAAAAAGAAAAAAAGAACACTTGTGATTAATTAAATGGATATCGATGCTAAGTATGAAATCATACAATTTTCAAACCTTCCCATTTGCAAATACAGTCCCCATTTCTTCATATTAGTCAACATTTATCCACTCTAGATGATATATATTATTTATAAATCAAGGGCGGTCCTAAAATATAAGCTCACCCTTAAATAACATCCAAAAAAGTTAAATTAATGTAATCCTATCTTATTATATTCATTTCTAATTACGTTATGACCAGATCCAAAAATAAGAAAATATATTGATGAGAGTTTGACTATATATTTAACGAAGTTGAGGCAACTAAGCAGACAAAATTGTTATTCTTATTGTTGTTAAGATGGGTTTATCCTCCTCCTTACGCCCTCTCATTGTCTTCCTCATCTTCATAATCTCAGTGTTGGCCATTCAGATCACTCCTGTTTCTGCAGGTTTGTAATATACTTTTAACTGGATCTATAAAATTTTCATTTATGATTTTATTTTCTTGCATCTGTCTTTTATCATAGGGTAAAACATCATAATAGATTTTATTTTTCTTTTTTAAATTGTTGGATGGACCTATCTTGGTTGCATAGATATTGAGCATGTTGGGGTTAATGAAAATGCAGAATTGAAGGTGAGAACACAGCCACAAGGTGATAAACGCATGCGGAATCCACCACCAACTCCGGCTCGAAACATGCCACCCGATGGTCCACCTCTTTAATCGTATTCATCTATTGCTCATAATTACAATGCCAAATGGTCATTTACTACTCTATGTATGGCATTTAAGTTTGCAATTAGAGTATGGTCTTTTTCATTATATTGTGCAAAGGGGGATGATGATACGTCACTTGTTTACATGTTGATTGTTGTTCGAGTATTGTGCTTGTCGTAACCATTTTTTGATAAAACAGTAAACGGCGCGGTCGACTCGTGGTTTTGCAAACGAATAAAAAAAACAGGAGTCGCCACCGATCTTTTTTGATGAGGTGTGATCGGGTCACCTTAAAAAGTGTTTGTTTTTAATAATCAGATTAATTTATCAAAAACACAATTTTGGTCTACGAAAATCGAGAAAATGGGTTCGGGAGTCGGTTCACGTCTGCAGGAAAGGGTTAGCACCCTCGAGTGCGCCCAAAATTGGTACCTAATTGATTATCTAATGTCTTAATGTCGAAAGTTGAAAACTTAAGAATTCAAAATACGATCCTCTTGTTGTTGAAGAATAAATTTGGATAAATTGGAAGTGTATGCCAAGGTCGTCTCGTTTTAAGGTGAAGTGTTACATCCAATACTTTAGGACACCACATTTCGACCTTTAAAGTTGAACTTGCCTTTTATTCAAAACTCATGGATTTAATTGAAAGGATATTTTGCTATTTAGAATGGACGAGAAAAGAAACCCAATTCTTTAGGGCACGATTTCTCGAGCTTCTAAATACGAACATTGCCTTGGTTTTAGAAAATATTACCTCGGAATAACAAAACATCACATCCAATGCATTAGGACACGACATCTCGAGTTCACGAGAATAAGCTTTTAGTTTAAAAATGTATTTGTTTTAAAAGGATATTCGGTTATTTAGATCAAACGAGAAGGATCGAAACCCAATACTTTAGGGCACGACCTCTCGAATTTCTAAATACGAGAATATTGCCTTTATGAAAGAAATCAATTTGTATTGGGTAAAATGCAAACTTCGACTTTGTAACAAAATGTAGAAAATGAATTACGATGCTAGCAAGCATATAGAACAAATACATTGAATACAAACGATAATAATAAGACGAAAATAGAAATAAAATGAGTAAACCAATACGCTAAAAGGGATAATAAATGGAAAATAAAAGAATAATAAGCAAAATGAAAGTTTTACAAGAAGAAAAGGAAAATAATAATAATAATGATAATAGTGATAATGAAAATGATGTCAATATATATATAAGTAGAAATATATAAGACATGATAAATACATGAGTGAAAATAGAGGTATATACATAATAATAATATAAGCATAGATATGAACAAAAATTAAATAAATAATAATATTAAACTAAGAAAATAAATATAGATAAAAATACTAATAATAATAATGAGAATAATGAGAATATCAAATAATAGTAATAGCAATAATAATGAAAATACAATAATAATAGTGATGATAATTAAATAATAAAACAATAAAATATAAAATAATGGTAATAAGGTGAGAATAATAATATAAGTGGTAATGAAATGAAAATGAAAATAATACATTAATACTAACAATAATAATAAAACAATAATAATAATAATATAAGTAAAAATAATATTAGTAACATGATAATGAAAATAATGGTAACAATAATGGTAATAATAATAGATAGCAATAATAAAAACAAATGATAGTAAAATATAATAGTAAACATATAAACATATAAATAATAATAATAGCAAAATAATAATAATAATAGTAATAGTAAAATAATAATAATAATAATAATAATAATAGTAATCATAATATTATGAATAATAATACGCATAATAAAAATAATGAATTTAATAGTAAAATAGTTAAAATGATTAAAATATGACTAAAATTGAATTAAGAACGGAATACTAGAGGTAAATTTGAAATAAATATGAGAAGAAAGGGCTAAATTGCATGCAAAAAAAAGCCAGGAGGGACTAAAGTTAATAATATCCCCTAAATCCCCATGCGCATATCCAGTTGGCAGCTTTAGGGACCAAATCAAAAAAAAATAAAACTTGAGGGCCAAATTTAAAAGAATCAAAAGACACAAAATAGGGCCTAATCGCGCGGGGCAGTGAAGGAGAGGGATCGTTTGCGCAAATATCGCCTTTAAGGGTCATGCGCAGTAAGTCCTACTATGAAACGGCGCCGTTTTGTCTGATGGTCATTAAACCATCTTTATTTCCCCAAAAATCAGATTTCTTTACCCTTCAAACATCTCAAACATAGCAAAGAAATTTCCTAACCTATCTTTCTCTCAACTCTTCCTCTCCCTTTTGTTTTTTTTAGCCCGACGATTGGGGTTTCTCTGGCCAATCGACGCACCACCACCAGTCCGGTGGACGACGACGCGTGGAGATGAACCCTTGGGCCCTGTTTGGAGTTCGCTAGGAGGCCGAGCCACAAGCCCCTCCTCTCCTTTAGCCCGATTTCGGCACCGAAGGAGAGGGGGTTCCGACGATGGAGGGGCCCCGATTTAGGTATGTCTTCCTTCTTTTTAGTTATTATTTACAAATATTTCAAAGAAAACAGTGTAAAAAGTAAAGAAAAAACAAAAGTAACGGTATAAAAATGAAAACGAAAGGATTAAACCTTAACCTTCTATTGTTTTTTTGCTTTCGATTTCTGATAATGCGTAAAAAAAAAGGACCCCCCCTTACAATCGATTTCATTCGGCTTATATAGCCATTTACAATGCTATCAGTCCTTCTTTCTGTCTTTTCGCGTTTTAATGCAGGTGCAAGTGGTGTGGTGTTGCTTCTGTCTTGTTTTGCAGGTGCTAGGGCGGTGGAGCAGGTCGGACGGTCAGAGCAAGTGGCAACAGACTGACATGGGCGGTGGAGGCAGAAGCTTTTAGGGTTTCTTTTTTCTGTTTTCTTCTCTTTTAGGCCATTGGGCCATTTTGGGCCAAGGTTAATTGGGTATGTAGGCTTTAATGGGCCCCGGCAAAAATGGGCTTGTACACCGCCCCTCTTGCTCATTGTCGTAACGGAATGGAGCAAAGACCTTCAAAGGACCAATTTTGCCCGGCCTTGTTGAGTCTTGACTTCTTAATGCTTCTTTCACGGATAGCTTCATTTACATTCACCGCATCTTGTCGCTTGATCCATTCCACCGCTACTTGAGAGAGATAGGACCTATAGCTTCAATTTGCTCTGCTGCGACTTCGAGGATGAGACTTGTTTATTTTAAATCGCTCCACTTTGCAACTTCGTGGGGTAAGGTTTGTAATCTTCACTTATTCCTCTGCTTGGCCAAGACAATAGGATGATGGCTTAAATCATGTTCCCTACTGTTTAGGAGACAGATTTGCCTTCGATCTGCCCCACTCTTCGTTAGGGCGACAAGATCTACAAATTTGACCTATTTCACTTTCTGGTCATGCGGGGCAATAGGACGGTGGCTTAAATCATGACCCCTACTATTTAGGGAGACGAGATTTGCCTTCGATCCTGCCCCACTCACCGGTTAGGGCGACAAGATCTACAAATTTGACCTATTCCACTCTTTGGTCGGTGGTAATAGGATTCGTCTTCAACCTATTCCACTGCTGGTCAATGGCAATAGGAAATCTTTTACCTATTCCGCTGCTGGTCAGTGGCAATAGGATAATCTTCAACCCATTCCACCGCTGGTCGATGGCAATAGGACAATCTTCAACCTATCCCACTACTGGTCAGTGGTAATAGGACAATCTTCAACCTATTCCACTACTGGTTAGTGGCAATAGGACAATCTTCAACCTATTCCACTACTGGTTAGTGGTAATAGGACAATCTTCAACCTATTCCGCTACTGGTTAGTGGCAATAGGAACATCTTCAACCTATTCCACTACTGGTTAGTGGTAATAGGATGGTGGCTTCACCAATGTTTCTACACCGTCCTCTGGGGACATATCCTGTAGACTCGATTTTATATGCTTGTGTTTATGTCAAATGATTAGGATGCTATGATCAGAATGAATCTAATGCTCCTAACTAAATGTACTATGGACGACATTTGCATGAATGCAGAATGTCATGAGAATGATGATTTTTTTCAATGATTAAGATGCAATGATCCGAATGAGTCGAATGCTTCTAACTAAACGTGCTTTGAATGATGATGTATGAAATGATCCCTTTTTTAATGCTTAGGGTTGTCACTGCCCGTTGTCCATCAGAGTTTTATTGCTGACGGATTACGCTACTATCTCGCTCTGCTGGTACCTTTTTTTTCAAAAAAAAATCAAAGAAACCATCATATTTTGCTCAAATGACTTGCCCCGATGTAACTTCAAGGTCCATTCCATGGTACCGATAGAACTTCAAGGCTTATACCATCTTCGGATCCTCTCTTCAACTTCGTGGGGTGTAGGATCATGCCATCTTCGATCCATCCCACTACGACTCGGGGTATAGAATTTGTAACTTATTCAAATGATTTGGTCTCTGCGCCTTCCATTCCCTAAGTTTCATGACCAGGTGCACGCATACGATGGATACAAAATCATTCTTCGCGCGAATGATTGCCCATTCATACATCGCCTCTTTTCATCGAGATGATACTACTTACGTAATACCTCGTCATTTTGTTCAAACACTGCTTTCAACCAAATTCAAAGAGATAGCCTCGATTCGAAATTTTCCTCCATCATTATTCCCGATCCTTTAAACTCGAGGAGTTTTAAGCAATGGTCTGTTTGAGTTCCGGTACTACTCAAAAGTTTCATAGAGTAATATGCGGAACTCTTTTTGTGAAAGTGTCGTTATTCTATTAATCATTATTTCAATGCAAAATGCCTGAAAGAGATCATAACTACGGATAAGAGAGAAGCTAAGTAGGAGCAAGCTCGAAACAAATAGGTAAAGCAAAAATAGCAAATGTAATTAGGAAGGAAATTTATTGGCAGTATTTTGCAAGGGAAATAAATAACAAAGAATGGGTAAAATAGAAGCTAGGTGCCCCAGATATCGCACACTGAGCTTCTCTCAAAACTTCTTGAGGACCATTTTAGGCTCAATATGTGTTTAGGGGATCCGGAGTACTTTGTCGATGCTTCGAGACGCAACATACTTCTTCATTGTTAACTCAAGCGTGGCAAGACTACCGCATGCCTTACTTTTGGTCAAAATTTGAGTCGCCCTTCTGGTTTTCAACCCAAATCCCTTTGGTCTCAAGGCGCCTTTGCGGGTTTTCATCTTGGCCTCTCCTTTTTTTCCTTTCCTTTTTGTGTGTTTTTCTTTTCTCTCTCTCTTACTTTTCCTCTGGAGCCTTTTTTTTGGATATGAAGAATCCTTCTTAATGCAGGTCTTTTGAACGGACCCTTTTTTTTTTTTTTTCGTAAGCCCCGGTAAGGATCTTAGCCAACATAGAAAGTAAATGGTAACTTCTCGATGCCAACTTTTACAAATATCAGTTGTCCTCAGAAAGAATTTGGATGGTTTTTGGCTCTCTTGCTGACCGATGTGGTGTCCGACCTTTGAACCGGACTATAAATTCGTGTTATCACGTTAAACACGTTCCTTTTCGGTATCCTTTATCACCACTCTCTTTTTCTTTTTCTTTTTTTTTTTTTTTGTTTTTTTCGAATTTGAATTTGAAGTTGAAGTCGACGACTGCTGATTTTGTAATTTTGACATGTGAAGCGACCTTTACCCTCCAGGTAAGGTAATCAAAGGCTATGAATATGAATCGATGTTGGTTCAAAGATTATGAGGAGACTAGCTTGACAAATACGTCCATGCCTCACATATAGGAATCCACGTTTGATGGCCCCAACATGTCCGGGTTTGTGATCCCGCGATAATGTCTTGCCTTATTCTTGCGGTGAGCTAAGTCTCCATCTTCATCTCCTCGTTGGCTTGCGATGTGGTGACATTTCGCAAGGTAGGATCTGCCATTTTTAATCAAGTTGGAAATAAGTTGCAATCTCTATCATCTTCTAAGTCCTTAGATTCTTACGGACACATATCTCACTAGAAAGGAGTCCGTAATAAGCGTTGCTCATGTCATTGATATCCGGGACCCATTGTCGATGATGAAAGTAATTTCCAGAGAATAAATGATTCCAAGAATGGTTATTTATGAATGAAGAATAAAAGAACATTCAAGAGAATTTAAAGCATGAAAAAGAACAACAACAAAAATATTGGTTCAAAAGATGCATTTCTTGAAATAGTAATTTTTAACACGAGCCTATTTCACAAAAGAGTTCTCATTGCTTCTAGGCTTGAAGCAACCAGTAGATATTTCGTACATTACTCTAGGTAAGCTTCTAAATACTATAGGAATTTCTTCCATGATCTCATTGCTCAAAATGCTCCCGTGTTTATGCCTCTGCTTTTTGGTGCGTCGCCTATCTCCACAACACCTATTTTGATGAATTTTTCCACCAACTTCTTAAAAGTCATGCAATTTTCTATTGAGTGTCCTGTAATCCCGCATGATACTCACACCGGACATTTAGGTTATACCATTTTGGGTATGGAGGTTGCAGTGGTTTTATATAAAAAGGAGCTACAACATGCATATCAAATAAGTTCGCATAACTCCATATACGTCATGGGAATAGGAGTGAATCGAGGTTCTTCCGAATACGCTCTTTGGATTGGGTTTTTGCTTGGGGACCAGTGTTGGTAACTACCTTCTTTGGTCGGTTTGTTTGTAACGGCTTCAATAACCCTTAGTATACCCACTGCGTGCTAGCCACATCCTTGTCCTTCCTCTTCGGGGCTTTTGAAGCCCCTTCTCCTTTTTTTTCTCTCGCCTGCGGTAGACCAAAAACAACACGATTGACTTGCCCATTACCGGGCCCATCGGAGAGTCCAGCGACACCGGCATATCAGTCCTATATTGAGATCCAATAATGACGGTACCACGCGAGAGTGCGCGTCTGGTTGAGTTGGGAAATTTATTGGGGAATAAACGATGTCTTCATCATCATCCACATTGTCGATCGCTAGGTCACTTCTTTTTCAAGTCCTCCGGCTAGTAATGGCGAGTTAGTTGGCCCATCATGTTCTTTTGGAAGTCTAGCATTTGCTCGCATTTCTTGTTGAATTTGGGTCAATTGCTCTTGCATCTGTATTTGCCTTTGCTCAATCCTCACCAACCTTTGTTCCATGTTTTCCGTGTTAATCAAACATTTTACCTAATTAGGGTCCTTTTGTAAAGGTCTAATACAAATGAATGCAATGTAATGCGAATGCAATGTAGTACGAATGCATGAATGCAAAGAGGTATCGATTCTGATCAACTTCATTTTAGGAAACTTTATTAGAAAACAAGTTCTTTTACATAAAACGGACTCATCAGTATGCTTTCGTCCTAAGTCCTAAAGGTTTTTGGTTTCCCAAGCAGTGGATCTAGCTCTTGACTATGGTTAAGCTCATGCGGCCCGTATTTTATGCTTAACATATTCACTGTAATGCCAAAATCCATAGATGACCAACTATCTTTTGAATCACACTATTGCTTCCTCACGAGGTAATCTCGACTCTTTAAATTGTTGATCATAAGAATGATGAAGGTCTTCTACTCCTCTCTTGTTTCGAGAAGCTCGATCCAGCTCACAATTGTGTAATGCTGGTTCTAACTTTTCGATCCCACCTTTCATTTCCTTAATCTTGTTCAAAGCTTAACTTCAACTCGATTGCGAGTTATAGCTTCGATGGTAGTGAAGAGGTCGTCTAAGCTTAGCATCAATTCTTGAGAAAAGTATTGATCATTCACTCTAGCTAGCGCCATACCCCGAGGATTCTTCCGCTTCAAGGCTCATAAAGATTAGAGTTTTTCTAGACAAAGAAGAAACCATGGAGCTCGGACATTTTAGATCGTATCCGTTCGATAGCTTTTCCAATTCTAACCACGGTGAAAGTCGTCTATTCGGTTTGTCTCTTTTGGATCTATCTAATCGGGTCAATACAAATTCTTTTCATTTCTTCACACGAATCAAATCCCTTGCAATGTTGTTTGCATCACCACGATGAGCCTAGAAGTTAACAACGTACTATCCTTCAATCCTAGATGGTTACCAATTTCAACGCCCATTCTTGGAAAGAAATTTCTATCATTGCCCCACGATGAGCCACGACCTTCAACTTGGGTGAAATTAGTGCTGAAAGAAACACCATAAGAACACAAAGATTGGCTCGGCACTATGGCTGCTCCTTGTGAAGCATAGGATAAAGCTTTCATTCTTTCCCGAGACTTCGTCTTAACCAAAGGAGCTCTCTAGTTAGCGCTTTGTCAATTGCAAATACATCAAGGAATGGAGCTCCAAAGGAATATATGTAGGTTGTTTCGGCTCTCCAACATTTAAGCATGGCAAGCCTTACGAGAAGCGCGGCCGTATGTTGCGATGGTTGACAAAATGATTATAGACGATAATCTCTAGATTCTCGGCTTCACCATTAACTTTTTCCACTTTTCTCCTTCAATGAAAACAACGGATCTTTGCGCAGGCCCGGTCGCTCAATCCGGTGATCTTGTACTCGTGATTGGATGGACCGACTTTTGTCCTCGTGTTCTTAAAGCTTTGCTTAGCTATGGTCGATCCGGGATCCATAGCATTCGATTAGCGAAGGATCCATAACAGGGCTGGGGCGAATATCAATATTCAGGGAAAGGCCTCTTTGAGTGGCCATGAAATTTGAATGGATGCCCCTATTGCCAAGGGCACCTCTTCCAATATCTGTGAAGCTGTTCTGATTATCTTGAAAGATTGGCAAACCAGTAGGCATCCCCTGTTTATGCAAAGATACTATCTTAAAATGACATCTATCACCCTCAATGCTTCTTGAGAGTTTTCAGATTCTGTCCGCGCCAAGCATTTTGAGTTGCTCGGATGGGTGTCCGATAAAGGCCGTTTAATTCTCTTCCTATTTTGCCCATTTGAGTCATCCTAGACATCAGGTCTTGCATTACCGTTGTTTCACATTAGATGTAACATCCTCAAATACAACTATAAATTCATGCTTGTTATTTGGAGGAGTACCAATAGTAAATAAACTTTTCTCCTTGTCGTAAGCAAAGTCCTTTTCAGATCAATTCAATGTCACGGGTCTCTCTTGCCCTCTCGCCAATCACTTTCCTTCCAACCCCTTGTCGTCTAAAGGATGACCACGATTTTAGCACTACCACATTTCCTTTTGCTCAAATGGATCCATACCCTTCTAACCGCCTAGGTTCTAACTATACGAAACATTGCATTGTCTTCCATTTTATCAAGGAATCCGTTTTCCATAACCAGACTTTCTAACTCGAAACCGACCGTGAATCGATACCTCTTTAGAAAATGAGATGAATGCACGAAAATAAAATGCAACGAGTCGATGATCGCAAAGTAAAACAAGTGAAAATGAACAAACACCTACCGGGTGACCACTAAGGTTTGATGTAGTTCTATCTAAGGTGGGCTCTAGGGTTCACTATATGTGGTTTTAGTTCTAGAGTTTGAGGTACACAACCAGCAGATTCCTCGATCCTCACCCATTATAGGCTCATATAGACCGAGTTCGGTTCGAGAATACATTTCCCTATGGTCTGCATCGAAGATGAAAATCTCACGAAGACATAGGTACGGATGTATCCCTTGGAAGCGATCCACTATCCTCGCACTGAGGTGAAAACCTCACGAAGGAATAGTTTCTCACTCCCACTTAAAGGTGCGCCCACAACGGTCATGCATGTACTGTGCACAAGAAAATAGAAATCATATGCAATGACACAAATGAATGCAACACAAGGATAGTAAAAATTTTTAAATCAAATTTCCAAACTTTCGACAAAGGACAAAAATAATCAATTTACTGCTGACTCTCTTTTTGGAGTCCCAGTAGAGTCGCCAAGTTTATCGTAACCATTTTTGATAAAACGATGAACTGGCGCTGATCGACTCGTGGTTTTGCAAACGAATAAAAAAAGCAGTCGCCACCGATCTTTTTTGATGAGGTGTGATCGGTCACCTTAAAAGTGTTTGTTTTTAATAATCGAGTTAATTTATCAAAAACACAATTTTGGTCTCTGAAAATCGTAAAATGGGTTCGGGAGTCGGTTCACGTCACGAGGAAGGGTTAGCACCCTCGGTACGCCCAAAATTGGTACCTAATTGATTATCTAATGTCTTAATGTCGAAAGTTGAAAACTTAAGAATTCAAAATACGATCCCTCTTGTTGTTGAAGAATAAATTTGGATAAATTGGAAGTGTATGCCAAGGGCCGTCTCGTTTTAAGGTGAAGTGTTACATCCAATACTTTAGGACACCACATTTCGACCTTTAAAGTTGAACTTGCCTTTTATTCAAAACTCATGGATTTAATTGAAAGGATATTTTGCTATTTAGAATGGACGAGAAAAGGAAACCCAATACTTTAGGGCACGATTTCTCGAGCTTCTAAATACAGAACATTGCCTTGGTTTTAGAAAATATTACCTCGGAATAACAAAACATCACATCCAATGCATTAGGACACGACATCTCGAGTTCACGAGAATAAGCTTTTAGTTTAAAAATGTATTTGTTTTAAAAGGATATTCGGTTATTTAGATCAAACGAGAAGGATCGAAACCCAATACTTTAGGGCACGACCTCTCGAATTTCTAAATACAGAATATTGCCTTTATGAAAGAAATCAATTTGTATTGGGTAAAATGCAGCACGACTTTGTAACAAAATGTAGAAAATGAATTACGATGCTAGCAAGCATATAGAACAAATACATTGAATACAAACGATAATAATAAGACGAAAATAGAAATAAAATGAGTAAACCAATACGCTAAAAGGGATAATAAATGGAAAATAAAAGAATAATAAGCAAAATGAAAGTTTTACAAGAAGAAAAGGAAAATAATAATAATAATGATAATAGTGATAATGAAAATGATGTCAATATATATATAAGTAGAAATATATAAGACATGATAAATACATGAGTGAAAATAGAGGTATATACATAATAATAATATAAGCATAGATATGAACAAAAATTAAATAAATAATAATATTAAACTAAGAAAATAAATATAGATAAAAATACTAATAATAATAATGAGAATAATGAGAATATCAAATAATAGTAATAGCAATAATAATGAAAATACAATAATAATAGTGATGATAATTAAATAATAAAACAATAAAATATAAAATAATGGTAATAAGGTGAGAATAATAATATAAGTGGTAATGAAATGAAAATGAAAATAATACATTAATACTAACAATAATAATAAAACAATAATAATAATAATATAAGTAAAAATAATATTAGTAACATGATAATGAAAATAATGGTAACAATAATGGTAATAATAATAGATAGCAATAATAAACAAATGATAGTAAAATATAATAGTAAACATATAAACATATAAATAATAATAATAGCAAAATAATAATAATAATAGTAATAGTAAAATAATAATAATAATAATAATAATAATAATAGTAATCATAATATTATGAATAATAATACGCATAATAAAAATAATGAATTTAATAGTAAAATAGTTAAAATGATTAAAATATGACTAAAATTGAATTAAGAACGGAATACTAGAGGTAAATTTGAAATAAATATGAGAAGAAAGGGCTAAATTGCATGCAAAAAAAAGCCAGGAGGGACTAAAGTTAATAATATCCCTAAATCCCCATGCGCATATCCAGTTAAGCGACTTTAGGGACCAAATCAAAAAAAAATAAAACTTGAGGGCCAAATTTAAAAGAATCAAAAGACACAAAATAGGGCCTAATCGCGCTGGGCAGTGAAGGAGAGGGATCGTTTGCGCAAATATCGCCTTTAAGGGTCATGCGCATGAAGTCCTACTATGAAACGGCGCCGTTTTGTCGATGGTCATTAAACCATCTTTATTTCCCCAAAAATCAGATTTCTTTACCCTTCAAACATCTCAAACATAGCAGCAGCCCCCCCTAACCTATCTTTCTCTCAACTCTTCCTCTCCCTTTTGTTTTTTTTAGCCCGACGATTGGGGTTTCTCTGCCAATCGACGCACCACCACCATCCGGTGGAGACGACGACGCGTGGAGATGAACCCTTGGGCCTGTTTGGAGTTCGCTGGGGTCGAGCCACAAGCCCCTCCTCTCCTTTAGCCCGATTTCTGACCGAAGGAGAGGGGTTCCCGACGATGGAGGGGCCCCGATTTAGGTATGTCTTCCTTCTTTTTAGTTATTATTTACAAATATTTCAAAGAAAACAAAAAAGTAAAGAAAAACAAAAGTAATTCAGTATAAAAATGAAAACGAAAGGATTAAACCTTAACCTTCTATTGTTTTTTTTTCTTTCGATTTCTGATAATGCGTAAAAAAAAAGGACCCCCCCTTACAATCGATTTCATTCGGCTTATATAGCCATTTACAATGCTATCAGTCCTTCTTTCTGTCTTTTCGCGTTTTAATGCAGTGCAAGTGGTGTGGTGTTGCTTCATCTTGTTTTGCAGTGCTAGGGCGGTGGAGGCCAGTCGGACCAGTCGAGCAAGTGGCATGATGACATGGGCGGTGGAGGCAGAAGCTTTTAGGGTTTCTTTTTTCTGTTTTCTTCTCTTTTAGGCCATTGGGCCATTTTGGGCCAAGGTTAATTGGGTATGTAGGCTTTAATGGGCCCCGGGCAAAAATGGGCTTGTACAGTGCTAATTTATGAGATGGATGATTATTTCATTTTATGTCACGATTGAAAATGATTTTTTTTAAAAGAAAATATAGATTCATGAAAAAAAAAAAAACAGACGGTAAGGATAAAACAATAAGCGCACTTAAATTCAAGTCATCATGTTTACTCTATGCATCTAAGCCTAGCTCCTCTTCATGTCAAAGCATAAGCAGTTTTATTAGCCTCGGTATAAATCCAACTAAAGGAGAAAGATTGAAAACTGAAGACAATAGAGAAAATCTTTAAATAATAATTTTGAATCAGAAGCATCCAAATGACCAAGACTAAAAGCTTGGTAGAATCGTTGACTATGATTGAGGAAAATATTTTAGCAAAATTCATGATGAAAATATTTTCGTTAATCTCTTAATGGTTGAGGCCAAGCCCAGTCAACGCACTTAGGAGCTTGTCCATGGGCCTAGGGAGTAGAGTGCCTCATTCATTATCCGTCTTTTGAAACTAATACCACGATGATTATTACATAACTAAGGGTATGTTTAAGTAATCAAAATTTTTAATATTTATATTTTTAATGTGTTTCATAATCTATATTAAATTTTATTTACAAATTTTTTAATGAAATCTCCAGTCAATTTCATTATTTCTTAACAAATTACATTTGGTAGGAATTACCTTTTTCATTTTCTTAAAAATAAAATATTCCAATGATTGTTTTTATCTTATATCCAAAATTACCAATATAATATAAAATATTATTTTCTTTTGAACCAAATTTAATCAAACACTATAGGCCTAAAAGAGGACTATATGTGTCCCTATCAAGACTACCTTGTGTTTCAGACGGTGTTATAGAGTTGATTTTGAAGTCATGGTCGACCTCGCCTCTTAGTTTGCTATTTGATTTTGTTAGGATACCGGATAATATTTTACACAATTGCAGCTTTAATATTGAACACCAAAATTAAATTAGGAATACCAAAAATAAATGCGAATTAACCTAACAAATTACTATTGAATATCAAACGCGATAGAATAATTAATAAATAAAATAATAAAAGAGAAACATGCTAAATTTACGAGGCTCGGCAAACTGCTTACGCCTTGGGCACTAACACTGGATGACAACTTCATTAATACTAAAAAATTTACAAGCTAATGGAACCCTTAATTAAAAGGATTTCCCAAATGTATACTAAAGTATATCAATAGAAGTGAGAGAGAACAAATGGTTAGGGACGCTATTTAAATTAAGGCATTAAGCCTTCTTTTCTAAGGTGGTTGAGGTGGCATATTCTTTTCAACTATCAATGTGCGATTCCCACGAACTAATGACCAACAAATTTCCACCTTTAGTGAGTTTATCAATCTTACTCAACTTTCGTTGTTTTACACTCCTCAAACTTAATGAAGTTATCTTCAAAAGTGCATCCAAATGCAATCTCAAGCCCCGTACACTTGAAGGTGTTCAAAATTGCAAGATGTTAATCAAGTTCAAACAATGATTGAACTTGATTGTTGTGACCACCTTGGTTATCATATATGTAGGATTTTTAGTTGCAATCTTCTGAAGAAGAATCTTCCCTTCGTTAAAGATTTCTCGCACAAGGTGAAACCTCACGTCAATTTGCTTAGTTTTTGAAAGGTAAACTTGATTTTTAACTAAATGAATAGCGCTCTAACTATCATAGTAAAGGTTAATGTGACTTTGAACAACTCCCTAGTCTTCCATCAATCCACTAAGCCAAACAACCCTTTTAAAAGATTCTAAATTTGTCATATACTTTGCGTCTATCATTGGTAAAGTTACTATAGTCTGTAAGGTAGACTTCAGACTTATTGGGGCTCTAGAAAGAATAAATATATACCCAGTAGTAGATTGACATTTATCCAAATCACGAGCATAATTTGTAATGCCCCGAATTTTAGGGTTAGAAGTTTTGTGATTTGTAGGTAGGGTTAGTGGCTAGAATGAACAATTGTATTTGGTTCCGCATTTTAGTGTCAGAATGGGCCTGCTGGTCTGGTGGTTGGTTGTGTGATAGTTTAGGTTGGGGTCTTGTGTTGGAATCCTCGTGCGAGCGTGGATGTTTATTTTTGTCACGGCTGTCTGAAAGAGAGTTCGAATGTGTTTGGAAGTTTGTGTAAGTGGATGAAAGAGTGGGTAGTTGAGATAGAGTTAGTAGGAAATCATGCCTTGACTTGGGGGGATATTAATTGTTTTTATTTTTCATTTTTTTTAGGAAAATTGATTTCTCCCTCTTTCAAAAAAAAAAAAAAACTGATGTCTGTTGTGCTCCTCTTCCCTTTACACTTTCTTCTTCCCTTCGGCTTTTTCCTTTCCATTTTTATTTTTGGTGTTCGGGTAATTCAAGGATTCGAGCGAGGGGAAATCGTGTTGGGGAGGCGTTTCGATCTTCGTTAGTGTTTGGAATCGCGAATTCATGTGTGGGATTCGAACCTTTCTTTTTCATTAATGAAACTATGAATTAGATATGTAAAATTCGGTAGTTATGGGGGTATTTTGAATCGTTAAGTTTCGATGTTGAATTGTCGATTTTTCTGTGGAATTCGGCAAAAACTGTGTGTTCTGAAATTGTGCAATTTAGTATTGAATCGTATAATTTCGGTATATTTTGGTATCTTGCTGAGTTATCCAGGGTTCGAGAACTGTTTTGAAAGCAAATGCACGATCTGCAACCTATTTCGGTGTGGTTTCGTGACCACACGGGTGGCTATACGGGCGTGTGCAATTGGGATTTAAGGTTCCCGGCTAAATTGGGTGCCACACGGCTTGGCCACACGACCGTGTGGCTGATTTAGGGAAAATAGTCGATTTTCACACGGCCTGGCCACACGGCCAAGTGGCTAATTTAGGTATTTAGGGATCTCACACTGGCGTGTGTTTTGGACACGGTTGTGTCTGGTGGGCACATGGGCATGTGAGACCCTCACACGGGCGTGTCTGTCCTGTACTCCATTTTAGCACAAACGGACAGAGAGTTACACGGCCAAATCACATAGCCATATCCCTAGGTCACACGAGCGTGTTCCTCCTTCCACACGGGCGTGTGCCTCTCCACATAGGCATGTTGACCCCCCACACGGCCAGGGCACACGGCCGTGTGGCCTTTTCTTGCTGATTTTTTATCTGTGTCGATTTTAAGCTTGATTGTGTTTCTGTAGGTTCCGACTCTTAGCTAAGTTTCAGTAAGGGTGGTCAGGACTTTGTTTCAGCTTTGACTTGTGTGTTTTTGTTGTTACAGCTTTATAGCAACTCGTTGAGGGCTATTCGATGTTATTACGAAATTGTTTCAGAATCTGGGATAGTGTGTGTACGCATTTCTGAATCCGTTTGATTAGTGTGTGGGAGTTTGTATGTGATGCGCATTCTGTGGCTGCACGAGAATTCTGTGATTGATTGTCTAGATGTGAGTTTCTGTGTCCAAACTGTCTGGAAATTTTGTATTTTGATTCTGTACGCCTGTCTGCATACATACTTTTGCATAAAATTATTTGGAGTTTGGTTTTAAAGAGAAGGAAGACTGATTCTGATCTGATCTGGCAATTTAACTGCAACTTATCGGTATTTACCGCACTATACCGCATGTACGTCAGCTTTGCTGCGTACTATTATCTGATTTGGCAGTTTAAACTGCAATATATCTGTACAGCGATTTACCGCAATGCACTGTACTGCAGATACGTTAGCTTTGCTACGTATTATTATCTGAGTGGCTTAGTCCACATACATGGTGTGTAGTACTGGATGAGTCTTTCGAGTTCCTATGTGGTGTGTTTGGTTGGATGAGCTTAAACAGCTCTATTGGGGTGTGATCGGGGGACGAAGAGGTGTTTTGGCTGGATGGGTGGGTTTTCACTACTTGATTGCATTCATAAGCATATGTTTAAGTGTTTGGGTATAAGTTTGTTTGTCTGCATTCTGTCTGTTTGACTTCCCATTTGTGATTGTTCTTATGTGTAATTGCGTTTGGTAACATTGTGTGTGATGATAAGTGTTTTGCTTAAGTACATTTCACTATTATACTGTTATCTAGAATTCCAGTCTGTAATTCTGTTATTGATCATGTCTCGAACTCACACTGAGCTCGTGTAGCTCTCCCCCTTAGTGTTTTCCCTTTTAGGTACATTCCCGATTTCTGTAGCTGGACTCGGTACGTAGAGGTTTCAGAAGCATTACATTTTAAACAAGCTATTAAAGTATTTTCTTAAATTTGGAGTTTTAAATAAATGGTTTTGAATTGTAAGTACTGATTTGAAAACTATGGTACGAATTCTTGTGTTATATGCACTTAAGTGTTAATTAGACTGAATGTTTTTGGAATTTTGGGATTTTATTTCTGAGCGTTTTTACGTGACTTAAATACAATTTTGTAACGCGATTTGTTAAACTAAAAATGTTTTCAGGTCATTTCGATGATCAATGTGACGTCTGAGATTCGGTCTAAACTTCTAGGTCAGGTTTTGGGGCGTTACATAATTAGAATTAGCATATTTGATAAATACTGACCGAGCATCATATCTTGCTCAAACATCAAACCAATATCTACAATTTTTAGAAGATATTGTAGAATCCATTTCACAGCTTGCTAATGTCCTTTACTAGGATTATGCATATACCTTCTCACAACTTCAACTGCTTTAGAAATGTCTGGCTAAGTACACACCATCGCATACATCAAGCTCCCAACTACATTAGTGTATATAACCTTTGCCATATATTCTCATTCTTCATCACTCTTAGGAGATAATTAAGCACTAAGTTTCAAATGAGAAGCAAGTGGGGTATTTACATGTTTCGTATTTTCATTCAAACCAAAACATGATAATACTTTTATTAAATATTGTTTCTGAGTCAAACAAAGTTTGCCTCTCTGTCTATCTCTATGTATCTCCATGCTGGGAATTTCCTTAGCCTCACCTAGATCCTTCATCTCAAACTCTTGATTTAGCTGAGCCTTCAATTCACCTATTTCTTTTTTACTTTTTGAAGCGATCAACATATCATCAACATACAAGAGAAGGTATATGAAATCCATCTTGTTGCTTTCGTAAATATAAACAAAAGGGTGATATTTTCTTTTGGTGTACTTTTGCATATTCATAAAGCTATCAAGTCGCTTGTACTAGTACCTCGGGGATTGCTTCAACCCATACAACAATTTTTTTAGCTTATAAACACAATTTTCTCCACCAGTAACTTTGTATCCTTCTAGCTAAGTCATTTAAATTTCCTCTTCTAAATCATCAT
This sequence comes from Gossypium sturtianum, assembly GCA_025698515.1. Taxonomy (NCBI): domain Eukaryota; kingdom Viridiplantae; phylum Streptophyta; class Magnoliopsida; order Malvales; family Malvaceae; genus Gossypium; species Gossypium sturtianum. The sequence goes on along the minus strand of CM046951.1, from coordinate 49,702,141 downwards.
GTAGGAAAGTCATCTTCATATCAAGTTGAGCTAGATTCAAATTCAACTGTGCTACCAAAGCAAGCAAAATTCTAATGGAGGAATGCTTCACAATAGGGGAAAATACTTCATTGTAGTCAGTTCCCTCCTTTTGAGCCTATTCTTTAGCTACCAACCTTTCTTTGTAGCGAATATCTTTCTTGTTAGGAAATCCATCTTTCTTTGCATATACCCACCATAACACCCCTCGCTCGACACCGGGTCTGAGTTACAGGATGCTAAGTCATTGCCAGAGCAACTACTGTCAAATACACAGTAAATAAATAAATCAAGCAAACAATCCATCATGTCTTAAAAACAATCACATTAAGATATACAATTAAATCTGAGCCTAAATCAAGCTTACGGAAGCTCTTTTATAGACCAAAGCAAGAAAAAGGACCAAATTGCAATGTTTTAAAGTTTTCAGAGTAGGTATTGATACCCCATAAAGGTACCGATACTATTTTGGACTTTGATGTTTCAAAATAATTTGAACTAAAATGAATGTATCAATACCAAACGTAAAGTATTGATACCCTAGTCAAAGTATCGATACCTTATCTCTGTATTGATACGATTTTTAGGTTCGATGTTTTGAAAATTAAGAAACTTTTGTCGATGTACCGATACCCTTTTTTAATATACCGATACCTTATAGACAAAATGTAAAAAATCTGCATTTTTGGTACTTATTTCATGCTAAGTTATCAACTTACCCAAATGATGCTTAAATGCACACTTAACCCTACACAAAACCAATCCAAAATCATACCAAATATTGCATATAATCATTTCCAAAATCATCTAATCCAATATGCCTCAATTTGACACCAAATCAATTCAATTCAACTCAGATTCATAATAATAAATGAAGTCTAGGTAGATTCTTTCCTGGGTATTGTTTCTCTCATTGGTTATTATTCAATTATTTTACTGATTTATTCTCTATTGAGTTTTTTAGTTAAATTAATTTAGTAATTTTAGTTTAAACCAATCACTCCAATTTGTCAGCTAAATAATAGTAAAATGTTAATTACTAGTACTTTTAGACCTCGTGAATACGATATCTTTACTCACCGTAGCTATACTATTTATCGATAGGTGCACATGCCTTTGTCGTATTTTTAGTCAGTAACGTGGACACACATCAAGTTTTTAGCGCCGTTGCCGGGGACTGAAATATTAAGAACACTTTATTTCTATTAATTTAGCCATTTCTATTTTTTTTGTTTTAATTAATTTTTTACATTTTAATTTGTCTTTTGTTTGCTTCTGGCAAATTCTTTTAGTTTATGACTAGAGGAAACCCGTCGAGACCATTGCTTTTCGACAGTGAAATTGAAAGTATTCCTCGCAGAAATTGTAGAGAGGTTAGAGAAGCAAGGCAGAGTCGACAGAATATAGTAGACGAACAAGAGAACAACAATATTACTAAGGAGATGGGTGATAATTAGAATATTTAGCTACCTCCTACAAACCCTGTTCCTTGTACTATGTACGATTATGCCAAGCCTACTCTAATTGGGGCTGAATCGAGTATTGTGAGACCTACCATTGCCGTAAACAATTTTGAGCTGAAGCCGAACACTATTCAGATGGTACAACAGTATGTCCAGTTTGATGGTTTGCAAGATAAAGACCCCTGTAACACCCCTAACCCATATTTGTCGTCGAAATAGGGTTACGGGGTATTACCAGAATTTAAAGAAAAATTACAGATAAATCGAGTTAAAAATACTATTCATATGCAACATCAATCATATTGTCCCTTAAATGGACCCTCGAGGCCCAATAAGAACAGTAGAATCGATTCGGGACCAAATCGGGATTTCATAAAATTTTTCGCAAAATTCTAAAATTTTCCGTATATACAGTGCCCACACGCCTGTGTGGTCTAGGGACACGCCCGTGTGATCAGGCCGTGTGGTCACACACACCCGTGTCCTTAACTCGTGTAACTCTCTAACTTGCAAAGCATGAAGAAATTGAAGTCACACGGCTAAGTCACACGCCAGTGTGATAGGCCGTGTGGCGAATTCAATTTTCAAAATTAAGGTGCAGTTTTCACACAGCCAGGACACACGCCCGTGTTCAAGGCCATGTCATCCACACGGCTGAGACACACACCCATGTCTCTACTCGTGTGCCCAATTCGAAGCATTCTATTTCTAAATTTTTAGGTGCAGGGGACACACGACCAGGCCACACGCCCATAAGGTAGGCCGTGTGTCACACACGCCCATGTGTCTACCCGTGTGGACAAAATAAAGCCATTTTTCTAGCTTCATTTTATCACCCAATTATTGCCAATAACCTATATCAACACTTGTATACATATACCAGCCAATTCAAGCATTAAAACCAAGCCAATTCTAGTACCTAGCATGGTATATTATCACATACGATTCATGTTTATAATTTTATTTTTAGTGAACATACACCTTAAGCATAATCCAATCAACCAACTTAGCACATAGGAATTTAATCATAGAATAACTTTATAAACATACTAAGTAAAACATCACTAGCCATTCCAATGGCTAGATTACAAAACATCACTTACAAGCCATCATTTGGCCAAATGAGCTTATACATGCCATTATACCAAAATGAGATTTCTATTTATACCAAAATGAGATAGTGGATAGTGTGATTGATGCTCCGACCGACCTCCAACCTTCTCGAGCTTACGAGCACTATAAGACAAAGAAAATTAAACGGGGTAAGCATTTTCATGCTTAGTAAGTTCGTATAACGGGAATTAAACTTACCGGTTATATTTATTCATACAAGCATACATAACCATACCATCTAAAATTTTTGGGTAAATTTACCTAAACATATACACTTAATCAAACAAGTTAGTCACATAACATCATATGAATATCAAGTAAACATAGATGAGCTCATCACATTATAAACTTCTATTTAGTTTCACATTTCCGTATTTCAAGAATCTTTGTCGTTGAACTAATGAAATTTCGATGGACATTCGGGTAGTATACACAAAGTATACAGATCAACTATCCGTCAATTCATGTTCAAAAGTATCCATTTGACACATGATCATAAAGCATACTCTCAAGCCACATATTTTATAACAGGATTACTAGTCCAGGCTAAATCCTTTCTGTAGCATATGCTCTAAAAATATTGATTTGGATTACCCGTCCGGGCTAAATCCAATCTATAACATATGCTCAAGAGGGCTTATTTCAAGATTACCCGTCGGGGCTAAATCCTATCTACAACATATGCAGTATTATACTCTTTTCGAGAAATCACCTTATTCCATCGAATTTCAACATTCAACCAGGACATAGCATTTTATCATCATTTTCCAATTTGTGGTCATTTCATAATGTATATCTTCACATACATATCAACACAATCATACAATTCAATTCAAGCACATTAACATACATATTTAGGTTACACGAACTTACCTTGACAATTGTTCGTATTTGAATTTCAACTAATCCGAAACCTTTTGTTTCCCTCGATCTAGTTCGGTAGTTGGTCTTTCTGGGTCTATATAAACAAATTTAACTATCAATTTATCACATTTCATATACATTTGCATTCAATTACATCCTAGGAAAAATCACCATTTTACCCTTATACTTTTCATAAATTCCAATTTCATCCCTAGGCTCGGAAAATGAAATTCATGGAATTTAACCTTCTTTCCAAGCCTAGCCAAAATTTATGTACAGCTTTTACAGCACCTAAATTTCACAAATTTCAGTATTTTCAATGGGTTTTACCCATTTTTCATTTTAGTCCCTAAACCGAGTTTTCATCAAAAATTACTTTGTAAAAGTTGCTTATCTACCAACAACCTTTCATTTTCTACCATAAATTTTAAATTTCCAGCATATTCATCCATGGCAAAGTTTATATACTTTGTTATCTTTTCAAATAAATCCCTCAAATAAATAGATTAGACTATCCCGATTCCAAAAATATAAAAATCATTAAAAACGGGACTTGATTTCATACCTTATTGAGCTTGAAAAGTTTTCATCCTCTCTCCTAGGGTTTCCATTTTGGGGAAGAAGATGAATAAAAAGATGACAATTTCTTTTTTTAATTATTTGTCATCTTTTAATTTTAGTGATTTCTAATTTAGTCCTTACCCATTTCTAATTTTTCCATGGATGAGTCACTAAATTATCTACTAACTTTTCTTCAATGGTCTAATTACCATATAAGAACCTTAAGTTTTGAATTCTATAGCTATTTGATACTTATAACTACTAGAAGACAACTTTTAAATTTTATGCAATTTAGTCCTTTCCCTTATTAAACATGCAATCGGGAAAATTTTCGTATCAAAATTTTCATATTACCTTCCTATAACAATGCGAATCATAAAATAATATTAAAATAAATTTTATTTTTGGCTCGGATTTGTGGTCCCGAAACCACTGTTCCGATCTCACCGAAATTGGGCTGTTACAACCCCAATACTCATTTGGCCAATTTCTTAGAGATTTGTGACACTTTCAAGATTAATTACACCACTAATGACGCCATTCGCTTACGGTTGTTCCCATTCTCGTTGAAGAACAAAGCAAAACAATGGTTGAACTCTTTACCACGAGGTTCCATCACTACATGGGCTCAAATGATCGAGAAGTTTCTCCTGAAGTACTTCCTATCGACTAAAATAGCTAAGTTGAGGAATGACATTTCTTCTTTTTCCCATATCGATTTAGAGACATTATATGCTGCATGGGAGAGATACAAGGACTTATTAAGAATGTGTCATTATCATGGGTTACCCCTGTGGTTATAAGTTCAAACCTTCTACAATGGTTTGAACCCCTCAACTAGGCAATTAATTGATGCAGCAGCTGGTGGAACATTGAACAATAAAACACCCGAGGTAACTTATGAGTTTATAGATGAGATGGCACTGAATAATTATTAGTGGCAAGTCATAAGGACGAAACCAATGAAAGCAGTCGGTGTTTTTAATCTAGATGCCGTCACCATGTTATCAAACCAAGTAGAAGCACTAAATAAGAAAATTGATGGCTTATATTTATCTACGCAGGTGAATCCAGTGATGCAATGCGATACAAATGGAGGTGGAATGAATAATCTAGAATGTTTACCCTTCGGTCCTAGCACAGAGAATAAACAAATCAATTATATGGGTAATAATTTTAGACCTCAAAATAACCCTTATAGTAATAACTATAATCTAGGTTGGAGGAATCATCCCAATTTTTCTTGGGGTAGTCAAGGAAATCAAAGAGCACAACCCCCTCCGGGCTTTCAATAACCTTATCAGCAAGAGAAGAAGTCGAACCTTGAGCAGATGTTGGCAAAATTTATCTTGGTGTCAGAAAATCGTTTTCAAAACACTAAGGCAGTACTGAAAAATCAGCAAGAATCAATTCAAGGACTCAAAAATCAAATAGGATAGCTTTCTATATTAGTTTCAAAATGACCACAAGGTAGCTTGCCTAGCAATACTAAAACTAAGCCAAGGGAGCAACTTCACGCAATTACTGTTCGGGATTTGGAAGGGTTAGTTGAACCTGAACAAGACCTGAGGTAAGAAGATGTGGTGAACAATGATGAGGTTGAAGAAGCTAAGAAAGAGCAAAACCTGATTGTCAGTGAATACAAACCTCGAGTGTCATATCCTAACGCGTTAAAGAGAGACCACACAAACGAGTAATATGGTAAATTCTTAAGCTCTTAAAAAATATACACATTAACTTACCATTTGTTGAAGTTCTTTCGAAGATGCCAAATTATGTCAAATTCTTAAAGGAGCTGTTAACAAACAAGAGGAAGATAGACGACTCGTTGGCTGTGGAGCTCAATGTAGTTTGCTCGGCCATTCTCCAAAATAAACTACCCAAGAAACTTAAAGATCCAGGGAGTTTTACTATTCTTTGTCTCATTGATAGTTTAAATATTGAAAATGCTTTGGCTGATTTAGGGGATAGTGTTAATGTGATGCCTTATAAAATGTTTAAAAAACTTGGTCTTAGGAAACCCAAACACAACAGGATGAGTATTCAATTAGCAGATAGGACCATTAGATATCCTAGGGATATTATTGAGGATATGCTTGTAAAAATCGATAAATTCATATTCCCCGTTGACTTTGTTGTGTTAGACATGGATGAGGATAGTGAGGTACCTTTGATCTTAGGTCGATCCATTTTAGCCACTATTGGGACTATTATCGATGTTGGTACTGGTGAACTTGTGCTTCTTGTAGGTGACGAAAAGATTATTCTCCAAGCACGTGATTCTGTGAGAGTCTCTAGTGAGCAAGATGATTTTAAATGTTCTGTTAATGTTAGTAACCATGTGGCTCAATGTTCTATGCAGAAAATTCCTCTTGAAAACATATTGGAGCCATGTTTCAGTCAAGGTGATAGAAACAGAACAACATATGAAGAGCGAATGGTACAACTCGATGAACTAGATGAATGGCAAATGCATGTTAAGGAGAAATCGAGAAAACATGATGAAGACACGAAGCAACGTCGCAATGTGCAAGTGATAAGAACGAACCAATTTAAGGTTGGGGACAAAGTACTGCTAGACAAATCAAATCCATGAATCTCCCATTCAGAGCTTGAGTCAAATAGATCGAACCTATTTACGGTACTGAACGTCTTCTCATATAGCATAGTCGAGGTAACACATTCTGAGTTCGACACATTTAAGGTAAACAGTACTCGACTTAGACCTTATCTTGGTATTAAAATTGATAACGAGAAATAGGAGTTTCGGCTCTGAGAACCACCGTAACTGTGAACGTACAAGGTAAAGTCGAGCTTAGACTCTAAATAAGCGCTTCTCGGGAGGCAACCTGAGTGCTTAAATTTTGTTAATTCTTTTAATCTTATTGCATGTTAATTTAAAATTAATTAAACTAAAATTAAAAAATAATTGAACCACACGGCCAGGACACACAGGCATGTCCCAGGCTATGTGCAGAATGGGGTATTCTACAGTCAGTTACAAGGCCTGGCAACATGGTCGTGTGGCACACACGACCTAGACACATGGGCATGTCCCAGGCCGTGTGCATGTTGGAGCAAATGATAGAGAGTTACACGGTTTGAAGACATGGCCGTGTAGGTCACACAGCCTGGACACACGGGCGTGTCCTGGGCCATGTGAGTCTTGAAACTTAATTTTTCCAATTTCGATGGTTAAACAGCCTAAGGTGATGCACACGGCTTGGCGACACAACCGTGTGACACACACGACTTGGACACATGGGTGTGTCCAAGGCTGTGTGAATACTAGAGTTAATTTTTCAAATTCATTTACGAGTCAGTGAGTTACACGAGCCATGACACCACCGTGTGCAAGACACGACCTGTCACACGAGCGTGTGTGAGATAGTGTGCCCCGTACGGCCTCGCACACGGGCGTGGGAGAAGTGAAGGAAGATCACACATGGCCTAGATAAACGGGCATGTCTGAGGCTGTGTGAAAACTGGGCTTAAATTTTGAATTCCACACAGACTGATAAAGCTCGACACGGGCATGTGACACGGTCGTGTGGCCCAACATGGCCCTAAACACGATTGTGTCCCTTTAAAACCCTAATGCCCTTTTGTTTTGTCATATTCCTCCTAATCCTTTCCCACACAAATCCTAGCCGCCATCAACTCCCCTTTTTTTCCAGTCTGACCACCCCCGTCTGTCCCCTCCTCACATTGTTCATTTCGTTCCCCATCGCGTAGTGTCCTAACCTTTCCTTCTTCCCTTTCTTTTCTTCTCTCTCTCGAAGAATGTCCCCTCTCCCTTCATCGCACCACCATCCCCGATTTCCCTTCCCTTTCCTCTTCTCCCTTCGACGCTGCAACCTGCCCCTAACCTTTCCATTTCTCTTTTCTTTTCCCCCTTCACCCATTTCACCCCCGTCTGTCCACCACCTACTTACAAGCCACCCTATTTCTTTCTCCCTCAAAGGCAAACCGCCACCCTCATTCGCTTCTTGCCAAGTCTATCCCCCATCCCACACATCCCCATCGTCGTCTTTTCACCGTCAACCACCGTCGTGCGCATCTCCATCGATGCGACCCCAACAACCACCGTTCCCCTTCACTTATTTTATTTATGTATTTCTTATTCCTTTTTATTTTATTTATTATTCTTTGTTTTATTATTTTTATTTCATTTTTATTGTGATTTCAATTACTGTTTTGTTTATTTTCTTTTGGTTCTTTTTCATATTGTTTTTATTATTGTCATTCATCATTTTAATTATTATTACTGATTTTATTCTTGTTATGCTTTTAAGTGGTATTAGTTTTTAGGAAGTTGGGATTATTGTTACTCTTATTTTAGAATTGTGTTTCCTATTATTATTATTATATTCTTAATGCTTCTTTTATGTGAAGTTTGGATTCAAATATTTTTAGCTGAATGTTCGATCTTGTGATTCTGGATTTTAGTTGGATTTGACTTTTGTTCTGTGGTTATTTGAACCGATCCATTGTGTTGATTCGTGCTTTTACGTTGAATACTGGAATAGTTGTTTGGTTATCTATTTTTCAGGTACATCATGACGAACACTAGAGGGAAATCTAAGGTCGTCTTCCCTACTTCAAAAAATTAGAAGACTCCGGGTGCAACCTCTTCCACGGGCCCTTCAACCGATGCATGCCATTCATGTCTATGATTTTCACACGGTCCTCAATAGGACTTATATCAGCATCTCCGAAAGTGACCACTGGGATTAGGCTGTTATATTGATTAGGCGGCTTTGGAGTAGATTCATTTAGCTGATAGAGTATGCGCACTGATTGCTACAGCCCCATGGGATCGATTTTTCTCCATCATCGAGCCCACATACTCAGAGTTTACCCTCGAGTTCTATTTGACATTCCTCTTACAGCACATGATGTCGAGCCACGATGAGTCGCGCACTATTTCTTTCAGACTCGATGGTACGACGCATCATCTGAGCGTCCTAGACTTTGGATTTGCCCTAGGACTCTATACTGAGGAGTTCATGAGTGCCGAGGGGTTCCTCACTTTATACTGGCACATCCATTATTCGTCGTCTCTATGCTGGACAGAGCTTGCAGCTAGTATGACACCCTATGAGTCGAGTCGGTCGAAGGCTATTTCCTTACCTCCGGCCTTGAATATTGGCCCACACATTGACCGGTCGGAGGGAGAGCATCGGGGTCATTGGTACATTCGACGCTCACTTCCTTTAGAGCATGGTGATGGGGCGCACTTTCAATCTTGCTTACTTCATCACCCTTGCTTGCTGCCATCAGACAGAATGTAATAAAAAGGGCCCTATCTGCTTAGGCCCTTACGTGACTCGCCTCGCACGACATTTCAGCCTCCTCGACACTCAGGAGCAGTCCTCCTCCTTCACACTAGTTGGATAGATGACCTCGCAGAGATTATCAAGTATGAGTCATATGAGGATGATCGAGCGGCTGCGTGGAGTGGATCCTCCTTGATACCGATTATCTCATTCTAATCCTTAGGATGAGCATGAGAACTTCACTGATGATGTTCCTTTCCACCATGAGGATCCACCTCATCATCCACCTCAAGGTCACCCTACTACTTCCCCTGCTGCTACCTTAGCGGACCTCTCCGAGTGGTTCACTCATTTCGAGTGGCACTATTTTGAACGCTTTGACAGTATAGATGCGACTTTGCAGCAAATCTGTCAGCATCTCCACATTTCTTCTTCTGAGCCGGCGCCTCATGATCTCGATGCCTCTCACGATGAAGATCGCTGATTTTATTTTTGTTCTTTTCAGTCTTATTTTTATTTTTGTTTTTAGTTGTTTTATTTTTATTTCTGAGACTTCTTTCTTTTATCTTCTTTCGAACTATGTTTTTATTTTTATAGTTTTTTTCTAATTGAGTTTTTAACCTCTTAATCTTCCTCATTATTTGTGTTTATTTTCTTATTAGTTTGCTCGGAACCATACATTACATTTTTATTTGCCTACAATTTCGATTTCCACTATTCTAGCGATTTCATCCATATTCAAGGCAGTTTCAGTTTTCTCCCTCTCTTATAATATTCTGCTTATTTTGTGCTTATATCTATTTGCACATTGAGGATAATGTACATCTTAAGTGTGGGGAGGTTATTTATTTAATTATTAGAAAATCTCTAAATTATTTATTGTATTTAAGTAATCTTATCATACTTCCATTAGAGTGAATTGTTGTCGATTTGAGATTTTTTATTGATGTTGTTTTGGATTAATTTGTAGATATTTCTGCATTGGTTGATTTAAACTTTAAGACGTGAAAGTGTCAAGCATGATAAGTATTTTTTCAGAAATAAAAATTTTAGGTTGTTTCCCTAAATTGAGGTATTATCTTGAAGTTTTAAATTTGCAAGTTTGACATCAAAACCATAATTTTTTGTGAGCTTTTGAGCCTATAGAGCATACATTTTTTATGCTCATTTTGTTATTGGTTATGAGTGTGTCAACTTGATTTGTTATTCTAGAACTTGATTTGATTATGCATGTCGAGACCATACCTTTGATTTGATATACTAACATGACAGAAGCACTTAGGTTTTAACCCACTTAACCTGTAAAAACCCTACCTATTGAATTATCCCTTAGTGAACCCTATTGAGCCTAACACACATTTTCTTGATTAACTCGTGAATGTTAACCCATAACCCATTTTTTTATTGTGACTCTTTCCCGTTTTATTGACTCTCGTTTTTGTCGAGATTTGATTTGGTTAGTTGCCTAGCTATGCTCCTTTGTTTGAATTGCTGGATTTATTTTGTTGTTCTAAATATATACATATTGATTGATGCACTTTCTTTTAATTCAGCAATTACTTATTTTTTTTCTAGTTTGGTAATTTATCAACTCGATCTCGATTATAACCAACTTTTCTAGCCTTTTTCCACACCCTTAACCTAAGCCCCATTACAACCTCTTAAATACCTCTTGATTGGTGTGTCATATCATTTTATAGTGGTGGAGATTTGATTTTCAAGCAAGCTTATGGTAATGACATTTCTTGTTCGACTGTTGATTGCATATTTCTTGAACCTTAAACACTTTGAGTGAATATTTAGTGAGGATGTCAATTCTTGTTGATTTTGAATTAAAGGTAATTACTTAAATAAGGGGAGACACCTATGCTATCGTGCTTTAAAAAATTCAGCTTGGATTGTTTGAATCTTTAGTGCCCTTTTAGTTGAACTGCCAATGCATTATTATTTGTGAATTATTTTGAGACATTATTGATGAGAATTACAAGTTGGGAAAGATTAACTTTAATGTGAGTTGAGGATTTTGCTTGAGGACAAACAAACACTTAAGTGTGGGGATATTTGATAATTGATAAAAGTAACATATTTTAATCTCGTTCTTAACACATTTTTAGATGATTATTTATGAAAATTGGTGAATTTTATGCTCATAGTCCTTTGAATTCATTTTTCTATACTTAAGAGAGCATTTGGGAGCAAAATGAGCAAAAATTAAGCGAAAATCAGACAAAAAAAGCATATTTTAAGAGCCATACGAGCTAAGCCTTCCCACATAGGCTGGACACACTGTCGTGTGAGCCACACGAGTTGGATACACGACCATGTGCCAGACCGTGTCGATTTCGTGACTTGCATCCCAAACATGTGGAAAACACAATTTTTAGGCTTTTTAGGCATTCTAAAGTCTATAAATACCAAATATAAGAAGAGAATAGTGAGACATTAGAGATTATTGAAGCAAACAACTCGAAGAACACCATTGGAACCAACTCTGAAGCAGATTTCCATCAAGATTGAAGACCTCTTTTTAGTTTCTTTTGAAGTTTTTATGAGTTTCTTTATTTCTTGTGGTTATTTTGACTTTGAGATGTTTTTATTCACAATTATGAACTAGTTCCCTAGATACCTAGGGAAGATGAACCCTATGATGAATTCTATTATTTGATTTCTATTTTATGCGATAAATACTTGATTCTTGTTCTCAGTTATGTGTGCTTATCTCTTGTTTTAATATTTCTGGGATATTAATTTATGTTTAATGTGCTTAAATTAAAGGAGGAAAAGTTCCTGCTTAAGAGTAAATCTAGCATAATTGAGTGGAGTTGCATGCAATCCTAGAAATAAGATGACATAAATCTATCGGGTTAGAGTCAAATCTAATAGGAGAATCCATAGATCGAGTTAATGCGACAATAAGGGTTTCAATTAGAAAGAAATTCAATTAATCAACCTAGAGTCAGTTGCTCTTACTCTCAAAAGAGATATTAACATAATTTAGGGATTTCTACGGATCAAGATGCCAAGTGAATAAATCGTTTAATTCAGATTCATAATAATAGATGAAATCTAGGTGGATTCTTTCCTGGGTATTGTTTCTCTCATTGGTTATTATTCAATTATTTTCCTGATTTATTCTCTGTTGAGTTCTTTAGTTAAATTAATTTAGTAATTTTAGTTTAAACCAATCACTCCAATTTGTAATCTAAATAATAGGAAAACGGTAATTACTAGCACTTTTAGTCATCATGGATACGATATCTTTACTCACCGTAGCTATACTATTTATCGATAGGTGCACTTGCCTTTGTCATACTTTTAGTTAGTAATGTGGACACACATCAATGACAAAGCACATTTGAACAAGGTGAATTAACATATAACCATATTGTATAGTAATTCAAACATATGACATTCTAAGTCACTTATAAACAACGTTTCAATACCAATCTCATTATGAATATAACATTTAGCCATTTTCATATCAAGCTCATACCATTTTATCTCAACTTAATTCATTCAATAACCATTTAGCCCGATGAATACTAATGAACAAATTCAAATACACAGGTAACTACACCACACCAGGGAAATAAACTAAAAAGCCCGTAAGCAATCATATAATTTTGTAATAACACGTCCCTCTAACACACCACAATCTCCGTAGAGACATATAAAACTCAGTAATCTGTAACAAATATTGGATTCTGATATAATCAGTAGTAAATTCCGTACAGTCACATACTTCGTACCGTTATATATATCCGTACCAGTGCACAATTAACTCTATTGGCATGCCAATCGTATCCTATCATTTATTATGTTCATTCGGGCACATTTAGCACATATAATCATTCATTTACAATTCAGTCCATGTCTCACATTTTGTACCAAATCATAAACAATTCAAATTACATTCACACATACACAAATTCACAATTCAAGTATATATAATGATTAAATATAACCCTACCAAATGAACTTACTTGACAAAAACAACAACAAACACAATGTCGATGACTAATCCATAATTTTGCCTTTTTCTTGATTTTCCTCCATTTGATTCAAATATTGATCTATACGATAATTGATTTCAATTTATCTATTTCAAATACCTTATAAAATCCTATTACATGTATATGATAGTTCAATTTCACTTTGTGAATGCTCCCTAAAATTTTGCATTTTATTCAATTTAGTCCCTAAAAACTGAAATTATCATAAATTTCAAATTTGAGCTTCGGTTTCAAAACTAATCTCAATTACATCCTTCTATAACCCTTTATTATCTATAATTACAAAAATGTAACATTAATTTTGAAATTTACACACATTAGTCCTTGAGTTCAAAAACTAGTCTTTTTTCATTTCTAAGCTTAAAAGCTAGCAATGTAGTACCAATAGCTTCAAAAAATAAAAAATGGTAACTTTTGAAAACTTTAATAGTTTCACAAATTGGTATACATATAGCTAAATCATGCTCCCAAGACATCAAAAACATAAAAAAGAAATAAGAAAATAACGTGAAATTACCTAATAATCCAAGGATTGAATGTAAAGAAGCCTGAAACCCTTTTTCTCGCTTTAGGTTCGGTGAAGAAAATGAACAAAGAAAAATATTTTGTTTTTCTTCCTAATTTTAATGCTTCGATCCAATCTCGTGTGCCAAGCTTGCTCAAGTACATTTTTGTGCATGCTTATCTTTTGTCTTTATTTCCTTTTTGTTTGCTTGAGAATAAGAAAAAACTTAAGTGTCAGGGTATTTGACTTGCTGCCAAACATGGTGGTAGTTTTAGTACATTTCAGCACTTAAGAGGCTTGTTTTCTAGTCGTTTTACGTTTAATTATCACATTTTCAACTTTCATAGTCTAGGTTTAATTATTTGCAAAGTAAGCGTTTGTACAAAAAAATTGATGTTAGTTGCCTATTACGCCAATTTGGGCCTTAGGTAGTTTTAATGTGTTGAATTGAGTGTGCAAGATATGTATCTAGCAGCCCGATAGCCTTATGGATGACGCCCGAGTGTAGCACAAGTTTCCCGAGACGTAATATGAGAAACTGGAACTCCAAGCTCAAGAAATCGGTGTCGTGTCGCGACACAAGTCTGAATGTGGGGCACAAGCCTTAAAAAGGCTAAAACCGTTCGTGCAATCAAATAATTTTTAGGATTATGACCTATAATAGACCTAATTAGGGTTTCTAAACATCATTTATAAATAGAAAGGTTATTGCTAATATGTAAGCAAGCCTTTAGGAGTCTTAGTTAGTAGATTTAGGTTTATTTTGTGTTATAAACACTTTGTTCTTTTCGGCTAGGTTCGGTTTGAACCTAAGTCTTTTCTATTAAAGTATTCAATAATTTATTTTATTGTTCTTTTGCAAACATCAAGATCAGTTAATGGTCAAGAGATTACGCAACTCTAAGCATATTTGATTCAATCAATTGAGCAATTCTTAACCCTTTCTCTTACTTTAATTTACTTGTGTTCTTTTGCATGTTTAAATTAAATCTAAGAGTTATGACATCTAGATCCATGAGAGACTAAGTCTCTAGGGAGATAAACGAGTGGATGTGAGAGTAGTTAACGGAGGAATACGGGTTTCCCATAGGAATTAATTGATTTTAAATTATGTGTGCCTGAACCCTAGGACTGACAACCCTAGGAAGTAATCTAGGTTAAATGAGGTCAGGAGATAAGTTTTTCGAGTAAATCATAATTTATCCCTGTGAGGAAAGTGAGGTCGGGAGATAAGCGAGTACCGGTCGATTAGTTAACTAGTAGAGATTGGGAGGTAATACTAGTTAATTAATAGTTAATTCCATTTAAACCCAAATTCTGATGTTAACTACAACCACTGAAACGAGTTAACATTCTGTTTGTTAACCTGATTTAGTTGTTTGTCAATTTTCTATAATTTAATTTAGTTTATGCTTGTCATCTATTTGATTGTTTATCATAAAATAAGTTTAATTAGTATTGTTTAGACTTATTATTGTAGAAGTAATTTTCTTATTTAATTCGTCATCTCTTAGGTATGATCATCGGAATACTTCTATGTGTTATGTTGTAACACTTTATTATATTAAAATTTGACTCGTATACCTGCGGACACCGCTCGCTTAATTTTATATATTTTGATGTGGTATTTTCTAGTCAAACGTTCGCACATTTGGCGGCAATCACTGATGTTATTGTTCTTATGTATTAGAGGTTGTTGGAAACTGCTAATGTTGATATATTTTCCATGTTTAGACTTTATTCAATCTTCTTTTTTGTATCCATTATGATCTGATGACATGTTGATAGGGGGCATATACCATTTGCTTATGGTTTTTCGAAAGTCAAAGGGGAAGATTGTTAGGACCAATGCTATTTAGCCCTGATGACTCGATGGTTGTTCAAACACCTGATTGAACACAGGCTGTTTAAACACATGTTCAGATAAAGACCTTGGGATAGCCTAGGTGATTTTAGATGTTGACATTTTTTACTTAGGCCTTTTCATATATGATTACCATAAGCAAATGGACTCCAAGGACGTGTTTTATGAATGTGTTTTATTTTGCCTTCAAGTCCAAATATAAGTTGGAGTCTTTGGGACCTTTTGGATAGGCGTTTACCTCCAGTGCGGTGCGTTTAGCTTTCTTTTTGTCTCATGCAATAATATCTAATCTCATCGCCACCATTATTTTTACACTAATCGTAGGTAAACGCACCACCCATCCAAAGGGGCCCTTAAGGAAGTTGCGATTGACTCAACTTTGTGGATAAAACTTATGCTTATCCTTTATCCTTATCCTAGCAAATTTATGTGCAGATTTTATAAGGATTAATCCTACTATATCTTGGGATTCGATTGAAGATTATTTATACAAATTTGTATACTAATAAAGTTGTATTTATCTTGGATTGTGTTGATCGACTAAAGTTGTCATATTAAGCCTAGAAATTGGCAGTTGATTTGTATGTGAAGATGCACCTTTTAGGAGAATGCTGTGTTGAATTGCATTATTATTTTAAATTATTTTTATTTGTAATTTCGCACTCAATTAGTAGGCATTTCTTGTGAGAGATTAAATCTTTGTAAGTGAGGTTTGGGTGAATGGTTGTAACAATTTGAGATTAGCTATTGGGGTTACAAATATTTCTTGGTGTAAGGATAAATTGCACTTGAGCCAATAGATGGATGGATCAATTGCGGAATGAAACGATTCATTGAGCGAGATTTTAGAGAATAAGATTATTTCCGAATTGTGTTAACAAACGATTGTTTACAAATCTCTCTTTACCTTTATTTTTATTTTTATTTAGTTATCTATCCAAACTCTCTTTTAACCACATATTTAAATAATAGTTTGAAGTAATGGTAAATTAACTAGTTCATTCAAAGTTCACTTAAATTAAATTTTCTTCTTAAAAATATAATACATTTTACCATTACATTCTTTAGTTATTCTTACATGATGTAAATAACGAGAAAAAATACAATCACAAAATTTGATACTTGAAATTTAAGATGCCGACAAAGGGCTGGGCAATCAGTTGGTAATTACTTCGATAATTTAAATGAATTTGAATGGAAAGAAATTCGGTATGGAATGGAGTAAGATAAAAGCATTGACACGTTGACAAACATCCAAACTCATTGTAAGAAAGTAAGCATATAATGCTCTGTGGATGTGACCGCTGATAGGTGAAGACAAGACAAAGCCTTCCCTAAATAATTCCCTCAAAGGAAGGAAAGAATAGCAATATGTAATCAACAACTTCCCACCCCATAACACAAGAATATGAAATATACAGTTCCATTCATGATGAAGGTTTGAAAGCTTAAGAAACAGTACTCAAGTCCTCCACGGAGAGATATTTGTTTCTTTTATTCGTTAAATTGATGAACAACTATAAAGTTTGGATAAAGATGCTTGCGTGCTGTGGGTGGCTGTCTCTGTATGTTTGCCAAAGACTGCAGAGGTAAGACGCACGGTGGAAGATTCAAGCTGTCCTTGGCCCTTGCACATTATCTTTTGGAACAAAGCAATGAGTCAATGTGATTGATTCGATAGGACAGAAGAATGAAATGAGGAACAAAGATACCAAGGCAAGCCCATTTATTTTAGGAATGATCTAAGTTTTGGACATTTGATTCTTTTTGTTTGAATTTGATTTCCGTTATTCATTTTTTAATTTCTTTAAAATGTAACCATGTGGTGTTTTAACAACCAATGAATTTTTACGCATCAAATGGTATGAACTTGTACATGCTACACATATGTCATTTTTATATTTCATCTTACACTTCCTGCAAAATTATGTGAATTTTAGGTTATTGGCACGAGGCTTAGAGTTGAATCTAATGGTGAAGTCAGAAATCTTTTAGAAGACGAGATTAAGTTGTATATTTTAATTAGAGTTAAAATGTAATTTCATTTTGTATTGGTATATATTTTATGATTTTCAAAGAGACTAAATCAAAATTTTAGTATTTTTTAGATTAAATTATAATTTTATCATATACTAACTTACGATTTTATAAATTTTGGGGTATAAAGTAGGAATTTTTCATTTTAGGGGTTTGATCCCTATGTTTGTAAACTCTTCTCCCTTCTCCCCATTGTAATGTAATTGTTTTGTTTAGTTGTATAAAAAATCAATTTAAATATTTATACTGTAAAATGAATTTTAAATTTCTAAAATAAAAAAATCTAAAACTGTTAAAAATCTAAAAATAAAAAGAAATTCAAAGTTTTCAGAGAATATAAATATTATGAAATTAGAAGTAATTATTTAAAATATTAGAAAATTACAGATAATTTAAAAAAATAAAATTTTAAATTTTAAAACTATATAAATTTCAAAAATCTAAAAATTCTGGAAAACAAAATTCTTTGTTGGTAAATATGTTTTAAAGTTTTTAAATTTTCATAATTTTAACTTTTTAAAATATAAAATATTTTAAATATATTTTAATTTTTTTCTAATATGACAACATTAATAGATGACATGAGATTTGTGTCATATGGAAGAGTCATTAGTTGTAAAAATGGAAAATATTCGGTATATTAAGAATGAAATTTTTAGATTCCATTTGTTAAAGAGTTGATAAATATTCTCTAAAGGTATAATAAAATATTAAAAAAAATAAACACATTAATTTTTTGAAAACATTTATGAAATAAAAAATATACTATTATTATATCGAATACTAACTTTTATATAGGGGTGAAATTAGGGGGTTGGAAGGGCCCGACCCCCTAATGAATGTTTTTTCATTTAAAAATTTTAAATTGATAAAAATAAAATTACACTTTTACTCTCTTAAAAGTATAAAAATTTAATTTAATCTTTCAAAAATTATAAAAATATAAACTATTAAAAAGATAAAATTATATTTTTACTATCATAAAATTATAATTTAATTTTAACCCCTTAAAAAAAATTTGATTCCACCTCTACTCTTATACTAAATATGTGACTAGATAAATTTAGATAAAAAAAATCAAATATCAACTTAAAAGAAAAGTCAAATTGAGATTTCAGAAATTACTTAAAACCCTTAATTTGATGAGAGCATTCAATCAAATCGTTTTTGGTCACATTCGCATGACTAAGAGAGAGAGAGCATAGCATTATTGTTCTCAATATTATATATTCCAATCCAAAAGGGGAAAGCACAAGCTACAATACCTCAAAAACGGCATGCACTCCTTCTTAACATAAAAAATAAATTTTACTATTTTATAACTGTTATTGTTTGAGATTATGCTTAAACTATTTAATTTAAAAAGCTAATTATAAATTATTAAAAACATAATTATTTATAATAAATTTTATTGCTTTTAAAATTTTAATTTATAATTTTTTAACTAAATTAATGTTGTATTTACTCAAAACAATTCAATTACAAACATTATAAATAGCACAAATAATTAATTAAATTAAAAACATACAAATATTGACTTACAATGTTTCTAATAAATGATAAAATTTGGCAATAAATTACTGATGTAAGTGAAATCATTTGAATTAAAATCAAGTTAATTGAGAATTTTAATGTTAAATAACTTTTTATTTTATAATTACATACATTTTTATCTTGAGAATAGAAAAATCCAATTTTTTGTCCACTTGATTAAATTATATATTGTAATTATTCGGAGGTATTATTATTTTTGTAACAGTGAAATTTAGAAAAGAAAAACAAAAAATCACTAATAATATCTGAGTCAATGGGCTAAGAGGTTGAAAAGATAAAAAAACATGAATTGGATACTCCACTGATATGACGTTGACACGATATTATATGTGGTCACATCAATTTTCTTTCTACTTATGTAAAGATAATTAAGCTTAGTCTACTTAATAAATAGCTAATAAAATATATTATTTAGTTCTCATTTAATTTTTAATTTTTTATCTTTTAATTTCTAAAAAAAATTAATTAAATATGGATATAATGCATATAACAATTTACGAAGATATTATGTCAGTAAAATTAATAAAGATTAATTTTTTGAATAATTAAATATAAAATAAAAAAATTTAAAATTAAAAGACTAAATAAATTATTATGTCTTAAGAAATTCAATAAATCTAATTTACATAAATTAAAATCTAATGAAATTATTGAAATCTACTTCAACATGTAAAGATTTATATATGTATTACATTAATTTATAAGGAAGGACTTAAAGTTTTAAAATTCATTAAACTGAATTGATTAATTAAAACATTCGATGAATACCAATTTCAAAATCGAAGTGTAAAATTGATGGTTAGGAAGGTAATAAGGAATCTGTGATCACGATAAGGAAAAAGAAAAAGGAAATGCCAGTTGTGAAGATATTATTGAGAAAAGGAGAACCCAAGTGTGGAAGGGAATGTATGGGGTCTGGACACGTAAGGAGTATAGGGTTAACGTGGAAATGTGAAGCATAAAATAATTAGCAGCACCCACCGCCCCATTGGGTTCTTCTCTGACACACGATTGAAAAGAAATACACACACAAAAGATAAGAAATGTGTGTTGAGGATGCCCTTCCTCTTTGCCTTTTGCCTTTGCCTTCTTCTGTCTCTTTACTGCTTTGCTTTTATCTTCCATGCTTCTTGGCAAGTTGCAAATTGGGCTGCTAATAATATCCTTTGACGTCATCCCAGTTTCATTGCTTCTCAAAGCAAAAGGATTCAATAATGTCCTTGTTTGATGCCCATTTTTATTAGGGTTATCGATCCAAACTTATACAAGAAAATAAATTTAACAAAACTGAAATAAAGGATTGAATGTGTCTTACCATCTCTCTATTTAACAGTGAGAATAAGTTGATAAGTCAACAAGTATTTAAATTAGGATGAATCTTTAAACATCTGGAGAAAAGGAAAACTTTAAAATAGAATTTTATTGATGAATAAAAACACAACTACAAAGGTTGTCAAACTATTTATTAATTTACAAGTCAAAGATGCTAGGAAATCTTAAAAGAAATAAAACTCTAAGAATGTGTTTCAACATATATTTTAAATAAAGACGAGGAACTAAAGGAGATACAAACTGAAGACATAAACCATGATCTCTATCTAGTCAAGAAGTTCTTTGGCGAAAGGTCGATTTGTTTCAATGCTACGGAAAGAACTCTACTTGATCTGTGGAGGTCTAATCCAGGAGCTAACATCAAAATTATGGATACGAATCTATATCTGATTCATGTGGCCCATCATCCATTAACAATTTCATTCTTCTCATTCAATTTGTTAAAAGGAGAAAACCCAGAAGATATATATTTCCATTTTGTAGATTTTGGGGCATAGGTACATGGATTCCCACTAAGTTTTTCTTCGGAAATTCTTGCTAATAATTTAAGAAATGTTATGGGAAATTTTTTATATTGCGATGATTTTAGTAAATGAAATATTTGGAATAATTATATGCGTGTTTGAATTATTTAGTCATGGAGTCAATTCACTAGAAGTATTATGATTAAACTCCTCAGTATATATCATTACTAAATATAGTTTTGTCAAGCATTAGTTAAATGACATTTGTCATCTATGTGTTGTCCTCATAGGACATTTGTGATCCCTTTAGGTTAAATGTGCTCAATTACTTTAATTCATTTTGATCTCGTGGTCTCTATTGCATCTTCTCTAATGATAATGATGAAATTATTTGTTTCAGACAAATGACTCATGACCATGTTTCATATTTATAATCTAGACAATACCAAGGAGAGGATGCTATCTATTATTTCCTCGAGCTATGATTTTGTTGGAGACTAAAGTCGATAATTCCTCATGAAAAACAGAGTGTGTAAGTGGTGGTCAAAGTGACCGCGGAAGTGGGTACTTCAGATGGCACTATGATAAACACAATAGAAAAATAGGGTATGCAAAATTGTTTACGTAATTTTGTTTCCTTATGTTTGCGGAGCTTAGCTCGATAAGAAAATTCACTATCTTTAATCCCAATACAACAAGTGAATTAAGTCCTTATGACACTCTGGCACAACAGCCTCACTTTTGTATCTAAAGGTATAGATCACTCACTTCTAAGTTCTTAAACTCCCTCTGAGAACTTAGTGTTGAGATTTAGTGCTCTTAATGTAGTATTTTCATCTATGCATAGTTGTATTTTTTGAAGAAGCTGGTTTAAAAAAAGATTCATTAATTACATTAATATCCTTTGTATATTTTCCTTACTAGGTTTTACATGTAAAGCAAAATGGAAGCAAATATTGGCTCACTGATTATCTAACGTTTAACTAATACTAAGCGCTATTACGTTGTCGGATCATAATACGAAAATACAACTTACATTAGTAGATAATATAAACATGTCATTAGTTTAATCGGAAACAAGCAAATCGATTGAAAGACTAATATGACGTTTATCAAGTCCCATTGGGGAGATACCTTATCTTGGGTATTGGAACAGATGACTTCCAGAAGATAAAGATATAGATGTGACTGACTAAATTGACAGTACGTTGGATAGATGCCAAGTAGAATAGATCTTAGATCTATTTATGGATTTATTCACTTGTGACATTCATAGTGTGATGTAATATCTTGAGTGGATGATTGACTATGTATGTGTGACTCATATACTTTGATGTAAATAAAAACTTAAGTTCAAATAGATAAGAAACTGAAAGTTGGTACTTTGAGTATACGACTTCTACAGTATGTAGCACCATTCCACAATAGTAGAATTCATACCTCAAAGAAAGGTAAATGAAATCCTCTCATCGACATTATATGATAGATGAAAAGTAAAATGTGATCATGGATCATTTGTCTTTGTGATAAATGATTTAATTACTGTTTGATAGTAATTCACTTTTCATTAAGGAAGATGTAATGGTTACTATGAGATAAAATAGGATCATAAGGGAGAACGAATTTATCCTAAATAGATTAAAGATATCCTATGAGGGTAACACACTTATGACAAGGTTATTGGATGAACACTTATTAAGTAGCTTTCCTAATGGCATACAATAAGGGAGAGTTCAGTCACGATACTTTAGTGGAATGACTTTGTGACTAAATAATGTTATTATTAATAGGCGAAAAGCCAAAACTTAATTATAAATTATTTGATGTCTAATTATATATGTCCAATTGGTCCTTGCACTAGCTCAAGATAACTAGAAACAAATTGATTGTAGAACCAATAGATTGAAATGGATAGAAACAAAGAAGTAAGAGAAATAGATCGTCTGTATCACTATCAACAGTGAATGTGTTTCCTCGCTAAGTAAAGAAATGACTTGAGAATTAATTTAAAGTTCTTCAAGTTATTATTTAATTATTTAATTATTAAATAATTGAATTTTGAAGATGGAATTAAATTAATAGTCATTACGAATTCGTTGAATAAGGAAATTAAATATATTTCCTCATAGATTCTATTACAATAAAGTTGTTATGACTTTAACGAAATTAAAACTGGGTTGAAAAAATTATTTAATTGAGAAATTCATTTAGTTAATTTAATTAACTTAACTGATTAAATAATATTTATTTTGTATTTCCTATTTAAATAATATTATTTATTCAGGACTCATTCAACTAGAACTATTATATTTTTCTCTATAAATAGAGAGCATCAGTTGAGCTATTCATATATCATTCATACGTTGTTATTCTTCTAGAAAGTAGTGATAATTTATTTACAAAGAATAAATTCTATTTTTTTTTTGGAATTACGAATTTTATCGATTTATAGAGAGAACTTACTTTCCTACTGAAAGTAAATAAATCGTTTTTATTTGGTAATTTGGTTCGTGTTGCTCAAGAATGTAGTTTTGTTGAAAGCCAAGATCGACTTGAGTTCGCCTTGCACAAAGCACAGATATAAATCTAGTTTAGATTTATTGCTATAAATAACACAACAACTTAGTTTTAAGAAAAAAATTAAACTTCCGCTATAACTAAATAATTGTTTTCTTAAATAGATTTTTCCAACACCTAGGCTATAAAACCAAGCAATAAACTTTTTCTATACTCTCAAATACAAGTTCCTAAATGAATAGATAAGTGCTATATCAACTCTCTTGGTACAAAATCTATACAAGCCTCTTCAAACATATAAGAGTTTGAGACTTATTAGTATATTAGATCAATTCCAATCAGCTCCCCTAAAAAATAGCTAAAATAGAATACACAATATATTATTAAAGTTTGAGATAACATAGAATTTTTGGAGATAAGTCTTCAATGCAGTCCCGATCCAATCTCCATATTCCAAAGGATTTGATCCGATAATCTTCAAAGATTTGTTGCTCTACAAGATGGATCTTCAAAATATAAGCCAACACACATCCATAAAATCATTCAAGTTATTGCCTAATTGATTTGGTTGAAAAGATTTCCAATTCCAAATAAGGCAAGCTATGTTTTCTTTTGTAATGCTAGTTGTAATGACCACTTCGATTGACATTTCCAGAGCCCTTTCAAAATACTTGCCTGAACAATAAAACATCTATCAAGGTTGACCAAGCCTTCCATAATTAGAGCACAAATCTATCTTCACAATGTAATCTTTAGTACATCTTGGTCCACTCAAATCTGATCAAATCAATTATCCTTACAATAAAGATGCAAAAAATCACAAGATTAACTCATATATTTTTGGATTGCATATCTTAGTATATAAGGTAAGTAGATCACATAAGAATCCTTGAAAAGTAAGCTTGCTTAATTCAGTCTCTTCTCCAATCACGAGATTGGTTGCATAATTATCCTCGAAAAGATGAAAGAAAATAATCAAAATATTTTGGTCAAACATGCCAACAAATAAGACAAGTTGCATCTCTAAAACAGTGATAGTCGTACTGGTCACTTCCATTGGGACTTTGCTAGCCACTTCAAAACACTTATCTCAAAAATATCTCAAGTGGGTGTCGCGACTTCTAGAGCTTGGTGTCATGACTTTGGAGACAGTAACCAAGCTTCCCAACCTAAGGACCAATTTGTATAGTTTTCAAAACATAATAGAGTTGACATTGCGACCTCAAACAGAGGACGTCGCGACGTGATAACCTGAAGTCACGACATTCAGGGTATGAAGTTGCAACTTCATAGGTAGTCCACTAAGTTCCCATTTCCCTTGGTGTCAACCTAGCATGAAACAACAATATTTGATGTTAAGGCTCTAATCACCCATTCAACATCAATAAACATGATCAATATACAATTGTCAAACCATTAGAATCATTTCAATGCATGACCAAAACCATTTTTATATATTCACAACCCATTTACACAAACTTGACCTTTTGCAACATTTAACAAGGTAATCCTAAGTACATGCCATTTAACCAAAATGAAAAGAGTTGTACAAACTAAGTTGATTTGAAACTACAATCCAGATGCTGACTTCACTTGCCAGGGCTTCGAGGAATACTTGTACCTGTGCACGAAATAAACAAACTGTACATTGAGCGATAAAGCTCAGTGGTACTTTCATGATTCAAGATAATATTACAGACACATTAACATAATGTTTAATACAATTGCATATACATGTGTACTCAATACCCAATCAGTTCATATCTTATAATTCCAATAAATTCTCATCAGATTTTAATACATATAACCTATAACAATGACAAACCAATTCACTTGCCAAATTCCAATCCTTAAACCACATTCAATTTAAATATCAATCATGATCAAACATACAATTATATACCTTAAACAACATGTCATCTAGTAACATATTCACTTAACATCATTTACCTTTGTAACTTACCATTCGATCTCTTTTCTGGAGTCAATTGACTCATTTGCATTCGTTTCGGCCCCAGGGCTCATTTTCAACTAACTCATATAGAATTTTACATACTTCCTTTACTTTGATTCACATATATACATAAGCAATACCATATCATTGTCATACCATTTCATTTTGATATCATTTACTAAGTTTACTATAATAGCTCATTTTCAGTGGTTTCGAAAATAGTGATTTTGAGACCACAAATTCGACAATTATTTATATTGAATTTTGATTTGATAAGTTTTTATTAATTGAACACATTATGTATAAGTGGTTTGTCCTTAAAGTCAAGTGGTTTTGAAAAATTAGGTATCGAGACTTCGTTTCTGTAAACAGAGCTCGTAAATATTTAATAAAAATATTTACGAAGTTTTTATATTGATATGTGGAGGTTTGGTTCGTAAATTTTAACGTTTAGATAGTTAATTAATTAAAAAGGACTAAATAATAAAAGTCGTAAAACTTAATCACTACTGATTAAAATTGGTTAAATGAGCATAAAACATTTTTAAAGGGCTTTATATGGTAATTTAACCATAATTAGATTATGGTGGACAGCTAGTGATGTATTTTGATTAATTTTATATGTTAATTATATGTTGTTAATAATTATAATAATAAGTAAAAAAGAATGATAACAAAAAAACATTATCATCTTTCTTCTTCAACTTAAGAAACCCGAAACACCATGGATGAAAATTCAAAAGCTCTGATCATCTTTTTTTACTATTGCATGGTATGTAATTTTGATCCCTTTTTAGTAATTTTTATGTTTTTGAGATCGTTGTAGCTTAATCTAACTAACACAGAGACTAATTTGTAAAACTGTTAAGAGTTTTGAAACTTGCATTGATGGTTTTTTTGATGTTCTTAGTGTTAAATGATGAATTTGTAAACTTGATTGTGAAATAGGATTATTTTGTAAAGGACTTTTCAATAGTTTTGAAGTTAAGGACTAATATGAAATTATGTAAAAAATTAGCATGTTAATTTGTGAAATTTCAACTATTTGAAAGTTGATTTGGGATGTTAGTGAATTCGGTTTTGTTATATTAGGGGTTAATTGTGAAGTTTTTAATAGTTTTATATTTAAGGACTAAATTATATAAAATGTAAAAGTTTAGGGAAAAAGCGTAAAATGTTGTTAAAGGGTCAAAATGTAAATTTAAATGTTTTATGATATTGAATTGGTTAATTGAATAAAATTATTATATTTAGATCAAGAAACAGATCAGTTGATTGATAAACGCGGGAAAGGAAAAATCGTTGAGTAGTCGTCAAGTAGTAATCGTTGCGTGTTGATAGCTATCATATTTTGGTAAGTTCGTAGTGTATTAATAAATATATTTTTGTACTTATTACTTGATGTAAAATCTTGAAGTTATGAGATTGTAAATGTTATGCACTGAGATTAAATTATTATAAACGAAAGCTAAGGTGAGTATGGACTAAGTCGTGAACTGTTGAGTATTGAGAAATATGAATAATATAATTTTTGAATGAATGTAAATTATTACAGTTTGTGGAATAGCTTATGTGGAAGTGCCTATGATTTCTTAATGTGATGAATTCAATTAAAATGTCTGTTTGAACG
The DNA here is from genome assembly GCA_025698515.1 of Gossypium sturtianum. NCBI lineage: Eukaryota > Viridiplantae > Streptophyta > Magnoliopsida > Malvales > Malvaceae > Gossypium > Gossypium sturtianum. The sequence continues at coordinate 49,674,973 of CM046951.1, read as the reverse complement.
TAGTAAACGATTAGGATACGATTGACATAACAATAGGGTTAAAATGTGCGCTTGTACGAGATTTGCACTTCGGTGCCTCTGTTTGCACTTCGGTGCCTATGTTAGTATTTTGATGCTCTCTAGTGCGATTGGGTTACCTGAGTATCTGAGTCATGTTACTATAGTTCATCAGGCTATGAAAATTCATTATTGACCTTATAAATATATGATATTCCCATTGTATATTCATGAGAATGTTTGTATCAAAGTAAAATAATGTAAAAAAAAAAAGCACGTTGGTATTGATGCGATAAAATGTATATATGAATAAATGTTTTTGATGAAACCATTAATGAGCACGAAGTATATGATGAACCATTTCGGCACTAATTTTTATGTTCCCATAAATGTTTGTCAGGTTTAATTAATCTAAGTTGTTTTAATTTTCAAAATGTTTAATCAAGGTAAGTTGATTTGAATTTTATCTATGAAATTACGAAGCTATTTAAGCTTACTCTTTTTGTTCTCGTTTTCTATAGTTAACGTTTTGCAGAACTGGTCGAAGGGATCAACTTCAAGGCTCACACTATCAAGCTCCTATTTCAGTAGTTTTTGATTTGTTATTTTGATTTTTTGGCATGTATATAGGGTTTTAAAGTTGATAAAATCAAAGTTTTAGTTGGATTTGTAATTTTGCTCCAGTTGGTCCATAATGTTAAATTTAATGTTTCATGATAAACTTGTGATGAATGTGGTAGTTTGGCTTGGAACATAATTTTGGTTCTATTTTGGAAGATAATGATTTATGTCATATGGTTTGTAAACATGATTTTGGTAACTGGTATCAAGGAAATAGTATTTTGTTATTTGATGTTTTATTTGATGAAGTATTCTTGAAATGGTGTTTTTGGTTTTGGTAATTCATGAATTTATAATGAAGTATAATTACAATTTAATAGCTTGGCATGAATGAATGATTCTTGGTATATGGTATTTAGAACTTGGTTGATAGTTGAATTAGTTGATAATGTTTTGGTCTGAATGATTATTGTTTATGTTTGAATTGTGGTGCCAATAAGGGCATATTGGTTAGGCACTTAGGTTGATTATGAATAGGTATATTTTGGCATGTTTTGGCACATTTTGAATAGGTTTAGATGTTGGTTAATGAATGACTTGGAACCTAAGAAAGGGTGTGTGAATTGGCTTGTGTTTGAAGGTGTTTTTGGGTACACACGGCCTGTAACATAGTCTGTCACACGATCGCGTGCCTCACACGGTTGTATGACATGGTTGTGTGCTCTGTTTAATTTTGGTGATTTTAGGTCCACACAGTCTTAGAGAGTTACACGGCTTGACGACACGATCGTGTGACCTTGATTTACATGGGCACAGATTGTTACATAGTTTGGCCACACAACCATGTTTTGGAGCCATACGGGCTGAGCTCTATCACACGGCCGTGTGATCACTATTTTCACTTTTTACTCAAAATTTTGTAAAAGTTTCATTTTAATCCATAATTTTTCTCGGTTTGTTTTAAATGTTCCATAAGCTAGATTTAGGTCCCGATTTGATTAAATTGCATGGAAATAAGGTCGGCAACCAAACCGGGTATAGGGTGTTATATTAACCTTTTACAACCCCTATTAACATGACTTGGACTCAGATGGATACACGGATCGTCAAACCAACACACCAAACTGGCACCAAAGTTCATCATCGGATAAACTGAAGTAGGTAAAACTGGCACTTAAAGTGCATACTAGCACACGGAGCGCATCCTGGCGCAAGAAATGCATCCTAGCACACGAAGTGCATACTGACCCACAAAGTGCATCCTGGCACACGAAGTGAATCTTATCACACAAAGTGCATCCTGGCGCATAAGCGCATAAACCCGTACACAATCCAATCCTATGGCATGCCAACTATATTTGACTTAACCCGACTAGTTAATAGGATTTCCATTCAATTTTATTTTACAATTCAATACATTTATCATTTCTCGTTCACAATTATAATTACAATCGAATTCATCATCAATACGCATATATTTCATATCATCCAACATATTTCTATCCAATTTTCATATCACATATCATATTCTACATAATTCATGCCATTTCCTATTTTATTCATTTTGGTCCTTTATATCGATATTCTATATCAAACCAAATCAAAACAATTCAAAATATCACCATGTACTCACATTGACACTCAATAATTTAATTAACATATATAAGCAAGAAATTAAATCTATACCAAATCATAAAAGTACAAATCATACTCTTGCGTCACTTATCGACAACTCTAGCTTTTCCTTTCCTTTTCGAAGGCTTAGCGTCGACGTTAGCTACATATAGTTACAAAACATATAAAACTATCAATTTTCATCCAATTCACAATCAATTATCAAATCATGCATATTTTTCAATTTATTCAATTTAGTCCCTAAACTCGGGACAAGCATAACTTTAGATCTAAAGCTTCAGATTAAAATCTGATTTCACATTTATTCACTAGGCACCTTATACTTTCTATTCCTACCACACTTTCATAATAGATTTGCATTTTATTCAATTTGGTTCCTAATGTAACAAAACTTACAATCAAGCTTGTTAAGCTTTATAATTTAGTCATTTTCATATTCTAAGCTTAATTTCAATCAATTTCACACCTATTTCTTCAATTTTCCCAACAATGGTAGCTTATCAAAATTTCACCAATTGATCAAATTTATACATGGATTAGCTTAATCAAGCTCCTATGATAAAAAAAATCTATAAAAATCAAAGAAAAATGGCTAAGGACTTACTTGAAATATTGGTCAAATATCAAATAGGTTTTCAAAGGTTCTTTCTTTGGTTCTTCAATGATGGACGGTGGTTTTATGAGGAAGATGATATCTTTTTTCATCTTTTCCCACTAATTTTCCTTTATATACTTAGTGTGGAAACCATTTTTAAAATCGAGTTTTGAAAAAAACGGGGATCGAATTTTTAAAAAAAATACAAAATGAGAGTCGCCACCAATCCTTTTACTCAGGTGTGATTGGATCACCTTGAAAAACAGAAAACATGTTCGGGAGTCGGTTACGTATGAGGAAGGGTTAGCACCCTCATAACGTCCAAAAATTGGTACCTAATCGATAAAATTGTGTCCAAATGTTTGAAATTTAAGAATATTAAAAAAATATGATTTCTAAAAAAATTTGATCAATTTGCTTTAAAATATGAGAGTTCTTCGTTCCGAAAGATTATAAATATTACATCCAGCACGATTGGACATGATATTCTTAAACCCTCGTCACTAAGATTATCTCATAATTTATAAAACTTATTTAAAAGGATATTTAGTTATTTAGCCAAACGGAAAATCAACACCCAGCACGATTGGGCATTATTTCCCGAATTTCTAAATACAAAAACATAGCCTCATTTAAAAACCTTTAAATAAAATATTAATTTTGTGAAAATGTATTTTTTATTTTAAACCATAACCATGTGGCAATATTGCATTTGTACATTATCGAATAAAAAAACAATTATAACATGCTAACATTTAAGATAGGCAATAATAATATGAAATACTACGAATAATAATTCCTATACTAAAGCAATTACAAATATATGATGAAGTATAGACAAATATAATAAACAATAAAATCAACTATGAACATATTTCATGCAAATTTCAAACTTCCATGCAATGATATACAAAAAAACAAATGTGTATATATATTAAGAAAATAACTAATTTATGACTTTAAATAAAAGTATATTTAATAATCTAATACATATAAAACTACATTTTAAATAAATAATATATTATTCCATATAAATAATCTTAGATAAAATAAAATTTAAAAATAATATAAGATATAATACTATATGATATACTATTTTAAAAATATATAATATGACAAATAATGTATAAGTTAGAAATAATGTATAATAAAATAATTAAATCAAATAATAAATAATAATTTAAAATACATAAGGATAATATATAATAAAAATATACAAGTTTAATAAATTAATATATGAATAATAAGGGTAATATAATATACTCAAAACAATTAACGAATATTATAACAATTTTAAAAAAAATAAAAAAAAATAAAAATGATATGGATAAAAAAAAAGTTAAAAAAAAAAATCATATGTCAACCTAACTCCCGCAATATGAGGATTCAACGAAATTCCTCCACCAAAATCTAACTCGAATGGAAGCAACTCAAAAAGAAACGAAGATAAGCGAAGAACAAAATAAGAACAAGCCACAGAAAATAAGAACGCAAGAGGGAGAGAAATTTGAGTGAATGCTCTCAAGAATTCTTATTGCTTTCAAACTCCAGTCATTTCCGTCTCCCTTTACAATGAAGGGAGAGGCCTCTATTTATAGTTGAGCCTCCCCAAATCCAACGGTACAGATCAATTACATCAATGGCAAAGATTAAAAGGTATCTACAAATTAAATCTCTAAGATTACAAAATCATATCTTTTAATATTACATACCATATCTTCTAAGATTGCATATCATATCTAAGATTGCATACCATAACTTCTAGGATTGCATATCATATCTAAGATTTGCATATCATATCTAAGATTACATACCATATCTTCTAGGATTGCATATCATATCTAAGATTTGCATATCATATCTAAAATTGCATATCCTTGAAGATTGTACTTCCATATACGTCAAGCTTGTAGATAGACCTTCAATCTTTTTAAGTAATGGGCCATTCCGATCGGGCCAAATGATATATTTTGGACTGGACTTGGACTTTATTTTGGGTTTATTATTAAGCCCGGGCAAAATTAGGCTCTTACAGCTGCCCCTCTTTGCTCATTGTCGTGTAACGAGAATAGAGCAAAGACTATAAAAGGACCAATTTTGCCCGGTCTTGGCCAAGCCTCGACTTCTTGGTCCTCATCTTCTTCAAATGGTTTCCAACTCCATTGCAACTTCAATGGTATTTGGAACTTCATCTTGATTTCGATAAGTCTGCTAGCTTTATTCTGCTTCTTGCAATTTCAAGAATGCCAAATTGATGTCTTTGGTCTGCTTCCTACAACTTCAGGAAGATAAGATCTGAAAGTGTCTTCGATCTACTTCCTACAAATTCAGGAAGATAAGATCTGTTGTCTTCAGTCTACTCTTTTGTAATTTCAGGGAGATAAGGCTGAAATTCTTTTCGATCTGCTTCCTACAACTTCAGGAAGATAAGATCTTTTATCTTCTTTTGATCTACTTCCTACAACTTCAGGAAGATAAGATCTTCTATCTTTAGTCTACTCCATTGCAAATTCAGGGAGATAAGACTAAAACATCTTCGACCTGCTTCCTACAACTTCAGGAAGATAAGATCTTCTGCTTTCGATTTGCTCCACTGCAACTTCAAGGAGATAAAATCTTCTATTTTTAGTCTACTCCGCTACAACCTCAATGAGATAAGACTAAAACGTCTTCGATCTGCTTCCTACAACTTTAGGAAGATAAGATCTTCTGCTTTCGATTTGCTCCACTGCCACTTCAGGGAGATAAAATCTTCTATTTTTAGTCTACTCCGCTGTAACCTCAGGGAGATAAGACTAAAACGTCTTCGATCTGCTTCCTACAACTTTAGGAAGATAAGATCTTCTGCTCTCGATTTGCTCCACTGCAACTTTAGGGAGATAAAATCTTCTGTTTTTAGTCTACTCCGCTGCAACCTCAGGGAGATAAGACTAAACGTCTTCGATCTGCTTCCTACAACTTTAGGAAGATAAGATCTTCTACTTTCGATTTGCTCCACTGCAACTTCAGGGAGATAAAATCTTCTGTTTTTAGTCTACTTCGCTGCAACCTCAGGGAGATAAGACTAAAACGTCTTCGATCTGCTTCCTACAACTTTAGGAAGATAAGATCTTCTGCTCTCGATTTGCTCCACTGCAACTTCAGAGAGATAAAATCTTCTGTTTTTAGTCTACTCCGCTGCAACCTCAGGGAGATAAGACTAAACGTCTTCGATCTGCTTCCTACAACTTTAGGAAGATAAGATCTTCTGCTTTCGATTTGCTCCACTGCAACTTCAGGGAGATAAAATCTTCTGTTTTTAGTCTACTCTGCTGCAACCTCAAGGAGATAAGACTAAAACATCTTCGATCTGCTTCCTACAACTTCAGGAAGATAAGATCTGAAACTTCACCGATATCGCTACACCGTCTACTGAAGGACATATCCTGTAGACTTGGTTTCATGTGTTATGAGTGACGTGAATGCAACATGTCATGAAAATGATTAGGATTAGAATGCAATGACCGGAATGAATCAAATGCACCTAATGAAATTTGCTATGATACAAAAATGTTATGAGTATGATTCCTACTCTAGGTGTTATCACTCATTTGTTTTTCTATTCTTGTTCATCAATCATGCTCTGCTCAACCAGCTTGCCACAATGTAATTTCTAAGTCAGCCCCGCTTGAACCTTGGGACATGAAGTTGGTATCTCCCATTGTAGCTTCAGGGGAATGACATTTGGTTTCTTTTATATTTATGTTACCACTCAAAGGTACAGAACTTGTATCACTTTCAATCTGTTACACCATTCCCTAAGTGTAATGACCAGATGTATGAGTTTGAAATTTACATGAATGCAAGGTACCCCGACAATGATCCCTTTTTACACATAGATTGGCCTTATTCGTCATTTGCCAATATAGTATCACCAACGAAATTGTCTTATCCCATAAGAATCCGAAGAGATAAGCATTTTTCAATGTTTCCAGCCCTTAGGCTTGGTGAGTTCTGAACAATAGTCATGTTTTAGATTCCTCATATTATTTAGAAGCTTCTAGAGTAATATGCGAAACTCCTTTTATGAAAGTGTTATTAGTCCATTAATCGTTATTTCAATATAAAATGCTTGAAAAAGATTACAGCAATGGACAAAAAAGAAATTAGTTAGGAGCATAGCTCGAAACAAATAGGCTAATCAAAGATAACCGAGGCAATAAATGAAAATTGATTGGTATATCTTAAAAAGAATAAAGTTAATGTAACAAAAGCTATAGAAGAAAATTAATTGGGGTGTTTCTTTGAAAAGAATAAAGTAATCAAAGATTTAAAATGGGTAAAATGGGAAACTAGGTGCCCCCGATATCGCAGCCTGAGCTTCTTTGTTCCAACTTCTTGAGGATCATTTTAAGCTCAAAATGTGTTTAGGGGATCCGGAGTACTTTGTCGATGCCCCCAAGATGTAACATACTTCCTCATTGTTAATTCCAATGTAGCAAGACTCTACTGTATGCCCCACTTTTGGTCAAAATTGAGTTTGCCCTTTTCCAGGGTTTTCAACTCAAATCCCCTTTGGTCTCAAAACGCCCTTTGCGGGTTTTCACTTCGGCCTCTCCTTTTTCTTTTTCTTTTTTTTTCTTTTTTTTTGTTCGAGGCGCCCTTTTCGGGTTTTCACCTTGGTCTTTCCTCTTTTAGGTAAAATATCTCTTGACTAAACCTGAATTCACCGGATTGGGCAAGTCTTCGCCATCCATCTTGGTCAATATCAACGCTCCTCTAGAACAAACCCTATATAAGTCCTTCCCAGTTTGGCATATACTTTCCTCTAAAATTGTTTTGTAGAGGAAAAAATCTTTTTTCAACCTCAGGTTTCCTCGTGGAATTCCCTAAGATGAACTCCTGTAAGCTCATATCCTCTGGCCGTAGAAGATAACTTTTAACATTTTCTTCGATCAGGTTTAATTGGCAAAACTATTTCTATTCTGATGAGAAATGTGTTGCCCCAGCAAAGGTTCTAGCCAACGTTTCATAGAGAATAGTGATAGCTTCTTATGCCAATCTTTACCAATCTTAGCCTTTTTTTTTGTTGCACTGTGATATGCTGTGTGATCTTTGGACAAACTGTAAACTTTGACTTTGTACAGTTATTTAAACACGATCCTTTATGGCATTCTGCTAGCATCTTGATCTTTTTTTTCTTTTTTCTTTTTTTTTGATGAATTTGATGACTTCGATCTTGTAACATTGGCATATGAAGCTACTTCCACTCTCTTAGTGAAGTAAACGATAACTATGCCGATGAGTCAATATTGACTAAAAGCTTTTGACGAGATTGGCCCCCATCACATCCATGCCCCACATATGGAAAATTTGCGAAGAACTGGAGTAGGCATATGAATCTTGTCGCATTTGCGATATGACTGATGCAATCCCCTTCCATGGTGAATCAACAGTGCCCGATTCTATTTGTTTAGCCTACTTCTTATTAGCCAAGGCATATCCTGATATTATTGTGTGAAAACATCTTTGAATTCTTGAAAACAACTCAATGATGTCTTGCCTTATTTTGGTGGTGAGCTAGGCTTCGATCTTTACCCCTTTCTAGGCTCGCAATATCCAATGACCGTTGTAGAGTAAGGTCTGTTTTACTATTTTTAACAAATCAGAAGACATGTCACAATCTCTGTTATCTTCAAAGTCCTGAGATCCCCTAGACCCATATATCGTTCAAAAAGGGAGTTAGTAACAACGTTGCTCACATTATTGATATCTGGGTACCTAGGTACGAAGGCAAACGAATCCAAAGAATAAATGATTCTAAGGATGAGTATTTGTATGGTCATGAATAAAGAATGAAAGAATAAAAAGAATGTACAGTATAAAATAGAAAGAATAAAAGAATATGTGCTCAAATAGATGCATTTTATTGAAATAAAATTTTGAACATAAGCCTATTTTACAAAAGAGTTCTTGTTGCCTCTAGGCTCAAGATAACAAGCATGTTTTGAATATTACTCTAAATCCACTCTAAAAATACAATGATCCTTTCCACAGTTCCATTGTTCAAAGACTTCCCAAGTATGTAAGGACCTAGAAATTTTTATTCCCTGATTCCCTCTTCACTTTCAATTTCTTCAAGGGATCACAACTTTCTTGTCTCCATGATTGGGTAATAGATTCTCCACACTGGGTGTATCATTCAACTCGACAACTCCTAACTTAAGAATCCTCTTAACTACCTTTTTAAAGGCAGTACAGTTTTCTATCGAATGCCCCGTTATTCCTGCGTGGTAATCACATTGAGCGTTGGAATCATACCATTTAGGATATGGGGGTTGTAACGGCTGCAGATAATATGGGGACACCACACGTGCTTCTAATAAAGCATGATATAGCTCCTTATATGTCATGGGAATTGGCGTAAATTGGAGCTTTTCAGAATTTTGTCTAGGGCCTGATTCGTGTCTTGTCGACCCTTGTTGCCCAGTAGTGATCACCTTTGGCTGACTAACAGTAATTGCTTTTGAGTACCCTTTGTTGTATGTACTCGTATTATTCACCTCGTCATCCTTTTTCTTAGGAGTAGGCCTTCTAGTGGTTTCCCTTGCCTCGATCTTGCCACCTCTTATGGCATTTTCAATCATCTCTCCTGCCATCACTATATCCGCAAAGCTTTTGGTGGTGCTTCCTATCATATGAGTAATGAATGGAGCCTTCAAGGTATTGATGAATAGCATTGTAGTCTCCTTTTCTAAGAGTGGTGGCTGAACTTGCATGGCAACCTCCCTCCATCTTTGCGCATACTGTCTGAAGCTTTCATTTGACTTCTTCTCCATATTCTGCAAAGTGATTCTGTCAGGCGTCATGTCTGTGACATAATTGTATTGCTTCATGAAGGCTTGATCTAAGTCCCTCCAAGAGCTAATATTGGTACGGCTAAGTTGATTGTACCACCTAGACGCTGCCCCCACTGAACTGTCTTGGAAGCAATGAATCAAGAGTTGATCATTGTTCACGTAGCCAGTCATGCGTCTGCAAAACATAGTGATGTGGGCTTCAGGGCAACTAGTCACATTATACTTCTCAAATTCGGGCATCTTGAATTTATGAGGAAGTAACAAATTCGGGACCAAACTCAAGTCCTTTGCGTCTATACCATGATAATGGTCAGTATTTTCCAAAGTCTTGAATTTTTCTTCCAACCATTTGTAGCGATCCTCTAATTGCCTTGAGGATTCAGTTCTTATCCCTTCCCTCTCTGCCATATCCAAATCAGGGATGACGGGATTAGCAGGGTTGTCTCCTGGGTTAGATCCTGAGCCCACTTGAAAGTTCATAGGCGGTCTATTATCAGCTTGCCCCTGTTGAGGCCTAATTGTGACAGGTGGCCTTTGGGGATACTCCTCAGGTTGTACTTGTGGTGGGGTGAAACCCCTAGGAAAGTCCTCATTGTCTTCAGCGTTAACTAGGGGACCCTTTCCTTTATCCATTATCCCACTCATCATCTGGGTCATTTGAGCCATCATGTTCTTTTGGGCTTCCAGCATCTGGTCCCTCATCTCTTGCTGGAGCTTTGCCATTTGCTCTTGCATCTGGTCTTGCATATCCCTCTGAAACTGTTCAAGTCTTTGATCCATTTTCCTTATATTTGCCCGTGTACCGTAGTGGTGTTCACTTTGATTTTCCTTCTCTCTCTCTCTCATTATATTTTCAACTAATTAGACTCTTTCTATAAACTTAAATACATATGATGTGATGTAATGCAAATGCATGAATGCAAAGAAAGAGAGGCGTTGACTCTGAATTCAGTTACATTAGAAAAACTTTACTAGAAAATAGATTTCTTTACACAAAACAGATCGCATACACGGCCTTGTCCTCATAGTCCAAGTGAAAACATGAATCCCTTCTTCGCAAAAGTCAAGTCTTGCAAACTTCTAATAGATGATACTTGTACTTGCTCTGTTATTCTGCCCAAGCCTGGCTGAGGAAGAGTTACGGGGCGTAAAACAAAAAAAATATGCTTATTTTATTTTGTTTTGGCCGGTAATACTATATATAAATATAAAATATAAAAGTAAATATACGATAAATAATAAATAAAAGGCCACTCCATTTCGGCAAAAGACCCACGCCCAAGTTCCATAGCTTTGGGTCCGCTATCCCGATCATGATTTTCCTACCCCCAGAGGGAAAGGTCCTTCCCTTTGGGCCGGTTGTGGGCGAGAGGATTCGAACCCCCGACACCGTGGTTCGTAGCCACGTGCTCTAATCCTCCGAGCTACAGAGCCCCACCTCATCTCCACCGGATCTGTTCCCGTGAGTACCCTAAAAAAGGAACCTTTCCTCTCCCACCATTTCGGGTTAAGAAGATGTGAAAGTGCCTTTCTCTCTATAAGAACGGTGCGTTACGAGGTGTGAAGTGGGAGAGAGGGGATTTCATAATTGGGGTTTTGAATAAGACGACCTTTTCATTTTTCATTCTTATTACTTTTTCAATATGAAAAAGTAATAAGAATGAGAGGTGTTAAGCTTTTTATCATCCTGGCGTCGAGCTATTTTGCCGCAGGACCTCTCCTACTGATGTCGTCACCGCGGTAGAGTTTAACCACCAAGTTCGGGAAGAAATCGAAGAATTTCTTGGGAATCCTACAAGATCCATTCGTTCTTTTTCTCTGATAGATGGTCGAACTTCATCCGGGTTCGAACCCTACCGAGAGGTCCACTAGAGATCGAGAAATTGTTGAAGAAAGAACAAGATGTTTCTTTTGTCCCTTCCAGTGATCGGAAAATAAAGAAATAGTTAATATATTCAAGATAATTACGTATTTACAAAATACCGTCTCAATTCATCCTATTTCATCGGATCCGGGATGTGATATGGTTCCAAGGATGAATCAAGGCGATTCAATAAGATTTCATTCTTGAACAAAAATCCATTTTTGATTTATTTCATCTATTCCATGACCGAGCAGGAGGGGATACACGTTACACCACGATTTTGAATCGGAAGAGAGATTTCAAGAAATGGCGAGATCTATTCACTCTATCAATAACCGAGCGGATCGGTGTATTATAAGGGATTTGCCTTTTCTATTGATTCCTACGGATTGGATCAAAAACAATTCTTGAATGAGGTATTCAACTCCAGGGATGAATCGAAAAAGAAATCTTTATCGGCTCTACCTCCTATTTTTTATGAAGAAAATGAATCTTTTTATCGAAGGATCAGAAAAAAATGGGTCCGGATCTCCTGCGGGAATGATTTGGAAGATCCAAAACCAAAAATAGTGGTATTTGCTAGCAACAACATAATGGAGGCAGTCAATCAAGATAGATTGATCCGAAATCTAGCTCCTTTTGCTTGATCTGGATCACGACTCCTGTTCACTTGTTAGCCTCTTCAAGAAAGCCGAGACGTGGTAATTTTCGAATAGTCTTTGTCAACTTGAATCCTTGGGTGACAAGGTCTTGTATTCCTTCATGGACTATCAGTCTTCTCCCGTTGTGTTCACTTGGACCATATTCGGACGACCGTATTATAATCCACTTTATCAAAAAATCCATTTTCTTATGACCAACTTTCCTATTTAGTAATCGAATTTGAAACCAACACCTCTTTTCTATGATGCAATGCAATCAAAACACAAGAAAACACGTTAGTACAGAAGAAATAAACAACATAGAACACCTACTTGGGTGACTACTAAGGTTTAGCATAGTTCTACCTAGGGTAAGAACTTAGGTTTTCTACGTGTGGTTCAGCTCTAAAGTTGAGGTACCCGAACTAGCAGATTCCTCGATCCTCACCCATTATAGGCTCATACGGACCGAGTTCGGTTCAGGGGAATACATTTCCCTATGGCCATGCGGAAGTGAAAACTTCACGAAGACATAGGTACAGATGTATTCCGGGAGCAATCCACTAGCCCATGCGGAGGTGAAAACCTCACGAAGGCATAGTTTCTCGCTCTCACTTAAGGGTGTGACCGCAATAGTCATGCAATGTAATGCATAAATATTTTATCAGAATCACATGCAAATAAAAGGATCATAATTTTTAAATTAAATTTTTAAATTCAAACAGGAGGACATGAAATTATCGATTTTACGGCTTGACTCTCTTATTGGTCCCCAGTGGAGTCGCCAAGCTGTCGAAACCATTTTAAAATTGAGTTTTGAAAAAAATGGGGATCGACTTTTTTAAAAAAATAGAAAATGGGAGTCGCCACCAATCCTTTTACTCAGGTGTGATTGGATCACCTTGAAAAACAGAAAACAGGTTCGGGAGTCGGTTACGTATGAGGAAGGGTTAGCACCCTCATAACGCCCAAAAATTGGTACCTAATCGATAAAATTGTGTCCAAATGTTTGAAAATTAAAAATATTAAAAAAATATGATTTCTAAAAAATTTTGATCAATTTGCTTTACAATATGAGAGTTCTTCGATCCGAAAGATTATAAATATTACATTCAGCACGATTGGACATGATATTCTTAAACCCTCGTCACTAAGATTATCTCATAATTTATAAAACTTATTTAAAAGGATATTTAGTTATTTAGCCAAACGGAAAATCAACACCCAGCACGATTGGGTATTATTTCCCGAATTTCTAAATACCAAAATATTGCCTCATTTTAAAAACCTTTAAATAAAATATTAATTTTGTAAAAATGTATTTTTTATTTTAAACCATAACCATGTGGCAATATTGCATTTGTACATTATCGAATAAAAAAACAATTATAACATGCTAACATTTAAGATAGGGAATAATAATATGAAATATTACGAATAATAATTCCTATACTAAAGCAATTACAAATATATGATGAAGTATAGACAAATATAATAAACAATAAAATCAACTATGAACATATTTCATGCAAATTTAAAACTTCCATGCAATGATATACAAAAAAACAAATGTATATATATATATATATATTAAGAAAATAACTAATTTATGACTTTAAATAAAAGTATATTTAATAATCTAATACATATAAAACTACATTTTAAATAAATAATATATTATTCCATATAAATAATTTTAGATAAAATAAAATTTAAAAATAATATAAGATATAATACTATATGATATACTATTTTAAAAATATATAATATGACAAAAAATGTATAAGTTAGAAATAATGTATAATAAAATAATTAAATCAAATAATAAATAATAATTTAAAATACATAAGGATAATATATAATAAAAATATACAAGTTTAATAAATTAATATATGAATAATAAGGGTAATATAATATACTCAAAACAATTACCGAATATTATAACAATTTTAAAAAAAATAAAAAAAATATAAAAATGATATGGATAAAAAAAAGTTAAAAAAAAAAACATATGTCAACCTAACTCCCGCAATATGAGGATTCAACGAAATTCCTCCACCAAAATCTAACTCGAACGGAAGCAACTCAAAAAGAAACGAAGATGAGCAAAGAACAAAATAAGAACAAGCCACAAAAAATAAGAACGCAAGAGGGAGAGAAATTTGAGTGAATGCTCTCAAGAATTCTTATTGCTTTCAAACTCCAGTCATTTCCGTCTCCCTTTACAATGAAGGGAGAGGCCTCTATTTATAGTTGAGCCTCCCCAAATCCAACGATACAGATCAATTACATCAACGGCTAAGATTAAGAGGTATCTACAAATTAAATCTCTAAGATTACAAAATCATATCTTTTAATATTACATACCATATCTTCTAAGATTGCATATCATATCTAAGATTGCATACCATAACTTCTAGGATTGCATATCATATCTAAGATTACATACCATATCTTCTAGGATTGCATATCATATCTAAGATTTGCATATCATATCTAAGATTGCATATCCTTGAAGATTGTACTTCCATATACATCAAGCTTGTAGATAGACCTTCAATCTTTTTAAGTAACGGGCCATTCCGATCGGGCCAAATGATATATTTTGGACTGGACTTGGACTTTATTTTGGGTTTATTATTAAGCCCGGGCAAAATTGGGCTCTTACACTTAGCATATTATTATTAAACTTAATTAATTAACTTAAACTTAATTAATTAAACCTTAATCATCAATTAGCTTAACATAATGCCATCCACCATCATCATCCACTATTAGCTATCTAAATTAGTTTATTTATCATTTTAATCCTTTCAATAATTACTATTTAAGTCCCCAATTCTTTTCCTAATTAAAAATCTATAGCGATTAAACATTTACAATTTAATCCACGGGCCTTAATTAGTCACATATTTTGCTAAATTGTTTAACAAAATTTCAGTATATCAAAATGCTAACTCTGTAAATATCCCTATTTAATATTTATGGACTCAATTTACGAAAACGAGGTTCCGAAATTACATTTTTCGACATCACTGGAAACCAATTTGTTATAAGTGGGATTCCTTAGAGGATACGAGGGTTTGCTGCCCCTTGTATGTAACAAGGCCTAGTTGGGCTTTTCATGTATTGAGTCCAATAATATGCGTTATCTAAACTTTTATCCAACACTTATAATTTATCCAACCCAATAACTAATTTCTATTTCCCAAAATTTTAATTGTTTAATTAATTAATTTGATTAACTAAATTAATTTCTCAATTAAATTATTTTCTCAACCCAATTCTAATTTTGTTAAAGTCATGATAACTTTATCGTATTATAATCTATAAGGAAATATATTTAATTGTCTTATGCAACAAATCCATGATGAATAATTAATTTAATTCTTACTTTGAAATTCAATTATTTAATTAAATAATAATTTGAAGAAATTAAATTAATTTCTAAGCCATCTTTATACTTAGCGAGAAAATGCATTCACTGTAGATAGTAATACATGCGACCTATTTCTCTTACTTCATCGTTTTCATTCATTTCATATTATTGGTTCTACATACAATTGTTTATGATTATCTTGAGCTAGCAGAGGGACTGATTGGATATGTATAATTAGGGCTCAAACAATTTGTAATTAAGCTTCGGCTCTTCACTTATTAATTCCACTAAAGTATCATGCCTGAGCTCTCCCTAATTACTTATCCTTACGAAAGCTACTCATTAAGTGCTTGTCCAATGACATTGTCATAAGTGTGTTACCCTCATAGGATATTCTTAATATCTTTGGGATAAATTCGTTCTCTCAATACGATTCTATTTTATCTTATGATAATCATTTCATCTTCCTTCATGAAAAGTCAATTACTAACGAATAGTAATTAAATTATTTATCTCTAAGACAAATGAACCATAGTCACGTTACTTTCCATCTATCATGTCATGCCAAATATCATTTTCCTTTTATTTGGTTATGAATTCCACTTTTGTAGAATGATGCTACATCATGTAAAAGTCGTATATCCAACGCACCAACTTTCGGTTCTTTATCTATTTGAGCTCGAGCTTTCATTTACATCAAACTATACGACTCACGTATATATAGTTCATCATTCACTCAGGATTAAGATATGTCACACTATGAATGTCACAAGTGAATGAATCTATAAATGAATCTAGGATCTATTCTACTTGGATCTTGTCTGATGTACTGTCAGTCTAGTTAGTCATATTTGTCTCTATCTTCTAGGAGTCATGTAACACCCCAAACCCGGCCTAGAAGTTAGGCCCGAATCTGGCGTGTCACAAAAAAAAAAACTCGTTTGAAAATTTCAGCCTCTTTGTTAAAACCCAAAACACTTAAGCAATTATGTTTACGTGAAAACTTAATTACCTTTAATAAACCTTTTGGTTGTGAAAGCATATTTTGAAATAAGCGATTTACGAAAAAGTGACGTTTGAAATAGAGTTGCAAAGACATCTTGAAACATTGCGGAAACATTGATAAAATACAAGTATTCTTGAAAGATTGATTGATGAATCACAAATCAAGGAATTGAACTTTAAATCTGTGACTTTTGAAAACGACGTTGAAAATTTGAAAGAAAGTTCGAGTTAAATCATATTTGTAAAAGTTTATTTTGAAATCCATTTGTTAATCGATTTTGGAAAACCTTTATTTACGTTTTTAGAAAAATTCTCGTTTTAAACAATTTAAGCAAAATATAAAATACGTCAAACATAAAGCAATATAAAATAAACCAGATGCCTTATTACAACATTTAACCCATAATAGCAAAATAATAAAATAAACGGAAATAGAAATTTAAAATTTGAAACACCATTTTTGAAGTATGGCCTCCACCGAGTCATCCATGGCCCAAGTCCACCTCACGGAGCATTACCTATAGGGTTAAGAGAAAAGGGGGGTGAGTTACAAGAACTCAGTGTATAATCCCCTTACCATCATCCACCGGGTGAAACACACGTAGAAATATTTTGGGCCTAAGCCCATTACAATCATAGCATAATATCATATATATAACATGCATGTGTTATGCAATTCCCAACCAAGCCTAAATTTCCATCCGCTACACACCACCCGCACTAACCAAAGACACACTGTGGGGATCAAGTCAACCCACCCCGCCAACACACCAATAGCGGCATTAAGCCAATTATAATATTTGTGGCGAGCCACCGAACTAGATTTTGGCAACAGGCCATTTAAAATATTTGTGGCGAGCCACCGAACTAGATTTTGGCAACAGCCTTTCTTCTCTTCGTCATTTATCCCAACCCATGCGATCATGTATATATATATAATGCATAACAATATATTCATAAGGTAAATTTCAACAAAAAGCCCATATTACAAGTTATCAATTTGGCCCATTAGTCAAAAATAGCAATTTGGCCCATTTAACGATCTAGCAAACTTTGGCCCATATAGCTCATATTACACTTGGCCCATATATCAAATATCAAACGACCCATATAGCAAATACCAAACGGCCCATATAGCAACATATCACATTTGACCCATAAAGGGTATTTTCGTAATTCGGTCCATAGGGACATTTCGTAATTCGGCCCATTAGGGGCATTTTCGTAATTTGGCCCGTAAGGGCATTTTCATAATTCGTGTCGCACCCACTAAGGGTAATTCGGTAATTTACCCTCTAAGGGTATGACGGTAATTTCACAACCTAGGCTTAATTATTAATTTGGGGCATAAAATCGAAACTGTCCAACTGCGTCATACTGACTAAATTGACCATAACTCGAGTTAGAAAACTCGAAATCTAAATCCATAAATTTTCCTTGAAACTAGGCTCATATATCTTTCTTCTATAATTTTTCCAGAATTTTTAGCTTAACCACTTAGTACAGTTTTTTCCTTAAATTTTCCCTTGTTTCACTGTCCAATGATTCTGACCTCTCTTACCTTAATCTCAAATATCTTACTGTACGCTTTTCATATACTGCTACCACTTGTTTCTATTGAAAATAGATTCACTAAGGAATCCATACATATCAATTATAACTCTTAATTCACTTTGTAGAATTTTATATGATTTTTCCAAGACAGAACAGAATACCCCGAAGTCATTCAGAACCAGTCTCACTAAAATAACATTTCTCCAAATATCAAAATTCCTTTTCCTTATCTGTTTCTTCCATATTAAAATAGACATAGTAAGCTTTAATTTGATATCTTATTCACTTTGTAATTCCTTTTATCCTATTTTTCGTGATTTTTCAAATACACATCACTGTTTCTGACTGAAACTATTTTATTACAAAAATACGTTTACCACTACGGGCAAACGCACGTCCGAGTGATCACGGATGCCGGTTATTGGTCTTCTTCGGTATTTCTACCGAATCACAGAATATTTCATGTAAACTTTCAGAGAGATGTGAGATTTACTCACCATTTCAAACATATATTCGGAAGGGTACGGGATTACACACCTTATTCGGAATCCGTAACACGATATTCTCCGCGGCACCTAAAGATACAATCGGTCAACAATTAATCCCAAAACCGAATTTACCACTTCAACCAATTATTTCGATTGATTAACAATCTATACACTTGCCAACAATCCGAGTCTCTTATTACGAGGGATAGATCGAGCGATTTAGTCCCTAAAAATATAATCGATTAGTCACAACCACTATTTCGTTAAGCAAAATAACCGGTCAACGAAAAGATCCAAAAGGAACCATGATGAATCCCTTACCTTAACGATATTAGTTCCGATTTCTAACGATTTTACAATGGCTATGGATGAGTCAAAGTTTCAGCCTTCCACTATCACTCGATTGATCAAAGGAGTGAATGTCAACACAAATGAGAAGAAATGATTAAAAGAATGGAGAAGGTGTATCAAGGTGTTTGGAATGTTTCGATCGACACTAAAAGAAATATGAACCAAAAAGAAATGTGAGTATTTCGGCAACAAAAAGAATGGTGAAAGATGGATTAAGGTTTATTTAAGGAAAAAATGAAGAAAGTGTGCTCACCAATGGCTTGTAAATTCGGCACAAAGCAAAAGAAATTTGGAGAGTACCAAATAGTGCAAAGAGAAAGGTTTTTGGTCTAACAAGCACCAAAAAAATAAATCAAAAGGCAATGGAGAATTTCGTCTATCAAAGAAGGTGGAAAGAAAATGAGTTTGTGGTCAAACAAAAGAGAAAGAAAATGCACCATTGTGCTAGTAGGTTTCGGCAAGGAGAGTTGCAAAATTGGGAGAGAATGACACAAAGTTGTCAAAGGGATTTTGGCCAAAACAAAGCTAAGACTTTACCCAAATGCCAAATAAAATTTTTCAGCCACCTATCTACCTCAAAATCGTCCACATGCATCCCCCCTAGGATAAGAGTTTGGCCACCCATACTTTCCAAAACACCTCCCCCGATATTAGCCTCTTGTCCCCCTTTCTTTCCTATTCCTCTTGATTCCTTTCCCAAACTTTAACCTTGCCATATTCTTTTAGCCACCTTACCAAAATAATGAATTCCATCCTTGCCAAAAATACTTCTTGGCTGACATATAAGGAAGGAAAAAAAAATAGTCAAATTTGCAAACAATGGGATTTGAACCTCTTCCCTCAAGGTACATCACTTAATGCCATAACCTTTTTACCAATAGCTCATTTATGCAAGCACTTTACTCATTTATTTCTATAAGTCTTGAAGCTACTTACCATCTCTCTTTAAAGTGCTAAAATACCAAATTTTTCCTAAGGCCCAATTAAACCCTAGACTTCATAGAAACCTCGTAACCTTCCAAATTACCTTCTTGATAAGTCCAACTACAAATAATGTCATTCTCTTGTTCTTGAAAAAATTTTAAACACTCCTAAGCCCAAAGCCCATTGGGCCCAATCCTACTAGGCCCAATTTCGGGATGTTACAAGTCATCTGCTCTAATACCTAAGACAATGTATTTCTCAAATTGGACTTGATAGACAATATATTAGTCTTTTAATCGATTCACTCAATTTCTATTATACTAAGGGCGTGTTTAGGTTATCTACTAATATAAGTTGTCTTCTCACATTACAATACAACCATGTAATGTCGCTTAATATTAGTTTAAATGTTAGATAACTAATGAGCTAATATTTTCTTTCATTTTGCTTTACTTGAAAAATCATTGAGAAAAATATACAAAAGATATTAATGATGCTGATGAATATTTTATTAAACCAAATTGTTCCAAAAATTACAAGTATATAAGCAAAATCACTACACTAAGGCACTATATCCCAACAAATGCATGGAATGAGTATACAATGAAACCTCTAATATTAAAGTGTTTATAAGGTTTAGGCTCTTTGAAAGATGGAATTAGACTCTTACAAGCATTTACATTAAAGCTTTGTAAAAGATGTGTACAAAAAATATGAAGAAAATAAAATTCCAATAAATTTTCTCATGATTTCTTGCTTAGCTCCACTTAATAATATTTTTGACCAGGGGCGAAGCCAGAACAATTTTGTAGGGGGGCGGATGAAATTTTTATTTTTTATAGTCTATATCTTTGTAATTATTAAAGGATTAAATTGAATTTTTATAATTTTGGGGGGCCAAAGTGTAATTTAACCTTTACTAATTTAAATTTTTTTAAAAATCTCAAGGGCCTAAATAGCAAATTTACATTTTAGGGGGGCCGAGGCCCCTGCCAGCCCCCTAGATGCGCCCTTGTTTTTGACTAAAAAAATATTTATAATATTTTCAAAAAATAATTTAAGAATAAATATATAAAAAAAAATCTTAAATGGTATTATATGAAAACTAATAAACTACTTCCTTAAGTTTAAATATAATGGAAATGTGATGTTCTAACTTGTTTATATCAACCAAAGGGTAATGATTCATGCTTTTGAACATGAATTGTTTTTCCATTCTTCATCAAATAAATGGTATCTTCAGCAAATAGAATTACTTCCTCAACATTGTCTTTAGGTGGTGTGATCTTCATCAAATCAATTCCTTAATTTGTGGGGTTCGGAAGAATCGGAAAGATTTCCACTAAACTTTTTAAATTGCTCCTCAAGTGTTGTTCTTTATATAGCTATCGCGCTGCAACCAATTAATCTCCAAAAACATATTTAAATATGCAAAATTTGGTTAAGCACGAGAAAAGAATTTCTCACCATTAAAACGCACTCAATTTGGCTTTTACCCTCCAATAACCTCACCATTCTTGCCTTTTACCTCTCAATTCATCCAACTTTGTTAATTTTCAAAGCTTCCTTAAAAAAAAAAAAAGAGTAGAACTTAGTTGCAGAATTTTTGAGATACGGAGAACCCTAACAAATCTAAGAGGCAATATCATGAAATTGAAGCAAAGAAACTTAGACCACACGAAGATAGGATTTTTGCGATTTTTAAAACTTGCTAACACAAGAACAAAACTGTGTTAATTGATGTATAAGAACCAACAAAATTAAATATAAGAAACAATCCAACTCTAAGAATAAAATTTTAAAAATAGTGGTAGTTATAAAAACCTAGAAAACCTTCTACCCAAATTAGAAATGGGTATTTCTTTTATGCTTTTAGGGTTTTTAATTTTGAGATTTTCAATTTTTTTTGAAGTAACTCAGAAAATCTTAGTTGAGCAATTCGGTAACAAGGAGAATGAATCATGGTGTTTTCTTAAACCCAAACATTATTCATAAACAAATAAATAAAGAATAAGCTAAAATATGCTTCAAGTTTTTGTACTCTTCTCATATTTGAAATTTAAGCAATTTATTTTTATTTTTAGAAATTTAGTCATTTTAAAATTCAGGTGTAATTGTTAACTTTGACTAAAATTTTCTATTAAATTCACTGGTGTAATATTTTGAAATAAAAAAAAAAAATACTTACTTGATAGTCATATAACAAAAAAATAATGTTGTATTAAACTTAAATTTAACAAAAAAAAAAATAACGATATTAACAAATAAACTTGCATTTTTAAATTTAAAAAATAGAAGATTAGATTTCTTGAAAAAAAATGAAATTAAAATTTATATATATGAAAAATACATAGGATTAGCATCTCTTAACCTAAAGAATAATAATAATAAAAATAAACTAAAAAGAATGTAAGAAAAAACCAAAATAAAGGGTAGAATGTGTATAGCCCTCTAATGAACAAAGTGATTAGCGATCACGCTTATTAGAAAGTTCCCTATTACTAACCCTCTGGAAAACTCACTCCTAGCAAAATGGATAATTATAGACTTCGAAATAAGTTGATAATTAAACAACTTTTCCAACAAAGATGAATCTTTCAATATATGAAAAGCCTTACGCTATACTTTTATTATTTAAAAAGCACAATTGCAAAGGTTGCCAAGCCATGTATTTACAGGATTACAAATAAATTTAAGAAAATTCAAAAGGAAATACAAATCTATTGATGTGTTTAAGCCAATTATATAATTTAAGACATATGGTTGAATTACAAATATTATTTTAAAGTAAAATCCTTTCGGGTATTTTCCGTATTCGATTTACAATCGTTTAGGATTTGTAACTACATCTCTTAATAATATTATTTCTAAAGTTTAAACCTGCTTTTCTCATTAGAAGTACAGCCTACTTTACTATTATACTCAATCATTTGAAAAATCCTAAAATTAGCCCAAAATTAATCCAAAACTTTTCAATGTGTAATTTTCAAATTGGACTTACACTCTTCAATAATTCAATAGTAATTTGAACTAAAAAAAACCTCAACAATATGTAACTCAACCAAATATACTTGAATCTTATTCAAAATCTCATTGCGATTTAACTCATATTCCAAACTTCATGATCAACTTTATTGAATTATTCAATACAAGTGATTTTACTCCATCCATGTTCACATCATAATATGTGGTTGGAAATTGAAAACCAAATATATATCTAGGGAAAAAAAGAACAATACCTTTTCCTAATTTTAAAAAATGTTTTTGGCAACTGAATTTTACCACCCATTTTAATGAGGTAGTGTCTTTTTATTTCCTTTTTTGCAGTCATTATTAATACTATTAAAGTAATGCAAATTGCATGTCAAAAGCTGACTACTTGAGCAGCCATACGTAAGACCGTCAAAATGGACCACAAATGTCCAGGTTCAACATGCCTTTTTTCTTTTTTTTTTAGCTAGCTGCCCACTATGTTGGCCGAAGGGTTTGCTCTGTTATTAGATCTTAGCCAACAACACCTATGCTGCCTTTAAGAGATACATATATAAGGGGAAATGGCATCCTCGTAGGTTACCGATATTAGTAAAAAAGAAGCCTAGTTAGTTAAATTATCTTGTTAAATAATGGTATCCCTAGTTTAGCACCAGATATTTGAATCCCTATATTGGCAAAAAAAACAAGCTGTATCCCTATAATTGGAAACTTATAAAGAGGAACTGACCTTACCTTATTCCTTTACCTGACAATAAAATGATTCTGAAATCTGTATTTGGTAATTATGAAAGCATAAAGGGTGAGGTCCAATCTTTAACCAAGTATATTTGGCTTTTAGTGGATGAATTTGCCGTGGAGATTAGGGATGATAAAACTTGTACTGCTAAATAAATTTAAAAAGTAGATACAAGATGAGACGAGATAAGACGAGACGGGGTGGATTTTTTTTGAATAATAGCTATGGAGCGATTATGGTAATTGATTGTCTCGTCCCGACTCGCTTCACTATATAAAGTTATCATTTTGTTCTTGTATATATAAACTATTAAAAAGGTAAAAATGTAATAACATGATATAGAAAAAATCATATATTTTATATTTAAATATATAGTTTTTGAAAAATCATGTTTAAATATTTATTTGATTTAAAAAAGATTAAAAAAGATTAAAGATAAATAGAAATGGAGTAGAGTGGGGCAGGGATGAATGCATAGAATATCCATGAAAGTGATAATGACTTTCAAGATTATATATCCATAATAAAGCGGGACAAATGAATTAGTAAATCGTACTAATTATGAAAAAGTGGTAGATTTAGCAATATTTACTCTCGTACCACTCTACTACCATCCCTAATTGAGCTATTTTCGTTATTTTCGTTTTTAAATTTTGACATAAATCAAATTAAGCAGCAGTGCCATGTTAGATATAGCTTCAAGATGGCAATATGCTCTTTCATTAGTCTGCAGAGGCTAATTCGTCCACATATATTTCTCATTTTCTGTGTCATTTCAACCACTAAAGCAGCATCTATGAATTTGTATATTTTGTAAATGTATTTTTGCATGGTGGGTCTCATTCTCATATATCATCAAATAACAAGATCTGCATATCAAATTGGATCATGCAAGTTATGTTTGCTAATTTTTCATGTTAATTGTATAAATATTACAGTAATTTATTAAAATTTTAAACACACAAATGCAAATACAAATTAACGAATAGTTGAAAAAAGTGAAAATGATTTTTTTTTTCCAAATATTTGGATAAATTCAAATTTTAAAATTAACATTATTGAAAATCTTTTACTTTGAATACTATCCCAATTTAAATAAAACTAGATTTAAACCAGTTTGTGAATACCCACCCGCAACAAAATCTCTCCTAATATATTATTAACTTGTCGGAAATGATGAAGATTTTACAGCCGAAACATGCAGGTTTTGACTTTGTAATATGATCTCGTAAGATTTGAATAGGAGCAAATTGTAAGGCACATGGCATGTCATGAAAACAGCAGCCGCAAAGAATGCAATGATGAAAACAGCAGCCGCAAAGAATGCAATGATCATTCAAACTGAGAATCTGTCTTTGTGCAGAGATATATATACTATAATCCAATTCACACCACACTACACATTTATTTCCTAATCATTTTTATAAAATTCTAATACATCCCAAGAGTTAATTAACACATCAAGAGCACTAATTTTTTGTACTAATCGAATATGTAGCAAGGCAAATGATTAAATCATTCCAAAAGTAATCCAGATTGAAAAAAGAAAGGTAGTAGGATTTGGGTTGTTATGGAGAGTTAGAAAGGTTAAAGGCGTGAGAGAAATAATTTTTTTACTATAAAAAAGGATAGCTAATGGCATATAAGGGGAGTACAAGAGGGACAGGCAGTGGTTAGTACCTCTCTCTTGTTGTATACCCTACACTTATTATTCTTTTGAGTGGGTGTCACTTTTCTCTTCCTATAAATACAGGCCTATCGGACGACTCCTATAGATCATTCACCAATGTCTTTCTTTCCATTCAACCTTTTTTCTTTCCCTTTCTTAAATAGTTATACTTTTCATCTCCCAAGGCCAACCTTTCCTTTTAAAGTAACCTTTTCTTCCCTTCCTATAGTCTAATGAATTTTTAACTAAAACAATAGTGTGTAGGTGTAGGGACTCTAGGGGTCGGGGAGGAAAGCGAGGAGGCAACTGGTGATTGTTGTTGACAGAAGATAGAGAGCACAGATGATGGTGTGCAATTAGGAGTCTTGAAGCAATGCATCCCACTCCTTTGTGCTCTCTATGCTTCTGTCATCACCTTCAAGCCACTCTTACCTTTTCTTCTCACCCTATTTTCTTCCGTTTACTTCTTACATTCATTCTTTACTCATTATAAATTTTCTCTTGCTATGTTCATCACTAAAGGCTAAACACAACCTCTAATTTCCCTAACTCACTTCTTAATTTCATCTCTGTTGTCATTTATGAGGAAAACTAGTGTCTATATAGTTGGAGCAGTAACCCTAAGTTGTGGCATATTGGCAAGGTGTTCACCTTTCTCAGGAATATCCTGAATTCGAATCATAGTTTCCTTCAGTAGGGAGGGAGGCTTTTGTTCATTAGGCTTTCTAAACTTGGTTGAAATTGTTTAAGGGTAAGCTCTTTTGTGCTAATTGATCATTTGATTTTATGTTGTTTTACATATCTAAAATTATTCTAGATTTTTTAAGGTACTGTAGGGCCCAATTTTTGCCTGGGGCCCATAAGAAAATAAAACCCAAAATAGAAACATAAAATAAGTCCAAATTTTTAAAGTCCATTTACAACATCAGACGGCCCAAACTAATTACAGTAATCCAAATAAATTAAACCTAAACCCTAGGCCCAACTAAGCCCATAACCTAAACAAAATCAGAAAGGAAACCCTAGGTCTTTCTTCAGCCGACGTCGCCTCCGTACACCGCCACGTCCACACGTACGGCCTCCGTACCTCCGCCCACTGCACGCCACGTACCTGCAAACAAGGACAAAAAACGACAGCAAACCAAAAAACAAAAAAAAAAACATTGTATTGCTTTTTCATTTTTTTTCGGCTATAAAGATTGAAAACGAAAGCCTTTGCAATCTCTCTTTTTTTTTACTCACAAAATATCAATACAAAAGAAATCAGAAAGAAGATAAAAAAAATGTTCTCTTTTTTTTTTTCTTTCTTTTTTCTTCCTTTTTTCATGTTTTCGAAATTGTTCGTATAGATATATAAAGATTTTTATTTTTTTAACTGTTTACATATATTAATATAGTATAAAAAAGAGAAAAAAAAAACTTACCTTTTGTGCTTCGGCCGATGGCGGCAGACGGCGGCGGACCGACGATGGCGCGAGTGGGCTAAAAAAACCCTAGCAGAGAAAAGAACCCCCCCCTTTTTTTTTAAACAAGACAGCAGAAATGAAAAATAAAAATAAAAAATTCCCTTTTATAAGCCCTTGAAACGACGTCGTTTAGGGCCTGTTTAAGTGGCCTCAAAACGGCGCCGTTTAGGCAATGACCTGCGTGCCGGCCCAGCCTCAGGATCTGCGTGTTTTTGCAGAAGGGTCTATTTGCGCATTTGGCCCTTCCGCGTTTTTACCATTTTTTAATTCAGTTTTTTTTTTGAATTTGCCCCTATAATTTTTCTTCTGTTTTAATTCACCCGCGCCAGCGGCATGACGCTTTGAGGGCGGGGTTAATTTCCCTATTGGTCCTTCCATGTTATTCGAGCGTTCAATGGGGCCTTTTTTTTCTTTTCATTTATTTCGGATTTGCCCCAAAATTTTTGTTTTAAGTTCAAATTAATCCTTCTTGTTATTTTTTCTATTTTTTATTAATTAATTTTAATTATTATTATTATAATTACCATTATAATTATAATTATCATTATAAATATTATTATTATTATTGTTACTATTATTATTATTATTATTATTATTATATTTATTAGTATTATTATTTTTTTATTACTACCGCTATTATTATTATTATTATTATTATTATTATTATTATTATTATTATTATTATTATTATATTATTAAATTGATATATTTAATGTTGAATGTTTATTTTTATTTTTATTTACGTTTTTTTTTAAAATAGACTCCACTTATTTTTTATTTTATTATTATTATTGTATTATTGTTATTGTTATTATTTTCTTTTTTTTAATTTGTTTATTATTTTGTTTTACTTTTACCTATTATTGTATATAGATTGTTTGTTTTAGCTTTTATTTTATTTTATTTTATTTTTACCTTTATTATTGTTATTTGTAGTATCGCACTCATTTTTATTCTATTATGCATATCGACACTGTAATTCATTTTCTATTTTATTACGATCATATTACATTTTATCCGATGCATTAAAATTTTTGTTTTGAAATAAGCAAATACTCCGCGTTTTAAGATTCGAAAGAAATCGTACCCTAACTTACTGGGTTTCGATTTTTCTCATCGAGTCTAAAGAACTATTTTTTTTTAAATCAAAGCATATAAGTTAAATAAAAACTTATTCTCGGGAATTCAAAAATATTGTGTCCTAACTCACTGGATGTGACATTTTGTTATCTCGAGGTAAGGATTTTTAAAAACAAAGGCAATATTCTGTATTTGGAATTTTGAGAAATTGTGCCCTAACTTACTGGGTTCCGATTTTTTCATTTGACCCAAGTGACCGAATATCCTTTTTGAATTTAAACGCACTAGTTTTAAAAGTCAAAAGACAAGCTTAGTTTCGAGGATTCGAAATGTCGTATCCTAACCCGTTGGGCATGACATTTTACTTCTTCAAAATAAGCGGGTCTCAGCATCCAATTTAATTTATTCAAGTTTTTCTTTAAACAAAGAGGATCGTATTTTAAAATCTTTTCAAATTTTCGACATTAAGACGTTAAGCAATCAATTCGGTACCAATTTTGGGCGTTACGAGGGTGCTAATCCTTCCTCGTGCGTAACCGACTCCCGAACCCGTTTTCTCGAATTTTGTAGGCCAAAATCATCGTTTTAATAAATCAAAATGTTTTAATGATCAATCTCAAGGTGACCCGATCATACCTCAAAAAAAGGATTGGTGACGACTCCATTTTCATTTTTTAAAGTCGATCTCCGTTTTTCAACAAAAAAAAAAAGGTTTCGACAGGTACCTTTAATAAGGTTATCAAACCTTTTTTTTCATGTAAACTACTACGAAGCCAACAAATATTTACTTATATGTATATGTCTTGATTTGGTATCAATTTTTCATTGTTTTAACAGGGACTTGAGAAATCCAGCTTGGTTTAGTTGTAATTGGTAATGGATAGTTCATGATATTGACCATTGAGGATCAAGGGAAGTTCCTTCACTCTTCTAACCAGTCAAACATTTTGATGTTATGCCTTAGTTATTTATAGTCAAATTGATTCCTAATGTATCACTTGCGTTGTGGAGGTTAAAGGGTTATTCTTGAATATTGCTGATTTTGAAAGTAATGTGTAGGGATTTATATTATTAGACAAGTAATACATCACAATGCAACCTTTTTAAAGTTTGGCTATTAGACAATTTGTTTAGGGATATAACTCATTGTCAAGGGACCAATTCTAACAATAGATCAAGTTGATTGTCTGAAAGGTTTCAAAAAAGCATCAATTGATTGACAACTTTGATGGATGCAATCAACTATAAGTAATCGAGATCTATTGCTTGCAAGTATCCATCCATTTGAAAATTCTCTGTTATCTATGAACTATACAACTTAAGAGAAAACTATTGAATGATATGAGAGATATCTGACAGTCATTTTTCATTTTGGGCTCCGTAGAAAAAACACCTTTATCAAACCATATGCAAAGGTCCCTCAAAAGCATGGAACCATGAAATGTTAGATGTGACACACACACACACACACACATATTTAGTAGCTTAAACTTATTGATTATTAACTCTTTTTTACCTGTTAGAGTTTATTGAACATTTTACTAAGTCCGAGTTTGATAGAAATTATGATATTAGAGAGGGCCTTTGAATTGGACCATATTCCACAAAGGAGAAGGCGGTAGTTTTCATATATTAACCTCTAATGCTATTACATCCTGAATATGTAAACTAAAATCAATTTCCATATTGTATAGACTTATAACTAAGTTTATCTTTGTATATTTCTTGTCTAATTTATTATGGAAAATTACCTATTGAGTTTGACATCAAATTAAAGATATAATGTAGCTTCCATTAATTGTATCTCTCTTTTCCCCACTTCACCACTACTCAAAAGAAAAAATACAAGTAACATTTTTAGCAAGCAATTGATAATTAAAGTTGTAATCTACATTATCCCACTCTCAATGTGATTTGTATCTAACCTTGCTACTTTTCAAACCTCCTTTTCAAAAAAGAAAAAAACACTAATAAGTCTAAATAGAGACCAAAAATAAAGTTTTTGAAATTCGTAAAGGTTTAAGTTCCTCAGTTAATGTTTGTTAAGTTATAACTTAATATACTTCTTTTTTTAATACAAAACCTAAGAGGCAACTTGAAACTGGAATAATAAATAATAAACACATGTAATTGTTTACGTAGCTTGAATTTAATTCTACGTCCATAAGGCTTTCTCGAGAAAAAATTCACTATAATCTTCACCATATAAGGGATGATTTAAGCTTAACCACTAAAAAATGTTGCAACTTCACTCCCATACAATTATAATGAAGAAATCTCTCTATTAAGACTTTTTCTTGTGAAAGCTTAGAATAAACTGCAAAAGCAATTTAATTATATAAAGATTTGCACTACAAAGGTTCTTATATAAATTGATAAATGTACACTTAATTTCACATGTTTGAGCATAAAACATATCCTCAATATATAGGCATTGTAGTTCTAGTAAAACACTAAAATCAACTAGTATGATCAAATCAAATCTTTAGAATTTCATCCCATATCAAACATATTTAAGGTCTTTATATAGATGTTAAAAAAAAAAAACTTTAGATTAATATTAGATAAATATGATGATTATTCAAATCCTTCCTAGTAACATATTTGCTATATATGGAAGATAATCAAAATTCCATATACTAGCTTCCTTGCTGTTAAAAGTTTCTCTCTTGATTAGTTTTGTAGGATCACATAAAAAGTTGCATAAGAATCCATTAATTTGCTGCCATAACACATGAAATTACCAATAAAAAATAAACAAGTTTGACGAAAATTAATAGTATGATGAGTTGCAACTGAATTTCGTGACTTGTAAGTTGTTGTAGTGAGTTGCACCTTAGTTTATGACTTGTCACACCAACAATCTCCCTTGTTCTGCATTTTCTTTTTTTTGCCAAAAACTGCAGTAAATTCCTTAAGAAAATGAACAAAAGGAAACAAGGACCCCATCATACAACCATTAGCATAACACCACATCACATCTATTCAAAACAGCTAGAAAATAACTAATCAAATCTCCATTAGGTTTAATGCAAAAACACTAACAAATTTAGGTAAACAATAACTTTAAATAACCATCAACATATAGAATAAACAAAACGCAACAAGACAAACCAAAAACAACCAAGAAATATAATAAACTCCTGGTTATTGAACTCCTGGGTAATGTAATATCCAACAGTAAACTCCAAAAGGTTCTTTATAGCCTAGTCATCAGACCAATATCCAGCCACCTTACTTTTGCACTTCCTAAGGAGCTTGATCTACTTGTCGATGATGTCAATTTCACCATCCAAATGCTTAAGGAGTCAATTGCATTGAGAAAGAGATATATTAGTAGTTGCAACTGGAGGAAAAACTTCCTCAAACGAAGAGATAAAGTTAGAATCTTCTTTTGAGTTGGAGACATTAACACTGTTCTTGTCTTTTTTCCAATCACTGGAGAATTTGATTTCAAATTGATCAGCTTCATAGAAGTTTCTAATTTATTAAAAGTTGAAAAATCAAGTATGGAAAGGGTAGCCTTTTGTGTTTGTTCTTGATCTTAGCATGTTTCACAATTTGATCAATTATAATAGATCCTAAATCGAAATAGACCATGGTAGCTACATTATGAACTAAGACCCTCATCTTTTTACTGATTAACATGCTACAATGTGAAGAAAGTTGGTTTCTGATAGTAATGTTTTGCAAGTTTGCAAGTTCTAAACTCCTGCCCTTCAAGCCAACCTTTTCTAGGACTACCGATCAAATTCTAGCAAGTTCATCATAATTTGCTTCATAATCTATTTATGATCCTAGATGTTTCAAGAATATGTTAATAAATAGTTGGGTTAAATTTAAAGTAGTGACCATGAACATAGCCTTCATACCAAACTTTGAATTTTGATCCTTGGCAGACTTTTGAAGATTTGAAGAAAACTTCAAAGCAGATGCCTTAACACAAGGCTTTACAAATGCCACAATGAATCATAGATTCTGAGGGTAAAGAATTCTGTCAATGTCATGTCTTTAAAATCCTCTCTGGAACAAACTATAGTTTCTTTGGTTTAGGGGAATAATCTATCTCGAAAATGACCAAACCAATCTTCTTCAATTTCTAGTTGCTTCCTTGGTAGTAAAAGGTGCAATTAATTTCTTGGTTCTCTTTCTTGTCACTTAAGGGAGAAAAGTATATAGAGGTGTAATTATGATATTTGCCCTTAGTATAGTAACTTTGTCATAAATTGCTATGATATTTTGAATTGATTGATAATAAAATTTCCACATGTTTATTCATTATTCTTTATATGAATGTCCTCATTGGTTTTGCATGGTAAGCAAATGATTTAGAAAATATTAGCTCGTTGAATACCTAAGGTTTAAATAATATTAAGTTGCATCATGAATATTGTTTTTAATGCAAAAGATAACTTTTATTAGAAGGTAATTTAAATAGTCCATAGTTCATAGAGTCATGATGAGAAAGTGAGTCATATTAAGACTGTAACGTTGTTTATAATTCCAATTAAGTAGATAGCTTATCTTGGCTATCAAAGTATGATTGACTCCCAAGATAAAGACATAAATGTGATTTGACAATACATTTGAATAGACCCGAGAAGAAAAAAATAATCTTAAACCCATTTATATATTAATTATCTTGTAACATTAATTATGTAACTTACCTTAATCTTGAGTAAGTGAATGACTACACATGTATGACTTGTCTACTTTGATGTATTGATAATCAATGTGTCTCGAAGCAATAAGAAAAACTTTGGTACATTGGATATATAACTTATACATGATATAGCTTCACTTATAGATAGTGGAATCATAGTAAATAGTAACCTTCTAAAGGCATTGCATGTATTATGAAAATGAAATAAGACTATGGATTCTTTTCCTAAGACAAATGACTTAATCACCATTGGTAAAAGTAATGACCATTTTCATCATAAAAGATACATGAAAACTTTGAGAAAAGTTACCAAACTAGGTGAATTGATATAACCTTAAAAGATCATGGATATCATATAAAGGTTAAACACAAGCGATAAGGTCTTCGGATTAACGATTTTAAATACATGTAGCTTTCGTAATAATATAATTGAGAGTTTAGTCTTGGTACTTATAGATGCGGGAGCCCAAGATCTAGCTTAAGAAACCGCAAAATTAGAATTTAAAATTTGAAAGAAGAGAATAGAATCGAAAAGAAAAAAAATAAAGAAGAGAATTGGATCCTTGAATTAAGTTTATTTGGCCAATATGGATTTTAAAGATGCTGAATTTGACTAAGACTCCAATGAACATTAATTGAATCTAAATTATAAATATAATAACTAACCAAAGTCAAATTCAAAATAATAGAGTAAATAAGATTGTAACATCCCAAAAATCGGGGGTTAGTAGAATCGAGTTTGTGAATCGAGAGAGAGTGATCATGCCTTAATTTTTTAAAATTATCCATGAATTTTTAGGAAATAAATGAGGTATTGGTTTATTGGTTAAGTGTTAGTGTAACGTTTCTTGAAACCCAAGTTCAAATCCCTTCTCTCGCATCATTTTTATTATTTTACAAATTTTGCCTTAAATCCTAGTATGTGACATGCCTTGTTTTTTAAAATAAATATTTCAAATTATATCAAGAATGAGTTATTGATTTGATGGTTAAACATTAGTGAATTTATCCTCGAGGTACTAACTTCAATTCCCTTCCCATGCAAATAATTTATTTTTTTGACAAAAACCCCTTGTTTTAATGTGTGGGCCATCCAAGCCTAGTTAACCTAGGTATAAATATTAATTTTTTACTAATAATCAGCCTTTAATCTTCCTCCTCATTGCCCTAGCCATTCCCCTCCTCCTCTCCTTCTCTTTGATTTTATTTTTTTTTCCTTTCCTCTATTGTTGTCGTCTCCTACACCTAGTTTTACCATCTCTTTCTTTTTTTTTTCTTTTTCTTTTTGCCACAAGATTTGTTAACATATTCTTCATCATAAATCTGTCATTTTTCCTCATTAAAATCAGCCTCAAATCTGAAATCTTGAACTCCAAGATCGATCCCGAACATTGCCAAGAAAGTGCAATTGCCGTTTCTCTCGACTAGCTTGGGTAACGTCTCATCTCTCTTCAATTTCTTAATTAATCTTGTCCATTAAAAACCAAAATTTCCAGATCTGGAATTTGGAGGATTTTAAATGATTTCAAAGTTATTTTTCAATATTTTAATGAGATCTCAAACTGTTTTAAAATTCAGCCCCAATTTTGGCCACCATGGATGGTGGTGCGTGCGTCTATGTGCAGGAAAGGGGGTTGTTTTGTTTATTGGTTCTTGCCTATATTTTTCCAGCATTAATTTAAGTTCTTGAACCCTCCTAATCAGCTCTTAAACCCATTTCAATTCGGGAAAAACATTCTTGATCTATTGGCCATTCGGATCCCACAAATCGTGAAGCGTAAGTGTAATTAAGGGTAACTAGTTTGTTATTTCGACATAGTTGTTGGGTAAAGGTTATGAATTGATTAAATTAAGGAATTTAATCATTAAGTAGCTTCTAGTATAGTATTGAATTAGGTGTTGACCCAAACGTCCCAAATCATCTGGAAAGGTGAAGAACTATTGTACGTATGGTTTGTATCGATACAGTATAAGGAATCTAACTAGTTGAATTTGTAAAATAGTTCTTAATTCGACAACTGGTTTGAACCCATATGTAACAACCCATTTTTAGTCAAATTGGAATAG
Organism: Gossypium sturtianum; assembly: GCA_025698515.1. NCBI lineage: Eukaryota > Viridiplantae > Streptophyta > Magnoliopsida > Malvales > Malvaceae > Gossypium > Gossypium sturtianum. The sequence continues at coordinate 49,640,465 of CM046951.1, read as the reverse complement.
TGGTTTTGGAATCACAAATCCGAAGTCAAAATATTTATTTTATTATTTTAATAAGGTCTACAACATGATAGAATTATTGTGTGAAAGTTTCGTAAAGAAATTTTACTGTTTGAATGCTTAATTCGGTAAAAAATTCGGTAAAAAGGACTAAATCGCGTAAAATGTAAAATGCATGTTCTATTAGTTAAAGGTGTCAAATAGCTTTGGCTTTTAATTATGGTGGCCTTAAATGGTAATTAGACCATTTTAATTGTGAGTGGACAAAGATGGACAAGCATTAAGTGATTTTTAAGTTATATTAATAAGGTTAATTTGGTAATATGTTTAATAAGGTTATATTAAATAAAACAAAGTGTAACACCCCAAACCCGGCCTAGACGTTATGGCCGTATCTGGCAATGTCACACGATAGTGTTTTTGAAACCTCGTTGTTACGATGAAAACATTCCATGTTATTATCTTTAGTAAACCTTTGTTAGAACTTAGGAAGTCGTCTTTATTCATTTAAAACATTTGTTTTGAAACATCCCTATTTGCAGAAGCTTTAATAAAACAGTCTAGGTGATTATGCGTTTAGAAATTACTTTAACTTTTTGAAAACCGAATTTCCTACGACCAGTAGGTATAAATCCATAAAGTAAAATAAATAAATAAAAACCTAAATTTAAAACCAAAGTCCCAGAGGGTCCTTAAATTACAACCCAAATAATCAATAATAATCAAATCATAAATCGTAAATTGAAAACCATGAAGTCCAAAAATTACTGTGGTCACCGCTGAGTCCTCCGTCGCACCGATCCGTCTAAGTCTGGGGATTACTGTGCACATTAAACAAAAAGGGTGAGTTTACGTAAACTCGGTGTGTAATCCCGCGAAACAAACAAACAATCGGTATTCACAAAGCAGCACGCTTGAGCAGTCTTAGGCCTAAGCCCTTTTCAGAGTGCTGATGTGATTTGGGCCTTAGCCCATCTCGAAGACTGTGTCAAAAATGCAGAGGGGCCTTAGCCCATCACGATGATCGATGAGCATTACTTGCTTATGCAAAGAGCAAAATCCTACCCAACCAGCCTCTACACACCATCTCCGTCCAACCCTACACTCCATGTGGGGATATAATCAACCCACCCATCCCTACACTCCAAGTAGTACCGAATGCGGCTGTCTGAAGTAAGTTGCAAACCGAGCTGCAAGATAAATTAGGCTTAAAGCCTTTCAGTACACTTCCTCCGAATAACAACCCCCAACCCAATGCAATGCAACACACAATGGATGACATGCTATTATGCAATTTTAGTACATATATTTAGTTCAGATATTAACATGCCCAGTACAGATATCATTCAATCAATTTCACACATTTAGGGGTCTAAGTAGCGCTTACCGACCCTACAGTTGGTTCACAGTCGACTTGGGCGACCAGTGCAACCTTAAAAAAATTTCGGTAAAAATGGGCCCACATGCCCATGTTATCTGCCCGTGTGGCCCACTCGGCCCAAATTGGCCTTGGCCGTGTGATCCATTTTTAAAGTAACCCATGCTAGCTCAATACTCATATATGTTTTCACTATTTACTTATATGTTCATTCAAAGCTGTCTACTTGAGTCATTATCACTAAATTATTTATATCTTGAGCTACAGAATTCCAAATTAAGATCCGCTTGATGTTTTAGAAACTAGACTCAAATAACTTTCTACCATAAAATTTCTAGAATTTATAGTTTATCAAATAAGTACAGTAAAATCTTTAAAGTTATCCCTATTTTTCTGTTTGACAGCTTCATCCTTTCCTTACTAAAAATTATTTATATCTTAGTAAGGAATTTAGATGATGTTTCCGTTTGTTTCCCTTGAAAATAGACTCATTAATAATTTAAAAATATAAATTTAAGCCCCTAATTATTTTTTTACAATTTTTGATGATTTTCCTAAGTCAGAACAGGGTAACCCGAAATCATTCTGACCTTGTCTCATAAAATTTATTATATCTCATGATTCACAATTCCATTGCTTATACTGTTTCTTCCATGAAAAACTAGACTCAATAAAATTTAATTTCATATTTTATTGAACTTCTAACTCAATTCCCACTATTTTTGATGATTTTTCAAAGTTAGACTACTGCTGCTGTCCAAAACTATTTTAGTGCAACATGTTGATTTCCAAGTTTATAACACCCTTATTTCCTTTCTCTACAATTTTTCGAATCATTTTGTCTTATTTCTCTTATTTCCCGCCAGCAAACAATTTTGGCTTTTCACCAAATCCCGTTTTCTGCGTTTCGGGTACACACCTGTATCGTTTCTGATGCGTAAGCACTCCTAAGCCTCCAGAACCTAAAAATCGACCAACATATCTCCAGATTAATCACTTAATTCATCAATCAAACCAAATATCCCCAACATAAAACTCGAGAAGCTAAACCAACGACAATTCAAAAACTTATCGCGACGAATCTGATAACCAGTCGTCTCCACACACTGGAATATCCGCTTAAAACCTTTGAACATCACCTAAACGAGAGTAAAACGAACCCTTTGTTAATTGCCTAATCGAAATACGATAACTAAGGGGAAAAATTCCACTCACCGAAATAGATGAATTCAAAAGTTGCACCCAAAGAGATGACTCGCAAAAAAATACAGAAACGAAAAAAGTAGGGAAAAGAGAAGAGAATTTCGACAATAGAGCAAGAGATGAATCGATCAAGAAAGCGAAAAGAGAAGGGAAAGAGAAGAAACAAGATTCGGCCAAAGGGGAACAAAAACCAAAAGTGAACAAGAAGGGTGAAGAAACGGCTGAGAAACAAAAGTCTAACGTCAGAAAATTTGTTTGGAAAAAAGAAAATAGAAAACTGATAAGAAGAAAATCCTATTTGTGATAACTTCTCCCCAATTATCTCCTAAAAACACTCCCTATTAACCCACTAAAACACAACTACTCAGCAGTCTAGTTTAATTTGAAGTCCACCACGCCACACGCCTCAAACAAAAATTAATTCCCCTGCTTGCGTAGGGACTTGAACACAGGACCTCCTACACACTAACACTCCACTTAACCACCAAACCAGCAGGCCCATTCTGATATATTTTTACCAACAATCAAATAAAAGCCTACTGAACAAGAGTAAGGCCTAATTCATTCAAAATACCAAAATTTGCCCAAGCGAAGGCTTGAACTTGGGACCTTCCAAACACTCCCAGAACACATAACCACTAAAGCTGATAGATATTTGTATCATATTTTCACAATAATAAAATTAGAAATTTTGGGGCGTTACACAAAGTCATTTTATTAATCTTTCTTCATCTTTGTTGCCGAAAATTGAAGAGAAAATAAATCTATTATTTAGGTTTTTCCATTCAGTCACTTTGGATCTTAATTGTAAGTTCATCTTAGCTCGGTTTTTAATGATTTTTACGTTTTTGATATCGTTGCTTCGTATTCTAGCTAGCCCGTACCTTAGATTTTTAAATTGTTAAAGATTTATCATGTTGCCATTGTTTAATGCTTGAGTAATTTGATGAATTATGATAGATTTGGAAGGTTTAATGTTAGATTAATAGTTTTTGTATAGTGATTTTTGACAAAAAATGTCAAAAAGGGGTTAATTTGTGAAATTGTAAAATTATGTGGGTAAAAGTGTGAATAAATAAAATATATGGGTTGCTAGGGACTCCATTAAAATTCGGCTAAGTATGGGTTTGTACTAAATTGCATGAATTTGCAATTTTATGTGATAGGACTAAATTGTAAAAATGTAAAAGTTTAGGGGCAAATGTGTAAAATAGCCCTAATGTGTGTTTTGGACTAAATTGAATAAATAGTTGATTAAATAAGCTGATTTTAATAATATATAGATCAAGATAAGTCGAGATCGGGGTTAGATCGGGGAAAAGGAAAGATTGACGATTAGCCGATATTTCTATCTGAGCAACTCGAGGTAAGTTCGTATAATTAGAATCAAACTTTTAAATACTTGTAATTATTTGAAATGAATGTATATAATTGAGTAATTGATCTACCTAAAATAAGAATGCCTTATTGATAAAGTCTAATGGTTACCGAGCCCTATTTGAACCGTAGGAATTCGTAGGGTACGAGTGACATGTCACTAGGGTTACCGTTTAGGTTGAGATCCTGTATGTGTTGTGTACTCACTGCAGCTCGTATGAGCTTACCGATATATCAGCTCGTAAGAGCTTACTGTTCTCAGCTCGTCAGAGCTTACTGTTTTCAGTTCAATAGAGCTTATTGTCTATCAGCTTAGGAGGAGCTTACTGATCATAGCTCGAAAGAGCGGAAATGATAATGAATTGATGGATTACTGATTTATATGTTATGTATATCACCCGAGTATCCCTCGATATTCTTATAGGTTCAACGGGCATAAATTCTGTTATTGGTTATGTGAAAAAGATATGTGTTATATGGATGAATTACTGTTACTATTATCAAATGAATTACTGATTATATGATTGAGAATGAAATGTTAGAAATGATGTACATGATATATGTGAATTTGATATGATACAATGTTTGAGTATTAAATTGAGATAATGGATGATTACATGCACTTATATGACTAACTTGTTGATGAATGCTTATGTATAGGCTAGTTATAAAGATGATAGTTATGGTTACTTGAGATAGTGATTTTGGTACATGTTGTGGTATAAGTTAAAGCCATGTGATTTGGCTTAACTTGGTGTAATGTTTTGGTTGTGTATAAGTGTTCAAATATGGTATGTTTTGGCAAGTAGTAGATGGAATGGAAATATGCAAATGTTGTCTTGATAAGTAGTAGGCATATGAATGGAAAATGCATGATATAAATTAGGTATTTGAATACTATGTTGAATTGGTATAAAATGTGTATGAAATGTTGTGGATTGGCTACCTATTGGGTTATAAAATGTTGTAATTTATGCTTGTGCATGCATGTATAGATAGGGTGGCAAGATGGCTTTGCAAATAGCCTATTTTTGTCCACACGGGTAGAGACATGGGCGTGTGTCTCAGCCGTGTGCAATACACGGTCATGTTACACGGCCGTGTGTCCCTTGGTGTTGATATTAAAACCAAGTCAGCATTCTCCACACGGTCTCACACACGGGCGTGTGACTGGCCGTGTTGTCCAAGTCAGTTTACCCCCTAATTGGCACCTAGCACACGGGCGTGTGACTTGGTTGTGTTGCATAAGTCAGTATACCCTACAGTTTTGGCACGACCTAGCACACGGCCTGGCACACGGGCGTGTGTGGCCACTTCGAAGGGCACGCGGGCTAGACACATGGCCGTGTGGTTGGCCGTGTGACCCAAGTCAATATGTACCCCCTGTTTCACATGACTGGAGACACGGGCATGTCTGGTGGCCGTGCGAGACACACGGCTTGGTCACACAGGCGTGTGTCCTCTGTATTGAGAAAAATTTTCAAAGTTTCGTAGAAGTTTTATAAGTTATCGGTTTAGTCCCGAACCACTCCTAAAGCATGTTTAAGGCCTTGTAGGCTATTGTAAGGGACAAATTGAATGATGATTGTATGGAATGATTGAATCCATGAGAAAAGTACGGTTATATGTGTTATAAGTCTGGTAATGCTTCATAACCCTATTCCGGCGTTGAATACGGGTGAGGGGTGTTACACTATAAGTGGGTAATTGGGAGTTGGTTAAGTGGTAAATTAATTTAATTTATACTGAATTTTGGTATAGGATCGTATAAAGGTTTATTAAGGAAAATTGGAAGATTCACTAGGATGCTGCGAGAAAGTGAAAAATAAGGTGTAGGTTCTAAACTCATAAATTTTTTTGAGAATGTTAAATATCATGTTAAATATGATAAATTAGCTTGCTGATTGGATTGTCTTAATAGCCAAATTATTGATTTTGTGAGTGGCCAAACCAGGTATGTTTCGAGTCTTAAAAAATTGACATGTTGGCAAAATTGCTAGTTTGATCGTATAGATGTTTGATTGAGTTTGTAATTGCATATTTGAGTTATGAGATATGAGAATGTTTGACTGAATGATATAATGTGTTGGGATATTAAGCTTATGTATGATTTAAACGCATGAGATATTTGTTAAATTCTGTACTGAAAAGGGTGCTATTTATGCACAATGAAAATTCGTAAAGTATGTGAAATTGAACGATAATTGATTGATACCAACACAATGGTAATTTGAAAGATTAGAACACTGTTTCCATTTACTGAAAGTATGTGATTATTGAGGACATGCTAAGCATGTTCAATGAATGTGAAAATTATTGAGATATGATTATGTATGAGATTGTGTGACATATTGCATATGCATTGGGTTGGGATTTTGTGGTTGACGGAGGAGTTCCGTGGAGTACCGGCGGCATATTAAGTCTCCATTATTAGTAGTCAATGCACTGCACCTGGTGTAATGCCTTGAATAATTTATTTCAGTTCCTGTAAATATCTAACACAAAAATATGTATCTGCTTCAGTGGCTAAGTGTTCTCTGTGTGTGTGTGAGGTCTTAGGTTCAAGTCCCACTTTTGGCAAAACTTTGTTATTTTAGATCCAAGCCTTACCCTTGTTGAGTGGGCTTATACAAAATTGTCTGTTAATCCATATCAGAATGAGCCTGCTAGTTTGAGTGGTAAGGGATTGGTGTGTTGGAGGTTTTGTGTAACACCTCTTACCCGTATTCGACGCCGGAACCAGGTACGAGGCATTACCAGACTTAACATACTTAATCATACAAAATCGGACCATAAATTTTCATTCTACTTTAAAACTTTTCATTCGTATTCATAACGTCCATATTATGGGCCTCCGAGACCCGAATCATACATATAGGGTGGTTCAGGACTGAACCGGAAGCTTACGAACACTTAGAATTTTTTTCTCAAAACAGGGCCACACGCCCGTGTCTATAGCCCGTGTCCCTCACACGGCCATGACACGCCCGTGTCTTAGCCCGTGTGTGAAAACCTTGACATTTTGTTCATGAAGTCAGCAGAAATTTAGGGTCACACGGCCAAGTCACACGCCCGTGTGCTAGGCCGTGTGGCGAATTTAATTCTCGCATTTAATATACAGACTTCACGCGGCCTGGGTACACGCCCTTGCCCTGAGGCCGTGTCCTTCACACGGCTGAGACACACGGCCGTGTCTCTGCCCGTGTGTTTACTATTGGGCATTCTATTTTGCTAAGTTTGGATGCAGGGGACACACGGCCTATCAACACGTCCACGGGGCTGACCGTGTGTCACACACAGCCTAGACACACGCCCGTGTGTCTACCCGTGTGGACAAATACAAGGCTATTTTCCAAGCCATTTGCCATCCTGAAAAGCAACCACACTTATATCATTTCCAGCAACACATAACATAACAATAATGCACCACTAATATCCACAATCAAGACATCCCCACCTTAATTTCACACTGCGTTCATCATGCATATAAAATGACAACGTACAGGGGCTATTTGGTAATTTTCCTTTCTCCTCGATTTTAAATTCATTAATTTAAACAGCAAAATCACTCCATTTTATGCAATTTAGTCCTTTTTGACATTTTTTACAAAATTACCCTCAACTTTTGATTTTTATTCAATTTAGTCCCTGAGCCTAAAACATGCAAATTAACCATTTTTATTGAAAATTCATACCAACCTTATGTCACTAGCATCCAACACATACCATATTTTTAATAATTTCACATCTAGTCCTTGTATTTTTGTAACAGCCCATTTTTTAGTGAAATCGGAACAGTGGTTTCAGGACCACAAATCCGATTTGAAAATAAGGTTTATTTTTATTTCATTATATGGACCGTATTATGATAGACATGTCGTGTGAAAATTTTGATACGAAAATTTTATCGATTAAGTGCTTAATTTCGAGAATGACTAAATAGCATAAAATGCGAAAGTTGAATTCTAGTAGCTATAAGGATTAAATAGCTATGGAATTCAAAACTAAAGGTCCTTATAAAGAAAAATATGTAGATTTTTGGTGACTCATCCATGGAAATATAGAAAAAGGGCAAGGACTAAATTAGAAATTGAAATAATTTAGTTAATTAAAAGATGATAAAAAGAAATATCTTCTTATTTTTGTCATATTCAACCTTAAAAATACATGGAAACCCTAAGAGAGAGAGAGAAGGAACTTTTAAGGCTTAATTGGGTAAGTTTCCTTGTCCCATTTTTAGTAATTTTGATATTTTTGAAACCGAGATAGTCTAATCTATCTATTTAGGGGATAAATTTGAAAAGTTATCAAGGTATGAAATTTGGGTCATGGATGAATATGCTGAAAATTAGAAATTTATGGTAGAAAATGAAAGATTGTTGATAGATAAACAACTTTTAGAAAGTGATTTTTGATGAAAACATGATTTAGGGACTAAAATCCAAAGTGGTGAAAATTGATGAAAATTTTTGAAATTTATAGAAAATATGTGCTGTAAATTTTATGTTGGAATTTCAGTTAGGCTTGGAATAGGGAGTACATTGCACAAGTTTCATTTTCCGAGCATAGGGACGAAATTGGAATTTATGGAAAAGTTAGGGGCAAAATGGTAATTTTTCCTTGGACGTAAATTGAGTCCCAATGAGTATAAAATGTATGAAATTGAGGATTAAAGCTATTTATATAGATCTGGACAACTCAAATTCGAGGTTAGATTGAAGAAAGGAAAAGGTTTCGGATTAGTAGATTTAATACGCGAACAAGTGTCGAGGTAAGTTCGTGTAACTTAATCGGGCATGTAATTATTTTTAATTGAATGTTGTGTTTGTATGGAATGTGACTTGTATTGATGTACATTACTTGAATGTTATAATGAGCAATTTAATACATGCTTGAATGGTGAAAAAAGGGTTAAGTCCCGATTGAATATTGAAAATCCGATGAATATATGTGCTTTCCCGAAATGAATAAGGTCCTGCATTTGTTGCAGGCGGAATTTAGCTCGGACGAGTAATCCTATTGACCTCATTATAGAAAGGATTTAGCTCGGATGGGTAATCCTAACATAATACCTCTCGAGTATACGTTATGATTAGGGTTTAGCCTGGACTGGTAATCCTAATCGAGCTTCTCTGAGCATACGTTATATAAAGGATTTAGCCTTGTAACGCCCCAAAAATATAGGGTCTTTAATTTTGCATGTTCTGTCACAAATTGCTTGTTTGCTTTAATGGCTAAGTGATTTGGGTGTGTATGGGGGTGTGTGAGAAGCCTGGGTTCAAGTCTTGGCTCTTACAAAATTTTTAGTTTTTCTCATAAATGAATCTGGACACTGGCATATAGGCTTTATTAATAATAGTGCTTGTTTATGACACAAGAAGAGTTTGTGGCCTAGTGGCAAGGTGGCGTGTAGTGCAACTGCAAGGTCTGAGGTTCAAGTCCTGGGTTGCGCAATGGGTATTTATGTTCCTGCTTGAGCTGTGTAGGTAGTAGAGTTGGACTGAAACACAGCTAAGGGGAGTTTGAAATGATTTGAATGGTGTTTAAACTGGTCATGGAGAGATTCAAGGAGGGATTTTAAGAGAGATTAGGGGAGGAATGTAACACCCCTTACCCAGGTTCTACGCCGGAACCAGGCCCGAGGCGTCACCATAATAAAAACCTCAAGATCTCCACTTAGGCTCATTGTGACTACTCTCTTAAGTCACCTCAACAACCTCATTCACGACTTACGAGGCCTCACTCACACTCACGAGGGCTCTCGAGACCATATCGAAACTTCTACGATTTTTAAAACTTTTCCATCTATAGAGGGCTCACACGCCCGTGTAAGATTTGGCACGCCCGTGGAGGTCACACACACCCATGGTCACTACCCATGCATGAAAACTCAAGCATTCTGCCAATGCCCCACGGTTAGGGCACACGCCCGTGCTCTCCACCCGTGGTGCACACTAACTACCTTAACATGACCTAGAGTTTAGACACACGCCCGTGTGGCTGGCTGGCGTGCCAACATCGATTAACACACACGTTCTCTAGGCACACGCCGCCGTGTGTGACTAGTCCGTGGTCTATTCTGACTTAAAATACTGACATGCAGGGGACACACGACCAAGTCACACGACCATGGGCTGACCGTGTGTCACACATGGCCTAGACACAAGCCCGTGTGTCTACCCACATGAACAAGAACAAAGCTATTTTTCAAGTTCTTTTCACTCCTCAATCATACACAACAAGTACTCATTCAACACATCCATAACCAACTTATAATCTCACAATCTCACATGGATAACTACACAGCTATGGCATTATACAAAATAGATTATCCATCTAAAAGCCAACACGTCTTAGCCATTTACAACAAAATTCACTAACTCGCGTCTAGCCCCTATACATGCCATTTACAAAACATTGAGTCTCATGTACGAGTGTCTTTGATAATGTAATGGCGATCTTCCAATTGATCCACGTATCTCGATTCAACACTTTTGCTCTATAAGACAAGGGAAAAGAAGGGGAGTAAGCTTTGAGCTTAGTAAATTTACACATAAACAATTAAGCATCATAGTATAAGCTAAACAACAATTAGCATTATACTAACATATAATGTACAACTATGCTTACTCTTTCTATCCCTTACCACCTTTTCAACACATCATGAGTCACATACTCATAACCACTGACATGCATCCCTGCATTCAATATCACATTTACACAATATACAACATATCATTATTTCTCGATAATACATTCACACAGCTAATCCATACAGCTAATATCTCGGTGGTTTCGCACTTAGCCCACCACAATCAAATAATAAGGTAGTATCGAACTTAGCCTACCACAAAGGTAATCATAGTGGTTTCGCACATAGCCCACTAGAGAATATACTTAACGATAGCATTGCACATAGCCAGCTCGTCGTCGTTATGCCTTAGGATGGTATCGCACTTAGCCCACCATTTAGCATTATCACTACACATTCATATATCTACTTACTCAATCATACATCCATTCACAATTTCTTCCACATTCATTCCACATAGGTTCTTAATCATTCTCAATCATGCTACACACTAGCTAGCATTAACAAATTGTAAGTATGCATGCATTGTTTACGCATAAACTTACCTCGGCACTCAAAAGTATAAAGATGTGCAATTTCGTCCACCACCTTGCTCTTGCCTCGGTTTCGATCCGGGCTTCGTCTTTCTTGATCTATAATGAATAAATCAACTTATTCAATGCACAATTTGACTAAATTGACCCTTATCTCATACTTTAGCAAAATTACTATTTTGCCCCTAACTTTCTCATATTCACACTTTTGCCCCAAGTCTCGTAAAGTGATTTTTATTCAACTTTCTAGCTTTTCATGCTTAACCGAACCATTTACTCAACTAAAGCTATCATCAATTCTCACTAAATCATACATGTATGACTAATCTCAAGACTTTCACATACAAGTCCCTACATGCATTTTCATGGAAAATCACTTAGTAAAAGATGTTTCTACTACATCAAGCTTTCATATTCTTCCATAAAACATCAAAATACATGCATGCCATACATGGGTACATTTTTGAACATCCAACTTAGCTCAACATATAGCTAAAAATAGCTTTCTCATGCTACTAGGACTTCAAAAATACGAAGAATATCAAAAACAGGGCTTGGTTGCACTTACAAGCAAGATTGAAAAATTTGAAGAACCCTAACAATGGCTCCTTGAATTTTAGTGACCTTGGAGAAGAAGATGAATGAATTTTGTCATCTTTTCTCCTATTTTAATCATTTAATTGTTAAATGACCAAAATGCCCTTTTTGACAAACTTTCTATTTTAACTCATCCATGACCAATTTTGTCCAAAAATTAAAAATTGGGAAAATTGCTATTTAAGGACCTCTAATTAATATTCTAAAGCTATTCCACACAAATAGCTTCTAGAATCTCACATTTTGCAACTTTTGCAATTTAGTCCTTTTGGACAATTCAACCATAATTTCACAAAATTGCTTCATGAAACTTTCACACTAGCATGCAAACATAGCATAAACTTCAAAAACTCTTTCATAAACCTCGGATTTGTGGTCTCGCACCACTATTTCGACTAGGCCCTAAACCGGGATGTTACAACTCTCCTCCTTTAGAGATTTTTGCCCCCGAAAATCTTACCAGTAAAGAGGTTTGGATGTTGCTCTCTCATAGCTTCTTCCGTTTCCCACGTAGCCTCTTCAACACCGTGTTTCTGCCATAACACTTTCACTAGTGTTATGCTCTTATTTCTCAACTGTTTCACTTCTCGAGCCAAGATCTAAGTCGGCTCCTCTTCATAAGACATATCCGGTCTTATCTCAATTTCCATTGAAGGAATCACATGCGAAGGATCGGAGCGATACCGTCGCAACATCGACACATGGAACACATTATGTATCTTTTCCAACTCTACGCAAAAAGCCAACCGGTAAGCTCTTTGGCCCAACTCACATGCAGTAATCTCATACGGTCCTATGAATCTTGGACTCAATTTCCTTTTTTTTTCCAAATCTCATAATCTTCTTCCATGGGGACACTTTCAAAAACACTTTGTCACCCACCTTAAACTCAATTTCTTTTCTTTTCAAATCCGCGTACGACTTCTGTCGGTCCGAAGCAGCTTTCAGACTATTACGAATTACTTTCACTTTCTCCTAAGTCTCTTTCACTAGATCGACTCCATGGATCTGTTTTCCACTAAGCTCGGTCCAATACAATAGAGTCCGACACTTACGACCATACAAAGCTTCATACGGTGCCATCTGTATACTCGACTGATAACTATTGTTGTAGGCAAACTCAACCAAAGGTAGATACCTCTCCCAACTACCTTCGAATTCTAACACGCAGCATCGAAGCATATCTTCGAGAACTTGAATCACTCTTTCAGACTGACCATCTGTTTGTGGATGGAACGCAGTACTAAAATTCAACTTTGTTCCCAAAGCCTCTTGCAACTTCTTCCAAAACCTTGAAGTAAACCTCGGATCTCTATCCGATATAATAGACACAGGTATACCATGTAACCTCACTATCTCTGCCACATACAATTCAGCTAACTTATCCAGTGAATAATTAACACGTACTAGAATAAAGTGAGCCGACTTCGTCAATCTATCCATAAAAACCCACATAGCATCTCTCTTTTTCGGAGTCATAGGCAAGCCCGTCACAAAGTCCATGGTAACCCGATCCCACTTCCATTCGGGAACCATCACTGGATGAAGCAATCTCGAAGGCACTTGATGCTCAGCTTTCACTTGTTGACAAATCAGACACCTTGCCACAAATTTAGAGATATCTCTCTTCATACCCGGCCACCAGTAAGACTTCTTCAAGTCATTGTACATTTTCGTACTGCCCGGATGTACTGACAAATAACCACTATGTGCCTCATGCAAAACCTTTCGGATTAACTCTTCATCTCTGGGTACACAAATTCTGTTACGGTACAACAAACATCCATCTGAGCCCACTCAAAAATCAGAATCACTTTCTGATCTGCACTTAGCTCTCTTAGTTAGCATCTCACTGTCATTTTTCTGAGCCTCACATATCTGTTGAACAAATAGTGGCTTAGCTCTCAACTCTGCCAAGATAGCACCATCATCAGACAATGCTAAACTCGTCCTCATAACTCTTAGAGCATACAAGGATTTCCTACTCAGGGCATCCGCAACCACATTCGCTTTTCCCGAGTGGTAATCAATGACTAACTCATAGTCTTTCAATAACTCAAGCCACCGCCTCTGTCTCAAATTTAGATCCTTCTGATCCATCAAATACTTCAAACTCTTGTGATCCGTAAAGATTCGGCACTTCTCACCATATACGTAATGTCGCCAAATCTTTAACGCAAAAAACAATCGCATGACCAACTCCAAATCATGAGTCGAGATAATTCTTCTCGCAAATGCGGTTTTAGTTGCCTCGAGGCGTGGCGACTACCTTACCCTCTTGCATCAACACGCAACCGAGAACATTAAGCGGCGCAGCGTCAGAAAACCACAAACTCTTTCCCGATTTTGGTTGAACCAAAACCGCGCCTCAGTCAACAATGTTTTCAATCTCTCAAAACTCTGTTGACATGCCTCAGTCTAATTAAACTTGACATCCTTATGCAACAATTTCGTCATCGGGGTAGCAATCACAGAGAACCCCTTCACAAAACGTCTGTAATATCCCGCTAATCCCAAGAAGATTCTAACTTCCGACACGTTCCTCGGCTGTTTCCAATCCACAACAGCCGATACCTTACTTGGGTCAACTCTGACACCATCACCTGACACAATGTGTCATAGGAATCCAACCTCTCGGAGCCAAAACTCACTCTTGCTAAACTTAGCATACAACTGCTTATCTCTTAAAGTTTGCAAGACAATTCTCAAATGTTCTTCATGATCGTTCTCATCCCGAGAATAGATCAATATATCGTCAATTAAGACAATCACAAACTTATCCACATACGGTCAGAAGACACGATTCATCAAATCCATAAAAATCGTCAGTGCATTCGTCAAACCAAACGGCATAACCAAAAACTCATAATGGTCATACCTTGTCCGAAATGCAGTTTTCAACACATCTGCTCCTTCACTCTCAAGCGATAATAACTGGACCTCAAGTCTATCTTGAGAACACTGTAGCTCCCTTCAGTTGATAAAAAAGATCATCAATCCTTGGTAAAGGATACTTATTCTTAACCGTCACTTTGTTAAGCTGTCTATAGTCTATACACAACCTCATAGACCCATCTTTCTTCTTTACAAATAATCTGGGAGCACCCCACGGTGAGTAGCTTCGGTCTTACAAAACCCTTATCTGTCAAATCTTGCAACCTGAACCTTCATTCTTTCAACTCTAAAGGTGCCATTCTGTACGGAGCAATTGAAATAGGTGTCGTTCCCGGAACTAACTCAATCCCAAACTCGACCTCTCTCTCTGGAGGTAATCCGGGTAACTCTTCTGAAAATACATCCGGATACTCATATACCACCGGCACTGTATCAAACTTCACTCCAACCTCTTGAGTATTCAAAATAAAGGTGAGATAGGACTCACACCCTTTTCTCAAACATTTCTCAGCCACTAGGGAAGAAACCATCACTGGTAGACTATCCGATCCACCTGATTCAACCCGAATAATATCTCCACTCTCATATTTCAATTCGACATACTTACTACCAAAGTTCACTAAGACACTATGGGTAGTCAACCAATCCATGCCAAGGATTAAGTCAAACTCATCAAACGACAACAACATAAGATTTGTCGGAAAACATTGACTCTCAAACATCAAAGGACAATTCTTACATATCTTGTCCACTAACATATGCTTTCCTAACGGGTTTGACACCTTAACCACAAAGTTCGTAGGCTCAACAGTCATACTCAAACTAGATTCCAGTCTCATGTAGATATAAGAATGAGTAGACCCTGGATCTAATAAAGCAATAACAAAGGTGTCAAAGAGAGAAAAAGTACTCGTTATCACATCAGGGGAGGATGCCTCTTCGCGAGTGCGAATGGCATACTTCCTCGTAGGTGCCCGACCCTCCGGTCTCACAGCAGAGTCTCTGGATGCACCTCTACCACTAGCCCCACCTCTCGGGTTCCTTGGTGGTCTACCCCTTGCAGACACATCACTAGATCTCATCTCTTGCTTTTCTTCCTTATCATCCCTCTCGGGGTAATCTCGGGTAAAGTGGTCGGGGGAACCACACTTATAACAGTTTTGACTGTTACCCCAACACTCTCCGGTGTGATATCTACCACAACTTGGACACTCCGGTTTGTTCTTCGGATTGCCCAAACTTTCCATCGAAGTGGCTTGGACTCTCGAACCTGAACGAGTGTTGTCCAAGTTTCGATCTGAATAGCCCAGCGATCTTTGTCGTCCGAGGATTCACTTCCTTGGATCTTTTCGACTGGGCTTGGTACGACTTGCCCATCGGCCTCTTCCTCGCATCTCGGGCTTCACTCATAGCCCTTCTCTTTTCTTTACCCAACTCTTCGGCCTTACTTGCCCTCTCGACCAACACAACAAACTCTTTCAACTCTAAAATACCAACTAGGAGTTTGATATCCTCATTCAGTCCATCTTCGAACCTCTTACACAAGATGGTCTCTGTCGACACACATTCTTGAGCATATTTGCTAAGCCTAACAAACTCGCGCTCATATTCTGCTACTGACATTCTTCCTTGCTTCAACTCAAGGAATTCTTTCCTTTTTGATTAGTAAACTTCTGGCTTATATACTTCTTTCGGAACTCTTCCAGAAAAAAGTCCCACATCACCCACTCTCTCGGGACCACTGACATCAATGTCTTTCACCAATGGTATGCCGAGTCTCTCATCAAAGACACGGTACACTTTAAGCTCTCTTCAGGTGTACAAGAGAGTTCATCGAATACTCTCATTGAGTTCTCTAACCAGAACTCTGCCCTCTCGGGGTCATCATCTACCTTAGCTCTAAACTCCTCAGCCCCGTATTTCCTAATCTTATCCACCGGGGGTTTCGATATCCTCACTACATCAATACCTTGAGGAGCCACTGTAATTGGCTGAAGTATGGGAGGAGGTGGAGGAGGTTGAGCATTAGGATTCGCTCGGACGTAATTCGAGTACCAATTACTCATCATCTGGAGAAAGGCTTCCCGTGCCTGTTCCCCTTGACCCCTAACCTCGGGTCCACTTTGAGCAGGCACGGTTCCTTGCGCAAGAGCCGGCGTATTACTAGCTACTTCATCAGAAGTCAATAGATCGGAATCTATATTCTATATAAAACAAGATTTAAAATCATCAGAAGCCACCACACTATCATTGTACACTTGTGGCATGTATAGCTAGAATCTTACACCCGCTACGGTAGTCCTAGAACCGACTAAACCATAGCTCTGATACCACTAAATGTAACACCCCTTACCCAGGTTCTACGTCGAACCCAGGTCCGAGGCGTTACCATAATAAAAACCTCAAGATCTCCACTTAGGCTAATTGTGACTACTCTCTTAAGTCACCTCAATAACCTCATTCACGACTTACGAGGCCTCACTCATACTCACGAGGGCTCTCAAGACCATGTTGAAACTTCTAAGATTTTTAAAAGTTTTCCATCTATACAGGGCTCACCCGCCCGTGTAAGATTTGGCACGCCCGTGGAGGTCACACACGCCCATGGTCACTACCCGTGCATGAAAACTCAAGCATTCTGCCAATGCCCCACGGTTAGGGCACACGCTCGTGCTCTCCACCCGTGGTGCACACTGACTACCTTAACACGACCTAGAGTCTAGAAACACGCCCGTGTGGCTAGCCCGTGGCTAACACTAATTAACAAACACGTTCTAGGCACACGCCCGTGTGACTAGTCCGTGGTCTATTTTGACTTAAAATACTAACATGCAGGGGACACACGGCCAAGTCACACGCCCATGGGCTGACCGTGTGTCACACATGGCCTAGACACACGCCCGTGTGTCTACCCACATGGACAAGAATAAAGCTATTTGTCAAGTTCTTTTCACTCCTCAATCATACACAACAAGTACTCATTCAACACATCCATAACCAACTCATAATCTTACAATCTCACATGGATAACTACATCTTTTCATATAATAAAGTAGCCAACAACTATGACATTATACAAAATAGATTATCCATCCAAAAGCCAACACGTCTTACCCATTTACAACAAAATTCACTAACTCGTCTAGCCCCTATACATGCCATTTACAAAACATTGAGTCTCATGTACTAAAGTGTGCTGATAATGTGGGCGATCTTCCAATTGATCCACGTATCTCGATTCAACACTTTTGCTCTATAAGACAAGGGAAAAGAAGGGGAGTAAGCTTTGAGCTTAGTAAATTTACACATAAACAATTAAGCATCATAGTATAAGCTAAACAACAATTAGCATTATACTAACATATAATGTACAACTATGCTTACTCTTTCTATCCCTTACCAGCTTTTCAACACATCATGAGTCACATACTCATAACCATTGACATGCATCCCTGCATTCAATATCACATTTACACAATATACAACATATCATTATTTCTCGATAATACATCCACACAGCTAATCCACACAGGTAATATCTCGGTGGTTTCGCACTTAGCCCACCACAATCAAATAATAAGGTAGTATCGCACTTAGCCTACCACAAAGGTAATCATAGTGGTTTCGCACATAGCCCACTAGAGAATATACTTAACGATAGCATTGCACATAGCCAGCTCGTCGTCGTTATGCCTTAGGATGGTATCGCACTTAGCCCACCATTTAGCATTATCACTACACATTCATATATCTACTTACTCAATCATACATCCATTCACAATTTCTTCCACATTCATTCCACATAGGTTCTTAATCATTCTCAATCATGCTACACACTAGCTAGCATTAACAAATTGTAAGTATGAATGCATTGTTTACGCATAAACTTTCCTCGGCACTCAAAAGTATAGAGATGTGCAATTTAGTCCACCACATTGCTCTTGCCTCGGTTTCGATCCGGGCTTCATCTTTCTTGATCTATAATGAATAAATCAACTTATTCAATGCTCACTTTGACTAAATTGACCCTTATCTCATACTTTAGCAAAATTACTATTTTGCCCCTAACTTTCTCATATTCACACTTTTGCCCTAAGGCTCGTAAAGTGATTTTTATTCAACTTTCTAGCCTTTCATGCTTAGCCGAACCATTTACTCAACTAAAGCTATCATCAATTCTCACTAAATCATACATGTATGACTAATCTCAAGACTTTTACACACAAGTCCCTATATGCATTTTCATGGAAAATCACTTAGTAAAAGATGTTTCTACTACATCAAGCTTTCATATTCTTCCATAAAACATCAAAATACATGCATGCCATACATGGGTACATTTTTGAACATCCAACTTAGCTCAACATATAGCTAAAAATAGCTTTCTCATGCTACTAGGACTTCAAAAATACGAAGAATATAAAAAATGGGGCTTGGTTGCACTTACAAGCAAGATTGAAAAATTTGAAGAACCCTAACAATGACTCCTTGAATTTTCGGCAGCCTTGGAGAAGAAGATGAATAAATTTTGTCATCTTTTCTCCTATTTTAATCATTTAATTGTTAAAAGACCAAAATGCCCTTTTTGACAAACTTTCTATTTTAACTCATCCATGACCAATTTTGTCCAAAAATTAGAAATTGGGAAAGTTGCTATTTAAGGACCTCTAATTAATATTCTAAAGCTATATCACACAAATAGCTTCTAGAATCTCACATTTTGCAACTTTTGCAATTTAGTACTTTTGGACAATTCAACCACAATTTAACAAAATTGCTTCATGAAACTTTCACACTAGCATGCAAACATAGCATAAACTTCAAAAACTTATTCATAAACCTCAGATTTGTGGTGTCGCACCACTATTCTGACTAGGCCCTAAATCAGGATGTTACATGGAAAAAGTAGAATTTGAAGTGTAGTAGAGTTATGCCGAAATTTCATAGTGGGTACACAGGAATTTTCGGCTGAGCTACTATTCTCTCAAATTTTCAGTTTTGTATGTTTTTTTCTTTTTTTCTTTTGTGTTTTGGTTCTTTATGCCGTGGGTGCCAGAAATTGGCTTTTGTTGTCTTTTCTCTCTGCTTCTTGTATTGGCTTCTCCCTTGTTCACTATTTCAATTTTGCTTCATTCCTCCCTCTCTACTTTCTTAGGATTTTTTAGAGTTCCCCCTACATTGCTGGTCAAATTCTCTTGTAGCCGAATTTCTCTCTCTGTATTCGATTAAGGTAACTTGGTTTTCTTTTGGGGTGTCGAATCCCTGACTAGGCCGAACCTTGCTATAGCCGCCATCTTTGTTTGAATTCACGGTTGTCTTTTCCCTTTCTTTACTTTCTGTCGAAATATTTTTTTCCCTCTAACATCATCTTGTCTCTGCCGTTACTGCCAGGGGTGTGATCGTACTATCTCGTGCCTCAGGTTTAGGGGGTGCTTGTGTAGAACAATTACTTCTATCTACCATTCGTAGTTCTACGTTCGGTAAGTTGTTATCCGCTTGATTCAAGTTATTTACGTTTATGGTAATAATTAACAAGATTAGGTTGTAATACAGATTTTTGGCCAAGAATCTTGAAATCAACCTTCGTCAACGGTTTAAGCGGACTAAAGTCACCCTCGTTCAAACAAGGTTTGGTGCTCGTGGATCTTAGCACGGTTTCGCAAAACAGGTGTGTGACCATACCCTACAAATGGTAATAGGCGCAAATGCCAGTAAAGTGTGTATTCACACTGTTTTGACTGTAGAACGATAAAAGCCGAAACCTCAGCATTTGAGGCCTCACGAGCGTGCGATCGCTCGTGTGGTAAACTGAGCCCACAAACCATGGCAATAGACTGTAGAGGCCACCACAAGTGTTTTCGTGCTCTTGGGCCGATATGGGCCTCGTTTGGCTAAAATGGACCGTGTGGGCCCACTGGACTCGTGGGCCCCACACGAACAAAATCCTCGATAATTGGCAAATACTGGATTGGACTATGTAGTTCACATAGCCGTGACCAAATTTGGGCTACATGGGCCACATGAGCGTGTCGGCCCACTTGGGCCGAATATTGAGCCTTGGGCCTATTTACATCGTTATGACCATTTAGATTATCTGTGTCGCTCGAGGTGACTATAGACCTTCGAAAAGGTTGGTATCTGCACTGAAATACCCCTAAAGAGTAAAATGACTGAAATACCCCTAAAGAGTAAAATGATCGAAATACCCTCATAGGGTAAAATGACCGAAATACCCCCATATGGTAAAATGATCGAAATACCCCCATAGGATAAAATGACCATTATACCCATAAGGGTAGGTTGACTGATGTGTTCATGATTTGTATATGATTATTACTGAGTATGACATTTTGCATATACGTATGATTTATGACATGACAAACTGCATGGGGTTGGGATACTGTTATGGAGGAAGTATACTGTATTAGTGGCTCTGCCACATATCTTTGTCTGAGGAAGCTTTCTTTGCGTTACTATTCTTGGCGGCTCTGCTGCGTTATTGTCTTGGCGGCTATCTTTGCGATATTGAGTGTCTTTGGTGGGTGGGTCCATTTTATCCCCACATGGTGTGTTGGTTGAGTACGGGTGGTGTGTTGGCTAGATTAGGGTGGGTTGTATATTTGCACCGTGCTGATACTGTATTGGGCTTAGGCCCACTCTGTTACTGTAATGGGCTAAGGCCCATACTGCACTATTACTGAATAGGGCTCAAGCCCGGTATTCTTCGCATATTATTCTTGATTGGTGATAGGGGATTACACACCGAGTTTTTGTAAACTCACCCTTTCTTTTAAAGCTATGCAGGTAATCCCCACCTTAGGCGATTTGGTGCTTGCGAGGACTCGGAGGTGGCCACCACGATCGATATTCTGTTTTAGACTTAGTTTTTAATTTCAATTTTCATATTGGGCTATTGATTATGTAATAAGGCCATTGGTGGGTTTAATTTTTAATTGGGCTTTGATTTCTTATTTTAAACTGCCAAACGGATACAAAAGAGGTTTTCAAAATAATAATGGTTTTCACGAAAAACACGCATTTTAAACTTCAAGGTTTTAATTAGAGAAGCTTCATGCTTTTATTCGATTTAAAGAAATCAACATTAATAAATATGGCAATCGTTTTGATAAAATTGGTTTGATTGTAATAACTTAATTTGCCAAATTTTCTCAAGCAATAAAAACTAAATGGGTTTTAACCTAAATACGGAGTTTATCAACAAGTCCAAATTTTGAAAATCACTTGATGTGACATGTCGATTCGATTAAATAACGTCTAGGCGGGTTTGGGGTGTTACATTTAGTGAATATCGAGCCGGGTTGTAGAACGCGGTACGTGGGTGGGTTTTGAAAAGTTTTTACGAAGAGGATTTGAAAGATATGAAACGTTTTGGAAGATTTACAAGTGTGGCACACCGAGTCTTTAGCGCCAAATCAGTAAGTTTTGAAATATTATTTACTGTTATAGACTGAGGCGTTATATTGAAAAACTACTATGGATAGTAAGACTATACTGTGAAGCTCTAGATAGAGGAAACTGAGACCGTAGAAGACTGAAAACTGTAGTGAGATCTCAATCTGTGAAAACAAACCCCTAATGACTGTCTTTCATAACACATTTTGTTAATATTTACTGAAATTATAATCTGATGCATAAGACTTTTAAAACAGATAAAGCGTATATCAAAATGAGCACAAGAGGTACTCGCGGAAGGGGTACACGGGGCCGCAGTAGAGGCCGAGGAAATACTCGGGCTGGGTCTTCGGCATCAGGCCACATGTCTGCTAGGGAAGCACCAACTTCACCGGTGACAGAGACGGGGCCTTACGATCGAGCAGCTGGGGATGATGCCCTGTCCCAAGCTATACTCCATATTTTAGAGAGGGTTGCTAGATCTAATACTGGTGCAGTGGGTCGAGGGTCAATTTCAGAATGACTCCGGTTGAATGGAGCGAAAATTTTCAGGGGTATTTCTGGAGTAGCCCCAAATGTGGCCGAATACTGGCTGGAGGCCACTGAAAGAATAATGGATGACCTCGACTATACTGCGGAACAAAAGTTAAAAGGAGTAGTGTCCTTACTACGAGACGAAGCCTACCAGTGGTGGCTCACCGTGAGAGAGGGTACGCAGGCCTATCGGTTGACATGGGATTTCTTTAAGGTGGCCTTTCAAGGGAAGTATGTAGGTGCAAGTTATGTGGGCCTTAGAAGAAGGAATTTACGAGCGACCTAAGGGGAATAAGACAGTGGCGAAATATGAGGCAGAGTTCTTGCGGTTGAGTCGATATGCTCGAGGGATAGTAGCAACAGAGCATGAACGCTGTGTGCGTTTTGAGGATGGCCTCCAAGATGAGCTACGATTATTGATAGCTCCACAGAGGGAGCGAGACTTTATTACCCTTGTAGAAAAGGCAAAAATTGCTGAGGATGTGAAGCGCTCTGAGCGCCAGAACCGCGAGAAAGATAGGGGTAGAAATAAGAGGGATTCTGAGCCCTCAGGTTCTTCTGGAAGGTGCAAAAGAAGGTCGAGTTTGATGGTCGATTGGTGGAGTTCCTGCTGCTGTTGCTAGACCGCAGCCATGCGCTGATTGTGGGAGAGCTCACCAAGGTGAGTGCTGGAAGAGGATTGGGACGTGCTTCAGATGCGGGTTCATGGATCATCAGGTTAAGAATTGTCCTCAGAAGCCTATTCGGATACAAGGCTGCGGGACGGGGTCATGTTCGGCCCGGTGAGAGGTGGTCGGCGACTCTGAGAGGCGGGGGTAGACCAGAGGTGGAACCGATATGGGACGAGATCGTGGAGCACCGAGCGGATATCTTTGTAACACCGAGGTGAGGCGACGACTCTGGTCTATCTTTGCTCGTCGTCGGCCCGAGAGAATGGTGGCGCTCGGATGTTATAACCGATGCGTTCTGATTCATAATGTACCTTACACTCCTCTGATTGATATAGGGTCTACGCATTCATATATTGCATGCACTGTGTCTGGCACCATGGGTATCATGTGTGAGAATCTTTGTTAATGAGATAGATCGTGTTAAGTCCATTGGAGCGATCGATGAAGAGTAGACAAGTTGTTCAGAGATGTGCCCTTAGAGGTTCAAGGAGTTATATTTCCAGCAAATTTGATGGAGCTACCGTTTGGTGAATTCGACCTAATCTTGGGGATGGATTGGCTGGTAAAATACCGTGCAAGTTTGGATTGTGCTGCTAAGCGTATGGTATTAAGGACTACTAATGATGAGGAGGTGGGCGGTGATTGGGGAGCGAAGAGACTTTCTGTCTAATGTGATCTCTACACTAAGGGCCGAAAAACTGGTTCACAAGGGTTGTGAGGCGTTTCTAGCCTATATTGGCGTATCTGGTTACGAGGTCCTTACATTTGGAGATGTCGGGACGATTAAGGATTTTTCTGATGTATTTCCGGATGAGCTCCCTGGGTTGCCCCCGAACCGCGAAGTTGAGTTTGGTATTGAACTCCTGCTTGGAATAGCTCAGGTGTCCATCGCTCCTTATAGAATGGCACCAGAGGAGCTGGTGGAGTTAAAGGCTCAAATTTAAGAGCTGCTGGACCGAGGATTCATTTGACTGAGTGTGTTTCCATGGGGAGCACCAGTGTTGTTTGTGAAGAAGAAGGATGGATCCATGCGCATGTGCATCGATTATCGGTGGTTGAATAAACTGACTACCAAAAATAAGTATCCCTTGCCGAGGATTGATGATCTGTTTGATCAGCTGCGAGGAGCTTCGGTTTTCTCTAAAATAGATCTCCGGTCTAGGTACCATCAGCTGAGGGTTAAAGAGGCTGATGTGTATAAGACTGCGTTTAGGACTCGTTATGGTCATTACGAGTTCCTAGTGATGTCGTTTGGGCTGACGAATGCACCCGCTGCTTTCATGGATCTGATGAACCGAGTGTTCCAGCCCTATCTAGATCAGTTCGTAGTAGTGTTTATAGACGATATCTTGGTGTATTCACGAACCGAGGATGAACATGATGCACATCTTCGAATTGTTCTACAGATTTTAAGGGAGAAAGAAATGTATGCTAAGTTCAGCAAATGTGAGTTCTGGCTGCGAGAAGTGACATTTCTTGGTCACGTGGTATCTGCCGAGGGGATTAGGGTTGATCCTCGAAAAATTGAAGCCATACTGGATTGGAAACCACCTAAGATCGTATCTAAAATTCGAAGCTTTCTGGGTCTGGCTGGATATTATAGACGTTTTGTCGATGGGTTTTCTTTGATTACTGCACCTCTGACTAAGTTACTGCGTAAAGGGGTACCTTTTAATTGGACTGATAAGCAGCAAGAAAGTTTTGAGAAACTAAAGAAAGTTTTGACTAAGGCTCCTGTCTTGATACAGCCAGTGTTTGGGAAGGAATTCACTGTCTACAGTGACGCATCACACAATGGATTGGGTTGTGTGCTGATACAGGAGGGTAAGGTAGTTGCTTATGCGTCTCGTCAGCTTAAGCCTCACGAGGCGAATTACCCTACTCATGACTTGGAGTTAGCCGCGGTGATATTCGCACTAAAAATTTGGAGGCATCACTTATACGGTGAGAAGTGTATTATTTACACAGATCACAAGAGCCTCAAATACCTCCTTACTCAGAAGGAGCTAAATCTTAGGCAGTGAAGATGGATAGAGCTACTTAAGGATTATGACTGCTCGATTGAGTATCACCTTGGTAAGGCTAACGTGGTAGTACGTGTGTGAGCCGTAGAGTCATGTCGATTTGAGAGCAATGTTTGCTCGTCTCAGCTTGTATGATGATGGTAGCTTGTTAGTTGAGCTTCAAGTGAGACCAACGTGGACTGAGCGAATTAAGGGGAAACAGTTGTTGGATGAGTCACTGGTTCCTCGTTTCCGACAAGTTGAGAATGGAGAGACTGCGGATTTTGGGTTGAATGGTGAGGGAGTACTGTGTTTCCGTCGGAGAGTCTATGTACCAAGGGATTCTGATCTAAGGCAGTCTATACTGCGAGAGGCGTATAGTAGTCCATATGCTATACATCTTGGCGAAAACAAGTTATACCGAGATCTTCGTGAGCTATACTGGTGGCCAGGACTGAAACGTGAAGTTACTGATTTTGTGAGTAAGTGCTTGACGTGTTAGCAAGTTAAGGCTGAACATCAGCTGCCTTCAGGGCTACTGCAGCCAGTTAAGATTCCACTTTGGAAGTGAGAGAGGGTAACTATGGATTTTGTGAGTTGGCTACCCTTAACGCCTACTAAGAAGGATTCGGTATGGGTCATTATAGACCGATTGACTAAATTTTCCCATTTTATACCAGTCTACACTGATTACTCGTTGCAGAAGCTGACAAAGTTGTATGTGGCTGAGATTGTGAGACTGCATGGGGTACTAGTTTCCATCATATCTAACAGAGATCCTAGTTTCACTTCTCGGTTCTGGAAGAAGTTACATGAGGCTTTGGGTACAAGGTTAGACTTCAGTACTACGTTTCATCCTCAGACAGATGGCCAGTCAGAAAGGGTGATTCAGATACTGGAGGACATGTTAAGAAGTTGTGAAATTGATTTTCGAGGCAGCTAGGAAGAATATTTACCATTAGCAGAGTTCGCATATAATAATAGCTATCGATCCGAAGATTCAAATGGCACCATACGAGCGTTGTATGGTCGTAGGTGTCGTACTCACTGTTGGACTGAAATTTGGACAAGCGAGTTTTTGGGGCGAGTTAGTTTACGATCACAGAAGAAAGGTAAAACTTATTCGAGATTGGTTGAAGGAAGCGTCTGATAGGCAAAATTCTTACGCAGATCTTAAATGCCGAGAGATTGAGTACTCTGTGGGGGACTTCGTTTTTCTTGAGGTCTCTCCCTGGAAAAAAATACTGAGGTTTGGGCGAAAGAGTAAGCTTAGCCCTAGGTTCATTGGGCCTTACCGTATACTGAAGCGTGTGGGACCAGTCACCTATCAGCTTGAGTTGCCTCTAGAATTAGACCGGATTCACGATGTGTTCCATGTCTCCATGCTGTGGCGTTATCGCTTTGATCCCACACATATAGTACCAGTCGAGGAGATCGAAGTTAGGTCAGATTTGACCTTCGAGGAAGAACCAGTACAGATATTAGACCGTGAGGTTAAGTTACTCAGGAAGAAATCGATCCCACTGGTTAAAGTGCTTTGGCAAAATCACGGTACCGAGAAAGCCACGTGGGAACCTGAGGAGGTGATGCGACAACAATACCCTCACCTACTCTGACCAGGTAAATTTCGAGGCCGAAATTTCTTTTAGGGGGGTAGAGTTGTAACGCCCCAAAAATATAGGGTCTTTAATTTTGCATGTTCTATCACAAATTGCTTGTTTGCTTTAATGGCTAAGTGATTTGGGTGTGTATGGGGGTGTGTGAGAAGCCTGGGTTCAAGTCTTGGCTCCTGCAAAATTTTTAGTTTTTCTCTTAAATGAATCTGGACACTGGCATATAGGCTTTATTAATAATAGTGCTTGTTTATGACATAAGAAGAGTTTGAGGCCTAGTGGCAAGGTGGCATGTAATGCAACTGCAAGGTCTGAGGTTCAAGTCCTGGGTTGCGCAATGGGTATTTATTTTCTTTGCTTGAGTGTGTGTAGTAGTAGAGTTGGTGAAACACGACCAAGGGGAGTTTGAAATGATTTGAATGGTGTTTGAACTGTTCATGGAGAGATTCAAGGAGGGATTGTAGGAGAGATTTAGGGGAGGAAAAAGTGGAATTTGAAGTGTAGTAGAGTTGTGCCGAAATTACATAGTGGGTACACAGGAATTTTCGGCTGAGCTGCTATTCTCTCAAATTTTCAGTTTTGTATTTTTTTTCTTTTTTTCTTTTGCGTTTTGGTTCTTTATGCCGTGGGTGCCAGAAATTGGCTTTTGTTGTCTTTTCTCTCTGCTTCTTGTATTGGCTTCTCCCTTGTTCACTATTTCGATTTTGCTTCATTCCTCCCTCTATACTTTCTTCGGCTTTATTAGAGTTCCCTCCTACATTGCTGGTCAAATTCTTTTGTAGCCAAATTTCTCTCTCTGCATTCGATTAAGGTAACTTGGTTTTCTTTTGGGGTGTCGAATCCCTGACTAGGCCGAACCTTGCTGTAGCCGCCATCTCTGTTTGAATTCACGGTTGTCTTTTCCCTTTCTTTACTTTCTGTCGAAATAATTTTTTCCCTCTAACATCATCTTGTCTCTTCTGTTACTGCCAGGGGTGTGATTGTACCATCTCGTGCCTCAGGTTTAGGGGGTGCTTGTGTAGAACGATTACTTCTATCTACCATTCATAGTTCTACGTTCGGTAAGTTGTTATCCGCTTGATTCAAGTTATTTACGTTTATGGTAATAATTAACAAGATTAGGTTGTAATACAGATTTTTGGCCAAGAATCTTGAAATCAACCTTCGTCAATGGTTTAAGCGGGCTAAAGTCACCCTCGTTCAAACAAGGTTTGGTGCTCGTGGATCTTAGCACGGTTTCGCAAAACAGGTGTGTGACCGTACCCTGTAAACGGTAATAGGCGGAAACGTCGGTAAAGTGTGTATTCACACAATTTTGACTGTAGAATGACAAAAGCCGAAAAGTCGAAACCTCGGTATTTGAGGCCTCACGAGCATGTGATCGCTCGTGTGGTAAACCGAGCCCACAAACCGTGGCAATAGACTGTAGAGGCCACCACAAGCGTTCTCGTGCTCTTGGGCCGATATGGGCCTCGTTTGGCTGAAATGGGCTGTGTGGGCCCACTA
Organism: Gossypium sturtianum; assembly: GCA_025698515.1. Lineage (NCBI taxonomy): Eukaryota > Viridiplantae > Streptophyta > Magnoliopsida > Malvales > Malvaceae > Gossypium > Gossypium sturtianum. Next base: position 49,612,153 of record CM046951.1, on the reverse strand, counting down.
GGCTCGTGGGCCCCACATGAACAAAATCCTCGATAATTGGTAAATACTAGACTGGACTATGTAGTTCACATAGCCGTGACTGAATTTGGGCTACATGGGCCACACGAGCGTGTGGGCCCACTTGGGCTGAATATTAGGCCTTGGGCCCATTTACACCGTTATGACCATTTAGGTTATCTGTGTCGCTCGAGGCGACTATAGACCTTCAGAAAGGTTGGTATCTGCACTGAAATACCCCTAAAGAGTAAAATGACCAAAATACCCCATAGGGTAAAATGACCGAAATACCCTCATAGGGTAAAATGATCGAAATACCCCCATAGGATAAAATGATCGTTATACCCCTAAAGGTAGGTTGACTGATGTGTTCATGATTTGTATATGATTGTTAATGAGTATGACATTCTGCATATACGTATGATTTATGACATGACAAACTGCATGGGGTTGGGATATTGTTATGGAGGAAGTATCTTTGTCTTGGTGGCTCTGCCACATATCTTTATTCTTGGGAAGCTTTCTTTGCATTCTTTATTCTTGGCGGCTCTGCTCGTTATTATTATGCTTGCGGCTATCTTTGCGATATTGAGTGTCTTTGGTGGGTGGGTCGATTTTATCCCCACATGGTGTGTTGGTTGAGTACGGGTGGTGTGTTGGTGGATTGGGGTGGGTTGCATATTTGCACGTCATGATCTTGTATTGGGCTTAGGCCTGCTGCATTCTTGTAATGGGCTAAGGCCCATCTTTGCCTTTGCTCTTGAATAGGGCTCAAGCCCGGTATTCTTCTGCATATTATTCTTGGTAGTGATAGGGGATTACACACGAGTTTTAAGTAAACTCACCCTTTCTTTTAAAGCATGCATGGTAATCCCGACCTTAGACGATTTGGTCTTTGCGAGGGACTCGAAGGTGGCCACGATCGATATTACATTTTAGACTTAGTTATTTAATTTCAATTTTCATATTGGGCTATTGATTATGTAATAAGGCCATTGGTGGGTTTAATTTTTAATTGGGATTTGATTTTTTGTTTTAAACTGCCAAAAAGATACAAAAGAGGTTTTCAACATAACAACGGTTTTCACGAAAAACACGCATTTTAAACTTCAAGGTTTTAATTAGAGAAGCTTCCACGATTTTATTCAGTTTAAAGAAATCAACATTAATAAATATGGAAATCGTTTTGATAAGCTGGTTTCAGATTGTAATAACTTAATTTGCCGAATTTTCTCAAGCAATAAAAACTAAATGCGTTTTAACCTAAATACGGAGTTTTATCAACAAGTCCAAATTTAAAAAATTACTTCGATGTGACACGTTAGATTCAGTCGTAACGTCTAGGCCGGGTTTGGGGTGTTACAAGCCTGGACTGGTAATCCTGTTATACGATATGTGGCTCGAGAGTGTGTTCCTCGGTTAAGTGCCCTAATGGGTACCATTGAATAAGAATTGACGGATTATTGAATCGTACACCTCGAGTGTTGTAACGCCCTAAAATTTCTAATTTTATTATTGTGAAAATATGATACAAATATCTTTCTACTTCAGTGGTTAAGTGTTCTGGGTGTGTGTATGAGGTCTCAAGTTCAAGCCTTGACTTAGGCAAATTTTGGTATTTTTATGAATAAAACCCTATCTCTGGTCAGTAGGCTTATAGTTAAAAGTTGGTAAAAATATATCGAGAATAGGCTGCTTGATGCAGTGGCTAAGGTGTGTGTTGGCATGTGGGAGGTGCAGGTTCAAGTCCTGCGCGCGAGCAAGAATTATTTTTGTTGCTTGGCCGTGTGGCGTGGTGGAGTCCTAGTAAAATTGAAATTTCGAGTAGTGGAGTTGTTGTGGGAGGTTAGGGAGAGAATTAAGGAGATGAGTTACTAGATTTTTAGGCATTATCTTTTTGTTTAGTTTTTTTTTCAAATTTCAGACTCTTTTCCACCTTTTTGATGTTTTCTCTCTTCTCCCCTACTCTTAATTTTCAGTTTTCCTCTTTTTTCTAAATAATAAATCCTTGCTGCCGAATTTCTTTTGAATTCCCCTTCCGTTTTCATTGTCTTTCTTCATCTTTTCCCCTTTGTGCAAGCGTGCAATTGTGTTGTACGGTAAGTTTTCGTTTTATTAAACTCAAATGTTACTCTGGATAAGGGATTAAGGGGTGTTTTGTTGGTTGTTTAGGAGTCGATCATGAAATTTGGAATTAACGTTAAATCGATTTGACTCGAAGTGGTGATCGTTTGGTAAGCGTATAAGGTATGCGTTTTCTTGTGTTTTTTGGGCGAGTGGTTTTGGCTTTGAATTTTTTCTTAACTTTGTTGAACTCTTTGTTAATGAGGAATGGTTATTTTTACAGCAGCGAATCGTTTCGGTTGCTATCTCCCTCGTGTTGTGTAGTGGTGGAATTGTTCAAAAGTGGTGGAATTGTTCAAAGTTAGAAGGTAAGTGGTGAACGAAAAAGCTTAGACCTTTTGGTACGTGAATATGGTTTAATCTTAGTTTAAGACCGATCCTAAAGTTGGGATTGTCAATTATAGGTTTTATGTGATCTCAGGATTGCGTAAGCAGTAAAAACGATATAGGTGTGTACCCGAAACACAGAAAATAGAATTTCGTAAAAAGTCAAAATTGCTTGCTGTCGAGAAATAAGAGAAATAAGAGAAAATGATGCGAAAAATTGTATAGAAAGGAAATAAGGGTGTTATAAACTTGGAAATCAACATTTTGCACTAAAATAGTTTTGGACAGCAGCAGTAGTCTAACTTTGAAAAATCATCAAAAATAGTGGGAATTGAGTTAGAGGTTGAATAAAATATGAAATTAAATTTTATTGAGTCTAGTTTTTCATGGAAGAAATAGTGTAAGCAATGGAATTGTAAATCATGAGATATAATAAATTTTGTGAGACAAGGTCAGAATGATTTCGGGTTCCCCTGTTCTGACTTAGGAAAATCATAAAAAATTGTAAAAAAATAATTAGTGGCTTAAATTTATATATTTAAATCCTTAATGAATCTATTTTCAGGAGAAATAAACGGAAAAAGAATCTAAATTCCGTACTAAGAGATAAATATTTTTGGTAAGGAAAGTATAAAGCTGTCAAATAGCAGAATAGGGATAACTTTAAAGATTTTACTGTACTTATTTGATAAAAAATAAATTCTGAAAATTTTATGGTAGAATGTAGTTTCAAAAACATCAAGCGGATCTTAATTTGGAATTCTGTAGCTCAAGATATAAATAATTTAGTAATAATGACTCAAGTAGACAACTTTGAATGAACATATGAGTGAATAGTGAAAACATATATAAGTATTGAGCTAGCATGGGTTACTTTAAAAATGGATCACACGGCCAAGGCCAATTTGGGCCGAGTGGGCCACACGGGCGTGTGGGCCCACATGGGCATGTGGGCCTATTTTTACCGAAATGTTTTTAAGGTTGCACGGGTCGCCCAAGTCGACTGTGAACCTACTATAGGGTCGGTAAGCGCTACTTAGACCCCTAAATGTATGAAATTGATTGAATGATATCTGTACTGGGCATGTTAATATCTGAACTGAATATATGTACTGAAATTGCATAATAGCATATCATCCATTGTATGTTGCATTGCATTAGGTTGGGGTTGTTATTCGGAAGAAGTGTCTTTGAAGGCTTTAAGCCTAATTTCTTGTGACTCAGTTTGCAAACTCTTTATTTTGTGCCACATTTGGTACTACTTGGAGTGTAGGGATGGGTGGGTTGATTATATCCCCACATGGAGTGTAGGCTTGGACGGAGATGGTGTGTAGAGGCTAGTTGGGTAGGATTTTGCTCTTTGCATAATCATTCTTGCTCATCGATACTATGATGGGCTAAGGCCCTCTTGCATTTTGACATTTGTCTTGAGATGGTCTAAGGCCCAAACTGCCACTAATACTGAAAATGGCTTAGGCCCAAGACTTTTCAACTATGCACTGTGAATACTGATTGTTTGTTTGTTTCTACGGGATTACACACTGAGTTTACGTAAACTCACCCTTTTTGTTTAATGTGCACGGTAATCCCCAGACTTAGTCAGATCGGTGCGACGGAGGACTCAGCGGTGACCACAGTAATTTTTGGACTTCATGGTTTTTAATTTACGAGTTATGATTTGTTTATTATTGATTATTTGGGCTGTAATTTAAGGACCCTCTGGGACTTGGGTTTTAAATTTGGGTTTTATTTGTTTATTTTACTTTATGGATTTATACCCACTGGTCGTAGGAAATTCGGTTTTAAAAAAAGTTAAAGTATTTTCTAAACGCATGATCACCTAGATTGATTTATTAAAGCTTCCGCAACGAGGGATGTTTCAAAACAAATGTTTTAAATGAATAAAGATGACTTCCTAAGTTCTAACAAAGGTTTACTAAAGATAATAACATGGAATGTTTTCATCGTAACAACGAGGTTTCAAAAATACTATCGTGTGACATTGCCAGATACGGCCATAATGTTTAGGCCAGGTTTGGGGTGTTACATTTAGTGGTATCAGAGCCAGGTTACAAAACTCGGCTGTGGATTATAGGATTTATAAAAAATGGGCTTTCAAAAAAGTGATTGATTTCCAAATGATTTGAAATGTTTTTACTGAGTAAGTGGTACACCGAGTCTCCGGCGCCAATCCTGTAAGTATTCTAAACTGTGATTTATTTTAAACTGAAACTTTTATGGATAGTATATTCTAAAACTACTATAGGTAGTAAACTATACTAAAAACACTCTAGTTAGTGTATACTGAAAATTGTAGAGAAACTAAAAACTGTAGTGAGACTGCAATTTACGAAAACGAACTCTGAATAACTGATATTGTTTTACATAAAACATTTGTTAATAAACACTGGAACTATAAATGATTCATAAAACTGTTAATACAGATAAACGTTATTAGACAATTAGCGCACGAGGTATCCGCGAACGGGGTACTAGAGGCCGAGGTAGAGGCTGTAGAGGAGCTCGAGCTTAGTCCTATTCACTGGGTAGCATACCAAATTTGGATACGAGTGAGACGCCAGTGTCGTCTGCTACTGAGACTGGGTCTCAAGATTTCATGGCTGGGGACGATGCATTGTCCTAGTCTATGCTAAAGACTTTGGAGAAGGTCGCTGGGCCCAATACTAGATCTGGGGGCCGACGGTCGGTTACGGAATGACTCCGGTCCAATGGAGCTGAACTCTTCAGGGGAGTCACTGGAGTTGCCTCTAATATGGCCGAGTACTGGATTGAGGCCACGGAGAGGATCATAGATGACTTAGACTTCACCCCAGAGCAGAAATTGAAGGGTGCAGTCTCACTGTTGAGGGATAAGGCTTATCAGTGGTGGCTCACTATTAAGGTGGGCACTCAGCCCAAACATCTAACTTGGGAGTTCTTTAAGACCACCTTCCAGGGGAAATATATGGGGGCGAGCTACGTGGATGCCTGTAGGAGGGAATTTCTAAATTTGACTAAGGGAGATCGATCAGTGGCTGAGTATGAGGCCGAGTTCCTGCGACTGAGCTGTTAGGGCAATCTGTTAGAGTTAGCAAACTATATAGGGACGTTCCTTTAGAGGTACAAGGGGCAATCTTCCTGGCTGATTTGATAGAGCTTTCATTTGGGAAGTTCGACCTAATTCTGGGATGGACTAGTTGGTCAAGCATCGTGTTAGCTTGGACTGTGCGACTAAGAGGGTCGTACTAAGGACTGAGGAGGATAAGGAGGTAGTCATGATTGAATAACGCAGGAATTATTTATCTAATGTGATCTCTGCACTGGTGGCAGAGAAGATGGTTCGTAAGGGATGTGAGGTATTCTTGGCCTACGTTAGTGTTTCAGATTCTAGGGATTCTACAATTAAGGATATCAGAACGCTAAAGGATTTTTTGGACGTCTTTCCTGTGGAGCTACCGGGGTTACCTCTGAATCGCGAGTTGGAATTTGGGATTGAGCTACTTCCAGGTACAGCTCCAGTGTCCATCGCTCCCTATTGAATGGCACAGAATGAGCCAATGGAGCTTAAGGCTCAGATTCAGGAGCTTTGCTATTGATTTCCGAGGCAGTTGGAAGCATTATCTACCACTAGCGGAGTTTGCCTATAATAACAGCTATCAGTCTACCATTCAGATTGCACCTTACGAGGCACTGTATGGTCGTAAGTGTCGCACTCTCTTGTATTGGACTGAGTTGGGTGAACGACGTGTTCAGGGTCCTGAGCTAGTTGCTTAGACTGAGGATAAAGTTAGACTGATTCGAGATCGTCTGAAAGCGGCATCTGAACAGAAAGAAATCTTATGCGGACCTGAAGCGACGTGAGATTGAGTATTCTGTGGGGGACTTCGTATTTCTCAAGGTCTCGCCATGGAAGAAGGTTCTGAGGTTTGGTCGTAAGGGCAAGTTGTGCCCTAGGTTTATTGGACCGTACAAGATTCTGAAATGAGTGGGACTGGTCGCTTATCAGTTGGAGCTACCTCTAAAGTTGGATCGGATTCATGACGTGTTTCACGTCTCTATGTTGAGGCGCTACCGCTCTGATCCTACTCATATTGTTCCTGTTGAGGAGATTGAGGTTAGGCCAGACTTGACCTTTGAGGAGGACCCTATCCAGATTCTAGATCGTGACGTAAAGGTTCTGAGGAGGAAGTCTATTCCTTTGGTGAAGGTTCTATGGTGTAATCATAGCACCGAGGAGGCCACGTGGGAGCCTGAGGATGCGATGCGTCAGTAGTATCCTCACCTATTCTGATCTGGTAAATTTTGAGGACGAAATTTTCTTTTAGAGGGGTAGAGTTGTAATGCCCCAAAATTATTAATTTTATTATTGTGAAAATATGATACAAATATCTGTCTGCTTCAGTGGTTAAGTGTTCTGGGTGTGTGTATGAGGTCCCAAGTTCAAGCCTTAACTTGGGAAAATTTTGGTATTTTTATGAATAAAGCCCTATCTCTGGTCAGTAGGCTTATAGTTAAAAGTTGGTAAAAATATATCAGAATGGGCCTGCTGGTCTGGTGGCTAAGGTGTGTGTTGGCGTGTGGGAGATCTGGAGTTCAAGTCCCTGCTCGAGCAAGGGAATTATTTTTGTTGCTTGGCCGTGTGGCGTGGTGGAGTCCTAGTCAAATTGAAATTTCGAGTAGTGGAGTTGTTGTGGGAGGTTAGGGAGAGAATTAAGGAGATGAGTTACCAGATTTTTAGGCATTATCTTTTTGTTTAGTTTTTTTTTTCAAATTTCGGACTCTTTTCCATCGTTTTGACGTTTTCTCTCTTCTCCCCTACTCTCAATTTTTGATTTTCCTCTTTTTTTCTAAATAATAAATCCTTGCTACTGAATTTCCTTTGAATTCCCCTTCCGTTTTCTTTGTCTTTCTTCATATTTTTCCCTTTCTGCAAGCGTGCAATTCTGTTGTACGGTAAGTTTCTTTTTTATTAAACTCGAATGTTACTCTGGATAAGGGATTAAGGGGTGTTTTGTTGACTGTTTAGGAGTCGATCATGAGGCTGGAATTAACATTCGTTGATTTGACTCGAAGTGGTGATCGTTTGGTAAGCGTATAAGGTATGCGTTTTCTTGTGTTGTTTGGGCGAGTGGTTTTGGCTTTGAATTCGTTCTTAACTTTGTTGAACTCTTCGTTAATGAGGAATGGTTATTTTTACAGCAGCGAATCATTTCGGTTGCTATCACCCTCATGTTGAGTAGTGGTGGAATTGTGCGAAGTTAGAAGGTAAGTGATGAATGGACAAGCTTAGACCTTTTGGTACGTGAATACGGTTTAATTTTAGTTTAAGACCGATTCTAAAGTTGGGATTGTCGATTATAGGTTTTTGGTGATCTCGGGATTGCGTAAGCAGCGAAAACGATACAGGTGTGTACCCAAAATGTAGAAAACAGGATTCGGTAAAAAGCCGAAATTGCTTGCTGTCGAGAAATAAGAGAAATAAAAGAAAAAGATGCGAAAAATTATATAGAAAGGAAATAAGGGTGTTATAAACTTGGAAATCAACATTTTGCACTAAAATAGTTTTGGACAGAAGCAGTAGTCTAACTTTGAAAAATCATCAAAAGTAGTGGGAATTGAGTTAGAGGTTGAATAAAACATGAAATTAAATTTTATTGAGTCTAGTTTTTCGTGGAAGAAACAGTGTAAGTAATGGAATTGTAAATCATGAGATATAATAAATTTTGTGAGACAAGGTCAGAATGATTTCGGGTTCCCCTGTTCTGATTTAGGAAAATCATCAAAAATTGTAAAAAAATAATTAGTGGCTTAAATTTATATGTTTAAATCTTTAATGAGTCTATTTTTAAGAGAAACAAACGGAAACAACATATAAATTTCGTACTAAGAGATAAATAATTTTTCGTAAGGAAAGGATGAAGCTGTCAAATAGCAGAATAGGGATAACTTTAAAGATTTTACTGTACTTATTTGATAAACTATAAATTATGAAAATTTTATGGTAGAAAGGTATTTGAGTCTAGTTTCAAAAACATCAAGCGGATCTTAATTTGGAATTCTGTAGCTCAAGATATAAATAATTTAGTGATAATGACTCAAGCAGACAACTTTGAATGAACATATGAGTGAATAGTGAAAACATATATGAGTATTGAGCTAGCATGGGTTACTTTAAAAATGGCTCACATGGCCAAGGCCAATTTGGGCCGAGTGGGCCACACGGGCATGTGGGCCCACATGGGCAGATCACATAGGCATGTGGGCCCATTTTTACCGAAATGTTTTTAAGGTTGCACGGGTTGCCCAGGTCGACTGTGAACCTACTGTAGGGTCGGTAAGCACTACTTAGACCCCTAAATGTATGAAATTGACTGAATGATATCTGTACTGAGCATGTTAATATCTGAACTGAATATATGTGCTGAAATTGCATAATAGCATATCATCCATTGTATGTTGCATTGCATTGGGTTGGTGGTTGTTATTCGGAGGAAGTGGACTGAAAGGCTTTAAGCCTAATTTACTGGCAGCTCAGTTGCAAACTACTATTTTGTGCCGCACTTGGTACTACTTGTAGTGTAGGGATGGGTGGGTTGATTATATCCCCACATGGAGTGTAGGGTTGGACAGAGATGGTGTGTAGAGGCTGGTTGGGTAGGATTTTGCTCTTTGCATAATCTTCTTCGCTCACGATCTTTGTGATGGGCTAAGGCCCTACTGCATTTTTGACAATGTATTGAGTTGGGCTAAGGCTCAAACTATCATTGATACTGAAATGGGCTTAGGCCCAAGACTGTTCAACTGTGCACTGTGAATACTGATTGTTTGTTTGTTTCTGCGAGATTACACACTGAGTTTACGTAAACTCACCCTTTTTGTTTAATGTGCACAGGTAATCTCCAGACTTAGATAGATCGGTGCCACGGAGGACTCAGCGGTGACCACAGTAATTTTTGGACTTCATGGTTTTCAATTTACGAGTTATGATTTGTTTATTATAGATTATTTGGGTTATAATTTAAGAACCCTTTGGGACTTTGGTTTTAAATTTGGGTTTTATTTTTTTATTTTACTTTATGGATTTAGACCTGCTGGTCGTAGAAAATTCGGTTTTAAAAAAAAGTTAAAGTATTTTCTAAACGCATGATCACCTAGATTGATTTATTAAAGCTTTCGCAACGAGGGATGTTTCAAAACAAATGTTTTAAATGAATAAAGACGACTTCCTAAGTTCTAACAAAGGTTTACTAAAGATAATAACATGGAATGTTTTCATCGTAACAACGAGGTTTCAAAAACACTATCGTGTGACATTGCCAGATACGACCATAACATCTAGGCCGGGTTTGGGGTGTTACAAGTGTAACACCCTAAATTTTGGGCCTAGAAGAAATAAGTTTTGAACAAGGAAACAGTTAGGGGACTGCACATAAATATTTAGTTGTGCAAGAAAGTGACACAAATGAATGTCTGCTTCAGTTGTTAAGTGATTTAGGAGTGTTTGGAAGTGTCTGAGAAGTCAGGGGTTCAAGCCTTGGCTTAGGAAAATTTTTTATTTTAAGTGAATAAAATCCTTGGATCTAGATAGTAGGTTCTTAAATTATTGTGGTTAAAATATGATACAAAGGAGTTGTTGGTCTAGTGGTAAGGGGCGTGTGGAGTGTACATGGGGTCTAAGGTCCGAGTGGTGGCACATAAAAAAGGGAGTATTTATTTTGCTGCCTAATTCGTGTGGGTGGTAGAATTGGATTCTCATGCTGCTGAATGGAGTTTGAACTGGTCATAAAGAGAATTGAGGAGGGATATTTGGATAGAATATTGGGATTTGGGGAGGTGGTTGTTGTGGAGAGATAATAGGAGAAAATTAAGGGATAAGAAGTTGATGGAGAGTGTGTAGCCGAATTGGAGGAGGGATTTTTAGGATTTGGGGTTGTTGCCGATTTGGTGAGAGTTAGAATTCGGGTTTCATTCCTTTTCTTTCAACCTTGGCCGAATACAGCTTCTCTCTCCCTCACCATTTTTCTTTTTGGTCTTCTCTCCTAGCCGATTCTCCCTTCTTCTTTCTTTTAAGCTCTGCCGAATACTCCCCCTCTTCTCTTTTTCTCTATTCTTTTCCTTGTTACGTTGTTACTTTGGCTGAGCACCTATCGCACCTTTCTATTTTTGCTCTCGACTTTAGCAAGGGTTCGTTGATCAATTGGGAGTGCACACTTCCTCTCCATCAAGTGCTCTTCATTGGCCGAATATTGATAGATTAATCCCGATTCTTGATTCTTTGTACGCTACATCTCCGATCTACAATCTGTTTTATCGTTGTTGGTAAGTGGTTATGGTATGATAAGGAGTCATCTGTTACTTTTTGAGAAACAGTATTGAGTGGTAAGTGGGGTGCAATTGAGATGGTTTGTCAAGTATGAGTCTAATATAGAGATGGTGACTTTTTTGTAGGTGGTGGTCGAGGTTGATTGGCACATTGCCTAGGAACCAAGGGTGCGGTGATCATTGATTTTTGGAATAAGAGTGTTCGGAACAAGGAGAAACTGCAAATCGCATCAGGTGTGTAATAGAACTCTGTAAACGGTAATCGATGAAAAATTTGAAAAAGTGTGTACTCACACTGTTTTAACTGTAGGTCGGCAAAAGCCGAAAAGCCAAAAAATATGGCATTTGATGCCACACGGGCGTGCGATCGCACGTGTGGCAATTCGAGCCCGCGAAACTGGGGCATTTGTTTGTAGAGGCCACATGAACAATCTCATGGGCTTAGGCCGTTTTGGGCCATGTTGGGTCGAAATGATGACCGAAATACCCCCATAGGCTAAAATGACCGAAATACCCCCATAGGGTAAAATGACAGAAATACCCCCATAGGGTAAAATGACTGTTATGGCCTTATGTTATGTATGACTGATTTGCTCTATGATATGTCTGACTATGATTGAGCATGACGTTTTGCATACACGTATGAAATTATGTCACGACATATTGCATGGGGATGGGTTGTTATATTTGGAGGAAGTATACTGTACTGATAAGGTCGCACGGGTCGCCCAAGACGACTGTGGACCTACTGATGGCTATATGCCGTTTATTTTACTGGAAGCTTTGCTGCAATACTATTTAGTGCCACAACCGGTGCTAATCTTGGTGTGTCTGGCTGGGTGGGTCGATTTTATCCCCACATGGTGTGTTTGGCGGGACGGAGTGGTGTGTAGTGGCTGGATTGGGTAGGATTTCTGACTGCATATCTGCATTGATTAATGATACTGTACTGTTATTGCATCGATTAATGATATTACATACTGTTCATTGCATGACTGATATCTGTTACTGTTATGGGCCAAGGCCCCACTGATACTAATACTGAAATTGGGCAAATGCCCTACTGATTACTGGCATTGTGATGGGCTCAAGCCTAATCGTTTACTGTTACAAGAAAGGGCTTAGGCCCACACTGAACTGGACAGTTATTGTACCGGGCTCAGGCCCAAACTACATTTATCTACTGTTTAGTTGACTGTTTGCTTGTTAGGGGATTACACAATCGAGTTTTAAGTAAACTCACCCCTCTCTTTAATCGTGCATGTAATCCCGATCGTAGGCAAGTCGGTGCTGCGAGGGACTCGATGATGGCCACACAACCGCATCAGCTTTTATTTTTAGCTTTTGATTTATAAGTAACTGAATTTGGGTATTTTTATGTAATAAGGCCTTTTTAAAATTATAAACTTTAAATTGGGGTTTTTATTTATTTAGTTTGATATAAACTGCTAGTTGTAGAAAAAGACGGGTTTTCCAAAGGTAACTATTTTCAAAGACACCATGTTTTCGCAACATTTCTTAAAAAACCTCCGCAATAAATGAGATTTTGAAAATTAGTAATGTTTCAAAAGTGATTAGCTTTTAATGATGCACGCTTTGGAAATGAACAACCCGTTTTGGAATCACCGTTTAATAACAAAATGATTAATTGATTTTGAGGATTTCAACGACAACAAGTTTTACGCTAAACACTTTAATGTGACACCGCCAGATTCGGCCATAACGTCTAGGTCGGGTTTGGGGAGTTACATTTAGTGGTATCAGAGCCAGGTTGTAAAACTTGGCTGTGGAATGGTTTTTTAAACTTTGAATTTCTAAAATTTGCTTTTAAATAATTTGTGGTGTTCTGGAAGAATTTTCTAATTGTGTGGCACACCAAGTCTCCGCGCTGATCCTGTAAGTTCTCTCTAAAAACTGTACTTCGATTTTGACTGAAACTACCATAGGTAGGAGTACTGAGACTACTGTAGGTAGTACTGCAAACTCTTTAGTTGGGTATACTGAAACTGTAGTAAACCAGTAGACACCGATAGACACTGCGTTGTGCGAAAACAAACTCTAAATTACTGCTTTTCATAAGACATCTGTTAATAAACAACTAGAACTGTAAATCGATCTACATAAAATTGTTAATTTAGATAAAACGCGAATAGACAATGAGCACAAGAGGTACACACGAACGAGGTACAAGAGGCCATGGTAGAGGCTGTAGAGGTGCTCGAGTTGGGTCCTCGTCGTTTGGCCATATACGTAATTTGGAACTAGAGTGCGCAACGGAAGCGTAGTGGTGGAGTCTGTGTTATGCGACTGATCTGATAATTGGAAATTTCAAGGACGAAATTTCTTTAAGGAGGGGTGAATTGTAACGCCCCGAATTTTAGGCCTAGAAGAAATAGGTTTTGAACAAGGGAACAGTTAGAAGATTGCACATAAATATTTAGTTGTGCAAGAAAGTGACACAAATGAATGTCTGCTTCAGTGGTTAAGTGATTTAGGAGTGTTTGGAAGTGTCTGAGGAAGTCGGGGTTCAAGCCTTGGCTTAGGCAAAATTTTTATTTTAAGTGAATAAAATCCTTGGATCTAGATAGTAGGTTCTTAAATTATTGTGGTTAAAATATGATACAAAGGAGTTGTTGGTCTAGTGGTAAGGGGCGTGTGGAGTGTACATGGGGTCTAAGGTTCGAGTGGTGGCGCATCAAAAAGGGAGTATTTATTTTGCTGCTTAATTCGTGTGGGTGGTAGAGTTGGATTGAAATACTACTGAATGGAGTTTGAACTGGTCATAGAGAGAATTGAGGAGGGATATTTGGAGAGATTTGAGGAGAGAATATTGGGATTTGGGGAGGTTGTTGTTGTGGAGAGATAATAGGAGAAAATTAAGGGATAGGAAGTTGATGGAGAGTGTGTAGCCGAATTGGAGGAGGGATTTTTGGGATTTGGGGTTGTTGCCGATTTGGTGAGAGTTAGAATTCGGGTTTCATTCCTTTTCTTTCAACCTTGGCCGAATACAGCTTCTCTCCTCCCTCACCATTTTTCTTTTCAGTCTTCTCTCCTAGCCGATTCTCCCTTCTTCTTTTTTTTAAGCTCTGCCGAATACTCCCCCTCTTCTCTTTTTCTCTGTTCTTTTCCTTGTTGCGTTGTTACTTTGGCTGAGCACCTATCGCACCTTTCTATTTTTTCTCTTGACATTAGCAAGGGTTCGTTGATTAATTGGGAACGCACTCTTCCTCTCCCTCAAGTGCTCTTCATTGGCCGAATACTGCTAGATTAATATCGATTCTTGGTTCTTTGTACGCTACATCTCCGATCTGCAATCTGTTTTATCGTTGTTGGTAAGTGGTTATGGTATGATAAGGAGTCATCTGTTACTTTTTGAGAAACAATATTGAGTGGTAAGTGGGGTGCAATTGAGATGGTTTGTCAAGTATGAGTCTAATATAGAGATGGTGACTTCTGTGTAGGTAGTGGTCGAGGTTGATTGGCACATTGCCTGGTAACCAAGGGTGCGGTGATCATTGATTTTCGGAATAAGAGTGTTCGTAATGAGGAGAAACTGCAAATCGCATCGTGTGTAATAAGATGCTTTGTAAACGATGTCGGCGAAAAAAAAGTCGAAAAAGTGTGTACTCACACTGTTTTAACCGTAGGTCGGCAAAAGCCGAAAAGTCAGAAAATATGGCATTTGATACCACACGGGCGTGCGATCGCACGTGTGGCAATCCGAGCCCGCGAAATAGGGGCGTTTGTCTGTAGAGGCCACCATGAGCGATCTCATGGGCTTAGGCCGTTTTGGGCCATGTTGGGTCGAAATGATGACCGAAATACCCCATAGGCTAAAATGACCGAAATACCCCCATAGGGTAAAATGACCGAAATACCCCCATAGCGTAAAATGACCGAAATACCCCCATAGGGTAAAATGACTGAAATACCCCTATAAGATAAAATGACCAAAATACCTCCATAGGGTAAAATGACTGTTATACCCCTAGGAGATGAAATGATTGTTATGGCCTTATGTTAAGTATGACTGATTTGCTCTATGATATGTATGACTATGATTGAGCATGACATTTTGCATACACGTATGACATTATGTCACGACATATTGCATGGGGATTGGTTGTAACAGCCCAATTTAGGGGCTAGTCAAAATAGTGATCTCGGAATCACTAATTCGAGGTTAGAGAAAATTATTTTCATGATATGTTATGTGTTATAAAATGTTTGTAAGGATGCATGATAATTTTGGTGCCTTAATTTTAACGATTTCTAGCTAAATTGTGAAAAAGGACTAAATCGTATAAAGTGCGAAAGTTCTATTTTAATTGCTAGAGGTACCAAAAAGCTATGGTTTATAAATTGGAGGTCCCAAATGTGCAAATAGGCCATTTTGGAGTGTGAAGGCCGGCCATGTGGTATGGGAGACAAGAGCATTTAATGCTTAGTCAAAATTTGGTGAGAAAAGATGAATAAAATATGACAAAAAAAAAGAGAAAAGCTATCATCTTTTTATTTCTTCTCTTCCTCCACCGAAAATAGTAGCCATGGGAGGGGGGTTTTTGAAGCTTAAAATTTCAGCAAGCAATTCTCCACTCAAGTAAGTGATTTTGATGGTATTTCTTGAAGAAAATTGTACTTTTGGAGTCCCCAAAGCTTA
The DNA here is from genome assembly GCA_025698515.1 of Gossypium sturtianum. NCBI lineage: Eukaryota > Viridiplantae > Streptophyta > Magnoliopsida > Malvales > Malvaceae > Gossypium > Gossypium sturtianum. The sequence continues at coordinate 49,596,723 of CM046951.1, read as the reverse complement.
AGCTTTCTAAAGAGGGGACTAGTTTGCAATATGGTTGAAAGTTTAGGGACTTGCCATGATAGATTTCATGTTTTTTGATGAGTTTTATGGAAGAAAATAAATGATAGGATGATGAGAAACAACTTTTGTGAAAGGTGTTGTCATGAAAACACCTATTTGGGACTAAAATGCAAAAGTTGTAATTTGTTCATTAAGGCATGAAATAGTTGGAATTGTGAATAGTTGTTAGAGGATTAAATGTTCAGCTAGGCTTGTTTAACAAGAAAATGTGATGAAAATTTATTTACGAGCCTAGGGGCAAAATCATAATTTTGCCAAAGTGTAGGGGCAAAATAGTCATTTTTTCCTAAAGTGTATATTATGGTATATCATGATTTATAAGTGATTAAATCATTAAATTTCATTGTTCTAGATCAAAGAAAATGAGTTTCGGACCTAGAACGGATGAAAAGAGAAATGTGGGCAAAAAGTCATTTTCGGCTCTTTCGACATCGAGGTAAGTTCATGTCCGAAAGTTGCAATTACGTATGAGTTAATTTAATGTTCCAATGTTGTATGGAATGTATATTTACTCTATGAATGTATGAAATATCTTTGATGAGAGGTCAAAAGAATTGAATCTAAGAGTAATGGGAAATGTATGTAGAATGATATGATGATAGTTGAAGTCTCGTGTAAGACCATATTGGAATATGGCCTCAATGTAAGAATTCATATAAGACCATGTCAGGGACATGGAATCGATATGTTAATGCAAGTAAGACCCTATTGGGGTATAAATTCTATGTGACATTATGAGTATGAGACTCAAGAGAGTTATTTAATAACTTGAGTGATTCAACGTATATGTGGAAAGGAAGAAAGTATGTGGTTGTACCACGAAAAGCACAAGTGTGTGTTAGAATTGAATTGATATGGATTTAGTGTATGATGAACCCTTAGTGGGTTATGTGTATTCAATACACTTTAGTTGCATGAGATAGATTTATTAATGTATTGTGTGAATGCAAATGAGTATCATAGAAAGTTAAGTAAGAATAGAAGTGTGTGAGAATGTTCTTGGGTGAATATTTGAAATAGAGATATACATGTGGATTACTATCCATGAATGTAAAATGAAAGGTGGGCTAAGTACGGAACCACCCTATTAGAGATTCAATGGTGGGCTAAGTGCGAAACCACCGAGATATTAGTAGCATGAGCAGCTTATTGAAAATGCTTGATGTGTTGTTTTATATGATCATGTGGTGATTAGTGCAGGAATGTATGTTAATTGAACGAGCAATTGGCTTGTGACATGGTAAGAATGTGATAAGAAATTTAATGAGTAAGTTTCAAGAATATCTGAGCAAGTAACCGTGAGTTAATGAGAAAACTCGGCATGATACTTTGTAATTATGTATATTCAATGCATATCAATATTTGACATATTATGCAGATGAGCTTACTAAGCATTATTGCTTACTCCTTTACTTTTCTCATCCCTTATAGGTTATTTTAACTAGCTCGGGTTGGAGGCCACCGGAGATGTTTTCACACTATCGAGCAGACCTTTGGTATGAGGTATCAAATCCTTATCAGTCATGGCATGTATAGGGATTCTTTTAAAGTTGATTAAGTTCTAACCAATGTAGCCAAATTGTATTGGCCTAAGAGAATTTAGAGTTGGTTGTGTATGACCATAGATGATAGCTTAAATTGGTTGTAATTGTATTGGGAGTAGTTCTCCCTAGTGTATGGGATAAAGACTTTATCTCTTTAATGATTAAATGTGTTAATTCATGTGTTTTAAATGATGATTTGAGAATGTTTTGAAGTAGTATATGAATGTATGCAAACGGGAGTGGTAAAAGGCTTGGTAAGATAGCCTCTAAGTGCCCACACGGATAGACACACGGGCGTGTGTCTAGACCGTGTGTCTCCTGCACCTTACTATCTTAAGTCAGATTAGACCACGAGCTGGTCACACGGCCGTTTGTTCAGGCCGTGTGATACACACGGTTGGCACATGGGCGTGTGAAGTTTGCACTTGACACTTAGAAATTCAATTGTCACACAGCTGATGCACACGGACGTGTGTACAGACCGTGTGAATAGTTCTGAATGCCAAGGTTTGGCACACGGGCCAGGGCCACGGGCGTGTCCAGGCCGTGTGTAATTTGCCAGTATCCTCTACGGGTGAAAGACACGGGTATGTTTTAGGGGTGCACGGGCGTGTCCCAAGTCACACGGACGTGTGACCCCTGTTTCAAGAGAAAGTTTCCAGATGAGTTCTGAAAGTTTCGGGACGTAAGTCTGAGGCCTCGTAGGCCCATGAAACGTCTGATTTGACTAAGAAAGAGAAGTTTTTAATTCGGAATGAAATTTTATGGCCCGTAAGTACATGTTTATGAAAGTTCAAGCATAGTGATGTCTCGTATTGGGTCTTAGCCTCGGACTTAGGTATGGGGTGTTACATTTAGTGGTATCAGAGTATGGTTTAGTCAGTTCTCGGACTAACCTAGCACGAGTAAGAGTCTAGCTATACATGCCATATGTGGACAGTGATAGTGTGATGTCTCCGGGCTCTAACGAAATTATTTTGTTAAGACAGAGATGATTCCCAACCGAGCTAATTTCAATAAGTTTGTGTGATTTCTAAGCTTTATGATTTCTATCATTGAATTGCTTAGTATAATGTACATTATTATCATGGAATGCTTAATGTTCTGCTAAACAAAGAAATCAATGAGATTAAATACGAGCATGTCCCGATTGAAGATGGAATTTCCCAGGATACTCGATCTACCACATGAGATTAGAAAGTCCGTATAAGACCAAACCAAGGCATGGCATCGGCAATCAAGCAAGTTATCATGTAAGTCCAAGGCAAGCTTGGGATTGAACAAGTTATCATGTAAGTCCAAGGCAAGCTTGGCATTGAACAAGTTATCATGTAAGTCCAAGGAAAGCTTGGCATTGAACAAGTTATCATGTAAGTCCAAGGCAAGCTTGGCATTGAACAAGTTATCATGTAAGTCCAAGGCAAGCTTGGCATTGAAAAGCTATCAAGAGAAAGAGATCCCATGTAAGTCCAGGCCAAGGCATGGCATTGGTGAGAGCAAGAAAGACTTCGTATAAGTCCACGACAAGACATGGCCTCGAAACCAAGATGAGATATTCCATGTAAGACCGTATCTAGGATATAGCTTTGGCATCAAGGTCATGTAAAGAGATTTAGTATCCTCGGTTATTCGCAAAAATTCATCGGGCAAAAGAGTAAAGCTTAAATGAGATAGCAAGAAAGTTAGTAGTAAAGTTGATATTATGACATGCTAGTGAAGGCTGACTAACAAGTATAATTCATGTTATGAATGATGATGTTGAGATTATGCTTGTTATAGTAAAGTATACTGATCTATGTGATCAAGTGTTACAGGTACCTTATTTACCTTACAAACATGAGACTAGCAAGTACCATGATGTATGTGAGAAGCAGTAAGAGTAAGTAAGCATTTGAGATTTGTAATGCCATTGTTTATGATAAATATGTCCACATGGTTAAATCTCACGTGTAACTGTTAAAGTAGAGAAGGTATAATGTTTCGTCTTATGACCCTGTTACAAAGTCACACATATTATAGTGTGAGAGTTAAAACTGAAAAGTTTGACTAAGTAGAATGCAGGAGATGAGTACGGTCGTTCAATTATAAAATGATGAATAAGACCATGGTTGGACCATGGAGGTATATGTGATCCCATATAAGACCATGTCTGGGGCATGGCATTGGCATCGATACATGATCCCGTGTAAGACCATATCAGGGATATGGCTTCGGTATTGAATAAGATAATCGGATAAGACCATATCTGGGGTATTGAATAAGATAATCAGATAATACCATATCTGGGATATGGCATTGATAATTATTGTGAGATCCCGTATAAGATCATATCTGGGATATGGCATCGACATCAAATAGTAATCTCGTGTGAGACCACGTCTGGGACCTGGCTTCGATATGAGATCGTGTAAGACCATATCTGGGATATGGCGTCGACATCGATATAAGATTCCATGTAAGATCGTATCTGGGATATGGCATTGGTGTTGATATGAGATTTTGTGTAAGACCATAGCGAGGCTATGGCATCATGACAACATATAAAGTAATAGCGGGGCTATGATGTTGTGATACGAGTAAGACCATAGTTTGACTATGGCAATCAAATAAATGGCGTACTCAAAACCCGTAAGACATTCTCTAGACTAATAAGGAATAGTAAGAGGGAATAAAGTTAAATGTTGAGTACTCAAGTAGACCTTAATGTGAAAACTCCCTTGAGGCGAGTTTTGTGACTATGATGATATTTCATTGACAATGAGTAGTAAATCATATGTATGTAGTCACGAGAGTTAGGTTAAGGGACTTTGCAACCTCACTCCCTTACCACTGTTGAAATTTGATGAGACGTTATGAGAGTTAAGTTGATTAAGTTTGCATCGGATTAATGCAATAATTATGCTAGCATGATTAAGAATGCCTTGTATCACATCGATGCATAATACTCTACTAAGTAGAGTAACTGTTGTTGAACATGAGGTTGAAGTCCTAGAGGACTAAAATGATGAGGCTATCATCGAGATATGAGATAGACAAGGTCTCGTATAAGACCATGACCGGGACATGGCCTCAGCACCAAGTTGAGATTTCCGTATAAGACCATATCCAGAATATGGCATCGATATTTGATGAGGAAGTCCATATAAGACCTTATCAGGGATATGGCATTGGCATTTAGTGGTGACTCCATATAAGACCACCTCGAGAATGTGGCATTAGTTTCGTACCTACATGAAGGACGATGAACATACGTCTTTGATTATCCCTAATGATCAATGGGACAGATAGATGAGTCTAGAGGTAGAAATGAGAATGGTACTAGAGTCATGTGAAAGAGTGAAAACATGTACTCGTGAATGAATCACGAAGAGACGATTATTTATATATGACACGGGCGTGTTATATAAGTGCAAGTATGAGTAAGTTGGCTAGAAGCCTATGGTTTGTGCATGGTTAGTTAATGCCATGGATGGGATTATAATGATCTCCTTTAGTATTATGTACTAATACATGTTTCCCTTTAGGGATGATGTAGTTGTTCTTTTCATAAATTATGATTGTGTGAGAACGTTAGCTGATAGTAAAAAATAAAAAAAAACGGTTGTCAATTTAGTTAATTGAAATCGACATTTCCTTTATCTCCTCATAACCTTAATTGGGTACCTTGAGGAGGAAATTGGTGTTGATTCGTGTATAAGAGGTGAAATTACAAGTTTCACGTTGTGTGATGGGTTTGCGGGTAAGCCGAGTAGATTTAACGAATTCGATCGAGATGTCCCTGCTATCATGAGATATGACGATCGTAAAGGTTCTAGATTGGCATAGCAAGAGAAACTCAGATGAGAGTGTGCTTAAAATATGTTCTCAGTATGGAGAAAAGAGTATATTAATGTATTGAGATATGATCCAAGTTATGTGTATATTCACGCATGAATCAGTAAAGAGAATAAAATTCTGTGTGTACGTGAGTAGGGAGCATAATATAAAGATATGCTCATCGAAATGTTCAAACCATGATAGTTGAGTTGAAAGCTATTGAAAGAACTGTTTATTTGAAAGTTCTAGTACTGAGATCAGTCTGAATCGAGAGAAAGAGTTGATAGGTTGGTGATCCAGAGACGATCACTTTTGTGTCTGTGTTGTGAGTTAGATATTATGTATTGATCCATGGGAAGATCGATGTGTATTTTCTGAATTTTAATAAGTAAGGGTATCTTATGCTACAAAATATTTTGAAGATGAAATAGTGGAAACGGCTTGAGCTATTAAAACGGTGGGTATAGTTATTGTGATACTACTCAGATAGTAGACATAGTACAGATGGCTGAATGAAAGATCCATGTTTAGTAATGTGAGTTAGTTACTCGGTTGACTCTAGTTGGTAATATCCTAGTTTCAGCGAGGTTAATGACTATGGTGAGTCTTCCTTCTGCAATGTAAGAGTTCGAAGTGTTATAATAAATGGTATATTAGATAAGTTATCCATGTTGGATAAGATTTCTATTGTTGATGCTTCCTCGAGATTGAAAGTGAATGATGTTGAATCCAGAACTTATACAAGAGTTTTGGTATGAGATTTAGTAGTAGCATATCTACTAATGCAAAAGTAAGGAAATGCAGTTATGTGCATAAATGTTTTGACATAGAGTACATTTCACTATATGATCGAGTTATAGTCAGAAGTAGTTGATCACTAAAAGCTAAATTTTCAAAGCGTACAAGTCAAGACTATTATAGTTAGTAAACGCTTGAATGAGAAAATGAGATACAACCTTATAGATTTCAAATTTGATGTGACGAAATTTCCAAGAAAAGGAAATGTCATTCGAATTGTAGTAAATCAACCAAGAAAGATTCGAATGATCATTTAGACATGTGCGAGTTCCAAATTGGTAGATTACAGAGTATATGCCCCAGAGGAAGAATAACCTAGGTCTCAAGTTACGTTTCGACCTTATGTATCACAGTTTAAAAGTTGTTTACAAGAGAAATTTGAGGATAAGTGGACTCGCGATTTTGAAGAGTAGATGGAAACATTTTAAGAATGTTGGTAACATATCCTCCTGATAAGATTTTCGGGGACGAAAATCCCTAAGGGGGGAGAATTGTAACAGCCCGATTTAGGGGCTATTCGGAACAGTGATCTCGAAATCACTAATTTGAGGTTAGAGAAAATTATTTTCATGATATGTTATGTGTTATAAAATGTTTATAAGGATGCATGAAAATTTTGGTACCTTAATTTTAGCGATTTCTAGCTAAATTGTGAAAAAGGACTAAATCGCATAAAGTGCGAAAGTTCTATTTTAATTGCTAGAGGTACCAAAAAGCTATGGTTTATAAATTGGAGGTCCCAAATGTGCAAATAGGCCATTTTGGAGTGTGATGGCCGGCCATGTGGTATGGGAGACAAGAGCATTTAATGCTTAGTCAAAATTTGGTGAGAAAATATGAATAAAATATGACAAAAAAAAAAAAGAAAAGCTATCATCTTTTTTATTTCTTCTCTTCCTCCACCGAAAATAGCAGCCATGGGAGTGGTTTTTGAAGCTTAAAATTTCAGCAAGCAATTCTCCATTCAAGTAAGTGATTTTGATGGTATTTCTTGAAGAAAATTGTACTTTTGGAGTCCCCAAAGCTTAAGCTTTCTAAAGAGGGGACTAGTTTGCAATATGGTTAAAAGTCTAGGGACTTGCCATGATAGAGTTCATGTTGTTTGATGAGTTTTATGGAAGAAAATGAATGATAGGATGATGAGAAACAACTTTTGTGAAAGGTGTTGTCATGAAAACACCTATTTGGGACTAAAATGCAAAAGTTGTAATTTGTTCATTAAGGCATGAAATAGTTGGAATTGTGGATATTTGTAAGAGGATTAAATGTTCAGCTAGGCTTGTTTAACAAAAAAATGTGATGAAAATTTACTTACGAGCCTAGGGGCAAAATCATAATTTTGCCAAAGTGTAGGGGCAAAATAGTCATTTTTTCCTAAAGTGTATATTATGGTATATCATGATTTATAAGTGATTAAATCAGTAAATTTCATTGTTCTAGATCAAAGAAAATGAGTTTCAGACCTAGAACGGATGAAAAGAGAAATGTGGGCAAAAAGTCCTTTTCGGCTCTTTCGACATCGAGGTAAGTTCATGTGCGAAAGTTGCAATTACATATGAGTTAATTTAATGTTCCAATGTTGTATGGAATGTATATTTAATCTATGGATGTATGAAATATCTTTGATGAGAGGTCAAAAGAATTGAATCTAAGAGTAATGGGAAATGTATGTAGAATGATATGATGATAGTTGAAGTCTCGTGTAAGACCATATTGGAATATGGCCTCGATTTAAGAATTCATATAAGACCATGTCAGGGACATGGCATCGATATGTTAATGCAAGTAAGACCCTATTGGGGTATAAATTCTATGTGACATTATAAGTATGAGACTCAAGAGAGTTATTTAATAACTTGAGTGATTCAACGTATATGTGGAAAGGAAGAAAGTATGTGGTTGTACCACGAAAAGCACAAGTGTGTGTTAGAATTGAATTGATATGGATTTAGTGTATGATGAACCCTTAGTGGGTTATGTGTATTCAATACACTTTAGTTGCATGATATAGATTTTTTAATGTATTGTGTGAATGCAAACGAGTATCATAGAAAGTTAAGTAAGAATAGAAGTGTGTGAGAATGTTCTCGGATGAATATTTGAAATAGAGATATACATGTGGATTACTATCCATGAATGTAAAATTAAAGGTGGGCTAAGTGCGGAACCACCCTATTAGAGATTCAATGGTGGGCTAAGTGCAAAACCACTGAGATATTAGTAGCATGAGCAGCTTATTGAAAATGCTTGATGTGTTGTTTTATATGATCATATGGTGATTAGTGCAGGAATGTATGTTAATTGAACGAGCAATTGGCTTGTGACAAGGTAAGAATGTGGTAAGAGATTGAATGAGTAAGTTTCAAGAATATCTGAGCAAGTAACCGTGAGTTAATGAGAAAACTCGGCATGATACTTTGTAATTATGTATATTCAATGAATATCAATATTTGACATATTATGCAGATGAGCGTACTAAGCATTATTGCTTACTCCTTTACTTTTCTCATCCCTTATAGGTTATTTTAACTAGCTCAGGTTGGAGGCCGCCGGAGATGTTTTCACACTATCGAGAAGACCCTTGGTATGAGGTATCAAATCCTTATGAGTCATGGCATGTATAGGGATTCTTTTAAAGTTGATTAAGGTCTAACCAATGTAGCCAAATTGTATTGGCCTAAGAGAATCTAGAGTTGGTTGTGTATGACCATAGATGATGGCTTAAATTGGTTGTAATTGTATTAGGAGTAGTTCTCCCTAGTGTATGGGATAAAGACTTTATCTCTTTAATGATTAAATGTGTTAATTCATGTGTTTTAAATGATGATTTGAGAATGTTTTGAAGTAGTATATGAATGTATGCAAACAGGAGTGGTAAAAGGCTTGGTATGATAGCCTCTAAGTGCCCACACGGATAGACACATGGGCATGTGTTTAAACCGTGTGTCTCCTGCACCTTAGTATCTTAAGTCAGATTAGACCACGAGCTGGTCACACGGCCGTTTGTTCAGGCCATGTGATACACACGGTTGGCACATGGGCGTGTGCCAAGGCCGTGTGAAGTTTGCACTTGACACTTAGAAATTCAATTGTCACACGGTGGCGACTCTCGCAGGTGTGTGCACTGCGTGTGAATAAGTCCAATGCCAAGGTTTGGCACACGGGCCGGGCCCACGGGCGTGTCCAGGCCGTGTGTAATTTGCCAGTATCTTCCACGGGTGAAAGACACGGGTTTGTTTTAGGGGTGCACGGGCGTGTCCCAAGTCACACGGACGTGTGACCCCTGTTTCAAGAGAAAGTTTCCAGATGAGTTTTGAAAGTTTCGGGACGTAAGTCTGAGGCCTCGTAGGCCCATGAAACGTCTGATTTGACTAAGAAAGAGAAGTTTTTAATTCGGAACGAAATTTTATGGCCCGTAAGTACATGTTTATGAAAGTTCAAGCATAGTAATGTCTCGTATCCGGTCTTAGCCTCGGACTCGGGTATGGGGTGTTACATGGGTTGTTATATTTGGAGGAAGTATCTTTGTCTCGATAATGTCACACGGGTCTCCCAAGACGCATCATGGACCTCACGATGGCTATATGCCATTTATTTTCTTGGCGACTTTCTTTGTATCTCGCTTAGTGCATGCAACCTGGTGCTAATCTTGGTGTGTGTGTCTGGTGGGTGGGTCGATTTTATCCCACATGGTGTGTTTGGCGGGACGGAGTGGTGTGTAGAAATTTGGATTGGGTAGGATTTACATTTGCATATCTGCACCGATTAATGATCTTTGTCTTCATTCTTGCATCGATTAATGATATTACATCTTATTCACCGCATGACCGATATCTCATTCTTGTTATGGGCCAAGGCCCCACTGATACTAATACTGAAATTGGGCAAAGGCCCTACTAATTACTGGCATTGTGCTGGGCTCAAGGCCAATCATTTACTATTACAGGAAAAGGCATAGGCCCACACTGAACTGGACTGTTATTGTAACGGGCTCAGGCCCAAACTGCATTTATCTACTATTTAATTGACTGTTTGCTTGTTAGGGGATTACACACTGAGTTTTCGTAAACTCACCCCTCTGTTTAACTTGACAGGTAATCCCCAGTCGTAGGCAGGTCGGTGTTGCGAGGGACTCGATGATGGCCACACAACTACATCAGCTTTCGTTTTTAACTTTTAATTTATAAGTAACTGAATTTGGGTATTTTTATGTAATAAGGCCTCTTTAAAGTTATAAACTTTAAATTGGGGTTTTTATTTATTTAGTTTGATATAAACTGCTAGTTGTAGAAAAAGACGGGTTTTCAATAGTAACTATTTTCAAAGACACCATGTTTTCGCAACATTTCCTAAAAAACCTCCGCAATAAATGAGATTTTGAAAATTAGTAATGTTTCAAAAGTGATTAGCTTTTAATGATGCACGCTTTGGAAATGAACAACCTGTTTTGGAATCACCGTTTAATATCAAAATGATTAAGTGATTTTGAGGATTTCAACGACAACAAGTTTTACGCTAAACACTTCAATGTGACACCGCCAGATTCGGCCATAACGTCTAGGTTGGGTTTGGGGTGTTACAACAAGTATACTACTAGAGCATCCATCGAAATTTCAATGATTCAACGGACACAACTCTTGACCTGGTATGAGAATTTTGAGATGAAATGATAATTGCTTTAAAGAATATTACTTGATGAGCTCATCTATGTTTACTTGATTGATATGAAGATTTTGGTGACTAACATGTTTGATTGAATGCATGTGTTTAGGCAATTTTGCTAATGGATGGAAAACATGATATTGTATGCTTAGATTAATAAACGAGATTGGTAAGTTTAGTTTCCGTTATACGAACTTACTAAGCATGTAATGCTTATTCTGTTTTATTTCCCCTGTTTTATAGTGCTCGAAAGCTCGCGAAGGTTGGAGATCACTCGAGCATCGTCACACTATCAACTAGTCATTTTGGGTATACTTAGATTAACATGAAATGTCTGTAAATGTTCTGAAAAATTCCGGTAACGCTTCGTAACCCTATTATGGCGACGGATACGGGTTAGGGGTGTTACAATTTTCACTATTTCAATAATTTAATCCCTAATCGTTAAATTCATCAAAAACAACTTAATAAAATACTTATAAATAACAACTCATACTTCAAATTCATCAATTAACATCTAAAATCACAAAGATTCACCAATGGAAACATTCAAAATGTTTAGCAGTTTCAAAAACGAATGTACAGGCTAGATGGACCTAGTTGCAACGATCTCAAAAACTTAAAAATTATTAGAAGTAAACTCAAATATAGCTTACATACAAAAGAGGACTTTCACCGAATGCTTAAGCTATCATGCATGGCTTCCTTCTTTCTCCAATTTCAGCAAACACTAAGGAAAAAGATGATAGCCTAATTGCTTTTAATTTAATTTAATTTAATTTATCAAATTACCATTTTAACCTTGGTTAATAATTAAATAAAACACCAAATTCATGCCCATATTAGTCCACTAACTCCTTAAATGGTTTAATTACCATTTGAGTCCCTTTACCTTTATTCATTAAGCCATTTAATCACTCAAATCAAATAGTGATCAAATTTTACATCCTTTACAATTTAGTCCCTTTTAATTAATTAACTATCGAAACATTAAAATTTCTTAACGAAACTTGAATACAACCTTAATAACATTTCGTAAATATTTATAAAAATATTTAAGGCTCGGTTTATAGAAACAAGTTCCCAATACCTCATTTTCTAAAACCACTTGACTTTAGGGTCTTACCACTTGAACTTAATTAATCATTTATATAACATAAATTACCAAATCAAAAACCTTTTAAAAACCATAATTGACTCATAAAAAATATTTACGAACTTACTCGTTGGATTTGTGGCCCCTAAACCACTATTTTCGACACCACTGCAAAACGGGCTATTACATAATCTCTGTTCATAATCATCAATTTATATCACAAATTTGTACATAATGCATGCTTATCAGATTCACATTTATTTTCACTTTAAGTACTACAACTATTCTCATTGAGCCATCACATATCCGACCACATATGTGCGCATTAAAATTAGTTTATCACATACAAGTATTCAGACACATTACCTGTTATAACATCTCAATCCACAACTTGATATTCATTAAACGTAATTTCACAACAAAGAAATAGTATAAGAAAGACTTACACTCGGAACTTAGGATAGTGTTTTAGGCTATTCCTAAGCTCCCGATTAACTCCATTAATTACGAATACCAACAGAGACTCCAAACACTCACCAATCACGCTTCTGCTTACAAGCCAAAAGCTCAAACAAGCCTTTCCTTGCCTTTAGACTTGCTCGTTGTGGCTCCCAATTGTTCCATAACTTAACAAACATAAAAAACACATCCAAAACTCATCAAAAACAACCTTGAACACAACTAAATAGTAAGTAATACATGATTCAAGCTTTTCATTCCTCACTACCGAAAATTAGCTAGTTTTGCCGAAATTGAAGTTTTGACATTCTAATCTGTTTCTAATCCTCAATTTCAATTTCAAACATCCTAAATATCATTTAATTTCATATCTATACCATTAATTTAATGAAAATGATGATCTACAACTCTAATCCGGGATTTGAGCTGAAGAAGAATAATGATGAATTTGGGAAGAAAACGCAATCTTTGTTTGAAATTGGGGGTTATTTTGGTGTTTTAAAGGTTAAGAAATTTGAATGAATGAATTGATTTTGAAAGAAATCTATAATTTTAGGTTTAGAAAACTTTGAATGCTTTGGGGTTTTGAATGGAAGAAAACGTGAATGACTCAAAGAAGATCAATTTTCAAGAATTGGGCAATTTTCCCTTCTAGTCACTCCTAATTCTTCCCTTTTCCCATTTAATTTTAAATAAATTAAAACTAATTTTTTTTTCAAATTAGACCTCAAAGTTTAATTTCATTTTAAGCTAGTTAATAAAATAAAAACTCAATTTTACTAACCCAAAACTATTAGGTCGAGTTTTGGGATGTGACATAAAGTGAAGAACCAATCATTGACCTATATAATTTTCTATCTACATGTTTACCTTTTTCATCTTTGTCAAGCTTTGTAGAAGAGCTTATAGGACTAGCTTGTGGTTTGAGATTGTCCATCCCAAACTTCTTGAGCATTTCGCTTGTGTACTTAGATTGATTGATGAAGATGTCATTCTTCCTTTGCTTGGTTTGGAGTCCCAAAAAGAAGTTTAGTTCTTCCATCATGCTCATCCCTTTGGATGGATCTCCCAAAATCTTACCATCCTTCACATAATTGTACTATCTTGGATGATGGACTTCCCTTTCCCTTAGGGTGAGCTCTTTTAGAGCATTTTGTGTATGTTCTTGGATCCTTTCATTTGATGATTGATCAATTTTCTCATCATTGTTCATCATCATCATCATCACAAGAATCCTTTTTAGGAAGAATGTTAGAATCATTGAAAACGACATGTATGGACTCTTCAACTACTAAAGTTATTTTATTAAAGACTCGATAAGCTTTAGAATTTAAGGAATAACCAAGAAAAATTCCTTCATCACTTTTTGCATCAGGCTATTTTCCTTGCATTGTAAGTGATTTTTGTCCCGTTTTAATTGATTCTATGTTTTCGGGTTCGTTGTAGCTTAATCTAGCTACCCCGGGGACTAATTTGTGAAATTGTTAAACTATTAGGGTTTTACCATTGATGAAAATGCTTGAGTTTTGAAGTTTGATGATAGAATATGAATGGTTGTTGTTAGATAAACAACTTTTGTAAAGGAATTTTTAGTGAAATTGTTAAATAGGGACTAAATTAAAAAATAGGAAATATTACATGGTGAAATTGTGAAATAATTGAAGTATAGTGCATGCTAAGGACCTATTTGATATTCGGCCATAGTGTGTTATGGTGAAATTGTGCAAATTTCTATTTTTATGAACTAGGGACTAAATTGCAAAGAAATAAAAGTATAGGGGCAAAATGGTAATTTTTCCAAAAATATGTTTTGGATTAAATTGAATGAGAAATATATTAAATTGAATTAAATTTATCCATATAGATTAAGACAGACCTCGTACGGAGTTAGATCGAGGCAAAGAGAAAATTTCAGATTAATCGCCTCCGTATCTACATATACTCGTCAAGGTAAGTTCGTGTAATTAAATTGAGTATTTATATGTTTTAATTGCATTATATGTATGTCATTTGTATAATTTTCATGTATAAATACCAATCGCATATCTGACGACGTACAGCGATTTACCGAGTCTTGTTTGAACCTTAGGAATTCGTAGGATACAAATGACATGTCATTGGGGTTATTGATTTGGTTGGGGTCTTGCATGTGTTGCAGACACACCACAGCTCGTATGAGCTTACCGATTTGCAACTCGTGAGAGCTTATCGATTCTCAGCTCGTATGAGCTTACCGATTTACAGCTCGTGAGAGCATATCGATTCATAGCTCGTTTGAGCATACATGTATAGGAATTGACGGATTACAGCTCAGCACACTATGTGTGAGCTATCCCAAGTATCCAACGATATTCTAAATGGTTCAATAGGAAATGTTCAGTTACGAGACAATATGAGTTCGATACGAACTATTACAGGTATATACATGAAATACATGGAAATGATATTACATGATATATTGAAACATGAAATGGATGATATAGGTATATGAAATTTGCTTATTGGTTATGTTCATCAATGTTATTGGCTATTATATGTGTTTTACATGGCTAACATGTTGGTGAGTATGTGCTTAGGCATTTGGTCAAATTGAGTTGGGATATGCTATGTTTACTTACCTAAATTGTGACTAAATGGTAAGTTAAATTCTATGTCACAACTTACTAAGCTTAAATGCTTACTCGGTCTATTTTTCGTGTTTTAGTGAATCGGAAGCTCGTTTGAGTTGGAAGCTTCGGAGCTATATCACACTATCCATCGGCTCTTTTGGTACTTTCGGTTGGTTTAATTTTGGTTATAATGGCATGTATAGGTTATTTTGGCTAATGTTGGCCTATATGCTTTATTGATAATTTGGCCATTTGTTTCGCTAGTGTTTTGGCACTTTGATGATAGTATAAGTCTAGTATATGGTATGTAAATATTTGCTCTCTAATGGTTGGTGAATAACTTGGTATGGTTGAATTATGGAAGATGAAAATTGTGGTATGAATATGCATATTGCATATGTGCTTTGTGATAGGATGTAATTGTGGTAAATTGGTATTTTGGTGGAAATGATTTATATGGTCATTTGATTCTAGTTTTAGAATGGAGTTTTGGTACCAAATTATATCTTTTGTTAAATGATCTACATGGTAAGTTTTGATGTAAATATGCATATATGTTAGTTGATCAATTGGTTATATTGAACACATGATTAGTCATGTTTATAAGTTGTCACTTGAGGTGCCTAAGGGCATATTGGTTGTATGTGATCATACCATTTGTATAAGGCTTGATTATGCTTGTTTTGGATGTCTTATTATAGCTTGTGTATTTGTGCATTTTTGGGTGCAGGTTTATACAGAATTGGGTGAGAAATATGACTTTTAAAATGGCCTATTTTCGTCCACACGAGCAGAGACACGGGCATGTGTCTCAGTCGTGTGTGACACATGGCTAGGTGACATGGCCTGTGTCCCTTTTAGCTTTCAAAGGGTTCCAAGTCAGGTTGTTACACGACCTAGCACACGGCCTGGCATACGGGCATGTGAGGTTACTTTGAATGGTACACGGCCTAGCACACGGGCGTGTGGCTTGGCCATGTGACCAAGTTAGTGAGTTACATAGGCACGGACACGGGCTGGGACACGACTGTGTGTCCCTAATTCGAATGCCCACGCGATCTAAGACACGGGTGTGTCTCTTGGCCGTGTGAGTCACACGGCCTAGCCACACGGCGGTGTGACCTCTACAACTTTGAAATTTTCAAAGTTTTCCAAAAAATTCCCTAAGTTCCTGATTTAGTCCCGACTTGTTTCTAAAGTATTTTTAGGGCCTCGAGGGCTCGTATAAGGGACAATATATATGATTTTGATTGGTTTTTATGAGATTATTATTATGTTATGAAATGTTTGAAATTTATATTCATTTTATTTGTAATCTTCGGTAATGCTCTGTAACCCTGTTCTGGCGACGGATTCGGGTTAGGGGTGTTACATCACCCTCCAAGTTGGAGGACAATTTGTGAGGTGTTGGGTATGGATTGATTATTTTACAAGATTGTGAGGCAAACATGAGATTATGTGCAATTTAAATTGAAAAGATGGGCGCATTCCCAAGAATGACCCATATTTTGAAATTATAAATGACATTCTTTTATTCTCCCCGTCACTTGGAGAAAATTATATTCCTTGCTACCCCATTTTGAGCCTGATGTATCTTCTTTCTATACCCTAATTAAAGTCATCCATCGAACATCATGAATTGACAAGAAATATCATGAAGAATGAAAGCAAAATTCTAAATTCTTTATCTCATTCCAAAAAAAAAAAAGAAGAAGAAATAGAGAAAGTGAGTAAGAAACAAAAAAAAAGAAAGGAAATAGGAAGGAGTAAGGACGAAGAAAAGTGATCGGGAGATGGAAGGAGCAATCAAAAATTCAAAATAACTCCTCATGGTTTTTATACTCTTTCACATAATATATATTAGCCTGGAAAACCTTTCTCTGATTGACCCTTAACCATTAGACCACATTAAAACCCTTAAAAGACCATTTTGGTTGAATATTTTTGTTCAAATCAAAAAGTTAATCCTTGGGAATTGTGACGTCTTCAAGAGCATAAAAGATGGAGATGAACTCTAGGGTGAAAACTTATAAATGAACAGTCTAGAGGCATTTCTAAAAAACAAAAGATATGAGATGCCCTAGAGGATAATGAAGATTTTCAGAAGAAATTGATCCTTCGGTACGAGCCCTAAAGTCATCTATTTGAGCCTATTTTAGCACTTTCTTTGGAACCCAAACTCGAGCCAACACTATAACTTTGCAACAAGTTCACCTCTAATTGCTCATGGTCGATTTAAATTAGGGAATTAATCTACATGTAAAATGTAAGGTATTTTTTTTGGAATTTCTAGAGACAATGCTAAACAAACAATTTTTTGAGTCAGAAGTGCTTTTGAAAAGTACTTTTCAACTCAGAAGTAAAAGCAATTTTTTTTAGCTTTTGCTTTTAGAAAAAGTGCTTTTAGGAATAAATGACAATTTTAACCCTTATAATGTATTTTATATAATATTTATATGGTGTATGTAATTATTTTCTTATTAAAATTTATTTTATATATATAATATTATATATTTTTATTTTTATTGGTCATATTGTAACAGCCCGATTTTGGGGCTAGTCAGAACAGTGGTTTCAGGACCACTAATCCGAGGGTGAAGAAAATTATTTTTGTATTATTTTATGTGTTATGGCATTAATATATAGCTATATGAAAATTTTGTTGTTTTAATTTTAGCAATTGTATGCTTAATTGTGAAAAAGGACTAAATCGCAAAAAGTGCAAAAGTTCCATTATACAAGGTAGAGGTGTCTAATAGCCATATAATATTAAATTGGAGGTCCTTAAAGTTCAAATAGGCCAATTGGGGTGTGTTGGCCGGCCATAGAGACTAGGGAGACAATGATATTAAAAAGATGAGATGTCATCTTTTACTATTCCTTCTTCTTCTACCACTGAAATTTTAAAGGAAATAAGGGTTATTGGAGTTCAAAATTTTCAGCAACACAAATCTCTTGCAAGTAAGTGATTTTAGTGGTTTTATTTGATAATTTTTGTACTTTTGGAACCCCCAAAGCTTAAGCTAGCTAATGAGGGGACTAATTTGCAATATGGTTGAAAGTCTAGGGACTTGCCATGAGAGAGTTTATGTTGTTTACTGAGTTTTTATGGAAGAAAATGAATGTTTGGGAGGTGAGAAACAACTTTTGTGAAAGATGTTGTCATGAAAACACCTAAATGGGACTAAGTTGTAAAAGTTAAAATTGTGTAATAAATGCATGAAATAGTTGGAATTTTGAGTAGTTGTAAGAGTAATAAATGTTCAGCTAGGCTTGTTTAATGAGAAAATGAGACGAAAAATGATTTACAAACCTAGGGGCAAAATCATAATTTTGCCATAGTACAAGGGCAAAATGATCATTTTTGCCTAAGTAGAGATTATGATGTATTATGATTTATAAAATGATTAAATGAGTGAATTTCACTATTATAGATCAAGAAGAGCGTGGAATCAACCTTGACCGAGGAAAAGGCAAGGTTACGGAATAGACCGTTGATTAACACATTTTGCACCGAGGTAAGTTTATGTGTAAACGATGCATCTTAAATACATATGTTGTTGTTCATTGGTGCATTGTATGATTGAGAATATTTACGATTCTAAATGGATTGAATCTGGTCGATAATGAATTAGATTTGAAAATGTGGAATATTATCAGTAGTAAATAATGGTGGGCTGTGTGCGACACCACCTTAATTACTCTTGTTGGTGGGCTATGTGCGATACCACCTTATTACTTATACACGATGGGCTGTGTGCGATACCATCATTTGTATGAACACTTGGTGGGTTATGTGCGATACCACCGTACTTATTCTTGTTGGTGGGCTATGTGCGATACCACCCCATTAAAGATTAATGGTGGGCTAAGTCGAAACCACCGAGTGCTTAGTTTTACTAAGAATGGCTTATTGTGAAATTGTGATGTGTTGTTCATGTGATCATGTGGTGATAAATGCAGGGATGTATGTTAAATAATACGAACATTTGGCTTGTGATATGGTTGGAATGTAGTAAGAGATGAAACGAGTAAGCATGATATTGGAATGTGGAATGTTCTTATTTATTATGAAATGCTATTTATTGATTGGCACATATTATGATGTTTATTGTTTACATGTGAACTTACTAAGCTTAAAGCTTACTCCATTTCTTTTCCCTTATCTTATAGTGTCAAAGAGCCGGGTCGGGATACAAAGATAATTGGAAGATCATCCACACTATCAGCTCAATCTGGGTATATCTAGACTTAGTATATGAGTATGGCATGTATAGGGGCTAGACTAGGTGAATTATTTTGTTGTTTTGGCCAAGTATGTATTGGCTCCTTTAAAGATGAACTCTTTTGTATAATGCCATAGTTGATGGCTCATTATTACTAATTTATGAAAAGAAGAAGTTATTCATAGAAGTGTATGTTGAAAATTTGGGTTATCTAGTGATTTGTTGAATGGGACTATGTTGTGTGAGCTAGGGTGATAAAAAGAGCTTGGCAAATAGCCTTGTTCTTGTCCACACGGGTAGGCACACGAGCGTGTGTCTAGGCCGTGTGTGACACACGGTCAATTGCATGGGTGTGTGATCAGGCCGTGTGTCCCCTTGCATTTTAGAATTCCAAGTTAGTAAGCTCAGTAGTAAACCCATGGGCAGAGACACTGCCGTGTGTCTCAGCCGTGTGGGAGGCACGGCCACAAACATGGGTGTGTGCCTAGGCCGTGTGAAGTCTGCACCTTGAAGTTGGAATTTAAATCGACACACGGTCTAAGGACACTGGCGTGTGTCTTGGCCGTGTGACCATAGTGAGATGATGACGTCATAAACAGAATGCCAAGTTTTTGGCACACGGGCTAAGACACGGGCGTGTCGAGGCCGTGTGAGGGACACGGGCTAAGGACACGGGCATGTGTCTGGCCGTGTGAAATAAGTCAGTGTTGACCACGGGTGGAGAACACGGGCGTGTCTTAGGGGTACACGGGCGTGTCCCTTGAGCAGCACGGGCGTGTGACTCCTGTTCAGGCAAAATTTTTCTAAGTGAGTAAAAGTTCTCGGATTGATTTAGAAACCTTTTGAAAGTATGTTTAAGGCCTCGTAGGCCCATTATAAGGATGTTAGATAAGTGAATGGAAAAGTTTTAATTTGGAATGAAATTTGATAACCTAAAGTTGTTTGACCATGTGAGTTAAGTACGGTAACGCCTCGTACCCGGTTCCGTCGTAGAATACGGGTAAGGGGTGTTACATTTAGTAGTATCAGAGCTATGGTTTAGTCGGTTCTCAGACTACCGTAGCGTGTGTAAGAGTCTAGCTATACATGCCATAAGTATATATTGATAGTGTGGTGACTTCTGACAATTGTAAACTTTGTTTTTAAATAGTAAATGGATCCCAATCGAGCGGCTGCTGATGACGCAACTAGTAACACGCTGACTCCCGCGCGAGGGACCTCGCCTGTAGAGAGTGGACCCTAGACTAAGGGTCAAGGATAAGAGGCCCGGGAAGCCTTTCTCCAAATGATGAGTAACTGGTACACGGAGTATGTACGAGCAAACCCTAATGCTCAACCTCCTCCACCCCCTCCCATACCTCAGCCAGTTCCAGTGGCTCCTCAAGGAATAGATTTAGTGAGAATAAATAAGCCCCCGGTAGATAAGATTCAGAAGCAAGGGGCCGAAGAATTCAGAGCTAATATAGATGATGACCCTGAGAGGGCGGAGTTCTGGCTTGAGAACTCAATGAGGGTATTCGATGAGAGGAGAGTTTAAAATGCGCCGTGTCTTTGCTGAGGGACTCGGCATACCATTGGTGGAAAGCGTTGACGTCGATGGTTCCAAGGGAGAGAGTGACATGGGACTTCTTTTTGGAAGAGTTCCGAAAGAAGTATATAAGCCAAAGATTTGTGGACCAGAAACGGAAAGAATTCCTTGAATTGAAGCAAGGAAAAATGTCTGTGGTAGAATATGAGCGCGAGTTTGTTAGGCTCAGCAAGTATGCACAAGAGTGTGTGTCTACAGAAGCTATCTTGTGCAAGAGGTTTGAAGATGGGCTGAATGAGTATATCAGGCTTCTAGTTGGGATTTTGGAGTTAAAAGAGTTTGTAGTGTTGGTTGATAGGGCATGTAAGGCCGAAGAACTGAATAAGGAGAAAAGGAAAGCCGTGAGTAAGGCTAGAGATGCAAGAAAAAGGCCAATGAGCAAATCATACCAAGCTCAATCGAAGAGGTCCAAAAAGTTGAACCCTCGAATGACTGTTCAGTTGGGTATTCACGTCAAGATTGAGGTAATACATACTCGGGCTCAAAAGTTCAAGCCACTTCGATGGCAAGTGTGGGCAATCCGAAGTCCAAACCGGAGTGTCCAAATTGTGGTAGGCAGCACACTGGGGAGTGTTGGGGAAACAACCGGAATTGTTATAAATGTGGTTCCCCGACCATTTTATCCAGAATTGTCCAAAGAGGGAGGAGAAGGAAAGAGAGCAAGAAGTGAGATTAAGCAATGTATCTTCGAGGGGTAGATCATAAAAGAACCCGGGAGGTGGGACCAGTAGTAGAAGTACGCCTCGAGACTCTGCTGTGAGACCGGAGGGTTGGGCACCTGCAAGGACCTATGCCATTCGCGCTCGCGAAGAGGCATCATCTCCGGATGTGATAACGGGTACTTTTTCTCTTCATGACACCTCTGTTATTGCTTTGATTGATCCGGGATCTACCCATTCTTACATTTTCATGAAACTGGCATCTAGTATGAGCATGATTGTTGAGTCTACAGAATTTATAGTAAAAGTGTCAAACCCGTTAGGCAAACATGTGCTAGTTGACAAGGTGTGTAGGAATTATCCTTTGACAATTAGAGGTCATTGTTTTCCGGTAAACCTTATGTTGTTGCCGTTTGATGAATTTGACTTGATTCTTGGTATGGATTGGTTGACTGCCCATAATGTTTTAGTGAAATGTGGTAGCAAGTTTATTGAATTGAAATGTGAAAATGGAGATGTCATTCGGGTTGAATCAGGTAAATCAGATAGTTTGCCTATGATAATTTCAACTATGGTAGCCGAAAAATACTTGAGGAAAGGATACGAGTCCTATCTCACCTTTGTGCTGAATACTCAAGAGTCAGAGGTAATGATTGAATCAATGCTGGTGGTATGCGAGTATCTAGATGTGTTCTCGAAGGAGTTACCCGGATTGCCTCCAGTTAGAGAGGTCGAATTTGGAATTGAGTTAATTCCGGGTACGGCACCTATTTCGGTTGCTCTATATAGGATGGCACCATTGGAATTGAAAGAATTGAAGGTTCAGTTGCAAGAGTTAACGGACAAGGGTTTCGCGAGACCGAGCTATTCACCGTGGAGTGCTCTAGTACTTTTTGTGAAGAAGAAAGACGGGTCGATGAGATTGTGTATAGACTACAGACAGCTCAATAAGGTGACAGTGAAGAATAAGTATCCTTTACCAAGGATAGATGATCTATTCGACCAACTGAAGGGAGCTACGATGTTCTCTAAGATAGACTTAAGGTCTGGCTATTACCAGTTGAGAGTTAAGGAGCAAGATGTGCCGAAAACTGCATTTCGGACGAGGTATGACCACTATGAGTTTCTTGTCATGCCATTTGGCCTAACAAATGCTCCTGCGATTTTTATGGATTTAATGAACTGTGTCTTCCGACCGTATTTAGATAAATTTTTAGTTGTTTTTATTGATGACATATTGATTTATTCTCGGAATGAGAGTGATCATGCAGAGCACCTGAGAATCGTTTTGCAGACTTTAAGAGACAAACAGCTGTATGCTAAATTTAGCAAGAGTGAGTTTTGGCTCCGAGAGGTTGGATTTCTAAGACACATTGTGTCGGGTGATGGTATTAGAGTTGACCCGAGTAAGATCTCGGCTATTGTAGAGTGGAAACCGCCAAGGAATGTGTCAGAAGTCAGAAGCTTTTTGGGTTTAGTGGGGTACTACAGACGGTTCGTAAAGGGGTTTTCCATGATTTCTACCCCGATGACGAAATTGTTGCATAAAGATGTTAAGTTTGAATGGACTGAGAAATGTCAACAGAGTTTCGAGAGATTGAAAGCATTGTTGACTGAGGCGCCGATTTTAGTACAACCTGAGTCGGGGAAGGAGTTTATAGTATACATTGATGCGTCATTTAATGGTCTTGGCTGTGTGTTAATGCAAGAAGGTAAGGTAGTCGCTTATGCCTCGAGACAGCTAAAACCGCATGAGAAGAATTATCCGACTCATGATTTGGAGTTGGCTGCGATTGTTTTCGCATTAAAGATTTAGCGACATTATTTATATAGTGAGAAGTGTCGAATCTTCACCGATCATAAGAGTTTGAAGTACTTGATGGATCAAAAGGATTTGAATTTGCGACAACGACGGTGGCTCGAATTATTGAAGGATTATGAGCTAGTAATTGATTACCATCCGGGGAAGGCGAATGTGGCTGCGGATGCCTTGAGTAGGAAATCCCTGTATGCTTTGAGAGCTATGAGTACTAGCTTAGCGTTATCTGAGGATGGTGCCATATTAGCCGAGTTGAAGGCTAGACTATTATTTATTCAACAGATATGTGAGGCTCAAAAGAATGATAATGAGATGCAAGCTAAGAGAGCTAAGTGTGAATCGGGAAATGATTCTGAATTCCAGGTGAGTTCAGATGGTTGTTTGATGTTTCGTGACAGGATTTGGGTGCCTAAGGATGTTGAGTTGATCCGAAAAATATTAAATGAAGCATATAGTGGTTACTTGTCAGTACATCCCGGTGGCACGAAAATGTATAATGATTTGAAGAAATTTTATTGGTCGCCGGGTATGAAAAGAGACATCTCTGAGTTTGTGACCATATTTCGATTTGTCAACAAGTGAAAGCCGAGCACCAAGTCCTTTCGGGATTATTCAGCCGGTGATGGTTCTCGAGTGGAAGTGGGACCGGATCACCATGGATTTTGTAACGGGGTTGCTTATGACTCCGAGAAAGAAAGATGCTGTGTGGGTTGTTGTTGATAGACTAACGAAGCCGGCTCACTTTATACCGGTGCGAATAGATTATTCGCTTGATAAACTAGTTGAGCTGTATATTGCTGAGGTAGTGAGACTTCATGGGGTGCCTATATCTATTATCTCAAATAGAGATCCGAGATTTACCTCGAGATTTTGGAAGAAGTTATAGGAAGCCTTAGGTACAAGGTTGAATTTTAGTACTATGTTCCACCCTCAAACTGACGGACAATCTGAAAGAGTAATTCAAGTTCTTGAGGATATGCTCTAATGCTGTGTGTTAGAGTTCGGAGGTAGTTGGGAAAGATATCTACCTTTGGTTGAGTTTGCTTATAACAACAGTTATCAGTCAAGTATACGGATGGCACCGTACGAAGCTTTATATGGTCGCAAGTGCCGGACTCCTTTGTATTGGACCGAGCATGGTGAGAAGCAAATTCATGGGGTCGATCTAGTTAAAGAGACCGAGGAGAAAGTGAAAGTGATTCGTGATAGTCTGAAAGCTGTTTTGGACCGACAAAAGTCGTACGCGGATTTGAAAAGAAAAGAAATTGAGTTTCAAGTGGGTGATAAAGTATTTCTGAAAGTATCCCCGTGGAAGAAAATATTAAGATTTGGTTGGAAGGGCAAATTGATTCCACGATTCATAGGGTCGTATGAGGTTACCGAAAGGATTGGGCCAGTGGCATATCGGTTGGCTTTGCTGGTAGAGTTAGAGAAAATACATAACGTATTCCATGTGTCAATGTTGCGATGATATCGTTCTGACCCTTCACATGTGATTCCCCAAACGGAAATTGAGATACGATCGGACATGACGTACGAAAAGGAGCAAATTAAGATTATGGATCGAGAAGTGAAACAGTTGAGGAATAAGAGCATAGCTTTAGTAAAGGTGTTATGGCAAAAACACGGTGTAAAGAAGCTACGTAGGAACCGGAGGAAGCCATGAGAGATCAATATCCAAACCTTTTTACCGGTAAGATTTTCGGGGACAAAAATCTCTAAAAGAGAGGAGAGTTGTAACAGCCCAATTTTTGGGCTAGTCGAAACAGTGGTTTCGGGCCCACTAATCCGAGGGTGAAGAAAATTATTTTTGTATTATTTTATGTGTTATGTTATTAATATATGGCTATATGAAAAATTTGGTGTTTTAATTTTAGCAATTGTATGCTTAATTGTGAAAAAGGACTAAATCGCATAAAGTGCGAAAGTTTCATTATACAAGGTAGAGGTGTCTAATAGCCATAGAATATTAAATTGAAGGTCCTTAAAGTGCAAATAGGCCAATTGGGGTATGTTGGCCGGCCATAGAGACTAGGGAGACAATGATATTAATTTTTGGTCAAGTTTGGTGAAATTAGGTGGTAAAATAATGAATAAAATAAGATAAAAAGATGAGATATCATCTTTTACTATTCCTTCTTCTTCTACCACCGAAATTTTAGAGGAAATAAGGGTTCTTGGAGTTCAAAATTTTCAGCAACACAAATCTCTTGCAAGTAAGTGATTTTAGTGGTTTTATTTAATAATTTTTGTACTTTTGGAACCCCCAAAGCTTAAGCTAACTAATGAGGGGACTAATTTGCAATATGGTTGAAAGTCTAGGGACTTACCATGAGTATGTTGTTTACTAATTTTTTATGGGAGAAAATGAATGTTTGGGAAGTGAGAAACAACTTTTGTGAAAGATGTTGTCATGGAAACACCTAAATGGGGCTAAGTTGTAAAAGTTGAAATTGTGTAATAAATGCATGAAATAGTTGGAATTTTGAGTAGTTGTAAGAGTAATAAATGTTCAGCTAGGCTTGTTTAATGAGATAATGTGACGAAAATGATTTACGAGCCTAGGGGTAAAATCGTAATTTTGCCATAGTACAACAAGGGCAAAATGGTCATTTTTGCCTAAGTAGAGATTATGATGTATTATGATTTATAAAGTGATTAAATGAGTGAATTTCACTATTATAGATCAAGAAGAGCTTGGAATCAACCTTGACCGAGGAAAAGGCAAGGTTACGGAATAGACCGTTGATTAACACATTTTGCACCGAGGTAAGTTTATGTGTAAATGATGCATCTTAAATACATATGTTGTTGTTCATTGGTGCATTGTATGATTGAGAATATTTACGATTCTAAATGGATTGAATTTGGTCGATAATGAATTTGATTTGAAAATGTGGAATATTATCCGTAGTAATTAATGGTGGGCTGTGTGCGACACCACCTTAATTACTCTTGTTGGTGGGCTATGTGCGATACCACCTTATTACTTATTCACGATGGGCTGTGTGCGATACCATCGCTTGTATGAACATTTGGTGGGCTATGTGTGATACCACCGTACTTATTCTTGTTGGTGGGCTATGTGCGATACCACCCCGGTAAAGATTAATGGTGGGCTAAGTGCGAAACCAAAGAGTGCATAGTTTTACTAAGAATGGCTTATTGTGAAATTGTGATGTGTTGTTCATGTGATCATGTGGTGATAAGTGCAGGAATGTATGTTAAATAATAGGAACATTTGGCTTGTGATATGGTTGGAATGTGGTAAGAGATGAAACGAGTAAGCATGATCTTGGAATGTGGAATGTTCTTATTTATTATGAAATGCTATTTATTGATTGGCACATATTATGATGTTTATTGTTTACATGTGAACTTACTAAGCTTAAAGCTTACTCCCTTTCTTTTCCCTTGTCTTATAGTGTCAAAGAGTCGGGTCGGGATACGAAGATAATTGGAAGATCATCCATACTATCAGCTCAATCTCGGTATATCTAGACTTAGTATATGAGCATGGCATGTATAGGGGCTAGACTAGGTGAATTGTTTTGTTGTTTTGGCCAAGTATATATTGGCTCCTTTAAAGATGAACTCTTTTGTATAATGCCATAGTTGATGGCTTATTATTACTAATTTATGAAAAGAAGAAGTTATT
This sequence comes from Gossypium sturtianum, assembly GCA_025698515.1. Taxonomy (NCBI): domain Eukaryota; kingdom Viridiplantae; phylum Streptophyta; class Magnoliopsida; order Malvales; family Malvaceae; genus Gossypium; species Gossypium sturtianum. The sequence goes on along the minus strand of CM046951.1, from coordinate 49,569,729 downwards.
CATAGAAGTGTATGTTGCAAATTTAGGTTATCTAGTGATTTGTTGAATGGGACTATGTTGTGTGAGTTAGGGTGATAAAAAGAGCTTGGAAAATAGCCTTGTTCTTGTCCATACAGGTAGGCACACGGGCGTGTGTCTAGGCCGTGTGTGACACACGACCAATTGCATGGGTGTGTGATCAGGTCGTGTGTCCCCTTGCATGTTAGAATTGCAAGTTAGTAAGCTCAGTAGTAAATACACGGGCAGAGACACGCCGTGTGTCTCAGCCGTGTGGGAGGCACGGCCACGGACATGGGCGTGTGTCCAGGCCGTGTGAAGTCTGCACCTTGAAGTTGGAATTTAATTCGACACACGGTTTAAGGAAACGGGCGTTTGCCTTGGCCGTGTGACCATAGTGAGATGATGAAGTCATAAACAGAATGCCAAGGTTTTGGCACACGGGCTAAGACACGGGCGTGTCGAGGCCGTGTGAGGGACACTGGCTAAGGACACGGGCGTGTGTCCTACCGCCGTGAAATAAGTCGATGTCGACCACGGGTGGAGAACACGGGCGTGTCTTAGGGTACACGGCGTGTCCCTTTAGTAGCACGCGCAGTGACCCTGCTCGTAAAATTTTTCTAAGTGAGTAAAAGTTCTCGGATTGATTTAGAAACCTTCCGAAAGTATGTTTAAGGCCTCGTAGGCCCATTATAAGGATGTTAGATAAGTGAATGGAAAAGTTTTAATTTGGAATGAAATTTGATAACCTAAAGTTGTTTGACCATGTGAGTTAAGTACGGTAACGCCTCGTACCTGGTTCCGTTGTAGAATACGGGTAAGGGGTGTTACACATATTTTATTATTTAAAATATAGTTTATATATTCAAATTAAATTTTATGAATAATTAATACTAGTTGTTTAAAAAATATTTAAAATTTATATTTCATATATTAAAATATTAACAAAAAATTATAGTAAATTATTTTTTATATTATTACTAAGATATCATAATATTAACTAATTTGAACATTATTTATATGCATTTTTATTACTTTATAACATAATGTCTAAAATGGACATTTTATTTATCAAAAGCACTTTTCCACAGCAAATTTTAAAAGCACTTCTCAAAAGCAATGCTAAACTAGCCCTAAGAGTCTATAGAAAGAAGATTTTGCTTAAATCAAGAAAAAAAAGAATAAAATAGAAAAAACAACAAAATAGAAAAAGAACAAAATTAGAGAGAGAGATAGCAAGAGAAAAGAACTATATTGAAGAATATCTACTTTAAGACTCAATTTTGCAAAAGATCATGGTATATGGTTCACAATAGGAATAGTCCAAAGTCAAGAAAAGGAAATTCAGCTTGACGAGAATTAATGAATTGACTCTCGATGCAAGAAATTTATGTTTCAATGGTGGATTTATGAAATCCGTAGTATCAAATATGTTAAGTGAATTATCATCTTAGAATTTAATTTACGAGTCATACAATCATTTTGAAATTTGTTAAGTTAATATCCCATGGAATTTAATTTTCATGATCTTTTGTGTGTGGATAGGGATTTGATCTTTTTCAACCTAGAAACATGATTCTCAAAACGATGACCTTTGAAAAATTCAAGAAAGGAAGAAAGGAAAGCATTCATTGCATTTAGAGGCCCAAGTGTGGAGGTCCATTTAATTTTCATTGCATTTAGAGGCTCAGGTGTGGAGGTCCATTTACTTTTCATTGCATTTAGAGGCCCAGGTGTGGAGGTCCATTTACTTTTCATTGCATTGTATATGAAAGCACAGGTGTGAGGTCTATTTACATTTCTTCTACATTCTCATTTCAAAAATCTGGTTGTGAGGTCTAAATTTATCTTGTTTCACTCTTCATATTTTGATGGTTTGGTATCTACTTTTCTAGTGTTGGATAACGTAATATGTTTTAATTTGTTTCAGTTCTAATAATTGCAAAAATCTATTATTCCTTTTACTGTGGTGTTGAGTGGGATTTGATAGTGGTTAGATGTCTACGTCTTTGTACGTTCCTTGCTACGCAAGCCACGAACAAAGAGGGGCAATTGTAGACACCCTTTTTTGTCCAAGCTCAACTGGAGGCCCATTTGTTCCCTTTAAATTTTTGTTCTCTACTGGGCCCGTTTGAAGCCCACCTGATATTGGTCAATTTGAGGCATTTGTTTTTCTTTTCTTTTTCTTTCCTTTTTGGGCCTGTCAAGGGCCCAAATTATTATTATTATTATTGTCATTACTACTACTATTATTATTAAATATTATTATTATCTTTTTTTACAAAAAAAAAGATTGAAAAACAATATATATAAATGAAATGAAATGAAAGAAGAAAAAAAGGAGGCTTTTCATATTTTGTTCTTAAAAAAAACGTAAAAAAAAAAAAAAACAACAACAACAACAAGTATTCTATTTCTTTTCATTCTTTTCTTCTTCTTTTTTTGTCATATACATATCTTGAGGGATCGGGTTTGGGCGCCAATGAAGGGAATGTCACTGAAACATTGGTCCCCCGCCCCTAAGAGCCCCAAAATCTCCTTCTTCTTTTTTTCCTTTTCCCTTTCTAAAATAAAAGTTTTTCTTTTTTAGAAAAAAGGCTTGATTTTGGGATAAGTTTTGATTTTTTTTAAAAGATAGTTTAGATTTTTAAAAATAAAAATCTGTTTTTTTTAGTCATTTTAAAGGAAAGTTTAAATTTTTTAAAAAAAATGATTTTTTTTTTCAACTATTTCGAAATAAAAACTTTGATCTTTAATAAAAGTAGTGCTTTTTTAAAAGAAAAAAAAAAGGGGGAGAAATTTAGATTTTTAAAAATAAAAATCTATTTTTTTTAGTCATTTTAAAGGAACGTTTAAATTTTTAAAATAAAGTTTTTATTTTTTTTCAACTATTTCGAAATAAAAGCTTTGATCTTAGAAAAGTAGTGATTTTTTAAAAGGAAAAAAAAAAAGAGAGAAAGTTTAGATTTTTAAAAATAAAAATCTGTTTGTTTTAGTCATTTTAAAGAAAAAGTTTAAATTTTTAAAATAAAATTTTGATCTTTTTCAACTATTTTGAAATACAGCTTTGATTTTTAAGAAAAATAGTGATTTTTTAAAAGAAAACTTTGATTTTGAAAAAAAAATCTGGCCACTATATGCGGCCGGATAGCCTAACGGCTCCGATGATGGAGCCATGGCCAACATAGAAGGATGAAGAGAAGGAGGAAGAGTTTTTTTTATTTATTTATTATTGTTCTTTTTGAAAAAGTTTTAACTCTTCATTAACTTTAGACAATTTAATTAATTTTCCTATTTTATTACTGTTCATTTTAAAAGATGAAACTTTAGGTCATTTTTTCATCCTATAAATGTTGACATGAAGTTAGTTAAGTAGGTGTTACATTTTAATGAAACCATAAGGTTTTTACATTTGAATTTAGGTTAGTATTTAAGATCTTATTTACCATTTACCCTAGAAAAATTATAAATAATATGTAGGATATTTTTTTAGGATTTTAAACTAATTTTAAATATCGTAAAGGATTCCTCTTTAGAATTTTAAATTAATATGTAAATATTCTTTAGGACTTTGTTCAAGATTAAAACTAAATATTTTTTTAGGTGAATTTTAAATCATGAGTAGGTCTTTCTAAGTATTTTATTTTAGAAACTTTTTAAGAAAGCTAATAAATGTTATTTAAGATATATTATTTTAGGATTTTGACGAATTTAAACCTTAAATCAAGAATTTTAAAGTAAGATAAATCATAAACCCGACATAGGATACTTTCGTAAGATCTTGATAAGTTCAACGTTATTAATTAAATCTTTTAAATAATAATAATAAAAGATCAAATAAGTTGTAGATGGATGTTAATATTTCTCTTAATTTATTGGTAAATACTAGGTTCTTTTAGAATTCTAAAATAGAATTAATTTTAGGAATTGAAGGTATAGGTATCCTTTAGGGTTCCCATTAAAAGTAAAAATCTCTAATTTAGGTTTCAAATTAGATAAGTTTGGTGAGCACATCTTAATCGAGTTACAAGTAAATCGGAGGCATTTTCTTTAGAGTTTTTATTTAAGATTTCCATAAGATTTTAGTCTAGATTAAGACATTAATATGCTTAAATAAAAAAAACCTAGCTCCTAAGACTCCGTAGTACTATCACTGGATAGGCGTTGTGGGGGTGTTATAACCTTCCCCACACGTAATCGTACTCCCGAACCCAAAATTTGGTGATGAGATCGAGTTTAGACTTCTGGGATTTTCCATAGTATTAATTCTAGACTTTTAGACGATAGGTGGCTAACCAACCTAGCCCTAATTGGTTAGTGGCGACTCTACATTAATTTAGGCCCTCCGTGTCTTGCTTTGCTTACTAGGCCCCCGTACTCTTATGTAGGCAACGTTATGACAATCATCTTCAAGCTCTTTCCTGCTAAATTTTCTTTCTTGGAGGGGAAATTAGAATCATTTGAAGGGGTTGTGGATTCATCTTGTTTCCAATGCTCCTTAGGACTTCTACACGCCACTTTCCATCTTTTCCATCTTTCTTGTTTCGTTTCTTTGTTATCCTGTTATGTCTTGCTTAATTGTTTCTAATCTTTAATTTGGATTCATTATTCTTTTTCTATCTTAATTATTTGTTTTAATTGATGCCCTTTTAATTCTTAAAACTGACTTGGATTTGTTTCTGTTTCAGGTTGTGTCAAACTCCAAGTTTCCCTTAATTCATCTAGAGCCCTAAGAGAAATCCACGACTTGGACAAATTTGCTGTCCTATTCTACGTGCACCAATATCATGATAACTTGCTAAAAACTAAGCAATTGAACAAATTGAAAGATGGGCTAGCTAAATCAAGCTCTCATGATCATAAATCTATAAAAAATTCAAAGAAATGGCTTGATTACCTTAAGAATTGAATAGCCGAAAGCTTAGTTGAATGCCTGAGATTTTCTTTCTTTCTTTCTTTCTTTAATGGCAAACAGTGGAGAAAGATGATGAGAGTGGTTTCACCTTTCTTTCCACTAAACTTAAAATATATTGTTTAAAGTTTAATTAATTTAGTTCATATTAATTAATTATTAGCTTAAATCGTATATATTAATCATAATTAATTTTAATTAATGGTTTTCATCATCACTACCCACTAAATTTAAAAGAACAATGGTTTAATAACCATTTTGATCTTTTGGATAATTTCTATTTACGCCCCAAGCATTTTCTAAATTAAAACTCAATAGCGATTAGACTTTTACAATGTAGTCCCTGAGATTTAATTAACTATTTTCTCAGTTAAATTACTTAATCAAAATTCAATATAATTTCATATGAACTTCTTTAAGATTTATATTTTACCTTTACAAACTCGATTTACGGCTGAAATCGCATTTTTCAATGCCATTGAAAATAGGGTCATTACACTATCCCATGCTTTAGATTATGTAATTAATGAGACTTAATTAAGTTTTTATTATTGAAAAACCTTATAAAAATTAGGTACTTGGAAATCGATTCATGCACGTATAATATTTGATAAAATCATGATAGAAGTTAGAAATGTGATAAGTATTAGTAATTTAAGCTTAGACCGTTTCATAAATTAGATATTATTAAGGACTAAATTGTAATGGTTATAAATTTTTTGTGTTGGTAACAAATAATAGTTGTAAGAGGTCCCTGTACTATATTTATTAAGCCGGATTTAAATTCGATTGGGTAAATTGTGAAAAATGAGTGTTTCGAATATTAGGGTATATAGGGACTAAATCAAATAAAATTCATTTATGTATTTAATATGTTGAATTGTGCTTGAATTGTGTGATTAATGAATTTTTCGTATTCAATTTTAATTTTGTAGCTAAAGATGATTTTGTAGCTAAAGATGATGCAGGACCATCTCGGGACAAAGGGAAATCCATAGTCGTCGACTAAGAGATATTTTGGTTTGTGCTCTCATAACTCAAGTCTATTAAATAATTAAATATATATATATTTGAACCGATATGTATGTGTTCAAGAATGGTAACCATCAATAACAATGTGTTCGACAGATACGTATATACTTAATTATGCAATTATGGTTATTGGTATGTGAATTGTAAATGTCCATGCTTGTTTAACACTATATGATGATTAAAATAGAAATTGCCTTATTAACGTTGTTGGATAGAGTCTAGAGTATAGTCGGCATGTCATAGGGTCCGTTTTGATAGGTGGGAGATTTAGTTCTATGCATGTACATGTGGTGATAGTTTATTAATACATTCAGGGTTGAGAACATATCACTAGCTCAAATTCCCTAGGGGTACAAGCGAATTCTAGTGTGGTTGGTGGGATCGGTGCATTTATGTTTGGTTAGCACTTCGCTACGTATTTGGTGTGATGGTGGATTGATCCGTATAACCGTTCTTGTATCCGATTTGGTTAATAAGGGTTAAAATGTAAAAATGATATATTAAGCATTATTGAATCGAAATGAGATATTAATGTTAACATGAGACATGATTTGATAGGTTAAACTAGATGCAAATACCCTAAGGATGAATCAAGAATTATTTTGAGAAACTGAGTAAAGCATTGATGTGAATCATTTGAAATGATAATTGGAATATTGGTATATATGTATCTTTGATGTTAATGTGAAATAGTTAGTTGGTTAGCTTGAATTATTATGTTACTCATATTACTTACATTCTATTACGTTTATAATTGAATCCAAGTTATGTTAGCACCACTAAGTATGTAACACCCTGAATTTGGGCCTAGAATAAGTGGGTTCGTGTGTCGAGAGAATGAAATTTTGTCGTTAAAAAAAAAAACTTGTAATTATTGTTTACTAATTTTTCCTCCTTTTTAAATATATTAACTGAATTATAATAAAATTTAATGTGGCATAATATTAAACTCTATGTAGTCAATTTATGCATCAATTTATTAAATATTTTCCATAACTTTGTCCTTGTCATATAATTAATTATTTTATTTATGTTATCAGTGTGATGAACGAAGTTATAATTTAGAAATATTAATTTTTCAATTATTCTCGATTTAATTTTTATATTTTAATATAATTTAGTTCTTATATTTTTTTTTATAATATCAATTTCTATCGTTAAATTTTCGTTAATATACAATATGAGTATATATAATTTGAATGTACTAAAAAAATTAATATGTGGTTTATACTAAAATAAGATAATGGTCAATTTTAATTGACCCCTAGATTATGCTAAAATTTGGGGATTTGATTTATATGCTTTACTTTTACACAGCTTGTCCTCTACTTTTATAATGTCACTAATGCATTTAAATAGTTAATTTTTCTTAAAAATATTATTCAAAAGAAATAAATTATTTTATCATGAAAAGTTTGAATGGACATTGTCTTTTAAAAAAATTATTATTGCATGTTTAGTTTAATTTTTTTGGGAGGTTTAGGAAGGGTTGGTAGTGTTGGAAAAGTCCTAGGCTCGATCTAGGGCTTTAGCAAAAATGTTGTTTTTTTTTAGGGAGGTTGGTGGTAGTCATATGGCTTTTAAAATATTGTTGGGTTAAAAGATATCACAAAGAAGTAGATGGCCTGGTGGCTTGGGGCGTTGTGAATAAGTTGGAGGTCAAAGGTTCAAGTCTTGGGTATGGCAAAAATTTTATTGCGCATATGATAGTATGAAGGCCAGAGTTTAGGCCTTATAATTAGTTGGGGCTGTTTCATGACACAAGGAAACGCCTGGCCCAGTGGCAAAGGCGTTAGGAGTAGTAGGGGGAACAAGGTTCTAGTCGCATTGTGCGCGAAATGTTGGGTTTCTTTTTTAAGTAAACCTGGAGCACAGAATAAAGGTTGATAATTAATTGGGAAGGAATTATGACTCAAATGAAATGGGTGGCGCAGTGGCAAGGGACGTGCCTCATAGTGAAAAGGGCGGAGGTTCGAATCTGGGTGTCGGTTAATATTTTTGGATTTCTTAGGATGATTCGGTCGCTGGAAAGTGTAACATCCTGGAAAGGGCCTATGCATTTTCGGTTTAGTTCTACAAAGTGACATGTTTTAAGTATTATAAATAAATTTTGAATATTTTTGGAAACCCGGAAATGAGTGAAAATAAGTTAGAAATGAACATTTTTGGAAACCTAAAAATGTATGGAAATGTTAAGTTTAAAAATGGAAGGTGAACATTTTTGGAAACTAGGAAATGTAAGGAAAATGCAAAGTGAATATTTCTGGAAACTTGGAAATGTAAGAAAATGTCAAGTTTACAGAGCCGAACGAAAATTTTTGGAAACTTAGAAATGACCTAGAAATGACGAGTTTTAAGGTTTAAAAGGGGAAATTAAGGCAAGGTGGCCTTAAAAGAAAAAGTTTGTGAAATTTGACACACAAACAGGCTTGGAAAAATGGTCTGAAGATGCCACTTAGGGCCTAAGGAAATGGCGCCATATGCAAGAGGAATGGGCCTGAGTTCGAGTCACTTGGGAAGCAAATAAAGGAGGTTTTATTTTTGCTTCCGTAAGACCGAGAGTGGACGGCACATGGCTATAAATTAGGAGCTTTTATTATTTTATAAATAGTGGATAAATAAGGGATTTATTTATCGTTATTTTCAAGAGATAATTGTTGGATTAAATTCTTTTAATTTGAATAAAGAGATAAAGAGGAAAATAAGGGAGAAGTGATGGCCAAGTAAGGGACTTTGAGTTTAATAATTTCGGCTAAGTAAGGATAGTTGCTGAATTATCTTTTATTTTAAGTGATAATTAAAGGATAAAGTTATCAGATAGAGGAGTGGTGGCCAAGTAAGGGACTCCTTAGATGATAATTTTGGCTATAAAAGGAAGGAAGGATGGCTATCATCAATTTATGCTTCCTCCTTTCTCTGCCGAATTCTTAGTGCTCTCTTCTCTTCTTTTCTTTCTTTTCTTTTGTCAAGTCGAGACTAAGTAATTGTTGTAACCTAGCCGAATATTTTCCTCTCCATTAGAAGCCATAGCCGAATCTCCCCGTGAATCTAAGCAAGGAAGTAGTCGATCAAGTATTAAGGGGATCTCTCTGGTTTCTACAACATCATCGACTACAAGGAGGAATATTTCGGGATCTAAGGTAAGAAACTATAAGATCCAAAGGTCTTGTTTTAAGTTTTAATGTTAGATTAAACCTAACATGTGATTATAGGAATTTCGACATCCCTAGGAAAGCAAGGATACTTTTCGGGATTTGAGATCACAAAGAAGGAATACAACAAAGTTTTGGGACTTGATTCTTAAGTCAATCGGCAACAAGGTAGGTTCTCAGTATACAAATCCTACTAGGATTTGGTTTTAAAGCCAAAAAGGTTTATTAATGTGTTTAAATGATTGGCCGAATATAGGAGTCAAGGATCTAAATCGGTAGATCGGTTTTTCGGGATTTCAAGGACTTTATTAAGCGAATCAGGTGTGTACCCCACACTAACTTTTAATAAGATTGATGGTAATATGTAAAATATGCATGTTTATAAGAATGTGGCTAAGGTACCATAATATGGTACAAAGTACTCATGTACGTTTCCTACTTCCACTAGGATTACTAAATATGTTATTTATAACATGTGAAAATTTATAAGAATATGAATTTAAGTATGATATGCATGATATGAATAATATGGGTCATTCGGGATATATGAAAAATGGGAAGTGAATGTGATGACTACGGTCTCACTATCTGAATGTGGTGACTTCAGTCACATTATCCGAACGTGGTGACTTCGGTCACATTATCCGAATGTGGTAACTTCGGTTACATTATTCTCAATGTGGTGTCTCATGACACAATTATCCGTGGCTATGCCACAAATTTTATATGGGCGATGAGCACGCCGATCGCAAATGATCGCCTTCGATGGTGTGTAGCGGATGGAGGGTTGACTTAGTAGTCCCCACGGTGTGCGCGGTTGGTACGGGGATGTGTAGCGGATGGCACCTAGGTTTGGGTTTGGGTTGCATCATCATTTTTATCTCATTATATGAATAAGTATTGGATATGAAAAATGTATGCCTGATCTATTGAATTTTAGTGTTGTGTACACATTGAGTCTGTTGACTCACCCCGTTGTGGGACTATTTTTCAGGTGACGATCAATAATGGACCGGGTTCGGTGGAAGCTTAGGGATGGCCATGCTCAGCTTGAAGTTTTATTCAATATGGATATTTAAATTTATTTAAGTAGTTTAGAATTTTATTTTGGGATTCTACTTGATGTAATAAGGCCATAAGTTACATTTCTTTGATTTTATTTTTAATTACTATGTTACGACTTATTTTCAGTTAAAGTTAAGTAAAATTTATTTCTTTAAAAATAAACCCTAATTGTTTTTTTCATCTTAATTAATTGGACTTTAAAATAAGATCAATGGGTTTTTAACTCAAGTCCAACCCAAAACAATAGTTTTTAAAAATCGCGCACAAGTTTTCCTCTGTAATAAAAGAATTTTGTAACCAGATTACTTAAGAAACATACTGTATCCGGTCCAGTGCTCGTGGGCGGTGTGTGGGTGTTTTCATTTGGTATCGAGCCCGCTTTAAACTCTCGGCTGTGGGCTAAGGCCCAAAACGTTTTCAAATCGAGCCAAGTAAGCTTTTTGAAAGAATTTTATGAAATAAACAGTTTCGCATGGCTCCTAAGTCTCCGACCCATGATCCACCGTAAGTACCCTAACTATTTGTGTGATTATGTGTTATGAAATATGGAAGGGTAGAAAAGGAATGGAACGTAGAATAGCATGATAGGAACTTGAACCCTAGGACTAGTCTACTCAAACACAAACACATAAGACTTAATGCACTAAACAAACCTATAGCTAAGTCACTTTGAGTTAGGTGTGGTAACCCCCATGGCGCATGTCTAGGATTGGATCCTAAGAGCACAGTATTTAAGCGATCCTAGTGACTCACCTCCTCTTCGCAGAATCCTACCCGTGTGCGTAGCTTCGGTTCACCCTAACCCGCAGGGCTCGATGAGGTGTGGCAACCTCTGTGCACATGTCTAGGAATGGTTTCGGTGGGAGCTTGGTATTTAAGCAGTCCGCGTGACTCACCTCCTCTCCACTCGAATCCTGCCTGGTGCATAGCTTTGGTTCACCCTGACCAAGAGGGCTCGGTCATAGGCTAAACACAATGACTAAAACCCGAAAGGGAACTAGCCGTGTTTCTATAAAAACAACAAAACCCTAGTTTTAAAACTCTTAAAAAACTTTCTTTTAAATTTGTGAAAACCATCCTTACAAAATTTTCCGAAAATTTTTCTGATTTGTGAAAAATTACCGAAATACCCCCGAGGTCAAAAATTTCCGAAATACCCCCGGATTTCAAATTTTTTCCAAAATACCTCGGGAATTTAAAAATACCAAAATAATTTGTGACGAAACCACCAAGGAACTCTTTCTTTTGGAAAAAAAATTCGAAAATACCCCTGTAGGACAAAATTACGAAAATACCCCTGGGTAGTGGAGAAACAATAACAATGAAAACTACAACGTTTCTCTGAATGAACGAAAGTTCATAATTGTTTGATGGATGTACGAATGAATGGAAAGATCAATGCGTGTATGAATACGAAAGAACCACTCCTAAATTCTTTTTCATAAAACTTCTTCATGGGTAAACAAGTGAAAGAAAGACTAATTCATAAAACTTCTTAATCGAGTTAGAACGTTAGAAATGAGCTCTAGAGGACGTGGTCGTCATGGACGAGGTAGAGAAAGGATGACGGTGTCAGAACCCGTTAGATCGGGTCAAGGGTCTGACAACGAGATACCACTGCCACCACCACCCCCAGCTGTGGGTGTTGAGCAGCAAGCTCAGACGGGAGAAGATGTTGTGTCGCAGGCTGTGCTGCGAGTTTTGGAGTTGGTGGCTGGTGCAGGAGGAAATTCGGGAACCCATAAGTCTGTGCCTGAGCGGCTCCGAGCTAATGGAGCCGAAATGTTTCGTGGAGTATCGGGTGTGGCACCCAGTTCAGTTGAGTACTGGTTAGAAGCAACAGAGCACATCATGGATGAGCTTGACTTGACCCCTAAGGAGAAGTTAAAAGGAATGGTGGCACTGTTTCGCGATGAAGCGTATCAGTGGTGGTTGACTGTTCGTGATGGTGCCACGGCTGAGGATCTGACCTGGGAATATGTTAAGGAAGCATTTCAGAAGAAGTATGTGGGAACCAGTATACCGATGAGCAAAGGAAGGCATTTCGGGCCGTTCAAGGGAACAAGTCCGTGGCGGAGTATGAGGCTGAATTCCTGAGGTTGAGCCGATATGCTCGAGGAGTAGTGGAAACTGAGCATGAGCGCTGTGTCCGTTTTGAGGACGGGCTAAGGGATGATCTGATATTGTTGATAGCACCACATCAGGAGCGGGAGTTTTCTGCTTTGGTAGAAAAGGCTAAAGTGGCTGAAGGAATCAAGGATTCTACAAAGCATACCGTGGATCGAAATAGGCCCAAAAGAGGTTTTGGATCGTGTGGGAAGGCTCAAAAGAGGACTAGAGTTGATGGGCATAAAACCAGCAAGCTGGTGTAGGATGGCAGTATCGTCCTTGTGAACATTATGGGAAGAAGCACTTAGGGGAGTGCTGGAAAAAGACGGGAGGATGTTTTCGGTGTGGGTCCAAGGACCATATGCTCAAAGATTGTCCTAAGAAACCAGATGAAAGTCGACCAGCTGCTCAGAATGTTAGTCAGGTTGGTAAAGGAGGACAGCAGCCTCAACGAGGTCGTGGTTCGAGTAATCGAGGTAACGGCATCGGGTAGAGGACGTGGAGCACAGGCGTGTGCCGCTAATCTTTGAGGCAAGGTAACCGGGGTTGGTTTATGCGGTTCGCCGTAGGGAGGACGGAGACGCACCGGATGTTATAACCGGTACGTTCCTTATTTATGGCAAGCCTTATTATGCCTTAATTGATGTGGGCTCGACCCATTCATATGTTGCATGTAGTGTAGTGGAAACACTAGGCCTAGACTCTAAACTTTCTGATAGGGAGATAACTGTAGTAAGCCCATTAGGCCAAACTGTAGTGGTGGATAAGATCTTTCGGAATGTACCCCTAGAGATTCAGGGAGTGAACTTTCGGGCTGACTTAATGGAACTACCTTTCGGGGAGTTTGAACTTATACTTGGAATGGACTGGCTAGTAGAGCACCGAGCCGTGTTGGATTGTGCGGCTAAAAACGAATGGAACTAAGGACCATGGAGGATGAAGTAGTAGTAATGATCGGAGAGAGAAGAAACTACCTGTCCAACGTAGTTTCAAAAGCTGAAGGCCGAGAAAATGGTTAAGAAAGGGTGCAAGGCGTTCTTAGCCTTCGTAAGTGCGTTAGGTGGAAAGGAAGAAGGTGTCGCGGAGTTAGAACGGTGAAAGACTTTGAAGATGTATTTCCTGAGAAATTACAGAATACCCCCGGATAGGGAGGTGGAGTTTGGAATAGACTTGCTGCCAGAACAGCTCTGTGTCAATCGCTCCATACCGAATGGCGCCAAAGGAGTTAGTTGAGCTCAAGGCTCAAATCCAAGAGTTGTTGGATCGTGGGTTCATACGACCCAAAGGTGTCTCCATGGGGAGCACCAGCCTGCTTTGTAAAGAAGAAAGACGGAACTATGCGTATATGCATAGATTATCGTCATTTGAATAAGTGACCATCAAGAACAAGTATCCTTTGCCAAGGATCGATGACTTGTTCGATCAGCTGAAAGGGGCCGCAGTATTCTGAAAGATAGACTTAAGGTCGGGATATCACCAGTTGAAGGTGAAGGAGGCAGATATCCATAAGACCGATTTTAGGACAAGATACGGCCATTTTGAGTTTGTGGTGATGCCGTTTGGATTGGCGAACGCTCCAGCCGCGTTTATGGATATGATGAACCGGGTTTTCCAACCATACTTGGATAGGTTCACCGTTGTGTTCATCGACGATATTTTGGTGTACTCCAAGTCTGAAGAAGAGCATGATGAACACCTCCGAATTGTGCTGCAAGTATTAAGGGAGAAGAAGCTCTATGCCAAATTCAGTAAGTGTGAATTTTGGCTTAAGGAGGTGGCATTCCTAGGACATGTGGTATCCGCAGAAGGAATAAGAGTGGACCTTAGGAAGATCGAGGCAGTGTTGGATTGGAAACCACCTAGGTCCGTGGTTGAGATCCGAAGTTTCTTAGGTTTGGCAGGCTATTACAGAAGGTTTGTGGAAGGGTTCTCGTCAATAGCCGCGCCTTTGACAAAGTTGCTAAGGAAGGAAGTACCCTTTGAATGGACAGATAAGCAACAAGAGGGCTTTGAAAAGCTCAAGAAGGTGTTGATGGAAGCTCAGTGCATAATCCAAATGAGGCGAGCAAGGATTTTGTGGTGTATTGTGATGCTTCGATACGGGATTAGGATGTGTGCTAATGCAAGATGGAAAAGTAGTCGCGATGCGTCTCGGCAACTAAGGCCTCATGAGGTTAACTACCCAACTCATGACTTAGAGTTGGCAAACCGTAGTGGTTTTCGCCCTTAAGGTTTGGAGGCACTACCTCTATGGAGAAAGGTCGGTGATCTACACAGCACCACAAGAGCCTTAAGTATCTGTTGACTCGTAAGGAGTTGAACTTGAGGCAACGAATGTGGGTGGATTTGTTGAAGGACTACGACTGTTTGATAGAATATCATCCGGGCAAGGCGAATGTGGTAGCTGATGCCCTAAGTCGAGAAGGTTGTGTCGGATCTAAGGGCTATGTTCGCTCACTTGAGTTTATATGATGATGGAAGCTCTGTTGGCGGAATTACAAATCAAGCCCACATGGCTGAATGAGGTGAAAAGGGGACAGTTGGCTGATAAGGACCTAAGTGCTAAGTTTCAGCAAGTGCAGAACGGGGAATTAAAGGATTATGGTGTTAATGATGAAGGAGTATTGTGTTACAAAGGAAAAGTCTCAGATGCCAAGGACAAGGAGTTAAGATAAAGGATTCTTTGGGAGGCGCATAGTAGCCCTTATGCTATGCATCCCGAGGTATTAAGTCGTCATGAGAGATCTAAGGGAACAATTTTGGTGGTCCGATCTTAAGCAAGAAGTGACTGAATTTGTGGGGAATGTCCGACGTGTCGCCAAGTTAAGGCTGAACACGAAGTTCCATCGGGATTGCTTCAACCAATCGAGATTCCCCAATGGAAGTGGGAGAGAATTACCATGGATTTTGTTAGTGGGCTTCCCCTACGCCTACTAAGAAGGACTCGGTATGGGTGATAGTGGACCGTTTGACCAAGTCCGCGCATTTCATTCCTGTAAGAGTAGACTATTCTCTTGAAAGTTGGCCAAGTTATATGTGGCGGAAATTGTGAGGTTACATGGAGTACCGTATCGATCATCTCCGATAGAGACCCAAGGTTCACGCCTCGATTTTGGAGGGCACTTCATCAAGCTTTAGGCACTAAGTTGGACTTCACTACGGCTTTTCATCCACAATCGATCGGGCATCAACGCAGTTATACAAGTGTTGGAGGATATGTTGAGAGGTCAGTGTGATGGATTTCTCGAGGAAGTTGGGAAGACTATTTGCCTTTAGCCGAGTTCGCCTACAACAACAAATGCTATCGTGCTAGCATTCGGATGGCACCATATGAAGCATTGTATGGTTAGAAGTGTCGAACTCCTACTTGTTGGACTGAGTTAGGAGAACGCCGAGTTTTGGGTCCAGAGTTAGTGGCCAAATCAAGAGAAGGTTGAGATGATTCGAGCACGGCTAAAGGAAGCCTCGATCGGCAGTAAGTCGACGCAGCAGACCTTAAGCGGAAGGAAATAGAGTTTGAAGTGGGAGACCAAGTGTTTCTGAAGGTCTCGCCTTGGAAAAAGGTAATGAGGTTCGGTCGCAAAGGGAAGTTAAGCCTAAGGTTTATAGGGCCCTATAGAATACTGAAGCGAGTTGGGCCAGTGGCATACCAATTGGAGTTGCCACCAGAGTTGCAGCAGATGCACAACGTATTCCATATATCCATGCTATGTCGTTACCGATCAGATCCGTCTTATGTGGTACCTGTCAAAGAAGTAGAGCTAAGGCCAGACTTATCGTATGAGGAAGAGCCAATTCAAATATTGGAACGTGATGTGAAAGTGTTACGTAGGAAGTCAGTTCCTCTAGTCAAAGTGTTATGGCGCAATCATGGATCGGAAGAAGCTTCGTGGGAACCAGAAGAGGCAATGCGACAGCAATACCCTCAATTATTTTAGTTAGGAAATTTCGAGGACGAAAATTTTTTTTAAGGGGGTAGAACTGTAACATCCTGGAAAGGGCCTATGCATTTTCGGTTTAGTTCTACGAAGTGACATGTTTTAAGTATTATGAATAAATTTTGAATATTTTTGGAAACCCGGAAATGAGTGAAAATAAGTTAGAAATGAACATTTTTGGAAACCTGAAAATGTATGGAAATGTTAAGTTTAAAAATGGAAGGTGAACATTTTTGGAAACTAGGAAATGTAAGGAAAATGGAAAGTGAACATTTCTGGAAACTTGGAAATGTAAGAAAATGTCAAGTTTACAGAGCCGAACGAAAATTTTTGGAAACTTAGAAATGACCTAGAAATGACGAGTTTTAAGGTTTAAAAGGGGAAATTAAGGCAAGGTGGCCTTAAAAGAAAAAGTTTGTGAAATTGGACACACAAACAGGCTTGGAAAAGTGGTCTGAAGATGCCACTTAGGGCCTAAGGAAATGACGCCATATGCAAGAGGAATGGGCCTGAGTTCGAGTCACTTGGGAAGCAAATAAAGGAGGTTTTATTTTTGCTTCCATAAGACTGAGGTGGACGGCACATGGCTATAAATTAGGAGCTTTTATTATTTTATAAATAGTGGATAAATAAGGGATTTATTTATCGTTATTTTCAAGAGATAATTGTTGGATTAAATTATTTTAATTTGAATAAAGAGATAAAGAGGAAAATAAGGGAGAAGTGATTGCCAAGTAAGGGACTTTGAGTGTAATAATTTCGGCTAAGTAAGGATAGTTACTGAATTATCTTTTATTTTAAGTGATAATTAAATGATAAAGTTATCAGATAGAGGAGTGGTGGCCAAGTAAGGGACTCCTTAGATGATAATTTCGGCTATAAAAGGAAGGAAGGAGGGCTACTCATCAATTTATGCTTCCTCCTTTCACTGCCGAATTCTTAGTGCTCTCTTATCTTCTTTTCTTTCTTTTCTTTTGTCAAGTTGAGATTAAGTAATTGTTGGAACTTAGCCGAATATTTTCCTCTCCATTAGAAGCCATAGCCGAATCTCCCTGTGAATCTAAGCAAGGAAGTAGTCGACTGAAGTATTAAGGGGATCTCTCGGGTTTCTACAACTGTCGACTACAAGGAGGAATATTTCAGGATCTAAGGTAAGAAACTATAAGATCCAAAGGTCTTGTTTTAAGTTTTAATGTTAGATTAAACCTAACATGTGATTATAGGAATTTCGACATCCCTAGGAAAGCAAGGATACTTTTCGGGATTTGAGAACACAAAGAAGGAATACAACAAAGTTTTGGGACTTGATTCTTAAGTCAATCGGCAACAAGGTAGGTTCTCAGTATACAAATCCTACTAGGATTTGGTTTTAAAGCCAAAAAGGTTTATTAATGTGTTTAAATGATTGGCCGAATATAGGAGTCAAGGATCTAAATCGGTAGATCGATTTTTCGGGATTTCAAGGACTTTGTTAAGCGAATCAGGTGTGTACCCCACACTAACTTTTAATAAGATTGATGGTAATATGTAAAATATGCATGTTTCTAAGAATGTGGCTAAGGTACCATAATATGGTACAAAGTACTCAGGTACGTTTCCTACTTCCACTAGGATTACGAAATATGTTATTTATAACATGTGAAAATTTATAAGAATATGAATTTAAGTATGATATGCATGATATGAATAATATGGGTCATTCGGGATATATGAAAAAGGGGAAGTGAATGTGATGACTATGGTCTCACTATCTGAATGTGGTGACTTCGGTCACGTTATCTGAATGTGGTGACTTCGGTCACATTATCTGAATGTGGTAACTTCGGTTACATTATCTGAATGTGGTGTCTCATGACACAATTATCTGGTGGCTATGCCACAAATTTTATATGGGCGATGAGCACGCCGATCGCAGCGATCGCCTTCGATGGTGTGTAGCGGATGGAGGGTTGACTTAGTAGTCCCCACGGTGTGCGAGTTGGTACGGGGATGTGTAGCGGATGGCACCTAGGTTTGGGTTTGGGTTGCATCATCATTTTTATCTCATTATATGAATAAGTATTGGATATGAAAAATGTATGCCTCGATCTATTGAATTTTAGTGTTGTGTACACATTGAGTCTGTTGACTCACCCCGCTGTGGGACTATTTTTCAGTGACGATCAATAATGGACCGGGTTCGCGGAAGCTTAGGGATGGCCATGCTCACTTTGAAGTTTTATTCAATATGGATATTTAAATTTATTTAAGTATTTTAGAATTTTATTTTGGGATTCTACTTGATGTAATAAGGCCATAAGTTACATTTCTTTAATTTTATTTTTAATTACTATGTTACGACTTATTTTCAATTAAAGTTAAGTAAAATTTATTTCTTTAAAAATAAACCCTAATTGTTTTTTTCATCTTAATTAATTGGACTTTAAAATAAGATCAATGGGTTTTTAACTCAAGTCCAACCCAAAACAATAGTTTTTAAAAATCGCACAAGTTTTCCTCTGGTAATAAAAGAATTTTGTAACCAGATTACTTAAGGAACATACCAGATCCGGTCCAGGCTCGTGGGCCGGGTGTGGGGTGTTTCAGAAAGTATACTTTAAAAGAAGTTGACAACGGAATATATCACAAGAATGGTTCTCAGTGCAAGTGGTGTAGTAGCGTGTGGTTGTGCTTGGAGGTCTCGGTTCGAGTTGCCTTGTGCGCAATAGCTTGAAATTTTGTCTTTGGCGTGGGAAGGTATTTGAATTGGACCAAAATGCCAAAAGATGGTCATTGTTCGAAGCTATTTGAATGAAATTCAAATTGAATTTTTAGGCTAAATAAAAGGACTTTTTGATGAGGATAAATTTTTAAGATAATAAAGGAATTTAATTAGTGATAAGTTTGAGTTGATTAGGGAGTGTAGGTTTATTCTACTTATTTATTTATTTATTTATTTTAGTATATATGGGTACCGAATTTTCCCTTTTCTTTTAGCTTGACTTTTAGTTATCAGGAAGGGCGTTTTCGGGTTTGAACAATAGGTGCCGAAATTTCTATAAATAGGGGAGGATATCTCATTGATTTTGACATTTAAACCCTAATTTCTTCTCCTTCCATTGTGTCAAAATTCTTAGTCTCTCCCTCTCCAATTTCTTTTCTTCAATTTCTTCAAAAGCCGAAACCTCTTCTCCATTCTTTTTCCCTTTGAGCTGATTTCTCTAAAAAGCCGAAATCTCCATAGTTTTTCTTTATTCATCCTAGTTGAGAATTAGTTCTTCCTAGGCATTTAAATCTTTTTCTTTGACATTACCGAATCTTCTCTCCAAGTGCTAGCCGAATTCCTATACTAAGGTAAGTGTCGACTCATTTAGATCTCATATTCTATTTCGGTTCTTGAAAGGCAAAATTCGAAAAACTAATAGTTTAATGGTGCTATGTTGGGCGGCATTCCGGGATTTGAAGGAGACCTGATCGTCTAGATCTAAAAGCCAAAAATCGTTAGTCTCTAAGTATCATACCTCTTTTCGGGATTTTAAGGTAAGGTAGTTTTCTCTAGATTTTCGTTACGTTAGATTATCGTATTCGTAATCTTAACCCTATGTTATGGATCAACAACCACATGTTACGATAGTAGCAACTGATAAGGTCCCTCGATGGAATCAAATATGGTTCAGGCAAAGGAGGGGATTGGATCTGTAAAACCAATCCCTAAGTTTAAAAAGCGAGCGGTGTCAGCAGTTCGGGATTGGCCAGTAGGTTGTGGACCGGCATCCGAACAAAATCTTAGACAGATAGCAGTTTTAGCAGCTTCTGATAGTGTCAACATAGAGAGTGTCGTCCTAACGGTAACCAGGTGTGTAACTTCTCACACCATTAGATTGTTTATATATATATGTATATGTGTAATAAATCTGCTATACTCTGTTAAATGCCGAAATCCCGGCATAACGTTTGAAAACCCGAGAAGGGTAAAGGCTAAATATCAGGTTAGTGCTTTCTGCCATTATTCAGTGAATGTTTCTGTTAAAAAGATATGTTTTGCATGTAAATTTCTATGTATGCTCGGGGTAGGGTAATTGATGAAAAGGGGGAAGTGTTCTGTTCTGGTGGCTTATGCCATTTCAGCCTGGTGACTCTGTCACAACTCTGTTTCTGGTGGCTTATGCCATTTCAGCCTGGTGACTCTGTCACAACTCTATTTTCTCGGTGGCTTATGCCATTTCACCGGGTGACTCACACGATTTGACGATGAGCAGCTAATCAGTAGCATGACCGCCATCGATGGTGTGTAGCGGTGTGGGTTGATTGTAGAAATCCCCAATGGTGTGATTGGCGGTGTAAGGGTGGTGTGTAGCGGTTGGAAACCTAGGAGTTGGGTTGGGCTTTGCATAATTTCAAGTATAATATATTCGATATATGTTCTGTGGGGCTAAGGCCCAAATCTAATGGTGCATGTGGGTTGCACACCGAGTCTCGCGACTCACCCTATTATTTTAATAATTTGTGTAGCACTTAGTGCATCGGACCGGGCCGAGAGAGAGAGCAAGGTGGCCATGCGATAGAGTACTGAGGATTCCGAAAAAAAAGACTTTATTTTATTTATTTTTAAGAAATTTGTCTTAAGTGGGTTTTATATTTCGTTGTAATAAGGCCTTGGGCCACTAGACTATTATTTATGTTTTTGGGTTTAAGTTGGGTTTAATTATTAGACATTTTTATTTTTATGATTAAAATTAAGCTAAGACATGTACAAGGTTTCTTTTTTTTTTGGATTTTAATTAAAATTCATCAAGGCAATTTATAACTTTATATCTTATATGACTTAATAAATTATTAAGTTTTCGGTATTAATGATTAAACCCAGAGATCGTTTTCCAAAATGCAACATGTTTTGCAAAATCACTCAATTGACATACCAGATCCGATTGTAGTGTTTGGGCCGGGTTTGGGGTGTTACAAAGTAACCATTACTCAGTGTAAGAATATGTTTATTTCCGGGTGTAGGTTTTGGATTAAAGTTAAATAAATTTCGCGATCAAGCATCCAACTTATAAGCTCAACTTGGAAGTCATTATGATCCTATTTTGTATGTATTTATATATTTTGAGGTCATATGACATGTACCTAGGTTGGTTAGCTTGTTACTTAAGTTAGTTTTGACACTTTTGGTAAGTGACCTATACTGTTATAATGGTTGAATTTTATCTTTTGATTACTAGTTAATTATGTTTGATTATGTGAGTTTGAAGGTGCAAATTGGTTGGTTTAGTAATGATGTATTGAAGGTCATAATTCGGTAATGTTTGAGCATATTTAGATAGTTTAATTAGTTGAATATGTGTGGTAAATTTCAAGCATGATTAGGTTCATTTGGTTAAGGTTTTGGTCACTGAAAAGTGCAGGATTTTGACCATTTGGTTATTGAATCTCGAGACTAGATGACCATTTCTCAAGATCGTTAGAAAAAATTCCACTTAATTTTTACATTCAAAAGCCTAATGTCTCGAGACAAGTGTAACACCCCAAACCCGGCCCATACACCACGACCGAATTTAGAATGCCACTGCGGAAAATGTTTGAAAAGATTTTGACTTAAAGATAAAAACTTTAAAATTTATTGTCATTTGTAGAATATTGTATGTTTAAAATTCTGAGTAAAACTTTGATGTTACCAATTGTCCGGAATTAAAACTTTAATATAAATATTTTTAAGATATAAGTTGCTAAAAATGAAATCATTTCCAAATAGTAAATTGATCATCCATCCAACTAAAACATAACAATAAACTTCAAATACTTTAAGTGGCCCTTATTACATCAAATAATTATTCAAAAATACTTAATATTAAACTGTATAAAATAAATAAAACATCTTCTCGCATGGCCACCTCGTATCCTCTCCAACCCGGTCCAAGCATCACGTATCACCGCGATGTTTGATAAAAATTTGGGTGAGTCTAATGACTCACTCGGTGTATAATTAGTCCACCAATTCCACCCACATATCAAACCACATATCAACCCACATAACAGATAACAAGGCAATTTATTCACATAATATCACAATTTGGGCTTGGCCCATATCCATACCACATATCGGATCATAATGTAATTAACCACATGATTCCACATATTGGGCTTGGCCCATTTCCACACTGTTCCACATTCACATATTGGGCTTGGCCCATAACCACATCAATAACCACAATGCCACACATAATCATGCAAAGTGCACCCAACCCAACCTAGGGTCCATCCTCTACACACCCCCGTATCCAACCACCACACACCAGGGGATTTCTAAATCACCCTCCAACCGCTACACACTATTTTGGCAATTAATGCCGTCCACGATGTAGCTCGTAGCTAACATCAAACCACGATGAGGCACATAGCCACTCATCAACCACGATATGGCACACAGCCGATATCAACCACGATGAGGCACACAGCCGATATCAACCATGATGAGGCACAGAGCCACTCATCAATCCACGTGAACTTAATCACAAGTAATCCACAACGCGACCTCAGTCAGCGCCAATCCACGATGTAGCTCATGGCTAACATCAAACCACGTGCGACTCGAAGTACACCCGCATCTTCTTTCATATTCATAACCCATCCCATGCACATGCAACATATAATAATGTCATGATAAATAATGCATGTACATGTTATCCAAGCATTCAATCGTATTCACATTCATAATCCACATTTCATCAGATTTGGTACTAACCTGATTATTGACGTACCCCTTTAAGGGCATCCATTTCATAATTGTCACTGCACTTATTAGCACATATATAACACATATACAACACATGCAAGTATCACATAAATCCCGTAAAAATGGTAGGCTAACTACACACTGATAACTTGAAGCACTACGCTCTCAATCCCGATGCTATCACTAAGCGAAACTACCGCTATCCGCCTATTCTCTTGCTCTGCTGGCCGCCCACACCACAGTGGCCAATCCCGAACGGCAGAAACCGATCTCTTCTTAAACTTTGGGATAGAGACTATCCCTCCTCCTTCTTGACTGGTGTTCGCCTCCATCACAATACTTAATCAGAACAACTTGTTAATCGATAATGGTTTAGTCTAACATAATGAATCTTAGAACTTATCGAATAATCTTACCAAATCGAATCAAAATCCCTAAGTTCCTCTTAACCATCACGATTTTCCCTATACATCCATAATCCAAATCGGTCAACACTAATAACCAAGATGGCCTATGGCCGAATATTACAAACCTCCTTACCTTGCTTACCTAAATCCCGAAACCGTCACTTCTCGCTCTTGAAACTATCGGAATCCCTATATGCCACATATTAGAATCGATTATGTATAAACCTATGAAGATGGCCTCTTGGTCGAATCTACACATTACTTACCTTGATGTTCCAAAACCCGAGAGATCTCCTTCAATGCTCCTTAGCGTTGGCTACAATCAAAAGAAACACATCACTATGGCCTTAAAGGACATTCGGCCAACCCTAGACCAAAGCCTAACCATTGCTTTTGGCACACTATTGCACAAGAACCCACAATCGATTGCTAAAGGAAAAGATTACTTACCAACCACGATTAAAACTAGGAAAGGTGGTCGACGGCCCTATCCTTAGAGGTTGCCAAACGAACCATCACTACATCCCATAGATTCAGCTTTAGAGAATGACAAGAAAAGAATAGTTTTCGGGAAAAAGATGATACAAAAAGACATAAAAAGAAGAAGAAGAAACTAGCCTACCACTCTCGGCTTTTGAATGGATCAGCTCCAAGGAAAAGATGCAATCGGCTATGGCCTTAAAATAGGGGATGAAACATTCGGCTATCACCAAAATAAAAGAAGAAGGTTGGAAAAGAGATATAGGTTCGGCCAAGAACAAATAGCGAAAGAAGAAGAGAAGAGTTTGAAGAATTTTGGCTATGGTGACAAGAAGGGTTCGGCTTCAATAGAAAAAGAAGAAAAAGAGAGAATTCTCTTGACTAAGAATTTCGGCAATTGGAGATTAAAAGATGAACAAACAATTTCGGCACTTAATCCCCTCTACATAGCCAAAAATACTCTCCCACAGAGTCCCTTGGCCGCCACTTTATCCTTCCTTATCAAATCCCACTTTCTTCTCCTATTTTTCCTCCATGCTACTCATTCAGAATTAATTGAATTAAACAACAATTATCCCTTACCCTTTAGCCGAATTTTTTAAAGAAAATCAAGCCTTACCTCATCCTTTGGAAGTCCAAATGCCGTCCATCACTCCCCCTCTCCCTTAACGCCAACATGCAAAAATAAAACACACTTTATGCTGCCATCAAGACTCGAACCTCCTCCCTCCTGAAGCTCCCTTTGACGCAAACTCCACAGCACCCTAGGTGGCGTCCCTTGCCACTTTTCCAAGGCTATCTTTGTGTCATAAATCCCCCCACAAATTCCCTTAAGGCCTCCTTAGCCTAGCTTCCCATCTTAAGCTTGAAATCCAATACTTTTCTAAAGCACTCTCCTACATCCTAGGGTTCTCAAAACCCCTAAAACACCTCCATATACACTCAAAGCCTACTAGCTTATGAGTTATGCATTAAATGCATAACCCCTAATTCCTGGATGTTACACAAGTGGCCTTTGTCTCGTGTTAGAAGTACATTGAAGCTAAATAGTTATTGCCCTGCTCCAAATCTCGAGACAAGAACCCCTTGTCTTGAGACATTCAAACATCAAAGCAAAAATAGGAAGACCGAGGAAGTTGGTTTCAAGACTAGGACCTTGTCTCGAGACACCATGAAATGTCAACTTCGAAGCTAAAAATCCTAAAATAATTTACGACCTGTCTCAAGAAATGATGTCCCCTATCTCGAGACATAAATCTAAAATTTGAAATTTGAGTTTCGATTTGATTCCTAACTTTGAAATGAACTTATCATAATTCTATGAGTAGATGAAATAGATTATTATATACTATGACTGCATGTGAATGATTTTATTAAAATGATTTAATGGTTATGCTTTTGATAAATATGAATTAAACCTAGTTAAATTATGTTAAATTAGTCTAAGTTGCTTTGGCAACATAATGTGATTTCACACATTTGGATGTGGCAACTAAGTCAGTGTGAGGTGCCACAGTAACACCCCAGATTTTGGGGCTTAGAAGTTCGGACGTTAGTGGTTAGGGTCTGAGGGAAAGTTGTGCTTTTGTGGTTAGTCTTGCGTGTAAGTGACAGAATGGGCCTGCTCGTCTTGTGGTTGAGTGTGTGTTTGTGTATCTCTGGGACGCGTGTTCGAGTCCTTATGTGTGCGCTTTGGAGGAATATTTTTATTGCCTTGTTTTGTTTTGGTTATTATTGATTTTAATTTGTTTTATTATTTTATTATTTTCCATTATTATTATTATTATTATTATTTTATTTTGTTGTATTATTTTTTGTTTCCTTTTTCTTTTTCCATGTTCTTTTTGCTTTTCTTCTTCGTTGGTTTTGTTTTTCTCTTTCTTTCTTTTTGAAACGGTGGTGTTGCTATTCGCGGAGAGTTTCAATTTTATGGTAATCGAGTCAGCATTAGGACGTTCTCGATCACGAAACAGGTGTGGGTTCCGAACCTTTTCTATTTTGTTTGCGAATTTTAATTCGACTTTGCGAAGAGTCCACTATGGATGTGATATCATTTGTTTTTATGCTTGGAATGTGTATGGTTTTGTATGATTTTGATTCAACGAGGATCGAGAAGTGCTTTGGGGCTGAAAGCACATTTTTGGGGTTGTTTTAGGTTCGTTTCGTGACCACACAGGCGTCCACATGGGTGTGTGACAACTCACACGATCGTGTGCTTTTGGGAAATAGGGTTCCGGGCAAAATTTGGGTGCCACACGGCTTGGCCACACGGCCGTGTGGCTGACTTGGGGATTTTATCATTTCTCACACGGCCGTGTCCCTCGGGCACACGGGCGTGTGAGTTTGGGGATTAGGGTTGGTGTGATTTGATGCCACACAGCCTGGCCACACGGTCGTGTGGCTAATTTGGGGATTTAGGGATTCCACACGGGCATGTGTTTTGGGACACACGGCCGTGTCTGGTGGGCATACGGCCTCACACGGACGTGTCTACCCTGTACTCAAATTCTAGTGTAAATGGACAGAGAGTTACACGGTCTGTCCCCACGGCCATGTCCATGGTCCACACGGGCGTGTGCCTTAGTCACATGGCCGTGTGCCTCTTTTCACATGGGCGTGTGCTTCTGTCACACGGCCGTGTGCCCCTTTTTACATGGGCTTTTGACCTTCCACACGGCCTAGGCATTTCCACACGGCCATAGCACAAGGGCGTGTGGTTCCAAGGCACATAAATCGGTTCCAATTGCATTTCTGATCCGAAAACATATTTGTGTGAGCTCCGAACCTTAGCTAAGTTTAGTGAGGGTGTTCATGACTCGATATCCGTGATGATTATGTGTGATGTGTGAGTTTGAAGCTAGTCTGTGGAGTGTGTTGTTTATCTGTTCCGACTGACTGACTGTGTAAATGTCTCTGTTCTGTGAGCTTGAATGCATTCATGCATTTGCATAAAGTATTTTGGGTTGGGTTGTGAAGAGAAGAAAGATCAGATTCTGCTTCGACCGCGCTTTAATCGCAAGTTTATACGTGCAGCGATTTATCGCACTACACCGCTCGTGCGTCAGCTTTGCTGCGCACTATTATCTGATCTGGTAGTTTTAACTGCAACATGTCGGTATAGCGGATTACCGCATTGCACTGTACTATACGTACGTCAGCTCGGCTGCGTACCATTGTCTGATCTGGCAGTTTAAACTGCAACTCGCCTGTACAGCGGTCTATCGCATTGCACAGTACAACATATACGCTAGCTCTACTGTGTATTATTATCTGAGTTGCTTAGTTTACATATGTGGTGTGTAGGGTTGGATGGGCCTTCTGAGGTCCTAATTGGTGTGTTCTGTTGGATGAGCTTTAACAGCTCTTTTGGGTGTGATTGGGGGACGGAGAGGTGTGTTGGCTGGATGGGTGGGTTTTTATTTAACTACATTTCATCCGCATTTGTCTCAGTGTGTGTGTTCTGACTGAAAGACTAGTTGTCTGTAATCTATTTGTCTATTTAGCGTTTGTGCTGAGACTTTTGTGTGAATTTGGTGGGCCATGGTTGTTAAGTTTTGTTGGGAAGTTAGTTCCAAGTGTGCTTTCTGACCCCGTGGGTAACTGGAAATCTGTTGTGCTACTGTTTTGAATTATGTATCTCTGTTTTAGACTTGTATCGGACTCACACTGAGCTCGAGTAACTCACCCCCTCTTAGTGTTTCCTTTGTAGGTACATTTCAGAATTTGGATGCTGGACTCGGTATGCGGAGGTCTCAGACAGTTTCGATGGAAATAAATGATTGTCAGTTTATATTTAGCTAAACGATTTTTGAACTGTAAGATTTTATAACGTTGTGGTACAAATTTTGAGTTAGTTTTTAATCATTGTATTACCGCTTACATATACATATACTATCTTAACTGAAATTTTAATAACTGGTTTTAAACGATTAAGTATTACGATTCGACATGAAAATTGTTTTGTAAAAATTTACCTACGATCACTTCGGTGATCAATGTAGCATCCGAGGTTCGGTCTAAACTTCTAGGCCAGGTTTCAGGTGTTGCAGCCACAATGAGCTTGAGAATCTTTATGAAAGTATCATGCACTTGTATTTGAATCATGGATACATGCATGATATTTTAGGTTATGGCTGAAACTTGTTATGATTGATGATGGTTAATGGCATGTTCTGACATACCTCCTTGGGATTTGAAATTTTTGTTGAATTGATACTTGCTTAAGCTTTAGCTGATATTTTTTAGGAAAGCCTATTGTTCCTTACTTATTAAGAAAATTTGGAGATTGAAATCATTTTGATTAATTCTTTCTTAGGAAGTTTTTAATTGATGCCTCTTTAAATGAAAACCTTGATTGATGTCATGATACTCTTGAAACTAATCCTTTTGAGAAGGAAATTTAAATATCTGGTTGATTGATTGGTTGATTGATGTTGTCTTAGAAAAAGTTTGATATGATATGATATGATTTAATTTTCTAACCTCTTTTGGGGTTACTTTCGGATCTTCTCTTGAAGATATTTTCAACCACTCCTAAGACTACTTTTGAATCTTTTCTTGAAAATATTTTCCAACCTCCCTTGTGGTTACTTTTGGATTTTATATTTCACTTTAGTGACCTAGTTGTGAAATCCATTTACATTTCAGTCTTGACTATTCAATGCCTTCAAATTAATTTCTTTTGCCTTCAAATTTAGATTTTATGTTGAATTAAGCTTGAGTTTGTTTAATTTTGGGTTGGATTAAATAAAAATTAACTTAAAATTATTTTAATTTAATTTAATTCAAAATTTGAAATTTTGGCACGAGGAAGGATGGATATTTGGATATCCGGTGGTTGTTTTTGAAAAAGTGAAATTTTGTTTTGAGAATACTAAAAGTAAAAAAAAAAAAAGAGATAGTTTTTAAATAAAAATCATTTTGGGTTTTCTAAATACTTTATTAGGTTTAATTTTGAGAAAATGATTAAATTCAAAAGCCCAATTTAATTGTTTTTCAAAATCCAATATGATTTTCTTTAGATTTGTTTTTCAAGGCCCAAATTATAATTGTTTTTAAAAGCCCAAACCATTTTATCCCTCAAAGCCGAATTTAATTATTTTAAATTAAAGTAAGTTATATTGTTTTAAATCAAGCCCATATTATTTAAAATCCAATTTTTTGGGGCCAACTTAGCTTGCAACCCAAGATTAATCAAATATAAAGATTAATAAGGTTGCTTTATAAAAATAATATTAAAAAATTAATTAATTATAAAAATAGGGTAGAAACAAATTAATTATGAAAATGCATGTTTGTTACACTAACTTTTGGTAATGCTAACACATTAGCAACACCAATGATTTTTTTTTTTAAAGTCTAACAGAAAAAACAAGATGAAAAAGCAAAATATATATATATATATATATATATATATATTTTAATTGGTATCATCAATGTGTGTTGTTGGAATCACAAATTAGCTTTATTTATTTTTTTTTTCACTTTTTCAATCTTTTTCTTCCTATTAGACTTTTTTTTTAAAAATTCACCAGTAATGTCAATGTGTCAGGCGACACCACAAACAAAAAAAAATTACCTTTTTAGCTTTTTTCTCATGCTAGATTAAAAAAAAAAGTTTATCGATATCATCAATGTGTCAGGCGACACCCAAAGTTATTGTAACAAACACTCCATTTTCGTAATTAATTTATTCCTGACTCCATTTTTGTAATTATTAAATTTTTTAATATTATTTTTATATAAAAACCAATTAATAAATAATGAAAATTAGATCAACAATATAAATAGAAACCTAAAAAAAAAGTCAGTCAATGTGAGAAACCCTTAAACCAAAAGAATAAGAAAGAATAAGACAGAGAAAGGTTAAAAGATAGTTGTTTCTCTTTTTCTTCCCCCCTTTTATTGTTTTTTTCTCTAGTTGCATGCATGGATAAATAAATGGAGTGAGCTCCATTGAATGTGGTCTCACTAGGGTGGTATAAACCCTTGGTTTTAGATAGGGGCGAAATCAAAAAAAAAAAAAAAAGGTCGAAATTAAATTGTATATTTTTACGATAGTAAAAATTTAATTTCACCATTTTAATAGCCTATTGATAAGTGTTAAAAGTAATATGTTTTTACCTCATTCTTAATACGTTTCTGGGTGATTATTCGATGTTAATTGTGAATTTTATGCACCTAATCCTTCAAATCCATGTTTTAATGCATGATCACTTGGGAGCAAAAGGAGCGAGAAATGAGCGAAAATTGGAGATCGGAGGAAGCTATACGAGCCACATAGGCTGAACCATTCCATACGGCCAAACCACACGGTCGTGTGACCCACACGGTTGTGTGGTAGGCCATGTCGATTTCAAAAGATTGCGCACCAAACAACGAAAAATCACGATTTTTAGGTTTTTCGAGCATTCTAAGACGTATATAGGACAAAATAAGAAGATAGGAGAGAACCATCAGAGAATACTCAAGAAAATAACTCGAAAAACACCATTGAAGCCCACTTAAAAGTATATTTTCGTCAAGATTGAAGATTCTCAGTTTATTTCTTAGGAAGTTATCATGAGTTTCTTTATTTCTTTCGGTTATACTGTCTCTTAGATGTTTCTATTTTCAAGCATAAACTAATTTTCTAAATACCTAGGGAGATGAAATCTATGATGGATTATGTCGTTTGATTTTTATTTTATGCAATAAATATTTAGTTTCTTGTTCTCAATTATGTGTGCTTAATTCTTGGTTTGATATTTCTAGATTATTGATCCATATTCGATATGCTTAAATCGGTGGTTGAATAGACCCTATTTAAGAGCAGATCTTGCATAATTGAATGGAGTTGCATGCAATCCTAGAAATAGGACGACACAAATCTATCAGATTAGAGTCAAATCTAATAAGGGAATATATAACATTAGTTAATGCGATAATAAGGGTTTTTAGTTTAAAAGAAATTTCAATTAATCAACCTAGAGTTAGTTGCTCTTATGCTCGAAAGGGATATTAGCATAATTTAGGGATTCCTACGGATCAAGGTGCTAATTAAAGAAATTGTGTAATTTAGATTGATAGTGACAAATGAAATCTAGACGGATTCTTTCCTGGGTATTGTTTCACTTCTTGGTTTTCACTCGATTATTTTTTGTGTTTTGTTCTTCGTCATGTTTGTTAGTAATTAAATTAGTTAATTTTAGTTTTAAATTGATTACTCAAATTATTTGGTTAAATAATAGAAAGACGGTAATTACCAGTACTCTTAGTCTTCGTGGGAATGATATCTTTACTCACTATAGCTATACTATTAAGTGATAGATGCACTTGCCTTAGTCAAATTTTTAGTTAGTTTCCCGACACATCAAGTTTTTGGCGTCGTTGCTGGGGACTAGAATATTAGGAAAACTTTATTTCTATTAATTTAGCCATTTATATTTTTATTTTAATATTTTTTGCTTTTAATTTAATTTTTACATTCTAATTTTTCTTTTGTGTGATTCTTACAGGTTCCATTGGTTTATGAATAAAGGCAACCCATTGGAACCATTAGTTTTTTTATAGTGAGATCGAAAAAACTACTCGTAGAAAGCGTAAAGAGTTTAGAGAAGCAAGGCAAGGTTAATAGATTGCAATAGACGGTCAAGAGCATCCAGACTATGTATGACTATGCTAAGCCCATTCTGATTGGGGTTGAATCGAGTATTGTCAGACCGACTATTGCTACAAATAATTTTGAGATTAAGTCGAACACAATTCAGATGGTGCAGTAGTATTTTCAATTTGGTAGGTTGCAAAATGAAGATCTGAATGCTCATTTAGCTAACTTTCTGGAGATCTACGACACATTTATGTTCAATGGCATTACTGATGATGCCATACGCTTACGGTTGTTCCCATTCTCTTTGAGGAACAAGAAAAAAAAGTGGTTGAAGTCACTTCCACAGGGTTTCATCACCACTTGGGCTTAGATGACTAAAATGTTTTTTGTTGAAGTATTTTCCACCAGCCAAAACAACCAAGTTGAGGAATGACATCTCTTCTTTTTCTCAATTTGAACTTGAGACACTGTACGATGCATGGGAGAGATTTAAAGATCTTTTGAGAAGGTGTCCTCATCATGGATTACCTTTCTAGTTATAAGTTCAAACATTTTACAATTGTTTGAACCTTTCGACTAGGTA
Source organism: Gossypium sturtianum (assembly GCA_025698515.1). Classification (NCBI taxonomy): domain Eukaryota; kingdom Viridiplantae; phylum Streptophyta; class Magnoliopsida; order Malvales; family Malvaceae; genus Gossypium; species Gossypium sturtianum. The sequence continues at coordinate 49,537,754 of CM046951.1, read as the reverse complement.
GATAATTGATGTAGTAGCTGGTGGAACACTGGATGAAAAAACACTTAAGACAACCCAATAACTTATTGAGGAGATGACACTGAATAACTATCAAGGACAAGTTATGAAAACAAAGTCTACTAAGACAGCTAGTGTTTTTAATATAGATGCAGTTGCTATGTTAGCGAGTCAGGTTGAAGCTATTAGTAAAAAGATTGATGGTTTGAGTTTCAGTAAATAGGTGAATTTGGTAATGGGATGTGATACGGCTGGAGCGGAGATGATCAATCTAGAATGTTTACCCTTCAAGTCTAACATGGAGCATGAGCAAGTCGATTTTCTGGGTAATAATTCTAGACTTCAAAGTAACCCCTATAGCAACAACTATAACCTATGATATTGAAATCATCCGAATTTCTCTTGGGGTGGTCAAGAAAATCAAAGGTCACAAGCCCCTCCGGGTATTCAACAACCCTCTTAGCAAGAAAAAAAGTCAAATTTGGAAGAGATGTTGACTAAATTCATTTTTGTGTCAAAAACTAGATTCTAGAACACTGAAACAGTTTTGAGGAATCAACATGCATCTATTCAGGGCCTTAAGAAACAGATTAGTCAAATTGCTAATTTGGTTTCGTAGAGACAATAAGGTAGTTTACCCAGTTACACTGAAACCAACCCAAAAGAGCAAGTCCACGCAATCACTGTACGAAGTGGAGAGGTGTTAATCGAACCTGAGAAGAAGCTGAATCTAAAAGTTGTTGAGAAAAATGATGGGGTTGAAGAAAGCAAGAAAGAGCATAAGTCGGTGGTCAGAGAATACAAACTACCAATTCTGTATCCGACAAAGGTGAAAAAAGACCACATGAATGAACAATATGGTAAATTTCTTGAACTTTTGAAAATATTACATATTAACTTACCTTTTATTGAAGCCCTTTTGCAGATGGCCAAGTATACAAAAATTTTAAAGGAGTTGTTAACAAATAAAACGAAGTTAGACGAATTGTCTACTGTGGAGCTAAATGAGGAGTGCTCATTCATTCTCCAAAATAAACTACCCACCAAGCTTAAATATCCAGAGAGTTTTACTATCCCTTATTTTATTGGTAGCTTAAATGTTGAAAAAGCTTTGGCTAATTTGGGTGCTAGTATAAATCTAATGCCTTATAAAATGTTCAAACAACTTGGTCTCGGGGAACTAATTCCCATTAGGATGAGTATTCAATTAGCTGACATATCAACTAAGTATCTTAGGGGTATTATTGAGGATGTACTTGTTAAAGTCGATAAATTCATATTCTCTATTGATTTCGTTATATTGGACATGGATGCGGATATTGAGGTACCCATAATCTTAGGTCGACCCTTTTTAGCCACTGCTAGAACTATTATTGATGTGGGTAATGGTGAACTTGTGCTGGGGGTAGGTGATGAAGAGGATAATCTTCAAGCACATGATGTTGTAAGAGTTTCTAGTGAGCAAGATGATACTCATTATTCTGCCCATGTTAGTAATCATGTAGCTCAACATTCTTTGCAGGAAATCACCCATGAAAACGTGTTAGAACTGTATCATGTTCAAGGTGATAGAAATCAAGGGACAAGTGGAGAAAGAATGGTGCAACTCGACATATTAGATGAATGGAAACTAAAGGCTTATGAGAACCCGAGAACGTACAAAGAAGTAACAAAGCAATGCCATGGTGTGCATTTAAAGAGGAAAACCAAATTAAAGTTGGATACAAAGTACTTCTAGACAATTTAGATCCACGAATGTTTCCTGAAGAGCTTAAGTGAATATGGTCAAATCAATTTGTGGTACATAACGTATTCCCTTATGGTGCCATTGAGGTAACACACCTTGATTACAACACATTCAAGGTAAATGATCATTAACTCAAACTTTAATTTGGTGGTGATATTAATAACAAGAGAGAAGAGCTCCGACTCTAAAATCTGACTTAATCGTGAGTTTGAAAAGGGAAGTCGAGCTTAGACTTTAAAGAAGCGCTTCTCGGGAGGTAACTCAAGTGTTTTTTTATTTTTCTTTTATTTTCATTTAATTATGTTGCATGCTTAGTACATTTATTTCTATTACTAAAAAAAATGGGCCATACAGTTTGGCGTAGATCACACAGCGTCGCGACACGGCCGTGTGGCCTACATGGCATGGGCACACAAGGAATAAACAAATTTAGAAACCACACAGCCCCAAAGAGTCACACAGCTTGGCGATACGGTCATGTGACCCACTCGCCCCTATACACTAACTTGGGAGAAGCAAACACTAAACCCACACGGCGTGGGTGAATACATATGACCTGGAGACACGACTTTTTGGTACACACAACCAAGATACACGGGCGTGTCATAGACCGTATGAACACTAGAGAAATTTTTTAAACAAATTTTAATACCCACACGATCTCAAAGGTATACACAGTTGCATGACATAGTCGTTAGGCCCAACACGGGCCATACACACAACTGTGCCTTCTTTTTAAATCTGAAACCCTAACCCTTTCATTCCCCTTTTTTTTCTCCAGCCCTTCATCGTCGTTTGTCTCCCTTTCTATCTCTTTTCTTCCTCACACAAAATATCGCCGTCCTTCTACACCGACTGAACCATTTCCCTTCTCTCTTTCTATAACACCCCTTACCCGTATTCAATGCCGAAATAAGGTTACGGAGTATCACCGGACTTATAAACAATTAAACATTCAACTCTGCATAAATTTTCACATTTCAAGCAGTCATCAATAAATTAAATCACATGGTCCCTATTACAATCCTACGAGGACCTAAACATGCATTGGGAGTGGTTCAGGACTAAATCGAAAACATTGTAAACTTTTAGAACACAATGAATTTTTTCTCAAAAATAGGGGACACACGCCCGTGTAGCCAGGCTGTGTGTCTCACACGGCCACTAGACACGCCTGTGTCACATGCCGTGTGAACATTCGAAATGGAAGCACATGGCCGTGTTCCAGCCCGTGTCTGACCCCGTGTAACTCTCTGACTTGGGTCACACGACCAACACATACACCCATGTGCTAGCCCGTGTGCCCTAAAAATGGCCATACACGCCCGTGTGCCCTAAAAATGGCCATACACGCCCGTGTGCCAGGCCGTGTGCTAGGCCGTGCCAAACCTATAGGGTAGACTGACTTATGCCACATGGCCAAGTCACACGCCCGTGTGTGAGGCTGTGTGGAGCATACTGACTTGATTTCAAATTCCACACCAGGGGACACACGGCCGTGTAACGTGACCGTGTGTCACACTACTACCGAGACACACGCCAGAAAAACTCGCTTCTTGTGGACAAAAATAGGCTATTTACCAAGCCATTTTGCCACCCATTTTGCACATACCTATACAAGTTCAATTAGTTCCATTTGAAGCCACAAATAAGTAGCCAAATATCATCAACCAATGTTCAAATCATACCATTTCATTATCAACAATACAAGTCACAAATATGCAACAATTTGCCATCTAATTTCATACCTAATTCACATATACAACTCAATTAACTAAACCATTCCATACATACATTATCATACACCAATTCACAAGCACATAGCTTCCCAAATTACCAACCCTTATAGCAATCAAATTACCTAATATCTTTAAGCATTATAAATTCATTCTCAATCATACAATATAGGTCAATTACCAAACTCAAAAATAGAACCATTTGCACATTTATAAACATCATCAAATTCATCATCTCAAGCCAACTCCAGTGGCCAAATTACAATTTCATCAAACATACCAAAATGACTCAAGCCTATACATGCCATATACCATATTTATACAACTTCAAAAGTACCAAAATAGATGTCTGATAGTGCAATGAAGTCCCTGACGATCCCTGAATCTGAGCTAGCTTCGAAATACTATAAAACATAGAAAAATAACAAAGTAAGCTATAAAGCTTAGTAAGTTCGTATGTAAAATATAAAATAATCTCATCATTCATTAGCATTTCAAAATAGATAACATAAATTGCATTTAAGGTATCAATCAATGAGTTAACATAAGGTTTAACAACCAAGTAACTCATAAGTTCTTAACCTCTTTTAACTCGTTACTTGAATAGTTTTCCGTACATACCTGTACCGATACGTGTCTATTTCTCACCAATTCTCATATCAAATCACTCCGCCTTATAAATGCTTACGGTACGAGTATATCGATTTTCCGATGCCATAGTCCAACTATGGTCTTACACATATATTGCCATGGCCCTGCCGTGGTCTTACATTCACATGCCATAACCCAGTTATGGTCTTATTTTCTGATTGCCTTAGCCCAACTAAGGTCTTATTCAACAACTCATCTTATTTAAACCGTACATTTAATTTAAGATCTCCAAATTTAACTAATAGGATAAATACAATCTCAATTCCATCCATCAATTAAATAAATGCACATTTAAGTTCAATTATACGAACTTACCTCGTGTACGGAATGACGGAACGGACCGACTATTCGATTACTTTGCTTTTTCCCCGATCTAAGTCTGAATTCCTCTTTTCTTTATCTATAAGTGATCAAAATCAGCTTATTTATTCCTCTATTTATTCAATTCAATCCAAAATATGCATTTGAGCTATTTTACACATTAACCCCTAAAGTTTCACATTTTTACAATTTAGTCATTCTTACAAAAAATCACAAATTCATACAAATTTCAAAACACCCATGCTTAGCCGAATTACAATTATGCCCCTAGCAGCCCATATTTTTCATTTATTTCACATTTTGACCACAAAGTTTTAACATTTCTCAATTTAATCCCTATTTTTTATTTTCACTAAAAATCACTTAACAATACTTGTATAATTCATGAAAAATATTCATAATCTATCATCAAACATTAAAATACTCATGTATTCATCAATGGCATCAGTCAAAATCTTTAACAGTTTTGCAAAATAGTCCCTGGGCTAGCTAGTACTTGTTGCAATGATCTCAAAAACATAGAAATCATTAAAAACGGGACAAAAAACATACCTAATTGAGCAATATTAGCATGTCTGAATGAAGGAGATGAAAAAATATATTTCCTTGCCCTAGTTTTGGTTGAAACAAGAAGAAACAAAGATGATACTTTGTTTTATTTTACTTATTTTAACTTAATTACATAATTTACTAAATTAACCTTGGTTTAAAACATTAAAAATTCACTTGTTTTATGTCCATAAATGTCCATTACCTATAATAATGGTTTAATAACAACATAAGGACTTTCAATTATATAATCCATAGCTAATAGATACCTTAAACTATTAGAACAGAACTTTTACACCTTACGCGATTTAGTCTTTTTTATCAAATTAACTAATCAAACGATAAAATTTCTTAACGAAATTTTCACACCAACATAACATCATACTGTAAACATTAAAATAATAATAAAATAAATATTTTGAACTTGGATTTGTGGTCCCAAAACCACTATTCTGATTTGACTAAAAACGGGCTGTTACACTTTCTCCTAGATCCACCCCAACCGACCACCATCTCATCCATAAAACCCTACCCAACTTTGTGCCCAAAAACTCCCCCTCACCATCTAACCGCCGATTGCCCTTCATACCATCGTTCTTGTAACGCCCCAAAATTTAAAATTTTGTTTTTGCGGATGTATAACACAAATCTGTATCTGCTTCAGTGGTTAAGTGTTCTGGGAGTGTGTGAGAGGTCCCAAGTTCAAGCCATGACTTGGGCAAATTTTGGTATTTTTATGAATAAAGCCCAATCTTTGGTCAATAGGCTTTTATTGAATTATTGATAAGTATATAACAGAATGGGCCTGCTGGTCTGGTGGTTAAGTGGAATGTTGGAGTGTTAGAGGTCTTGTGTTCAATTCTCTGTGATGGTGTGGAGACAGTATTTTTTGCTCCAATTTCGGCTAAGAGTTGTGTTGGGGAAAAATTCCGAGTAGTTGTGTTTTAGTGGGCTAATAGGGAGTGATTTTAGGAGATAATTCGGGAGAGGTTATCAGAAAATAATCTGATTATCTTTTTGTTGCAAAAAAAAAAGTAGAGTTTCGATTTTCTCTCTAATTCCCCAAACTTTTTCTGACGTTTTCTTCTTCTTCTTCTTTTCCCTCCTCTGTCAATTCTTTCCCCTAGTTACTTCTGAAATTTCCATTATTTTTCCCCTTCCGTTTCTTTCTCGTTTTTTTCCAATTGATTCGGTTGTTCATCGTTGGTTGCGCGTGTTTGGTAAGTAACGGTTTTGTCTATTGTTAATCATTCTTGGTTAATCTCTAAAAGGGGGATTCCTTTTTGGTGTTTAGGAGTAAATCAAGGGGCTGGTGGTTTTGAATCGACGCTGCGATTGTGCGAAGTCATGGTTACTCAAGCGAGGTAAGTGTTTTGCTAGGTTTTTAGCCGAGTTTCTTTCGAAATTGGTTGATTAAAAATGAATTAAGTGATTAATCTGGAGATATGTAGGTCTATTTTTAGGTTCTGGAGGCTTAGGAGTGCTTACGCATCAGAAACGAGACCAGGTGTGTACCCGAAACGCAAAAAAAATAGGATTTGGTGAAAAGCTGAAATTGCTTTCAGTTGAGAAATAAGAGAAATAAGAGAAAATGATACGAAAAATTGTAGAGAAAGGAAATAAGGGTGTTATAAACTTGGAAATCAACATTTTGCACTAAAATAGTTTTGGACAGCAGCAGTAGTCTAACTTTGAAACATCATAAAAAATAGTGGGAATTGAGTTAGAGGTTGAATAAAATATGAAATTAAATTTTATTGAGTCTAGTTTTTCATGGAAGAAACAGTGTAAGCAATGGAATTGTAAATCATGAGATATAATAAATTTTGCGAGACAAGGCAGAATGATTTCGGATTCCCCTGTTTTGACTGAGGAAAATCATCAAAAATTGTAAAAAAATAATTAGGGGCTTAAATTTATATTTTTAAATCCTTAATGAGTCTATTTCAAGAGAAACAAACAGAAACATCATCTAAATTCCGTACTAAGAGATAAATAATTTTTAGTAAGGAAAGGATGAAGCTGTCAAACAGAAGAATAGGGATAACTTTAAAGATTTTAATCTACTTATTTGATAAACTATAAATTCTAAAAATTTTATGGAGGAAAGGTATTTAAGTCTAGTTTCAGAAACATCAAGCGAATCTTAATTTGGAATTCTGTAGCTCAAGATATAAATAATTTAGTTATAATGACTCAAGTAGACAGCTTTGAATGAACATATAAGTAAATAGTGAAAACATATGAGTATTGAGCTAGCATGGGTTACTTTAAAAATGGATCAAATGGCCAAGGCTAATTTGGGCCGAGTGGGCCACAAGGGCGTGTGGGCCCAATTTTACCGAAATTTTTTTAAGGTTGCACGGGTCACCCAAGTCGACTGTGAATCTACTGTAGGGTCGGTAAGCGCTACTTAGACACCTAAATGTGTGAAATTGATCAATGATATCTCAGATCGGGCATGTTAATATCTGAATCGAATATATGTACTTGAAATTGCATAAAAGCATGTCATCCATTGTATGTTGCATTGCATTGGGTTGGGGTTGTTATTCGGAGGAAGTGTACTTGAAAGGCTTTAAGCCTAATTTATCGTGACTACGGCTACAAACTCTATGTATTGTGCCGCATTCGGTACTACTTGGAGTGTAGGGATGGGTGGGTTGATTATATCCCCACATGAAGTGTAGGGTTGGACGGAGATGGTGTGTAGAGGCTGGTTGGGTAGGATTTTGCTCTCGCATAATCAAGTATGACTCATGAGATATCTTGTGATGGGCTAAGGCCCTACTGCATTTTGACATTGTACTGAGATGGGCTAAGGCCCAAACTGTCACTGATACTGAAAAGGGCTTAGGCCCAAGACTGTTCAACTGTGCACTGTGAATACTGATTGTTTGTTTGTTTCTACGGGATTACACACTGAGTTTATGTAAACTCACCCTTTTTGTTTAATGTGCATAGGTAATCCCCAGACTTAGATGGATCGGTGCGACGGAGGACTCAACGGTGACCACGGTAATTTTTGGACTTCGTGGTTTTCAATTTACGATTTATGATTTGATTATTATTGATTATTTGGGTTGTAATTTAAGGACCCTCTGGGACTTTGGTTTTAAATTTGGTTATTTATTTATTTATTTATTTTACTTTATGGATTTATACCTGTTCGTCATAGGAAATTTGGTTTTCAAAAAGTTAAAGTAATTTCTAAACGCATGATCACCTAGACTGTTTTATTAAAGCTTTCGCAACGAGGGATGTTTCAAAACAAATGTTTTAAATGAATAAAGACGACTTCCTAAGTTCTAACAAAGGTTTACTAAAGATAATAACATGGAATGTTTTCATCGTAACAACGAGGTTTTATAAACACTATCGTGTGACATTGCTAGATACGACCATAATGTCTAGGCTGAGTTTGGGGTGTTACATTTAGTGGTATCAGAGCCAGGTTACAAAACTCGACTGTGGATTATGGGTTTTATAAAAAATGGGCTTTCGAAAAATTGATTGATTTCCAAATGATTTGAAATGTTTTTACTGAGTAAGTGGTACACCGAGTCTCCAGCACCGACCCTGTAAGTATTCTGAACTATGATTTGTTTTAAACTGAAATTGTTATGGATAGTATATTCTGAAACTACTATAGGTACTAAACTGTACTGAAAACACTCTAGTTAGTGTATACTGAAAATTGTAGAGAAACTGGAAACTGTAGTGAGGCTGCGATTTACGAAAACAAACTCTGAATAATCGATACTGTTTTACATAAAACATTTGCTAATAAACACTAAAACTGTAACTTATTCATAAAACTGTTAATACAGATAAATGTGATTAGACAATGAGCGCACAAGGTACCCGCAGACAGGATACTAGAGGCCGAGGTAGAGGCCGCAGATAAGCTCGAGCTGAGTTCTCTTCATTGGGTAGCATATCGAATTTGGATACGAGTGAGACGCCAGTGTCGCCTACTACTGAGACTAGGTCTCAAGATCGCATAGCTGGGGATGACGTATTATCTCAGGCTATGCTAAGTATTTTGGAGAGGGTCGCTGAGCCCAATACTGGATCTGGGGGCCGAGGGTCGGTTACGGAACAACTCCGGCCCAATGGAGCTGAGCTCTTCAGGGGTGTCACTGGAGTTGCCCCTAATGTGGTTGAGTACTGGATTGAGGCCACGGAGAGGATTATGGATGATTTATATTGCACCCCTGAGAAGAAATTAAAGGGTGCAGTCTCATTGCTGCGGGATGAGGCTTATCAGTGGTGGCTTACTGTTAATGAGGGCACTCAGCCCGAACGTTCGACCTGGGAGTTCTTTAAGACCGCCTTCAAGGGAAAATATGTGGGAGTCAGTTATGTGGATGCACGTAGGAGGGAGTTTCTGAGTCTGGCACAGGAAGATCGATCAGTGGCTGAGTATGAGGCTGAGTTTCTGAGACTGAGCCGTTATGCGTGAGTTATGGTGGCATCGGAGTATGAGCGATGTGTTCGCTTTGAGGATGGCCTCAGGGATAACTTGAGGGTTCTGATAGATCCGCAGAGGGAGCGAGATTTTTCTGCCTTTGTCGAGAAGGCGAAGATCACCGAGGAGGTTAAGCGCACTGAGCGTCAAAATCGCGATAGAGAGAGAGGTTGTAACAAGATGTATTCGGAGCCCTCGAGTTCTGTACAGAGGCCTAAGAAAAAGGCTAGAGCTAATGGGCCGATTAGAGTCAGGTTCTATTGTTGCTACTTTGACAAAGAACCGTGTGTGTTAATTGTGGTAGACGCCACCAGGACGAGTGTTGGAGGAGGACTGGGGCATGTCTGAGGTGTGGATCATTGGATCACTGTATCAGGGAGTGTCCACTAAGGTCTGATCAAATGCAAGCTCAGGGTACTGGTAATGCACAGCCACAGAGGGAGTACAACAGCCACCGAGAGGCCGTGGTCAGGCTAGGGGTGGTAATGGTATGGGCCGTGGGCAGAGAGCACCGGACAGAGGTGCTGGACAGACTGAGGCGAGGCAGACGGCTCTAGTATATGATGCACATCGTCGAGAGGATGGAGATGCTCCAGACATCATCACGGGTACGTTCCTTATTCATGGTGTACCTTATATTGCATTGATAAATATAGGATCCACTCACTCCTATATAGCCTGTACTGTGTCTGGAAATTTGGGGATTTTAGTTGAGAGCAATACGAGTGAGGTTACGGTACTGAGCCCGTTAGGGAAATCTGTTAGAGTTAGCAAATTGTATAGGGACGTTACTTTAGAGGTATAAGGGGCAATCTTCCTGGCTGATTTGATGGAGCTTTCATTTGGAGAGTTCAACCTAATTCTGGGGATGGACTGGTTGGTCAAGCATCGTGTTAGCTTCAACTGTGCGACTAAGAGGGTCGTACTAAGGACTGAGGAGGATAAGGAGGTAGTCATGATTGGAGAACCTGCATTACTTATCTAATGTGATATCTCAGACCGTGGCGAGAGAAGATGGTTCGTAAGGGATGTGAGGCATTCTTGGCCTACGTAAGTGTTTCGAATTCTGGGGATTCTACAGTTAAGGATATCAGAACGGTAAAAGATTTTCCAGACGTCTTTCTTGAGGAGCTACCGAGGTTACCTTCGAATCACGAGTTGGAATTTGGGATTGAGCTACTTCCAGGTACAGCTCCAGTGTCCATCGCTCTCTATCGAATGGCACCGAAGGAGCTTGTAGAGCTTAAGGCTTAGATTCAGGAGCTGTGCTATTTATTTTCGAGGTAGTTGGGAGGATTATCTACCGCTAGCGGAGTTCGCCTATAATAACAGTTTCCAGTCTAGCATCCAGATGGCACCTTACGAGGCACTGTATGGTCGTAAGTGTCATACTCCTTTATGTTGGACTGAGTTGGGCGAGCGACGTGTTCTGGGTCTTGAGTTGGTTTCTGAGACAGAGGATAAGGTTAGACTGATTCAGGATCGACTGAAAGCGGCTTCTGACAGACAAAAATCCTATGCGAACCTGAAGTGACGTGAGATTGAGTATTCGGAGGGGGACTTTGTATTCCTTAAGGACTCGCCATGTAAGAAGGTACTGAGGTTTGGTCATAAGGGCAAGTTGAGCCCTAGGTTTATTAGACCTTTTACGTATTTTGAAGCGAGTAGGACCAGTCGCTTATCAGTTAGAGCTACCTCCGGACTTTGATCGTATTCATGACATGTTCCACGTCTCTATGTTGAGGCGCTACCGCTCTGACCCTACTCATATTGTCAATGTTGAGGAGATTGAGGTTAGGCCAGACTTAACCTTTGAGGAGGAGCCTGTCCAGATTCTAGATTATGACGTAAAGGTTCTGAGGAGGAAGTCTATCCCTTTGGTGAAGGTTCTATGGCGTAATCATAGCACTGAGGAGGCCACATGGGAGCCTGAGGATGCGATGCGTCAGCAGTATCCTCATCTATTCTGATCAGGTAAATTTCGAGGATGAAATTTTCTTTTAAGGGGTAGAGTTGTAACGCCCCAAAATTTTAATTTTTGTTTTTGCGGATGTATGATACAAATCTGTATCTGCTTCAGTGGTTAAGTGTTCTGGGAGTGTGTGAGAGGTCCCAAGTTCAAGCCATGACTTGGGCAAATTTTGGTATTTTTATGAATAAAGCCCAATCTTTGGTCAATAGGCTTTTATTTAATTGTTGATAAGTATATAATAGAATGGGCCTGCTGGTCTGGTGGTTAAGTGGAGTGTTGGAGTGTTGGAGGTCCTGTGTTCAATTCTCTGTGATGGCGTGGAGACAACATTTTTGCTCCAATTTCGGCTAAGAGTTGTGTTGGGGAAAAATTCTGAGTAGTTGTGTTTTAGTGGGCTAATAGGGAGTGATTTTAGGAGATAATTGGGAAGAGGTTATCAAAAAATAATCTGATTATCTTTTTGTTGCAAAAAAAAAAGTAGAGTTTCGGTTTTCTCTCAATTCCTCAAACTTTTACGCGACGCTTTTCTTCTTCTTTTTTTCCTTCCTCTGCGATTCTTTCCCCTAGTTACTGCCAAAATTTCCATTATTTTTTCCCCTTCCGTTTCTTTCTCTTTTTTTTCCAATTGATTCGGTTGTTCATCGTTGGTTGCGCGTGTTCAGTAAGTAACGGTTTTTTCTATTGTTAATCGTTCTTGGTTAATCTCTAAAAGGGGGATTCCTTTCTGGTGTTTAGGAGTTAATCAAGGGGCTGGTGGTTTTGAATCGACCCTGTGATTGTGCGAAGTCGTGGTTACTCAAGCGAGGCAAGGGTTTTGCTAGGTTTTTAGTCGAGTTCCTTCCGAAATTGGTTGATTAAAAACAAACTAAGTTATTAATCTGGAGATATGTTAGTCGATTTTTAGGTTCTGGAGGCTTAGGAGTGCTTACGAATCAGAAACGATACAAGATGTGTACCCGAAACGCAGAAAACAGGATTTGGTGAAAAGCCAAAATTTCTTGCTGTCGAGAAATAAGAGAAATAAGAGAAAATGATGTGAAAAACTGTAGAGAAAGGAAATAAGGGTGTTATAAACTTGGAAATCAACATTTTGCACTAAAATAGTTTTGGACAGCAACAGTAGTCTAACTTTGAAAACTCATCAAAAATAGTGGGAATTGAGTTAGAGGTTGAATAAAATATGAAATTAAATTTTATTGAGTCTAGTTTTTCATGGAAGAAACAGTGTAACAAATGGAATTGTAAATCATGAGATATAATAAATTGTGTGAGACAAGGTCAAAATGATTTCGGGTTCCCCTGTTCTGACTTAAGAAAATCATCAAAAATTTTAAAACAATAATTAGGGTCTTAAATTTATATGTTTAAATCCTTAATGAGTCTATTTTCAATAGAAACAAACGAAAACATCATCTAAATTTCATACTAAGAGATAAATAATTTTTAGTAAGGAAAGGATGAAGCTGTCAAACAGCAGAATAGGGATAACTTTAAAGATTTTACTATACTTATTTGATAAACTATAAAATCTGAAAATTTTATGGCAAAAAGGTATTTGAGTCTAGTTTCAAAAAATCAAGCGGATCTTAATTTGGAATTCTGTAGCTCAAGATATAAATAATTTAGTTATAATGACTCAAGTAGATAGCTTTGAATGAACATATAAGTAAATAGTGAAAACTTATATTAGTATTGAGCTAGCATGGGTTACTTTAAAAATGGATCACACGGCCAAGACCAATTTGGGCCGAGTGGGCCACACGGGCGTGTGGGCCCATTTTTATCGAAATGTTTTTAAGGTTGCACGGGTCGCCCAAGTCGACTGTGAATCTACTGTAGGGTCGGTAAGTGCTACTTAGACACCTAAATGTGTGAAATTGATTGAATGATATCTCATGATCGGGCATGTTAATATCTCGAATCGAATATATGTACTGAAATTGCATAAAAGCATGTCATCCATTGTATGTTGCATTGCATTGGGTTGGGGTTGTTATTCGGAGGAAGTGTACTGAAAGGCTTTAAGCCTAATTCACTCGCGGCTCACCGCAAACTCTTTCAGACAGTATTGTGCCGCATTTGGTACTACTTGGAGTGTAGGGATGGGTGGGTTGATTATATCCCCACATGAAGTGTAGGGTTGGACGGAGATGGTGTGTAGAGGCTGGTTGGGTAGGATTTTGCTCTTGCATAATCAAGTACTACTATCGATATCGTGATGGGCTAAGGCCCTATTGCATTTTGACATCAGATTGAGATGGGCTAAGGCCCAAACTGTCACTGATACTGAAAAGGGCTTAGGCCCAAGACTGTTCAACTGTGCACTGTAAATACTGATTGTTTGTTTGTTTCTGCGGGATTACACACTGAGTTTACGTAAACTCACCCTTTTTGTTTAATGTGCACAGTAATCCCCGCACTTAGACGGATCGGTGCGACGGAGGACTCAATGGTGACCACAGAATTTTTGGACTTCATGGTTTTCAATTTACGATTTATGATTTGATTATTATTGATTATTTGGGTTGTAATTTAAGGACCCTCTGGGACTTTGGTTTTAAATTTGGGTTTTATTTATTTATTTTACTTTATGGATTTATACCTTTTGGTCGTAGGAAATTCGATTTTCAAAAAGTTAAAGTAAATTTTAAACGCATGATCACCTAGACTATTTTATTAAAGCTTTCGCAACGAGGGATGTTTCAAAACAAATGTTTTAAATGAATAAAGACGACTTCCTAAGTTCTAACAAAGGTTTACTAAAAATAATAACATGGAATGTTTTCATTGTAACAACGAGGTTTCAAAAACACTATCGTGTGACATTGCCAAATACGGCCATAACTTCTAGGCCGGGTTTGGGGTGTTACAGTTCACCCCTTTAGCCTTTCTCCCTTACTCTCGTTATTGGTTTCCCCCTCATCGTCTCCTTCCTAACCATCGTAGCCCCTCCGCCTCATTTTCTCCATGCATGCCACCATCCTCCTCGTAGGTCTTCCATCCTTTCACTCTCCCCCCTACGCTATCGACCTTGCTTTCCTCTTCACCTTCCAAAACCAAGACCTTACTCACGCCGCCGGCCACCTCTCCAACTTCCCCTAACCGTCGTTTGTCCTCTGTTCTCTTCTTGCATAATTTTTTTTATTTTTTTATTTTTATTTTTATGTTATGTTATGTTATTTTATTTCTTTTATTGTTCATCGTTATTATTCTGATTACTATTATTATTAGTATTGTTATTAGTCTGCTAAATTGCTTTATTTACTAGTATTAGATTAGGTTTTTTTGTCTCTTTGAATTATTTAGGGCTTATTCCGTGAGTCAGTTTTCGTTGTGAGGTGGATTGAACTTGGTCAGTTGTGTTTCATTTTTCAATTTCTTCATCTGCTATATTAATTTTTAATTGTACAGATCTTAGGTGAATCACATATGTAGTGGTTGATGTTGATTATTCTATTTCCGCTAATGCTAGATCTCTATGATACCGATTCGATTTTTTAGGTTAGTTTTGTTCAACACGATGTACTTGATTTTTTTTTACTAATAATTGTTGCACTTGTTGATTTTGTTCATATGAGATTTATTTTATCGAAGTTGACGATGCCCCAATCACTAATTCACTCATCCCTTATTTTCGATAAAATAATGAAAAATACTACTAAGACCGCTGTCCTCGCCTCTAAAAAGTTGAAGACACCGGGTGAATCTTCGTCTTCAGCTCAAACCACAGCCACAAGACACCCGTGTCTCTGATTCAGTCCGGGTCCACAGGAGGACCAATATCAACACATGAAGGAGCAACCCTTAGGAATGGGTCGATGCATTGATTGTGGGGCTTTACAGGCAGTCCATTTAATTGTCAGGGTCGGCGTACTAATCAACACAGCACCTTGGGATCGGTTCTTTACCATCGTGGAGCCTACTTATGCAAAACTCACACTGGAGTTCTGCTCTACCTTCTTCTTATAGCCGATGATTTCATAGTGGGATGAGCCTCACACTATTTCATTCTGACTTGGGGTTACAACGCTCCACTTTAGTGTCCCAAGCTTTGGAGCTGCACTCAGATTATATTCCAAGAAGTTTATGAGTACCCTAGAGTTTCCGACGCTTTCCAGGCACATCCATCAACCAACCCCACTCTACTGGTCCGACATTGCTAAAATTGAGTCGCAGTATATCCCGATTCAGTCGAAGGCAACATGCTTACCTCCAGCTTTGCGCTATATTCATGTCATTTTGGCCCACATATTTATTATTAAGAAGTCGTCAGTACTTCAAATGCGTATTTTCTACGGAGTATGAAGACACACCATCCGATCGATGTCCCTTGTTGTCACCATCAATTCGATCAGAACAAGAATGGACCAATCTGTATGGGTCCCTACGTGACTCGCCTGGCAAGGTACTTCGGGCTTCTCGAC
The DNA here is from genome assembly GCA_025698515.1 of Gossypium sturtianum. Lineage (NCBI taxonomy): Eukaryota > Viridiplantae > Streptophyta > Magnoliopsida > Malvales > Malvaceae > Gossypium > Gossypium sturtianum. The sequence continues at coordinate 49,521,886 of CM046951.1, read as the reverse complement.
ACTCTAAAGCAAAACTACATCCTTCACTCTGGTTGGATAGATGGCCTCTCAGGGGTTGTCTATCATGACCCACATGCGGATGATTCACCGCCAGCACCGAGCGGGTCCAAACCAGTATACACTATTTCATCCAAATCCTCAAGATGAGCATGAAGAGCTCCCAGACGATGACCCACCTAGACATGCCGACCCACCTTAACCTACTCTTTCTGCTAGTCACTCCATTGTTGCGCATACAGTTACGCTTGAGGACATCTATCGCTTAGAGCAGCAGCAGTCGGAGCAGATCGACCGCCTTGAGCAGCAGCATTCAGAGTACTTCGGCCAACTTCAGCACCACCAGGATCGCGTCGAGGCCTATCTACAACAAATGTGTCAGCATTTTCATATTTCTTCACTTGATCCTCCTGTTGTACCTGCGCCTCTTGATCCTGCCATCCCACATGAAGCCGATCAGTGACTTTATCTAGTTTTATGTTTTATTTATTTTTCTTGTTATTTTTATTTGTACTTTTATTTTTATTTTTTTATTTTATTTTTCAGACTTATATATTTTATTTTATTATGCACTTTACTGTTATTGTTTTTCAACTGTTGTTCTATTGATTTTTGTCATCTTTCTATATTATTTTATTTTTGTTTATTTTCTTATTAGTGTTCTGGAACCATGTATTTAATTTAGGATCTCCTACGATTTTAGATTTTACTATTCTAGCACAATAATCCAAATTCAGTACAGTTTCATTTCTCTTTCTCCCTTTTTTTATGATATTTTGCTTATTGTGTTTATATTTGTTTGTACATTGAGGGCAATGTACATCTTAAGTGTTGGGAGGATTTTATATGTTTATGCAATATAGTCCCTGAATTGTTGTTTGTGTTTAATTAATTTTCTTGAACCTAACATTAAAGTTATTTTTTTAAATTTGGAGTTTTTATTGATTCTGGTTGGGATTAATTTGTGTATTTTTATACATTGTGTGATTTATACTTTAAGACAAGAGAGAGTCAAGCATGATAAGCCATTTTTAGAAGCTATTATTTTAGGTTGTCTCCCTGAACTAAAGCATTATCTTGAAATTTTACATTTACAAGTTTGACATCAAAATCATAATTTTTTGTGAGCTTTTGAGCCTATAGAGTATATTTTTTTTCCGTGCTCATTTTATTTTTGGTTGTATGTCAACTTGATTTGTTATTCTAAAACGTGCTTCGGTTATACATGCTGAGATCACATTATTGATTTGATATACTGAGATGATAGAGGCACTTAGGATTTAACCTACTTAACTGTTAAACAACTTACTTGTTGAATTAACCCCTAGTAAACCTCGTTGATCCTAACACATTTTTTTTATTATCACCCGTTCATGTTAACCCATAAACCACATTAATTTTGTAAATCACCCTTTTTATTGACTCTCTTTTTCTCAAGATTCAATTTGGTTAGTTGACTGACTATATTTTATCATTTGTATTGCTGAAAAAAAAACAAAACAAAAAAAGTGAAATTTGATTGAGCTTAAATCGTTAGTCTCATATTTTGTATAAAAGTTCATATCCTTTCTTTATTTTTTATTGATGTAAATTCTTTTAATTCAGCAATTGATTTTTTTGGTTTGGTAACTTATGAACTCGAGTCTCGATTGTAACCAACCCTTCTGACCTTTTTCGAACCCTTAACCTAAGCCCCATTACAACCTTGTAAAGACCTCTTGATTGGTGTGTCATCTCATTTCTATAGTGGTGGAGATTTGATTTTCAAGAAAGCCTATGGTAGAAGGAATTCTTGTTCGACTGTTGAGTGCACATTACTTGAACCTTAAACACTTTAAGTGCTTTAACTGAACCTTAGTGACAGTGTTTATTCTTGTTGAGTTTGAATTACAAGTATTTATTGAGAAATGGGAGACACCTATGTTTTCTGTCTAAAAAATTTCTACTTGGATTGTTTGTATTCTTTAGTGTCATTTTAGTTTGAATTTACAATGCATGATTATCTGTGCATTATCCTAAGACATTATCGGTGAAAACAATAAATTAAGGGAAATTCACTTGAATGTGGGTTGAGAAGTTTGTTTGAGGACAAACAAACGCTAAAGTGTGGGATATTTGATAAGTGTTAAAAGTAACATATTTTTACCTCATTCTTAATGCTTTTTTGGGTGATTATTCGATGTTAATTGTGAATTTTATACTCGTAATCCTTTAAATTCATGTTTTTTTGCTTAATAGAGAACTTGGGAGCAAAAGAGGCAAGAAATGAGTGAAAATTGGAGCGTCGGAGTAACGCTACATGAGCCACACAGGCTGAACCATTCCACATGGCCAAACCACACGGTCGTGTGACCCACACAGGTGTGTGGTAGGTCGTGTTGATTTCACGTGATTATGCACCAAACAATGGAAAATCATGATTTTTAGTTTTTTCAGACATTCTAAGACGTATATAGGAAAAAAATAAGAAGATATGAGTGAGACGTCATAGAATATTCAAGAAAACAACTCGAAAAACACAATTGAAGTCGACTTGGAAGCAGATTTCCGTCAAGATTGAAGATTCTCAGTTTATGTCTTAGGAAGTTATCATGAGTTTCTTTATTTCTTTCGGTAATACTATCTCTCGGATGTTTCTACTTTCAAGTATGAACTAATTTTCTAAATACCTAGGGGAAATTAACTCTATGATAAATTGTATCGTTTGATTTTTATTTTACGCAATAAATACCTAGTTCTTGTTCTCAATTATGTGTGCTTAATTCTTTGTTTTATATTTCTAAATTATTGATCCATGTTCGATGTGCTTAAATTAGAGGTTGAATAGACCCTATTTAAGAGCAGATCTAGCGTAATTAAGTGGAGTTGCATGCAATCCTAGTAATAGGACGACATAAATCTACCGGATTAGAGTCAAACCTAATAAAGGAATCCATAGCATGAGTTAATGTGATAATAGGGAATTTAATTAGAAATAAATTTCAATTAATCAACCTAGAGTCAATTACTCTTATGCTCGAAAGGGATTTTATCATAATTTAGGGATTTCTACGAATCAAAGTGCTAAGTAAAGAAATTGTGTAATTTAGATTGATAGTGATAGATGAAATCTAAGTGGATTCTTTCCTGGTTATTGTTTCCTTTCTTGGTTTTTACTCGATTAGTTTTTGTGTTTTGTTCTTTACCGTGTCCGTTAGTAATTAAATTAGTTAATTTTAGTTTTAAATCGATCACTCAAATTATTTGGTTAAATAATAGAAAGACAGTAATTACTAGTACTTTTAGTTTTCATGGGAACAATATCTTTTCTCACCGTGGTTATACTTTTAATTGATAGGTGCACTTGCCTTAGTCAAATTTTCAGTTAGTTTAGTGACACATCACCTAAATCTTTATTATTTTTAAAGGATTAAATTAAAATTTTATCATTTTGGGGGAGCTAAAGTGTAATTTTACCATTATTAATTTAAAATTTTATAATTTATAAAGGGCCTAAATAAAAATTTTCCATTTTAAGGGGGCCCGCGGCCTTTGCCAGTCCCACTAGATCTACCATTGGTTTTAGATTCTCTTTTTCCTTTCATTTTCCTTTCTTTTTGATTGAGCATCGACATATTTCAGTGTTTCATTTTGATTAATTTTTGGGTATGATGCTATTAATTTTGGGCAATTTACTAAAATATACCAAAATAAAAAAAATTACAGAAACGGGCCAAAAATTTCATTATTTACGGAAAAGGGTCATTTCCCCCCAAAACGCGTCCACGTCAGCGCGTTTTAGGGGGATGCAACAGGAAAGCGCTCCCTCAAGGGAGCGCTTTCCTGCAACGGTCAAATTTTTTTGATCGTTGGAGGCCTAACGGTCAGAAAAAAAAACCTATAAAACCCCCCCACCCTTTTATTTTTTTCAGAACAAAGTCCTTATTCATTTTTCTCTCAACTTTTGTCTCAAATTCTTCTCAAATTTCTCTTAAATTCCTTGAAACTTCCTCTCAAATTTCACAATAGTCCTTTTATATTTACAAAAAAGCCCTTTTTTTAAAATTTTTTGAAATATATTTTTTTAATAAATTTTAAAATATTCGATCGTATTAGCAATGCCCGGGGAATTAATTCGTCTCGACAATAAACACATTTCGGTCGATCAAATGACAATGGTAAGTTTTAATTTTAATTTTAATTTTAATTTTAATTTTAATTTTAATTTTAATTTTAATTTTTCAATACTATTTAATATTTTTTAAGTTTATGCAAATTTAATTAAATTTTATTTTATAATTTTTTAAACAGTCTGTAGATCGGGTGTTGCAATGCTATATTCGCAATATGCCTGGTCCGCCATCGCCGTTGATCGAGAATTACCTGCGGGAAGCGGGTTTTTGGCACGTGCCACGATAGGCCGGGGGTGCAAGTTGGACCCGAAGTTAATCAGCGCGTTGATAGAGAGGTGGAGACCCGAGACGCACACTTTCCATCTTCCATGCGGAGAGTGTACTATCACTCTGGAAGACGTGCATTTGCAATTGGGATTGCCGGTGGATGGGTCTGTAGTCACCGGGTCGGCAACCTCTAGCTATTGGACCGCCGTATGCTACGAGCTTTTGGGTGCCATTCTGGATAACATTTACGGAGGTCAGATCGAGATGGGCTGGTTACGAGACACATTCCCGGAGCCGAATAATCATTCGACCGAAATAGAAAGAATACGGTATGCTCGGGCATACATTCTTGAGATGATTGGAGGCTATCTGATGCCGGACCTGTCTCGAAACCTCGTACACCTGAGATGGCTACTGAAACTCGTTGATTTTAGAGCAGCCAGTGAATTGAGTTGGGGGTCTGCTGTGCTAGCAAAATTGTATCGGGAGATGTGCGGGGCGACGCGGCCGAATAAAGTGAAAATCGGAGGTTGCCTATCACCACTGCAATCATGGGAACGGTTTCGATTTCCATTTTTACGTCCTCGAGCCGACCACCCATATACATTCCCACTCATAACGAGGTAAATTTAATATTATATTTTACAATTATTACGTAGATTTAAAATATAATTGTATGCTAAAAATTTATTTAATTAGGTGGAACCATTCGGCGAGTTATGTTGGAATACCTACCTCGATTGAAGATATACGGCTTCTATTAGGGCAACGGTCAGAATCACAAGTAAGTATTAAATAAAATATATTTTCGTAATAAAATAGTCGTTTTGAATTTTGTATTTAGAATTTAGTATTTCGTATTTAGTATTTAGTATTATGTATATAACTAATATTTTTATCATGTTAATATAGTTTCAATGGACACCATACAAGGATCCGGCAATTCGGGCAGTAATTCCGGAGGAGTTCTTGATAAATTCGAACCTTTGGCATGTGAAGGTCCCATTGATCAACTATGCCACCTTGGAGATGCACCAGTCAGATCAGGTTCTGCGTCAATTTGGATTCCGACAACCGATTCCCGTGCCACCTGAGGTGTTCGATGATGAGCACAAAGTCGACTTACGGCAGTTGCACACGGATTGGCCATGATTTTGGTCAGCATATATCGAAATGTGGGAGAACCGGTATGATTATATACCTATTCGGGAATTGATCGTCGTTCTTGAGTTAGCGTGCGCGCCGGAATACATGCCATGGTTTAGTATCCATGGCAAGCCGTATTCATTGTTGGAAGAGGAGCGGGGACGGAAACTTCGTGAACAAAGGGAACGACGGGGCCCTTTAAATCCAAGGAGAAGGGGTGATGAGACGGAACCATCAACAGCGCCGACACAGTCACCGGGCCCATCAACAGCGCCCACACGGTCACCGGGCCCAACACTTCAAATTCGACGACACCGACATCACGCGACCTTTGGCCTTTATGCCAAAAAGTGCACCTAGCCCTTATATGTATTCTAACCCTTATATGTTTCCTTTTCCCAGTCCCACTACAGGTTGGAATGCATGGCTCGGTTCGATTCCGTTCCCGACTACTCCGATTGGCCAGCCGATCTTGAGGCTACCGTCGCATGAGGGATCACACGAGGCGCCGTCGGGGAGCTCTTCTTTTTACCAGTCTCTGTCGCCTTATGGGATTCAGACACCCCCGCCTTGGTTTATGCAAACACCTCCGCAGTCGTTATTTTATCAAGGTGGGTCATCCTCCCAACACCCACAACTGCACCCCACCTTTGGAGGAACTGTAATCCCCGCTTTGAGAGGTTCCACGACCCCCGCCAAAGCTAGAAGAATGAGGAATCCAAATACAGAATCGCCACCACCCCCATGTGGCACTGATTCCGTCCGGCACCAACATTGATTCCGACCGCCTTTTTTATTTTTTATTGTAATATAATTTTTTATTTTTTTAATAAAATGAAAGTTGTTTATTTTTTTATTGTAATTTAATTTTAATATCTTTAATAAAATAAAAGTTGTTTATTTTTTTAATTGTAATTTAATTTTAATATCTTTAATAAAATAAAAGTTGTTTATTTTTTTATTGTAATTTAATTTTAATATCTTTAATAAAATAAAAGTCCAAGATTTTTTTATTTGTAATTTATTTTTTATTTTTTATTTTGTTTTGCAAATTAGTCCTTCTACAAAAGTTCACCGTTTTCATCAAGAAATAAATAGAATTTACATAGCCACCAAGAGACAAAAAAGCTAAGAAGACTATCAACTATTCCGATTTGGACACGAGCGAGATGTATGGCACGGGTTCCTACACCATCCGCACAACCTCACGTTGGTTGGCCGTTTCTGGATATCCATGTTGTTATGTATTCTAGTCGACCACCAAGGTCGACCTTTTGGTTTGTGCCTCAGTTGTCTATCCGGCAACAGCTTATACGGTGCAAGCGATACAGACGGCCACTTACGTTCATCTGGGACTTGTGGGAATACGTGTCTCCACACGTTGTACATGTTTTCTATTTTATACACTTCGTCGACATAGCTCATGGGATCAAGACGGAGATTCTGACAAGCCGCAAGTACATGAGCGCATGGGTAACTGTAACACCCCAAACTCGGTCAACACACCACGACCGAATCTGATATGTTAAGGAGTGAAAACATTTTAAAATCATAAGTTTGTCGAATAATTTTTTTAAAGAAGACTCTTATTTTGTTTCAGGGTTTAGAAAACTCAGTAATAATTGATGTTGAGGTTGTTTTAGTAGTTGTCGTAATACTTGGAAAACTCGTGATTAAAACCCATTTGTGATTGCCGATATTAGAAAACATTGGATACATATTAAAACTGAACGCGATAAGTAAAATCAAGTTTAGAACCATTTGCCTTTAAAGTGATTTGAAAATTAGAGTTGTAAAAACATCCAAGTTACCTTATTATTTTGTGAACTTTGTTACCCGATGGTAATGCTTGAAAACCCGAAGAGATATAGTTTTGAAACCATTGCTTTTTACCGGTTAATTTTATCAAGTCCATAAATCCGACATATGTAAAATATAAGCAGACTAAAAGCAAGTAATAATAAAAACCCAAAATAAACTTAGCGGCCTTATTACAAAACAAAAACCAATTTAAGAAAAATTAATAAAATTGAAATAGAAGTTTAAAATCAAAACCAAACTAAGATGCATGGCCACCTCGAGTCCTCCCCGGCTCCATATCTGCGATCTATGCCTCATCTGCAAAATATAAGGGAAGGGGTGAGTCACCAAGACTCAGTGTATAAACCCCCAACCCGATAATTCAAGCACTTACACAGATCATCAAGAAACATGCAGATTATGCAACCCATAACCTAGCCATCCAATCTCCTTTAACTACCCCGTGTGGTCAAAACCACTGGTGGTCAAAACCATTGGTGACCGAAGTCACAAATATATATATCGTTGTGGTCAAAACCACTGGTGACCGTAGTCACAGATGAAATGATGGGGCCAACCCATCGTGTTGTCAAAACCACTGATGATAATCCCGTAATATATCAAGTGGGGCCAACCCACTGTGGTACCAAACCACTGGGACGAGTCACAATAATCCATGTGTGGTCAAAACCACTGGTGACCGTAGTCACAAATATCAATAGTGTGGTCAAAACCACTGGTGGTCAAAACCACTGGGACTTAGTCACAAATAATAATAGTAGTGTGGTCAAAACCACTGGTGACAGTCCATATAAATCATCCCCCTCCTCTCATCAATCCCATCATCATCATGCTCATATCATACGTGTAATAATATCATGTATCATGCATTTAAGGCATAGCATAGCATTTAACAAAACATGACGATGTATATCATAAATCACATAACATGGGACTTACCCAGAATCCAAGCTCGTGCCCACAAGGCAAGTCACTAATACCAACGGTTATATAGTAACATAGTAAGCATCATTATACTAATAAAGTGTGTAAGAGTTTACACACCTGACTAATCACAGATCTAAGTAAGAATCCCGAACATTGCTCCCTCCTACATCCGGCCAACATTAGTTAGTAATCCAAAAGCCCATTCGGCTCTATTAGAAACCCAAGGGATATGTCGCCCAATATTGTACTCACCTTAAAGCCGATTTGGTTTCCAACCAAATCCCGAAGCTACATGCTGATCTCCTTCACAATCGGCCAATCACTAACACATAGAAATAATTAGCCTTCAGCTTTTGATCAATCAAGAAATAGATCTTGAGATGTTAAAACCCTTACCTAGATCGACCACCAATCCCGGAGATTCACTGTGTTTGGCTTTACTCCTCCCTACAATCGGTTTTACACAACGCTTAGAATCCATAGGCCATTCGGCCATGATTAACAAATCCCGAAACCACATGAGTTGACGCCCCTTACCTTAATGACAAGTTTGGCTACCAAGCACCAACATTCGGCACCCCCAAGTGATGTTAGGGGTTTCGGCTACTCCACAAAACAAAGAGATCTCAATCAGGAGGATTCGACTATGAGTCCAAAAGAGAAGAAAAGAAAAATGAAATGTAAAAGAAGAAGAGTGATGATGCCGAATGGTAGAAGAGAAGAAGGTTGAGTATTTCGAAACAAGCGGACTAAAAGAAGAAGTCGAATGGAGTAGAGGGTATTGGCTTCGGGTTTTCAAAACAAGGAAAAGATGGAAGAAGATGGAATGGGATCGATTTCGGCAAGGAAGAGTGGATAAAGTTTCGACTGTGATCAAAAATAGGAGGAAGAGAAGATGAGCAATGGTGGTTTCGGTTTTGAACATAATAGGAAGAAGAAGGAGAAAGGTGAATTCGGCAATATGGCTAACAATGAATGACCAAAAAGGTAAAGAAAGGAAGTGTGAGCATTGAGTTTCGGCACTTTGGAAAAACTTGCAAAAGGGGTAATTCGGCCAGCAGTTAGAGTTGCCGAAAAAGAAGAAAAGAAAAAGTACTTTGGTGTGCTAGCCAAACACTCCCTAAAACCCCTATTGACATTCGGCCACCAAAAGCTCCCCAAAACCGATAGCCTCCTTGCCCACAAATCCACCATTCGGCCAACTCTTTCCCAAGTGAGTTTGAAATAATTCAAACTCCTAAATTTCCTCCCCCACCAATTCAAATTTGTTTGACCCTTCCATCCTCATCTTCAAGAGTCCCTCCTGAACACTCCACTTCACGCTTGTGGCGTCAAAAATAAAGACACAAAGGGGATTTCTGCACTCGAACCAAGGCCCCTTGCTCCCTGTGGCGTCACCTCCTCCAAGCTTTAAGTGGCACCTGCTTGCCACTTAGCCACAAGCTCCTCTTGTGTCTAAAACCTCCAATAAATTCTTTTAACCCCTATTTCCCTTAGCTCCATTTCCTTAAGTGCTAAAACAAAATTCTTAGCCCTAACTCAGGCTTAACCTAGGGTTATAACTAGACCCCAAAACATGTTAAATCAACATTATAAATAATTCATCACATGTAACACAAGCAAAAATGCAGAGACCCCGATTTAAGGATGTTACAGCTCTACCCCCCTTAAAAATAATTTCGGCCTCGAAATTACCTGGTCAGAAGAGTTGAGGGTATTGCTGCCGCATCACATCCTCTGGTTCCTACGTGGCCTCCTCCGTACCATGGTTTCGCCATAATACTTTCACCAAGGGAACTGACTTCCGTCACAGAACCTTGACATCCCGATCCAAAATCCGTCTCGGTTCCTCCTCGAAAGACAAATCGTGGCTCACCTCTATCTCCTCAATCGTACCACATGTGACGGATCTCGACCGATAGCGCCTAAGCATTGAAACGTGAAAGATACCATGCATCCGACTCAGTGCGGCAACTCAAGGCGATAAGCTACCGGTCCCACTCGCTTCAACATCAGTATATGGCCCGATGAACCTAGGGCTTAGCTTGCCCTTCCGACCAAATCTCAATACTTTCTTCCAAGGCGATACCTTCGAAAGACCTTATCACCCATCAGATACTCAATATCTCTGCGTTTAAGATCGGCGTAAGACTTCTTCCTCGCCCGACGCTTCCTTAAGATGAGCCCGAATCGCCTTAACCTTATCCTTTGTTTCTGTCACCAACTCCGGACCCAACATCTGCCGTTCACCCAATTCTGTCCAACACGTTGGAGTACGACATTTCCATCCATATAGTGCCTCATACGGTGCCATCTGAATACTCGCTTGATAACTATTGTTATAAGCGAACTCGCCAATGGTAGATATTCCTCCCAACTACCAAAAATCCGAACACGACCCCTTAACATATCTTCCAAAATCTGAATTACCCTTTCGGTGATCGCCCATCGATCATGCGGATGAAAAGCCGTGCTGAAATCCAATCTGGTACTCAAAGCCTGATGCAACACTTTCCAAAACCTTGACGTGAACCTGGGATCCCTGTCCGAGATAATGGACACTAGCACCCCATGCAACCGCACTATCTCTGCCACATACAACTTGGCTAATTTTTGAAGCGAATAATCAACCCTCACCGGTATGAAATGAGCCGACTTAGTCAAACGATCCACTATAACCCAGACTGAGTCCTTCTTGCTAGGTATAAGGGGAAGCCCACTGACAAAATCCATCGTAATCCTTTCCCACTTCCACTGTGGAATCTTTACCGGCCGCATGCCTCGATGGCAACCGATGCTCACCCTTAACTCGCCGGGCATGTCAAACACTTGCTTACAAACTCGCCATTTCCCGCTTAAGACACGCCACCGAATCGTTCCCTCAAATCACGATACATCTTACTGCCTCCAGGATGCATAGCGTATGGGCTACTATGAGCTTCTTGAAGAATCCGCTGTCTCAACTCGGCGTCCTTAGGCATACATACCTTCCCTTGAAAACACAGTACTCCACCACTATCCAAGTTGTAACCCTCGATTCACCATTTTGCATTTGCAACCTTCGAGCACTCAACACCTCATCATCGCCATTTGCCTCTCCTTAACTTTGATCAATCCAAGATGGCTTAACCTCGCAATTCCGCCAAAAGACTCCCATCATCATAAAGGCTAAGGTGAGCAAACATCGCCGCAAAGTCGCTACCACCTTACGGCTCAACGCATCGCCTACTACGTTAGCCTTACCGGATGGTACTAAATCGAACAATCGTAATCTTTCAACAATTCAATCCACCTTCGCTGCCTCAAGTTTAAATCCTTCTGAGTCAAGAGGTACTTCAGACTTTTATGATCCGTATACACTATCGACTTCTCGCCACACAAGTAATGCCTCCAAATCTTCAAGGCGAAAACCACTGCAGCTAATTCTAAGTCATGCGTCGGATAGTTACCTTCATGAGGCCTCAATCGCCTAGATGCATACGCTACCACTTTTCCATTTTGCATCAAGACACACTTAAACCAAAGATGTGATGCATCACAATAAACCGTAAATTCCTTTCCTGCCTCAGGCTGAATCAAGACTGGAGCTTCAGTTAGAATCTTCTTCAACTTGTCAAAACTCTCTTACTGTTTCTGAGTCCACACAAACGGAATCCCTTTTCTCAACAAATTTAGTCAATCGGTCTTTGCAATCAAGGAAAACCTTCTACAAACCTTCAGTAGTATCCTGCCAAACCCAGAAAACTTCGAATCTCTGCAACTGACTTAGGTGGTTTCCAATCCAATACTGCCTCGATCTTACGAGAATCCACCCTAATTCCCTCAGTTGATACCACATGACCCAAGAAAGTTACCTCCTTAAGCCAAAACTTGCACTTACTAAACTTGGCGTACAACTGCTTCTCCCTTAGAACCTGCAGAACCACTCGAAGATGCGCGTCATGCTCCTCCTCAGATTTCGAGTACACCAAAATGTCGTCTATAAATACTACGACAAATCGGTCCAAATACGGCTGGAACACCCGATTCATCATGTCCATGAATACTGCCGGAGCGTTGGTCAAACCAAAAGGCATTACCAGAAACTCATAGTGCCCATACCGAGTACGGAATGCCGTCTTATGAATATCACCTCCTTCACTTTGAGTGATGATACCCGACCTAAGGTCGATCTTAGAGAAAACCGATGCATCCTCGAGTTGATCAAACAAGTCGCCAATCCTAGGCAACGGATACTTGTTCTTGATTGTCAACTTGTTCACCGGCGTAGTCTATACACATCCGCATCGTACCATCCTTCTTCTTAACAAAAAGCACCGGAGCTCCCCAAGGTGATACACTCGGTCGGATGAAACCTCTATCCAACAATTCCTGAATCTGGGCCTTCAACTCCACCAATTCCTTTGGCGCCATCCTATATGGAGTAATAGATACTGGCGCTGTTCCGGGTAACAAGTCTATACCGAACTCAACCTCGCGGTCAGGGGGTATACCCGGGAGTTCCTCTGGAAAAACATCAGCAAATTCCCCTAAAGTTCAGACATTCTTCACAGCTGCATCTTTAACTTCCAACGCACAAACATGCACCAAAAATGATTCACAACCCTTTCTAACCATTTTCTCAGCCTTCAGTGCAGAGATAACATTAGATAAGTAATCTCTCCTATTACCTATCATCACCACCTCAACACCTTCCATGGTCTTCAACACCATGCGCTTAGCCACGCAATCCAAACTAACATGGTACTTAACTAGCCAATCCATCCCGAGAATCAGATCGAACTCCCCAAACAGCAGTTCCATCAAGTCAGCCAAAAGCACGAGCCCTTGAAGTTCTAGGGGTACATCCCTATATAGTTTACTTACTACTACAGAGTGACCTAGAGGGCTTATCACAGTCATCTTCCTAGAAGTAATCTCAGAGTCTAAGTTCATGGTTTCCACTATGCTACTAGCAACATACGAGTGAGTCGAACCAACATCAATTAAAGCATTATGAGGTACTCCAAAAATTAAGAACGTACCGGTTATGACGTCTGGTGCGTCGCCGTCCTCTCGACGCCTCGCTGCATAGACCAACCCAGGCTGTCTCGCCTCTGTACCACCTGTACCTCTGCCCGATGCTCCATGACCCCTACCAGAGCCATTACCTCCCCTGACTGAACCACGGCCTCTCTGTGGCTGCTGATTATCCCTCCTAAACTGTGCATGGTTCTCGATCCTCGGGGGGGGCACTTAGGCGATCTCTCATGGACAATCCCTAACTCTATGCCCCATCGATCCACACTCAAAGCATCCCCTGTTACCAGTCCAACATTCTCCCGTGTGAGACTTCCCGCATCGAGCACACCGCGGCGGCCACTGAGTGTTGGCAGCAGCAGGCCTAGCAACTTGATTCGGCCCACTATATCTAACCCTTTTCTACTGGTTCCCAGGAAACCCAGATGATCCGTAACTCCTCTTATTCCAACCCCTATCCTGATTCGCGCTTTTACATTTGCTTTACCCCTTCAAAGAACCTTAGCTTTCTCCACTAGAACGGCAAATTCTCGCTTCCTCGCCGTGGGGTAATTATCATCCGCACTGCGTCTCACCCCATCCTCAAATTTGACACAGCGCTCATGCTCGGTACCCACAATACCCCGAGCATACCGACTCAACCGAAGGAATTCCGCCTCATATTCTGCTACAGTCTTATTACCCTGGACCAAGTTCAAGAAAGCTCTGCGCTGCGCATCAACATAACTAGCCCCTATGTACTTCCTCCGATAGGGTCGCTCAAGAACTCCTAAGTGAGGTCATCTGCTATCGCTCCATACCTAACTGTGAGCCACTACTGATACGACTGATCTCGCAGCAGAGATACTACACCCTTCAGCTTTTCCTCAGCTCAAAAATCCAGATCATCCATGATGCGTTCCGTCGCCTCCAACCAATATTCCACTGTACTAGGTGCCACACCAGATACACCTCTAAATACTTCTGCACCATTAGCCTTGAGTCGCTTCGGTCACGATTTTTAAGCTCCGGTTCCTACTCCCGCACTTTCGCAACCCTTTCCAAAGACTTTCGCAAAGACACGACCGCGACATCACTGCGTCATTTCCACCCGTCGATCTCGATATTCGCGCCCATAGCCAAGCGGCGGTGGTACCTCATTTTTCGACCCATGTCCGGACCCTACCGGCCAAACTATCATCCTACCCCTACCTCGTCCACGAGTGTTACGCCCATGTCCACGCACTCACTCATCTCTACCGATATATTCAAGTCGCTTAAAAGTTTTGTGCGTTAGACTTTTGTTCCACCGCCTTCTTTAGAGCACGCTTTTCGAGAAGTTTTAATAAGGGGTTGTTTCGGAGTACACATCATCCTATAGTTTGTGTCTCTAAAGTAGTTCCTATTACTACCCAATCATGTCATCATCATAACCATACAATCATATCATCACAAGCAATAGTTCGGGTACTTACCCGGCGGATTGATGCCTGAGACTCCGGTGCCATGTTTTCACCATCGCATTTTTCTATAAAAGCCTTCCATAATCCTTTTTAAAACATTTTTGGGCCTTGGGCCCACAGCCGAGCTGTTGAACCTGGCCCTGATATCACAATTGTAACACCCTAAACTCGGTCAACACACCACGACCGAATCTGATATGTTACGGAGTGAAAACATTTTAAAATCATAAGTTTGTCGAATAATTTTTTTAAAGAAGACTCTTATTTTGTTTTAGGGTTTAGAAAACTCAGTAATAATTGATGTTGAGGTTGTTTTAGTAGTTGTCGTAATACTTGGAAAACTCGTGATTATAACCCATTTGTGATTGCCGATATTAGAAAACATTGGATACTTATTAAAACTGAACGCGATAAGTAAAATCAAGTTTAGAGCCATTTGCCTTTAAAGTGATTTGAAAATTAGAGTTGTAAAAACATCCAAGTTACCTTATTATTTTGTGAACTTTGTTACCTGATGGTAACGCTTGAAAACCCAAGAGATATAGTTTTGAAACCATTACTTTTTACCGCTTAATTTTATCAAGTCCATAAATCCGACATATGTAAAATATAAGCGAAATAAAAGCAAGTAATAATAAAAACCCAAAATAAACTTAGCGGCCTTATTACAAAACCAAAACCAATTTAAGAAAAATTAATAAAATTGAAATAGCAGCTTTAAAATCAAAACCAAACTAAGATGCATGGCCACCTCGAGTCCTCCCCGCTCCATATCCGCGATCTATGCCTCATCTCGCAAAATATAAGGGAAGGGGTGAGTCACCAAGACTCAAAGTGTATAAACCCCAACCCGATAATTCAAGCACTTACACGCATCATCAAGAAAACATGCGATTATGCAACCCATAACCTAGCCATCCAATCTCCTTTAACTACCCCGTGTGGTCAAAACCACTCGTGGTCAAAACTATTGGTGACCAAGTCACAAATATATATATCGTTGTGGTCAAAACCACTGGTGACCGTAGTCACGTAGATGAAATGATGGGGCCAACCCATCGTGTTGTCAAAACCACCGATGACAATCCCGTAATATATCGTGGGGCCAACCCACGTGGTACCAAACCACCGGACGAGTCACAATAATCCATGTGTGGTCAAAACCACTTTGTGACCATAGTCACAAATATCAATAGTGTGGTCAAAACCACCGTGGTCAAAACCACCGGGACTTAGTCACAAATAATAATAGTAGTGTGGTCAAAACCACCGGTGACCGTAGTCACAAATCAAATGTTGGGGCTAACCCATCTTGTGGTCAAAACCACTCGTGATAGATCTATATAAATCATCCCCTCCTCTCATCAATCCCATCATCATCATGCTCATATCATACGTGTCATAATATCATGTATCATGCATTTAAGGCATAGCATATCATTTAACAAAACATGACGATGTATATCATAAATCACATAACAGGGGACTTACCGGAATCCAAGCTCGTGCCCACAAGGCAAGTCACTAATACCAACTGCTATACAAGAACATAGTAAGCATCATTATACTAATAAAGTGTGTAAGAGTTTACGCACCGACTAATCGCAGATCTAAGTAAGAATCCCGAACGTTGCTCCCTCCTACATCCGCCAACATTAGTTAGTAATCCAAAAGCCCATTCGGCTCTATTAGAAACCCAAGGATATGTCCCCAATATTGTACTCACTTTAAAGCCGATTTGGTTTCCAACCAAATCCCGGCCACGTGGCCGATCTCCTTCACAATCGCCAATCACTAACACATAGAAACAATTAGCCTTCGGCTTTTGATCAATCAAGAAATAGATCTTGAGATGTTAAAACCCTTACCTAGATCGACCACCAATCCCGAAAATTCACTGCATTTGGCTTTACTCCTCCCTACAATCGGTTTTACACAACGCTTAGAATCCATAGGCCATTCGGCCATGATTAACAAATCCCGAAACCACATGAGTTGACGCCCCTTACCTTAATGACAAGTTCGGCTACCAAGCACCAACATTCGGCACCCCTAAGTGATGTTAGGGGTTTCGGCTACTCCTCAAAACAAAGAGATCTCAATCAGGAGGATTCGGCTATGAGTCCAAAAGAGAAGAAAAGAAAAATGAAATGTAAAAGAAGAAGAGTGATGATGCCAAATGGTAGAAGAGAAGAAGGTTGAGTATTTCGGCATAAGGGGACTAAAAGAAGAAGTCGAATGGAGTAGAGGGTATTGGCTTCGGGTTTTCAAAACAGGGAAAAGATGGGAGAAGATGGAATGGGATCGATTTCGGCAAGGAAGAGTGGATAAAGTTTCGGCTGTGATCAAAAATAGGAGGAAGAGAAGATGAGCAATGGTGGTTTCAGTTTTGAACACAATAGGAAAAATAAGGAGAAAGGTGAATTCGGCAATATGGCTAACAATGAATGACCAAAAAGGTAAAGAAAGGAAGTGTGAGCATTGAGTTTCTAGACTTTGGCAAAACTTGCAAAAGGGGTAATTCAAACAAAGATTAGAGTTGCCGAAAAAGAAGAAAAGAAAAAGTACTTTGGTGTGCTAGCCAAACACTCCCTAAAACCCCTATTGACATTCGGCCACCAAAAGCTCCCCAAAACCGATAGCCTCCTTGCCCACACCCACCATTCGGCCAACTTCTTCCTAGTGAGTTTGAAATAATTCAAACTCCTAAATTTCCTCCTCCACCAATTCAAATTTGTTTGACCCTTCCATCCTCATCTTCAAGAGTCCCTCCCGAACACTCCACTTCCCGCTTGTGGCGTCAAAAATAAAGACACAACGGGGATTTCTGCACTCAACCAAGGCCCTCTTGCTCCTCGTGGGGTTACCTCCTCCAAGCTTTAAGTGGCGCCTGCTTGCCACTTAGCGACAAGCTCCTCTTATGTCTAAAACCTCCAATAAATTCTTTTAACCCCTATTTCCCTTAGCTCCATTTCCTTAAGTGCTAAAACAAAATTCTTAGCCCTAACTCAGGCCTAACCTAGGGTTATAACTAGACCACAAAACATGTTCAATCAACATTATAAACAATTCATCACATGCAACACAAGCAAAAATGCAGAGACCCCGATTTAAGGATGTTACAGTAACGATGTGCATCAAATATCCCACAGTCGCAGGTCATATTTCTCAAGTGTACACGATATTGCCTGCCAACAATACCTTGGTTCAGTCTGCAAACTCCGTCACATGAAACCATAGGTTGTCGCGATCGTGACACACTGTGTGCATGGTGTTGGCCCGTGCCTTCCCTTTGTTAATTTCTCGCAAGACCTTCTCGCCCCATACATGGACTTCTTGCATTTGGCCTTCATAACTCGCTGCTCGCTTCAAAAATAGTGCCGCTAAACGAATATGTCTCTTGCACAACCGATGTTATCAGAAAATGACGCGTCCCTTTTAGAATAGATTTTATGCATTCGGCCAGGTTTGAGGTCATATGACCATATCGTAGGCCGCCGTCGTATGCTTGTGTCCACTGTTCGAAAGGAATATTGCATAGGTAGTTTGCGCCTTCTTCGTTAACTGATCGCAAACTAGCCAACATCTCGTGAAAATGGTCCTTATTGATCTCGTACCCTGCCAATATAAGTTGATAGCGAATATTACATACCACTCTTCAATTAAGAATAAATTGAATATTACAAACGGAATTATATTAATAGATATTACATACCCATATTGGTCACTTACTGTCGCTGACTTGTAGATCGATGTTGCCCGTGGTAGTTGGACGCAACATGCCTTAGGCAATATCGATGGTGTGTGCGATGCCACAGGCTTCCCTGTCGCTCTATTACGGCTAGTATTCCAGGGCCCCGATCCGATATAACACATATATCAGGTTGAGGGCAGACATGCCTCCTTAACCTAGATAGGAAGAAATCCCAGTCATCAGCTGACTCCCCCGGTGTTATTGCAAACACAATTGGAAGGATTCTCCCACTGCCATTCTGTGCCACAGCTAGCAATAGCCGATACGTATATCTGCCATACATAAAGGTACTGTCAATTTGTACCAATGGCTTCCAGTATATAAATGCATCTCGGTATTGTTTAAATGTCCAGAACAGACGCTTGAACACTGCGCATCCATGGAGCAATCGGTCGTTGTAGTACGTCGATTCTATTTCGAGGTCTGTTATGCTGCCTGGGACATATCTCTCCAGCACCTGACACCACTGCCACACTTCATTATATGAAGCGTCCCACCGACCATGCAACTTTTCCAACGCCTTTTGCTTGGCTATCCAAGTCTTCCGATAAGAGGGCGTGTACCCCAATTGGCTACGAATATTGCCAATTAAGCCCGGTACTGTAGTCTTGGGATCGGCCTTCACCGTCGGTATTATTAAGTGGGCCAATATCTCTGAATCCATCTTCGGATGATCTTGTGAAACACTTTTCAACGAAGTACGTTAAATAATGCAACATTACGTAATATTAGTATTATTCAAAAACCTTGAACACCTAGTGATACTGTACCGACAAGACATGTATGTGGACCTTTGTACTTTTTGATCTCCCACAAGCCTGTCCTTTTCCTCAACGAGGCCATAATTTTCCATGAACATGTACCGTCTTGCACTGCACACTTCGCCTCGTACTTATCGAGCTTGGATTTAACCACGTTGTAGTTAACCCTGTTCTTGATGCTATATTGTTTCAATGCACCAAGAAAAGTATCCTTGTTGGAAAACTCTTTACCAACTTCTAATTCGCCCGAATCCAACGACGAACTTGTACGGTCACGCGTTTTGTGTGGTAGTTCAGGAAACTCCAATGCATCGTCTTGAGATAGATCGACATTATGCATGTGGGCTGGAGGCGAATACGCCCTGAATAGTAGATCTTCTTCTTCTTCATCTGAACCGCCTTCAACATCTTCAGGTACGGTTGGAACAGGCTCCGGTTCAGAAAATAATGCAACTTCTGCACCATTGGGCCCGGGCTCTCGAGGTGGATCCACATCAGACTTATCATCCGACCCACCATCATCTGCAACGAATGAGGGCCCCTCGCCGGTGGATGTCGTGGGGAGGACATTATCCCTTCTTAAACATCTTTGGTAACGTTCCCAATCATATGTGGATTGCCAACCACTAGAAGTTGATGACGTTACCCAATACGTATTTCTATCATCGAACGTCGAAGGAAGGATATGCATGTCCCATCCACCAACCGAGTGTCGTGCAGGGGTTGTGTTTTCCATACTACCACCAAACATGGGCACTTCCGTATTCTGCCTCCCACTAACAGAGTGTCGACTTGGGGTCGTGTATTCCCCTCGAACAGCAGTAGATGTTGAGGTCGAAGGAAGATCACTTGGCGATGAAAATTGTACATATACCTCAAGATAGGGTGATCCACTGGCAAGATGAGTCTCCACCATTGCCTCAAAGCTCCGAGGACCTTTGATGTCGAATGAGTCATATCTCACCGGATCAACCGAAGCGTAAAATCTATACTTAATAGACTGAACTTTCATTGGCGTTGTTCTGAAGATTTTACGCCTAATTCTTTTGCAAAGTTCTGTCAAATCTATGTTCCGATTAAAACCCAGTCGCGCTGTGTTCTCGGATAAAAAAACAACACCATTTTCGGTGTTACAAACCTCACAATCATAGTAAATAACAACATTAATACGTTCACTCATTTTCAGTTTTTATTTTTCTTTTGTCTCAATTTCTGTTATGCAACCTGAGAATGAAATTTGGCTGATTTATAGTCTAAGGATTGCCAGAGACTACTGTAGCAAAAGAGCGTCTACGTGGGATCTTTTTTCAGTACTCTTGCTGACAGCGCATCCTGCTTGAAGCATTTTGGACACTATTTAACTAGAAACGTCAGTGACAATTCTATTATAAATATACTCAAGATTAACAGAACTATCAGTCGAAGCAATCGTACCTTTCAGGACCCAAAACTTCGGTAATAATTCTGTTATCAATCTCCTCAAGATTAACAGAACTATCGGTCGAAGCAGCCGCTTCATACTCCTCCTTCTTCTCCTTTAGTTTATTCTAATAAATCAATGAAAGAGTTAGAAACGAAATATATAATAAGAAGGAATGCAACATAACTTGTAATTGAATAATTTTATTAAGTAAATATACCATAATTTCATGACTTTCTGATGTCATCTGAGATCCATCCTTCTTCCTATGCATAATGTCAAAAAGTCAAGGCGTCCAACTTTTGACTGCATTTGAGGCTTCCTACATTTTAGCGTAAAGAATATAAATTAATAGTATAAATTCATTAATATTTGACATAATTAATAAATTATAATACTCGGCCTCGCCTACACAAGCAAAACTTCCGACCTCGCTGCAGTGCGTGAATTTTTGTTGTTTGTCTGTACGCTTGTTCCAACTCGCTCACGGTCCTACATAATGAAATTTGAATTATGTATATAGTAAATACCGTAAATCGAAAAATTTATAAGACTTTAGAAGTACGTAATACCTCTCCTTTCTTTGAATTCCGAATCTAACTTGATCTTCCCATTGGTACCTCAACATTCACTGTGGGACATTTCTTAATTTTTCGCGAGGTGATGCCTATCTTAAAATATTGTTTTTTCAACGTGCTTTTATGGTCTCTCCATTTTTACCCAACGCTTTCTTAATATAATCATCGCACCTCTAAAAAGCAAATCTCTCCTAAAAAACACAAGTTTAAAAAGTAAATATAAATGAAAGTTAAACCAAAGTATTATAAATTACATTCACGTTTTTACCTTAATATTATCGAGAGCCCGATTTTAGTTGGCGCAGGCATGTGATGCCATGATTCGTAGTTAATGGGCAACATATTGGCATTACGTGATAGAATAACAAATAGCTCCGCTAACATCGAGCTTTAGATCCAACGGGCTGGCCATGATCAAGCTTTCTCCTTACTTTAACACGCTCGACAGATCTAGCTCGCACAAATCTTTAAGGAGTGTACGCCCCCACTTCTTCTTAGCGTCCCACCACCTTCAAATGAAAAATGATATATTATTAGTTTATTAAAATTGCAAAATGAATCAATAATAAAATTCAACATGCATGTAAAATAAATTAACATTACTCTCAACTTCGCAGCTCGTCTATCTATGTCCAAATAGAGACTAGAAGATCCAACAAATGTTTGTTGTTCACTATTGGCTTCTTCGAATTTGGAGTATTGTGGACAATACTTAAATCTCGTAATCGTCTTCTAGGCATTTTTCCCGCAATACACATAAAATAGTGCAAAATTTTAGTAACAAATAAAATAGTAGTACATTTAAAATAGTTAAATTATATAACATGACCAATATTAAAATTATAATATTACATATAAATAAAAATCGTAAAATCTTACTACATCATATTTCATAAATATCTTCATCCACATCGTGATTTAACCCATTGAAATTGTTGACTAGTACTAGGGATATTTTCATTCAAGTTTTGTTCGAAAAGGAAAAGTTTCGAGATCTTTCGACTATGTCACCTCTACTTCCATTGCCCATGTCGAACAAGTCTCTAGGGGTGTTCCGAGTACAACGTACCAACCTCATCGCTTTGATCTTTTGAGTAAAAACTTGTTTCACTTGAGAAGAAAATACATACGGCTCGTCCATCAATTGTTCTCCAAAGGTGTGAATCAATCGAGAAAAATTCACCATTGTAAAACCATATTGATCGTTTTTAATTCCGCGAGCCGTATTCACATCAGCCCAATCTCCTCGAAATAAGACAACTTTCCATCTACCATAATAATCCAACTCAATTATGTCGGTAAGAAGTCCGTAATACTCCACATTCCCCTCGACAGGATTATTATCCCTAGCACTAGCATAACTCGTAATTGAAGAATTAACAACAATTCCACAATTTTGTGTTCTCCTCAATCTCTCGCAATACTTTGTATGAAATCTGAATCCATTAATGAGGAAGGCACTAAATCTTTTCACTATCCTATTTGGACCTTGTGAAAGCCATTTAACTTCGTCATTTACTTCATTCTGGCTTCAAACCTATTGAACCGAAAGTAAATTGAGTAACTATAAATGTTACGAGAAAACATTATGACTTGTCAATGAAACTTCAATTGCATACCGTTTGGCTTAACCATTCATGAAATGATTCCATGAATAACTTATTAATTTCTCGTCGATGTAATCTTCGGGACCGTGAACGAGCTCTTAATATTTGTTTGTACTCACTATGTTAAAAAAAAGGCTACTTTGTTAGAAGATAAACAAATTATAATTGATGAGTATTTATCGAATTCTACAACTTACTTGCGTAATGGTTCCATTGAATCGTGATTAAAAGAACATATCGATGTGCATGGACCCACGATCTATCATCTAATTCGTAATTTCGACTTTGCTTGGTTGGTTCTCCAAAACTTTGAAATAAATAAGTTCCGCCAAGTTATGATCTGTGAGCCCAAAGATTTCTAGTTGGTCTGCTTCATTCTTGTTTCAACATCTTCCAAATGCCTTGAACAGAAAGTCATACATTCCTCTGCCAAGTAGCCTTCGGCAATTGATCCTTCCGGATAACGCTTATTACGGCAGTAAGACTTCAATTTGGATAGGAACCTAAACACGGTATAGAACATTATCAAAAGTTGCAACCAAAGGCATTTAGGTGAATGAAGGAATAATTTGAAAATAAAGTAAGACCTTTCTATGGGATACATCCATAGATAGAAAACGGGTCGACCAAGTATTGCTTCACGAGGGAGATGAATTAACAAGTGCACCATAATTGTGAAGAAGGAAGGCGAGAAGATCTTCTCCAGATTGCATAAAGTCAGTGCGGCTAGATCTTGTAGTGTCTCAAGTTCTTGAACATCCAAAATTTTGCCACAAATGCCTTTCATTATATTGGACAGTTCAATTACACAAGACGTCACCTTTTTCGACATACAACACCGCAATGCAACTGGCAGTAAGTCTTGCATCAAGATGTGATGGTCATGCGATTTTAAGCGATATAGTCTTCGATCTTTAAGACTCACACATCGAGATATTTTTGATGCATACGCATCCGGGACCTTTATATCCTTCAACACCATACAGAACACTTCTTTCTCCGTCTTCGACATTGAATAAATAGCAGGCGGCAACCGATATTTCATATTTGGAAGTGCTTGGGGATGAAGCTCACGCCGAATTCCCATTTGGACTAAATCAAGTTGACTCTGAATATTGTCTTTCGATTTTCCATCGACATTCAAAATAGTCCCAATGATGTTCTCACAGACATTTTTCTCAATGTGCATGACATCAAGATTATGACGTAAAATTTGATGCTCCCAATAAGGCAACTCAAAAAAAATAC
Source organism: Gossypium sturtianum (assembly GCA_025698515.1). Classification (NCBI taxonomy): domain Eukaryota; kingdom Viridiplantae; phylum Streptophyta; class Magnoliopsida; order Malvales; family Malvaceae; genus Gossypium; species Gossypium sturtianum. The sequence goes on along the minus strand of CM046951.1, from coordinate 49,497,787 downwards.
TTCTTTTTTTCCACAAATCCGCCTCATTAGGATCATCCTCTTCATCAGATTCATCATCAGATCCATCCCTTGATCTTCTATTTCTTTGCGTGTTGGCCGGTTGATTCATCTTCCCATAAATGAAATTCATATATTTCAACATGAATAATATTTCGGATCCACTGGTTTGCGAAGGAGCTTCTCCGAACTCTTCAGTACCATCAAACTGAGCACTCTGAAATCTAAATCTATGATTTTCTGGTAACCACCGACGATGACCCATGTAAGAGAACTTCTTCCCATTATATAACCATTGCGAACATGTCTGAGCAGCACAACAAGGACAAGCATAACGTCCCTTGGTACTACAACTAGATAAATTGGCGTACGCCGAGAAGTCATTAATAGTCCACATCAAAGCCGCACGTAAATTGAAGTTCTCCTTTCTCAGCACATCGTATGTCTCAACACCAGCCCATAATTGTTTTAACTCTTCAATAAGTGGCTGTAAATATATGTCAATATCATTTCCGGGCCCTTTCTCTCCAGGGATAATCATAGACAAGATAAAGGACGATTGTTTCATGCAAACCCATGGAGGTAAATTATAGGGAACAAGCACCACCGGCCAAGTATCAGACGCAGCGGTGCTCATGATTTTGTAAGGGTTAAATCCATCAGCTGCTAGCCCCAGCCTCACACTCCGAGGATCACTTGCAAAGCTTGGAAATTTTGAGTCAAATGATTTCCAAGCTAAAGAATCTGTAGGATGCCTTAACAGTCCATCATCGGTTTGTCCATCACGGTGCTACGTCATTGACTCGGCTGTCTTCGACGACATGAAAAGCCGTTGAAGCCTTGGTATTAGCGAAAAATACCGCAAAATCTTAATTGGCTGCTTCCTTGACTGTGTATCGTGTTCATCCTCATTACCATCCTCTGTATTTCTATTAATCCAACAGGATTGACCGCATACATGACAGCATTGTTGGTTTATCCTACGCCCCAATACAACGTGCAGTCATTTGGGCAACTATGAATTTTGTTGTAGCCAAGGCCCAAATCCTTTATCAATTTCTTCATGTCTTTCGAAGATTGAGGGATTTTTGCAAACGGGAACATTTCTTACAGAAACTCTAACAGCATTGTCAAAGAGTTTTCGGTCCACCCTCCCAAACATTTTAAGTGAAAAAGCCTAATACAGAAAGACAGTTTGGAAAATTTTGATCCCTCATACAGTTCTTCATTCATTTCACCAAGTAACGTGTAGAACCTCACCGCTTCTTCATTTGGTTGTTCATCAGGTATACTTCTTCCCCCTTTGGTGAAAGTATTTCCACCAAAATTATAATCTTCGGTTGCACCCAAGTCAGGTGGAAATGACCCGAAACCATCAGTGCGCATATTAAAAGCATCCCGTAACATGCCTTCCATGTTATCATCTCTAACATTCTGATTGTAACCACTATGAGGGTAACCCAAATTCATCGATGAAGATGCTCCACTAGATGTACACTCTCCATGAAAAATCCATTTTTTGTACCCCCGGACAAAGCCATCAACAACTAGATGTTCGTAGACAACTTCACGATAATGCCAATTGATATTGCAACACTTCTTACACGGGCAAAGAATCATATTCTCTTGGCTTGCATTTTGAAATGCGAAATTCAGAAAAGTTTCTACTCCATTTCAATAGTCGTTGCTTACCCTTGACAAATTCATCCAAGTCCTATCCATTTCGTACTTGTTGAAGTCTAAAGTTGACAATAAATTACACGGCTAAATTGTTAATTTATAATTTATGTAAGTAATGATATGATCATATATATAATCGAGTAATGATATGATCTTAAAATTAAGTAAGTTATGTATTCTTTAAGATTCATCATACGTGGCATTGTTACACCTAGGAGGATCCATTATATCTAATGATGAGATATAAGGCAACCCGTCAAGTTTCCACCTTTATATTTGAATCTTTTTTTTTTTTTTTTAAGTTATGAAATTTGATCTTTAAACTAAATGATCATATTTTAATTATTACATTAAACTACATGTATTATGTAAGTTATGTAAGTTATGTGAGATTTGTAAGTTATGTAAGTTATGTATGTTGTGTGAGTTATGTCAATTATGTAAGTAATAACAATAATCATCATTATTGTTATTATATTGATAAAAAAAATTTATAAGTTTTAATTACTTATGTAAGTTTTAAATAATAATTATTTAGTTAAATAATAATTATGTAAGTTTTAAATTTTCATTTTAAGAAGTTTTTAAATTACTTAAAAAAAGAATTCGATTTTTATATTAAAAATATTTAAATAATGATCATTATTATTATATTGATAAAAAATTATAAGTTTTAGAAACATTTAAAAATATTAAATATTGAAATCAAACATTATTAATATAAAAAATTAGTAATTTGATTTTTATATGGAAATATATTTAAATTATGAAATAACCATTTTAAGAAGTTTTTAAATTACTTTAACAAAAAAAGAATTTGAATTTTATATTAAAAATATTTAAATAATGATCATTATTATTATATTGATAAAAAAATTATAAGTTTTAGAAACATATAAAAATATTAAATATTGAAATCAAACATTATTAATATAAAAAATTAGTAATTTGATTTTTATATGGAAATATATTTAAATTATGAAATAACCATTTTAAGAATTTTATGTTGGGGGTTTCACTAAAACAAAACCGATCTCTAAAAAGAAATTTAATTTTAGCATATTCGAATGCTTCGTATCAAATTATAAACCAATGTTTGTTATCTTAATTCGATTTTTATATTAAAAAAGATACCGTAAGAAAACTATCTAAAATGATTAACATCACATTTTATAATATATTGCTTGACATTTTATAATATATTGCTTAACATCATAAACCCAAACTGGATGATGAGCTAAATAAATATATTGCTTGAGTACCAGTTGAAACAATATAATTGTAACATCCTGAATTTTTGGGCCTATGCGTTTATGGTGTGGATGCGTTTAATGTGTTAATTTGAGAATTAGAGGTGCAAATTGGGCTCAGGCTTGGGCTGAGGCCTTGATTAAATATTCTGTTTAGATACTTTAGGGCTTAAAATAAAGTTTTGGTAGCTTAAATGGCAAAATGGGCTTGTAGCCCAGTGGCAAAATGGCGCCACTAAGAGGGAAGGGAGTTGGCGTCAATAGGCAAGGGGAGAGGCCCAAATTGTGGCCGTTTGGAGCCCATGTTTTTGGGCCAAATTCGACACTTATAAGGAGGAGTAGGTTGGACGGCAACAAGGCTATTATTTAGGGGATTTTATTGTTTTAATATGTGGATAATTACAGCTGATAAAGGAGGGAAGAGTTGGAGATAATTAAGCCTCTTTTGGATGGGTGTTTTGATAGGGATAAGGGATATGATGAGGATCTATCAGAAGGCTAGTGTTGGCCGAAAATCAAACACGGAGAGGGGGAAAAATCGGTTGAGTATAGGCTAAAGGTGTGCCAAATTTCTATAAATATGGGGATAGCTCATCAATTCCGGCATTTGAACCCTACCCTTTTCTTCTCTTCTTGTGCCGAAATCCTCGCCTCTCCTCTACAATTTCTTTTCTTTAATTTCTTCAAAAGTCGAAACCTCTCCCTTCACTCTCTTTTCCATTCTTTTCCTCTTGTGCTGATTTCTCTAAAAGCCGAATTCTCCTACCCATTTGTTCATCTCTTCTTCCATTCATTAAGAACCAAACCCTTTGAAGCCTTATCAGCTGATGTGAAATTCTTTTCCATTCTTTTCTTCCTAGCCGAAATCTCCAAGCTTCTCTCTTGATTTATTTTCTTCTTTTCTTTTCTAGAAACCAAACTCTTCACTCAGTTCTTCTAAAAGCCGAAAACGCATCACCTTCTTTTTTGTTCATACTTTTTCGGATTTTCTTAAAAGTCGAAATTCTTAGATCTCTTCTCCTGTGTTTGTCGAATCTTCCTACAAGGGTAGCCAAAATCTTCAAGTGATCTAGTCGCATAGGTTTCTAAATTGGTAGCACTCGAATCATCCTACTTTCGTGGATCTAATCGTTTTAGGGAAGCTTTATCTTCGCGTTTTTACGGCTTTTGAGCAAAGTTGTAGACAGAGGCGAGATCCGATTAGCGAGGGTATCGACATAGAGGGTAGTCGGACGCGCGTGTCGGTAGCACTTAGCGCATCGGACCGGGTGAGAGGAGCGCAAGGTGGCCATGCATGAGTTCATTTCGGATACTGCAAAAGACTTTATTCAGTTCATTTATATTTTTTTATTAGTTGGTTTATATTTTATTGTAATAAGGCCACAGGCTATTATAATTCCTTTATGTTTTCTTTTGGGTTTTTCGGGTTTTTGGACATCTATAATCCTACGTAAAAATTTAAATTAAGGCATGTACTGAAATGATAAAAATCAAAGGAAAATTCCAGTTTATATTCATTAAGGTATTAAATAAAATTTATTTCTTTTACAATTAATCAAACTATTAAGTTTTCCGTATAAATGCCAAAACTATGCTTTTAAAACGAAACAAAATGCGACATGTTTTATAAAATCTTCTTAGTGACATGCCAGATCCGGTCGTGGTGTTTGGGTCGGGTTTGGGGTATTACAAATTCGTATCAGAGCCCGGTTCAAAACTCGGCTTTGGGGTTTTAGGCTCAAAACATTTTCTAAAGTTGGGTTTTTGGAAACATGCATATTTATAAATAACACAGGATGGTTTTCTCGGCATGGCACCTGCGTCTCCGGCCCAAGTCCGCCAGGTAAGTATTCAGAACTCACTGTGTGTTATATATATATATGTGGGCTTGATGGGCTTTAAGGGACGTAGATTATTCTAATTAGAGCTTGATGGACCTTAGGCCTAGTTAAACAACTCTCAATTGCATAAGACTTAATCCAACCGAACAAACCTGTAGACAAGTCGCAAGACTAGGGTGTGGCAACAGGCATGCGCATGTCTAGGATTGGATCTGGAAGAGCACGTACTTAAGCAATCCTAGTGACTCACCTCCTCTTGCTGGAATCCTACCAGTGCGTAGTATTTGCTCACCCTAGCCCACGAGGATTTGTTGACGGGCCAAAATCCATAACTAAAACCCGAAAGGGACCAGCCACCCTATTTTCACAAAATTGCTAAAATACCCTTATTTTGAAAACTACCAAGATACCCATGATTTGCAAATATACCCCCAGATTTACGGAAATACCCCGATTTACAAAGTCAATGATTTTAAAAAAAAAAATACAACACACAACATCAATCAAAACCCACAAACACTTGAACGCCACTATTATTCTTTTGAAATCAAATTACTAAGATACCCCTATTTTAAAAAAAAATACCCCCTTAGTTCTGTAAAATTTTTGAAAATACCCTTGATTTGTAAAAATTTTCCAAAATATCCCTGATTTGTAAAATTACCAAATTACCCCTGATTCGTAAAATGGCCAAAATACCCTGATTTGTAAGATGACCAAAATACCCATGGATTGCAAAAACTATCAAAATACCTTTGTTTCACGAAATCATCAAGGAACCCTATTTTGGAAAATTACGCCCCTGTAGGATAAATTACGAAAATACCCCTGGGTAGTGAAATGGCAAAGATACCCCTAAAGGATAAATGTAAGTTCGTGAATGCTACTTGTATGTGGTGGTTGATGATTGTATGTGTATGCTTCCTAGAACTAGGAGATGTGAACTTGAGACTGAAACTTGTAGATGTAATTTCGAATTCAAAAGAACTACTCTTAAACTACTGTTCATAAGACTATTCGTGGTTAATCAGTGGAAGAAACCTATTAATTCATAAAATTTCTAATCAGATAAACATCAATCGGAAGAATGAGTACAAGGGGACGAGGACGCTCCAGATGCGAATACCAGTGCGTACTCTATCATATTATCCTAAGTGTTTCTTTTGGCTTTAGAATTAGAGTTCGCAGCGGAAGCATAGTGGTGAGACTTGGCTGGTATGATTAATAGTTAGTTGGAAATTTCGAGGACGAAATTTCTTTAAGGGGGTAGAACTGTAACATCCTGAATTTTTGGGCCTATGCGTTTAGGGTGTGGATGCGTTTAATGTGTTAATTTGAGAATTAGAGGTGCAAATTGGGCTCAGGCTTGGGCTGAGGCCTTGATTAAATATTCTATTTAGATACTCTAGGGCTTAAAATAAAGTTTTGGTAGCTTAAATGGCAAAATGGGCTTGTAGCCCAATGGCAAAATGGCGCCACTAAGAGGGAAGGGAGTTGGCGTCAATAGGCAAGGGGAGAGGCCCAATTTGTGGCCGTTTGGAGCCCATGTTTTTGGGCCAAATTCGACACTTATAAGGAGGAGTAGGTTGGACGGCAACAAGGCTATTATTTAGGGGATTTTATTGTTTTAATATGTGGATAATTACATCTGATAAATGAGGGAAGAGTTGGAGATAATTAAGCCTCTTTTGGATGGGTGTTTTGATAGGGATAAGGGATAGAATGAGGATCTATCAGGAAGGCTAGTGTTGGCCGAAAATCAAACACAGGAGAGGGGGGAAAAATTGGTTGAGTATAGGCTAAAGGCGTGCCGAAATTTCTATAAATAGAGGGGGACAGCTCATCAATTCCTAGGCATTTGAACCCTACCATTTTCTTCTCTTCCCGTGTACAAAAATCCTCGCCTCCTCTACAATTTCTTTTCTTTAATTTCTTCAAAAGCCAAACCTCTCCCTTCACTCTCTTTTCCATTCTTTTCCTCTTGTCTTGATTTCTCTAAAAGCCAAATTCTCCCTACCCATTTGTTCATCTCTTCTTCCATTCATTAAGAACCAAAACCCTTTGAAGCCTTATCAGTTGATGAAATCCTTTCCATTCTTTTTCTTCCTAGCCAAAATCTCCAAGCTTCTCTCTTGATTTCTTTTCTTCTTTTCTTTTTCTAGAAACCGAAACTCTTCACTCAGTTCTTCTAAAAGCCAAAAACGCATCAGCCTTCTTTTGTTCATACTTTTTCGGGATTTTCTTAAAAGCTGAAATTCTTAGATCTCTTCTCTGGTGTTTGCCGAATCTTTCTACAAGGGGTAGCCGAAATCTTCTGAAGTGATTTAGTCGCATAGGTTTCTAAATCGGTAGCACTCGAATCATCCTACTTCCGGGATCTAATCGTTTTAGGGGAAGCTTTATCTTCGCGTTTTTCTGGCTTTTGAGCAAAGTTGTAGACAGAGGGCAGTAGATCCAATTAGCGAGGGTATCGACATAGAGGGTAGTCTTACGCATTAATCAGGTAGCACTTAGCGCATCGGACCGGGCTGGAGAGGAACGCAAGGTGGCCATGCATGAGTTCATTTCGGATACTGCAAAAGACTTTATTCAGTTCATTTATATTTTTTTTATTAGTTGGTTTATATTTTATTGTAATAAGGCCACCGGCTATTATAATTCCTTTATATTTTCTTTTGGGTTTTTCGGGTTTTTGGACATCTAGAATCCTACGTAAAAATTTAAATTAAGGCATGTACTGAAATGATAAAAATCAAAGGAAAATTCCAGTTTATATTCATTAAGGTATTAAATAAAATTTATTTCTTTTACAATTAATCAAACTATTAAGTTTTCCGTATAAATGCCAAAACTATGCTTTTAAAACGAAACAAAATGCGACATGTTTTATAAAATCTTCTTAGTGACATGCCAGATCCAGTCGTGGTGTTTGGGCCGGGTTTGGGGTTTTACAATAATAAACAGAAATTTTTCCAAACTCATCATGCTATAAACAAATGTATAATAAACAATATAATAAACAATATTTTTCTTTGTGGACAAAGAAATATAATTTACAACACATATACCAACCAAGCGGGATAATAAACAAAGAATTTGGACAAATTCATCATGATATAAATCTTATCTTGATCAAAATTGTGAAGTAAAACGTACCTTAATTATTTCAATAAGCTAGTCTACTCCACTCGGACCAAGAAATAGAGGTCGCAAATCGTAAATACAAACAAGATTAACTCAAGAATACTTAAAAAAATAGAAAATAAATATGTACCTTAAATAATTTCATGAGGTGATCAACCAAAACAATCCAATATCGTAAGATATTCAACTCTCGTGAAAAAGAAAGAAGCAAGGAGTAACACACCTTGTACAAACAATCCAATATCGGAAGATCCAATTGCCCACAGACCACTTTTGGAAATAATCAGAACATAATATTCGATCAAAAACAATTCATGACATAATATATTTTACCATGAAAACAAAAATCACAAACAAAATAATTTAAAAACTTAGGTTGAAGGCAAATTCCATATTTTAACTTAGAAAAAAAAGAAGTATAAATCTACATTTTTTTCAACTCCAAATTAACTGCAATAAGCAAATAATACCTCAACAAACTGAATGTCCTTGCCTTGTATCAGTCTTCAGATTGAAAAACAACAGATGGAACACCGTGTATCTTTTACAGGAATCCTACGAACAGTGTATCATTAAAAAAGGTACTAAAATAAGAGATAAAAGGAACACAATGATAAAATAATTATATCTTCCTTCAATTGTATAAAAGAAACATGCAAGCACCGCCTTTTACAATAGCTTCCATGACCCATGCATCAAACTCAAATTATTTTATTCTTTCATTTAAAAAAACAATATAAAAAAAAATTAGTAGCAAAGATTAATCAAACAAATTCAGGTTTAATGTTTACAGCATAACCAAGCATTTATTACCTGCAAGCAAATGCCTATTCTTCCATAGCTGCAAGAAAATTTATTTGCACAACCTAAGATAATAGACTGAAAATTGCTAGGGGAAATCAAAGGACTATTGTCTACCTTCGGGCATTCCAAAATTAGATGAGGGGTGTTCTGAAAGCAAACAAACTGCAAACAGACACTCATTGAAACAGAGTAACATAAAAACAAAATAAAATACAGGTACTAAATGCTCATTCTTTGATTCAATGGAAAAAAATAAAAATGAACGAAAAGGAAAATAAAGAGCTTATCGCACTTGGGAAAATGGCAATTTGATACGAGACATATACACTTAAAGAGAGGGTCTTTTTATATTGATTTTAAGATTTAATTTGATATCTTAATTTTTTTAGAAAAGATAATAACATCAACTACAAATAGAAATAGATTGAACAAATTTTCCTTCTTTTCCTTCTAAAGGGGAAAGAAACAATACCCAAACTATAACATTGTGCATTTGAATAAGATTCTATGAAGTAGCAGCACCTATCAATGAGCAATTCTTATAAAGTTCATTATGAACCGATAAAACACTTGGATGAAAACTAACCATAATTCGAGCTTAATATAATACATGAGTTCATTATGAACCGATAAAACACTTGGATGAAAACTATACCTATTTGAGAGATAAAGCTTACTATCAGAGAAAAACCGAAGGTGTTGTTTGGTGATAGAGCCTATTCATCATATGAGGAAGAACGAAAGGTGGGGCTTTAAATCCTTATCTTCAGCTTTCTTCATGGATATATAAAATTAAAATAAATAAATTGAAATGAAATAAGTATGATGAATAATTTGGGCTCATCTTGGCTCTGAGATAAGCAAAGAAAGAAAGGCAGAAAAAAAACACGAAATAAATACCTGGGTAGATTAAAGAAGAAAACTGGTGGCGCAAGCTGTTCTCAATGTGTTCCTTAACGACGGAGAACACCACCGTGGCGCAAGTAGTACCCGATGCTTCACCGCGCAGAAAAAGAATGGAGAACACCACTGTCATCAGCCATGTAAAGAAGAAACAATTAGAGAATAAAACAACTCGAAAATAAATTCCATGCCTCTATTGAGAAATTCCTTGTCGGTTTTCACAAATCCGGCAACTAATGCCGGTGGGTTGGTGCTGACTGGTGAAGATATGGTGCTGGCCGGTGGGTGTTATAGTGGAGAAGGGGATTGGGGATTTGGCTGTTAGGGATTAGAATTTGGGGGAATCGACCGAAGAGGGAAAGAAAAGCAGTGGCTAAACAAAACGGTGACGTTTAGCTTATTTAAATTTTGTGGCGTTTATACAAAGCGCCACTAATAAAAACGGCAACGTTCCACAAACTTCTGTAACATATTTGCGGCGTTTTTCACAAAAACGCCACTAAAACAAAGATATGATAAAACGACAGCGTTTTCCAAAATTGTGTTACATATTTGCGGCATTTTTGAAAAAACTCCACTAAAATCGCGTTAAAACGGCAGCGTCTTGAGAAAATGTGTAAGATATTTGCGGTGTTTACCAAAAACGCCACTAAAAACCATTTAAAAACGTCACCGTTTTACACATTTTTGCTAAAATTTACCTCAAATTTTTGTGGCGTTTTTTACACGCCACTATTGATCAATTTTAAGTTTTCCATTTTAACATATTTTCTCTATTTTTTTCTTTCAAAATTTTTGTACTCATATCCGTTAATTTTTTAAAATTTTTCATATTTTTAATATTAAACTTTTTAACTCAAATATGTATTAAAATATTATTACTTAAATTTTTAAATTTTTAAGATTTAAATTATTTTGAAGATCTTTATATTTCTAAAATTAAAAATTTAAAAAAATAGTATCATGTCATGTGAATTACCTTGTACGTTTTCACGTCAATATCATTAAAAAATTTAATTTTACAATTACATTCCTATTAAAAATGCGATTTAAAATTTTTTAAAAAGTTGAAGGTTTTGGTTCAAAAAATAAGAATCGAACTGATAAAAAAAAGTATAAATATTGAAAGTCATAATTTAATTACCATGATCAATTCTTTTTACGAATTAAATTGATATATGTGTACGGGTTTAGGGTTTAGGGTTTATGGTTTAGGGTTTAGGGTATGTGTTTATGGTTTAGTGTATGGGTTTAGGGTATGGGTATGGGTTTAGGGTTTAGAGTATGTGTATGGGTTTAGGGTATGGGTATGGGTATGGCATGGTCTAGTGTTGTTGAAATGATTTCTTTTTTCTTTCTTTTTTCATCAACATTATTTTAAAGTATAGTCCGTATTAGTTGTTTAGATTTTTATATAAATGGCATTTAATTATATGTCTACACATAAATTTGGATAGCGAAACATCTCAGAATTATATGTATACACTAAACCATTGTTCATGTATGCTTTTGGGTTTTAACCCATTTTGATATATATATTTTTAAAATAATAATTTATATGTATCTTATTTTGATTTATATTTAAAAAAAAAAGATATTAATCCCTAAATCATAAACACTAGACCCTAAATATTATACCATAACCCTTAAAAACAAACCCTAAACCCCAAACTCAAAAACCCCCCAAATCATAAATTATAGACCCTAAACCCTTAATCCTAAAACCCGAACCATAAACTCTAAACCGCAAACCTTAAACAATATTCTGAGACCAAATTTTGAGAATTCATGTGGCCAATGTTACTGTAGTACAAAAAATATTTTATATTCTTTTATTACATAATATAGGTGTAGTACAAAATGGCATGAACCTCAGTAAATTCCAAATGTTTTTCAGTTTTCAAACCCTAAACCCTAGATTATAAAACCCTAAACGTTAAACTATAAAACATAAACCCTTAATCCAAAGTAATAAACATTATATAATAAACCCTAAAACTCTAAACAATAGGCATTAAATCTTAAATACTAAACCCTAATTAAACCCTAAAATAAATTTTTTTTGCGGCATTTTTATTAAAAACGCCACTAAAGCTATCCTTTTGCGGCGCTTTTGTTAAAAACGCCGCTAATGCTCAGATCTTTAGCGGCGTTTTTACGAAAACGCAGCTAATGCTCAGATCTTTAGCGGCGTTTTTTTGAAAGCACCGCTAATGCTCAGATCTTTAGCGGCGTTTTTACGAAAGCGCCGATAATGCTCAGATCTTTAGCGGCATTTTTTTGAAAGCGCCGCTAATGCTCAGATCTTTAGCGGCGTTTTTACGAAAGCGCCGCTAATGCTCAGATCTTTAGCGGCGTTTTTACGAAAGCGACGCTAATGCTCAAATCTTTAGTGGCGTTTTTACGAAAGCGCCACTAATGTTCAGATCTTTAGCGGCGTTTTACGAAAGCGCCGCTAATGCTCAGACCTATAGCGGCGTTTGTGAAAAAAACGCCGCTATTGCTCAACTTTTTGCGGCGTTTTTATTAAAACGCAACGCCGCTAATGTATAATATTTGCGGCGTTTTTACTTCAAACGCCGCTAAAAGCGCCGCTAAAAGTCTATTCTGGTGTAGTGAGGGAGCAAAGGAAAGAACAAAGAGAAACTTAGATTTTAAGTTTAGACTATATCTTGAATTTTAAATTCAATTAGATTTTAGATTTAAATTTTAAGTTTAGAATAAAGTTTTAGATTTTTAAGTGTAGTTAGAATTTTGATTTAAATTTAAAGATTAAAATCAAGGTAAACTATCAAAATAGTCATTTTTGTTTGCCTCAGATTACATTTTAGTCGCTTATGTTTGAAATGTTACGTTTTAGTTAGTTACATTAATATTTTGTTACAAAACAGTCACTCTGTCGTTAAGATCTGTTACCTCCCAAACCACAGCCCGACTTGACAGTTAAAATGAGTTTTAAATGCCAAGATGGATGTCCAACCAAGTAAATTAATTGATTTTGTAATTAAATAAATTTAAATAATTAAATTTTCTAAATTAATTAAAGGAAAATGTTAATTTGGTTTCCCAATATAATCAAAACTAATGCATCAGGTTAATCCTTGAACTAAAAAAAAAAAAAGAATCATTGGTCTCATTTTTCTTTTAGTTTTCGTTTCCATTTTGACTGAAAAAATCATTCATTTTCATAGTCATCTTGTTGAATCGAAACAGTAGAAATCAAATTGAATGCTCCATCAATCGGTTAGATTTTTTATTCAAAATGGAAGAACAAATGATCGATTCAATGGAGGGTCCAAGCATGGATTACAATAAGTAATGGGTTTTTTTGTTCTTTACTTGGGTTTTGAGTTCAAATATTATAATTTTTTTTTTACAAAAAGGTGGTCCATCTTTTCATGTTTTTCTATATATGTGACAGATAAAAAGGACATGTTTCATCTTTGTTTATTTGTGTATTATGGGCAACCACAATAGCAAACATGTACAAAGGTTGATGTGTCCTTTTTCTTCTTCTTCTTCTTCTTCTTCTTCTTCTTCTTCTTCTTCTCCTCTGTTGTTCTACTCTTCTCTTATCTTCTTTTATGGTAACAAAAAAAAAGAAAAAATCCAACTGTTACTTCTTTTTAAATTGGAGAAAATTGAGTTTAGGGCAAAATTTTGTATTTTATTTTCATAAAAAAAAAATTTAACTTTTCTCATCCAACCTGGACATCCACGTTGGCATTTAAAACTCATTTTAACTGTCACGTCGGACTGTCGTTTGGGAGGTAATAGATCTTAACAGTAAAGTGATCATTTCTTAACAAAACAATAACGTACGTGACTTAAACGTAACATTTCAAACATAAGTGACTAAAATGTAACCCGAGGCAAACAAAAGTGACTATTTTAGTAGTTTACCTTAAAATCATTTAAAGTTTCTCTTGGATTATTGTTTAGATCTAAAGTATAAAATCAGTTTTGGATTTGATTAAATTTTTAGTTCAAACTTTAAGTTTAAATTAACTTTATAATTTGGTTTAATTAGATTTAAGTTTAAGTTCGTTTTTTAGGTCCTTAAGTTTAATTAGTTTTTATGTTTTGAGTTTCAAGATTAGATTTTCAAATTTTTTTAAGGTTATCGATTAGATTTTTAAGATTAGGTTGTTTTGAGTTAAGAATTTCAGTTTAGAAACATTAAATACCAAATAATGTTTGAGTATCTTTATATAGACAAATTTCCAAATGAACAATTTCAAAAAAATATTTCAATGTCTTATTTTACTATGTTCAACTCTATGTATATTCCTCTATATGTAGAGTACATTGAATGTACAAAAATGGCTATAGCAGAGTTTTTGTTATTTGTATTAATAGCTACTCTAGGAGGAATTTTTTATGCTGTGCTAACGACTTAATAACTATCTTTGTAGCTCCAGAATGTTTCAGTTTATGCTCCAACCTATTATCCGGATATACCAAGAAAAATGTACGGTCTAATGAGGCTACTACTATAACACCCTAAATTTGACGGATCTGAGAAGAAGGCGAGTAGATATGAATGCTACCTGTTTTGGCGCACTATGGTAGTATAGTTTGCCAATTTATAGACTTTTGGTGAACTAAAGTTTGGCGCATAAAGTATCCGCCTATGGATGTATCTAAGGATTTTGTCTCAGAGTATTCTGCAATTAAAGAAAGAGTACAACAAAAGAAGAGTAAGCCATGGAGAGGTACCGCCAAAGGTATAGTACGCCTAGTTTGCTTGAACACTGTGCCAAACGGGTTTCATAAAGTGATCTGGTTAGGAACCAATTGAATTGACTAGACAAATAGCATATGTACATAATTTTGTTTTATATTTCTCTCGGTTCGTGTAGAGCATTTAAAGGAAAATTTTTGTATATAGTCGACACTTGTCAAGATCCACTAAGGGAAAACTGAATATATATATGGTATGAATAGAACATCCAGATGGTTTTTCTTTCTTCTGTTCTACATTCAGGTTATTCTTTTTTAACCCCAAATATTCTCTTCTTCTTCGTTAAATTGGAAATTAAGGTTTTTGGATTAATCGGTGGATGTTTCAAAATCCTAGCAAATCTGATAGCTCTGCATGTTACGATTTTGAAAGAGTGAGAATGTTAGAAGTATATGAACTGTAGGGTGTGAGTAAGAGGTTTTACATGGGGGTTGTCTTTAATTGAGATGTTAGTAAACTATTTGTAAATAGGATTTTAATGAAGTTCCAAGATCTTTTAAGCTGCTGGTTTGAGAAGGACGATCAAATTTGGAACTCCTAGCTACAGTAAAGGTGAGTTTCAAGTGAGTCTTGAACCTGACTTATGGATATTAATTTACACATGGTTATTCATATTGTAACATCCTAAAACCAGGGCTATTTGTGATTAAATGATTTTCCTTGTGTTTGAATTGTTATGGTATTATTCATGGAATGATAAGGTTCAATTAAGGGTCTTAAGTTAGCTCGAGATAGTAGAAATTTTTTATAAGCTTTAAGCGAAAGAAGCCTTAGCAAGTAGGGGTTACAAGAATAAATAAGGGATAATTTGACACAAAAAAGGCCTTGGAAAAATGGCAAAAGGAGAGTCACTTAGGAGCTATGGATGACGCCATCAAGGGGAGCAAGGGGGATTGTGTTCGAGTCATGAGTCCCCTTTTTATTCTTTATTTTGGACGGCAACAGGGGAGTTTTTCTCGCTTTAAACTCTTTTTAATAAGGAGGATAATATGAATTTTTATTTGGATTATTACTTGAATAATCTAAATAGTTGGCAGAGGAAAAATAGGCATGTGGCTAATTCAAATTATTTTGAATTAGTTCAAATTAGTGGCCAAGAGAAAAATAGGAGTTGGTCAATTTTAAACACTTCAAGGAGAGAAGTGGACTGCAAGCATAGGTGAAAGGGGGCCAATTCTTTTTAGTCTTCTTGATAATTTCGGCTAGCACCTCTTTTTGTTTTTCAAACTCTCTCAAGAAAAAACTGAAAACCATTCTTCTTTTCTTAGATTTTTGCCAAATTCTCTACTCACTCTCATCTTCCATTTTCCTTTTCTTCTCTTCTCTTGAGCCGAAACTCTCCTCTACTCTCTTCTTTGCCGAATCCCCAATCCTTCCTCTTCCCTTTTTCTTAGTTAGCCGAACCTACTCCCTAGCCATAGCCGAATTTCCCCTCTCCATATTTTCAAGTTTTGGCCGAATATACCTCTCTAGAGTGCCAAAATTCCCTTCTCCTCTTTGGAAGCACTTTTGCCGAACACTAAAGGTGGTATAAGACTCTTGAGACTTTCCTTTCAATCGGTTTGAGAGGTAAGGGCATTACCCGAATGTACTAATAATTTCTCTTATGTTCTGTCGATTTGGATGTGAGAAAAGTCGAAATCCGGCATTTGGTAATAGTTCGACTAATCTTTCTTTGAAATCGATGTCATCTAGGAATTTCGGGATCTTCCAAGCAGTAGATCTAACTCTCCGCCTCACAATCGGATTTGGGTAAGTGGTGGTAAGTGCCTACTTGTAATAGATTATTCTTCTAAGTGATTAAAAGCCGAAGGCTACTGACATTGTCCATTGACCGATTATAGTTTGTGAACCAGATTCGTGATTTGGGTGCTGAAGCTAGTATTCAAAGCGAGTAGGTAAGGATTCGGGTTCAAGCAATAACCCTATAGAATTATTTGGTTTGGCCGAATGGCCATTTCACTAACTTTGATAGTTGGCCGAATATAGGGGCAAGGACTTAGAGTGTGGCCGATTGGTTTTCTTCGGGATTAAGACCATCGTAATATCAGGTGTGTACATACACACTTATAATTAACTAATTGTAATAGAACTGTTGTGTGTGCTAACCTGATCTATGTAGATTTGGGTTTAATACCATGAATGGTATAAGCAAGGATCCGGGTAAGTCCCTGATTGATTATGTGATTTTTATGATGCTTTTGGAAAGCATGAGGTGTTGTTTATGACTAATGATAAATTTGTTATATATGATTGAAAATATGATGGCATGAATATCGTGATTATTTGATACGGGTTGATGAGAGGAGGGGGCAGTGTATTCCTGCCGACGGGCACCAGTGTTTTGGTAACACATTGTGACTACGGTCACTAGAGGTTTGGTACCTCCAGAGGTTTGGTACCTCATAGCGACTCGTCCCTGTGGTTAACACCACCGTGGGTTGGCCCCACTTGAGATATGGGATCGCCTTCCGGTGATTTGGTATCACACGATGGGTTGGCCCCATCAATCGATTCGTGTCTCACGGACACCGTGTTTTGGTAACACATCGTGACTATATGTCACCGCTGGTTTGGCACCACCAGTGGTTTGGTACCACAATGGGTAGACAAATGGCGTTTGGTTGGCTAGGTTGGGGGCACATAATATTCTCATAATATTAACCGTTATATGTTGTGTATGGAAATGTTTTTAAAACGGGGAAAGGTTACATATCGAGTCTTGGTGACTCACCTTCTCCTTTAACATTTTTCAGTGACTCGTAGATGGCGGTTGAGGAGCCAGTTGGACTCGAGGTGGCCATGCGGTGGATTTAAATTAAATGAACCTTAATTTTAGTTATGATAAATTTTATTTCCTGGTTTTTAGTTTATTTGGATGTAATAAGGCCTCCCGATATTTTATTTTATTTTATTTTTTTGTTTTGTTATTCTTCATATGTCGAATAATTGTTTTAAACTATGATTACCAATATTAAATTAAAGTCACATGTTTTCCCAAATTAACACGAAAATGTTTTCATAGTGCCATCGGGCACACTCGATATTCCATAATAACTTGGTTGAATTAACTTTTAAATAAACTCTAGGTAAGGTTTTCCAAAATCTTTTCCATCAGAGCAACTCGGATTCGCCATAGTGTTTGGGCGAGTTTGGGTTGTTACAAAATTGGTATCGAGCCTTGCTCAAAGCTCTTACAGAGGGGCCCAAGGCCCAAAAAATGTTTTGGTAGGCCTTATGGAATGATTATTGGTTTTTGAACAGCATGGCCCGAGTCTCCCAAAGACCGATCCGCCTGTAAGTACATCTAAACCTCTTTGTGAATTATATTCTGTAGAAGGGTAGGAAGCATGGAACGTAGATAGACTTATAGGAACTTGAACCCTAGGATTAGGCTACTCAAACACACAAACGAAGCATAAGACTTAAGGAACTAAACCAACCTATGACTTAGTCAATGAGCTAGGTGTGGTAACCCCAGACGCATGTCTAGGATTGGATCCTAAGAGCACAGTATTTAAGCGGTCCTCGTGACTCACCTCCTCTTCGCAGTATCCTACCCGTGCGTAGCTTCCTGGTTCACCCTAACTCGCAGGGCTCGGTGGTATGGTAACCTCTGTGCGCATGTCTAGAAAGGTTCGGTGAGAGCTTGGTATTTAAGCGGTCCGCGTGACCCCACCTCCTCTTCACTCGAATTCCGCACTGGTGCGTAGCTTTGGTTCACCCCGACTAGGAGGGCTCGGTCATAGGCTAAACACAATGATTAAAACCCGAAAGGGAATTAGCCATGTTTTCAAAAAGAATGAAACAACAAACCCTAATGTTTCAAAACTTGTGCAATAACTTTTTTCAAATCAGGGAACATTATTTTTACAACGTTTTTTTTCAAAAACTTGATTGTGGAAAATTACGTAAATGCCCTTAGGGGTAAAATTACTAAAATGCCCTCGGTCCATAAAATATCAGTTCAATGGTTTTGCTCAAAAATTTCAATTACTTCTCAAATATTCAACCCCGCTTGAAAAATCATCAATAAAATATTTTGGTTGGAAATTACAAAAATACCCACAGAGGAAAAAGACGAAAATACCCCAGGTTAGAAATGGGCGTAAATGTCCGATGAGCGAATAGGTATGGAAAGTATTAAGGAATGGATGCATGAACCTCTTTGCGCGAGCTAGATAGGAAATCTGAAACCTTGGTTGCTCGAAAGAATCTCTCGATTAAAACTCTATCCATAAAATTTCTTCGTGAATAAGAAAGTGGAAACAAATGCTAACGCATAAAATTTTTCTTAATCGATTAAAAGCGCGATAGATAGAATGAGTTCTAGAGGACGTGGACGCCGTGGACGTGGTAGGGGTAGGATGACGGTGTCCGAACCCGTCAGTCGGGACAAGGTTCTCAAAATGAGGTACCACCGCCACCACCACCTCCTACTTTTAGAGCCGAGGAGCGGATCGGGCCGGTGGTGAGGCGGTATCGCAAGTCGCTTTACGAGTCTTGGAGATGGTGGTCGGGGCTAGTGGAAATGTGGGAGCTCGAAAATCGTCCCCGAGCGACTCGATCTAACTGAGCGGAGGTATTCCGGTGTGTCGAGTGGCACCCAGTGCAAAGCAGTATCACGGCTAGAGTCAATCCGAAAGAATCATGGATGACCTTGACTCGACCGAGGAAGAAAAGCCGAAAGGGGCGCGTCGCGTCTAAAGGATGAAGCGTGACGCTGGTGGCTTACGGTTCGAGATGGGGCTACAGCAGATGATTTGACTTGGGAGTATTTCAAAACCACCTATCGGAAAAGTATGTGGGCACCAGCCTACACCGACGCCAGAGAAAGGCTTTTCGGGATTAGTGCAAGGAACTAAGTCCGTGTGTCGGAATATGAGGCGGAATTTTTAAGGCCGAGTAGGTATGCTAGAGGCATCGTGGCTCACGAACATGAGCGCTGCGTCCGCTTTGAGGACGGGCTTAGAGATGATTTGAGGTTACTTGATTGCCCCACAAAGAGTTCGTGAGTTCTCATCTCTAGTGGAAAAGGCTAAGGTAGCCGAAGGGATCAAGGAGGCCGTGAGGCAAAGTTATAGTAGGAATAATCGTAAGAGAGGATTTGGGTCACCGGATCAAGCGGTAGTGTTCGAGAAAAAGGCTAGGCCAAGTGGGCCAAATCAGGCGGCAAGGCCCACGACTACTAATCGAGGCCGACTCGGTGTAAATCACGTGGAAAGACCCATTGGGAGGTTGTTGAACCGGTGATAGAGGATGTTTTGAGTGTGGGTCTTTGGAGCATCGTGGTCGAGATTGTCCCCGAAACTAGCTAAAAATCAGCCGGAGGCGTAATCGTACTCGTGGATAGAAATGTGGGACCACGAGAGGGGTCGTGGTAATGGCAGAGAGAAACAACGGTCCCTAACCGAGGTCGTGGAACTCGGGCGAGAGGTTCAGTAAACACGAGGCTAGGCACTGGCTTAGTTTACGCAAATGAGGTGTCGCGAGGAAGGTGACGCACCGGATGTCATAACCGGTACTTTTCTAATTTTTGATCTTCCTTATGTTGCATTAATTGATGTGGGTTCGACGACTCGTACATTGCTAGTAGTGTGGTAGGAACTATGGACCTAAACTCAAATCGCTTCTAGGAGATGACCGTAGTTAGCCCTTTAGGTCACTCAGTAGTGGTAGACAAACTTTATAGAGGCGTACTTCTAGAACTTCAAGGGGTAGTATTTGTGGTCGATCTGATGGAACTACCGCTTGGGGGAGTTCGATTTGATCCTTGGAATGGACCGGCCGTTAAGTATCAAGCGAATTTGGATTGCGCGCTAAGCGCATGGTTCTTAAGACGGCGGAAGGTGATGAAGTGGTTATGATAGGGGATAGAAACGAATTACCTATCCAATGTAGTGTCCGCCTTGAAGGTCAAAAGATGGTCAAGAAGGGTTGTGAGGCGTATTTGGTTCAAATCGTGCTTTGGAAGCTAAAGGGTTAGTAGTTGGAAAGGTCCGAACGGTTGGGGAATTTGCCGATGTGTTCCCGCAAGAGCTTCCGTGCGCTCCCGATCGGAAGTCGACTGCAGTATAGACTTGCTACCCGAACGGCACCGTGGTCTATAGCACCATACCGAATGGCACCAAAGGAATTGGTGGAGCTAAAGGCTCAAATTCGGGAGCTCTTGGATAGAGGGTTTATTCGACCAAGTATATCTCCGTGGGGAGCACTGTGTTGTTTGTCAAGAAGAAGGACGGTTCTATGCGGATGTGCATCGACTCACCGTCGCTTAAACAAGTTAACGATCAAAAACAAGTACCGCTGCCTCGGATCGATGATTTGTTTGACCAACCGAAGGGTGCGCTTGGTATTCTCAAAGATTGACCTTAGGTCGTTATCATCAATTAAGGGTGAAGGAGGCTGATGTTCACAAGACGGCATTCCGAACTCGGTATGGGCATTACGAGTTCTTGGTGATGCCATTCGGGTTGACCAATGCACCGGCGGCATTTATGGACTTAATGAATAGGGTATTTCAACAAGATTTGGACCAATTCGTCGTGGTGTTCATCGACGACATATTGGTTTACTCGAGGACGGAGGAGGAGCATGACAAGCATTTGCGAGTAGTCCTACAAGTGTTGAGGGAAAAGCAGTTATACGCCAAATTCAGTAAGTGCGAATTTTGGCTTAGGGAGGTGGCTTTCTTAGGTCATGTAGTATCAGCTGAAGGAATTAGAGTAGACCCTCGCAAGATTGAAGCGGTATTGATTGGAAACCACCTAGGTCGGTGGTCGAAATACGAAGTTTTCTGGTTTAGCAGGTACTATCGGAGATTCGTGGAAGGATTCTCTCTAATAGCAACGCTGCTAACTAAGTTACTAAGGAAAGGTGTTCCATTTGTATGGACGGAGAAGCGAAGAAGGAAGTTTTGATAAGCTAAGGAAAATTTTGACTAAGCTCTGGTTTGGTACACTGAAGCAGAAAGTTATTCATGTCTATTGTGATGCATCTCACACAGTTTGGGATGTGTGTTGATGCAGATGGGAAGGTAGTAGCCTATGCATCCCGCCGCTTAAGACCGCATGAGGTTAACTACCCAACGCATACGACTTGGAGTTAGCGGCGATGCGTCTTTGCTCAAGATATGGAGACATTACCAGTATGGGGAGAAGTCGATAGTCTACACGGATCACAAAAGCTTGAGGTATCTTCCGACTCGTAGGGATCTCAACTGGAGACAAATACGGTGGATTGAACTACTAAAGGACTACGATTGTTCAATCGAGTACCATCCGGTAAGGCTAATGTGGTAGCCGACGCGTTGAGCCTAAGGTGGTGACGGACTTAAGAGCAATGTTCGCTCGGTTGAGTCTATATGATGATGGGAGTCTCTTGGCGGAACTCCAAGTAAAGCCAACGTGGATTGAGGAGATTAAGGAAAAGCGCTTAGTGGATGAAGACTTGAGCGCTAAGAGGGTACAAGTTCGGGATGGTGGTTTGGAAGGTGCACGGCCTGCTAGGGATGGAGTGCTATGTTTTCAAGGGCGAGAGCATGCATGCCGAAGGATGAAGAGTTGAGGCGAAAAATTCTCCATGATGCACATAGCAGCCCATATGCTATGCATCCGGGAGGAAGCAAGATGTATGGAGATTTGCAAAAATGCTTACGTGGCCGGGCCGAGGCGTGAGATAACCGAGTTCGTAGGAAAGTGTCGACATGTCAAGAGTTAAGGTGAACATCGCTTACCATCGGGACTACTTCAACCGATAAAGATCCTCAATGGAAATGGGAGGATCACCATGGATTTTGTTAGTGGGCTACCCTTACGCCCAACAAGAAGGATGCGCTTTGGGTAATTGTGGATCGCTCGATTAAATCGGCTCACTTCATGCCGGTGAGAATGGATTACTCACCCGAAGCTAGCGAAGTTGTATGTGGGTGAAATAGTGAGGTTGCATGGTGTGCCAAGATCGATTATCTCGGATAGGGATCCCGATTCACGCCGAGGTTCGGAAAGCGTTGCATCAAGCTTTGGGTACACGGTTAGATTTCAAGACGGCTTTCCATCCACAAATCCGACTGACACGGAAAGGGTGATACAGATCCTAGAAGACATGTTAAGAGGTTGTGTCTTGGATTTTAGTGGTAGTTGGGAAGAGTACCTACCATTAGCGGAATTCGCTTATAATAATAGTTATCAAGCGAGTATTCGAGATGGCTCCATATGAGGCCCTATATGGACGAAAATGCCGTGACTCTCTACATGTTGGACTGAGTTGGGGAACGACAAGTTCTGGGTCCGAATGGTACAGACCAAGACAAAGTCAAGGTGATTCGGTCTCGCCTCAAGGAAGCATCGATAGGCGTAAGTCTTATGCCGATCTCAAACGCAAGGAAATGGAGTATCTTTGTGGGAGACAAAGTCTTTCCGAAAGTGTCGCCTTGGAAAAAGGTGTTGAGATTTGGACGAAAAGGAAGCTAAGCCCAAGATTCATCGGGCCATATACGATTGTAAAGTGAGTAGGACCGGTAGCTTATCGCCTAGAGTTGCCAGCGAATCCGAATCGAGATCCATGACGTATTTCATGTATCAATGCTTTGACGGTATTGGTCGAGATCCTTCGCACGCTGTGCCGATGCGAGATTGAGGTGAACTCGGATTTATCTTTTGAAGAAGAACCGGTTCGGATCTTAGATCGAGATGTGAAGGTTCTACTGAAGAAAGTCGCGCCCTTAGTAAAAGTGCTATGGCGGAACCATGGTACAGAGGAAGCTACGTGGGAACCCGAGGATGTGATGCGGCAAAGAAATACCCCACCTCTTTTAACTGGGTAATTTCGAGGACGAAATTTATTTTAAGGGGGTAGAACTCGTAACATCCTAAAACCGGGCTATTTGTGATTAAATGATTTTCCTTGTGTTTGAATTGTTATGGTATTATTCATGGAATGATAAGGTTCAATTAAGGGTCTTAAGTTAGCTCGAGATAGTAGAAATTTTTTATAAGCTTTAAGGGAAAGAAGCCTTAGCAAGTAGGGGTTACAAGAATAAATAAGGGATAATTTGACACAAAAAGGGCCTTGGAAAAGTGGCAAAAGGAGAGTCACTTAGGAGCTATGGATGACGCCATCAAGGGAGCAAGGGGGGATTGTGTTCGAGTCGCGGAGTCCCCTTTTTATTCTTTATTTTGGACGGCAACAGGGGGGAGTTTTTCTCAGTTTAAACTCTTTTTAATAAGGAGGATAATATGAATTTTTATTTGGATTATTACTTGAATAATCTAAATAGTTGGCAGAGGAAAAATAGGCATGTGGCTAATTCAAATTATTTTGAATTAGTTCAAATTAGTGGCCAAGAGAAAAACAGGGAGTTGGCCGAATTTTAAACACTTCAAGGAGAGAAGTGGACGGCAAGCATAGGTGAAAGGGGGGGCCGAATTCTTTTTAGTCTTCTTGATAATTTCGGCTAGCACCTCTTTTTTTTTTTCAAACTCTCTCAAGAAAAAACTGAAAACCATTCTTCTTTTCTTAGATTTTTGCCGAAATTCTCTACTCACTCTCATCTTCCATTTTCCTCTTTTCTTCTCTTCCTTGAACCGAAACTCTCCTCTACTCTCTTCTTTGCCGAATCCCCAATCCTTCCTCTTCCCTTTTTCTTAGTTAGCCGAACCTACTCCCTAGCCATAGCCAAATTTCCCCTCTCCATATTTTCAAGTTTTGGCCGAATATACCTCTCTAGAGTGCCGAAATTCCCTTCTCCTCTTTGGAAGCACTTTTACCGAACACTAAAGGTGGTATAAGACTCTTCGAGACTTTCCTTTCAATCGGTTTCAGTAGGTAAGGGGCATTACCCGAATGTACTAATAATTTCTCTTATGTTCTGTCGATTTGGATGTGAGGAAAAGTCAAAATCCGGCATTTGGTAATAGTTCGGCTAATCTTTCTTTGAAATCGATGTCATCTAGGAATTTCGGGATCTTCCAAGCAGTAGATCTAACTCTCCAGTCTCTGTCAATCGGATTTGGGTAAGTGGTGGTAAGTGCCTACTTGTAATAGATTATTCTTCTAAGTGATTAAAAGCCGAAGGCTACTGACATTGTCCATTGACCGATTATAGTTTGTGAACCAGATTCGTGATTTGGGTGCTGAAGCTAGTATTCAAAGCGAGTAGGTAAGGATTCGGGTTCAAGCAATAACCCTATAGAATTATTTGGTTTGGCCGAATGGCCATTTCACTAACTTTGATAGTTGGCCGAATATAGGGGCAAGGACTTAGAGTGTGGTCGATTGGTTTTCTTCGGGATTAAGACCATCGTAATATCAGGTGTGTACATACACACTTATAATTAACTAATTGTAATAGAACTGTTGTGTGTGCTAACCTGATCTATGTAGATTTGGGTTTAATACCATGAATGGTATAAGCAAGGATCCGGGTAAGTCCCTGATTGATTATGTGATTTGTAATACCCCAAACTCGGACAGGACACCACGTCCGAATCTGGTATGTTACGGGGAAAAACGTTTTTGAGTGATCAGATTTTTCATTTAAAAGCGGGGTGTAAACATAGTGAATTTGAGGAAAATTGGAGTAGGCTTGTTGATTAGCCTTTGAAAACTTATCCAAAGTATATAGTTAAAAACGAGTTGATTTCATTTAGCATTTCCAATAGTTTCTTAGTGCTATTTTGAAACATTTTTGACTTAGTAGAATATCGAGTTTGGTTTGAAAATCATTGAGTTTACTTTATAGCAAAACATAGTGAGATACCCGATGGTATAGTTTAAAACACATTGCGTTATAGTTTTGAAAACATTTATCCCTCCAATTTTTTAGCAAAATTTCATACCAAGTTATTTGTTAAGCAGGTTAAGAATCTAATTACCCCACAACCATCATAAAATATAAATCAAAGGCCTTTTACAAATCCAAACTAAAACCCAACTAAAAGTAAATAAGTTAAAGTACCCAAATTGAATAGTCTGAGCGAAACTTTTATTAAAGCATGGCATGTGCACCCCGAGTCCATCCCGGCTCCGTGTCCGCGTCTACGAGTCACCTGAAATGTCAAAGGAGAGGGTGAGTCGAATGACTCAGTGTATAAATCCCGCTCCCGATGAAACAACATGCTAACACACATCATACATAGCAACATAATTAATGCAACCCGATCCTAACCATCCGTATCTCCTTTTTCTACCCCGTGGTACCAAACCACCGGTGGTGCCAAACCACCGTGACATATAGTCACAATGTGTTACTAAAACACCGTGTCCCAAAGACACAATATCCATCAATGTGGTGCCAAACCACTTTGTGTCCCAAAGACACGCTTTGTGCTACTAAAGCAACCGTGACCGAAGTCACAAATCCAATGATGGGGCAACCCATCGTGGTGATACCCAATCACTAGCAGACGATCCTCAGTATCTCAAGTGGGGCCAACCCACGGTGGTGTTAAACCACGTGGACGAGTCGCAATGAGGTGCCCAACCTCCGGTGTCCCAAAGACACAAATGTGGTACCAAACCACTAGTGACCGTAGTCACAATAATCGAATGATGGGGCCAACCCATCGTGGTGATACCAAATCACTAGCAGACAATCCCATATCTCATGTGGGGCCAACCCACGGTGGTGTTAACCACGAGGACGCAGTCGCAATGAGGTGCCAAACCTCTGAGGTGCTAAACCTCTGTGACCCAAAGTCACAAAGTGTGTTACTAAAACATCGTGCTCACAAGACAAAAATATCACCGCCCCTCCACTCATATCACCCATCATCATACCAACTCATGTGATCATGCATATCATACAAGTCATGCATATCATGCCAACATGTCTAGCATTACATCTCATAGCATACATAACATAGATCATAATACCCAAGGTATCCATAGTAGAACTTGTAATAAATTAGACTTACCCGATACGCACACATACCCCGCTTGGGTATCCAATTATCCGTCATAATCGGTATAGTTTTTAACAGCAAACAGTTTATTAATAACATTACTAGGTATCGCAGTGTTAGTTTACACACCTGTAATACGAGTCTAAAATCCCAACGAAACGATCTAAATCCTCGAGTGACTTGCTCTAAAATCGGCCAAACATAGGGTTAGGCATCTATAACATTCGCCAACAACAATTAACCAAAGGGGTTAATACCAACCCTTACCTTGAAGATGATCCGGTTTCCTACCAAACTCGACCAAGCAAAGTGGTTCTCCTTTAGCAATCGGCTACACCTTAAAAGAAGAACAACTTAATCCATTGTCATCCTTGACTTAATCGCACTAAATCGATAAATAACCCAATAATAACATAGCCACTTACCACCGCTTACCAACCGCCTCTAACAGGTAAAGGCCTCACTTGGTGGCTTCAAAATCCCGAATGCCCTAACAAGCAATCGGTTTTAACAAAGGAGAATAACACCCATCAATAGTTGTCATATACAACTCTTAAACAACTCAAATCGATTAAGAGAAAGAAAGAAACTAAATGACCATTCGGCCAAGGGCTTACCAACACCCAAACGATTGAAGCAAAACCCCAACACCAACAAAGATTCGGCCAAGATTTTTGAAAAGAAGAAAGAAAATGAAAATAAGGTAGATGCTTTTCGGTTTTGAGAGAAAAGATAATATGAAATGGAAGCAGAGTTTCTGAAAGAGTTGAGAAGAAGAGAAGTGGATGGAATGGAGGTACTTTCTGGTTTTGAAAGGTGTTTTGGTGGATATAGTTTCTGGCTAAGGTGATTTCAAAAGCAAAAGAAAAGAAAATATGAGAGGAAAAGAGGACTATTTTCTGGTTTACACAATTTGAAGAAGAAAGGGAAGTGAAGATACTTGAGAACTTTCGGCCACACCAACTCAAAAGGCAAAACAACTTCGCACATGAGAGCTTGAACTTTCGGTTTTCCAAGAAGAAAAGAATGAGAAACCCTCTTGGAACTCTGGTTGCTTTTGACAAAAAGAGAACTTGTTTGACACCCAAAAGTGACCGAAAAAGCACTAAGTTGGCAAGGAAATTTCGGCACTACCTCAACACCACACTACCAACCCAAGCCGCCCACTTCCCCACTCCAACACCCCCACACCCGGCCACAATCCCCAAACACACTCACCACCACTCATTTCAAATGAGTGGACCAAGTCCTCCTCCATATTTTGCTCTCCACCTTACATTTGAAAGTGAAGACCAAGTCCAAGTAGAATTTCACTAGCCTTCTACCTCTCCTCCATGCCGTCCCAAAAGAAGCCAAAATGGGGACTCTGCACTCGAACACTGGACCTCCACCACAAGTAGATGACGCCACACCAAGCTTCCCCATGTAGCGCATGCTTTGCCACTAAGCTAGCTCCTTATTTGTGCAACAAAACAACAATTAAAATTCTTAAACCCCACTTTCCTCACTCCTTCACTTAACACCCAAAAACCAAAATTTTCCCATTCCTCAGCACACTCCTAGCCCACAATTAAGCCCCTAAAACACCGAAATAGCAACACAGCACACTAAACACATGCAATTTCATGCAACAACAAAATAGCCCCTATCCCGGGATATTACATGATTTTTATGATGCTTTTGGAAAGCATGAGGTGTTGTTTATGACTAATGATAAATTTGTTATATATGATTGAAAATATGATGGCATGAATATCGTGATTATTTGATACGGGTTGATGAGAGGAGGGGCGGTGTATTCGTGCGACGGGCACCAAGTTTTGGTAACACATTGTGATCAAGCGGTCACCGTGAGGTTTGGTACCTCCAGAGGTTTGGTACCTCATAGCGACTCGTCCCTCGTGGTTAACACCACCGTGGGTTGGCCCCACTTGAGATATGGGATCGTCTCGCCGTTGTTTTGGTATCACACGATGGGTTGGCCCCATCAATCGATTCGTGTCTACACGGACACCAGTGTTTTGGTAACACATCGTGACTATATGTCACCAGTGGTTTGGCACCACCAAAGGGTTTGGTACCACAATGGGTAGACAAATGGCGTTTGGTTGGCTAGGTTAGAGGGCACATAATATTCTACATATTAACCGTTATATGTTGTGTATGGAAATGTTTTTAAAACGGGGGAAGGGTTACATACTGAGTCTTGGTGACTCACCTTCTCCTTTAACATTTTTCAGGTGACTCGTAGATGGCGGTTGAGGAGCCGGTTGGACTCGAGGTGGCCATGCGGTGGATTTAAATTAAATGAACCTTAATTTTAGTTATGATAAATTTTATTTCCGGTTTTTAGTTTATTTGGATGTAATAAGGCCTCCTGATATTTTATTTTATTTTATTTTATTTTGTTTTGTTATTCTTCATATGTCGAATAATTGTTTTAAACTATGATTACCAATATTAAATTAAAGTCACATGTTTTCCCAAATTAACACGAAAATGTTTTCATAGTGCCATCGGGCACACTCGATATTCCATAATAACTTGGTTGAATTAGCTTTTAAATAAACTCTAGGTAAGGTTTTCCAAAATCTTTTCCACTGTAGCAACTCGGATTCGGCCATAGTGTTTGGGCCGGGTTTGGGTTGTTACACATATGTTGATGTCTACTCTGATAGTTGATGAGTGTATGTGTAACATCCTGAAATTCAGAATTTTATGTGTTGCATTATACCATGCGATAGGCTAGTTAAAAATATTAATTGTGTATGTTTTAAGGTCCTAAGAAGGCTCGGGGTTGAGTTGGGCCTTAGCAAAATTTTTGTGTTTAAACACTTTAAGGAGATAAGGTAAGTGGCATCAAAGCTTAAGGAAATAAGTGCGTATTTTGCTAGCATAAATGAGCATATGGAAAGGAGGTTATGGCGTCAAGTGGAGAGCATAGAGGGAAGGGGTTCAAAACCCATCTTTTGCAAATTTTGGATTTATTTTTGTACTCCTATCCCAAGTGTCGGCCATGGTCCTATTTAAGGTAAGGAAGACTTTTTATTTATGGAAAGGAGGCTAAGGAATATGGTAAGGAGGAAGATAAGGGGAAAAAGAAGGAAAGAAATGAAAGAAAAGGAAAGAGAAGGGAACATGTTGGCCAATTTTGTAGAAGGTGTTTTGAAAAGAGTTTGTGGTCAACCAAGACCTTTTTGGTATAGGAAATACACGGTTTTGGGAGGGGAAACTTGGTAGCCTAATTTCCTTTAGGAATTTTGCAATTTTGGTGCTTGAAATGCTAGTTTCTATTTAGCATTTTTGAGTTTTCTCTTTTCCAACTTCTTCCCTCATTTGCCGAAACTATAAAGTCAAAAGTGTGCATATTTTCTCTTGTTTTGGTCGAATCATTCTAGCCATTGTTCATCTTGTTCCCTTGCTATGCCGTAACCCTTAATTCATCTTTGTTCATTCGCCTTTGGTTGCCGAAACACTCACATCTTTTGGTTCATTTCTCTTTTGGTATTGGCCGAAACCTCTAAACACCTCTTTTCCATCTTCTCTTTTCTTTTTGATTATTTCTTCAACCTTTCTTTCATCTCTTAAATCAACATTACCTTGTGACTGAATTTTCCTTGTCCTTTTCTCTCCAATAACCGAATTGGTAAGTGATTTCATTTTATTCTTTTCATCTTCATTTCTCTAGCCGAATGTATGTCTATTATCATTCGGTTACTTCACTTTGTTTTAAATCAAAATATCACTCCCTCCTAATTCCTCATATCTTGATCATCTTCTTGTTGTAGTATTATAGTGGGAAGCCGAATCTTACATCCTTGATAATTCATCCGTAGTCATAAGTTCAAACGGTGGAAATCGGATCTATCAACGTTAAGGTGAGAAGTTCGTTATGGTTCATTTTGATCTATTTCGCTATTCAGTTATTTTGTTAATCGGATTGAAAGTTTGGCTAATCGATTATTATAGGGACTAGATCGTTCGTTCTTATTCACTCGTGGATCCTTCGAAAATAGTGGTAAGCCTACTCCTATCACTAAAACAACTACTTTCTCTCATAGTAGTTTTCTAATCGAGATTTTTTCTATGGAGGCAAGTGGAACCAATTTGAAAGGAAAGGCGTTAGTAGGAGACAAAAGGAGTGAATTTGCAATTCCTACTCCTAAGTTCAAACGAAGGGCGGTATCGACGGTTCGGGATTTTCCACCGGGTTGTGGACCATCATCCGGTGAAAATAGACAAATCGTGGTCGTTCACGATACTAAGGGTAAGCGTTTCAATAGATCGTTTGATTTAGATTTAGATTAATAAAATCTCGTTTGTTGGATTAATCGAGTGTAATGGTGATTTAGGTGCCGACGATCAAGAAGGATTAATCCTTACTGTAATCAGGTGTGTAATCTCACACCGAAATCCCATAAATCTGTGATTTATCTTCATATTAGAAAACTCGATCGATGATGCTTATGAACTTAATAACGGTATTATGGTATAAATCGAGTGATTTGCTTAAACATCGTTAATACTAAGATTTGACAAAAACGGAGTTAGTTTGTAGAATTACAAAAATGCCCTTATGGGCCGAATTACGAAAATACCCTCAATGGGCCATTTTTATCAAAATGCCTTAACGAGCCAAATTGCTTAAATGCTTTAAAGTGCTGATTTACGAAAATGCCCCTATAGGCCGATTTACGAAAATGCCCCTATGGGTCGATTTACTAGAATGCCTTAATGGGCTGAATTACAAATTGATATAATGGGCCGATGCATTGTAATAAATTATTGGATTAATAATGGTTGTACATATATGTGGTTATTATGCTTTATTACATATGTTGCATGTTACATATTGCATGGGTTAGGAAAAAAATTGTATGAAGAGCAGTGTAGCCTGGTGGCATTGCCACAAAATATTACTTATGATCTCGGTGGCTTGGCCACAATAAACAAATATATATTAAATGGCAACTTGCCTGCGAATTGGTGTGAGCGGCGGGGTGGGTTGACTTGATCCCCACAAGTGTGATTAGCTGGTCGGGGGTGTGATGGATGGATGGGTTGGGTTACATTCATATCATTTTAATATTGTTATGTAAATGGGCTTAAGCCCAAGTTATTGCTAAATGGATTCAGACCCAATGGATGACGATAAGGGGATTATACATTGAGTTCTAGTAACTCACCCCTTTTTCCTTAACCCTTGCAGGTAATGCTCAGTGAGGTGAACTTGGGCCATGGATAACTCGGTGGAGGCCATACTTCAGAAATGGTGTTTTTAAACTTTAGATTTCTATTTACGTTTACTTTATTATTTTTGCTATTTTGGGTTTTTAAGTTGTAATAAGGCCTCTGGAATATTTTATTTTTGCTTTATGTTTGACGTACGTATTATCTTGCTTGATTTGTTTTAATTGGGAATTTTCTAAAAATCATAAATTACGGTTTTCCAAAATTTATTAACAAAAGGTTTTTCTTTTATAAATATGTACAAATACTTTAACTCGAATTCTCTTTCAAATTACCAACGACATTTTCAAAAGTCGCGGTTTTAAAGTTCACTACCTCGATTTCTGATTCATCAATCAACCTCTCATAAATAGTTGCATTTTATCAAGAATTTATATCCAAACTTGTTTTATTAACCATAAACAAATAACACCTATTTTAGTATGAATCACAAGGTTTTTATACATTTTCCCTTATGTGACATGTCAGATCCGATCGTAACGCATGGGCCGGGTTTGAGGTGTTACATTTTATGGTATCAGAGCCCGGTTACAAAACTCGGCTGTGGTTTGGGTTCAAAAGCGTTTTCCAAAGCTGTTAAAAATTTTGATCTAAAGGAAGTATGGCACCACGGGTATCCGGCACCAAGTCAAGTAAGTTTATGTTTTCATTTTATGATTATTGTGGTATGATCAGAGAAATACTCTAGAACTTTTAGCTTTAGGAGTCAAGCTATAGAGATTGAGACCTTAGGATACGTTTTGCAAAAACGACTTTACTTC
Source organism: Gossypium sturtianum (assembly GCA_025698515.1). NCBI lineage: Eukaryota > Viridiplantae > Streptophyta > Magnoliopsida > Malvales > Malvaceae > Gossypium > Gossypium sturtianum. Next base: position 49,465,510 of record CM046951.1, on the reverse strand, counting down.
CTATACTTCATAAAACATTATTTAATAAACATTGAATAATATACTGATTCATAAGACTTGTAATCAGATTAAATCGATTTAGTAAACATGAGCACTAGAGGACGTGGACGCGGTAGACGTGGCCGTGGTAGAGGCCGAGGTGCTAGAGTTGTATCTGAGGCATTGGGACATATGTCGAAAATGGACGCCCTACGCCACCGTGGATCAAGCCGGGTCACACGAACGAATGAGAGTGGACGACGCTCTGTCCCAAGCAATGTTGCGAGTTCTAGAAAGGGTTGCTGGGGCAAGAACTAGGTCGACAGCTCGTGGGTCGGTATCTGAACGACTCAGATCGAATGGGGCTGAAGTTTTTAAGGGTATTTCGGGTGTAGCCCCTAGTGTAGCGAAATACTGGCTTGAGGCAGTGGGGCGGATTATGGACGACCTGGATTGCACCGCTGAGCAGAAACTAAAAGGGGTGGTGTCGTTGTTGAGAGACGAGGCGTATCAGTGGTGGCTCACTGTTCGGGAAGGCACTCAGGCTGATCGTATTACCTAGGAATTCTTTAAGATCGCATTCCAAGGAAAGCATGTCAGGGCTAGCTATGTGGATGCCCGAAGGAAGGAATTCCTAAATCTGGTCCAAGGAGGTAAATCTGTGGCAGCATATGAGGCGGAGTTTCTGCATCTGAGTCGATATGCCCGGGGAATAGTGCCGACTGATTATGAACGCTGTGTTCATTTTGAGGACGCGTTGCGTGATGAGTTACGGGTACTGATTGCCCCACAGAATGAGAGGAATTTTGCCACACTTGTGTAAAAAGCTAAAATAGCTGAGGAGGTTAAGCACTCGGAGCGGCAAAACTGAGACAAGGATAGGGGCAGGAACAAGAGAGACTCGGGTACTCGTGTCCCGCTAGAGGGTTTCGAAAAGGCCCAGAACGAGGAGCCACTTCACTCGAGTAAGAGTTTAAGCTACTACTAATCGATTCATGACCTTGTGTGGATTGTGGGAAACTTCACTCAGGCGAATCGCCGGAAGAGACTCGGTGGTTGTTTCGCATGTGGTTCCAAAGATCATCGGTTTAAGGATTGCCTCAAGAGCTCGCTCGTATTCGGTGGCTTGTAACAAATTTGCACAGCCAACAGGAGGCGCTCAGCAGCCGCAGAGGCCGTGGGCCGTCCGAGGTGGTAATGGTGTAGGACGAGGTCGTGGTGCACCGGAAGAGGTACCGTAATAGGGGTAACACGGAGGCGAGGCAACGTGGTTGGTCTATGCGGTCGACGTCGAGAGGACGGCGATGCACCGGACATATCATAACCGTACGTTTTTCATAGCCGATGTACCGCATATCGCTTTGATAGATATTGGATCCACCCATTCGTATGTTGCTTGTGCCGTGTCCCGAACTTTGAATATTAGATTTGAGATTACCGCTAGGAAAAAAGCGTGATTAGCCCTTTAGACAGATCGAGTGGTAGTAAATAAGTTGTTTAGGATGTGCCCTTAGAAGTTTAGGGGGAAGTATTTCTGGCGGATTTGATGGAACTGCCATTCGGGGAGTTCGATCTTATTTTGGGCATGGACTGGCTGGTTAAACACCGTGCGAACGTGGACCTTTGCCGCAGCGTATGGTACTAAGAACTTCGGAGGATAAGGAAGTGATGGTGATAGGTGAAAGAGACGAAACTATTTGTCTAATGTGGTATCTACTTTAAAGGCAGAAAAGTTGGTGCGGAAAGGGTGTGGAGCATTCCTAGCCTTTATCAGTGCTTTGGATGCCAAAGAATTGTTGGTATAAAGTGTTAGAACGGTGAAAGAGTTTTCAGAAGTGTTTCCCGAGGAGCTTCTAGGATTACCTCCGGACCGGGAGGTGGAGTTTGGCATTGAGCTATTGCCAGGGACGGCTACGGTGTCCATTGCTCCTTATAGAATGGCGCCGAAGGAGTTAGCGGAGCTTAAGGCTCAAATTCAGGAGTTTTTGGATCGTGGATTTATTCGACCAAGTGTATCACCGTGGGGAGCGCGGTCTTGTTTGTTAAGAAAAAGGACGGGTCGATGCGTATGTGCATCGATTGTAGACAGTTGAATAAGTTGACGATTAAGAATAAGTATCCGTTACCGAGGATCGATGATCTGTTCGATTAGCTGCGAGGAGCTTCATTTTTCTCGAAGATAGATTTGAGATCGGGGTATCATCAGTTAAAAGTCAAGGAGGCGGATATTCATAAGACTGCATTTCGAACTCGATATGGGCATTACGAGTTTTTGGTGATGCCGTTTGGGTTGACTAATGCACCAGCTGCATTTATGGACATGATGAACCGAGTCTTCCAACCCTATCTAGACCTGACTTTCATTTGAAGAAGAGCCAGTGCATATTTTAGATCGAGATGTTAAGGTGCTGAGAAGGAAGTCGGTACCGTTAGTCAAAGTATTATGGCGTAATCACGGATCAGAGGAAGCTACATGGGAGTCTGAGGAGACAATCCGGCAACGGTACCCTCATCTCTTTTAATCAGGTAAATTTCGAGGCCGAAATTTTCTTCAAGGGGGTAGAATTGTAACATCCTGAAATTCAGAATTTTATGTGTTGCATTATACCATGCGATAGGCTAGTTAAAAATATTAATTGTGTATGTTTTAAGGTCCTAAGAAGGCTCGGGGTTGAGTTGGGCCTTAGCAAAATTTTTGTGTTTAAACACTTTAAGGAGAGAAGGTAAGTGGCATCAAGGCTTAAGGAAATAAGTGCGTATTTTGCTAGCATAAATGAGCATATGGCAAGGAGGTTATGGCGTCAAGTGGAGAGCATGGAGGGAAGGGGTTCAAAACCCATCTTTTGCAAATTTTGGATTTATTTTTGTACTCCTATCCCAAGTGTCGACCATGGTCCTATTTAAGGTAAGGAAGACTTTTTATTTATGGAAAGGAGGCTAAGGAATATGGTAAGGAGGAAGATAAGGGGAAAAAGAAGGAAAGAAATGGAAGAAAACGAAAGAGAAGGGAACATGTTGGCCAATTTTGTGGAAGGTGTTTTGGAAAGAGTTTGTGGTCAACCAAGACCTTTTTGGTATAGGAAATACACGGTTTTGGGATGGGAAACTTGGTAGCCGAATTTCCTTTAGGCATTTTGAAATTTCGGTGCTTGAAAGGCTAATTTCTATTTAGCATTTTTGAGTTTTCTCTTTTCCAACTTCTTCCCTCATTTGCTGAAACTATAAAGTCAAAAGTGTGCATATTTTCTCTTGTTTTGGCCGAATCACTCTAGCCATTATTCATCTTGTTCCCTTGCTATGCCGTAACCCTTAATCCATCTTTGTTCATTCTTCTTTGGTTGCCGGAACACTCACATCTTTTGGTTCATTTCTCTTTTGGTATTGGCCGAAACCTCTAAACACCTCTTTTCCATCTTCTCTTTTCTTTTTGATTATTTCTTCAACCTTTCTTTCATCTCTTAAATCAACATTACCTTGTGACTGAATTTTCCTTGTCCTTTTCTCTCCAATAACCGAATTGGTAAGTGATTTCATTTTATTCTTTTCATCTTCATTTCTCTAGCCGAATGTATGTCTATTGTCATTCGGTTACTTCACTTTGTTTTAAATCAAAATATCACTCCCTCCTAATCCCTCATATCTTGATCATCTTCTTGTTGTAGTATTATAATGGGAAGCCGAATCTTACATCCTTGATAATTCATTCGTAGTTATAAGTTCAAACGGTGGAAATCGGATCTATCAACGTTAAGGTAAGAAGTTCGTTATGGTTCATTTTGATCTATTTTGCTATTCGGTTATTTTGTTAATCGGATTGAAAGTTTGGCTAATCGATTATTATAGGGACTAGATCGTTCGTTCTTATTCACTCGTGGATCCTTCGAAAATAGTGGTAAGCCTACTCCTATCACTAAAACAACTACTTTCTCTCATAGTAGTTTTCTAATCGAGATTTTTCCTATGGAGGCAAGTGGAACCGATTTGAAAGGAAAGGTGTTAGTAGGAGACAAAAGGAGTGGATTTGCAATTCCTACTCCTAAGTTCAAACGAAGGGCGGTATCGGCGGTTTGGGATTTTCCACCGGGTTGTGGACCATCATCCGGTGAAAATAGACAAATCGTGGTCGTTCATGATACTAAGGGTAAGCGTTTCAATAGATCGTTTGATTTAGATTTAGATTAATAAAATCTCGTTTGTTGGATTAATCGAGTGTAATGGTGATTTAGGTGCGATTTATCAAGAAGGATTAATCTCTTACGTAATCGTGTGTGTAATCTCACACCGAAATCCCGTCATCGTGATTTATCTTCATATTAGAAAAATCGATCGATGATGCTTATGAACTTAATAACGGTATTATGGTATAAATCAAGTGATTTGGTTAAACATCGTTAATACTAAGATTTGACAAAAATAGAGTTAGTTTGTAGAATTACAAAAATGCCCTTATAGGCCGAAATACGAAAATACCCTCAATGGGTCATTTTTTATCAAAATGCCTTAACGGGCCAAATTGCTTAAATGCCTTTAAAGTGTCGATTTGTGAAAATGCCCCTATCGGCCGATTTACAAAAATGCCCCTATGGGCCGATTTACTAGAATGCCTTAATGGGCCGAATTACAAATTGATATAATGGGTCGATGCATTGTAATAAATTATTGGATTAATAATGGTTGCACATATATGTGGTTATTATGCTTTATCACGTATGTTGCATGTTACATATTACATGGGTTAGGAAAAAAATTGTATGAAGAGCAGTGTAGCCTGGTGGCATTGCCACAAAATATTACTTATGATCTCGGTGGCTTGGCCACAATAAACAAATATATATTAAATGGCAACTTGCCTGCGAATTGGTGTGAGCGGCGGGGTGGGTTGACTTGATCCCCACAAGTGTGATTGGTTGGTCGGGGGTGTGATGGATGGATGGGTTGGGTTACATTCATATCATTTTAATATTGTTATGTAAATGGGCTTAAGCCCAAGTTATTGCTAAATGGATTCAGGCCCAGTGGATGACGGTAAGGGAATTATACACTGAGTTCTAGTAACTCACCCGTTTTTCCTTAACCCTTGCAGGTAATGCTTAGTGAGGTGAACTTGGGCCATGGATAACTCAGTGGAGGCCATACTTTAGAAATGGTGTTTTTGAACTTTAGATTTCTATTTACGTTTACTTTATTATTTTTGCTATTTTGGGTTTTTAAGTTGTAATAAGGCCTCCGGAATATTTTATTTTTGCTTTATGTTAGACGTACGTATTATCTTGCTTGATTTGTTTTAATTGGGAATTTTCTAAAAATCATAAATTACGGTTTTCCAAAATTGATTAACAAAAGGTTTTTCTTTTATAAATATGTACAAATAATTTAACTCGAATTCTCTTTCAAATTACCAACGACATTTTCAAAAGTCACAGTTTTAAAGTTCACTACCTCAATTTCTGATTCATCAATCAACCTCTCATAAATAGTTGCACTTTATCAAGAATTTATATCCAAACTTGTTTTCTTAACCATAAACAAATAACACCTATTTTAGTACGAATCACAAGGTTTTTATACGTTTTCCCTTATGTGACATGTCTGATCCGGTCGTAACACATGGGCCGGGTTTGGGGTGTTACAGTATGTGTGTATTAAGTATTGTAAGGTAACTGCATGAATAAGATGATGTGTGGTATGAATGTGTAACACACCAAACCCGGCCCAAACACCCCGACCGGATCCGGCATGTCACTAAGAAGATTTTAGAAAAACTTGTCGCTTCTATTATTATTTTTTAAAAAAAACATAGTTTAAATGTTTATCGGGAAAACTTAATAATTTGAAAATTCAGTAAAAGAAATAAATTTTAATTAATGCCTCAATGAATAAAACCGAAATTTTGCCTCTGAGTTCTAGTATTTAAACACATGCCTTAATTTCAATTAATCAAGAAAAATCTAAATGTATGGAAACCCGAAAATCGAAGCATAAAACCAATAAACAATGAGCAAAGATGGCCTTATTACAATAAAATATAAAACCGATAAATTGAAAATACTAAGGAAAATAATAAAATCAACATCTTTTATTGAATCAAAATGAATCCATGCATGGCCACCTTGCGCTCCTCTCCAGCCGGTCCTATGCACTAGGTGTTACCTAAAAATGTTAAACAATGGGGTGAGTCACGGGACTCGCAGTGCAACCCTCATGCACCATCGTTGGGCCTTAGCCCACGTAACGTAATAACGAGAATATCATACAACAGAATTATGCAAAGCCCATCCCAATCCTAGATCCATCCGCTACACACCACCCTTTACCTGCCAATCACACCATTGGGGATTTCTACAATCAACCCACGCCGCTACACACCATCGATGGCGGTCATGCTGCAGCTTAGTCGCTCATCGCCGATTTGTGACATTGTCACTGAATGCATCGTGGCGAGCCACTACAACAGAATCGTGGCGGAGCCACCGCAATGAACACTTCCCTTTATCAATCACCCAACCCCGTGCAACATAGAAATCGGTATAGATATCATATCAAGTTAACGGAGACATTCAATTAAGTATGACAAAAATCACTAACCTGGTGATTCGCCTTTACCCACCACGGGTTTTCAACAGCCATGCCAATATTTCGGCATTTAACAGAATATAACATGTTTATATGCATACTAATCAAGCAATCTAAATGATGTGAGAATGTTACACACCGATAAATACGTAGGACTACCCTCTATGTCGATACCCTCGCTAATCTGGATCTACTACCTTTTGTCTAAATCTTTGCTCAAAAGCCTAAAGAACGCGAGGTTGAGGTTTCCCCTATACCGATTAGACCCACAAGTAGGGTGATTCGAGTGCTAACATTTAAAACCTTAGGTGATTGGATCTCCTTCAAATCCCAGAATGCCACGAAAGAAAGAAAAAACAAAAGATCAGTCTCCATATAGCCATTCGGCTAGGGTCTCTAAAAATCGGGAAAAGATTGAATCACGCGAATCGACACTTACCTTCAATTTCCTTCAGAATTCGGCACAAGCAGACACCACAGAGGAAATTCGGCAATCACAGAGATGAGATCTAGGATTTTGACTTTTAAGAAAATCCTGAAAAGATGAACAAGAGAGATATCGATACGTTTTTGGCTACAAGAACCAAACAAGAGCGTAGTTTCAGCTTTTAGTGAATGGAAGAAGAATAAAAATGGGGATCAGAAGATTCGGCTAGGGGGAATTTCAAAGAAGAAAAGAAAGGGTGAGGGAGGTGGTGATTTTCGGCTTTTGGAAGAGAAAAGATGAGAAAAGAAAACAAATGAGATGGCCTTCAAACTTTCGGCACACCCTTTTCCATACTAAACCGATTCTTCCCCCTCTCCTGTGTTTGATTTTCGGCCAACACTAGCCTCCCAGATAGATCCTCATCCTATCCCTTATCTTTCTCAAAACACCCATCCAAAAGTGTCCTACATCACACCACTTCCTCCCTCCTTTATCTGAATAATATCACATATTTTAAAACATTAAAATCCCCTATATTTTAGCCTTGTTGCCGTCCCCCCCTTAGCCTCCTTTAGGTGCCGAATTTGGCCCAAAACATGGGCTCCAAGTGGCCCAAAACTTGGACCCTTAGTGACGCCAAGTCCCTTTCCTCTTAGTGGCGCCATTTTGCCACTGGGCCACAAGCCCACTTTGATGTTTTAAACATAGATACCTATCTTAAATGCTCTAGAGTGTCTACACAAGAATTTAGCCAAGGCCTCAGCCTATACCCGAGCTCAATCTGAACCCCTAACTCTTAAATTAACACATTAACATATAACACACCAAAATGCACAGGCCCATTAATTCGGGATGTTACAGAATGCATGTGAAGTCTGACATGGGAGAACATGAATTAGTCAGGTGTGTGAACGAATATAGGTAAGCGTATTCTATGGTAAGTGAGTAAACAAACATTTGTGTCTTTGGTAGGATAGGTACATTATTAACCTGACTAACAGATCACGATTTGAAAATATGTATAAGACCATATGGTAGGGACCCATGGCATCATATGACAATGAGATTATTCATGGTGTTGCCTCTGGTAAGATGTAAACCGGACTAGCAGAGCACAAAATGAAAATATGTATAATACCATGTGGGAGAAACCCCATGGCACTCTTTAAGATAGTCCATCGGGACAATAAACATGTCATGTTATGTTAAGCCTTTGTGGCTGATAAGTGCTAAAAGTAACATGTTTTAACCTCAAATGTGTTTTTGGGTGATTATTCGATGTTAATTGTGAATTTTATGCTCCTAATAATTTAAATTCGTGTTTTAATGCTTGATATAGCACTTGGGAGCTGTAACATCCCAAAATTGGGCCTAGTAGGATTGGGCCCAATGGGCCTTGATTTAAAATTTTTGAGAACGGCATTAATGCAAGTTAGACTTATTAGGTAAGTTATTTTGGAAGGTTAGAGGGCTTCTATGAAGTCCCGGGATCAAATATTAGCTTTGGGGAAATTTTGGTTTTAGGTGAAAAAAAAACCCTGGAAGTTGGCAGGTAGGCCTTAAGAATAAAATGTAGAGGAAAATGACACAAGTGGAGTCTGTGGTGTAGTGGCAAAGTGACGCCACTTAAGAGGCAAGGGAGTGACGCCACAAGGAAGGAAGGAGGTCCAAGGTTCAAGTCTTGGCTTTTGCATTTTGGTTTTCTTTTTACTTGGACCTCAGAATTTGGCTATAGATTTATATTTAGTTGCGCATGGTTTAAGACACAAGAGGAGCTTGTGGCCAAGTGGCTAGCGCTGCGTGGATTATGTTGCAAGGGAGCCCGGGTTCGAATCTCATGAGAAGCAAGGGAGTATTTATTTTATGATCTGACGGGAAGAGTTTCATTGAATTTAAACTCTCTCTCGACGAAGGGATCCCACATCGGAAAGATACAAAGAAGGAAGGTGAAGAGCTAGCTATATAAAGAGCATTCCAGAGGAGGGTTGACACACCTTGGAAGGCGTTTGGGCGTGGAGTGGTCGGAGCGCGATTAACACTAGAGTCCTATCGGTGTGTAACTCTCTCTACTCTAGTCAGAGCGGCAATGCCGGGTGCCGATCACGGCAATAGTAGCCACACGAGCGTCGCGAGCGCACGTGTGGGGCTTCGACGCGATAGTTGAGGCCATCGGTGAGTATTCTTGTGGGTTGGGGTCGCTTGGGCGCGATGGGCCGGTGGGCCCAATGGGCCCGTGGGCCCTTATGAGTAAATTGTGCGATTGTGTAGTATATAGTGAACTAGACTAGATGGAACTTATATACATGGCTAGATTTGTGCTAGGTGGGCCACACGAAGCGTGTGGGCCGAATGGGCCTAATCGAGTTTTAGGCCCAATCGTCCTAAGACGACCGAAATGGTAGCCGAGTCGCTTCGGGGTGACATTTGGGCCTTTGGGAAAGGCCATTGTAGGTGCAAAATTACAAAATTACCCTTGGTGGGTAAATTACCAAAATACCCCTAAAGGGTATATTACTTAAAATACCCTTAGTGGGTAAATTACCAAAATATCCCTGAAGGGTAAATTACCGATATACCCTTGGTGGGTAAATTATGAAAATGCCCTTGGTAGGTAAAATTACTGTTATACCCTTAGAGGTTGATTAGGGTTATTATGTTGTTTTATGTCTATCTGATTAAGATGGTAATTCATGTTATACTTATATTTGATATATGTCTAGCATACATGACATAATCGCATACACACGAATTATTATGTCATATTGCATGGGTATGATGAGAGGAGGGGGAAGATGATATCCGTGTCTTTGGGACACCAAAGGTTTGGCACCACCAAAGTGGTTTGGTACCACAGATTGATTATTGTGACTTTGGGTCACCAGAGGTTTGGCACCTCGTCGTCTCGTCCCGTGGCTTAGCACCACGGGTGGGTTGGCCCCACGCTTGATTATACGGGATTGACGCCGTGATTTGGTATCACACGATGGGTTGGCCCCATCATTGGATTCGTGACTTCTGGTCACCAAAGTGATTTGGTATCACATTCGTGTCTTTGGGACACCGGAGGTTTGGCACCTCATAGCGTCTCGTCCCTAGTGGCTTAGCACCACGATGGTTGGCCCCACGATTGATTATACGATTGACGCCGTGATTTGGTATCACACGATGGGTTGGCCCCATCATTGGAATATTCGTGACTTTGGGTCACCAAAGGGTTTGGCACCACAATTATGGATATCGTGACTTTGGGTCACCAGTGGTTTGGCACCACCAGTGGTTTGGTACCACACGGGTAGAGAAAGGAGCATTGGATGGCTAGGATTGGGTGCATTACTTGTATTGCTATGTACGGTGTGTGTTAGCTTGTTGCATTAATCGGGAGGGGATTTACACACGAGTCTCGATGACTCACCCCTTAGTTAAATTTTTGCGGTAATCATTAGACCGCGGATTTGGGAGCCGAGGTGGACTCGTGGAGGCCATACATATGTTTACTCAGTAAATTCGCTTTCTTTTATTTGGACTTATTTTTATTTGAGTTTTTGTTATGTAATAAGGCCTTGGGTATTTTATTTGGTTTCAGCTTTCAATTTGTTTATTGCTCATTATTAAATGATCAATATGGGATTTTCCTAAAATGATAATAAACCATTTCTTATTCAAAATTACTTAAACTCGATTTCTCACCACAACTATAAAGAATATGAGCTTTTTAACGAATGCACAGTTTTTAGACATTCCTTTTATGTGACATGCCAGATTCGGTCGTAACGTTTAGGCCGGGTTTGGGGTGTTACAGGAGCAAAAGGAGCAAAAATCGAAATGTCAGAGTAAGCTACAAGAGCCACATGGGCTGAACCATTCCACACGACCATGTAACCCACACGGGCGTGTGGTAGGCCATGTTGGTTTTGCGGATTGAACACTAAACTTGGAAAATTGTGATTTTTAGGTTTTTCAGGCATTCTAAGATGTATATATGACAAAAATAAGAAGATAGGAGTGAGCTGTCATAAATATTCAAGAAAACAACTCAAAAAACACCATTGAAGCCAACTTGGAAACAAATTTCTGTCAAGATTGAAGATTCTCAGTTGATTTCTTAGGAAGTTATCATGAGTTTCTTTATTTCTTTCAGTTATAATGTCTCTTAGATGTTTCTATTTTTAAGCATGAAATAATTTTCTAAATACCTAGGGGGGATGAACCCTAAGATGGATTCTGTCGTTTGATTTTTATTTTATGCAATAAATACTTAGTTCTTATTCTCAATTATGTGTGTTTAATTAATGGTTTGATATTTCTAGATTATTAATCCATGTTTGATGTGCTTAAATCAGAGGTTGAATAGACCCTATTTAAGAGTAGATCTTGTGTAATTGAGTTGAGTTGCATGCAATCCTAGAAATAGGACGACATAAATCTACTGGATTAGAGTCAAATCTAATAGGGGAATCCATAGCACAAGTTAATGTGATAATAGAGGTTTTAATTGGAAAGAAATTTCAATTAATCAACCTAAAGTTAGTTGCTCTTATGTTCGAAAGGCATATTAGCATAATTTAGGGATTTCTATGGATCAAGGTACTATGTAAAGAAGTTGCGTAATTTAGATTGATAGTGACAAATGAAATTTAGGTGAATTCTTTCTTGGGTATTGTTCTGCTTCGTGGTTGTTACTCGATTATTTTCATGATTTTCTCTTTGTCGTGTTTGTTAGTAATTAAGTTAATCGTGTTTCAAATCTACCAGATTTATTCTATTATTTCCATAGCATGAGTTTTAAGTCGATCACTCGAATTATTTGGTTAAATAATAGAAAGAAAGTAATTACTAGCACTTTTAGTCTTTTAGTCTTCGCAAGAATTATATCTTTACTCACCGTAGCTATACTATTAATTGATAGGTGCACTTGCCTTAGTCAAAATTTTAGTTAGTTCCATGGAGATCAAGTTTTTGGCGTCGTTGTCAGGGGACTAGAATATTAGGAAAACTTTATTTCTATTAATTTAGCTATTCTTTATTTTTTATTTTAATATATTTAATTTTAATTTAATTATTATTGTAATAGCCCAATTATGCCCGGCCCAACCCAAACTAAACCAAAAAACAAAAAAATAAATAAGTAAAAATAAAGTCCATTATTAAAGTCCATTTACAAAAAATGGCCCAAACACAAAAAACCCTAAGGCCCACTATCTTAAAAATTTTCAGAAACCCTAGGGTTATCCACGCCACAGCCTCTACCTCTGCCTCGTCAGCGAGTTCGTCGCCCAAGGTCTGACTCTTTCACCAAAATGGCAAGGCACGGCTCCCTAACGCCGTTGACCTTGCCATGGACACCTGCAAAAAGAAAACACAAGGACAGAAGTGCAACACACAAAGAATAGTAGAAAAGAAAAAGAAAAATAATAGTCTAATGTAAGACATTCAGCTATAAAAGCCATAACAACCGAGTAATTTTTTACAGACAAGCAATCAAAATATAAGAAAATCAAATACAAAAAGGTGATTCTTTTATTTTTATTTTTCGAAATAAATTTAGGAAATAATAAAAAGAGCCTTTTTTTACCTGTTTCGGGCGTCAGTGAGACCCATATTCGGCTCGAGAAGCCTCGGAGTCCCACTAGGGCTCCGTTGAGAGCCTCGTTGGAGGGGGAGAAACCGAAAGGTTTCTTTACCATCGGCCTGATTTTGCCAAGCTTTTGGTGATTTTAACCCCAAAATGGGGTTCCTTGTAAAAAAGGGGATCAGAAGGGGGTTTTGAAAATTTTTCGGCCACCGGAGACGGCGGTCACCTTCGTCGACTACCAGTGGCCACGGTGGAGCAACGACGACTCCCATGGCCGGCTTAAGGAAAACTTCAGAGGAAAAAAATAGAAAGGATATATTTTTTTTAAAACAAAGGGAAAATGATTTTTTTTGGAAAATTTTAACTTAAATAGGGCATTGGAACGGCGTCGTTTTGGGCATGATCCGCCAACCCGACCCGACCCCCCTTTTGGATCCGCGCGTTTTCTTAAAAATTAGTCTAATTTCCTTTTTGGTACTTCTGCTTTTAAACTTTCTTGCAATCTTGCCCTATGCTATTTTTATTTTGTTTTATTTTTACCCTTTTATTTTGTTTTCTTATTATTTAGTCCCCCGACCTAGCATATACTTGCCAAAGGAACGGTGCGTTTACTGGGATTGGGAATAATTTCCCATTTGGTCCCTGTTCCTTGTAACTTCCTAAAAATATGAGTATCGATATGTTGCATGTTTTGGTGTTTAGCTTGTGAATGATTAAATTTGTGTGCTTAATATGGTCTTGAGAAGGCATGGGATTATTTGGAATTAGAATAAATTTTAGTAATGAGTACTTTATTGAAGTGGAACAAGTGACCCTGATGCTTAAAGTAATTAAATGGCAAAAACTAGCATAAGATGAACTAGTAGCAAGGTGGAATAGGTGCCATGAGTGTTGCTTGAGGGAAGAGGTTCGAATCCCATGGATAGCATTTTGGTGACATTTATTTTTGCTCTTTCTTAGCAAGTTTCGGCCAAGCTCTATTCTTGGTAAGGATGGACTAATTCTTTTATGGTAAGGTGGCTAAAGGTTATGGCAAACATGAATTTAGAGATAGAATTTACTTGATTTTGGGGATAGGATTTCAAAACTTTTGGAAGGTGGAGGAACATAAGGCACCTCTTAAGGGTGAGTGTTTTGGAAAGGTATGATGGCCAAGTTTGACCATGTATATGGACGGCATAGGGGGCTAAGGGGGATGGCCGGTTTTTGGTGCTAGCTTGGTAGGATTAGGTGCTAAATGAGCACATCTTTCATTTGGTTATTTTGGGTCTTTTCTTAAAAAAATTTCTCCATTTTTCCCTCTCCCTAGCCAAATGTGCCATAAGCTTTAGGGAAGCAATTGTTTCTTTTGGCCATTTCTTTCTTTTACCATTTCGGTCTTAGGATTGATTATTCTCCAAATCTTTTTCTTCCCTTTGTGACCGAAACCATATAACCATCTAGGACCATTTCTTTTCTTCTCTTTTTCCTCTTCATTGCCGAATGCATATTGGTTTCAAAGTTTCTTCTTGGTTCATCTTCCATCCTTGAGAACCGAAATACAAACCTCTCATCTCCATTTTTTTTCTTTTCTTTTTACTTCTCACAAAAGACTCACAAACATTTCTGTCTTCTAAAAATTTTCCACTATGGCCGAATGTTGATGACAATCTCCTTAGCTGAATCCTTCTCTCCACATCTATTCACTTCTCAATCATTCTTTTTATTCATACCTTGATCAATCATGGTGTAGTGGAGTGTCGATCATTTCTTCATCGATAGTCGATCTTAGTCATCATAAGAACGTGTGAAAAAGGATTTCATCATTCAAGAACTTTGTGGCAATCAAGATAGGGACAAAAAGGGTTGTTAATAGCGTTTGGAAGAGGGGTGGTTCCGCTATTCCCCCTAAATTCAAACGAAGAATTTGTTTTTCAAGAATGAGATTTTCCACCGGGTTGTGGACCCTCATCCGGCAAAAATCAATTATTTGAAGTCATTCGTACTCCTGAGCCTTTGACTGTTCGTGGTTCTTCATCGGGTTATGAACTATCGATCGAGGACAAATCACAAATAGCTATTGTTCGAGATTCTGAGGGTATCGACGAGCGGAAAAGTATAGTACTCGCCGTAATCAGGTGTGTAACTTCACACTTATCTCATGGGTTATACTATGCCATAAGTATTCAATTAAAAATCATAAAGTCGGTAAAATGGGAAAATACGGTTTATTAGCACTTTTGGTGTGAAGCATGAAAACGGTATTAAAGTTGTGAAAATTACGAATTTGCCCTTAATAAGCTATATTGTTAAAAAGTGATATTTTGGGCCATATGAATTATTTTTGATAAATTGGCCAAGTGAGAAAATTGTGAAAAGGGCCTCATGTGTTGTAACATCCTAAAAATTTGAGTATCAATATGTTGTTTGTCTTTGGTGTTAGCTCAGGTATGATTTTTTTTATGTGCTAAATATAGTCTTGAGAAGGCTCGGGTTTACTTGGAATTAGAATAAATTTTAGTAAAGAATACTTTAGTGTAGAGAAATCAGGTGACCTTGAAGTTTGAGTTAATTAAGTGATAAAAGATGGCATAAGATGAGTAATTGGCAAAGTGGTGATGGCGCCATAAGTTGGACTTGAAGGGAGAGGTTCGAATCTCCTAGCATGCAATTTGGGAGCTTTTATTTTTGGTTTTTCCTAGCATGTGTCGGCCAACCATCAATTATGGATAAGATGGACTAAATTTTTATGGTAAGGAGACTTAAGGTTATGGTAAGCTTGAATTAAGGGATCGAATTGCTTGATTTTAGGGATAGGATTTCTTAAACTTTGGGAAAGTGGAGGATTACAAGGCATGTATCAAGGTGGATGTTTTGGAAACTATTTCATGGCCATTTTGACCATGAACATGGACGGCATTATGGACAAAGGGAGGGGAGCCAAATTTGGTGTTTAGCTTGGGGTAGGATGATAGCTTGTTAGAATTCTTTTTGGTCATTTTGTTTGAAGACATTATTCTCCACTCATCTTTTCCTTCCTTTGGCCGAATGTATTGGTAGAAGAAAGCAACTATTGCTTTATTTCGTTTGGCCATCTTTTTGACCAATTGGTCATTTCTTTGCTAATCATTTTAGTGTCTTCCTCTTAGTGCCGAAACTACCAACACAAAAAGGCCATTCTTTTCCTTTTCTTTCCCCTTTGTCGAATGTACCTTTGCTCCTAAACACATCTCTTTTCTTTTCCTTTTTCCCTCTTGAAAGCCGAATCATCATCATCTCTTTCTCTCATCTTTTATTTCTTTTCAACCATACCTTCTTCATTATTTTATCTCATGGCCGAATGTTAGTGTACTCCATTGCCGAATCATTTTGTCTATTCTTTGGTTATTCATAGCCGAATCTTCCATCATACATAAGTATTCTTCTCAATCATTTCTTTTTCAACCATGGACAATAGGTAAGAGTTCTTTTAGTTTATGTTGGTTATTAGTTGCTTTGGCCGAATCTTGATGGTGGTAAGAAGGATCTCTTTGATCGAAATCATCGTTCATTCTATTAAACGTTTTCTTTCGTTATATTTTAGTGTGATAGTGGAGGATCGGAACTCAAGTGTTCGTGAGTATCATAGAATGTTGGAATCGATTTAAGGTGTTAAGGGAACGTTTTGCTCGATTCTCATATTGTGGAACAAGGATATTTTGTGGTAAGGCAATCTCAAAACCGTTAGTCATAATTTCGATATATTATTAGTCGGACTAATGATCTTTTGTCATTAGAGATAATCAAAATAGGGACGAAAAGGGCGGTGAATAGTGTTCGAAAGAGGGTGGTTCTCGCTATTTTCCCTAAGTTTAAGCGAAGGATCGTTTCAAACAATCCGGGATTTCCCACCGGTTGTGGACGCTCATCCGAGGAGAATCGGTTGTTTGAAGTCGTTCGTACTCCCGAACCTTTGTTTGTTCGTGGATTTTCATCGGATAACGAACCATCAATCGGGAGAAACCGCATATAGAAGTGGTTCAAATTTTGAGGGTAAAGTCTAGATCGTTATTTCTAAGATTCGATTTGTAAATAAATTATAGTGTCCTAATTTATCGTGATGCATTTAGGTATCGACGAAAGGAAAAGTCTAGTTCTCACAATAACTGTGTGTGTAATTTCACACTTATCTCGGGTTAGATATTATACCGTAAGTATTGGGATAAAATCGTAAAGATGGCAAAATCGAGAAAATATGTAGTAATTAACACTTTTGTGTAAATGTATGAAAATAGTTAAAGTCGTGGAATTTACGAAAAATTGCTAGATCGTTAAATGGGCGAAAATCATTAGATCGTTAAAAGGGCCAAAAAGCGCTAGATCGTTAAAAGGGCCGAAAAAGCGCTAGATCGTTAAATGGGCCAAAAAGCGCTAGATCGTTAAATGGGCCGAAAAGCGCTAGATCGTTAAATGGGCCAAAAATTGCTAGATCGTTAAATGGGCTAAATGTTATTTTATCTTATGGGCCTAAATGAAATTTAAAATATAGAATCACATGTATTGTGGGCTTTTTGTTAAATTATTATATGGTTATAAATTGTTATGCATACATGATTGCATGGGTTGGGATAATTGATGAAGAGAAGAAAGGCACATTGCAAAAATCTAGTTCGGTGGCTCACCACAAAATTTTAATGCCTTAATGCCTCTAGTTCGGTGACTTTGTCACAATCTAGTTCGGTGGTGCACCAAAATATATTTAAAATGGCTTTATGCCTACGATTGGTGTGTTGGCGGGGTGGGTTGACTTGATCCCCACAGGTGTGTTGGTTGGTACGGGGGTGTGTAGCGGATGGAAATTAGGTTTGGTTGGGAAATTTCATTTTACATGTATTTTATTTATTATATTATATTCGTAAATGGGCTCAAGCCCAAAACAATGTCTTGATGATCTGGCTCAATAAACGTGGTAAGTGGGTTACACACTGAGTTCTAAGTAACTCACTCTGTTTATTTATCCATCTCAGGTAATGGCAATTGACGGAGGCTTGGGCCAAGGATGACTTCATGGAGGCCATACTACGAATATGGGTTTTATAAACTATGAACTTTTATTAAGTTATTCATTTTAATTACTATTTTGGGTATGATGTAATAAGGCCTTTATTAATATTTTTATGGATTTTTATGTGTGGATGGATTTAAATTTTGGTTTTAAGACACTTAATATGGGCTTATGTTAATTCTATAAGGTTTTCTTAAAAATTGTGTTTTATAACATTTTAGATACTTTAATTATTTTTCTTTTCAAATTCTTTTGAAATCTTTAAAAACTACTTTAAAGTTTTTGACAATTAAATACTAAATGATAAGATTTCAAACTAGAATTTCTTAATTCATCGATTTTTAAATCATTGCTCTTAATTTTTACTAAACTTCACTTTCAAAAGGTTTTGTAGAACTGTTTTACTTAAATCATTAGAGAATTAAATGGATGTTCGATTCATATGCGACAAACCAAATCTCGTCTTAACGCATAGACCTGGTTTGGGGTGTTACATTTAATGGTATCAGAGCCAGTTTCAAAACTCGGCTGTGGTTGGGTTCAACAATAATTTTTGTTTAGAAACAGTTTAAATTTTTAAACTTTATGTTCTAAAGGTAGTATGGCACCATGAGCATCCGGCACCAAGTCAAGTATGTATTTGTATATTGATTGTTTATTATTGTGATATAATCATAGGAACACTCTAGAACTTCTAGTTTTAGGTGTTGAAAACAATAGAGATCGAGACTATAGGATGGAATGCGAAAACAACTCTAACTCTTATATCTTATAAAATATTGTTAATAAACATCAAACAAAGATTCGATTCATAAAACTTGTAATCGATTAAATCGAATTAGTCATTATGAGCACTAGAGGACGTGGTCGTGGACGCAGCGGAGACGCGTGGCCGTGGTAGAGGGCGCAGGTGTTAGGGGTGCAACCAAGCGCCCGTGTCATATGCCGGAAATGGATGCACCTGCGTCACTCGAGAGTGAGATGGGATCACATGATCATATGGAAGAAGATAATGCTTTGACACGAGCAATGTTGCGAGTCCTTGAAAGGGTCGCTGGAGCTAGAGCTGGGCCAACAACTCGTGGGTTGATATCGAAACGATTGAAATCAAGTGGTGCCGAGGTTTTCAGAGGTGTCTCAGGTGTAGCTCCAAATGTTGCTGAATATTGGCTTGAGGCGGTGGAGTGAATTATGGACGACCTTGAGTGCACTGTAGAACAGAAACTAAGAGGAGCGGTGTCCTTGTTAAGGGACGAAGCATATCAATGGTGGCTTACTATCCGAGAAGGCACTGAAGCTGTATTAATTACTTGGGAATTCTTCAAAGCCGCCTTCGGGAAATATGTAGGAACAAGTTATGTGGATGCCCAAGAAAGGAATTTTTGAATCGATTCAAGGAAATAAGACGGTGGCGACTTATGAAGTCGAGTTTTTACGTTTGAGTCGCTATGCTCGAACAATAGTGCCAACGGATCATGAGCGCTTTATGCGCTTTGAGGATGGGTTGAATGATGAGTTGCGGGTTCTGATAGCCCCACAACAAGTTAGAACTTTTGCCACGCTTGTGGAGAAAGCTAAGATAGCCGAAGAGGCTAAGAGCTCAGAACGTCAGAATCGGGAAAGAGTTAGAGGCAAGAGAGATATAAAGTATTCGGGTTCTTCAAAAAGGTTTCTGAAAAGGCCTCGAAATGATGAGCCAGCTCAAGGTAGAACACCTGTAGCTGTTAATCAGAGTCGAGACTGTGCTGAATGTGGGAAACGACATTCCGGAGAGTGCTGGAAGAAAACGGGTCCTTGTTACAAATGTGGTTCAATGGATCATCAATATAGGAATTGCCCTTGACGAATGGATACAACTCAGGAAGTTCGTAATATTGATGCACAGCCGGGAAGAGGAACTCAGCAGCCACCGAGAGGTCGTGGACCAGGTCGTGGTGGTAATAGGGCTGGACGTGGTCAAGGTACAGCGGGTCGAGGCAATGGTTCTAGAGGTAACACGAATGCAAGAATCCAGAATTGGTATATGCAGTTAGACGCCGCGAGGATGGCAATGCACCTGATGTGATAATCTGATGCGTTCTCATCTTTGATGTACATTTCTTCGCTTTGATAGATATTGGTTCTACCCATTCGTATGTTGCTAGCGCCATATCCGAAACTTGAATTTAGAATCAAAATTTCGATAGTGAGATTATGGTACTTAGTCCTTTAGGATGATTCGGTAATTGTAAATAAACTGCTTAGAGCGTGCCCTTAGAAATTCAAGGAGAAATATTTTTGGCGAATTTGATGTAATTGCCTTTCGGCGAGTTCGATCTCATTTTGGGCATGGATTGGTTGGTTAAGCACCGTGCGCATTTGGATTGTGCTAAAAAGCGAATGTCAATAAGGACTTTGGAGGATAAAGAAATAGTAATGATAGGCGAACGAAGGAATTACTTGGCAAATGTGGTATCTGCGTTAAAGGAAAAAAAAGTTAGTGCGGAAAGGGTATGGAGCATTTCTAGCTTTTTATTAGTGCTTTGGATGCCAAAGAGTTATCGAGTGGAAGATGTGAGAACGGTGAAGGAATTTCCAGATGTATTTCCCAAAGAACTTCCTGGTATACCTCCAGATCGGGAAGTGGAATTTGGTATTGAGCTTTTGCCCAGAACGGCTCCAGTGTCTATTGCTCCTTATAGAATGGCACCGAAGGAGTTGGCGGAGCTTAAAGCTCAAATTCAAGAATTGCTGGATCGGGGTTTTAATCGACCGAGTGTGTCTCCGTGAGGAGCACCGGTTTTGTTTGTTAAGAAGAAGGATGGGTCGATGCGTATGTGCATTGATTACAGGCAGTTGAATAAATTGACGATCAAGAATAGGTATCCTTTGCCAAGAATTGATGACCTGTTGATCAATTGAAAGGAGCTTCAGTTTTCTCCAAAATTAATTTGAGATCGGGTTATCACCAGCTTAAGATGAAAGAAGCGGATATTCATAAGACGGCATTCCGAACTCGTTATGGACATTTTGAGTTTTTGGTAATGCCGTTTGGGATGACCAATGCACCAGCTGCATTTATGGACATGATGAACCGGGTCTTTCAACCGTATTTAGACCGGTTTGTGGTGGTATTCATAGATGACATTTTGGTATATTCAAGGAATGAAGAGGAGCATGACTCGCATTTGCGTATAGTATTGCGAAGCCTTTTCCGAGATAATCAACTTTATGCCAAATTCAAGAAATGTGAATTCGGTTAAGGGAAGTGACTTTCTTGGGTCATGTGGTATCACCAAGGAATAAGGGTGAATCCTCGGAAGATTGAGGTCAGATCTTGGATTGGAAACCACCAAAGTCGATGAGTGAGATTCGAGTTTCTTGGGTTTGGTGGTTATTATAGGCGCTTTGTTGAGGGGTTTTCGTTGATTGCTGCACCCTAACTAAGCTATTGCAAAAGGGAGTACCGTATGTATAGACCGATAAACAACAAGAAAGTTTCGAGAAACCAAGAAGATTTTGACTGAGCGCCATCTTCGATTCAACTCGAGGTGGAAAAGAGTTTATAGTTTCTTCGCGATCGTCACATATGGGTTTAGGTTGTGTCTTGATGCAAAATGGAAAAGTGGTGGCTTATGCTTCTCGTCAGCTGAGACCGCACGAAGTAAACTACCCTACTCATGACTTAGAGTTAGCTGCGGTAGTGTTTGCTCTAAAGATTTAGAGGCACTATCTCTACGGTGAGAAGTCTATCATCTATACGGATCACAAGAGTCTTAAGTATCTTCTTACTCAGAAGGAGTTAAACTTGAGACAAAGAAGATGGGTGGAACTATTAAAGGACTATGATTTCTCAATCGAGTATCATCCTGGAAAGGCTAATGTGGTAGCTGACGCGTTAAGTCGTAAGGTGGTATCTGATTTGAGAGCAATGTTTGCTCATTTGAGTTTGTATGAGGATGGTAGTCTGTTAGCGGAACTTCAGGTGAAGCCTCTGTGGTTAGAACAAATCAAGGAAAAGCAGATATCAGATAAAAAGTTGGGACCCTTAATTCAGCAAGTTGGAAGTGGTGAAATAGAGGATTTTGGTATAAACACGGATGGTGTGCTGTGTTTTCGTGGTAGAGTTTGTATGCCTAAGGACTCAGATTTGAAACAAATGATTCTGCGGGAGGTGCATAGTAGCCCTTATGCTATTCACCCCGGAGGAAATAAGATGTATCAGGATCTCTGTGAACAGTATTTGTGGCCAGGGTTGAAGCGTGAGATTTCTGAGTTTGTGGGGAAATGTTTGACTTGTCAACAAATGAAGGCGGAGCATCAATTACCGTCAGGTTTATTACAACCGGTAAAGATTCCTCTTTGGAAATGGGAGCGGATAACAATAGATTTTGTTAGTGGGTTACCTTTAACACCTACTAAGAAAAATTCCGTTTGGGTACTTGTTGATCGATTGACGAAGACTGCTCATTTTCTACCTGTTCGTACGGATTACTCATTACAAAAGTTGGCTAAGCTGTATGTATCTGAAATCGTGAGGTTGCATTGGATACCAGTGTCTATTATATCAGATAGGGATCCTAGGTTTACATCACAATTTTGGAAAGCTCTACATGAAGCTTTGGGAACAAAGTTTAAATTCAGTACGGCTTTTCATCCTCGATCGATGGTCATCGAAAGAGTAATTCAGATTATTGGAAGACATGTTAAAGGGATGTATGATTGATTTCAAAGGTAGTTGGGAGGATTTTCTACCGCTGGCGAATTTATGTATAACAACAAACGCCTATCGCCTAACATTCAGATGGCACCCTACGAGGCATTGTATGGTCGTAGGTGTCACTCTCCTACTTGTTGGACTGAATTGGGCGAACGACAGATGTTAGGTCCCGAGTTGATATCTGAAACTGAAGGAAAGGTAAAAGTTATTCGAGCACGGTTAAAGGAAGCTTCGGATAGACAGAAGTCATATGCAGATCTGAAGCGTAGGGATATCGAGTTTGCTGTGGGGGACCAGGTCTTTCTGAAGGTCTCACCTTGGAGGAAAATTTTCAGATTTGGAAGGAAGGGCAAGTTGAGTCCTAGGTTCATTGGACCATATCGTGTGATGAAGCGTGTTGGTTCAGTGGCTTTTCAGATTGAATTACCTCCGGATTTGAGTCAAATTCATAATGTTTTCCATGTTTCCATGCTGAGGCGCTATAGATTGGATCCGTCACACATAATACCGGTAGAGGAAGTGGAGTTGAGTTCATACTTGTCATTCGAGGAGGAACCAGTGGAAATCTTGGACCGAGATGTTAAGGTGCTAAGAAAGAAGACCGTGCCGTTGGTCAAGGTTTTATGTCGTAATCACGGAGCGGAAGAAGCTACGTGGGAGCCTGAGGATGCAATTCGGCAACAATATCCTCACCTCTTTTAATAAGGTAAATTTCGAGGACGAATTTTTTTTTAGGAGGGTAGAATTGTAACATCCTAAAAATTTGAGTATCAATATGTTGTTTGTCTTTGGTGTTAGCTCGGGTATGATTTTTTTTTATGTGCTAAATATAGTCTTGAGAAGGCTCGGGTTTACTTGGAATTAGAATAAATTTTATAAAAAATACTTTAGTGTAGAGAAATCAGGTGACCTTGAAGTTTGAGTTAATTAAGTGATAAAAGATGGCATAAGATGAGTAATTGGCAAAGTGGTGATGGCGCCATAAGTTGGACTTAAAGGGAGAGGTTCGAATCTCCTAGCATGCAATTTGGGAGCTTTTATTTTTGGTTTTTCCTAGCATGTGTCGGCCAACCATCAATTATGGATAAGATGGACTAAATTTTTATGGTAAGGAGACTTAAGGTTATGGTAAGCTTGAATTAAGGGATCGAATTGCTTGATTTTAGGGATAGGATTTCTTAAACTTTGGGAAAGTGGAGGATTACAAGGCATGTATCAAGGTGGATGTTTTGGAAACTATTTCATGGCCATTTTGACCATGAACATGGACGGCATTATGGACAAAGGGAGCGGAGCCGAAATTTGGTGTTTAGCTTGGGGTAGGATGATAGCTTGTTAGAATTCTTTTTGGTCATTTTGTTTGAAGACATTATTCTGCACTCATCTTTTCCTTCTTTTGGCCGAATGTATTGGTAGAAGAAAGCAACTATTGCTTTATTTCGTTTGGCCATCTTTTTGACCAATTGGTCATTTCTTTGCTAATCATTTTAGTGTCTTCCTCTTAGTGCCAAAACTACCAACACAAAAAGGCCATTCTTTTCCTTTTCTTTCCCCATTGCCGAATGTACCTTTGCTCCTAAACACATCTCTTTTATTTTCCTTTTTTCCCTCTTGAAAGCCGAATCATCATCATCTCTTTCTCTCATCTTTTATTTCTTTTCAACCATACCTTCTTCATTATTTTATCTCATGTTCGAATGTTAGTGTACTCCATTGCCGAATCATTTTGTCTATTCTTTGGTTATTCATAGCCGAATCTTCCATCATACATAAGCATTCTTCTCAATCATTTCTTTTTCAACTGTGGACAGTAGGTAAGAGTTCTTTTAGTTTATGTTGGTTATTAGTTGCTTTGGCCAAATCTCGATGGTGGTAAGAAGGATCTCTTTGATCGAAATCATCGTTCATTCTATTAAACGTTTTCTTTCGTTATATTTTAGTGTGATAGTGGAGGACCGGAACTCAAGTGTTCGTGAGTATCGTAGAACGTTGGAATCGATTTAAGGTGTTAAGGGAACGTTTTGCTCGATTTTCATATTGTGGAACAAGGATATTTTGTGGTAAGGCAATCTCAAAACCGTTAGTCATAATTTCGATATATTATTAGTCGGACTAATGATCTTTTGTCGTTAGAGATAATCAAAATAGGGACGAAAAGGGCGGTGAATAGTGTTCGGAAGAGGGGTGGTTCTGCTATTTCCCCTAAGTTTAAGCGAAGGACTGTTTTAGCTATCCGGGATTTCCCACCAGGTTGTGGAAGCTCATCTGAGGAGAATCAGTTATTTGAAGTCATTCGTACTCCCGAACCTTTGTTTGTTCATGGATTTTCATCGGGTAACGAACCATCAATCGGGGAGAAACCGCATATAGAAGTGGTTCGAAATTTTGAGGGTAAAGTCTAGATCGTTATTTCTAAGATTCGATTTGTAAATAAATTATAGTGTCCTAATTTATCGTGATGCATTTAGGTATCGACGAGCGGGAAAGTCTAGTTCTCACAATAACCAGGTGTGTAATTTCACACTTATCTCAGGTTAGATATTATACCGTAAGTATTGGGATAAAATCGTAAAGATGGCAAAATCAGAAAATATGTAGTAATTAACACTTTTGTGTAAATGTATAAAAATAGTTAAAGTCGTGGAATTTACAAAAAATTGCTAGATCGTTAAATGGGCCGAAAAACTGCTAGATCGTTAAAAGGGCCGAAAAACTGCTAGATCGTTAAAAGGGCCGAAAAACTGCTAGATCGTTAAATGGGCCGAAAAACTGCTAGGTCATTGAATGAGCCGAAAAATTGCTAGATCGTTAAATGGGCTAAATGCTTTTTTATCTTATGGGCCTAAATGAAATTTAAAATATAGAATCACATGTATTGTGGGCTTTTTGTTAAATTATTATATGGTTATAAATTGTTATGCATACATGATTGCATGGGTTGGGATAATTGATGAAGAGAAGAAAGGCCTGCTGCAAAAAATCTAGTTCGGTGGCTCTGCCACAAAATTTTAATGGCTTAATGCCTCTAGTTCGGTGACTTTGTCACAATCTAGTTCGGTGGTGCACCACAATATATTTAAAATGGCTTTATGCCTAAAATTTGTGTGTTGGCGGGGTGGGTTGACTTGATCCCCACAGGTGTGTTGGTTGGTACGGGGGTGTGTAGCGGATGGAAATTAGGTTTGGTTGGGAAATTTCATTTTACATGCATTTTATTTATTATATTATATTCGTAAATGGGCTCAAGCCCAAAACAATGTCTTGATGATCTGGCTCAATGAACGTGGTAAGTGGGTTACACACTGAGTTCTAAGTAACTCACTCTGTTTATTTATCCATCTCAGGTAATGGCAATTGACGGAGGCTTGGGCCAAGGATGACTTCATGGAGGCCATACTACGAATATGGGTTTTATAAACTATGAACGTTTATTAAGTTATTCATTTTAATTACTATTTTGGGTATGATGTAATAAGGCCTTTATTAATATTTTTATGGATTTTTATGTGTGGATGGATTTAAATTTTGGTTTTAAGACACTTAATATGGGCTTATGTTAATTCTATAAGGTTTTCTTAAAAATTGTGTTTTATAACATTTTAGATACTTTAATTATTTTTCTTTTCAAATTCTTTTGAACTCTTTAAAAACTACTTTAAAGTTTTTGACAATTAAATACTTAATGTTAAGATTTCAAACTAGAATTTCTTAATTCATCGATTTTTAAATCATTGCTCTTAATTTTTACTAAACTTCACTTTCAAAAGGTTTTGTAGAACTGTTTTACTTAAATCATTAGAGAATTAAATGGATGTTCGATCTGTGCGACAAACCAAATCTCGTCTTAACGCATAGACCTGGTTTGGGGTGTTACATGTGTATATATGGGCCAAAACTGCTAGATCGATAGAAAGGTCAAAATTGCTAGATCGTTAAATGGGTTAAATTGTTATTTTGACTAATGGGCCAAGTTGATAACTTGTAATACGGGCTTTTTTTTTTGTTGAAATTTACATTATGAATATATTGTGATGCATTCTATACATACATGACTGCATGGGTTGGGATAATTGACGAAGGGAAGAAAGGCCTGTTGCCAAAATCTAGTTCGGTGACACTGTCACAATCTAGTTCGGTGACTCTGTCACAATCTAGTTCGGTGGCTCTGCCACAAATATTTTAAATGGCTTAATGCCTGTGATTGGTGTGTTGGCGGGGTAGGTTGACTTGATCCCCACAGGTGTGATGGTTGGTACGGGTGGTGTGTAGCGGATGGAAATTAGGCTTGGTTGGGAATTGCATATCACATGCATTTTTTTTATATTTGATTTATATATTGTATTTTTGTAAATGGACTCAAGCCCAATTTAATGCTTAAAAGGATTTGGCCCAGTGGACACGGTAAGTGGGTTACACATTGAGTTCTGAGTAACTCACCCTGTTTTTCTTACCCTTCTCAGGTAATAATAATTGATGGAGGCTTGGGCCGGGGATGACTTCGTGTGGAGGCCATACTATGAATGATGGGTTTTTATAAACTTGAACTTCTTTTTAATATTTTTATTTTTATTTAAGTACTATTTTGATTGCGATGTAATAAGGCCTCTGGTATTATTTTATGGATTTTTATTCGTGGATGAAATTTTAATATGTTTTAGTTACTTAAATGGGGCTATTTAAATTTTATAAATGATTTCTTAAACTTGCGTATAAAAAAAAGAAAAATAAAAAAAGGGATTTTCTTAAATATCACTTAATCCAAAATATTTTGTGAAAACACTTTTATAAGTTTAAGATTTCCACCAATTATTTCTCTGAAAATCAAATTGTAAATTCTTATGTTTTAAAATTTTGGTTTTCAAATAAATCTCGGTTTATGATAAATTCTATTTTTCAAAATCGTTTTGAAGAATTGTTTTCATTAAAAGCAGTGATGACTAGATGTAAGTTCGAATTGTGTGGCATGCCAAGTCTGGTCTTAACACATAAGCCGGGTTTGGGGTGTTACATTTTATGGTATCAGAGCCAGGTTCAAAACTCGGTTGTGGTTTGGGTTCAACAAATTTTTTTGTTTAAAACTGTTTTAATTTCTAGACTTTATGTTTTAAAGGTAGTATGGCACCACGAGCATCCGGCACCAAGCCAAGTAAGTATTTGTATATTAAATGTTTATTA
This sequence comes from Gossypium sturtianum, assembly GCA_025698515.1. Lineage (NCBI taxonomy): Eukaryota > Viridiplantae > Streptophyta > Magnoliopsida > Malvales > Malvaceae > Gossypium > Gossypium sturtianum. The sequence continues at coordinate 49,438,062 of CM046951.1, read as the reverse complement.
TTGTGATATGAACATAGGAACACTCTAGAACTTCTAGTTTTAGGTGTCGAAAACGGTAGAGATTGAGACTATAGGACGTGATTGCGAAAACAACTTTACCTCTTATATCTCATAAAATATCGTTAATAAACACTGAGAAATAGTATTCGATTCATAAAACTTTTAATCAGTTAAATCGAATTAGTCATTATGAGCACTAGAGGACGTGGTCGTGGACATGGTAGACGTGGCCGTGGTAGAGGACGAGGTGCTAGAGATGCAAGCCAAGCGCTTGGGTCATATGCCAAAAATGGATGCACCTGCTTCACCCGGGAGTGAGGCTGGATCACATGACCATTCGAGAGAGGACAATGCTTTGACTCAAGCAATGTTGCGAGTCCTTGAAAGGGTTCTTTGGGACTAGAACCGGTCCATGGTTCGTGGATCAATTTCAAACGACTTAAATCAAGTGGTGTCGAAGTTTTTAGAGGTGTCTCTGGTGTAGCCAATGTTGCGGAATATTGGCTCGAGGTCAGTAGAGCGGATTATGGATGATTTGGAGTGCACGTGAGCGAAACTAAGAGGAGCTGTGTCCTTGTTAAGGGACGAGGCGTATCAATGGTGGCTTATTGTTCGAGAAGGCACCGAAATTGCATTGGTTACTTGGGATTTCTTCAAAGCTGCTTTTAAGGGAAGTGCGTCGGGACAAGTTATGTAGATGCCCAGAGGAAGGAATTCCTGAATTTGGTTCAAGAAAATAAGACAGTGGCAGCTTACGAGGCAGAATTTCTTCGTTTGAGCCGATATGCTCGCACAATAGTGCCGACAGATCATGAGCGTTGTATACGCTTTGAAGATGGGTTTGAATGATGAGTTGCGTACCGATAGCCCCACAACAAGTACGGATTTTTGCCTCGCTTGTGGAGAAAGCCAAGATAGCTGAAGAGGCTAAGAATTCAGAACGTCAGAACCGGGAAAGAGTCAAAGGCAAGAGGGATTTTAAGTATTCGGGTTCTGCTAAAAGGTTCCAGAAAAGGCCTCAAAATGATGAGCCAGCTCAAGCTAGAGCGCCTGTGGTTACCAATCAAAGTCGGGACTGTGCTGACTGTGGGAAGCGACACCCCGGGGAATGTTGGAGGAAAACTGGTGCTTGCTATGAATGTGGTTCCAAGGATCATCAGTATAAGAATTGCCCTCGACGGTCTGATACAAATCAGGAAGCTCATAACCCTGATGCTCAGCCAGCTAGAGGTACTCAATAGCCACCGAGAGGTCGTGGATCGGGTCGCGGTGGTAATGGTAACAGACGTGGTCAAGGTACACCGGGTCGAGGTAATGGCTTCAGAGGTAACGCAGAGGCAAGACAGCCGGGGTTGGTCTATGCGGTTAGGCGTCGAGAAGATGGCGATACACCTGATGTGATAACTGGTACGTTCTTCATCTTTGATGTACCTGTTACTGCTTTGATAGATAACGGGTCTACCCACTCGTATGTTGCTACAGCCATATCTGGAAACCTGAATATTAGATCTGAGATTACCAATAGAGAGATGACCGTAATTAGTCCTTTAGGACAGTCGGTAATCGTGAATAAATTGTTTAGAGACATGCCCTTGGAAATTCAAAGAGAAATATTTTTGGCGAATTTGATGGAATTGCCTTTCGGCGAGTTTGATCTTATTTTGGGCATGGATTGGTTGGTGAAGCACCGGGCGCAATTGGATTGTGCCGAAAAGCGGATGTCAATAAGGACTGTGGATGATGAGGAGGTAGTAATGATAGGCGAGCGAAGGAACTTTTTGGCAAATGTGGTATCTACTTTGAAGGCAGAGAAGTTGGTGCAGAAAGGGTATGGAGCATTCCTAGCCTTCATTAGTGTTTTGGATGCCAAGGAACTATCGGTGAAAGGTGTGAGAACGGTGAAAGAATTTTCAGATGCCTTTCCCGAAGAACTTCCGGGTCTACCTCCAGATCGGGAAGTAGAATTTGGCATTGAGCTTTTACCCGGAACGGCTCCAGTGTCTATTGCTTCTTATAGAATGGCGCCGAAGGAGTTAGAGGAGCTTAAAGCTCAAATTCAAGAATTGTTAGATCGGGGATTTATTCGACCGAGTGTGTCCCCGTGGGGAGCACCAATTTTGTTCGTCAAGAAGAAGGATGGGTCGATGCGTATGTGCATTGATTATAGGCAGTTGAATAAATTGACGATCAAGAATAGGTATCCATTACCGAGAATTGACGACTGTTTGATCAATTGAGAGGAGCTTGATTTTCTCAAGATTGATTTAAGATCGGGTTATCATCAACTCAAGGTGAAAGAGGCAGATATTCATAAGACGGCATTCTGAACTCGTTATGGACATTATGAGTTTTTGGTTATGCCGTTTTGTTTGACCAATGCACCAGCTGCATTTATGGACATGATGAATCGAGTCTTTCAACCTTATCTAGACTGGTTCGTAGTGGTGTTCATAGATGATATCTTGGTATATTCGAGGAATGAAGAAGAGCATGACTCACATTTGCGCATTGTGTTGTAAATTTTGCGAGATAAGCAACTTTATGCCAAATTCAATAAATGCGAATTTTGGTTGAAGGAAGTGACTTTCTTGGGTCATGTGGTGTCAGCCGAAGGAATAAGAGTTGATCCTCGGAAGGTTGAGGCAGTGTTGGATTGGAAATCGCCGAAGTCAGTGGCTGAGATCCGGAGTTTCTTGGGTTTGGCTGGTTACTATAGACGCTTTGTTGAGGGGTTTTCATTGATTGCTGCACCTCTAACCAAGTTGTTGCGAAAGGGGGTACCGTATGTGTGGACCGATAAACAGCAAGAAAGTTTCGAGAAACTGAAGAAGATTTTGACGAGCGCCCGATCTTGATTCAACTGAGGTTGGAAAAGAGTTTATCGTTTATTGTGATCGCGTCACACGGGTTTAGGATGTGTCTTGATGCAAGGTGGAAAAGTGGTGGCTTATGCTTCTGTCGATTGAGGCCGCACGAAGTCAACTACCCTACTCATGACTTGGAGTTGGCTGCGGTGCTATTTACTTTAAAGATTTGGAGGCACTATCTCTACGGTGAGAAGTCGATCATTTATACAGACCATAAGAGTCTTAAGTACCTCCTTACCCAAAAGGAGTTGAACTTGAGACAACGGAGATGGGTGGAGTTGTTAAAGGATTATGACTTCTCAATCGAGTACCATCCTGGAAAGGCTAACGTGGTGGCAGACGCGTTGAGTCGTAAGGTAGTATCAAAGTTAAGAGCAATGTTTGCTCATCTCAGTTTGTATGAGGATGGCAGTCTGCTAGCGGAACTTCAGGTGAAGCCATTGTGGTTAGAACAGATCAAGGAAAAGCAGTTATTACATGAAAAGTTGGGTCCTTTAATGCAACAAGTTGAAAGTGGTATAATAGGGGATTTTGGATTAAACAAGGATGGCGTGCTGTGTTTTCATGGAAGAGTTTGTATGCCCATGGATTCGGATTTGAGACAAATGATTCTACGAGAGGCGCATGGTAGCCCTTATGCTATGCACCCCGGAGGAAATAAGATGTGTCGGGATCTCCGTGAGTAGTATTGGTGGCCAAGGTTAAAGCGGAAGGTTACTGATTTTGTAGGAAAGTGTTTGACGTGTCAACAAATGAAGGCGGAACATCAATTACCATCGGGTTTATTGCAACCGGTAAAGATTTCTCTATGGAAATGGGAGCGGATAACGATGGATTTTGTTAGTGGGTTACCCTTAACACCTACTAAGAAAGATTCTGTTTGGGTGGTAGTTGATCGATTGACGAAGATCGCTCATTTTCTACTGTTAAATGCGGATTACTCATTGCAGAAGTTGGCTAAGCTGTATGTATCTGAGATTGTGAGGTTGCATGGGGTACCAGTGTCTATCATATCGGACAGGGATCCTAGGTTTACATCGCGGTTTTGGAATGCTTTGCATGAGGCTTTGGGAACAAAGTTAAACTTGATCGACTTTTCATCCTCGATCGGATGGTCATCGAGAAAGAGTAATTCAGATTTTGGAAGACATGTTAAGAGGTTGCGTGATTGACTTCAGAGGTAGTTGGGAGGATTTTCTACCGTTGGCAGAGTTCGCGTATAATAACAGTTACCAATCCAGTATTCAAATGGCGCCCTATGAAGCGTTATACGGTCGTAAGTGTCGTACCCCTACTTGTTGGACTGAATTGGGGGAACGACAGTTGTTGGGTCCTGAGTTGATAACTGAGACGGAAGAGAAGGTAAAGGTGATTCGAGCGCGGTTAAAGGAAGCTTCGGATAGACAAAAGTCGTATGCGGATCTGAAGCGTAAGGATATTGAGTTTGCGATGGGAGATCAGGTCTTTCTGAAAGTCTAACCTTGGAAGAAAATTATCAGATTTGGAAGGAAGGGCAAGTTGAGCCCTAGGTTCATTGGACCATACCGTGTGTTGAAGCGTGTAGGACCAAGTGGCCTATCGGCTTGAATTACCTCGAAGTTGAGTCGATTCATAGTGTTTTCCATGTTTCTATCTTTGGCGTTATAGATCGGATCCATCTCACATAGTACCGGTAGAAGAAGTGGAGTTAAGGCCGGACTTGTCTTTCGAGGAGGAACCGGTGAAAATCTTAGGCCGTGATGTTAAGGTGCTAAGAAAGAAGAGCATGCCGTTGGTTAAGGTTCTATGGCGTAATCACGGAGCGGAGGAAGCTACGGGGAGCCCGAGGACGCAATTCAGCAACAATATCTTCATCTCTTTTAATCGGTAAATTTGAGGGCCAATTTTTTTAAGGAGGGTAGAATTGTAACATCCTAAAAATATGAGTATCGATATGTTGCATGTTTTGGTGTTTAGCTTGTGAATGATTAAATTTGTGTGCTTAATATAGTCTTGAGAAGGCATGGGATTATTTGGAATTAGAATAAATTTTAGTAATGAGTACTTTATTGAAGTGGAACAAGTGACCCTGATGCTTAAGGTAATTAAATGGCAAAAACTAGCATAAGATGAACTAGTAGCAAGGTGGAATAGGCGCCATGAGTGTTGCTTGAGGGAAGAGGTTCGATTCCCATGGATAGCATTTTGGTGACATTTATTTTTGCTCTTTCTTAGCAAATGTCGGCCAAGCTCTATTCTTGGTAAGGATGGACTAATTCTTTTATGGTAAGGTGGCTAAAGGTTATGGCAAACATGAATTTAGAGATAGAATTTGCTTGATTTTGGGGATAGGATTTCAAAACTTTTGGAAGGTGGAGGAACATAAGGCACCTCTTAAGGGTGAGTGTTTTGGAAAGGTATGATGGCCAAGTTTGACCATGTATGTGGACGGCATAGGGGGCTAAGGGGGATGGCCGGTTTTTGGTGCTAGCTTGGTAGGATTAGGTGCTAAATGAGCACATCTTTCATTTGGTTATTTTGGGTGCTTTTCTTAAAAAATTTCTCCATTTTTCCCTCTCCCTAGCCGAATGTGCCATAAGCTTTAGGGAAGCAATTGTTTCTTTTGGCCATTTCTTTCTTTTACCATTCCGGTCTTAGGATTGATTATTCTCCAAATCTTTTCTTCCCTTTGTGGCCAAAAACCATATAACCATCTAGGACCATTTCTTTTTCTCTTTTTCCTCTTCATTGCCGAATGCATATTGGTTTCAAAGTTTCTTCTTGGTTCATCTTCCATCCTTGAGAACCGAAATACAAACCTCTCATCTCCATTTTTTTTCTTTTCTTTTTACTTCTCACAAAAGACTCACAAACATTTCTCTCTTCCAAAAATTTTCCACTATGGCCGAATGTTGATGACAATCTCCTTAGCCGAATCCTTCTCTCCACATCTATTCACTTCTCAATCATTCTTTTTATTCATACCTTGATCAATCGTGGTGTAGTGGAGTGTCAATCATTTCTTCATCGATAGTCGATCTTAGTCATCATAAGAACGTGTGGAAAAGGATTTCATCATTCAAGAACTTCGTGGCAATCAAGATAGGGACAAAAAGGGTTGTTAATAGTGTTTGGAAGAGAGGTGGTTCCGCTATTCCCCCTAAATTCAAATGAAGGACTGTTTCAGCAATACGAGATTTTCCACCGAGTTGTGGACCCTCATCCGGTGAAAATCAATTATTTGAAGTCATTCGTACTCCTGAGTCTTTGACTGTTCGTGGCTCTTCATCGGGTTATGAACTATCGATCGAGGAAAAATCACAAATAGCTGTTGTTCGAGATTTCGAAGGTATCGACGAGCGGGAAAGTATAGTACTCACCGTGTCAGTGTGTAACTTCACACTTATCTCATGGGTTATACTATGCCGTAAGTATTCGATTAAAAATCGTAAAGTCGGTAAAATTAGAAAATACGGTTTATTAGCACTTTTGGTGTGAAAGCATGAAAACGGTATTAAAGTTGTGAAAATTACGAATTTGCCCTTAATAAGCTATATTGTTAAAAAGTGATATTTTGGGCCATATGAATTATTTTTGATAAATTGGCCAAGTGAGAAAATTGTGAAAAGGGCCTCATGTGTATATATGGGCCAAAACTGCTAGATCGATATAAGGGCCAAAATTGCTAGATCGTTAAATGGGTTAAATTGTTATTTTGACTAATGGGCCAAGTTGATAACTTGTAATACGGGATTTTTTTTTGTTGAAATTTACCTTATGAATATATTGTGATGCATTCTATATATACATGACTGCATGGGGTGGGATAATTGATGAAGAGAAGAAAGGCCTGTTGCCAAAATCTAGTTCGGTGACACTGTCACAATCTAGTTCGGTGACTCTGTCACAATCTAGGTCGGTGGCTCTGCCACAAATATTTTAAATGGCTTAATGCCTGTGATTGGTGTGTTGGCGGGGTAGGTTGACTTGATCCCCACAGGTGTGATGGTTGGTACGGGTGGTGTGTAGCGGTTGGAAATTAGGCTTGGTTGGGAATTGCATATCACATGCATTTTTTTAATATTTGATTTATATATTGTATTTTTGTAAATGGACTCAAGCCCAATTTAATGCTTAAAAGGATTTGGCCCAGTGGACACGGTAAGTGGGTTACACATTGAGTTCTAAGTAACTCACCCTGTTTTTCTTACCCTTCTCAGGTAATAATAATTGATGGAGGCTTGGGCCGGGGATGACTTCGTGTGGAGGCCATACTACGAATGATGGGTTTTTACAAACTTGAACTTCTTTTTAATATTTTTATTTTTATTTAAGTACTATTTTGATTGCGATGTAATAAGGCCTCTGGTATTATTTTATGGATTTTTATTCGTGGATGAAATTTTAATATGTTTTAGTTACTTAAATGGGGCTGTTTAAATTTTATAAATGATTTCTCAAACTTGCGTATAAAAAAAAGAAAAATAAAAAAGGGATTTTCTTAAATATCACTTAATCCAAAATATTTTGTGAAAACTCTTTTATAAGTTTAAGATTTCCACCAATTATTTCTCTGAAAATCAAATTGTAAATTCTTATGTTTTAAAATTTTGGTTTTCAAATAAATCTCGGTTTATGATAAATTCCATTTTTCAAAATCGTTTTGAAGAATTGTTTTCATTAAAAGCAGTGATGACTTCGATGTGTGATTCGATGTGTTGATCCGACCTCCTGACTTCTCGTAAATCTACAAAGAACATTAAACAATAAAAGTAAGCTTAATGAAGCTTAGTAAGTTCGTTGGCTTTAAACATAAATCTTACCGAACATACTATAACAATTCATTTAAATAAATCATTCATGACACATTTCCTGCCAACCACAACTTTAATTGATGACCTCACTTGTTTCATCTCAAATTCAATAATATCATTGAGTCTACGTACAATAATTCCATATGTCACTTATCGAATTACCACCCTTTGTCAAATCAGTAAACGTCTTACGGATATGAGTACATTGTATACAGAAGCACGAAGGCTGCACAGAAGCACATAAGTGCTAAACGGAAACCCGTAAGGGTTGAACGGAAGCTCATAAGAGCTGAACGGAAACCCATAAGGGTTAAACTGAAGCTCAAAAGAGCTGAACTAAAACCCAGAAGGGTTAAACTGAAACTCATATGAGTTAAATGAAGCTCATGAGAGCTAAATGGAAAGCAAACACGGAAGTTCACAACAAATGCTGAATCCCAGTTTACTTGGGTAATTTTCCGTCAATTCCTCTTTCGCACTAAACGATTGTACTCAATCCCGCATTCCATTCATTTCGAACATTCAATTCAATTTCCTAACTTTAACAATAATTTTATTTTCACAAATGATATAAATAAATACACATTACTACACATTAATTAAAATTTATAACATTAAAATTTAACCATACGAACTTACCTGAGCTAAATTGTAAGTTTGTAGTAGTTAGGGACTATTCTGCTAATTTCCCTTTTTCTTGTTGATCTACGGGCTCTTGATCTAAAATGTAAAATTATTCATGCATTATCATATATTTCAATTTCAATTCACTACACAACTAATACCCCTCAATTTTTGAAATTACACAATTACCCTAACTTTTACAATTTTTACAATTAATTCCCCAACCAATTATCCCGTCAATTAAGCTATTTTTTTCTCAATTGACAATTTATCTAATTAGTCTAGGCTATCTTACAGACTTTGATACATAGAAATTTAATAGCAAACCCTAATTCCTTAATTCTTCACAATTTAGTCCTAAAACTAATTTCTACTGAAATCACTTGATAAAATCATCATATAAAAAAATTAAAGCTTCAAATCCATGTTAATTCATCATAAAAATTCAGCACTCATCAATGGTAACTTTCAAAATTATCCATGAAATCAAAAACTAATGCAATAGATAGTTGGACCTAATTGTAAAAGTCTCAAAAACATAAAAATTACAAGAAATAAACAAGAATTGAACTCACATAAAAACCAGCTTTAGAAGCTCTCGTATGGCTGTTTTTGGCTGAAGATTGATGAAGAAATATCTAGAAAATCTTTTATTTGTTGTTTTATTTGTTTAATTTTACAAAATTTCTAATTTTGCCCTTGTTTCACCTAATTTTCATGATTTTTCTCTGCTTATGCCGCCGAAGCCATCCTCTTTGGCTTATTTACCCATCAATTCCTCCTTCATTTAACATTTAGGCTATTTAATCACTTTAGCAAATTTCACACCTTTTTTATTTTAGTCCTTTTTAGTTAATTAACTATCAAAATGTTAAAATTTTCTAACGAAACTTTAATACTAACTTTATGATACTCCATAAATATTTATAAAAATATTTACGGCTCGGTTTATGAAATCGAGGTCTTGATACATCATTTTCAAAACCACTTAACCTAATAAATTCTTTTAAAACCCAAATCACAAATTCAAAAATCTTTCTAAGATCACACTTAACTCGTAAATAGTAAATAATAAAATTTTTGAACTCACTCGTTGGATTTAGTGGTCTCGAACTACTATTTCTGACACCACTAAAAATTGGGCTATTACACGTCCTGCTCCTTGGACTATGAATGACTATACTGAGCCCAATCTGGTTAGGGCTAAATCGAGTATTGTTAAACCAACTATTGTTGCCAACAATTTTGAAATTAAGTTGAACACAATCCAAATGCTCATTTAGCTAACTTTATGGAAATCTTAGACACGTTTGAGATTAATGGCATTACTAATGATGCAATACGCTTATGGTTGTTCCCATTCGCTTTGAGGAACATGACAAAATAGTGGTTAAATTCACTTCCACGGGGTTCCATCACTACTTGGGCTCAGATGAGTAAGAAGTTTTTGTTGAAGTATTTTTCACCTGCCAAAATAGTCAAGTTGAGGAGTGACATCTCTTCTTTTATTCAATTTTACCTTGAGACGCTTTATGATGCATGGGAGAGATTTAAGGATATGTTGAGAAGGTGTCCTCATCATGGACTACCTTTATGGCTCCAAGTTCAAACTTTTTACAATGGTTTGAACTCCTCGACTAGACAGATGATTGATTCAGAAGTTGGTGGAACACTGAATAACAAAACACCTAAGGTAGCCCAAGAGTTTGTTGAGGAGATGACACTAAATAATTACCAATGGCAAGTTATGAGAGTAAAACCTGCAAAGGTAGCTGAAATTTTTGACATTGGTGCAGTCTCTATGTTGGCGAGTCAGGTTGAAGCTCTTGTAAGAAAATTGATGGTTTGAGTTGCAATAAACAAGTGAATCCAGTAATGTAATGTGAAGCGACTAGAGTAGGAATGATCAGTCCGGAATATTTTCCCTTCAAGCTTAACATGGAGCATGAGCAAGTCGACTTTATGGGTATTAATTCTAGACCTTAAAATAACCCCTATAGTATTAATTATAATCCGAGATAGAGGAATTATCTGAATATTTCTTGTGGTGATCAAGGAAATCAAAGGTCACAACCCCCTCTGGGTTTTCACCAACCTTTTCAGCAAGAAAAGAAATCGAACCTTGAGGAGATATTAGCTAAATTTATCTTGATGTCCGAAACTAGATTTCAGAACACTGAGATAGCTTTGAAAAATTAGCACACATTAGTTCAAGGACTTGAATCAGATTGGATAGCTTGCTAAAATGGTTTAGAAGAGACAGCAAGGTAGTTTACCTAGTAACACTGAACCCAACCCAAAATAGCATGCAAAAGAAGTTACGTTGAAAAGTGGAAAAGTGTTGTCCGAACCTAAAAAGAAGCTAAAATAAGAAACTGATGATAAAGATGATGGGGTGGAAAAAAATGATAAAATTCAAACACCGGTGCTTAAGGAATACAAACCACCAATTCCATATCTGACAAAGTTGAAGAAAGACCGCATGGACGAACAATTTGGTAAATTTCTTGAACTTTTTAGTGAGCAAGATTATTTCTGTTATTTTATTGGTTCTTTTGATAATGTAATTCAAGATTCCTTACAAGAAATTGTTCATAGGGACATGTTGGAACTGTGTATTGTTCGAGGTAAGGAGATCAATGGAGATAATTCTGTGACAAGTGAAATGAGATTTAATATGGATACTAATGAGTCTTCACTGAGGCAGAAAGAGTTTGAGACTATTGAAGTAAGTAAAAAATTGAAGTTGAAGCCCTCCATTAAAGAACATCCCAAAATTGGAGCTAAAGCAATTACCGAATTATTTAGAGTATGCATTCCTTGGAGAAAACTCTACATTGCCAGTAATTATTGCTTCAAACTTAAAGCTGCATGAGAAGGATGACTTACTACTAATGCTGAAAGAACACAAAAGAGCTATATCCTAGAAGATTTTTTATATTAGAGGGATCAGTCCTTCTTTTTGCACTTATAAGATCATAATGGAAGACGAGTATAAGCCATGTGTGCAAGCTCAAAGGAGGTTAAATCCCAACATGAAGGAAGTTGTAAAGGCTGAGGTAATTAAACTTCTAGATGCTGGAGTTATTTGTCATATATCAGATAGTACTTAGGTGAGTCCTGTACAAGTTGTTCCTAAGAAAGGAGGCATGACTGTTCTGGCTAATGAGAAAAGCGAGTTGATTCCAACAAGAATAATCACAAGGTAGAGAGTCTGCATTGGTTACAGGAAGCTGAACGATGCTACAAGGAAAGACCATTTTCCTCTGCCCTTTGTGGATCAAATGTTGAAGAGGTTGTAACGCCCCGAATTTTGGGCCTTGGGCATGGGAGCGTTTAAAATTTTTGAGAACAAGAGAACGGCACAATTGCATGTTAGATCTGTTAGGTGAGTGATTTTGGAAGGTTATGGGGCTGTCGAAACCATTTTAAAGGTTTTAGAAAACGGGGTCGACTTTTAAAAACAAAAATGGGAGTCGCCACCAATCCATTTTTACTTAGGTGTGATTGGATCACCTTGTGAAACGTTTTATTTTAAAACATCTGATTTTTGGTCCACGAAAAACAAGAAAACGAGTTCGGGAGTCGGTTACGTATGAGGAAGGGTTAGCACCCTCATAACCCCCAAAAATTGGTACCTAATCGATAGAATCATGTCCAAATATTTGAAATTTAAAAGTATTTAAAAATATGATTTCTTAAAAACTTCGAGCAATTTGAGTTAAAATTTGAGATTTCTTTGTTCCGAAAGAATATAAACATCACATCCAGCACGATAGGACACGATATTTTAAAACCTTCGTAATCAAAATCATCTCATGATTTACAAAACTTGTTAAAAGGATATTTAGTTATTTAGCCAAACGGAAAATCGCAACCCAGAACGATTGGGCACTATTTCCGATTTTCTAAATACAAAACATTGCCTTATTTTAAAAACCTTTAGATAATATACATGATAATTTTACAAAACATTTTAAAACGATAATTTTATGAAAATATCATATTAGTACAAACTATAAAAATATAAAATAATGACTAAAAAAGAATAACATTAAGGCAATCATAAATAAATGACAAAATATAAAAAATATAAAAAAATGTCAAAATATCAAAACTAATAAACATGAAAATTTCATATACAATATTAAACCTTTCATGCAAATACATATATCAAACAATAAATGTTAAAAATTATATAAAGATTATTGAAAAAGAAAAAAATAAAATAAAATAAAATACATTTTAAAATAAATAAATAATTTATAAAAACATATTTATAATAATCTAATACATATAAAATTACATTTTAAAATAAATAATATATTATACAATATAAATGATTTTAGATAAAATAAAATTTTTTTAAAATATAATATAGGATATAATACTATATAATATACAAAATATTAAAAATATAGAATATAATAACTAATATATTAATCTAAAAATAATATATAATTAAAATAATTAAAATAAAATAATAAATAATAATAGTTTAGAATAAATACATAAATATATAAAAGTTTTATACTATTAATAAATTAATATATAAATAATAAGAGAAATAATATAAAATATTTAATATGACAAAATAATTTAATATAATGTTAAAATAATTCGAATAAAATAAAAAAAGTTTAAAAAAAACTAAATAGCAATTAAAAATAAATAACAAGGACTAAATTAAAAATCGCGTTAAAATACAGGGACTTATTGGGAAATTTTACCCTTTTTCAAAACGGTGTCGTAATGGTTTTGACCTTTAAAGCAGTCCGAGGGACTAAATCGAAGCAGAGAGGAAATTTTAGGGCTCAATTATAAAAATAAGAAATTCAAATTAAACTTAATTTAAAAAAATAAAATTGTGGAAGGGCCAAAATAGCAATTAACCCAATAATAAAAAATGCGCGGATCCTACCCGGGTTATTGGGTCAACGCGCGGATCCCCTAGCCCCGAACGACGTCGTTTTGCGCTTATTAGGTTAAGCGAAAATGGCGCCGTTTCCTCTATATTATATAAGTAAAAAATCGGCTTTAAAAATCATTTTTAAGGCGGTTTTTAAAAAAAAACTTAAAAACACTCTGAAGTTCCCCTCGTCCAGCTCCGGCGCTGGATATTCAGGCCTCCGCTACGCGCCACACGCACTTCCGTAGACTGCTATCCGAGGCCGGAAACCTCGCTTTTCGGCGTTTTCAAAAGGTAAACGTCCCCTTTTCTCCGTTTTTGTATTATTTTTTTATGCAAAAATATGCATACATAAATAAAAAATAAAAGAGTGCGTAAATAAATAAAAATAATCACCTCTGTATTTGCAAAAATCTGTTTTTTATTTCTATATTTTTTTGTATCGTGTGTATCCTTATGTATCTCTATATCCCCTTTTACAAAATAAATCAGGCTTTTATAGCCTTGAAAAATAAAAATAAAAAAGGAAAATATCTGTTGTTTCCTTTCTTGTGCAGGTGAACGAAGATTTCGCGACGAAGATGGGGCGCTAACTGCGGCGTGCATTGGTGGCACAATCGAAGGGCCGTTGGGAGCGGCGCTTGGGGCGCGACATTTGGGATGCTGACTTGCAGCGGCTAGGGTTTCCAGAAACCCTAGGCCACTGAAGGCTGTTAGGCATTGGGCCTTTTTGGGCCACGAGTGTTTTGGGTTCTGTTTGGGTAGTCTATTAGGTTGGGTTAGGGTGTGTTGGGCTAATGTTTTGGGTGGCTTGTAATTGGGCTGCAGTGCAGGTAGGCGCTTTATTTTGGGTGCAGTTTTGGGTATTTGATGTGGGCCAAGGATTGGGTTATTTGTAAAAAGGACATTTTAAAAATGGACATTTATTATTTTTTATTTTGTTTCTTTTTCTGAATGGGCCCGGGCAAAATTGGGCTCTTACAGCTGCCCCTCTTTGCTCATTGTTGTGTAACGAGAATAGAGTAAAGACTATAAAAGGACCAATTTTGACCGGTCTTGGCCAAGCCTCGACTTCTTGATCCTTGTCTTCTTCAAATGGCTCCAACTCCACTGCAATTTCAACGGTATTAGAACTTCATCTGGATTTCAGTAAGTTTGATAGCTTCAACTTCATGAAGGCAATATCCACTATCTTTTGATCTGCTCCACTGCAAACTCAGGGAAACAAGATTTGATGTTTTCGATCTGCTTCTTGGAACCTCAAGAATGCCAGATCTGTTGCCTTTTGATCTACTTCCTGCAATTTCAGGAATGCCAAATCTGATATTTTAATCTGCTCCCTGCAATTTCAGGGATTGCCAGACTAATGTCTTTGATCTGCTTCCTGCAACCTCAGGAATTGCCAAATATTCTCTCTTCAATCTGCTCCCTGCAAACTCAGGGATTGCCAGACTGATGTCTTCGATCTGCTTCTTGCAACTTCAGGAATTGCCAAATCTGCTCTCTTCAATCGCTCCTGCAAACTCGGGGATTGCCGGTGATGTCTTCGATCCGCTTCCTGCGCAACTTCGGAGATTGCCAAATCTGCAACCGGGAATTGCCAACTGCTCTCTTCAATCTGCTCCCTGCAAACTCAGGGATTGCCAGACTGATGTTTTCGATCTGCTTCCTGCAACTTCAGGAATTGCCAAATCTGCAACTTCAGGAATTGCCAAATCTGCTCTCTTCAATCTGCTCCCTGCAAACTCAGGGATTGCCAGACTGATGTCTTCGATCTGCTTCCTGCAACTTCAGGAATTTCCAAATCTGCTCTCTTCAATCTGCTCCCTGCAAACTCAGGTATTGCCAGACTGATGTCTTCGATCTACTTCCTGCAACTTCAGGAATTGCAAAATCTGCTATCTTCAATCTGCTCCTTGCAAACTCAGGGATTACCAGACTGATGTCTTCGGTCTGCTTCCTGCAACTTCAGGAATTGTCAAATCTTCTCTCTTCAATCTGCTCCCTGCAAACTCAGGGATTGCCAGACTGATGTCTTCGATCTGCTTCACAACAGCCGTGGAACCGCGGATCCGATGTCTCAATCGCTCCCTGCAAACTCAGGGATTGCCAAACTGCTATCTTCTACCTCGCTACATAACCTGTAGAATGGGTATATGCTTATGTCTAATAATTAGGATGCTTTGATCGAAATGCATCAAATGCCTCTAATTAGACATGTTGTGATATATGAAGATGATTCCTATTTCAAGGATTAGGATGCAATGACGAAATGAATCAAATGCCCCTAATGAAATTTGCCATGATACAAAAATGTTATGAGTATGATTCCTATTCTAAGTGTTATCACTCATTTGTTTTTCATTCTTGTTCATTAATCATGTTCTGCTCAAATAATTTGCTCCATGGTAATTCCGAGTCCTCTCCACTTGAACCTTGGGACATGAAGTTGGTACTTCCCACTACAACTTCAGGGGAATAACATTTGGTTTCTTCCATCTTTCTGTTACCACTCAGAGGTACAGAACTTGTATCAATTTGATCTGTTACACCATTCCCTGGGTGTAATGATCAAATGTATGTGTCTGAAATTTTCATAAATGTAGGGTATCCCGACAATGATCCCTTTTTACACTTGGATTAACCTTGTTTGTCATTTGCCGATATGGTATTTCCAACAAAATTGTCTTATCCAATAAGAATCCGAAGAGATAATTGTTTTTTAATGTTTCCAACCCTTAGGCTTGGTAAGTTCTGAACAATAGTCGCGTTTCAGATTCCTTATATTATTTAGAAGTTTCCAGAGTAATATACGAAACTCCTTTTATGAAAGTATTATTAGTCCATTAATCTTTATTTCAATATAAAATGCTTGAAAAAGATCACAACAATGGACGAGAAAGAAATTAATCAAGAGCATAGCTCGAAATAAATAGGTTAATCAAAGATAGCCAAAAAAAAAGAATAAAGCAATCAAAGATAACAAATTCAAAAATGGGTAAGATAGAAGCTAGATGCCCCAGATATCGCAGCTTGAGCTTCTCTGTTCAAACTTCTTGAGGACCATTTTAAACTCAATATGTATTTAGGGGATCCAGAGTACTTTGTCGATGCCCCAAGTCGCAGCATACTTCCTTATTGTTAATTCAGGCATAGCAAGACTACCACATGCCCCACTTTTGATCAAAATTTGAGCTGCCCTGTAACACCCCAAACCCGGCCCAAACACCACGACCGGATCTGGTATGTCACTAAGAAAATTTTGGAAGAACATGTCGTATTTTCAGAAAAATATTTTTCTAAAGTTTATCTTCTTATTCGAGAGAAATTTAATAGTTGATAGTCTAAATAAAATATGCCTTTATAAATTAAAAACCCAAATTTAAATAGATACATTAGTTCAATAAGAATTTAAATAACTAAAAGTAATTAAAGCCCAAAATAAAATAAAACATAAACTAGTGGCCCATAGCCTTATTACAACGAGATTTAAAATCCATTAATTAAAAATATAAAGTATTAACTTGAGACTTTTGCTGGATCCGATGGTCTTTTGCATGGCCACCTTGCGTTCCTCTCGGCCCGGTCCAAGCACTAGGTATCACACGAAAGGTTAATTAATAGGGTGAGTCGCGAGACTCGATGTGCAACCCTCATGCACCACTAGATTTTGGCCTTAGGCCCATAAAGCAATTAATAATTCCATTTATATAAAAAAAAGAAATAACAAATAATATGCAAGGCCCAACCCGTTTGCCTAGGTTTCCATCCGCTACACGCCCCCGTACCAGCCATTCACGCCATTGGGGATTTCTACAATTGACCCACACCGCTACACGCCAAGATGGCGATCATGTCGCTCATCAACATATTATGGCCGACGCCTTATAATGTGAATCACGGCATTAGCCGCTACAACATATAACGAGATCACGGTATAAACCGCTACACATAAAATGTATAACTTCCTCCTTTCATCAACCCAACCCATGCAGTCATAAAATCAATATGCTTTTATCATATAAAGTCAAACATTCAACGACACAGTGATTTGCTTCACCCTTCTCGGGTTTCCAACATTAGACCGAGATATCGGTATTTATCACAACATATAAACTTATGAGCATACATTAATAATCGATCTAGATGGTGGGAAGTATTACACACCGATATCGCGAAATCCAATATTCTTAGTTGATGTCCTTGCTATCCTGGATCTATTATCCTCAATGTAAAGCCTTGCTCAAAAGCCGGAAAAGCACACGAAGATTTAGCCATTCAATATTCGACCAAGGTTAATAAAATCTCAATTTACACGTTAACTACTAATAGATCTCTTACCTAATTTTGTCGAATCCCAAAAGTCCTTAAGAAAATGTCACCTTCCTACCTTCGGCTTTTCCACAAATCGGTTTTCTGAGATCTCAAAGAAGAAAGGATTCGGCTTCAAACAAGAGAGTAAAATCGACATGGGGCCTTAGAAAACTGATTCGGATTAAAAGAGAATTGAAGAAATTGCAAAGGAGCAAAATCCCGAAACTTACTAGATCAAAGAGGAGTATTCAACTATGGTGCACCTTCGGGAAAATTAGCCTTGAAGATTCGGTTATAGGAGAAGGAAAATATGAACAAAAGAGATTTCAGCTTTTAGATCTAGTCGACTAAGCTTCCTTCGAATCCCGAATTGCCGCCCATCATAAAACCATTAAACTATTAGCTTTTGGCTTTTGCCTTTCAAAAACCGGGAATAGATCATGAGAATTAATCAAAAATCAACACTTACCTTAGCATAGGAGATTCGGCTAGCACTAGAGAGAGGATTCGGCAATGCCCATGGAAGATTTAAATGCCGAAAGTACAGAACTAATTCTCAAATAGGATGAATAGAAGAAAAGACTATGGATGTTTTGGCTTCCTAGAGAAATCGGCACAAGAAGGAAAAAGTGGAGAAGATTTTTGACTTTTAAAGAAATTGGAGAAAAGAAATTGGAGAGGGAGAGGCTAGGGAATTCCGGCACAATAGGAGAGAAATTTAGGGTTTTCAGTGTCAGAATCAAGGAGCTAGCCCCCCCTATTTATAGATATTTTGGCACCTACTGCTAAAAATCGAAAACGCCCTTAAAATTTAAGCTAAAAGAGAGAAGAAATTCGGCACCCTCCTTGCCATGCAGTAGCCGAATTTTACACTCCTCTAGGTGGTGGATTTTCGGCCAACACTTCCCTTGAAGATAAGCTCCTAACTTTTCTCCTTTTTATCTATGATATTATCACTTAAAAATCCACATAAATTCTCCTATTTTATAGCCTTGTAGCCGTCCACCTCTACTAATCCCTAACGCAAATTTAACTCACTTAAATTAAAATATTTGGGCCTCATTAAACTTAATACTTGGGCCTCTAATTCCTTGTGTGTGGCGTGACCCTCTCTTCATTTAAAGTGCCGAATTTGGCCTAAAACATGGGCTCCTTATGACCCAAAACTTGTTCCTTTTAACTGTTAATGATGCCACTTTAATCTGGGCCTTTTGCCTAATTCTAAGCCCAAATTTAGACCCCTATCAATTAAATTAACATAGTAAACCTATCCCTACACTAAATGTATTGGCCCGTAAATTTAGGATGTTACAGTTCTAGCCCCTTAAAGAAATTTCGTCCTCGAAATTTCCATCTAACTATTAATCGTACTACCCAAGTCTCACCACTATGCTTTCATTCAGCGCACTCCGATTCTAAAGCCAAAAGAAACACTTAGTATACTATGGTAGAGTACGCACTGCCATGTTAGCATCTAGAGCGTCCTCGTCCTTGTACTCATTTTACCGATTCGCGTTTATCTGTTTAGAAATTTTATGAATTATTAGTTTTCTTCCATTTGATTAACCACGAACAGTTTATGAACAATAGTTTAAGAGTAGTTCTTTCGAATTCGCATTCACAATACAGTCTCAAGTTTGTAACCTCTAACTAAAATAAAACACATACATCATACAAAAATCATCCAAGCACTTACATTCTTCACGTAAAGGTGTTTTCGTTGATTCACTACCCAGGGGTATTTTCGTAATTTCATCCTACAGGGGTATTTTCGTAACTTTTCATAATAAAGTTCCTTGTTGATTTCGTGAAGTGAGGGTATTCTGGTAATTTTATAATCTGGGGGTATTTTGGTAATTTTGAAATTTGAGGGTATTTCGGTAATTTTGATATCTGGGGGTATTTCGGTAATTTTGAAATTCGGGGCAATTTAGTAATTTTACAAATTAGGGGTAATTTGGTAATTGTACAAACTAGGGGTATTTTGGTCATTTGACAAAACGAGGGTAGGTTGGGAATTTTTTTTCTAATCAGGGATATTTCGATGTTGTTGTTGTTGTTTTTTTTTTTTCAAACTAGGGTGGCTGGTCCCTTTCGGGTTTTAATTATAAGGTTTAGCCCATCAACAAGTCCTCGTAACTAGGGTGAATAGTCACCACGCACCAGGTAAGATTCTAGTGAAGAGGAGGTGAGTCACTAGGACTGCTTAAGTACCAAGGTCTCCCTGAATCCACTCCTAGACATGCGTATGCCCATTGCCACACCCTAACTTGGCTAAGGTGAACAGTCACTACGCACCAGGTAGGATTCCAGTGACGGAGGTGAGTCACTAGGGGCTGCTTAAGTACCAAGCTCTCCCCGAATCCACTCCTAGACATGCGTATGCCCATTACCACACCCTAACTTGGCTAAGGTGAACAGTCACTACGCACTAGGTAGGATTTCAGCGAAGAGGAGGTGAGTCACTAGGACTGCTGAAATACCAGGCTCTTCCGGATCCAATTCTAGACATGCGTATGCCTATTACCACACCCTAGTCTTGCGGCTCGTTCACGGGTTTGTTTAGTGAAGTTAAGTCTTATGAGATTTTAAGAGTTGTTTCAGCTAGGCCTAAAGTCTATCAAGTTCTAATCTAACTAATCTACGTCCCATAAAGCCCATCAAGCCCACATATATTATATCACACAATGGTTCAGAATACTTAATTGGCGGACTTGGGCCGGAGACGCAGGTGCCATGCTGAGCTAACAGACCTGTATAAATATGCATGTTTCGAAAACCCAACTTTAGAAAATGTTTTGAGCCCAAAAAAAACCCCCAGAGCCGAGTTTTGAACCGGGCTCTGATACTAATTTGTAACACCCCAAACCCGGCCCAAACACCACGACCGGATCTGGTATGTCACTAAGAAAATTTTGGAAGAACATGTCGTATTTTCAGAAAAATATTTTTCTAAAGTTTATCTTCTTATTCGAGAGAAATTTAATAGTTGATAGTCTAAATAAAATATGCCTTTATAAATTAAAAACCCAAATTTAAATAGATACATTAGTTCAATAAGAATTTAAATAACTAAAAGTAATTAAAGCCCAAAATAAAATAAAACATAAACTAGTGGCCCATAGCCTTATTACAACGAGATTTAAAATCCATTAATTAAAAATATAAAGTATTAACTTGAGACTTTTTGCTGGATCCAGATGGTCTTTTGCATGGCCACCTTGCGTTCCTCTCGGCCGGTCAGAAGCACTAGGTATCACCTGAAAGGTTAATTAATAGGGTGAGTCGCGAGACTCAGTATGCAACCCTCATGCACCACTAGATTTTGGCCTTAGGCCCATAAAACAGATTAATAATTCCATTTATAAAAAAAAAAAGAAATAACAAATAATATGCAAGGCCCGACCCGTTTGCCTAGGTTTCCATCCGCTACAAGCCCCCGTACCAGCCATTCACGCCATTGGGGATTTCTACAATTGACCCACACCTATACACGCCAAGATTGCAGTCATGCTGCTCATCAACATATTATGGCCGAAGCCCTTATAACAGATCACGGCATTAGCCGCTACAACATATAACAGATCACGGTATAAACTGCTACACATAAAACGTATAACTTCCTCCTTTCATCAACCCAACCCATGCAGTCATAAAATCAATATGCTTTTATCATATAAAGTCAAACATTCACTGACCTGGTGATTTGCTTCACCTTTCTCGAGTTTCCAACATTAGACCGAGATATCGGTATTTATCACAACATATAAACTTATGAGCATACATTAATAATCAGATCTAGATGGTGGGGAAGTATTACACACCTGATATCGCGAAATCCAATATTCTTAGTCGATGTCCTTGCTATCCGGATCTATTATCCTCAATGTAAAGCCTTTCTCAAAAGCTGGAAAATCACACGAAGATTTAGCCCTTCAATATTCGGCCAAGGTTAATAAAATCTCAATTTACACATTAACTACTAATGGATCTCTTACCTAATTTTGTCGAATCCCGAAAGTCCTTAAGAAAACGTCACCTTTCTACCTTCGGCTTTTCCACAAATCGGCACTACAGATCTCAGCAAGAAAGGATTCGGCTTCAAACAAGAGAGTAAAATCGACAGGGCCTTAGAAAACTGATTCGGATTAAAAGAGAATTGAAAAAATTGCAAAGGAGCAAAATCCCGAAACTTACTAGATTAAAGAGGAGTATTCAACTATGGTGCACCTTCGGGAAAATTAGCCTTGAAGATTCGGTTATAGGAGAAGGAAAATATGAACAAAAGAGAATTCGGCTTTTAGATCTAGTCGACTAAGCTTCTTTCAAATCCTGAATTGCCGTCCATCATAAAACCATTAAGCTATTAGCTTTTGGCTTTTGCCTTTCAAAAACCGGGAATAGATCATGAGAATTAATCAAAAATCAACACTTACCTTAGCATAGGAGATTCGGCTAGCACTAGAGAGAGGATTCTTGTAATGCCCATGGAAGATTTAAATGCCTAGAAATGTGCAGAACAAATTCTCAAATAGGATGAATAGAAGAAAAGACTATGGATGCTTCGGCTTCCTAGAGAAATCGGCACAAGAAGGAAAAAGTGGAGAAGAGTTTCGCTTTTAAAGAAATTGGAGAAAAGAAATTGGAGAGGAGAGGCTAGGGAATTTCGGCACAATGGGAGAGAAATTTAGGGTTTTCAGTGTCGAGAATCAAGGAGCTAGCCCCCTCTATTTATAGATATTTTGGCACCTCTTTGCTAAAAACCGAAAACGCCTTAAAATTCAAGCTAAAAGAGAGGAGAAATTTGGCACCCTCCTTGCCATGCAATGGCAATTTTACACTCTTCTAGGTGGTGGATTTTCGGCCAACACTTCCCTTGAAGATAAGCTCCTAACTTTTCTCCTTTTTATCTATGATATTATCACTTAAAAATCCACATAAATTCTCCTATTTTATAGCCTTGTAGCCGTCCACCTCTACTAATCCCTAATGCCAAATTTAACTCACTTAAATTAAAATATTTGGGCCTCATTAAACTTAATACTTGGGCCCCTAATTATTTGTGTGTGGCGTCACCCTCTCTTTATTTAAAGTGCCGAATTTTGCCTAAAACATGGGCTCCTTGCGACCCAAAACTTGTTCCTTTTTAACTGTTAATGATGCAACTTTAATCTGGGCCTTTTTGCCTAATTCTAAGCCCAAATTTAGACCCCTATCAATTAAATTAACATAGTAAACCTATCCCTACACTAAATGTATAGGCCCGTAAATTTAGGATGTTACACGCCCTTTTCGGGTTTTCAACTCAAATCCCCTTTGGTCTCAAAGTGCCCTTTGCGGGTTTTCGCCTTGACCTCTCCTTTTTCTCTCTTTTTTTTTTGAAAATATTCTCAAGGCGCCCTTTGTGGGTTTTCACCTTAGTCTTTCCTCTTTCAGGTAAAATACCTCTTGGCTGAACCTGAGGTCACCAGATTGGGCAAGTCTTCACTATCCGTTTCGGTCAATATCAATGCTCCTCTAGAACAGGCACTACATAAGTCCTTCCCAGTTTGGCATATGCTTTCTTCTAAAATCGTTTTATAGAAGAAGGGTCTTTTTCAACATCAGGTTCCCTCGTGGAATTCCCTAAGATGAACTTCTTTAACGTAAGCTCGCATCATCTGGCCGTGACGAATAGCTTTTAACATTTTCTTCAATTAGGTTTAATTAGAAAAATGCTTCAATTCCATAAACCAATGGGTAAGATGTTGCCCCCAGCGAAGGTTCTGGCCGACGTTCAATAAGACATAAGGTAACAGTAGCTTCTTATGCCAATCCTTACAAGTCTAAGTCACCTTTCATAGTTTTTTTTTTTTGTCTTTGTGATATGTTTTGCGATCTTTGGGCAAATCGAGACTTTGACTTTGTACAGTTATGCGTGATCCTTTATGGCATTCTTTGCTGGCATCTGATCCTTTTTTTTTGGAATTTGATGACTGTCGACTTTGCAATGTTGGCATATGAAGCTACTTCCACCCTCTTAGTGAAGTAGACGACGACCATGACAGCAAATTGATGTCAACTAGAAGCGTTTGGCGAGATTGGCCCCATAATATCCATGCCCCCACATATGGAAAATTTGTGAAGAAATGGAGAAGGCACATGAATCTTGTCTCCTTAAATACGGCATACCTGATACCATCCCTTTCTATGTAGATGAACAGTGCTCGATCCTCATGTGTAGCCCGCATCTTAGTAGCCCAGGCATGTCCTGATATGATCGTGCAAAAAATCTTTGAATTCTTGAAAATAACTCAATGATGTCTCGCATTATTTCTATGGTGAGCTATGCTTCGTTCTTCACCCCTTTTCTAGGCTCATAATATCCGTTGACCCTTTGTTGAGTAAGGTCTATTTTTCATCTTGTTAAACCATTCTTAACAAGTCAGAAGATATGTCACAATCTCTATCATCTTCAAAGTCCTGAGATCCCTTAGACCCATATCTCATTCAAAAAGGGAGTTAGTAACAACGTCGCTCATGTCGTTGATATCTGGGTACCTAGGTATGAAGGCGAACAAATCCAAAGAAAAAATGATTCTAAGGATAATTATTTGTATAGTAAAAGAAAACAAAAGAATGTACAATATGAAATGGAAAGAATAAAAGAATATTTGCTTAAAAATGATTTTATTGAAATAAAGTTTCGGACACAAGCCTATTTCACAAAAGAGTTCTTATTGCCTCTAGGCTTAAGGCAACAAGCATGTTTTGCACATTACTATAGATCAGCTCTAAAAATATAGAGATTTCTTCCTCAATCCCATTATTCAAGCCATTCACAAGTATCTAAAGGTTTGGAAACATTGTTCCCCAATTCTCTCTTTGTTTTCGATTTCTTCAAGGGGTCGCAACTTTTTTGTCTCCTTCAATTATCACATTTACTGCCTCGTCAAAGTGATCAGGTTTTGATGAATCGTCGACTTTCACAATTCCCATTTTGATGAGCCTCTCAACTACCTTTTTGAAGGCAGTGCAGTTTTCTATGGAATGTCCCAATATTCCTGCATGGTAATCGCATTTAGCGTTTGAGTCATACCATTTAGGATATGGGGGTTGTAACGGCTTCAAATAAAATGGAGACACCACGTGTGTGTCAAACAAACTTTGATATAGCTCTTTATACGTCGTTGGGATTGGCGTAAATTGGAGCCTTTCAGAATTTTGCCTAGTGCCTGATTCTTGTCTTGTCTACCCTTGTTGCCCAGCAGTGATTACCTTTAGCTGATTAACAGTAATTGATTTAGAATACCCTTTGTTGTATGTACTCGTATTATTCACTTCGTCATCCTTTTTCCTGGGAGTAGACCTTCTAGTAGTTTCCCCTGCCTCAATCTTGCCACCCCTTATGGCATTTTCTATCATTTCCCCTGCCATAACTATATCCGCGAAGCTCTTAGTGGTGCTTCCTATCATATGAGTGATGAAAGGAGCCTTCAAGGTATTGATGAAGAGCATTGTAGTCTTCTTTTCTAGGAGTGGTGGCTGAACTTGCATGGCGACCTCTCTCCATCTTTGCGCATACTGCCTGAAGCTTTCTTTTCATTTCTTCTCCATGTTTTGCAAAGTGATTCTGTCATGCGTCATGTCTGTGACATGATTGTATTGCTTCATGAAGGCTTGAGCTAAGTCTCTCCATGAGCTAATGTTAGCTCAGCTGAGCTGATTGTACCACCTAGACGCTGCCCCCACCAAGCTGTCTTGGAAACAATGAATCAAGAGTTGATCATTGTTAACATAGCCGGTCATGCGTCTGCAAAACATGGTAATGTGGGCTTCAGGGCAGCTAGTCCCGTTGTACTTCTCGAACCCTGGCATCTTGAATTTATGATGAAGCACCAAATCTGGGACCAAACTCAAGTCTTTTGTGTTAATACCATGATGATGATCAGCATTTTCCAAAGCTTGGAACTTTTCTTCCAACCATCTACAGCGATTCTCCAACTTCCTTAAAGATTCAATTCTTATTCCCTCTCTCTCTGCTATGTCCAAATCAGGGATAACGGGACTGGCAGGGTTATCTCCTGGGTTAGATCCTGAGCCGACCTGGAAGTTCATAGGTGTTCTAGTATCAGCTTGCCCCTGTTGAGGCCTAATTGTGACAGGTGGCCTTTGGGGATACTCCTCAGATTGTACATGAGGTGGGGTGAAACCCCTAGGAAAGTCCTCATTGTCTTTAGCATTAACTAGGGGACCCTTTCCTTTGTCCATTATCCCACTCATCATCTGGGCCATTTGAGCCATCATGCTCTTTTGAGCTTCCAACATCTAGTCCCTCATCTCTTGTTGGAGTTTTGCCATTTGCTCTTGCATCTGGTCTTGTATGTCTCTTTGGAATTGTTCTATTCTTTGATCCATTTTTTTCGATTTGGCGCGTGTACCGTAAGGATGTTCAGCTTCCAGATTTCCTTCCCTTTTTCTTTCTCACTTTTTCTGTTATAATTTTAACTAATTAGACTCTCTCTATGGTCTTAAATGAAAATAATGTTATGTAATGCAAATGCATGAATGCAAAGAAAGAGAGGCATTGATTCTGAATTCAATTCCATTAGAAAAACTTTTCTAGAAAACAAATTTCTTTACATAAAACGGATTGGATATATGGCCTTGCCCTCATTTTTCAAGCAAAAACATCAATCCCCTTCTTTGCAAAGGTCAAATCTTGCAATCTTCTAGTAGATGCCTCATCTAGCTCCTTTTTGCTTGATCTGGGCGGTGACTCACTGTTCACTTATTTCCATAAAGCTTGTTAGCCTCTTCAAGATAGTCAAGACCCTCGAATAGTCTTTGTCAGCTTGAATCCTTGTGCAATTAAGTCTTGTATTCCTTCACGAACTATCGGTCTTCTCTCGTCGTGTTTACTTGAAACATATTCGGACAACCATATTATAATCCACTTTATCAAAAAATCCATTTCCTTATGACAAACTTTTCTATTTAGTAATCGAATTTGAATCAACACCTCTTTTCTATGATATGAATGCAATGCAATCAAAACAAAAGAGAACACGTTAGCACAAAGAAATAAATAACAGAATAGGGCACCTATCTGTGTGACCACTAGGGTTTGACATAGTTCTACCTAGGGTAAGTCCTTAGGTTTTCACTATATGCGGTTTAGTTCTAAAGTTGAGGTACCCAACCAGTGAGATTCCTCAATCCTCAACCATTATAGGCTCATACGGACCGAGTTTCGATTCGAGGAATACATTTCCCTATGGCCATGCTGAAGTGAAAACTTTACGAAGACATAGGTACAGATGTATTTCGGAAGCAGTCCACTAGCCCATGCGGAGGTGAAAACCTCACGAAGGCATAGCTTCTCGCTCCCACTTAAGGGTGTGACCATGACGGTCATGCAGTGTAATGCAAAGAGACATATTTTTAAAATCACATGCAATAAAAGGATCATATTTTTAAAATCAGAATTTTAAATTCAGACAAAATGACATAAAATTATCAATTTTACGGCTTGACTCTCTTATTGGTCCCCAGTGGAGTCGTCAAGCTGTCGAAACCATTTTAAAGGTTTTAGAAAACGGGGTCGACTTTTAAAAACAAAAATGGGAGTCGCCACCAATCCCTTTTTACTTAGGTGTGATTGGATCACCTTGTGAAACGTTTTATTTTAAAACATCTGATTTTTGGTCCACGAAAAATAAGAAAACGGGTTCGGGAGTCGGTTACGTATGAAGAAGGGTTAGCACCCTCATAACGCCCAAAAATTGGTACCTAATCGATAGAATCATGTCCAAATGTTTGAAATTTAAAAGTATTTAAAAATATGATTTCTTAAAAACTTCGAGCAATTTGAGTTAAAATTTGAGATTTCTTTGTTCCGAAAGAATATAAACATCACATCCAGTACGATAGAACACGATATTTTAAAACCTTCGTAATCAAAATCATCTCATGGTTTACAAAACTTGTTAAAAGGATTTTAGTTATTTAGCCAAACGGAAAATCGCAACCCAGAACGATTGGGCACTATTTCCCGATTTTCTAAATACAAAACATTGCCTTATTTTAAAAACCTTTAGATAATATACAGTAATTTTGCAAAACATTTTAAAACGATAATTTTATGAAAATATCATATTAGTACAAACTATAAAAATATAAAATAATGACTAAAAAAGAATAACATTAAGGCAATCATAAATAAATGACAAAATATATAAAAATATAAAAAAAATGTCAAAATATCAAAACTAATAAACATGAAAATTTCATATACAATATTAAACCTTTCATGCAAATACATATATCAAATAATAAAAAGTAAAAAATTATATAAAGATATATTGAAAAAGAAAAAAAATAAAATAAAATACATTTTAAAATAAATAAATAATTTATAAAAACATATTTATAATAATCTAATACATATAAAATTATATTTTAAAATAAATAATATATTATACAATATAAATGATTTTAGATAAAATAAATTTTTTTAAATATAATATAGGATATAATACTATATAATATACAAAATATTAAAAATATAGAATATAATAAATAATATATTAATCTAAAAATAATATATAATTAAAATAATTAAAATAAAATAATAAATAATAATAGTTTAGAATATATACATAAATATATAAAAGTTTTATACTATTAATAAATTAATATATAAATAATAAGAGAAATAATATAAAATATTTAATATGACAAAATAATTTAATATAATGTTAAAATAATTCGAATAAAATAAAAAAGGTTTAAAAAAACTAAATAGCAATTAAAAATAAATAACAAGGACTAAATTAAAAATCACGTTAAAATACAGGGACTTATTGGGAAATTTTGCCCTTTTTTAAAACAGTATCGTAATGATTTTGACCTTTAAAGCAGTCCGAGGGACTAAATCGAAGCAGAGAGAAAATTTTAGGGCTCAATTATAAAAATAAGAAATTCAAATTAAACTTAATTTAAAAAAATAAAATTGTGGAAGGGCCAAAATGGCAATTAACCCATTAATAAAAAATGCGCGGATCCTACCCGGGTTATCGGGTCAACGCGCGGATCCCCTAGCCCCGAACGACGTCGTTTTGCGCTTATTAGGTTAAGCGAAAACGGCGTCGTTTCCTCTATATTATATAAGTAAAAAATCGGCTTTAAAAATCATTTTTAAGGCGGTTTTTAAAAAAAACCTTAAAAACACTCTAAAGTTCCCCTCGTCTAGCTCTGGCGCTGGATATTCATGCCTCCGCTACGTGCCGCACGCGCTTCCGTGGATGGCTATCGGAGGCCGGAAACCTCGCTTTTTGGCGTTTTCAAAAGGTAAACGCCCCCTTTTCTCCGTTTTTGTATTCTTTTTTTATGAAAAAATATGCATACATAAATAAAAAAATAAAAGAGTGCGTAAATAAATAAAAATAATCACCTCTGTATTTGCAAAAATCTGTTTTCTATTTCTGTATTTTTTTTTATCGTGTGTATCCTTATGTATCTCTATATCCCCTTTTACAAAATAAATCAGGCTTTTATAGCCTTGAAAAATAAAAATAAAAAAGGAAAATATCTGCTGTTTCCTTCCTTGTGCAGGTGTACGAAGATTTCGCGACGAATATGGGGCGCTAACTGCGGCGTGCATTGGTGGCACAATCGAAGGGCCGTTGGGAGCGGCACTTGGGGCGCGACATTTGGGATGCTGACTTGCGGCGCCTAGGGTTTCCAGAAACCCTAGGCCACTGAAGGCTGTTAAGCATTGGGCCTTTTTGGGCCACGAGTGTTTTGGGTTCTTTTTGGGTAGTCTATTAGGTTGGGTTAGGGTCTGTTGGGCTAATGTTTTGGGTGGCTTGTAATTGGGCCGTGGTGCAGGTAGGCGCTTTATTTTGGAGTGCAGTTTTGGGTATTTGATGTGGGCCAAGGATTGGGTTATTTGTAAAAAGGACATTTTAAAAATGGATATTTATTATTTTTTATTTTGTTCCTTTTTCTGAATGGGCCCGGGCAAAATTGGGCTCTTACAGGGCTTCTATGAAGTCCTGGGTTCAAGCCATGTCATATGGAGAATTTTTATTTTTTAGCATTAGGGGAACCATGACTCCTGGTTTTAAGCCTTTTAAATAATTCTGAATAAAAAGAGACACAAAAGGAGCTTGGGCTCCAGTGGTAAGTGACGCCAAGGGTGGTATAGGAGGAATGGGGTTCAAGTCATGGGACAAGCATTGGAGTAATTATTTTGCTGACGGGACGCCTAGTGTTTGAGTTGGAGTGGAGTTCTGCTAAGGTGGTTGTGGAATCGGTCTTGGGGGAGTGATTCATGGGATAGGGATAGAAGTTGGTAAATATTTGGAGGAGGTTATGTGATTGGTAGCTCTACTGCAATATTGGTTAGTGTCGCTACCGGTGCTACATAAGGAGTGTAGGGATGGGTGGGTCGATTAAATCCCCACAGGAGTGCAGGGTTGGACAGGAGACGGAGTGCAGGGTTGGTTTGTGTATTCATGCATTGCACATATTGATTCTGATATTGAGATGGGCTTAGGCCCAGATAGATGTGATATGTGACATTTGAGATGGGTTAAGGCCCAACTGAGGCTATTATGGGCTAAGGCCCAATTGCCACCGTTACTATGTTGGGCTTAGGCCCACAATGATTACTGTAATGGGCTTAGGCCCGGATTGATGTGATGCATGCTTTATGATCGATGAGGGTTGTACACACTGACTTTTCGTAAACTCACCCCCTCTTTTCAATTTTTCAAGTAATCCTCAATAAGCGGTTCGACGTACTGGAGGACTCGGAGGTGGCCACACTACAAACAGCTTTAAATTTTAGTAGTCTAGTTTACCTTACTTAAATCGCTTTCTTATTGGGTTGTAATAAGGCCTCTTTTAATTTCTGGTTTTTAATTTGGGATTTTTTTTTAGTTATTACGTTTCCTATCTGTTAAAAGTAGATCGCGGCTTTCCAAAACAATAATTGTTTTCAAAACACTACGCTTTCACAATTTAATCTTTAAACATCACGTTTTCATAAATCGATTACTTTTAAACTTAGCTTTCGCAACTGAAAAGAAATTTTAGGAATAAACTTAACAATTTTTCTATATACCACGTTTTAAATAAAATAATAATAAACTAACGTGACTGAGATTTTACTCAAGCTTTTAATTAAGAAGGGTTTTCAATGAAAACATGGTTTTTGAAAAACACTTCAATGTGACACGCTAGATTCGGCCATAACATCTTTTGGGGTGTTACATTTAGTGGCATCAGAGCCAAGTTGCAAAACTCGACTGTGGAATGGGTTTTCAAATCTTGGATTTCAATAAGTTGTTTTTTCAATATGTGAAGGGTTTGAAATGTTTCCTCTGAAAAGTGTGGCACACCAAGTCTCCGGCGTCGGACCAAGTAAGTTCTCCTGATACTGAAATCTGTTTTAAACCATTATACTATAAATAATTACTGGGCTTACTTTAAATGATAGACTATACTGAGACTCTATAGCTAGAGTAAACTGAGAAACTATAGGAAACTAAAACTGTAGTAAGCTTGTGATTGCAAAAACAACTCTTAATTACTACTTCCATAAAACATCTGTTTAATTATTGAAACTATGAGCTAAATTCATAAAATTACTAATTCAGATAATACGCGAAGCATTAATGAGCACTAGAAGAGGTGCAAGAGGCCGCGACAGAGGCCGTGGAAGTGCTAGGGCTGGATCTTCGGCATCAGGCCATATGCCCAACGTTGAAGCAAGAGAGGCCTCGGCTTCACCGGTACCCGAGACAGGGTCGTATGATCGGACAGCTGGGGATGACGCATTGTCTCAAGCAATACTAAGAATTCTGGAAAGGGACGCTGGGCCCAACAATGGCATTGGAAGCCGTGGGTCAATTTCGAAGCGACTTTGATCAAATGGAGCAGAGATTTTCAAAGGTATTGCGAGAGTGGCCCCTAATGTGGCCGAATATTGGTTGGAGGCCACAGAAAGAATAATGGATGATCTTGACTGCACTTCCGAACAAAAATTAAAAGGTGCGGTGTCGCTGCTGCGAGAGGAAGCATACCAGTGGTGGCTTACCGTGAAAGAGGGCACTCAGCCTGACCGGGTCACTTGGGAGTTCTTCAAGTCCACATTTCAAGGGAAGTACGTGGGCGCAAGCTATGTGGATGCCCAGAGGAAAGAATTCTCGAACTTGACTCAGAGAGACAGATCTGTGGCAGAGTACGAGGCGGAGTTCCTACGACTCAGTCGGTATGCTAAAGGAATAGTGGCAACAGATTATGAACGTTGTGTTCGGTTCAAAGATGGCTTCAAAGACAGTCTTCGGGTACTGATTGCTCCCCAAAGGGAGTGGGATTTTGCAGCATTGGTGGAGAAAGCAAAGATCGCTGAAGATGTGAAGTGCTTTGAGCGCCTAAACCGAGAAAGAGAAATGGGCAGAAATAAGAGGGATTCTGAGCATTCCAATTCTGATCAGAGACCTATGAGAAGGGCCAGAGTGGATGGGCCAGTCAGAGCTGGGCCCTCTGTTGCTGCTACTGGGTTACCACCTTGTGCTATTTGTGGGAAAGGTCATGTGGGCGAGTGCTGGACGAGGACGGGAGCTTGTCTAAGTTGTGGTTCCATGGAACACCATCTCAGAGAGTGTCCCAGAAGACCGGATCAGATACAAGTTTTTGGTAGGGGTGATGTACAACCACCTAGGAGTGGACAGCAGCTGCCTAGAAGCCGTAGACAGGCCAGAGGTGGAAATGGTTTGGGTCGTGGAGCTCCAAGTAGAGGTGCTGGTCATGCGAAGGCGAGGCAGCCAGCTTTGGTTTATGCAGCACGTCGCCGAGAAGACGGAGACGCTCTAGATATAAATACTGATACGTACTTTACCCATAGTGTGCTATCTACCTAATTTGCAATTAGGATTAGAGTGCGCATTAAAAGCGTAATGGTGTAACCTGTGTTGTGCGGCTATTAGATAGTTGGAAATTTCGGGGACGAAATTTCTTTAAGGGGGTAGAGCTGTAACGCCCCGAATTTTGGGCCTAGAAGAATTGGGCCTTGGGTATGGGAGCGTTTAAAATTTTTGAGAACAAGAGAATGTCACAATTGCATGTTAGATCTGTTAGGTGAGTGATTTTGGAAGGTTATGGGGCTTCTATGAAGTCCTGGGCTCAAGCCATGTCATATGGAGAATTTTTATTTTTTAGCATTAGGGGAACCATGACTCCTGGTTTTAAGCCTTTTAAATAATTGTGAATAAAAAGAGACACGAAAGGAGCTTGAGCTCCAGTTGTAAGTGATGCCAAGGGTGGTATAGGAGGACTAGGGTTCAAGTCCTGGGACAAGCATTGGAGTATTTATTTTGCTGAAGGGACGCCTAGTGTTTGAGTTGGAGTGGAGTTCTACTGAGGTGGTTGTGGAATCGGTCTTGGGGGAGTGATTCATGGGATAGGGATAGAAGTTGGTAAAGATTTGGAGGAGAAAATGGAGGAGAAAAATGAGGAATTAGAATTGGAGGAGGTTGGAGCCAAATTTGAGTGTAGCACTCAAGAAATTCGGTCAAAGGGGATTTTGGTGCATATTTTGGCTTTGTTGAGTTTTATTTTTTTCTTTTCTTTTGATCAGTTTAGTTACCAAATCGAAGCGACTTTTCTCTTTTTCTGGATGCTGCCGAAACTGCACTAAAAGTGACCTCTCGTGCATTCTTTTTGCTCTGTTTCACTCTACTTTCTTCTTAGCAGTTTCTGTGTTACCATTTAGGCATCTTTTTGTACCTTTTTTGCCTTTTTTTTCCCTTGGCCGATTGCATCTCTTCTCTCTTTCTACATCTTTTCTTTTTATTTTTCCCCATTTACTTCTCTTGAGCCGAATTTCCCTTTTGTTTAACACTGTTATCATTTGTTCATAAGTGTGTAGAAGCCAAATACCCTGCTATCTCTCTTTCATCTATTGCCGAATTTACTCTCATTTTTGTTCTCCTATCATAAGGCTGCGGGTTCTTCTCCTCTGTTTGCCGAGGTTAAGTGTAAGTTATGGTGATCCCTTAAATGGATTTTTGTTGCTAGTATGGTTCTTTTTCCCTTCTACCGAATCCTCTCTCTCTCCCCTTAGACTAACGTTGGTTGATACCTAGGCGTTCTCGAGGAGTAAAGAGGGGCACGTGTTCCAAAAATGGTCGAAGGCCTACTCTCAGTTTTGACTATAATTGCAGCAAGGGGATCAATTCTTGCTAAAAATTAGTGGGGACTTATCAAATCTCGATCGACTAAGGCAAGTATCAATGTGATTTCGGCATGTGTTTGGAAACAGGAAAGAATAACTGTATTGATCGAGTGATTAACCGTTAGTTTTGAATATGGTAGGTTCAGTGCTAGGGATTCGTGGTGCGCTTCGCGATCAGGTGTGTAACAGTACCCTGTATTCGTTAGTTGGCGAGAAAGCCGATAGAATGTGTGTAGCCACACTCCTTCTGATCGTAGATCGACAAAATGCCGAAAAGCTGAAATACTAGCGAATGATAGCGTTCTCATGGGCTTAGGTCGCTTTGGGCCGCGTTGGGGCCAAAATGGGCTGAGTGGGCCCAATGGGCTGGTGGGCCCCACATGGATAAAATGCATGTTATATGGTTTCTATTGGTTTGAACTGTGCTGTTCGTATAGCCGAGGCTATTTCTGGGCTAATTGGGCCACACGAGCGTGTGGGCCCACTTGGGCCTAGTAATGGGCCTCAGGCCCATTTACACCGTTGTGACTGTTTAGGTTACTTAAGTTACTCGAGGCGACGGTGGACCTTCTGTTGGGTCGCTGAGACCCCAGTTTGCAAAATTACCGAAATACCCTCATCGGGTAATATGATCGTTATGCCCCTGAAGGGCAAAATGACTAAAATGCCCCTACATGTTATATTATTGTTATTGTAAGCCATTTATGGTATGTTTGCATTCATGTGATATTATGCTGCATGGGGGGACATTAATTTGGAGGAAGTATATGATTTATTAAGGTCGCATGGTCGCTTGACGACTGTGGATCCACCGATGGCTTTAAGCCGATTATGTGATTGGCAGCTCTGCTGCAATATTGGTTAGTGCCGCAACCGGTGCTACATAAGGAGTGCAGGGATGGGTGGGTCAATTAAATCCCCACAGGAGTGCAGGGTTGGACAGGAGACAGGGTGCAGGGTTGGTTTGGTTATTCATGCATTGCACATATTGATTCTGATATTGAGATGGGCTTAGGCCCAGATAGATGTGATATGTGACATTTGATATGGGTTAAGGCCCAACTGAGGCTATTATGGGCTAAGGCCCAATTGCCACCGTTACTGTGTTGGGCTTATGCCCACAATTATTACTGTAATGGGCTTAGGCTCGGATTGATGTGATGCATGCTTTATGATCGATGAGGGTTGTGCACACTGAGTTTTCGTAAACTCACCCCCTATTTTTAATTTTTCAGGTAATCCTCAGTAAGCGGTTCGACGTACTGGAGGACTCGGAGGTGGCCACACTACGAACAGCTTTAAATTTTAGTAGTCTAGTTTACCTTACTTAAACCGCTTTCTTATTGGGTTGTAATAAATCCTCTTTTAATTTCTGGTTTTTCATTTAGGATTTTTTTAGTTATTACGTTTCCTATTTGTTAAAAGTAGATCGCGGTTTTCCAAAACAATAATTGTTTTCAAAACACTACGCTTTCACAATTTAATCTTTAAACATCAGATTTTCGTAAATCGGTTACTTTTAAACTTAGCTTCTGCAACTGAAAAGAAATTTTGGGAATAAATTTAACAATTTTTCTATATACCACGTTTTAAATAAAATAATAATAAACTAATGTAACTGGGATTTTACTCAAGCTTTTAATTAAGAAGGGTTTTCAATGAAAACATGGTTTTCGAAAAACACTTCAATGTGACATGCCAGTTTGGCCATAACGTTTAGGTCGGGTTTTAGGGTGTTACAGAGGTTGACTGGTCAAATGTACTACTGCTTTTTGGATGGACTTTTTGGCTATTTTCAAATCCCAATAGCTCCTGAAGATCAAGAAAAGACAATATTTGCATGTCTATCTGGTATGTTTTCTTACTAAAGAATGCCTTTTGGATTATGTAATGCCTCTCCTACTTTTTAATGTTACACGTTAGCCATATTTGATAAATTCATGGAATACATTATGGATGTATTTATGGATAACTTCTCGATATTCGATAATTCTTTCCATCTATACCTTAAAAATTTGAAATGAGTTTTAATGAAATATGAGAAAACAAACCTCGTGCTTAGTTTGTAACAACCCAAACCCGGCCCAAACATTACGACCGAATTTGATTTGCTACGGAGAAAAACTTTTTGAACACCATCTAGAACCAATTTAAGTTTCATTGAAAACCCCTTGTTTTTGGTTATCTTGCCAAAACTATACTTGGATTTAGTTTGGAAGTTTAATTAAGTCCGGTTATTATACAAATTTCAAGTGTGCCCGATGGCACGATAAAACATTTTCGTGTTAATTTAAGAAAAATGTGTGATTTCAATTCAGCCTTAATAATATAGTCTAAAGTAATTATCCAACATATAAAGAAAAAAAAATAACACAAATAAAGTTTATGGAGGCCTTATTACAACCAAAATCAAAATAACCAAATTTAAAGTTCAATAAGTTTAAGTCCACTGCATGGCCACCTCGAGTCCAACCGGCTCCTCAACCGCCATCTACGTGTCACCTGAAAAATGTTAAAGGAGAAGGTGAGTCACCAAGACTCAGTATGTAACCCTTCCCCCGTTTAAAAATAACATTTCATACACAACATATAACAGTTAATATGCAGAGTATCGTGTGCCCAACCTAGCCAACCATACGCCTTTGTCTACCCCATGTGGTACCAAACCACTGGTGACCGTAGTCACAATGTGTTACCAAAACACTGGTGGTGCCAAACCACTGGTGACGTATAGTCACATTGTGCTACCAAAGCACTGGTGTCCGTAGACACAAATCGGGTGATGGGGCCAACCCATCGTGTGATACCAAATCACCGCGCATTTATCCCATATCTCAAGTGGGGCCAACCCACGGTGGTGTTAACCACGGGGACAAGTCGCTATGAGGTACCAAACCTCCGGAGGTACCAAACCTCTGGTGACATATAGTCACGCAGTGTTACCAAAACACTGGTGCTCGTCGACCACGAAACATCACCGCCCCTCCTCTCATATAACCCATAGATAAACGATTAACAACGAGATCTCATGCATTCATCACATGTGTCAATAAGCCATGCTTCCCAAAAGCATTAAAGTAATCTCATCTTAACGGAGACTTACCGGGATCCTCACTTGTACTGTTAAGGTACCAATCCGCATCTACATCAAGCAGATTTACATACAATATATATATATATAACACAACATTAACTGCTATAAGTGTGTATGTACACACCTGTCACCCACGAATAATCTAAATCCCGAATGAAGAAGTCGGCCACCTTAGATCCACTAGCCCCTATATTCGGCCAAAATAGTGTTAGTGATATGGGCCATTCAGCCAAACCCAATGATCCTTTTAGGGTTATTGCTTGAACCCGAATCCTTACCTTTATTCCTTCGGTTACCAACCACAGTACTTAATTTCCCGAATCTGCTTAATCAATTACCTCTGATTAGTAAATAAGACTAATAGTCTTCGAATGTCAAATTAAAGAGATTACTCTTACCACTTTACTACCAAAACCGATTGCTAGAGATTAGGGCTTGGGTCAACTGCTTCACAATCTTGGGGTACCTAGCAGAGATCAATTCCTGAAAGCTTTTAGAAACCCTGATTACCATTGCCGAAATCGGCACTTATTCCCCCCTAATAGAAATCGACAAAAACACAGAGGAGAAGAAAGATGGCATTCGGCCATACCTACCTACCTTATGAATCGATTGGAGATGAGTTTAGAGAAGATTACCCTTGCTTGAATATTCGGGCAAGAGGAAAATAATGAGGAGAAAAGGGTGTTGGAGTTTCGGCAACAAGGAGTGGATGTTCGGTTAACAAAGAAATAAAGAAAAGGGAATTTGAATGTGGGGTTTCGGCAAAAAAAGAAGTAGAGAGGGAATTCGGCTATTGCCAAAGGAGCAAAATTAAAGATGGAAGAATGCTTTGAAGAGAATTTCGGCACTTAGCAAAAATGACAAAAAGCAACCAAGGTGACCAGGTTGAATCTTTTATAGGCATTCGGCATCCCCCCCTAATAGCCTTGCCGTCCACTTCCCATGAAGTGTTTAAATTTCGGCAAACACTCCAAGTTACTCTTGGCCACTCATTTGAAAATATTCAAATAATTTGAATTAATTCCAAGGCCTATATTTTCTCTGGCTAATACTTAGAGATTAATCTATTAATCTATTAATTAATCTACTTAAAAATCTAATTAAATCCTATTATTATCCCATTATTTAAAAGAGTTTAAACTGAGGAGAACTCTCCCCTTGTTGTCGTCCAAATAAGAGCAAAAAGAAAGGGGATTTTGTGACTCGAACCAAGGCTCTCCCTTGCTCCTTGGTGGCGTCACATGCTAGCTCTTAAGTGGGCTTGCTTTGCCACTTATTCTAGGCTCATCTTATGTCCAATTTATCCCCAATTATTCTTATAACCCCCACTTGTTAAGGCTCCCTACCTCAACGCTTGAAAATAACATTTTTCCCGCTACTCGAGCTTACTAAAAATCCACAATTAAGCCTTAACATTCCATTAATAATATCACAGCTGTTTATAATAAGAAAAATAATTAAATTCTAAATAACCCCATTTTTGGGATGTTACAGTTCTACCCCCCTTAAAATAAATTTCGTCCTCGAAATTCCTTGATCAAAAGAGATGGGGGTATTGCTGCCGCATCACCTCCTCGGGCTCCCACGTAGCTTCTTCCACTCCGTGGTTCCGCCATAACACTTTCACTAAGGGCACTTTTCTTCCTACGTAGAACCTTCACATCTCGGTCTACAATCTGAACCGGTTCTTCTTCAAAAGATAAATCCGAACTCACCTCAATCTGCACTCATCGCACAACGTGCGAAGGATCCGACCGATACCGCCTCAAAGATGACACATGAAATCGTCATGAATCGACTTCGATTCGCGCGCTGCAGCCTCAGTTGATAAGCTACCAGTCCTACCCGCTTCACAACGATTATATGGCCCGATGAACCTTGGGCTTAGCTTCCTTTCCGTCCAAATCTCAACACCTTTTTCCAAGGCGACACTTTCGAAAGACTTTGTCTCCCCACAAAGATACTCCATTTCCTTGCGTTTGAGATCGGCATAAGACTTCTGCCTATCCGATGCTTCCTTGAGACGAGACCTAATCACCTTGACTTTGTCTTCCGTCTCGGTTACCAATTCTGGACCCAGAACTTGTCTTTCCCCCAACTCCGTCCAACATGTAGGAGTACGGCACTTTCGTCCATATAGGGCCTCGTATGGAGCCATTTGAATACTCGCTTGATAACTATTGTTATAAGCGAATTCTGCTAATGGTAGGTACTCCTCCCAACTACCACTAAAATCCAAGACACAACCTCTTAACATGTCCTCTAAAATCTGTATCACTCTTTCCGATCATTCCGTCGATTTGTGGATGGAAAGCCGTACTGAAATCTAACCGT
Source organism: Gossypium sturtianum (assembly GCA_025698515.1). Lineage (NCBI taxonomy): Eukaryota > Viridiplantae > Streptophyta > Magnoliopsida > Malvales > Malvaceae > Gossypium > Gossypium sturtianum. The sequence goes on along the minus strand of CM046951.1, from coordinate 49,398,899 downwards.
GTACCCAAAGCTTGATGCAACGCTTTCCAAAACCTTGACGTGAATCTGGGATCCCTATCCGAGATAATCGATACTGGCACACCATGCAACCTTACTATTTCACCCACATACAGCTTCGCTAGCTTCTGGAGTGAGTAATCCATTCTCACCGGCATAAAGTGAGCTGATTTAGTCAGGCGATCCACAATTACCCAAACTGCATCCTTCTTGGTGGGCGTAAGGGGTAGCCCACTAACAAAATCCATGGTGATCCTCTCCCATTTCCATTGAGGGATCTTTATCGGTTGAAGTAGTCCCGATGGTAACTGATGTTCAGCCTTAACTTGCGACGACACGTCAGACACTTCCCTACGAACTCCGTTATCTCACGCTTCAACCCAGGCCACCAGAACTGTTTTCGCAAATCTCCATACATCTTGCTTCCCCCAGGGTGCATAGCGTATGGGCTGCTATGTGCATCTTGGAGAATTTTCTGCCTTAATTCTGTATCCCTTGGCATACATGCTCGTCCTTGAAAGCAAAGCACTCCATCACTAGACAGACTGTACCCTTCCAAACCACCATCCCGAACTTGTACCCTCTTAGCGCTCAAGCCTGCATCCACTAGCTGCTTTTCCTTAATCTCCTCAATCCATGTTGGCTTTACTTGGAGTTCCGCCAAAAGACTCCCATCATCATATAGACTCAACCGAGCGAACATTGCTCTTAAGTCCGTCACCACCTTCCGGCTCAATGCGTCAGCTACCACATTAGCCTTACCCGGATGGTACTCGATTGAACAATCGAAGTCCTTTAGTAGTTCAATCCACCGACGCCGCTCTCGATTCGATCCTTCGAGTCGGAAGATACCTCAAGCTTTTGTGATCCGTGTAGACTATCGACTTCTCTCCATACGAGTAATGTCTCCATATCTTGAGAGCGAAGACGCATCGCCGCTAACTCTAAGTCGTGAGTTGGGTAGTTAACCTCATGCGGTCTTAAGCGGCCGGGATGTATAGGCTACTACCTTCCCCTCCATCAACACACATCCCAAACCGGTGTGAGATGCATCACAATAGATCGTGAATAACTTTCTGCTTCAGGTGTACCAAAACCGGAGCTTCCGTCAAAATTTTCCTTAGCTTATCAAAGCTTCCTTGCTTGCTTCTCCGTCCATACAAATGGAACACCTTTCCTTAGCAACTTGGTCAACGGTACTGCTATTAGAGAGAATCCTTCTACGAACCTCCGATAGTACCTGCTAAACCCGAAAACTTCGTATTTCACCCACCGACCTAGGTGGTTTCCACTCCAATCTTGCCTCAATCTTGCGAGGTCTACCTAATTCCTTCAAATGACACTACATGACCTAAGAAAGCCACTTCCTAAGCCAAAATTCACACTTACCGAATTTGGCATATAACCTACTTCCCCTCAATACTTGCGGAACTATCCGTAGATGCTTGTCATGCTCCTCTTCTCGTCTTTGAATAAACCAATATGTCGTCTATGAACACCACGACGAATTGGTCCAAATCTTGTTGAAATACTCTATTCATCAAGTCCATAAATGCCGCGGTGCATTGGTCAACCCGAATGGCATTACCAAGAACTCAAAATGCCCATACCGAGTTCGGAATGCCGTTTTGTGAACATCGACCTCCTTCACCTTAAGTTGATCGTAACTCGACCTAAGGTCTATCTTGAAAACACCGAGGCACCCTTCGATTGATCAAACAAGTCGTCAATCCGAGGCAACGGATACTTGTTCTTGATCGTTAACTTATTTAATCGACGGTAGTCGATGCACATCCGCATAGAACCGTCCTTCTTCTTGACAAACAACAACAAAGCGCTCCCACGGAGATATACTTGGTCGTATAAACCCTCTATCCAAGAGCTCCTGAATTTGAGCCTTTAGCTCCACCAATTCCTTTGGTGCCATTCGGTATGGTGCTATGGACACAGTGTGCCGTTCGGTAGCAAGTCTATACCGAATTCGACTTCCCGATCCGGAGGCAAACCCTAAGTTCTTCTGCGAATACATCAAAGAAATTCCCCAACCGTTCGGACCTTTCCAACTACTAACCCCTTAGCTTCCAAAGCACGATTTGAACCAAATCGCCTCACAACCCTTCTTGACCATCCTTTCGGCCTTCAAGGCGGACACTACGTTGGATAGGTAATTCCTCCTATCTCCTATCATAACCACTTCATCACCTTCACCGTCTTAAGAACCATGCGCTTGGTCACAAGATCCAACCTTGCTTGGTACTTAACCAACCAATCCATACCGAGGATCAAATCGAACTCCCAAACGGTAGTTCCATTAGATCGACTACAAATACTACCCCTTGAAGTTCTAGGGTGCGCCTCTATAGAGTTTATCTACGACTACGGAGTGACCTAAAGGGCTAACTACGGTCATCTCCTAGAAGCGGTTTGAGTCTAGGTCCATAGTTCCTACCACACTACTAGCAATGTGCGAGTGCGTCGAGCCCACATCAATCAATGCAACATAAGGAAAACCAAAAATTAGGAACGTCATCGGCTTATAACATCCGGCAGGTGCGTCACCTTCCTCGCGACACCTCATTGCGTAAATAAACCCGCCGCCTAGCCTCGTGTTGCTGAACCTCGCCTTGAGTTCCACGACCTCGGTTAGGACCGTTGTTTCCTCTGCCATTACCACGACCCTCTGTGGTCCTACATTTCTATCCCGAGCACGTTACGCCTCTCTCGTCCGCTTCGCTAGTTTCGGGGACAATCTCGTGCGATGCTCCAAAGACCCACATTCAAAACATCCTTTGTCACCGGTCCAACAACCTCCCCAATGGGTTTTTCCACAGCGATTGCACCGAGTCGGCCTCACGATTAACGATCGTGGGCCTTGTTTGCTGATTGGGCCCACTTGCCTAGCCTTTTTTACTCGAGCACTACCGCTTGATCCAAATGACCCAAAACCTCTCTTACGATTGTTCTTACTATAGCTCTGCCTCACTTGCCTCCTTGATTCCTTCGGCTACCTTAGCCTTCTCCACTAGAGATGAGAACTCACGAACTCACTTTGTGGGGCAATCGGTGAACCTTAAATCATCTCGAGTCCGTCCTCAAAGCGGACACGGCGCTCATGTTCGGTAGAGCCACGATGCCTCTCTCGCACCTACTACTCACCTTAAAAAATTCGCCTCATATTCCGACACGGACTTAGTTCCTTGCACTAATCCCGAAAAGCCTTTCTCTGCTTGCGCGTCGGTGTAGCTGGTACCCACATACTTCTTCCGATAGGTGGTTACAAATACTCCCAAGTCAAATCATCTGCTGTAGCCCCATCTCGAACCGTAAGCCACCACCGATATGCTTCATCCTTTAGAAGCGACACTCGCCCTTTTAGCTTTTCTTCCTCGGTCGGTCAAGGTCGTCCATGATTCTTTCGATTGACTCTAGCCATGTATCCATTGCCTTTGGGTGCCACTCGACACACCTCGGAATACCTCCGCTCAGTTAGATCGAGTCGCTCGGGGACAATTTCGAGCTCCCACATTTCCACCATTTCTCACCACCATCTCTCAAGACTCGCGGCCGGACTTGCGACACCGCCGCCACCGGCCGATCCGGCTCCTCTGCTCTAAAAGTAGGAGGTGGTGGTGGCGATGGTACCTCATTTTCGAGACCCTTGTCACGACTGACGGGTTGGAGACACCGTCATCCTACCCCTACCACGTCCACGGCGTCCACGTCCTCTAGAACTCATTCTATCTACCGCGCTTTTAATCTGATTAAAAAAAATTTTATGCGTTAGCATTTGTTTCACTTTATTACTCGCGACGAAATTTTATGGATAAGGTTTAATCAGAGATTCTTTCGAGCAAACAAAGTTTCAGTTTCCTATCCTAGTTCACACAAGGAAGTTCATGCATCCATTCCTTAATACTTTCCATACCTATTCGCTCATCGGACATTTCTGCCCATTTCTAACCCAGGGGTATTTTCGTCTTTTTCCTACAGGGGTATTTTCGCAATTTTCCAGAACCAATATATTTTGCTGATGATTTTCAAAGCAAGGTTTTTGAATGTTTATAAAATCATTGGAATTTTGGGCAAAACCATTGAGTTAATATTTTATGGGTCAGGGGCATTTTGGTCATTTCACTCCTAAGGGTATTTCTGTAATTTTTCACAAGTCAAGTTTTTCGAGAAAACATTGTAAAAGTGATGTTCTAGGATTTGGGAAAGTTATTGCACAAGTTTTGGAAACGTTAGGGTTTGTTGTTTCATTCTATTTCGAAAAACAAGGCTAATTCCCTTTTGGGTTTTAATCATTGTGTTTAGCCTATGGCCGAGCCCTCCCGGTCGTGGTGAACCAAAGCTACGCACTGTGCGAATCGAGTGAAGAGGAGGTGGGTCACACGGACCGCTTAAATACCAAGCTCTCCACCAACCTTTCTAGACATGCGCACGAGGTTGCCACACCACCAAACCCTCGAGTTAGGGTGAGCCGAAAGCTACGCACCGGGTAGGATACTGCGAAGAGGAGGTGAGTCACGAGGATCGCTTAAATACTGTGGCTCTTCCGATCCAATCCTAGACATGCGTCTGGGGTTACCACACCCTAGCTCATTGACTAAGTCATAGGTTGGTTTAGTTCCTTAAGTCTTATGCTTCGTTTGTGTTTGAGTAATCTAACCTTAGGGTCCAAGTCCTATAAGTCTATCTACGTTCCATGCTTCCTACCCTTCTACAGAAATATAATTCACCAAGAGGTTTAGATATACTTACAGGGCGGATTGGTGCTGGGAGACTCGGGCCATCTTTGCTTAAAACCCAAAAACAATTCATAAGGCCTACTAAACATTTTTGGGCCTTGGGCCCCACAAATGAGCTTTGAACTTGGCTCGATACCAATTTTGTAACAACCCAAACCCGGCCCAAACATTACGACCGAATTTGATTTGCTACGGAGAAAAACTTTTGAACACCATCTAGAACCAATTTAAGTTTCATTGAAAACCCCTTGTTTCAAGTTATCTTGCCAAAACTATACTTGGATTTAGTTTGGAAGTTTAATTAAGTCCGGTTATTATACAAATTTCAAGTGTGCTGATGGCACGATAAAACATTTTCGTGTTAATTTAAGAAAAATGTGTGATTTCAATTCACCTTAATAATATAGTCTAAAGTAATTATCCAACATATAAAGAAAAAAATAACACAAATAAAGTTTATGGAGGCCTTATTACAACCAAAATCAAAATAACCAAATTTAAAGTTCAATAAGTTTAAGTCCACTTTGCATGGCCACCTCGAGTCCAACTGGCTCCTCAACCGCCATCTACGTGTCACTGAAAAATGTTAAAGGAGAAGGTGAGTCACCAAGACTCGAGTATGTAACCCTTCCCCGTTTAAAAATAACATTTCATACACAACATATAACGATTAATATGCAGAGTATCGTGTGCCCAACCTAGCCAACCATACGCCTTTGTCTACCCCATGTGGTACCAAACCACTGGTGACCGTAGTAGTCACAATGTGTTACCAAAACACCGGTGGTGCCAAACCACCGGTGACGTATAGTCACATTGTGCTACCAAAGCACCGGTGTCCGTGAGACACAAATCGGGTGATGGGGCCAACCCATCGTGTGATACCAAATCACCGTGACGACGATCCCATATCTCAAGTGGGGCCAACCCACGGTGGTGTTAACCACGGGGACAAAGTCGCTATGAGGTACCAAACCTCTGGAGGTACCAAACCTCTGGTGACATATAGTCACGATGTGTTACCAAAACAACGGTGCTCACAAGACGAAACATCACCGCCCCCTCCTCTCATATAACCCACATGAGATAAACATTAACAACGGATCTCATGCATTCATCACATGTGTCAATAAGCCATGCTTCCCAAAAGCATTAAAGTAATCTCATCTTAACGGAGACTTACCGGGATCCTCACTTGTACCGTTAAGGTACCAATCCGCATCTACATCAAGCAGATTTACATACAATATATATATATATATATAACACAACATTAACTGCTATAAGTGTGTATGTACACACCTGTCACCCACGAATAATCTAAATCCCGAATGAAGAAGTCGGCCACCTTAGATCCACTAGCCCCTATATTCGGCCAAAATAGTGTTAGTGATATGGGCCATTCAGCCAAACCCAATGATCCTTTTAGGGTTATTGTTTGAACCCGAATCCTTACCTTTATTCCTTCGGTTACCAACCACAGTACTTAATTTCCCGAATCTGCTTAATCAATTACCTCTGATTAGTAAATAATACTAATAGTCTTGAATGTCAAATTAAAGAGATTACTCTTACCACTTTACTACCAAAACCGATTGCTAGAGATTAGGGCTTGGGTCAACTGCTTCACAATCTTGGGGTACCTAGCAGAGATCAATTCCTGAAAGCTTTTAGAAACCACGATTACCATTGCTGAAATCGCACTTATTCCCCTAATAGAAATCGACAAAAACACAGAGGAGAAGAAAGATGGCATTCGGCCATACCTACCTACCTTATGAATCGATTGGAGATGAGTTTAGAGAAGATTACCCTTGCTTGAATATTCGGCAAGAGGAAAATAATGAGGAGAAAAGGGTGTTGGAGTTTCGGCAACAAGGAGTGGATGTTCTGGTTAACAAAGAAATAAAGAAAAGGGAATTTGAATGTGGGGTTTCGGCAAAAAAGAAGTAGAGAGGAATTCGGCTATTGCCAAAGGAGCAAAATTAAAGATGGAAGAATGCTTTGAAGAGAATTTGACACTTAGCAAAAATGACAAAAAGCAACCAAGGTGACCAGGTTGAATCTTTTATAGGCATTCGGCATCCCCTAATAGCCTTGCCGTCCACTTCCCATGAAGTGTTTAAATTTCGGCAAACACTCCAAGTTACTCTTGGCCACTCGTTTGAAAATATTCAAATAATTTGAATTAATTCCAAGGCCTATATTTTCTCTGGCTAATACTTAGAGATTAATCTATTAATCTATTAATTAATCTACTTAAAAATCTAATTAAATCCTATTATTATCCCATTATTTAAAAGAGTTTAAACTGAGGAGAACTCTCCCCTTGTTGCCGTCCAAATAAGAGCAAAAAGAAAGGGGATTTTGTGACTCGAACCAAGGCTCTCCCTTGCTCCTTGGTGGCGTCACATGCTAGCTCTTAAGTGGGCTTGCTTTGCCACTTATTCTAGGCTCATCTTATGTCCAATTTATCCCCAATTATTCTTATAACCCCCACTTGTTAAGGCTCCCTACCTCAACGCTTGAAAATAACATTTTTCCCGCTACTCGAGCTTACTAAAAATCCACAATTAAGCCTTAACATTCCATTAATAATATCACAGCTGTTTATAATAAGAAAAATAATTAAATTCTAAATAACCCCATTTTTGGGATGTTACATAGTTGGAAAAAGTGTCACTTCATGGTTCAGGAAGGGATTGTTTTGGGTCATAAAACTTCTAGTAAAAAGACCGAGGTTGATAGGGAAAAAAATCAAAACCATCAAGAAACTACCTCCCCCTAATTTAGTTAAGGCTATCAGAAGTTTTCTAGGACATGATGGGTTCTATAAGAGATCTATTAAATATTTTTTCCAAAATAGCAAAGCCTTTAACTAATCTGCTAGAAAAATATGTGCCATTTTATTTCAGTCAGGAATTTTTAGAGGCATTTAATGTTCTTAAGGAAAAATTAATCAATGCCCCGATTATGGTTGCACTTGATTGGAATTTACCCTTTGAACTAATGTGTGATGCTAGATTTTGCAATAGATGCAGTTCTTGGATGGCGAAGAGACAAGCACTTTCAATCGATCTACTACGCTAATAAGACTTCGACAGACGCATAAGATAATTATACAACTACAGAAAAAGAATTTCTGACGCACAAGATAATTATACAACTATAGAAAAAGAATTTCTACCTATGGTTTTTGCATTTAATAAATTTAGACCTTATTTAATATTGTCTAAAGTTATTGTGTATACTGACCATTCTGTGCTTTGCTACCTTCTTACTAAACTAGATGGAAAACCTAGACTTATAAGGTGGATTTTATTGTTTCAAGAATTTGATTTGGATATTAGAGACAAGAAGGGAGCTAAAAATCTTGCGGTAGACCACCTTTCATGGCTCGAAAATCCACATCTTGAAAAGCTTGATGAAGATGCAATATTGCGAATTACTAGTTTCTTGAAAAGTGGCTCTATGTGGTAATTGATTCTGAAGTCCCTTGGTTAGCAAATATTGCGAAATACTTGGTTGCTAATATTATACCAAAAGGTTTATCTTTACTGATGTGAAAAACTATTTTTGGGAGGACGCTTTTCTTTTTCGTGTGTATGCAAATCAGGTGATTCAACAATGTGTTTTGGTACAAGAAGGGAATAAAATTTTGGAGCATTGTCACTTTGGGCCAATGGGAGGACATTAGAATGGGGTTATAACAACACATAAAGTCCTTGAATTAGGTTTTTATTGGCCCACATTGTTCAAAGATGCTAATAGGTATGTTTCTTCTTGTGATAGATGCCAGAGGACAGGGAAATTTCCAAACATGATGAAATGCCTCAAACTTATATGCTTTCTTGTGAAATTTTCAACATTTGGGGTATTGATTTCATGTGACCATTTCCTAGTTCTTATGATAATAAATACATACTGGTAGCGGTGGATTATGTGTTGAAATGGCTTGAAACTCAAGCTTTACCAACTAATGATGCTAGGGTGGTAGTCAGATTTCTTAAGAAAATTATCTCTCATTTTGGAGCTCCTAAAGCAATCATTAACGATAGGGGTACACATTTTTGTAATGCTCAATTCGATAATATTTTAAGAAATACAGTGTACATCATAGAACAACTACCCCATATCACCCTCAAACTAGTGGTCAAGTTGAAGTGTCGAACCGAGAATTGAAACACATCCTAGAAAAGACTTTAAAGACAAATAAGAAGGACTGGACATTAAAATTAGATGATGTTTTATAGGCTTATAGGACTGCATATAAAACACCCATAGAAACATCTCCATATAGACTTGTTTATGGGAATGGTTGTCACTTACCACTAGAACTCGAACACAATGCATTTTAGGTAATCAAATTTCTGAATTGCAATCCTAAACTTCCAGGTGAAAAGAGAATGTTGCAGTTGAATGAGCTAGATGAATGGTGAGCATATGCTTATGAAAGCTCGAGAGTGTACAAAGAATTAACAAAGCGACGCCATGACGCTCGTTTAAAGTAGCCTAAGCAATTCACAGTTGGAGACCAAGTACTTCTATACAATTCAAGGCTCAGACTATTTCCTGGAAAGCTAAAGTCAAGATGGTCGGGCCCATTTGTGGTAAAAATCATCTTTCCATATGGCACAATAAAGGTAACACATCCTGAATACGGCACATTCAAGGTAAATGGTCATCTACTCAAACTTTATCTAAGTGGTGATATTAATAACAAGAGAGAGGAGCTCCAGCTCCAAAATTTGAATTAACCATATGCGTGAAAGGGAAAGTCGAGCTTAGACTCTAAATAAGCTCTTCTCGATAGGCAACCCGAGTGTATTTTTTTATGTCATTTAATTTTGTTGCATGCTTAATATGTTTATTTTTCTTACTAAAAACAAAACAAAAAAGTGATTCACACAGTCTAGAGTAGACCACACGGCCGGGTGACACAACCTGGAAACACGTCCGTATGACCCACACACCCCTTGGCATGATTGTAGGAGAAGTAAACAATAAAATCACACGGCCTAAATGAATCCACACGACTTGTCGAAACGATCGTGTATCATGGCCTAGACACACGAGCGTGTCATGGACCATGAGACTATTAGAGTTAATTTTTCAACTTTTATTTTTGTGACACACACGGTCTGGGTGAAGTTACATGGCCTAGCGACACAACCGTGTGACCCACACGCCCCTGTACACGGGCGTGGGAGAAGCAAATGAAAACATCACACGGTTTGGGATAGACCACACGACCTAGTGACACGACCGTGTGGTACACACGGCTTGGACACAAGGGCGTGCTAAAGGTCGTGTGAATACTAGAGCTTATTTTTGTAACATTTTTGTGTCACATACGGCCTTAGAGGACTTACACGGTTGCAAGACATGGTTGTGTGGCCCAACACGAGCCATTTACACGACCGTGCCCTTTTTTAAACCTAAACCCTAATTTTTTTTCCTTTCTCTTTCCTTTTCACGCCATTTTAGCCAACCCTCCTCAACCCTACACGATGTCTTCCTCTTCAAGTCCATCTACCCCCCTTCTTCGTCGATCCCCTCTTACCGTCTTCTCCCTTTATCCCTCACAACCGTCCCCTTTACTGCTCACTCTAACCCACTGCCGCTTACCCCTTATATCGTTTCCTGCCAAACACCTTGACCTTGACCTCGCCCCCGTTCACCCTTCTCCCTTCCTTTAATTTTTCACAATCGCTCCCATCTCTGCCTTCATCATCTTTTTACACCGTCGTTCACCCCTTCCCCGCCATTTCTGATCTCCTTCTCCCCTAACTTTCCTTAAGAAAATCCTCCCTATACTTAAGATGTACATTGCCCTCAATGTACAAACAAATATAAACACAATAAGTAAAATATCATAAGAAAATGGAGAGAACTGAAACTGTCCTGAATTTGGATGATTTCGCCAAAATAGTGAAATCTAAAAACATAGGAGATCCTAAATTAAGTACATGGTTTCGAGCACACTAATAAGAAGATAGACAAAAATAAAATAAGATAAAGAGATAACAAAATAGAAAAATAGCAGAAAAAATAATAATCATAAAGTACATAATAACATAAAATAAAATAAAACATATAAGTCCAAAAAATGAAATAAAAAAAACTAAAATAAAAATAAAAATACAACTAAAAAAAATAAAAAAAAACAACGATTAGAACAATAAGGAAGAAAATAAAGAAGATAGATGAAAAAATAGAACATGATATGTAAAAGTCCTAAGAAGCCTCAGAAATACGAAAAATCCACAACTCCCTTCAGGCGGCTCTAATTTCCCCTCCAAGATAAAAACCTTGGCAAGAAAAAGTTTGAAGATAATCCCCATAATCTAAAAAGATTGTTAAAAACTCTTCTAAAAAAACCCAAGAATAATTTTTGAAAAGAAAAACTCAAAGAGAATTTATTAACTCAAAAGAGAAGTTGAATAATAATGAATTGTATCCATTGTGTACAATGCAAAGGCCTATATATAGGCTAGCTAAATAAATCTAAATAAAACTCTTAAGTATACTAGAACTCTAATTAATCTAAACAAGAAATAGTTTTAAACTAAACTTTCTTGTTGATATGAAACTCCTAAATAACTTAAACTACTTAATAATTATTAAAAATTCGGAATATTAAAATAATAAAATAATAAGAGCTGATAAATACAATATTGGGCTCATATATAATAAAAATTAAGCCTAAAACCCGAACCCAATATGATTTAAATTCGAATTAAAAGCCCGGAACTCGTAATTCCCATCATAATCCCGTCCAGAAATTCTGCCCGCACAGTCTTCAATAAAACAGTCATAACAGAGCTCCCGAACTCGAAATCGAATGATTCAAAGTGCGTTTTAAAGCTAAGAGATAAATATTTGAACTCCATGAGACATATCAACCCAAAAATGCCTGGATCCCATCCAAAAACTCATCGCAAGTTTGTTGATTTCCCAAACTTGAAAATTGGTAGCTTCGGTGAATGGAATTTAATAAATTTCACCCCATTCGTGCATGTATCACCCTGTTACAACCTTGTAAAGACATCTTGATTAGTGTTTCATTATATTTCTATAGTGTTGGAGATTTTATTTTTAAGCAAGTCTATGGTAATAACATTTCTTATTCGACTGTTGAGTGCACATTACTTGAACCTTAAAACTTTGAGTGCTTTGAGTGAACCTTAGTGAGGGTGTTCATTTTTGTTGAGTTTTAATTTCAGGTAATTGTTGAGATAGGGGAGACGCCTATGTTTTTATGCCTTAAAATTTTCTATTTGGATTGTTTGTGTTCTTTAGTGTTATTTTAGTTGAAATTTACAATGTATGATTATTTGTAAATTATCCTAACACATTGCCGGTGAAAATAATAAATTGAGGGAAGTTAACTTGAATGTGGGTTGAGAATTTTACTTGAGGACAAGCAAAGGCTTAAGTGTGGGGATAGTTGATAAGTGCTAAAAGTAACATGTTTTAACATCATTCTTAATGCGTTCTTAAGTGATTATTCAATGTTAATTGTGAATTGTATGCTCCTAATCCTTTAAATTCATGTTTTAATGCTTGATGGAGCACTTGAAAGCAAAAGGAGTGAAAAACGAGTGAAAACCGAAACATCGAAGTAAGCTATAGGATCCACACGGGCTGAACCATTCCACAGGGTTACACCACATAGTCGTGTGACCCATACAGACGTGTGGTAGGCCGTGTCGATTTCGTGGAGTTGCATATCAAACTGCAGAAAATTGTGAATTTTAGGTTTTTTTGGCATTCTAAGACGTATATGTGACAAAAATAAGAAGATAGGAGTGAGCCGTCATAGAATATTTAAGAAAACAACTCAAAAAACACCATTGAAGTCAACTTGGAAGTAGATTTCTGTCAAGATTGAAGATTCCCAGTTGGTTTCTTAGGAAGTTATCATGATTTTTTTATTTCTTTTGGTTATACTGTCTCTTGGATGTTTCTATTTTCAAGCATGAACTAATTTTAATACCTAGGGGAAATGAACTCTATAATGAATTTTGTCGTTTGATTTTTATTTTACGCAATAAATACTTAATTCTTGTTCTCAATTATGCGTGCTTAATTCTTGGTTTGATATTTCTAGATTATTGATCCATGTTCGATGTGTTTAAATCAGAGGTTGAATATGTAACATCCTAAATTTACGGGCCTATACATTTAGTGTAGGGATAGGTTTACTATGTTAATTTAATTGATAGGGGTCTAAATTTGGGCTTAGAATTAGGCAAAAGGCCCGATTAAAGTGGCATCATTAATGATTAAAAAGGAACAAGTTTTGGGTCATAAGGAGCCCATGTTTTAGGCCAAATTCGGCACTTTAAATGAAGAGAGGGTGACGCCACACACAAGGAATTAGGGGCCCAAGTATTAAGTTTAATGAGGCCCAAATATTTTAATTTAAGTGAGTTAAATTTGGCATTAGGGATTAGTAGAGGTGGACGGCTACAAGGCTATAAAATAGGAGAATTTATGTGGATTTTTAAGTGATAATATCATAGATAAAAAGGAGAAAAGTTAGGAGCTTATCTTCAAGGGAAGTGTTGGCCTAAAATCCACCACCTAGAGGAGTGTAAAATTCGGCTCTTTGCATGGCAAGGAGGGTGCCGAATTTCTCCTCTTTTAGCTTGAATTTTAAGGGCGTTTTCGGTTTTTAGCAGTAGGTGCCAAAATATCTATAAATAGGGGGGCTAGCTCCTTGATTCTGACACTGAAAACCCTAAATTTCTCTCCCATTGTGCCGAAATTCCCTAGCCTCTCCCTCTCCAATTTCTTTAAAAGCCGAAACTCTTCTCCACTTTTTCCTTCTTGTGCCGATTTCTCTAGGAAGCCGAAGCATCCATAGTCTTTTCTTCTATTCATCCTATTTGAGAATTAGTTCTATACTTCCGGCATTTAAATCTTCCATAGGCATTGCCGAATCCTCTCTCTAGTGCTAGCCGAATCTCCTATGCTAAGGTAAGTGTTGATTTTTGATTAGTTCGCATGATCTATTCCCGGTTTTTGAAAGGCAAAAGCCAAAAAGCTAATAGTTTAATGGTTTTATGATGGGCGGCAATTCGGGATTTGAAGGAAGCTTAGTCAACTAGACCTAAAAGCTGAAAATCATAAGTCTCCAATTTCGGGATTTCAAGGTAAGAGGATTTGTTTATTTATATATATAAAATCGGGTAGAATACTAACCATGGCCGAATATAGGAGAGGCCTATTTTCGTAATTGTTCCGACTTTTAAGCAAGGCTATAGATTGAGGATAATAGATCCAGATAGCAAGGACATCGACTAAGAATATTGGATTTCGCAATATCAGGTGTGTAATTCTCCACACCATCTAGATCTGTTTGATTAATATATGAAAATAAGTATTACATGTTTTGTTAAATGCCGAAACCCCGGCATATTGACGGGAACCCAAAGAGGGTAAAGCAAATCACCAGGTTAGTAAATGATCCGATTAAATGTTATAAGTATACTGATTTTATGTGATTGCATGGGTTGGGTTTGATGAAAGGAGGAAGTTATATGTGGTAGCGGTTCCTTACCGTGATCTGTTGTAGCGGTTCCTTACTGTGATCTGTTGTAGCGGCTTCTGCCGTGATCTGTTGTAGTGGCTACGGCCATGATCTGATGATGAGCAGCACGACTGCCATCAAGCCGTGTAGCGATGTGGGTTGATTGTAGAAATCCCCAATGGTGTGAGTGGTCGATGCGGGGGCGTGTAGCGGATGGACACCTAGGATATGGGTTGGGCTTTGCATATTATTTTTGTTACTTATATTTTGATTATTCTGTTTTATGGGGCTAAAGCCCAAATATAATGGTGCATGAGGGTTGCACACTGAGTCTCGCGACTCACCCTTTAATTTTAACCATCTCAGGTGACACTTAGGGCATCGGACCGGGCTGGAGAGGAGAGCAAGGTGGCCATGCGATGAGCTTTGAGAATTCAAAGAAAAAGACTTAGTCTAATTTTTTTATTTTCATTTAATTAATGGGTTCAAATTTCCTTGTAATAAGGCCATGGGCCACTAGACTACCATTTATGTCTTGGGATTTTGTTGGGCTTTTATTACTGGGTTTTAAGTTTTACGTTTTCAATTAAGTTAAGACCTCCAGGAAATGTCGGTTTTAATTTAAAATCTACCAAGATAATTGGTTACTTAATATTTTATACTTTAATGAATTATTAAGCTTTCGAAATAAAGGTGTAAACCTAGTAATTGTTTTCCAAAATGCGACATGTTATATAAAATCTCTTAAGTGACATACCAGATCCGGTTGTAGCGTTTGGGCCGGGTTTGGGGTGTTACAAATTGGTATCAGAGCTCGGTTCAAAACTCGACTATGGGGGTTTTTGGGCTCAAAATGTTTTCTAAAGATGGGCTTTTAAAACAAGAATGTTTTTAAATGATAACAGTCGATTAGCTCAAAGATGGCACTCGTCTCCCTACCAAGTCCGCTGTAAGCATTCTCAACCATTGTGTGATATAATATATGTGGGCTTGATGGGCTTGATGGGACGTAGGATAGTTAGATTAGAACTTGATGAAATTTAGGCCTAGCTGAAACAACTCCAAAAAAATCTCATAAGACTTAATTTAACTAAACAAACCCGTGAACAAGCCGCCAGACTAGGGTGTGGTAACAGGCATACGTATGTCTAGGATTGGATCCTGAAGAGCCTGGTATTTAAGCAGTCCTAGTGACTCACCTCCTCTTCGCTGGAATCCTACCTGGTGCGTGGTGACTATTCACCCTAGTTACAAGGACTTGTTGATGGGCTAAACCTTATAATTAAAACCCGAAAGGGACCAGCTACCCTAGTTTGAAAAAAAAAAGAAAAAAAAATTTCTCAGGTTTTGCAAAATTTTCAAAATACGTTTGATTTGTGAAAACTACCAACCAGCCATGAATTTTTAAAATACCTATGTTTTGAAAACTTACCCGAAAATCTCATGTTTATAAGAGTAACCCGGACCATGAAACTAGATTTTTCCCCAAAGTACCCTGTTTGAAAAGAAAAAAAAATAACAACAACAACAACATCGAAATATCCCTGGTTAGAAAAAATTATCAACCTACCCTCGTTTTGTCAAATGACCAAAATACCCCTGGTTTGTACAATTACCAAATTACCCCTGATTTGCAAAATTACTAAATTGCCCCTGATTTCAAAATTACCAAAATACCCCCGGATTTCAAAATTACCAAAATACCCCCGGATTGTAAAATTACTAGAATACCTTTACTTCACGAAATCAACAAGGAACTTTATTATGAAAAATTACGAAAATACCCCTGTATGATAAAATTACGAAAATACCCCTGGGTAGTGAATCAACGAAAACACCTTTACAAGAAGAATGTAAGTGCTTGGATGTTATTTGTATGATGTATGTGTTTTATTTTAGTTAGAGGTTACAAACTTGAGACTGTATTGTGAATGCGAATTCGAAAGAACTACTCTTAAACTATTGTTCATAAAACTGTTCGTGGTTAATCAGCGGAAGAAAACTAATAATTCATAAAATTTCTAAACAGATAAACGCGAATCGGTAAAATGAGTACAAGGGGACGAGGACGCTCTAGATGCTAACACTGGTGCGTACTCTACCATAGTATACTAAGTGTTTCTTTTGGCTTTAGAATCGGAGTGCGCAGCGAAAGCATAGTGGTGAGACTTGGGTAGTACGATTAATAGTTAGTTGGAAATTTCGAGGACGAAATTTCTTTAAGGGGGTAGAACTGTAACATCCTAAATTTACGGGCCTATACATTTAGTGTAGGGATAGGTTTACTATGTTAATTTAATTGATAGGGGTCTAAATTTGGGCTTAGAATTAGGCAAAAAGGCCCAGATTAAAGTGGCATCATTAATGCTTAAAAGGAACAAGTTTTGGGTCATAAGGAGCCCATGTTTTAGGCCAAATTTGGCACTTTAAATGAAGAGAGGGTGACGCCACACACAAGGAATTAGGGGCCCAAGTATTAAGTTTAATGAGGCCCAAATATTTTAATTTAAGTGAGTTAAATTTGGCATTAGGGATTAGTAGAGGTGGACGGCTACAAGGCTATAAAATAGGAGAATTTATGTGGATTTTTAAGTGATAATATCATAGATAAAAAGGAGAAAAGTTAGGAGCTTATCTTCAAGGAAGTGTTGGCCGAAAATCCACCACCTAGAGGAGTGTAAAATTTGGCTCTTGCATGGCAAGGAGGGTGCCGAATTTCTCCTCTCTTTAGCTTGAATTTTAAGGGCGCTTTCGGTTTTTAGCAATGGTGCCAAAATATCTATAAATAGGGGCTAGCTCCTTGATTCGACAATCGAAAACCCTAAATTTCTCTCCCATTGTGCCGAAATTCCCTAGCCTCTCCCTCTCCAATTTCTTTAAAAGCCGAAACTCTTCTCTACTTTTTCCTTCTTGTGCCGATTTCTCTAGGAAGCCGAAGCATCCATAGTCTTTTCTTCTATTCATCCTATTTGAGAATTAGTTCTATACTTCCGGCATTTAAACTTTCCATGGGCATTACCGAATCCTCTCTCTAGTGCTAGCCGAATCTCCTATGCTAAGGTAAGTGTTGATTTTTGATTAGTTCGCATGATCTATTCCCGATTTTTGAAAGGCAAAAGCCAAAAAGCTAATAGTTTAATGGTTTTATGATGGGCGGCAATTCGGGATTTGAAGGAAGCTTAGTCGACTAGACCTAAAAGCCGAAAATCATAAGTCTCTAATTTCGGGATTTCAAGGTAAGAGGATTTGTTTATTTATATATATAAAATCGGGTAGAATACTAACCATGGCCGAATATAGGAGAGGCCTATTTTCGCAATTGTTCCGGCTTTTAAGCAAGGCTATAGATTGAGGATAATAGATCCAGATAGCAAGGACATCGACTAAGAATATTGGATTTCGCAATATCAGGTGTGTAATTCTCCACACCATCTAGATCTGTTTGATTAATATATGAAAATAAGTATTACATGTTTTGTTAAATGCCGAAATCCCAGCATATTGACGGGAATCCAAAGAGGGTAAAGCAAACCACCAGGTTAGTAAATGACCTGATTAAATGTTATAAGTATACTGATTTTATGTGATTGCATGGGTTGGGTTTGATGAAAGGAGGAAGTTATATGTGGTAGCGGTTCCTTACCATGATCTGTTGTAGCGGTTCCTTACCGTGATCTGTTGTAGCGGCTTCTGCCGTGATCTGTTGTAGTGGCTACGGCCATGAGCTGATGATGAGCAGCACGACTTCCATCAAGGCGTGTAGCGGTGTGGGTTGATTGTAGAAATCCCCAATGGTGTGAATGGCTGGTATGGGGGCGTGTAGCGGATGGACACCTAGGATATGGGTTGGGCTTTGCATATTATTTTTGTTACTTATATTTTGATTATTCTGTTTTATGGGGCTAAAGCCCAAATTTAATGGTGCATGAGGGTTGCACACTGAGTCTCGCGACTCACCCTTTAATTTTAACCATCTCAGGTGACACTTAGGCATCGGACCGGTGGAGAGGAGAGCAAGGTGGCCATGCGACAGAGCTTTGAGAATTCAAAGAAAAGACTTAGTCTAATTTTTTTTTATTTTCATTTAATTAAGGGGTTCAAATTTCCTTGTAATAAGGCCATGGGCCACTAGACTACCATTTATGTCTTGGGATTTTGTTGGGCTTTTATTACTGGGGTTTAAGTTTTACGTTTTCAATTAAGTTAAGACCTACATGAAATGTCGGTTTTTATTTAAAATCTACCAAGATAATTGGTTACTTAATATTTTATACTTTAATGAATTATTAAGCTTTCGAAATAAAGGTGTAAACCTAGTAATTGTTTTCCAAAATGCGACATGTTATGTAAAATCTCTTAAGTGACATACCAGATCCGGTTGTAGCGTTTGGGCCGGGTTTGGGGTGTTACAGAATAGACCTTGTTTAAGAGAAGATATTGCGTAATTGAGTGGAGTTGCATGCAATCCTAGAAATAGGATGACATAAATTGACCAGATTAGAATCAAATCTAGTAGAGGAATCCATAGCATGAGTTAATGCGATAATAGGGGTTTTAATTAGAAAAAAATTTCAATTAATCAACCTAAAGTCAGTTACTCTTATGCTAGAAAGAGATACTAGCACAATTTAGGGATTTCTATGGATCAAAGTACTGGGTAAAGAAATTACGTAATTTAGATTGATAGTGATAGATAAAATCAGGGTGAATTCTTTCCTGGGTATTGTTTTGCTTCTTGGTTGTTATTCAATTATTTTCGTGATTTGTTCTTTGTCGTGTTTACTAATTAATTAATTTAGTTAATTTTAGGTTTAATCAATCACTCAAATTATTCGGTTAAATAATAGAAAGATGGTAATTACTAGTACTTTTAATCTTTGTGAGAACGATATCTTTACTCACCGTAACTATACTATTAATTATGATTTAACTAAACAAAAGTTATGAAAAATCATTCACTTTTATTTCATTCACTAATTTTAACAATCAAACAAAATGAACATACATGATTTCCTTTCTTTAACCCTCCTTTCTTTTACTCTCCGTTCCTTTATTTTACTAATTATTTACTCAAATATAATGCAAGTGTTTAAAAAGTGCATTGCGATCTAATTAAAGAGAAACCTTGTATTTAAATTTTTAAATTCATAATCTATTTATACTTATATTAAGTTCCTAATTCAGTTGGTATCACGGGTTAATCGAGCATCAACTCAGTTGAGAAATTTTTAAAATACCCTTTATGTACAAAATAAATTATATTATTATAATGATACTTTTATCTTTTTACATTTTATAAATCAATAAAAGCTTAATCATAATAAAATTTAAACTCGTAAGACCAAGTATATTGAACTTTTAATTTTTACTATTTAAACCAAAGCACCATTTGGATTTTATATAATTTTTCATATAATTTTTTTCACTTATATAATAAGTGTATTATAATATAATATTTAAGGATAATGTTACATTTGGTAATTGTACTTTTATTAATATCCAATGTGGTACCTAGACTTTGAAAATGTCTAAAGTGGTACTTGAACTATCAATTTGTGTATTATTGATACATGTACTTTCATAAAATGTCAGATGTGGTACTTAAAAAATGTTCAGTGTGGTACCTTAACTATTAATCTATGTATTATTATGGCACTTGGAGTTTACACCCATAGTATATGCTAAACCAACCAATGAAAATTTGACACATTCCAAATCATTAATTCCACATGAATAATATAATATTATGTGAAAAGATAAATAAAACAAAAAAAAATGACATGGTAGTCGAAATCAAGTTATTGAACCTCTCATTCAAGTTCAATAAGTCAAGCAAGAGACATAAATTTTGAGAAATTTTGTCTTGTATAAATTCAAAAAAAAAAGTTGGTAAATTTAGGGTTTTTAAAAAATTTAAAGAAATTTTAAGTTAAAAATTTATTTTTTTAAGTTAACATTATGTAGCTTAGGTTTGGTTATTTATTTTTTTAATTTAATTTAATTTTTTTGTTTTATTTATCTTTTCACAAAATGTTATATTATCCTTTTGGAATTGATGATTGGAAAAAATACTTCATGTGTCGAATTTCCATTGGTTGGTTTAGCATTTATTAAGGGTGTTAACTTCAAGTACCATAATAATACACAGATTGATAGTTCAAGTACCACATTGAACATTGTCAAGGTATAAGTACCTGTTGTGTGCTTAAGAAGAAACAGAAAAATCGGGAGAATGAAGAGAATAGTTTTAAAGGAAGAAGAATAAGTTTAGCGATTTCATGGCCCTCTCTATACAATTATTGCTATTTATCAAGGGAAAAACTAATAACAAATTCTAAATAAGGACAAAGTCCGTTAGTGCACATGGAGCCTTTCTCTCTCTGGTACCCCTGTGTAATTCCAGAATCTTCTTAACCTTCTCTGCATTTTGACTTGAGCTGGTTGCTTGAGCATCCCCTGCAGCTTGGCTAGAACTGGTCTCCTGGGTGGTAGTTTCCATTGTGTTCTCAACAAACCTCCCCCTAAAGAACGAACCTTGTCCTCAGGGTTCGACATAGCAGAATTCTCATCAATCGGATCAGCCTCTCTGAACAATGGTAGCGGAGTAATCTGCTGTAGTGGCTGCCCTTTGCAAAGCTTTAGCTGTGAAATGTGGAATGCAAGATGAATGCGAGTGGACGCTGGTAATTCCAGCTTGTAAGCCACATTGCCAACACGTTGAAAAACCTTGTATGGACCAAAAAACCTGGGACTTAGTTTTTGATATTTTTGTAGCCGGAGAGATAGTTGTCGATAAGGTTGTAATCAAACAAATACCCAATCACCCACTGCAAACTCTAGTTCTCTGCGTTTCTTATCAGCTTGATTTTTCATGCGTAATTGGGCTTGGGACAGATTGTTCTTCAGTTCTCTCAATAAGTCATCTCGGTCCTGAAGAGCCTTATCGACTTGAGTATTAAGAGAACCACCTTCCTCATAAGATACGATGGTGGGAGGGTCTCGGCCATAAAGTGCTCGAAATGGGGTCATGTCTGCTGATGTTTGAAATGTTGTGTTGTACCAATATTCAGCCCAAGCGAGATAGCCTTCCCATTTACCCGGTTAGTCACCTGTCATACAACGGAGGTACATTTCCAAGCAGCAGTTCAAGGCCTCTGTTTGGCCATCGGTTTGTGGATGATAGGCTGAACTAAGACACAATCCAGTTCCTTGCAAACGAGCAATTTCAGTCCACAGTTTACTCAAAAAAATGGGGTCCCTATCACTAACAATGGATCGAGGAATTTCATGTAGTTTAATAACACCTTGAACCATTACCTTAGCGATGTAATGAGCATCATAATGTCTCGGCAAGGCAAAAAAATGGTCGTATTTTGTCAGGCGGTCGACAACCACAAGAATTGCCTCTTTCCCATTCGACTTAGGTAACCCGGTAATGAAGTCAACAGAAATATCTTCAAATACCTGTTGTGGAATGGACAGGGGTTGAAGGAGACTTGCAGGAGCAAGGCTGTCACACTTCATCCGTTGGCACACTTAGCATTTGGAGACAAATTTACGGATGTGTTTGTGTATCCCCGTCCAATAGAAATTGGTGGACAATCTCCAAAATGTTCTAAGAATTCCAGCATGACCTCCGAGATTAGAACTATGGAATTCTCGAAGTAGAAGAGATCGGAGGGCACTTTCATTTGGAACCACGACCCGTCCTTGCCACAAAATCAGTCCTGCTTGTTCATTGTACCCTTGAGCTGCTAAGTCCCCAGTGCGAATCTGTTCTCGGATGCGACACAATTCAGAATCATGAATACTCGCAGTGCGGATGTCTTCTAAAATCCCAAATGTTGACCGGGTCAAGGACATCAATTGACTGCCTACCTCGCGAGATAGGGCATCGGCGACAATATTGAGTTTGCCAGGACGATATTTAATCTCAAAATCAAAGCCTATCAACATCGTTAACCATTTTTGTTGTTTCGGTGTTTGGATGACTTGATGCGTCAGTTCACGAAGGGATTTTTTATCGGTGATGATAATAAATCTATGGCCCGGCAGGTATTTTCTCCATTTCCCGATAGCCTGGGTAATGGCATACATTTCCGTCTGATAGGTGGAGGCTACCTGTATTTTGGGACTCAATTTTTGGCTATAGTACGCCAATGGTCTATTATCTTGGGTCAAAACTGCGCCAATTCCAACCCCGGAAGCATCTGTTTTGAGCACAAATTCTTTCTCAAAATCAGGCAAACGCAATACTGGAGCTGAACACAGACAAGTTTTTAGAGTGTTGAAAGCCTCCTGAGTTGTTATAGTCCATTGAAAAGTGTCATCTTTCTTTAATAAATTCGTTAGAGGTGCTGTCAGAGTAGCGTAGCCCCGAATGAACCGCCGATAATATCCTGTAATACCCAAAAAAGCACGTACATCCTTGGTGGAAGTAGGCACCGGCCAAGCTCAAATTGCTTCGATTTTGGTCGAATCCACTGCTAGTCCCTTGCTAGACACCACATGACCCAAGTATTCGGCAGTTTCTTGCCCAAAGGAACACTTCGACCTTTTGGCCACAAACCCATGGTGATGTAGTGTTAGTAACACTTGGCGTAAATGTTGAAGATGCTCTTGCCAAGTCTGACTGAAAACCAAAATGTCGTCTAAGAAAATCAGTACAAACTTTCGCAAGTAAGGTCGAAAAATGTCATTCATCGTGGCTTGAAAAGTCGAGGGAGCGTTCGTCAAGCCGAATGGCATAACGAAAAACTCGTAATGACCCTCGTGAGTACGGAATGCTATCTTGTGCACATTATAACATCCCAAACCCGGCCTAGACGTTATGGTCGTATCTGGAAATATCACACGATAGTGTTTTTGAAACCTCGTTGTTACGATGAAAACATTCCATGTTATTATCTTTAGTAAACCTTTACTAGAACTTAGGAAGTCGTCTTTATTCATTTAAAACATTTGTTTTGAAACATCCCTCGTTGCGGAAGCTTTAATAAAATAGTCTAGGTGATCATGCGTTTAGAAATTACTTTAACTTTTTGAAAATCAAATTTCCTACGACCAGCAGGTATAAATCCATAAAGTAAATTAAATAAATAAAAACCCAAATTTAAAACCAAAGTCTCAGAGGGTACTTAAATTACAACCCAAATAATCAATAATAATCAAATCATAAATCGTAAATTGAAAACCATGAAGTCCAAAAATTACTGTGGTCACCGCTGAGTCCTCCGTCGCACCAATCTGTCTAAGTCTGGGGATTACCTGTGCACATTAAACAAAAAGGGTGAGTTTACCTAAACTCGGTGTGTAATCCCGAAAACAAACAAACAATCAAGTATTCACAAAGCACACAATGAAACAGCCTTGGGCCTAAGCCCTTTTCAATATCGATGGATGCTTGGGCCTTAGCCCATCTCAAGATGTCAAAAAATACAAGTAGGGCCTTAGCCCATCACAATATCGGTAGCGATAATGAGCTATGCAATGAGTAAAATCCTACCCAACCAGCCTCTATACACCATCTCCGCCCAACCCTACACTCCATGTGGGGATATAATCAACCCACTCATCCCTACACTCCAAGTAGTACCGAATGCGACAAAATACAGTAGTTTGCAGTTGAGATGCCAGTAAGTTAGGCTTAAAGTCTTTCAGTACACTTCCTCCGAATAAGAACCCCCAACCCAATGCAATACAACACACAATGGATGACATGCTATTATGCAATTTCAAAGACATATATTCAGATTCAGATATTAACATGCCCGATGTAGATATCATTCACCAATTTCACACATTTAGGGGTCTAAGTAGCGCTTCGACCCTACGATGAGGTTCACACGGTGACTTGGGCGACCCGTGCAACCTTAAAAACATTTCGGTAAAAATGGGCCCACATGCCCATGTGATCTGCTCGTGTGGACCCACACGCCCGTGTGGCCCACTCGGCCCAAATTGGTTTTGACCGTGTGATCCATTTTTAAAGTAACCCATGCTAGCTCAATACTCATATATGTTTTCACTATTTACTTATATGTTCATTCAAAGCTGTCTACTTGAGTCATTATCACTAAATTATTTATATCTTCAGCTACAGAATTCCAAATTAAGATCTGGTTGATGTTTTTGAAACTAGACTCAAATACCTTTCTACCATAAAATTTTCAGAATTTATAGTTTATCAAATAAGTACAGTAAAATCTTTAAAGTTATCCCTATTCTGCTGTTTGACAGCTTCATCCTTTCCTTACTAAAAATTATTTATCTCTTAGTACGGAATTTAGATGATGTTTCCATTTATTTCTCTTGAAAATAGACTCATTAAGGATTTAAAAATATAAATTTAAGCCCCTAATTATTTTTTTACAATTTTTGATGATTTTACTAAGTCAGAATAGGGGAACCCAAAATCATTCTGACCTTGTCTCACACAATTTATTACATCTCATGATTTACAATTCCATTGCTTACACTGTTTCTTCCATGAAAAACTAGACTCAATAAAATTTAATTTCATATTTTATTCAACCTCTAACTCAATTCCCACTATTTTTGATGATTTTTCAAAATTAGACTACTGCTGCTGTCCAAAACTATTTTAGTGCAAAATGTTGATTTCCAGGTTTATAACACCCTTATTTCCTTTCTCTACAATTTTTTGCATCATTTTATCTTATTTCTCTTATTTCTCGACAGCAAGCAATTTCGTCTTTTCGCCGATTCCCGTTTTCTGTGTTTCGGGTACACACCTGGTATCATTTCTGATGCGTAAGCACTCCTAAGCCTCCAGAATATAGAAATCGACCAACATCTCTCCAGATTAATCACTTAATTCGTTTTTAATCAACCAATTTCGGAAGGAACTCGACTAAAAACCTAGCAAAACCCAGGGGCGAAGCCAGGGAGGGGCTGGCATGGGCTCCAGCCCCCCCTAAAATGTAAAATTGTTGTTTAGGCCCTTAAAATTTTTTAAAAATTTTAAATTAGTAAAGGTAAAATTGCACTTTGGCCCCCCCTAAAATTATAAAAATTCAATTTAATCCTTTACAAATTATAAAGATATAAACTATAAAAAATTAAAATTTCATCCGGCCCCCCCTAAAATATTGTTCTGGCTTCGCCCCTGGCAAAACCCTTACCTCGCTTGAGTAACCACGACTTCGCACAATCACAACGTCGATTCAAAACCACCAGCCCCTTGATTTACTCCTAAACACCAAAAAGGATCCCCCCTTTTAGAGATTAACCAAGAACGATTAACAATAGACAAAACCGTTACTTACCGAACACGCAAACCAACGATGAACAACCGAATCAATTGGAAAAAAGAAAGAAAATGAGAGGGGAAAAAATAATAGAAATTTCAGCAACAACTAAGGGAAAGAATCGGCAGAGGAGGGAAAAAAGAAGAAGAAGAAAACGTCAGAAAAAGTTTGGGGAATTGGAGAAAAAATTGAAACTCTACTTTTTTTTTGCAACAAAAAGATAATCAGATTATTTTACGATAACCTTTCCCAATTATCTCCTAAAATCACTCCCTATTAACCCACTAAAACACAACTACTCAGAATTTTGCCCCAACACAACTCTTAGCTGAAATTGGAGCAAAAATACTGTCTCCACGCCATCACAGAGAATTGAACACAGGACCTCCAACACTCCAACACTCCACTTAACCACGGACAAAGAGCCCATTCTGATATAAACTTACAAACAATTAAACTTAAGCCCTTTGCACAAGGTTAAGGCTTTATTTATAAAAAAATACCAAAATTTACCCAAGTAAGGCTTGAACTTGGGACCTCACACACACACCCAGAACACATAACCACTGAAGCAGATAGACATTGTGTGTCACACATACACGAAATCAAAAATTAAAATTTTGGGGTGTTACACACATCCTCATTGCGCACCTGGATCTAATGATATCCTGCCAATAGATCGAGTTTAGAAAAGAACCTTGATTTTCCCAATTTGTCAAACAATTCATTTGCTGTAGGAATAGGAAACTTATCTCGGATAGTGATGGCATTGAGGGCGCGGTAGTCAACACAAAATCGCCTAAGTACCATCCTTTTTGTGCACCAGCAATACGGAAGAAGAAAAAGGACTAGTGCTCTTCCGAATATGTTGGTTTTCGAGCATTTGACGAACTTGTTTCTCGATCTCAGCCAGGATAACGGTATGGTCGAACATTAACTGGGGAACTTGTTGTGTTGAGATGAATAGCATGGTCGTTATCCCGTGGCGGAGGTAAGCCTGGCACTGCTTCAAATACAGTCTAAAATTCGTTAAGCAATGTGCGAAGATCGACTTTATCTTCAGGAAATTCTGTATCCGATTGTCCTTCAAGTTGTAAACGAAAAAACTTAGCGACAGCCCCAATGTTTGATAATCATCGCAATGCTTGGAATTGAATTTGTTGGGGTCTAAATTCGGTGTCTCATTGCCAGCAAAAATGGTTATTCCCTTGGTTGAACTCAAATGTCAGTCTCATGAAGTCCATAGTAACTGGCCGTAGTGTGGCCATCCATGCCACGCCCAAAACGACTTCTGTTCCTTCAAGGGGTAGAACGTAGAAATCTGTGACTAATTCAGTACCTTGAACCAACACTTTCATATCCCTAATGCATCCTTCATTGGGTAGTCGTTGGCCATTACCCACTAGAACCTTGAAGTTCGGTGTGGCTTGGAGCTTCAAACCCAAATGTTTAGCGACCCTCGACTGAATAAAATTATGGGTGCTGCCCCCATCAATTAAAATGCGCACCAGCTTACCTTAAATCGTCCCTTGAACTCACAGAGTATTCGGATTGTAGCAGCCCGCAAGGGCGTTGAAGGACACCGTTGATTGTTCATGGATCGGAATGGGTGGAGTTTCAGTCTCCTCAAATTGGACGGGTTGCTTATCTGTGGCAGTGTTTCGCTCGTCATCAACAGACTCATCGTCGAGCAAGAAAAGCTGGGGATCCTTGCATTTATGCCCCGGAACAAATCGGTCATTACAGTAATAGCAAAGCCCTTTTTGGCGGCGCGCTTGAGCCTCAGTAGAAGAAATACGATGAACAGGGGTTATTGAATTAGCAGGAGGGTGTTGTTGTTCTAAAGGTGGGGGACGGCCTGGCTGAAATTTTGGTCCAGTAGAAGGCAAACCTGGTGTTGGCAAAAGTGGTGGCAATTTTAAACCCGAAGTACGGCCCAAGTAGCGTCGTTCATGCAAGCGGGCTTCGTGGAATCGGGCTAAAGCCTGGACTTCTATCATGGATGTTGAACGGTGGCCCAACACTTCCGATTTAATGTCTGCTCTCAACCCAGAAATAAAGCAGTCAAGCAAAAATTCATCAGATAAATTGTGAGTGCACAGTGCTAAATCCTCAAAAATAGATTGATAATCGTCCACCGTTTTTGTTTGTATGAGTTTCGATATTGTCCCGTCGGTGATTCTATGTCCATGACCGTGAATCGTTTGCGAACCGTCTCAATTAGATAATTCCATCCTGCCAACTGTCTTTGTCGTTGCATCCACCGGAACCATTTCTTCGCGGTGCCATCCATTCGAAAAGACGCCATCGTGACACGATGATGGTCTTCGGTACCGTAGAATTCAAAAAAATTAGTGGCCGATGCGATCCATTCTTCCAAATCTTTTCCCGTGAAAAGGGGAAGTTCTACTTGGACAGGTTTGGGAGCGAACGGAAAAGTGTCATCAAAATCGTATCTCACCTTAGCCTTATCCTAGTTCATAGTACTATCGGCAGTAAGTTCACCTCCACCCGAAGTTGTCGCCGATATGCCCAACTGGAATGAAATGGCCTGTAACTGCTTAGTCATTTCCTGAAGAGTCAACTGCGTGGTGGCGTTCCACTGTTCTTGATTCGCAACGTGATTTTGCAGCAAAGTGAGGACCTGCTCATGACGGTTTGATGTATTCTGAAGTGTTTTATTGGCTTCAGTATTGTTTACCATTTTGGTAAGGTCAACGAAAGCACCAAATTGCTGTGTGCTTAAGAAAAAACAGAAAAATAGGGAGAATGAAGAGAATAGTTTTAAAGGAAGAAGAATAAGTTTAGCGATTTCATGCCCCTCTCTATACAATTATTGCTATTTATCAGGGGAAAAACTAATAACAAATTTTAAATAAGGACAAAGTCCATTAGTGCACTGGAGCCTTTCTCTCTCTGGTACCCTCTGCGTAATTCCAGAATCTTCTCAACCTTCTCTGCGTTTTGACTTGAGCTGGTTGCTTGAGCATCCCCTACAGCTTGGCTAGAACTGGTCTCCTGGGTGGTAGTTTCCATGGTGTTCTCAGCAGTACCACATTGAACATTTTTAAAATATGAAGACCATATTAAATATTTTATGAAATTACAGGTACCAAATGTTAAGAGAAAAAGAAGTTTTGAGGGCTCAACTATCAATGTATGAGGGCTCAACTATCAATGTATCTCCGTTGCTCCTCATTAATGCTTCACACTTTCAAATCTATTCTCCAAAGATTCTTGAATTGCAATCTTTCTTTGTCTCTTCCTTTACTACGTAGTAGGAAGAGAATAACGTTATCGAAAATCTATTATTCTTTCTCTTCACACTTGGCATCTTATGTTTGAGTAAGGGTGAGTGTTCAATCAAATCGAGTCGAATATATTTGTTCGAGTTAAATTAAGAAAAAATGACTTTAAATCCTTGTAACCACTGTCACCCACCGTAATCAAATTTGTTATTAACTTTCATCTTCTCATAATTTATTTATTAATCTTTTATATACGGGTTAGCTTCTTTGCTTTTTTAGTTGCTTCAATTATCTTCTGATTTTTGTCACTATGTATTTTGAAATTAAAAAATATATTAAATATAAAAAATGTGATTTTTTAATAAAATTTATCTTAAAGATAAAATGTGAAATTGGTACCAATATAAAATTTTAATACGAATATTTTATAACATCATAAATAATTAAATTTTAACATAAATTTATAAAAATTTAATATAATTAAACAATTCAATAATATAAATAATGCAAAAATGTGAAATTTAAATTAATGAATATAAATAGTAGATATAAATAAAATTATTACTTTTAGGAATTATTTGGATGATTTTTTATTTGGGGGTAAAGAGTGAAAAGTAAAAGTTTAGGGAGAAAATAAAAAATTTTAAGGGTTGGGGGAGTAAAATTTTAGGAGGAAAGTAAATAAGGGAAAAATATTCAAAAAAAATTGGGGGGGGGGGGGGACAGAATGGGTTTGGAGTAGATGGAGGGTGGGATGGGAGGAGAGTAAAAGTATTGGGAGGAAAGTAAAAATGTTTTGGGTAAAAATATAAAATATTATAATTTGGTATTTAATTTATTCGAATTATTCGAGTTACTTAAATTCGAAAATTAAACTTGATTGAACTCGAAATTCGAAAAAAAAAATCAAGTTGACTCGAATAACTCGATTCATTTAACTCGAAATTCGAATTTTTTTCGATTTTTTCGAGTTGAATCGAGTTTTGCTCACCCCTATGTTTGAGTACTTTTAATTTTTTTTCTTTATAAATTAGTGGTTAAATTTTAGTTTTCGTTCACATAATGTCTTATTTGACCCTTCAATTTTATAAAAAAATTATTTTAGTCTTCCATTTAATTTTTCGTCTCTTTTAACACTTAAATTTGTATTTTTTTTATCAAATCATCTTAAAATGAATGGAAAAGTCAATTTTTTTTAATTTTGTTAATGTGGCATACACGTGGATTGCCATATGGATGACACTTAAGCATTTAATTAATTTTTAAAAATTATAAAAATATTTTTAAAAATTAAAATTATTAAAAAATTTAAAAAATATTTTAATATTTTTAAATTTTAAAAAATTAATTAAATGCTGACATGTCATTCACGTGTATGCTACATTAGCAAAGTTAACAAATGTTAACTTTCATCCATTTTGGGGTGATTTGAAAAAAATGTAAATTCAAGGACTAAAAGAGGTAAAAAAAATTAAATGGAAGGTTAAAATGGCGTTTTCTGTAAAGTTGGAGAGCCAAAAAAATCATTATGCCTTATGTCTAAATTTATGGTTTAATCTCTGTACTTAATTTCTAATGTAATTTGGTTCATTCATTTTATAATGTTATTAATTAGTCCAAAAAGTAAATACTTAATTTCTAATGTACGTAATTTGGTTCATACATTTTGTAATGTTATCAATTAGTCCAAAAGTTAATATCATTAACTTCTTTATTAAAATAAGTTAATATATCAAAAAAGCCCTCATACTATTTTTATAATTAAATATGTCCCTAACCTATGATTTTTACCTATAAAAGCCCTTAATTTTAATTTTAAAGTAAAAACAATTTGAATTTCATGCTATTATATTATTATTTTTTGTTGATACAATATAAATTACATAAACTTTATATCAACATAAAATTTAAAAAGGTAATTAGAATTTTCAAAAAAAATATTATGTATATTATGTATATAATAACTTTCAAAAAATTAAAAATATATATTATCAATAATAATACATATTAATTTAAAAATTCAAAATATTTTTCCTTTAATATTAAAATGAAAGGTTTTCATAAGTAAAAATCATTTTATATATAATTTGAATGCCTAAAAATCTTAAAAACTGTCACATGATTTTCAATTTTTTTTTTTTTTGGATTTACCCCTCTCTCTCTCTCTCTCATTACAAGACCATTGTCAAATTTCAAATTTTGCTCTTATACTATGCTGAAACTTAACAATTAACCTACATGTTTTAATTTTTTATATAATTTAGTTTCTCTATTTTATAATATAATTAGTTAGCTTAAATAGTCAATATTGTTAATTACTTCAATCACAATGTTGACATCAAATTTTCTTAAAAACATTGCAACAAAAAATTTATTTTATGATGATAATTCAAACTTTTTTTTTAATCCTAATGAATATTTTTAAAATTATCTTTATTTTTACATGAATACTAAGAATATATATATTTAAAATTTCAAAATGTTACTTTAGTAAATTTAATAGAAGAACTTTAACAATAATAAGAACTGAATCCAAATTTTTAAATTTGAAGAACGGATGACTAAATTTTTGAAAATAAAAGTAGGGGACTAAATTCTAAATGTACAAAGTATATAATGACTTGAAGCATATTTTAACCTTCAAGTTTTTAATCTATAATTTGACACAAACAAATAATCAATTGAATTGTTTTTACAAAGATGTAAAAATCCTTTATTTTTATTCACCGTTGATTGCATTATATTCTCAAACCCTTCTTACATCAATAAGTTGTATGGGTAAATTTAAGATAATACACAACATAAACTGTCTGGGCAAAGTCAACATAAAAAAATAAAAATGCCAAAGTTAAAAAGAAAACATTCTATCTTCTAATAAAATAAATAGTTATCCTAATATTCTTCTTCTTTTTGAAAATTTAAAATATCTCATATTTTACCTAAAAATGTTGGGAGTAGAATTACCATTAAATCTTGGAGTTAGCAGTGATTTGAGGTTGTGGAAGAATTGGAGTCAGCATGTAGTAGAGGGCAATGAAAGTTCATTTCTTCCACAGAATATTTCTCCCTGCGGATGCCCAACATACTTCTCACTTTACACAAACATAAAATAGTAAAAGCTATACACAAGGGTGAGTAAACAAAGTCCAAGGGGTATCCTTAAGTTTCCTATATATTAATTATCCTAAGGATCACTTGCATATAGCATCACCAATTTCTAAACACTATAAGTAGTAGCATACTTTACTATGCATATTATACATTTATTTTACTCCCCACTCTCCTAACAAGGTAATATTTTCTTTCCATATATATATATATAGACGCCAAGACTTATATGAAACAGTAGTTAAAGTTCTTGTCTGGCACTTAGATGACACGGTTTCACACCCTGTCATCCCATTCAAGAGAAAAAAAAAATTCAATTCCAGCATGAATATCAATAATTATTAACAAGAATCCACCAATGAAATTTCTGGATCAACGAGGAAATTGATCCTAGAGAGAAGACATGAACATATTTCTGGGATAAGTCACTAAGATCTTAATCATGTGCATGAAACAAAGCCTTCTTGAAAATGCACATAGCTTTGCTTAAATTTAGAAGAAAAGATCGAAAGCACTTACGATAATAGACTAATGGATTCGAGATCATCAGCTTTCAACGAATTCTCATTGAACGAGTGGCGATGAAGTTGACGTGTGAAACTGCTTGTTGTGTCCAAGAAATAGAGAAGGAAAGACATCATGCAGCTGCAAAGAAACATGGGTATAGGCCCAAAGATCCATAGCAATAGAGAGAAGGATAAGTAGAAGGCTCGCAGTCCAAGTGACCAGAAATAACTTCCTCTGTTTAAGTTTCTTGCAACATACTCAACAGTCTCCATGTTGTCTATGGGTGAAGAGAGCGTGACCAAGAAGCTTACATGGGCGTAGTATCTAATAGACTGCACATTGCAAAGAAAAGCAACAAGGAAACACAGCAAGATGGAAAAATACTTGATGGAAGACAGTAGCCGAGTCTTGTTCCCAAAAACTATTTCGGAACTTGTGTTGCCAGAGTCTGAGCTGCTGCTAACGAAAACACTAATCAGTGAACTGAGAGTGATTGCTATCGTGGCCAAAAGTGTCGACGCCATTATGTTGTTGCGTATTGTTTGTACTGCTAGAACACCATTTTTCAACGGATCCTGAAACATCAACGACAATATCATGCTTAGTACAAGCACAGTGACATTCTATGGAAACAGAAAATGTTTCCATATTGTAATTTGTGTTCTGGATTTATCAAATTCAGACCAGGGAAGGATGCTACATTCTTTTAATAAAAGAACTACAAATCATCATGTTAAGCTCATTAAAAGAGAGACAACAAAAAGGCATGTCGTGATTTGGGAGCTGTCTGTTTCTGCAATCTCACAAGCAGCTCAGAAGTATATATATATATATATTTCTATTGATGAAACAACAGCATCTATAGCATCAACATTTAGCAATTGACGAGAAATATTGTTAATTTACTACTTGAATGTAACTTTTATAAGGAATGATTACACTTGAATGTGTGTTACACTCAAAACCATTTGTAATCGCTCCTTTTTGTTCAAGTCATTAAACTCTTCGTCATTTCTTTTGACTTTTAGCAACTTTTCAACCTCTAGTGGCAAGTATATTGAAAGCATCAATTAACCAATTGAGCCAAAAGGAAGGAAATACACCAAAAGTTTAACTAGTCATTCGCTCATCAAGCTCTCCCCAAATCAGCCACAAGAAAGCAAATTCAGAGAGAAACCAGCATAATAAGTACTGTGTCTTTCGTTTATTCTTGCTTTTGTGGTACTCAAAACAGTAGATTTACACTTAAACAGTTAATTACATTATTTCCATTCTGGAAGATTGCAAGGTATTTGTACGAAACAGATCAGGCCACCTTCAAAGTTAAATACTTCACTTCCTAAAGTCATAGAACAATTTAAAAGTTGAGAACTCTACATCCTACAAATATAACGATGTTCCTAACAGGTTTTGATCCCATAGGTACAGAAATTCCAAAACTTTGAAAAGAACCCATTACTCAAAATTAATCGAAATAACAAATGGCAGAAGAGAGAGAGAGAGAGAGAGAGACTGACAGACATCATGGAGACAACCCATTGGTGACGAGACTGGGCATTTAAGCCGATGACAGTCCTTGTAGGATGCCTGATAATGGTACAAAGAAGCCATAGATGATAGAGAGAAAGCAGCAGCAGTCCCAATGGAACCAGTACGTAATCCAACTTATCTTGTTCCATGATTCTTCTCTTTCTTCTGTCTTCTGCGAGGTTTGAGGATCCTCAGCCGGTAACACAAACAAGAAAATGCAATCGACTATTTGCCAATTATCAAACAAATCTCTATTCCCTTCTACAAGCCCTATGAGCTAATTTTACAGACAGAGATCTCAAAAACTCACTGCTTATTTATATATATAACTCCAAAACTCATTTACTGTATAGAATATTGACTCCAATTAGAACTGTTATTGAAGTTACCGACTTCAACTAGAATCGTATATGAACCTGGCATCCAAAAATAACTCGACAGCATATAATCCGGAGGCAGTCCCTGTAAGAACGAAATCTTATCAATTGAAGCTCGAAACTCAATGTGATTTCAGATACCATGGGGTGTAAAAAAAGGGTTAAATTCAATTTTTAATTTTAATTACATAATAAATATTATTTTGAACAATAAAAATTTTATAAAATATTTTTAATTTTTAATTTTAGATTCTTTATTTAAAAATACAAGTTCTTTTTTATAAAAAAAAAAAGGAAAATAAAACCCTTGAACCTCACTGAAAAGTACTGATGATAAAGGACATCATTGACAGTGTCCTGCTATTTTTTTAACTGTATAAAGAAATAGAAGAATGCGTACTTTTTGGGGGGGCTTCTTTTTATTGGGAAAAAAAATATAGGACAATAATGCAAAGAACGTGACAGCAAATAAAAAATAAATGGAAATTTGATTAAACTAGAACACAAGTTGTAACTTCTAACTTGCTTGTCTATAATATACTTCTTTCTTATATGGCCTCATTGCTTGTATCAAAATATAACTATAATGATGGTATCAAAATACATAATAAATTAGTGATGGTATATAAAAGTATATAATATGTAGGAACTCAATTTAGCCCGGGCTCATTCAATGTGAATAAACCAGAATAAAAAATAAAAAATAAAGTTCAGTTTTTTAAACAGTCCATTTACAACCTTAAAGCCCAAATTCGAAAATTAAATAGCAGTCTAATTACAAGCCAACAGACTACCTAAACTCGTGGCCCACTTACACCCCAAACATTTAGACCCAAAACAGAACCCATTGACCCAATACCCAAAGACCTAGACCCAACAGACCTAAATCTATGCGGTCCAAAGGGGCCCAAAACCTCAGCAAATTTAGAGACCTAGGGTTTCTGGGAAACCCTAGGCGCCGCAATCGACCAGCTCTTCACGCCCCCAGCAACACAGCCTGTCCTCGCGCCGCAATCAGCGCGCAAATGGTGCTCCGACGCCGAGATCTTCTCATCCACCTGCAAAAGGAAAAAAAATCAACAGCAAATATGGCAACATTTTTTATTTCCTTTTTATTTTGTTTATTTCAAGGCTATAAAGCCTTACAAAGATCTAACACGCATACGAATACAGAGATACATACACAGAGAATACAAAAAAAAAAAGCAAAAGCAAATATTCTGAAAACAGAGGTGATTCCCGATTGGTTTTATTCGTGTTTTTTATTATTATTTTCCTCTTCGATTCAATTATTTTTTTTAAAAAATATCGCTAAAATAAAAGAAGGCGAGAAAACTACCTTTAAACGGAGAGATCTGACTCTCCGACCGCCGACTGCGGCGGCGCGTGTGGCGCGTGGGCGGTGGTCCCTAGGTCCGATGACCTGATTCCGGCAGAGGAAAGGAGGACTGTGGAGAGCGTTTTCTGAATATTTTTTTTTAAACACAAGGACCAAATGAATTTTTCTCTCTGAAATTTGATTAATATACGCTAAAGGACGCCGTTTTGGTGTGGTCAGTTAATAACCAAAACGGCGTCGTTTTAAAGCCAGATCCGCGCATTGACCCGATATCCAGGGGAGGATCCGCGTGTTTTTTATTAAAAGGGCTAATTTCTTTATAGGCCCTTTCGCATTTTTTCAAATTTACAATTATGTCCAATAGCATTTTTTCGTATTTACAATTTAGCCCTACAATTTATATTCTGTTTCATTTTAATCCTCCTTTCTTTATTTTTTTTATTATTTTATTTTATTTTTAGATTATTCTAGTATTATATTGAATTATCTTATCATATTCAAATGTTATATTATTTTTATTATTTATATATTAATTTGTTTATAGTATAAAATTTATATATATATATTTTTATATGTATTAACCTTATATATAATTAATTATTATTATTTATTTTATGTGGTTTAATATTATCTATATTATATATTATTTTATAATTAGTATATTATTTATTATATTATATATTTTTTTAAAATTTCTATATTATATAGTATTATGTTATATTATATATATTACTTCTAAAATCTTATTTTTTCCTTTTTTATAAAATTTATTTATATAATATATTTTATTTATATTGTTTATATTATATATGTAATTTTATGATTAGTATATTATATATATATATATTTATAAATTTATTATATACTGTTTACTAATTGTTTTTATTATGTATAATCATCTATGAATGTATTAAATTATTAAATTAGGTATTTGCTATCAATATTTTTTTATATACCTTAATTTTTATTATTCATTTAAAATATTGTTTATAAATACACATGAAATTGTTTTATAAATCATCTTTTTTTGTCATAATATTCATTCGATGTTTAAATATATCATTCCCTTTTCATTTGATTTTATTATTTTATGAAGATCTTAATTATTATTACTTATTTTATCCCATGTTTATTTATTTATGTCCTTTTAACTTTTATTATCGCTTAACATAGTTCTTTATATATTCATTCATGTTATATTCATTTATTATTTATTGTTAGAATAATTTGTAGTTATGTAGAATTGCTATTAAATATGTATGTTGTATTGTATTCATACAATGTCTTACTCGAACCATTTTTATAAAAATACCTTTTGAATTAAAGCATTTTATTCAAATAG
This sequence comes from Gossypium sturtianum, assembly GCA_025698515.1. Lineage (NCBI taxonomy): Eukaryota > Viridiplantae > Streptophyta > Magnoliopsida > Malvales > Malvaceae > Gossypium > Gossypium sturtianum. The sequence goes on along the minus strand of CM046951.1, from coordinate 49,361,895 downwards.
TTTAAAAAATATGGTGATATTTGGGGGCTTCGAGAAGAATTGTGCCCTAACTTACTGGGTTTCGATTTTTCTCGTGGAACTTAAGGTATTAGATATCCCTTCTCTTTTAAAACCGAAACTTATAAATTTCAAATAAAAAAAAATTATTCATGGGAATTCAAAACGTTGTATCCTAACTTACTAGATATGATGTTTTGTGTCTCGAAGTAGGAATTTTCTAAAATAAAGACGTGCCTAGTTTCGAAGTCATGAGATGCTATGTCCTAACTTACTGGGTATAGTATTTATTTTTTTATTTTTTTTGAGATAGGTAAGTCTTGATTTTTCTTCTAATAAAAGGATCTTATTTTTAAAATTTTTCAATTTTTCAACATCAGGACATGATTTTATCAATTAGGTACCAATTTTTGGGCGTTACGAGGGTGCTAATCCTTTCTCATACGTAACCGACTCCCGAACCCGTTTTCTTATTTTTCGTAGACCAAAACCAAATGTTTTAAAATAAAACGTTTTACAAGGTGATCTAATCACACCTAAGTAAAAAATGATTGATGGCGACTCCATTTCCGTTTTTAAAAAGTCGATCCCTTTTTTATAAAATTTTTAAAAATGGTTTCGACAGCTTGGCGACTCCACTGGGGACAATAAGAGAGTCAAGCCATAAAATCGATAATTTCATGTCCTTTTGTTCGAATTTAAAATTCTGGTTTTTTTTAAAAAATGACCCTTTTATTGCATGTGATTTTAATATATATGTCTGCATTGCATTACATGACTGTTGTGGTCACGCCTTTAAGTGGGAGCGAGAAGCTATGCCTTCGTGAGGTTTTCACCTCCGCATGGGCTAGTGGATTGCTTTCGGGATACATCTGTATCTATGTCTTCGTGAAGTTTTCACTTCCGCATAGCCATAGGGAAATGTATTCCCCTGAACCGAACTCAGTCCGTATGAGCCTATAATGGGTGAGGATCGAGGAATTTGCTGGTTCAGGTACCTCAACTTTAGAACTAAACCGCATATTGTAAACCCTAAGAACCCACCTTAGGTAGAGCTATGCCAAACTTTAGTAGTAACCCTGATAGGTGTGTGTTTATTTCACTTGCTTTATATTTTATTATGTGGTACTAACTTGTTGTGTTTCATTCTTGTGCATATCATTTCATATTTAAAGAGGTATCGATTCACGGTCAGTTTCTGAAGTTAGAAAGCTGGTTATGGAGAATGAATTCCTTGATAAAGTGGAGGACAATACAGCCGTTCGTATATGGTCAGAGCAAAGCCAATTAGAGAAAGGAGATAGCTTAGCTGAGGGGTATGTGTTAGAACTACGGGATTTCGCTCGCATCAATGTCACGCAAAATGAGCTTCAGGAGTTGAAGGGAATATGGACCCAGTGGGACGATGAAGCAAAGCAGCTGTTCTATTGTAATTATGGTGATCTACCTTACTTGCTCGACGTCAAAGTAGATAAGTATCTGTTCCGCGCTATGACTCAGTTTTGGAATTCTGCTTATAGTTGTTTCACTTTCAGAAAAGTAGATTTAGTGCCCACGGTGGAGGAATATACGACCTTGCTTCATTGTTCGAGGATCCAAGTCGACGAGTTTATTCTAGAGTACGCTAACGTTCCAACGTTTGTGAAGAAGTTAATGAATATCACGGAGATGAGAACAGCGGTGGGTTGCGGCCGAATTCAAGAGAAAGGTGAAGGTAAATGCATTCCTTGGGAGAATTTGAGGGATTTGGTCCTAACACATCCAGATGTAAAGAAGAAGGTTGACATCTTGGCCTTGTGTATTTACGGTTTGGTAATCTTACCTAAAGCTCTAAGACATGTAGATGAAGCAGTTACCAATTTATTCGATCGACTTGGCAGAGGAGTCACGCCTGTACCTGCAATATTAGCTGAGACGTTTAGATCTTTGAATGCATGTCGGAGAACAGGTGAAGGCAGGTTCATTGGATGCGCGCAGTTGTTATTGGCTTGGTTCCACAGCCATTTCTAGAAGGTGGAGAAAGTGTCTTATCGGGTTTTTTCTGAGAGTTACTCTCTGTTGAAAGAGATAGTAGCTACACTGAGGAAAGAAGATGTGTCCGAGGAAATATGGATTGCGCTCCTTCAAAACCTTCAAGAAGAAGACATCGAGTGGAGGGCTCCTTGGATGATTCCCGACGAAATCTTTTATCGGTGTGGGAGTTTTAACTGGGTTCCTTTACTTGGAATTTGGGGAGCCGTTGGATATGCTCATTTGCTTGTACTGAGGCAATATGGGTCAAGACAGTTCGTACCAACGACATATGGGCTGGCTCAGTGTGAGTTCTCCTACAGAGAGGAAAATTATAAGAAGAGGGTTAAAGAGATTTCTAGTGCTTGGAATCAGATTCGTAGGATGAAGAGGTTATCTGCACGCCCAATAACGACCCCAGAATACAGTGGATGGAGGATTAGAAGGATTAATGATAACATCCCCGAGCCGAATCCAGAAGATGCCCGATCAAGAGAAGAATGCCTGCAAGTGGTCCCATCAGAGTTAGAAATTGTGAAGCAAGATTTCGAAAAGATGAGTTCAGAGCTTAGAAAGAGGATAGAGAAGCTGGAAGAAGAAAAGATGTACTTGAGGTTAGATGTGGATGTTCAGGGATCAGAAGCCGAGAAATTAAGGAAAGAAAAGAGGAAGATAGAAGAAGATCGGGATAGTTTGAAGACAGAGTATAAGAAGATGCGTCTGACGATGAAGAACGCTGGATTGGGAAAGACTTCGGAGTAGTGGCAACATGAGGTTCAAGAGGAAAAGGCCAAAGCTGACCATTGGGAGAAGAAGTTCCTAGAGATGCAGATGCAAAATGAGGCCCTAGAAAAGAGGTTAGCAGAAAGCCAAAAGGAAAAGAGCGGATTAAAATCTAGAGTCGCTGAATTGGGACGGTCTCTTCATTACCACCGAAGCCGTAACTCTACGAACGAGCTGAAGTCGAGTCTGAACAAGATTGAGGAAACGAAGGGCAAGACTGAAAGATTAGAATCGGCATTACAAAATTGTGAACTCCGGATCGAGCATCTTGAAGTAAGAGAAGGGCATTGGAAGGAATAGCTCCACCATTCCCATGACCAAGTTAGAAGTCGAGATTACCTCATGGGTGAAGCAATAGTTCAGATTCAAGAGGTAGCTGATCATCTACAGACTTTGGCAGCACAGGCTGATATATTGAGCATGAAGTATGAGCTACATTCAGATCGTGGTCAAGAGCTAGCTTCGTTATTTGGGAAAATCAAAACTTTAGGCCTTAGGACGAAAGCATATTTGTAGTCCGTTTTATATAAAGGATTTTGTTTTCTAATAAAGTTTTCTAAAATGAAGTTGAATCTGAATCGATGCCTCATTGCATTCATGCATTTGCATTACATCACATCATATGCATTTAAGTCCATAGAGAGAGCCTAATTAGTTGAAATTATCACAGAAGAGGGAAAAAGTGAGGAAAAAATCTGAAAACTGAACACCGTTATGGTACACGTGCCAAGACAAAGAAAATAGATCAAAGATCTGATGGGGATGTTAGGGAATCTAAGCATTAACGACATATTCTAAGAGAGAACCGGGGAATAAAAGTTTCCAAGCCCTTACATACTTGGAAAGATTTTAAACAATGGAACTGTGGAAGGAATCCCTGTATTTTTAAGATTAATCTAGAGTAATATTCAAAACATGCTTGTTGCCTTAAGCCTAGAGACAATAAGAATCCTTTTGTGAAATAGGCTTATGTCCATAATTTTTATTTCAATAAAATGCATCTTTTAAGCAAATATTTTTTATTCTTTACATTTCATCTTCGTACATTTTTTTGTTTTTTTTTTTACAATATTCTTTATTCATGACCATACCATACAAATAATCATCCTTAGAATCATTTATTCTTTGGATTTTTACCTTCGTACCTAGGTACCCGGATATCAACGACATGAGTGACGTTATTCTTGACTCCCTTTTGAATGAGATATGGGTCTAGGAGATCTAAGGACTTTGAAGATGACGGAGATTGTAACCTATCTTCTCGATTTTGTTAAGAACAAAGAGAACAAGATGAAAAAGCAGATCTCACTCTACAAAGGGGTCAAGTGGATATCATGAACCTAGAAAAGAGGTGAAGATTGTAGCCTAGCTCATCACGTAACTAAGGCGAGACATCATTGAGTTATTTTCAAGAATTTAAATATGTTTTCGCACGATCATATCGTGGACATGCACTGGCTAATAAGACGCTTGAGCTAAACATGAGGATCGGGCACTTTGTTGGTCTACCATGGAAGGGGATTGCATCGGTTATACCATAAATACCGAATTGAAGAAGACGAGATTTATATGACTCTTCCACTTTCTTCACACACTTTTCTATATGGGGCGTGGATGTTATGGGATCGATCTCGTCAAAAGCTTCTAGTTGACATTGAATTATCTTTGTGGTCATCGGTTACTTCACTAAGAGGGGGAATGTTGCTTCATATGCCAATGTTACAAAGTCGATAGTCATCGAATTCTCAAAAAAAAAAAATCAAAAAAAAGATCAGCGCCACAAAGAATGCCAAAAGGACAATGTCCAAAGTTTGTAGTCTGTTCAAAGATCGGGCATACATCATAGAGCAACAAAGGCAAAATGCAAAAGAAAAAAAAAAAAAAAACAAGGATTGTAGGGAAGATGACCGAGACTTGTAAATATTGACATAAAGAAGTTACCATTTACCCTCTGTCTTATCGAACGTCAGCTAGAACCTTCGCTGGGACAACACCTTTCTCATTGGAATAGAAACAGTTTTGCCAATTGAACCTAATCGAAGAAAAGGTTAAAAGTTATCCATCACGGTAGGATGGTACAAGCTTATGACAAAAGGTTTGCCTAAGAATTTCATGATGGGGACTTGGCATTAAGAAGGATTATTCTCATACAAAAGGACTTCAGAGGAAAATAAATGCCAAAATTTGAAAAAACCTTATGTGGTGAAGAAGGCTTATTCTGGAAGATCATTAACCTTGACCAGGATGTATGGCAAAGACATGTTCAGGCTGGTGAATTCAGATTTCATCTGAAAGGAGAGGCCAAGGTGAAAACCCGCAAAGGGCGCATTGAGACCTTTTAAAAAAAAAGGGAAAAAGAGGAGAGGCCAAGGCGAAAACCTGCAAAGGGCGCTTTGAGACCAAAGGGGTTTTGAGCTGAAAACCCGAAAAGGGCGGCTCAAATTTTGATCAAGATAGGGCATGTGGTAGTCTTGCTACGCCTGAATTAACAATGAGGAAGTATTCTATGTCTTGGGGCATCGACAAAGTACTCCGAATCCTCTAAACACGTATTGAGCTCAAAATGGTCCTCAAGAAGTTTGTACAGAGAAGCTCAGGGTGCGATATCTGGGGCACCTAACTTCTATCTTACCCATTTTGAATTGGATATTTTTTATTATTTTATTCTGTTCAAGATACACCCCAATCAATTTCCTTTTAGGACCTTGGTTATCTTTGATTAACTTATTTTTTTCGAGCTATGCTCCTGATTATTTTCTTTCTCGTCCATTGTTGTGATCTTTTTCAAGCATTTTTTATTGAAATAACGATTAATGGACTAATAATACTTTCATAAAAAGAGTTTCGCATATTACCCTGGAAGCTTCTAGATAATACAAGAAATTGAAACAAGATAATTGTTTAAAAATTTCCATTTGTAAGGATTGGAAATACTTGAGAAAAAGTTTAGATTGAGACTATTTCTTTAAATTTTTTGTCTAAATGGTGATTGGACAAAATAATAAGTTGAGCAATATCAATCCTAAAAGAGGATCATTTTGCAAAGCATTCTCGTTGGGTCATAATATTCGGGGAACGGTATGATGGACCAAATTGATGGGAAAAGATTCAAAACCCTTGAATTACAGTGGAATGGATTAAAGTTGGAACAGATCCTGTGCCCTTAAATTGCAATAGGAATGGATTAAAAAGTTTCAAAAATCATGGTGGGATGATTTAAAGGTGGTACAAGCCTTGGTTCAAGTGGAGTGGGCCTTGAAATTACCATGGGGCAAATTATTTGAGAAGAATATGATTGATACTTCGAGAGGAACAAAAATGAAACTCTGAGGAGTGATGACACTTTAAATAGGAATCATTCTCATGACATTTTGCATAACATATTCAGTTAGGAGCATTTGATTTATTCTGATCATAACATCCTAATCATTTTGCATAAGCATATACCCATTCTACAGGTTATGTCCCTTAGAGGACAATGTAGTAGGGTAGATTGAAGATACCAGTCTGGCATCCCTGAGTTTGCAGTGGAGCAGACTGAAGACTGAAGTCTTCCTGAGATAGTAAGGAAGTAAATTGAAAAGTTTAGATTTTGTTCCCTCGAGATGGTAGTGGAGCAAACTGAAGATTGAAGTCTTCCTGAGATAGTAAGGAAGTAAATTGAAAAGTTCAGATTTTGTTCCCTCGAGATGTTAGTGGAGCAAACTGAAGATTAAAGTCTTCCTGAGATAGTAAGGAAGCAAATTGAAAAGTTCAGATTTTGTTCCCTCGAGATGGTAGTGGAGCAAACTGAAGATTGAAGTCTTCTTGAGATAGTAAGGAAACAAATTGAAAAGTTCAGATTTTGTTCCCTCGAGATGGTAGTGGAGCAAACTGAAGATTGAAGTCTTCCTGAGATAGTAAGGAAGCAAATTGAAAAGTTCAGATTTTGTTCCATCGAGATGGTAGTGGAGCAAACTAAAGATTGAAGTCTTCCTGAGATAGTAAGGAAGCAAATTGAAAAGTTCAGATTTTGTTCCCTCGAGATGGTAGTGGAGCAAACTGAAGATTGAAGTCTTCCTGAGATAGTAAGGAAGCAAAATGAAAAGTTCAGATTTTGTCCTCTCGAGATAGAAGTGGGGCAGACTGAAGATTGTAGATCTGGCATTCCTGAGATTGCAGTGAAGCAGATCGAAGATACTAATCTGGCATCCCTGAGTTTGCAGGGAGCAGATTAAAATAACAGATTTGGCATCCCTGAGTTTGCAGTGGAGCAGATCGAAGATACCAGTCTGGCATTCTTGAGTTTGCAGGAAGCAGATTAAAGATAGTAGATCCGGCATCCCCGAAGTTTGCAATGGGCGGATCAAAGATACCGATCGGCATTCCCGAGTTTGCGAGAAGCGATTGAAGATAGCGGATCGACATTCCCGAGTTTGCGGAAGCGAGTTGAAGATACGATCGGCATTCCCGAGTTTGCGAGAAGCGATTGAAGATAGCAGATATGGCATCCCCGAGTTTGTAGTGGAGCAGATCGAAGATACCATCGGCATTCTTGAGTTTCTGAGAAGCGATTAAAAATAGCGGATCTGGCGTTCACGAGATTGCAGTGTGAAGCGGTCGAAGATACCCATCCGCATCCCCGAGTTTGCAAAGGAACAGTTAAAGATAGCCGATCTTGCCTTCACGAGTTTCTGATGAAGCGATTGAAGCTACCAGACTTATTTGAAATCAAGATGAAGTTCTAATACCATTGCAGTGGAGTTGGAAGCCATTTGAAGAAGACAAGGGCCAAGGGGTCAAGATTCGGCAAGACCGGGCAAAATTGGTCCTTTTATAGTCTTTGCTCTATCCTCGTTACACGACAATTAGCAAAGAGGGGTAGCTGTAGGAACTCAATTTAGCCCGGGCCCATTCCATGTAAATAAACCAGAATAAAAAATAAAAAATAAAGTTTAGTTTTTTTAAACAGTCCATTTACAACCTTAAAGCCCAAATCCGAAAATTAAACAGCAGCCCAATTACAAGCCAACAGACTACCTAAACCCGTGGCCCACTTACACCCCAGACATTTAGACCCAAAACAGAACCCATTGACCCAATACCCAAAGACCTAGACCCAACAGACCCAAATCTATGCGGCCCAAAACCTCAGCAAATTCAGAGACCTAGGGTTTCTACGAAACCCTAGGCGCCGCAATCGACCAGCTCTTCGCGCCCCCAGCAACACAGCCTGTCCTCGCGCCGCAATCAGCGCCCAAATGGTGCTCCGACGCCGAGATCTTCTCATCCACCTGCAAAAGGAAAGAAAATCGACAGCAAATATGACAACATTTTTTATTTCCTTTTTATTTTGTTTATTTCGAAGGCTATAAAAGCCTTACAAAGATCTGTAACACAGACACGAATACAGAGATACATACACAGAGAATACAAAAAAAAAAAGCAAAAGCAAATATTCTGAAAACAGAGGTGATTCCCGATTGGTTTTATTCGTTTTTTTTTTTTATTTTCCTCTTCGATTCAAGTATTTTTTTTAAAAAATAGTGCTAAAATAAAAGAAGGCGAGAAAACTACCTTTAAACGGAGAGATCTGACTCTCCAACCGCCGACTGCGGCGGCGCGTATGGCGCGTGGGCGGTGGTCCCTAGGTCTGATGACCTGATTCCGGCAGAGGAAAGGAGGACTGTGGAAAGCGTTTTCTGAAAAAAAAATTTAAACACAGGGACCAAATGAATTTTTCTCTCTGAAATTTGATTTATATACGCTAAAGAAACGACGCTGTTTTGGTGTGGTCAGTTAATAACCAAAACGACGTCGTTTTAAAGCCAGATCCGCGCGTTGACCCGATATCCAGGGGAGGATCCGCGTGTTTTTTATTAAAAGGGCTAATTGCTTTATAGGCCCTTTCGCATTTTTTTAAAATTTACAATTATGTCCAATAGCATTTTTTCGTATTTACAATTTAGCCCAAAAATTTATATTCTGTTTCATTTTAATCCTCCTTTCTATATTTTTTTATTATTTTATTTTATTTTTAGATTATTCTAGTATTATATTGAATTATCTTATCATATTCAAATGTTATATTATTTTTATTATTTATATATTAATTTGTTTATAGTATAAAATTTATATATATATATATTTATATGTATTAACCTTATATATATTTAATTATTATTATTTCTTTTATGTGGTTTAATATTATCTATATTATATATTATTTTATAATTAGTATATTATTTATTATATTATATTTTTTTAAATTTCTATATTATATAGTATTATGTTATATTATATTATATATATTACTTCTAAAATCTTATTTTTTCTTTTTTTATAAAATTTATTTATATAATATATTTTATTTATATTGTTTATATTATATATGTAATTTTATGATTAGTATATATTATATATATATATATATTTATAAAATTATTATATACTGTTTACTAATTGTTTTTATTATGTATAATCATTTATGAATGTATTAAATTATTAAATTAGGTATTTGCTATCAATATTTTTTTATATACCTTAATTTTTTATTATTCATTTAAAATATTGTTTATAAATACACATGAAATTGTTTTATAAATCATCTTTTTTGTCATAATTTTCATTCGATGTTTAAATATATCATTCCCTTTTCGTTTGATTTTATTATTTTATGAAGATCTTAATTATTGTTACTTATTTTATCCCATGTTTATTTATTTATGTCCTTTTAACTTTTATTATCGCTTAATATAGTTCTTTATATATTCATTCATGTTATATTCCTTTATTATTTATTGTTAGAATAATTTGTAGTTATGTAGAATTGCTATTAAATATGTATGTTGTATTGTATTCATACAATGTCTTACTCGAACCATTTTTATAAAAATACCTTTTGAATTAAAGCATTTTATTCAAAATAGTTTAAAAAATATGGTGATATGTGATATTTGGGGGCTTCGAGAAGAATTGTGCCCTAACTTACTGGGTTTCGCTTTTTCTCGTGGAACTTAAGGTATTAGATATCCCTTCTCTTTTAAAACCGAAACTTATAAATTTCAAATAAAAAAAAAACTTATTCTTGGGAATTCAAAACGTTGTATCCTAACTTACTGGATATGATGTTTTGTGTCTCGAAGTAGGAATTTTCTAAAATAAAGACGTACCTAGTTTCGAAGTCATGAGATGCTATGTCCTAACTTACTGGGTATAGTATTTGTTTTTTTTTTGAGATAGGTAAGTCTTGATTTTTCTTCTAATAAAAGGATCTTATTTTTAAAATTTTTCAAATTTTCAACATCAAGACATGATTTTATCAATTAGGTACCAATTTTTGGGCGTTACGAGGGTGCTAATCCTTCCTCATACGTAACCGACTCCCGAACCCGTTTTCTTATTTTTCGTAGACCAAAACCAAATGTTTTAAAATAAAACATTTTACAAGGTGATCCAATCACACCTAAGTAAAAAAGGATTGGTGGCGACTCCATTTCCGTTTTTAAAAATTCGATCCCTGTTTTTATAAACTTTTTAAAAATGGTTTCGACATAATACATGTACTCTAAATCATATAAACGACATTGTTAAGAAGGATAATCAAGAATTTCAAATATGAATCATAAAAACATATATGAATACCAAATTTAAAATAATCATATATAGTATTTTATTTTAGAGAGGGACTCACTTATATCCTTTTGTATTTTTTGTACAATTAATATCTTAATGATTCTATTATTAGATTTAACACTTCATTCATATAAATCCTGTATATCAAATTTGATGTAAATTAAAATTTTCTAACGATTTGTTTCATAAAAAAATTAACTGTTGAATATATATCAATATATAAAGTATTTTAGATCAATATGATAAAGATATTAGATCGATTCAAAAATTTATATTTATGCCAAATATAATTATATCGATAAATTCAATTGTTAAATCATTAAAATATTAATAATTTTATACTGGAGTAAGTCAATCTTCCTTCTTTTATTTTTATATAAATAATTAAACAAATTCCAAACTTTTTTTTGGTGGAAAATAAAGCTTAAGAAATGCCTAAAAATCCAGCGAAGCTAATGTATTTCATCCACTTCTAGCAGTGACCAATGAATATCCTCCTCTAACAAGTCTCTCGGTGGATCAACGAGGACCACTAACTGATCAATTCCATCTCCCATTGTCTTAAATAGACAATCAACAATTTTATTACTGTCCTTTATAAGATGCAGAAAATTTACTTGCCAAATTTTGATACATCATTTGTGAATCATCTTGATTTCGTTAACATTACTAAACCATTCCGAATAACGTGAATTAACAGTGCATTATACTTTCCAACAAACAAATTCCAAACTTCTTTAAGTTAGTTTCACCCTTTGATTAAATGAACCATAAATTAGTCAATAATTGCTTTCAGTAAAAAAGTACAGTGAAAAAAGTCAAACATCAAATTATTTGATCTGGTCATGTGTCAAAAAAGAGTTGGAGTTAATATATTTAGGTATGTCATGTTCAATTATTTTGGCTTTTCTTAATAATTGTTGAGCTAATACCACGTTATCTTAATTTAATAAATTTGGTTTGAGAATGATTTTTATTAGTATAATGTGCAATATTAAATTTGTTTTAAATGGAAAGGTAATTTGGTTGATAGCATCGAGCTTGAAAATTATTCCTTTTAACTTGGGTTGGGTTTGATTAAAGATTTAATTAAACAAAAAAACTCCTAGATAAAGGCAGAAAAAATATTGGAACATATCTACTACGGCCGGATCTTGTCTAATTGTTTAATATCAAAATTACTTTTAAAAAGATTATCTTCTTTTAGGTTGGATTAATCCTTTCTTAAAAAGGATTTATCTTTTCTCAAGAAAAACAACAACTTTTAAAGAGATGTCAACATATAATTTGAGTGGGCTTGAGAGGTATATATTTAGGTGAGACTGAATCAGAGAAGATTCAATCTTTATTAGTGCAAGACTTATGTGTTGTCCTAGTCATATGAATACATCACATCTATATTCTTTTTACTCATCTATTATTAGTCCCAAATTATTTTACCATAACTCATATTTTTAATGGGACCAGTTTTAGTATTGACCATGTCTTTCTAGTATTGAATCGAGCTTATTGGAGTCCTTTGAAGAAGACTAAGGCATAGAAGGTAAAAGTTCATACAAGATGAACATTAACTACGACCATCGAAGCTATGCTTTGGGATGCTTAAATCAACGAGGGGTGTATCCTAATGTAATTAAGTGGAAATAATCGGCAATAGCATGTAGAGAGTATTTATACCTAGTTTTTTAGGCTACTCATAAGGCCTCGATGCGTGGCCTTTGGTTACCCTTCTGGCCATGTTGGCATGCTAGTTGTTCAAAAACCAGTGCATCCTTGCGCAACAAAAGAGGAAGAGTTGTTCAAGAAGAAGGATCAAACTTTCTCTCCATAGCCTACACTAAATATATATATATATATATATATATTTTACAAAGAAAAGCTTCATAGGGGAACAAAATATTAACGATAGAAGCTTTGGAGACTTAGGAATTGATCTGATCCTTGAGAAGAATGATTTGCTGAAGTTTGTAAGTTCTGTACAACCTTACATGAAGGAGATTGTATTTGAGTTTTATGCAAATTTCCTAAAATATGTGAATGAGCCTAGTAGAAAACTATTCTACAAGGCATATGCTAGGGGAGATGGTATGATTTTGGCATTGCACAGATTGTAGAGTTCCTCACGCATCCCTGAGCCACTGATGTTGAACTTGATGAGTCCTATGATGCCATGGCCAAAACCATCCAATGAGGTTCATCTCTCATGGCCATAGCAAACAAAACTTCTAGCATCCACCCTAGAACTTACCTATGTTGGACTCCTTGCCATCATCACTTGAAATTGGATTCCCAACAATCAAAGGAATATAGTTAATAAGAGGACGAAAACATTTTTTAAGAAGATTTGTGATGTGGTGCAATTCAATTTGAGATAAATAAATTTTCAAAAAATCATCAAGCATGATAAGTGAGTGTGTCCCAAGTTATGTTTTTCCTTTCCCTCTTTAATTTTTCAAATTCTCTTTTAGCAAAACTTTAAAATTGTTAATGCTACTAGGAAATATAAAAAGAAGCCTACAAAATTGAAGTTTTTATACAAATGGTTGGAAGGGAAGCATGCGGAGGCCAATCTATGAACCATTCCTGAAGATGAAATTGTTCTTGATGAGGCAATGCCTACTCTAGTACTTGGCATTGAGCCTAACACTCATAGGTGTTCATTAGCCTTTGAACAACGCATGTTACACCATATTGATGTTGAAATTACCTCTCAAGAGAAAGCTATTGCTCAACTTCAAGCCAATATTCGCCATGGCAATGCTTTGAGGAATGATCTATAGGCCAAACAACTATAGTAAAACTTTGGCATTTTTTTTTAATAAAAAAGGGGGCTAGAAGTTATCGTGTTTCTTAGTTTTGCTACTAAACTTTAAAAATTTATTATTTTGGGATAATTACTAGGGTAAACTTTTATTACTTTGGTTTAATTTTGGTGAACTTTATCTTTCATCTTACTATAATATAATTCTAAGTACTTTGATTGTTAATGCATCCATTAATTTAAAGGCACTAATAGTTGATTTGTTTGGTTACGTTAATAGTTAAATTTGATTAATTAAGTAGGAGTTACTTAAGGGGAATATTTGTTTCTAGTATATTTTTCTTTGTTATAGTTTTGCAAAAAATTTCCAAATGAGAAGGTTGTTGAGGCAATTCTCTAATGTAGTATTCACAGGTGTTTAGCACTATTTAGCCTAATAAATTGCCATAATTGGAGTTGGTAATTTTTGTAACCAAACCTTTGGGCTGTGATATTTGCTAATACTTTAGACATGTACAAGCACATCTATAATATCTAAACCTGTTGTAGGAACTTATCTTAAAAATTGGTTTGGATTGGATCAAGTAAATCAACTTCCCTATTTTGAGGATATTATATTGAATCGAGTAACTTGGTACCATATCCTATAACACCCTCACCCGAATCCGGGTGTAGAGTGCCACAAAGGGGTTGGTTTAGACTCAATTACAAATTTGAAACTTAATAAATTAAGGATAGACTTTATTGGAAAATAAATTTCTCTTGCAACAGAAACCTTAAACTTAAAAGTTTACTATCTCCAATCTTGATTCTAAGGGAACCATTTAACTACAATATATTAGTCCCCATGGCGAAGCCTCTAGAGGTACCCCCTTCTTATGTGCATGACACTTGATTAACGAAGCTCAATGATCCATCACGGTCTGGCTTGGTCCCTCCTCAAATTCCTTATTTCGCAAATCCTGCAACCACAGTTCAAACCTCTGTAAGTTCCAAAAGAAGTGAGTCCCTAACTGAATTACATATACTTAGACGTCGTCTTGCAAGGGCATTAAAAGAAAAGAAAAAAAATGAAATTAACTCCTTGCTTGTGTAGGTAAAATTTTCCTTAAACCCTACGTAGCGGGCTTTGATTTATTCCCGATCCTATCCATTGGTGAACAAATCGTCATGCGACTTCCTCCGGAACAACCCTATTATCCATCGATCAGTCTTGACGATTTCTAGGAAAACTCTCCATCTATATGGACTCTGTCCTTTCCATTACTTTTATTCCTACTTCCATTTACCCCCAGTATGGATTCTTCTTTTCACCATGTTCTTACAAGGTGGTCTCTTAGGCCTACCCTCCTCAAAGCCCTTGGGTAAGTTTCTCTTGACGAGCATTCCAAATCTGTTTAGCTTATAGCGAACTCCATATCTTACCATAGTCCTAAAGGAGTTGCTGACACCTCATCCATTTAGATAACTATTGAGGTCCCCCACCATTCTGGCGGACTAAATCTCACTTAAGATGAGTAGTGTTTGGATTAATCCCTTTTAATCCACCTTATTCGTGATATCATACTATAAGTGTAACATGTCCATCTACTGGAAACCGCTTCAGTCTACTGTATCTAGCAAATTATCACCTGAGCGACTGTTTGAGTTTACGATTCCTCTTATGTGATAGTTCCCTACCAAACTAGCCCTTTAGCGTGTACTTTGCAATATAACCCCCTCTTAAAGAGGAATAGTCTTAACAAACATATATGTCACTTGTTGTGTCCCTTTGTGTAACTCTCTCTATCGATGGGTTCCAACTAACCCCTCTTTATTCAATGGACTATCTGTTGTGCCTATGTTCAATCTCTAACATACAAGATCTCACTAAGAACCTTTTGGCGGCTTTTATTGGTGGATCCTTATATGTGATCCTTGGATAAATCTTCTTTCGTTTGCCTATAAACCTGGAACCTACTGACATGTTATTTCTCATAACTGCTTCATTATGGGTTACCACCTCGCTGCCCCACTGGCTTTCATGGTTACTGTTGTGGCGGTTTGTTTCCCCTTTCATTACCCTTGCTTTGTCCAGCAGTTTCTTTACCTGTTCACTGATACTTGCATTTTCTTTATGCGTGATTTTCCTAATTATCGTCTTAGCATTCTACCCCATGTTTAATGTCCCGATGAACTACTATGTGTTTAGTGTCCCGGCGGACTACCCCGTTTTTATTGTCTCGACGAACTCTCTATACTCGGCTATGGTCTTACCTAGTATACCCCATGTTTAATGTCCTGGCAAACTCCAGTGGTTTCCATAACCGAGCCACGAGCTTACACCTCCTAATCCCCGTGTTTACTATCCCAACGGACTGCCCCGTAGGACCTTACCGCCGTCGTAGTGTCGCCCCATAAAGCATATTGACCGCCTTCATGGTGTTGCTCTATGGAACCTTAAATTCATTAATATCGTCTTATATTGTATCCACCTTGATGCCCGAACATCGAAGTGTCCCCCCCGGTAAGGCTCGGAGCTTCGCGCATCACGGTTTGTTCCCAACAATCCCGGATGGCAAAATCTTAATGGAATTCCAATTTCCTTATTCCTCCACCCATTCCTCCATTTCGCCATTCATATACCTTAATGCTCGAACACCGCAATGTCCCCTTCGCAAGGCCCGGAGCTTTGCACCTCGCAGTTTGCACACAGCAACACCTTATGGCGGTATCTAACAGTTATTCCCATCCCAAAATCCTAGCTTCATCTATCCCGTCAATTATTTTCCCACCATTTTAATCATGTAGTATATGCATTTCACTTATATACTAACATGAAATACGCTATCCTCTTTAAACATGGATTTCTAACTATCTCATGCATACCGAACTACATGACGAATACCATATATCAAATAAGTTTCATATAGGCTTATTATTCACAATCAACAGAGTTCATTCATCGCCACAGATTGTAACACAGAACCATGCCAGCTACACAGCATTACAAGGATGGAGTATAGAAACTCACCTGACACTTATTTCTCTTTTCTCTCGCTTAGCTTTTTCGAACGCCAGAGCTTCCACTCTTCTGGAAGCAGCTTGTTGGATTCTCTACCTTTCGTATTTGAATCTGATGATCATTGTTCCATGCAGAGCTTCCCCTAACTATCTCTTCTTCGGAGCAACCAAGGAAGAAGATGAAGAAGAGAAGAAAATGAAACAGATTTGAAAAGAAGTCTCCCTGAGAAGTCATTTTCCAGCTATTTATAACCCTTCCCGCACAGTTTTCAATTGTTTAGAAACCATCCATTGACAATCATTTTGTCCCTTACTAAGGGACCAGTTGGTTCTAATTCGATCGAACTAGAATTGGATCTCAACCTTGTCCAATTTTGTTCCTAACTTTTCTTGATTTTCTAGTAAAGACTACCAGCTTATGGCTTCTTTCAATTTAACCCCTCAATTATTTCTTAATTTTTTAACTTAGAGGGAACTGGGTGTGACATATCCTGAAGATTTGAAGACTTATCCTAAATTTACTGAAGATATTTTCCATGCTAATTATCTTGCATTATTGATGGGAAGATTGATTATAAATGATCTAGTATGTTAGCAAACCGGAAGTAATTTAAATACTTGAGATTTGTATAGGTTTTGTACTAAGATTTTTAGCACTTCTCTGTTTAGGAAGGAACTTATATTTGTTAGTGCATTGAGTGTGAAAACATGTGAATTACTTGTTTTCAGCCTAAGAGTGATCTAGATCTTAAGTGAAAAAGTGAGTTTGCTAAATTAGAGAGTGTTAGAATTTGTAATCACTTGTTGTACAACGTGTTAAGATAATGGGTTATCTCTTTGGCAAGGTCCCGAAAACGTAAGGAAACCGAACTGCGTAAACATATTGTGGTTTTCATCTTTGTTCTTCATTAGTACTTGAAATAGTTGGCACTGATCGTAGCACTTTTTCTGCCACTACTCTATTTTTTCTAGCAAATATCGTTCTAAGGTCTTTCACATTATAAAGTTTAAAATATATATAAACTTCTAAGAAAATAATATAAAATTTGACATTAACATTTTAATCTAACCTTATTTAAGGAAAAATAAAAAATTAAACACTTTTAAAACTAATTAAATATTCAGTTTTATAAATCTTATATAGTGGAAACTCTAATATAATAAATTAATAAAAACTTAATCTTTTAAATAAACTTTTAAGTAATGCAAAACTCTAAAAACTTAGGACTATAGAATAGCACTTAGTGGCTAAAGAGACCTCCAACGAATGCCACCCACTAGAGTCATATATCTAGTTCAACTCTCGATTAATTCTTCAAAATTGATCCAATGAATTTCCTGATCATGAGATTTTTCAAAATGGATAGAAAGGAACTCTTTTTATTACTTACTATATGACGAAACCCCAATATTTCACCAAATAATAATTTTGCATTGTGAGGAACTGTACAACCCTCATCAGATGCTACAAAACTTCGATCAAGGCTATTTTCTAAATTTGACAATTGTTGGTTTCAAAGGCCCACCTACCACCGAGCATACTTCCACCACATTATCGTTAGTACCCGTTACGAAGCCCATCGCAACATCATTTTGCAGTGCCCATTTCTCAAACTCTCACATTGCCCATCACCCATTACCTCATTCCTGTTCAGTAAACTAACTAAGCCCAATACTTCATTCATTTCAAGGGCCCTCTCTTACTTAGTTCTCGTTTTTCATTGCATTTGAAGTTTTAAAAGTGTATTTTTACAACAAAAGCAATGAAAAATATTTTATTTTTGGGTAAAAAACGTAAAACCTGGGATTTAAATACTTTTAGTTTGCATTTGAAAGTGAAAATTATCAAAATATTTGTATTTATATTAACTATTTAAAAGTATATAAAAAATAGATTTATTTATATTTAATGTATCATTTTATTTAAATATAATTTATTATGTTTAAGTTTAAAACATATTTTATGTATTTTTAATTTTATAAATAATTTATATTAATTAATTAAAAGATATTTAAAATTTATATTTCATGTATCATTATATTAAGTTATTTAAATATCATATAACTTAAATAATTTTTAACTTTCTACCATCATGTTAAAAAAAAAAAAAAAACATTTTATCCTTCAACCACATTTTTTTACAGTAATAGAGATGAAGAATTAGCCCTTAATCTTAGTATTTAGAAAGGGTTTATGTGCAAAAAGAAAAGGGTAAACTATAGAATTAGTTACTCAACTATTAGTATATTTATGCTTTAGTCACCAAATTATGAATATTCTTAATTTAGTCACTAACATTTTAGATAATTTCTATTTTGGTCACTCCCGTTTTATATTATTTCTATTTTGATCACTCTTTGTTAAATGGTTAACAAAAGTGATGACATGACATTTTTCTAATTGGAATAATAACACATTTAATCCTCAATACGTACACATTCTATCAATTTGATGTTAAAAACATATAATTAAATATAAATTATATACTATGAAAAAGTACAAAATATAATATTATTTTTATATATTTTTATAAATAATGTTATGTGTTTATATTTAATTATAATTATAATGCTCAAATATGCATTTAGCCCCGAACTATCACATTCTCCCAAGTTCGTACATCTGATTTTTTTTGTCCTAAGTTTGTACCTAAATTTTTATTCCGTCAAGGGTTTTGGTACCTTTTTATAATGGTATTAAATATAAGACAAATGGCACTCTTAAGTGGTGACGCATAGCATTGGTGATGCCATAATCTATTTTTTATAAAAATAATTAAAATTTTAAAAGAAAATTTATAAAAATTATATAGTTTTTTTAAAATATAAAAGAAATTATAAATTCAAAAAAATATATGTATCTAAAAAATTAAAGATGTTACAAAAATAATAAAAATCTAAAATCCAAGTTAGAAAAATTGAAAACCCATAAAATTTACATCTTTTTTCTAAATAAATTGGAAACAAAATAGATGAAGATAAATTTTACATTAAATTTTCTGCTTAGAGATGGGTACAAATTATTGTACTATTTTTAAAGTTGACAAGAATGTAAGATATGATGATCTAAAAAAGGCTTATAGGAAGCTTTTCGCTTTTTTTATTTGTTAATTATTTGTTAGGTTTCATAGAAAAAAATTGGTTCCTCTGTTGAGAATGCTATTAGCAAATTAAGAATGATTGAGTTTTGGGAGGTTCTGAGTTCTTGGGTTTATCAAAATCACAATGTTACTTATAAGTTTATTAAGATTTAATTATATGTATTTAAATATAATTATAATTATATTTAACTATGTTACGGGCCAATTCTGCCCGAAACCCATTACAAAAACTACCAGACCCAATAACCAAACCCATTAAAGCCCACAATACCCAATTGCAACCCTAACCCAACAAACTTTCAGAATTTTCAAACCCTAGGTGCGCCGCACCTAGGGTCTTCTGTCAGACCCTCTGCTCCACCGCCCACGTCGGGCCTGCCACCGCGGTCTTGTCCACCGCCAAAGATTGCCTCGACTCTGCGGTGTTTTAAACAAAGAAGCGACAGAAAGCAAGCAAGTTGTAAAGAATTTCATGCTATAAAAAGCCATTTCTAAACCGATTGTAGAGGTCTTTTTTTTGGGGAATAAGATACGAGCATTTTTCAAACACAAAAACACAAATAGAGATCCAAATACAAGAGAAAGAGCAGGCAGATTAAGCACTAAAAACCACTAAAAGTCAGAATAAAAGACCAAAGGTGATTCCTTTTTATTTTCGAGGCCTCTTTTCTTTCCTTTTTTCGACATATATATATATATATACCTATATTATTTTTTTTTTAAAAAAAGAAATAAAAATCTCACCTTTTCGGGGCTCCGACCACCGTGCACGGCGGCGCCGGCGGCGGAGCCCGCGGTAGAGGCCGGCCGGAGTTGCGCCGGATCCCCAGCCCTGCAGAGAAAAAAAGAAAGAGTTAAATTTTTTTAAAAAACGGTGACAAATGATTTTTTTGAAGAATTTGGGCCTTTTATAGCACCCTGAGACGACGTCGTTTTGGGGGCTGCCCTTTAAGCTCAAAACGACGTCGTTTCACCTAAACCGACCCGAACCCGACTCGCCTACCCGAGGATCCGCGTGTTTTGCCGGAAAAATGGAGTATTTATGTGCGTGGTCCTTCCGCTTCTCTTTTGCTCTACAATCAAGTTTTAATTTCTTTTAAATCTGCCCCTAAAGTTTAACACCGCATTCAATTCGGTCCCTTTAAAACGCTGCGCTTAAACACTCGGGGGAAATTTGCGCTCCTCGTCCCTGGATTTCGATGCGCATTACAATATGGCCCTTCCCTCTTTTATTTATTTTAAATTGGCCCTGAGATTTTATTTTTAAATTCAATTTAGCCCCCTTTTTTATTATTTTGTAATTTTCACTTATTACTATTATTAATATTTATTTATTATTATTATTACTTTATTATTACTATACTATACTATTATTATTAGTATTATTACTCTTATTTTATTTATTATTACCATTATTTTCTTTTATTTCATTATTTAATTATTATCACTATTATTATTTTATTTTCATTATTATTTATTATTATGGCTATTATTTTTATTATTATTACTATTATAATTATATTTTCTTTTAAGTATTTATACTTATAATGATTATTTTATTATTATTTTCTTACTTTATTTTTCATTATCTTCATTTTTGACTCGTTCATTTTATTCTATTTCATTTTCGTTCTTTATATTATCAGATCGATACTAAACGCATTTATTTCCATTTTGCTACGCATATCCGTATTGTAATTTGTTTTACATTTCATTATAAACTTGTCACATTAACTTTTACCCGACTTCTCAATTTTCATAACAATCGATGTTCTGTATTAGCAATTCGAGTGAATCGAGCCCTAACTTACTGGGTTCTGGTTTTTTCGTTTAAGTTAAACAACGGAATATCTCTTTCAAAAAATCAAATTCAAGTTTGAAATCAACATTCCGTATTAGCGATTTGAGTGGATCGAGCCCTAACTTACTGGGTTCCGTTCTTCTTGTTTAAAGCTAAATAACGGATATCCCTTTGAAATCGAAATTTAAATTTTAAACAAAACACTTAATCTCGGATATTCGAAATGTCGCGCCCTAACTTACTGGACTCGACATCTAGACACTTCGAGATAAGTTTCTTTTCTTTCTTCTAAAATGGAGGCAATATTCCTAATTTGGACCTTCGAGAAAACAAGCCCTAACTTACTGGGTTCGATTTCTCGTTTGACAAATGACGGAGATCCTCTCCAAAAATAAAACCAAGTTTTAAAAGGCGAGCTTAGTTTTAAGAGCCTAAAGTGTAGCGACCTAACTTATCGGACATGATACTTTATCTCTTGAAAATAAGAGAGCCTTAACGTCTCTTCCAATTCCACCAAGTTTTGGAAATAAAAGTATCTATTTTCAAACCATTTCAAAGTTTTCAACATTAGGACATCAATCAATCGGTTTGGTACCAATTTCGGGCGTGACGAGGGTGCTAATCCTTCCTCGCACGTAACCGACTCCCGAGCCCATTTTCTCAAAATTCGCAGACCAAAAACATTATTTTAGTAAATTGAAATATTTATTAAAACAAATGTGATCCGATCTCACCCAAATAAAGATCGGTGGCGACTCCCTTCCTTTTCATTTTTTTAAAACCACGAGTCGACCGCGTCGTTTACTGTTTTATCAAAAAATGGTTACGACAGCTTGGCGACTCCACTGGGGAGTTATTCATCGAGAGTCAGGCCATTGATTGATCGATTTTTGTCCTTGTAATTAAGATTGGAAAATGGTTTCGAAATTCGTGTTCCTTTAAATGCATTTTCAATGTTATATTTGACCTCTTGAATACTTTGGCATTGCATTGCATGACCATTAGGGTCACACCTTTAAGTGGGAGCGAAGCTATGCTTTCGTGAGGTTTTCACCTCATGGGCTAGTGGATCTTTGAATACATCCGTACCTATGTCTTCGTGAAGTTTTCACTTCGCATGGCCATAGGGAAATGTATTCCCCGAACCGAACTCGGTCCGTATGAGCCTATAATGGGTGAGGATCGAGAATCTCTGTTGGTTGGGTACCTCGAACTTTAGAACTCAACCACATGTAAAGAGCCTAAGAACCCACCCCGAAATGAACTATGCGGACCTTAGTAATTACCCGGATAGGTGTTTGTTTATTTCACTTGCTTTGTATTCCATGGTACTAACTTTTGTGTTTTATTTTTCTTTGTGCATATCATATTTAAGAGGCATCGATTCACGGTCGGTTCGAGTTAGAGAGCTGGTTATGGAAAGCAAATTCCTTGATAAAGTGGAAAACAATGCGTCGTCCGCGACGTGGTCCGAGCAATGCCAACTAGAAAAAGGGGATAGCATAGTTGAGGGGTATGTGTCGGAGCTACGGGATTTCACCAACATCAGTGTCACACAAAACGAGCTCCAAGAGTTGAAAGAAATTTGGGCTCGGTGGGATAACGAGGCGGCAAAATCGTTTCTATGGTACTTACGGTGACTGCGCTTACCGCTTGATGTCAAAATAGATAAGCACCTATTCCGAGCAATGTCCCAGTTTTGGAATGCTGCTTATAGCTGTTTCTCTTTTGGGAAGGTGGATCTGGTTCCCACGGTAGAAGAATATACGACCTTGTTACGTTGCCCAAGAATTCAGGACGACAAAGCTTATTCCAAAGCAGTTAATGGCCCAACCTTCGCGAAGAAATTGATGAACATCACCGGAATGAGCGAACAATGGGTTTCAAATTAATGCAAAAGAAAGGCGGAGGTAAATGCATACCACGGATATGTTTGAGAGACTTGATCTTGGCGTATCCCGATGCAAAGAAAAGGATTGACGTCTTCGCCTGTGTGTTTACTGTCAGTAATATTTCCAAAAGCTTTAAGGCATATCGGAATAAGCGATTATTGATCTATTCAAATTGATTAGACAAAGGGGTCACACCTGTTCCTGCCATCTTAGCCAAAACGTTTAGGTCCTTGAATGCATGCAGAAGAATGGGTGAAGGCAGGTTTATTGGATGTGCGCAGCTGTTATTGGCTTGGTTCCATAGTCACTTCTGGAAAGTGGAGAAAGTGTCCTATCGATTTATGATGAGAAAATTACTCTCCGCTAGAAGAAATAAGCGGCTACACCTAGAAGAGAGGATGTGTCCAAAGAAAATTGGATCGCGCTCTTCCAAAACCTTCAAGAAGATGACATCGGTTGGAAAGCTCCGTGGTTGGTTACCGACCAAATCCTTTATCGTTGTGGAAGCTTCGATCGGGTTCCTCTCTCGGGAATTTGGGGTGCCACTTTGCATATGCCCTCTCTGCTGGTCCCGAGACAATATAATTCAAGACAGTTTTGTACCAACGACATATGGGTTGGCTCAATGTGAGTTCTCATACGAAGGGGAGCTATAAGAAAAAGGTTAAAGAGATCTCTAGTGCACGGAATCGAGTCCACAGAATGAAGAGGTTATCCATAGGCCCGATGATGACCTCGGAATACAGAGAATAGAGGACTAGGAGGATCAACGATAACATCCCCGAGCCAAATCTAGAAGGCGCTCGGTCAAGAGAGGAATATTTGCGAGTAGTCCTATCAGAACTAGAAATCGCGAAACGAGATTTTGAAAGGATGAGTTCAGAACTCAAAAGAAAGATAGAGAGACTGGAAGAAGAGAAGATGCTCCTCAAGTTAGACGTAGATGGAAAAAAGTCGGAAGCTAAAAAATTAAGAAAGGAGAAAGGGAAAATAGAGGAAGACCGAGATGATTTGAAGACGGAATATAAGAAGATGCGTCTGACAATGAAAAATGCCGGATTACGAAAAACTCCGGAGAAATGGCGACGTGAGATCCGAGAGGAAAGAGCCAAAGCTAGCAGTTGGGAGAAAAAGTTCCAGGAAATGCAAACACAAAATGAGGTTCTAAGAAAAGACATGGCGAGAAAGCCAAAAAGAAAAGAAAGGGCTAAAAGCTAGGGTGGTCGAGCTTGGACGGTCCTCGCATCACTACCGGTTGCAACTCGAAAGCGAATCGAAATTAAGTCTAAATAAAATCGAGGAAATGAAGGGTAAGATTGAAGAATTAGAATCAAATTACACATTGTGAACTTCGATTGAGCTTCGGAAACAAGAGAAGGGCGTTGGGAAGAAGAACTTCACCATTCTCATGATCAAGTTAGAAATCGGGATTACCTTATGGGCGGCGATAGTTCGGTTCGAGAGGTAGCCGATCATCTACAAACTTTGGCAAAGACAGCCGATATGTTGAGCATGAAATTTGAGCTGCAGTCGGTCGTAGTCAAGAGCTAACCTCTTTGCTCGGGAAAATTAAAACTTTAGGCCTTAGGGCGAAAGCATATTTGTAGTTCGCTTTATGTAAAGGATCTTGCCTTCTAATAAAGTCTTATAAAATGAAGTTGATCGAGAATCGATGTCTTTTTCTTGCATTCATGCATTTGCATTGCATCACATTACATGCATTTAAGTTTATAAAAAAGGGGGTCTAATTAACTAAAATTATCGAGAGAAAAGAAAGTGAAAAGAGAAAATGCAGGCGGAACATCACTACGGAACACGCGCTAAAACTAAGAGAATGGATCGGAGGTTCGAACAATTCCGAGAAAGAAATGCGGGAAGAAATGCAACAAAGAAATGTTGAAACTCCAAAGCAGAAATGAAGGACCAAATGCTTTGGAGGCCCAGAGAAACATGATAGCACAGATGGCCCAAATGCTGAATGGAGTAACGGACAAAGGAAAGGTCCAATGCCTCCGATCGAAGAGGATAGCGAAGGCGCTCCCGGGTTTTACCCGCCGCACTCAAGAGCCCCCGCCTGAGGAATATCTCCAAAGGCCATCAATTACGATCGAGCCCCGCAAGAAGGACAGGATGACACTAGACCTCCCGTGAGCCATCACGTGGGCACCGGGTCCCAACCGAGAGATAGCCCACCAATCTGTTGTACCCGATCTAGATGCGATGAGAAAAATGGGGTCGAGAATAGAATCCTCAAAACAAGCTGGAGGATCGTTGTAAATGGTGGAGGAAAAATTCAAAGCGCTGGAAAGTATCGATCATCATCGGGATCGACGCAAAAGATTTAAGTCTAGTTCCCGATTTGATCTTGCCTCATAAGTTTAAAATGCCGGAATTCGAAAAATATAGTGGGACTAGCTGCCCGGAAGCCCACATCACCATGTTCTGCAGGCGAATGGCTGGCTACGTGAGCAATGATCAACTCTTAATCCACTGTTTCCAAGAAAGTTTGGTGGGCGCAGCAGCTAGATGGTATAACCAGCTTAGTCGGGCTAACATTAGTTCTTGGAGAGATTTGGCTCAAGCATTTATGAAGCATTACAGCCACGTCACAGACATGGCACCGGACAGAATTACTTTGCAAGGCATGGAGAAAAGACAAAATGAAAGTTTCAGACAGTATGCGCAAATGTGGAGAGAGGTCGCCATGCAGGTCCAACCACCCCTCTTAGAAAAGGAAACCACCATGCTCTTCATTAATACCCTGAAGGCCCCTTTCATAACCCATATGATAGGGAGTACGACTAAGAGCTTTGCCGACATAGTGATGGCAGGAGAGATGATCGAGCATGCTATAAGAGGCGGTAAGATCGAGGCAGGAGAAAGCACTAGAAGAACCGCTCCTAAGAAGAAAGATGGTGAAGTAAATAACGTGAGTACATAAAATAAGGGGTACTCGAAGGCGATCACGGTTAATCAGCCAAAGGCGACTCTTCTTTGGACAACAAGGACTGCAAGACAGGGAATCGGGAACGGACCGAGAATCTGAAAAGATTCAATTTACTCCAATTCCGATAACGTACAAAGAGTTATACCAGATTTTATTCAATGAGCACATCCTGTCCCCGTTCTATTTGCAACCATTGCAGCCCCCATACCCTAAGTGGTACGACTCTAACGCTCACTGCGATTACCATGCAGGGATAGAGGGGCATTCGATAGAGAATTGCCTCGCCTTTAAAAAGGTAGTCGAGAGGCTAATAAAGATGGGGGTTATAACACTCGACGACATGGTAAAAAAGGGGAACCCACTGCCCAATCACGAGGAGAGAGGGGTAAACGCGATTGGTGAGGAAGGGGTGAGGAAGATTAAGAAGGATGTCACAGAAGTGAAAACCCCATTACGAATAGTCTGGAAGGAAATGGCAAAAAGAGGATTGATAGATTCAGATCTTGCGGAAAAAGGGAGGGATATAAAGAACTACTGCGAACTCCATAAGACGAAGGAACACGAGATTCAAGAATGCGCCGAGTTTAGGATTTTGGTACAAGGTCTTATTGACAACAAAGAATTGGAGTTTTATGAAAAAGGAGCAGAGGAAGAGGATGTATGCGCGACCGAGGAAGAATTGACAAAGACGGGAGTTAATTATCCGAGAATCATCATTTCGCAAAACACGGAAGGCGGGGTACAGGGAAGGCCGAAAATTATAATTCAGAAACCTGCTTCTTTTTCCTACAAAGATAGTAAAAAGGTACCTTGGAACTATAATTGTAATGTGACGATGTTAGGGGCGGAAAGCTCCACTAGCAGTCCTGAGGAGGGCACGAATGAAGGGTTCTATACGCGTAGTGGGAAGCGTTATGATCCTGGAAAAAGAGGGGAAGAACCAATGAAACCGAAGACTGTGCTGAGTGGGCGAAAAAAGGAACCCGAAACCCCTATCAATGAGCCCGTAAAAGAGGAAGAGGCCAAAGAATTCTTGAAATTCTTGAAACACAGCGAATATAGCGTGGTGGAACAACTGCATGAACAACCAGCCCAGTATCTCGTGTTAGCCCTACTTCTAAGTTCGGAGGTACACCGCGAAGCATTGATGAAAGTACTAAATGAGACTTATGTTACTAAGGATATATCCGTCAACAAGTTAGACCGTCTGATTAGTAACATAAGCGCCGACAATTTCATCTACTTCAGCGATGATGAAATCCCGCCCGGAGGCTTGGGATCAACGAAGGCTTTGCACATAACTACCCGTTGTAAGGGGTACACTCTGCCAAGCGTGCTAATAGATAATGGGTCAGCGTTGAATGTCCTACCACTGGCTACACTCGAGAGGTTGCCAATAGACGGTTCTCACATGAAAGCATGCCAGAACATAGTGAGAGCGTTTGACGACACTGAAAGAAGAGTGACAGGGAGAATAGATGTACCTTTATTGATAGGGCCTAACACTTACGAGGTGGACTTCCTGGTCATGGACATCAAACCCTCGTATAACTGCCTGTTGGGGAGGCCATGGATTCATTCGGCGGGGGCCGTACCCTCATCGCACGCACTGGTTAAAATCGTAATGAAAAATCGGTTGGTAACTATAAACGCCAAGAAGATATCATAGCGACGATTACGGTAAGCGCCGTACATCTAGAAACTAATGAGGAGGCTATCGAATGTTCCTTCCGATCCCTAGAGTTCGTAAATGCGACGTTCATCGCAGAGGGAAGTGAAGTTCCGGTGCCCAAGCTATCCAAAACCACCAAGATGGGATTACAATTGACGATGGGAAAAGGAGCACTGCCCGGAAGAGGATTGGGCAAATATCTCCAAGGGAAAGTCCAGACCCGTCTTTGAAGGAGAAAAGAGACCGCTTTGGTTTAGGTTTTAAACCGGATGCTAAACAAATGAGGAAGGAAATGGAAAAGAAGCGAGAAAGGAGAAAGGCCCGATGAACGGAGAAGATGTTAAGTGGGAACAGATGACATTCCCCACATATCTCGGACCTTCATATCGGGAGGAATAATTTACCCCGGGAAGAATCTTCTTCTAGAGACGAATATCTCCACATCAATGCTATACACGATGAGGCGACTAATCAAGGAAATCATTTGGCATTCGCACATATGAACACAGAAGCACTCTAGACAATTGGGTGAAGAGGAGTTTCTGTAGTTTTTAGAGATGATACAGAGTAATACTCGAGAACACTCTTGTTGTTTTTAAGCCTAGAAACAATGAGATTTCTTTGGTGAAATAGGCTCATGTTCTGACATTTTGTTTTAATGAAATACGTCTTCAATTCTACTAAATATTCTCTCATTTTACATTTTTATCATTTATTCTTCGTTCTCATTCATATCATGTGAATAGTTATCCTCAAATTCATTTGTTCTTTGTACACCCTTTGATACCCATTACAGGTCTCTAGACATTAATGATATGAGTAACGATACTACAGATTCAGAAGTCTACTTTAAGCAAGAAATGTGTTCAGAGGAATCTCAGGATTTTGAAAATGACACAGAATGTGACTTGCCTCAAGATTTGTTGAGAATGGTAGAGCAAGAAGAAAAGCGGATCCTACCCCATAAAGAGCTCGGTAGAAATGGTGAACCTAGGAGAGGGCAAGAAGTGAAGGTTGGAGCCCATATTATCTGCGAGAAACCAGTGAAACCTCATTGAATTACTCCATGAATTCAAGGATGTGTTCGCATGGTCATACCAAGATATGCCTAGACTAAGCACTTTGAGATCGCAGATGCCCGATTGCCCATAAGAGAAGAATGCAAGCCAATCCAACGAAGCTCAGAAGAATGAGACCAGATGTCTTGTTAAAAATAAAGGAAGAAGTCGAGAAACAATTTAATCTTTGGGTTTTTGCAAGTAGTTAAATACTCGGATTGGGTAGCTAATATTGTCCCTGTCCCAAGAAGGACGGAAAAGTGCGGATGTGCGTGGACTACAGAGACCTAAACAAGGCCACCCAAAGACAACTTCCTGTTACCTCACATCGACACCTTGGTAGACAATGCGGCGAGCTATTCGTTGTTCTCCTTCATGGATGGTTTCTCGTACAACCAAATAAAGATGCATCCTAAGGACATGGACAAGACAACATTTATAACCATGTGGGGAACATTTTGTTACAAGGTAATGCCATTTGGGCTAAAAATGCGGGGCGATATATCGAGAGCCATGGTAACTTTATTCCATGACATGATGCACAGGAAATTGAGGTTTACGTCGACGACATGATCGCCAAGTCCCGAATCAAGAAGAGCATGTGCGTGTCTTGAGAAAATTATTCTTGAGGTGAGAAAATTCCAGTTGAAGCTTAACTCGTCAAAGTGTACCTTCTGAGCTCGGTCCCGGAAAGCTACTCGGGTTTATAGTCGGTGAAAAGGGGATTGAGGTTGACCCGGATAAAGTCAAAGCCATACAAGAATTACCTCCACCACGTACCCAAAAAGAAGTTAGAGGTTTCTTAGGAAGGCTAAATTACATCGCCCGGTTCATTTCACAACTAACCGAGAGGTGTGACCCCATATTCCGTCTCCTCAAGAAACACAACCTGTGCACATGGGATGAAGAATGCCGAAGACCTTCGAAAAGGTAAAACAATACCTGTCCCATGCTCCGGTGTTAATGCCGCCTCAACCAGACAAGCCATTAATCATTTACTTGACGGTGCTTGATAATTCGATGGGATGTGTGCTGGGTCAGCCTGATGAGTCGGGGAAGAAAGAAAGAGCAATATACTACCTTAGTAAAAAATTTACCGAATGTGAAACGAGGTACCCGCCAATTGAGAAATTGTGCTGTGCCTTAATTTGGACAACTCGGAGACTAAGGCAATATATGCTGTATCACACGACATGGCTCATCTCAAAGCTAGATCCCCTTAAATATATGATGGAATCTACTGCCTTGAATGGAAGAATGGCCAGATGGCAGATTCTACTTTCTGAATTTGACATCGTTTATGTAAACCAAAAGGCGGTAAAAGGGAGTGCAATAGCGGACTTTCTAGCCAGTAGAGCCCTTGAAGACTATGAGCCCTTAGATTTTGATTTCCCTAATGAAGATTTAATGTACGTGGCAGACACTGAAGAAGGCGCCTTCGAAGACTATCCTTGGAAACTGAATTTCGACGGGGCATCAAATGCCGTGGGCAATGGAATTGGGGCAGTCCTGATGTCCCCAAAAGGAGACTATTATCCATTCACTTGCAAACTGGATTTCGATTGCACTAATAATATGGCTGAATACGAAGCTTGCATCATGGGTCTCCGCGCCGCTATCGAACGTAGAATCAGGGTATTGGAAGTTTATGGAGATTCTACCTTGGTAATCTATCAACTCAAAGGAGAATGGGAAACCAGAGATCCAAAGCTGGTTATCTACAAAAGATTGGCCCAAAAATTGATCAGAGAGTTCACGACATCACTTTCAATTACCTACCCAGGGACGAGAATCAGATGGCTGATGCTCTGGCCACCCTAGCTTCCATGGTCCGAATAAATGAAAGCGAAGATATGAAACCAATACAAATGAGCATTCATCAAGACCCAGCCCATTGCTACAATGTCGAGGAAGGAGAGAAAGCGGCCCACCATGGTACTACGATATCTTTGCGGTATGTGAAAAATCGCGAATACCCGGATCAATCGATCGAGAACGATAAAAAGACGCCGAGAAGACTAGCACAGTGATTACGTCCCGGATGGAGAAGTCTTATACAAGAAAAGAAAAGATCAAGTCTTTGCTAAGATGTGTGGGCCTTGCGCCAAGCTAAGTTAATCTTGGAAGAAGTCCATGAAGGTGTCTGCAGTGGAACTCATGCTAATGGTTTCACAATGGCCGAACAAATAATGAGGTTTGGATATTATTGGTCCACTATGGAGGAAGATCAGATCAACTATGCTAAGAAATGTCATAAATGTCGATTTATGGAGACAAGATTCATGTGCCCCCATCACCTTTACATGTTATGACTTCTCCATGGCCATTTTCCATGTGGGGCATGGATGTCATTGGGCCGATATATCGCCAAGGCTTCAATGGACATCGGTTCATCTTTGTAGTTATTGACTATTTCACAAAATGGGTAGAGGCGACTTCATATGCTAGCGTCACTAAATCGTGATTAGTCGCTTTTTGAAAAAGAGATCATTTGTCGATATGGAATGCCCGAGAGGATCATATCGGACAATGCACCGAACTTAAACAATAGCACTATAGCGGGGTTTGTAGTCAATTCAACATCAAACACCACAATTCGTCGCCTTATCGTCCAAAAATGAATGGGGCGATGGAAGCGACCAACAAGAATATCAAAAGATAGTGGGAAAGATGATCGAGACTTATAGAGACGGCATGAGAAGTTGCCGCTTGCACTCTATGCTTATCGGACATCCGTTAGAACCTCTCTTTGAGGCGACACCTTTCTCATTGGTCTACGGGACGGAAGCGGTTCTACCTATTGAAGTGGAAATACCTTCTCTTCGAGTGTTGTCGAAGTAAAAGCGGATGAGGCCGAATGGATCCAAGCTCGATATGATCGGTTGAATTTAATTGAAGAAAAGAGATTGAGGGCTATTCGTCACGGTCGGATGTACCAAAGACGAATGATGCGGGCTTATGACAAGAAAGTTCGGCCAAGAGAATTCCATGAGGGGACCTCGTCTTGAAAAAGATCCTTCCCATACAAAAGGATTACAGAGGAAAATGGATGCCAAACCGGGAAGGGCCGTATGTGGTAAAGAAAGCTTTCTCGGAGGTGCACTCGATTCTCGATCGAGATGGACGGGAAAAGCTTGCCCAATCCCGTGAATTCGGATTCGATTAAAAAGTACTTTGCTTGAAACGGAGAGGCCAAGGTAAAAACCGCAAAGGGCACTTTGAGACTTCAAAAAAAAAAAAAAAAAAACGGAGAGGCCAAGGTGAAAATCCGAAAATCATGAGAGCGCGCTTGGGGCCAAAGGGCTTTTGAGTTGAAAACCGAAAAGGGCAAAATGATTTTGAATAGACACGTGGCGACCTTGCGGCGCTAGAATCAACGAAGAGGAAGCACGTTGCATATTGGGGCATCAACAAAGTACTTTGAGTCTTCTGAACACATGCTAAAGCTTAAAGCAGCCTTCATGAAGCTTGTATAGAAGCCCAATCGGCGGTGTCTAGGGCATTTGATTTATGTCTTGCACATTGTTGGATTCTTTTTCGCAAAAAGGATATGTTCCCAATCAAATCGTTGATAATTCATTTTTAACTCTCTTTGAAGTCAATCTATTGTTACCCATCATTCATAAACATGTTGCATTAAAATAATAATTGATGAACTGATAATTTCACAAAAGAAAGTTCTACGTATTACTTTGGGAATCTCTAAGATAAAACGAGAAACTGAAACAGGACAATTGTTTAGAATTTCCACGCATATAGATTAAAGACATTGGAGAAAGAGGGTCTTAATGGAAATCATTTCTTCAAACTTCCTCGCTTGATTCAAAGAATGTCGTGACAGGGTGAATAACATTACCTAGTCACCCAGGAAAGGTGACAGGCCAATTTTCGATCACTGTGGAACGAATCCAAAAACGAACCACGTCGAGTACTCTTCGAGTAGGAGTTGTGATTCCCGGGGAAGACAGTTAGAAGTCAATACAGACCCGTGTCCCGAAGCCTAAAGAAAAGGGGCCTTGAAATTTCCACAGGGGCAAGTCATTCATACGAAAACGGTTACTGCAAAGGAAACGAAGATGAAACTTTGACGGATAAATAGATGATAACACCGCAAATGGGAAATCGCACTTATAACATTCTGACTCATCATACTCATGGCATCCTAATCATTAGGCATAAGCATGTACTCACTCTACAGGTTATGTCCTCAAAAGGACACTATGGCAGAACAGATTAAAGAATAGCAGATCCTGCCTCCCTGAGTTTGTAGTGGAGCAGATCAAAGGTAGCAGATTTGACCTTCCTGAAGTTGCAGGAAGCAGATCAAAGACATCAGTCTAGTAATCCCTGAGTTTGCAGGGATCAGATTGAAGATAGTAGATTTGACATTCCTGAAGTTGCGAGAAGCGGATCGAAGATATCAATCTGGTGATCCCCGAGTTTGCGAGGATCGATTGAAGATAGTAGATTTGACATTCCCGAAGTTGCGGGAAGCGGTCGAAGACATCATCCGTGATCCCCGAGTTTGCGTGGATCGATTGAAGATAGTAGATTTGACATTCCCGAAGTTGCGGGAAGCGGATCGAAGACATCACCGTGATCCCCGAGTTTGCGGGATCAGATTGAAGATAGTAGATTTGACCTTCCGAAGTTGCGAGAAGCGGTCGAAGACATCGATCACCGTGATCCCCGAGTTTGCGGGGATCGATTGAAGATAGTAGATTTGACCTTCCGAAGTTGCGGGAAGCGGTCGAAGACATCATCACGTGATCCCCGAGTTTGCGGGGATCGATTGAAGATAGTAGATTTGACATTCCCGAAGTTGCGGGAAGCGGATCGAAGACATCATCGTGATCCCCGAGTTTGCGGGATCGATTGAAGATAGTAGATTTGACCTTCCCGAAGTTGCGGAAGCGGATCGAAGATATCAATCGTGATCCCGAAGTTTGCGGGGATCGATTGAAGATAGTAGATTTGACATTCCCGAAGTTGCGGAAGCGGTCGAAGACATCACCGGTGATCCCCGAGTTGGCGAGGATCGATTGAAGATAGTAGATTTGACATTCCCGAAGTTGCGGGAAGCGGATCGAAGACATCGATCACCGTGATCCCCGAGTTTGCGGGGATCGATTGAAGATAGTAGATTTGACATTCCCGAAGTTGCGGAAGCGGTCGAAGACATCACCGTGATCCACGAGTTTGCGGGATCAGATTGAAGATAGTAGATTTGACATTCCCGAAGTTGCGGGAAGCATATCGAAGATATCACCGGGATCCCCGAGTTTGCGGGGATCGATTGAAGATAGCGATTTGACCTTCCCGAAGTTGCAGGAAGCGGTCGAAGACATCACTCTAGTGATCCCCGAGTTTGCGGGATCGATTGAAGAAAATGTGATTTGACCTTCCCGAAGTTGCGGGAAGCATATCGAAGATATCACCACGGGATCCCTGAGTTTGCAGGGATCAGATTGAAGATAACAGATTTGACCTTCCTGAAGTTGCAGGAAGCAGATCGAAGATATCAGTCTAGCGATCCCTGAGTTTGTAGGGATCAGATTGAAGAAAGCAGATTTGACATTCTTGAAGTTGCAGGAAGCAGATCGAAGACATCAGTCTGGCGATCCCTGAGTTTGTGGGGATCAGATTGAAGATAATAGATTTGGCGATTCCTGTGGTTACAGGAGCAGACTGAAGTTAGCCAATTAAAACAAAGAACCCTATACCCCTGAAGTTGCAGTTGGTAGGATTAAATCTACTATAACTACAAATCTCATCTCTCAAGGTTGCAGTGGAGTGGATCGAAGCAACGAGAAGCAGTAGACTGGAACGAGGCTACACGAAGAAGAGGAGCACCAAAGAAGTCAAGACCCTACAAAACAAGGCAAAATTGGCCCTCTTTAAAGTCTTTGCTTTGTTCCCGCATACCCACAACAAGCAAAGAGGGGTACTGCACGGGCCAATTCTCGCTCAAAACCCATTACAAAAACTACCAGACCCAATAACCAAACCCATTAAAGCCCACAATACCCAATTGCAACCCTAACCCAACAAACTTTCAGAATTTTCAAACCTAGGTGCGCCGCACCTAGGGTCTTCTCGCGACCCTCTGCTCCACCGCCCACGTCGGGCCTGCCACCGCGGTCTTGTCCACCGCCCAGCACTGCAGCTCCTGCAGGCATTAAACAAAGAAGCGACAGAAAGCAAGCAAGTTGTAAAGAATTTCATGCTATAAAAAGCCATTTCTAAACCGATTGTAGAGGTCTTTTTTTTGGGGAATAAGATACGAGCATTTTTCAAACACAAAAACACAAATAGAGATCCAAATACAAGAGAAAGAGCAGGCAGATTAAGCACTAAAAACCACTAAAAGTCAGAATAAAAGACCAAAGGTGATTCCTTTTTATTTTCGAGGCCTATTTTCTTTCCTTTTTTCGACATATATATATATATACCTATATTATTTTTTTTTTTTAAAAAAAGAAATAAAAATCTCACCTTTTCGGGCTCAGACCACTGCACTGCATGGCGCCGCTGCATGAGAGCCAGAGAGAGCCGGCCGGAGTTGCGCCGGATCCCCAGCCCTGCAGAGAAAAAAAGAAAGAGTTAAATTTTTTTTTTTAAAACTGGTGACAAATGATTTTTTTGAAGAATTTGGGCCTTTTATAGCACCCTGAGACGACGCTCGTTTGGGGGCGCCTTTAAGCTCAAAACGACGTCGTTTCACCTAAACCGACCCGAACCCGACTCGCCTACCCGAGGATCCGCGTGTTTTGCCGGAAAAATGGAGTATTTATGTGCGTGGTCCTTCCGCTTCTCTTTTGCTCTACAATCAAGTTTTAATTTCTTTTAAATCTGCCCCTAAAGTTTAACACCGCATTCAATTCGGTCCCTTTAAAACGCTGCGCTTAAACACTCGGGGGAAATTTGCGCTCCTCGTCCCCTGGATTTTCGTGCGCATTACAATATGGCCCTTCCCTCTTTTATTTATTTTAAATTGGCCCCGAGATTTTATTTTTAAATTCAATTTAGCCCCCTTTTTTATTATTTTGTAATTTTCACTTATTACTATTATTAATATTTATTTATTATTATTATTACTTTATTATTACTATACTATACTATTATTATTAGTATTATTACTCTTATTTTATTTATTATTACCATTATTTTCTTTTATTTCATTATTTAATTATTATCACTATTATTATTTTATTTTCATTATTACTGTTATTATGGCTATTATTTTTATTATTATTACTATTATAATTATATTTTCTTTTAGTATTTATACTTATAATGATTATTTTATTATTATTTTCTTACTTTATTTTTCATTATCTTCATTTTTGACTCGTTCATTTTATTCTATTTCATTTTCGTTCTTTATATTATCATCGTATTACTAAACGCATTTATTTCCATTTTGCTACGCATATCCGTATTGTAATTTGTTTTTACATTTCATTATAAACTTGTCACATTAACTTTTACCCGACTTCTCAATTTTCATAACAATCGATGTTCTCAGATTAGCAATTCGAGTGAATCGAGCCCTAACTTCTTTGGGTTCTGGTTTTTTCGTTTAAGTTAAACAACGGAATATCTCTTTCAAAAATCAAATTCAAGTTTGAAATCAACATTCCGTATTAGCGATTTGAGTGGATCGAGCCCTAACTTACTGGGTTCCGTTCTTCTTGTTTAAAGCTAAATAACGGGATATCCCTTTTGAAATCGAAATTTAAATTTTAAACAAAACACTTAATCTCGGATATTCAAATGTCGCGCCTAACTTACTGGACTCGACATCTAGACACTTCGAGATAAGTTTCTTTTCTTTCTTCTAAAATGGAGGCAATATTCTAATTTGGACCTTCGAGAAAACAAGCCCTAACTTACTGGTTCCGATTTCTCGTTTGACAAATGACGGAGATCCTCTCCAAAAATAAAACCAAGTTTTAAAAGGCGAGCTTAGTTTCAAGAGCCTAAAGTGTCGCGACCTAACTTACTCGGACATGATACTTTATCTCTTCGAAAATAAGAGAGCCTTAACGTCTCTTCCAATTCCACCAAGTTTTGGAAATAAAAAGTATCTATTTTCAAACCATTTCAAAGTTTTCAACATTAGGACATCAATCAATCAGTTTGGTACCAATTTCGGGCGTGACGAGGGTGCTAATCCTTCCTCGCACGTAATCGTAACCGACTCCCGAGCCCATTTTCTCAAAATTCGCAGACCAAAAACATTGTTTTAGTAAATTGAAATATTTATTAAAACCAAATGTGATCCGATCTCACCCAAATAAAGATCGGTGGCGACTCCTTCCTTTTCATTTTTTTAAAACCACGAGTCGACCGCGTCGTTTACTGTTTTATCAAAAAATGGTTACGACAAACTATATGTGTTTGAGGATCAAATTGATAGAATTTCTAAATGTGGATGATTAAATTTATTGAATTCTTTAGAATTAGGATCAAATTGATAGAATATATAAGTATTGAAGACTAAATTTATTATTATACCAGTTAGAAAAAGACCACATCTTCATTTATGTTAACCATTTAACGAAAAGTAACCAAAATATAAATAATTTAAAATATTAGTGATTAAATTGAAAATTTTCATACCATATATCTATATATATGTTTGCACTCATGCTCCTCGTTAATGCTTGGAAGATACATGGACAGCAATGTATAAATTTGTTAGATTTTCGGGTTTCGAGAGCTTTATTTTATTTTTGTTATGACACGTTTATAAAGCCCAAAAAACAATAGGGCCGAAAGCAACCCAAAGCAATTAGAATATATACAAAAGATAGCCAAGTATCAAGTAAACTTGTCCAAAGATCGAGTAGTTTGTCTAGTTGGATAGTCTCGACAGGATTTAAGTCAGACTTGAATACAGATTTTTTATTTCGAGTCAGTCCAATTTGATCTGAATTTAATTTAAATAATAAAAAAATATTTTAAATTAAAATTTAATTATAAAAATATATAAAATAATAATTTTAAAAAAGTAATATATATTTAAAAAAATTAATAATAAAACGAACATTTTAGCGGGTTAGGCCGACCCAAAAATGTATATGAGCTTGAAAAATATTTTGGAATCAAGTCTCAACCCTGTTCGGCCTAGCCCATAAACACCTCTAATTCCAAACAACCAAAGGACTTGACGTCGTGTTAGGAGAATACAAAACTAGCAAAGAAAACAAATAGATAAAAGGAAAGAATGAATCACGCTTTGGGCTCCAAAGATAACACGATAGTCACCTAAGAGACGATGGAGGTAAGCATAAAAAAAATTCTAAAAACCCTTATAAGGCAAGTTTACGATTCATTATATTCATAAAAAAAGATCACGCATTCATTATTCATTTGACTTAAGTATTGGAAAGCGATCGGAGTGTTAACTCTGACGTCCTTTTAGCTTATATTTCTTTTCATTATGCAAGCAGTAACATTGACCACTCATGATAAATTTTTCATTTAATTTTTTAAAATTTTATAAAATTATATATTAATATAATCCTTCAAAAATTATCATTCATTATTTCTAATCCTAAAGCAATTTTCTTACTTCATCACTCCTCACAGCCAATTTTCAGCCCAAATCGTTACCAACTCCAACGTTGAAGTAAATTCGAAGTATGCATGAACAATGTTCATTTAGCCGTAGGATGTAAAATTGAAGATACAACACTATATATATATTAATTGATAAATATTTCTATAATCGTTTTAATCACTATAAAAATGGATTTCGCCTCACCAACACTCAAAAAGAAAATACTGAAGATACAACAGAAAATCCAAATGAATATACATAAATTTTTTACTGATGTAAAAGCTCAAGAGCTTTTAGCAAAGTGATTTTAAACCTATTGATGTCAAGGTTAACATCCTGTTTGTCCAAATACACTGCCTTGAATGTCAACCACCCCTGTTTCGAAATGGATAATGGATTTTTGAATACCTCATGATCTGCTGGATATTGTTCTATCAAGCTACTCTCTTCTGCTTTAATCTTATAATCTAGATACCTTATGTTCATGTCCTTGGACGGCTCTCCAAAGGCGGCTCTTGCCGGCCATTCCACCCCACCGAAAGGAATCACCTGAATCAAAACTGCATTCTCAGGTAGAAAAACCATGTTGGTTAACCCAGCTCCATGCACTCCCATCATAACATCACACGAATTCACAATCTCAGCAAATCTTTGTATATTCCCATCAGCCTCAGCTACCCCTACTTCGTACCCCAAATTTCTTGCCATTCCAACGATTTCATCTGTATTTCTGAACGCTCTTGTCCGTTTTCTCGCAACAATGAGAAGCCGAGGTCTAGTCTTCCCATCATCGTCATCATCATCCTCGTCCTCGATTTTGATCGCCCTCACCTTGTTTAAGGAGTAGGCGGATCTCAGAAATTGCCTGAAATCTTTCATCGAATATGATGATTTGGAAGGATCGATACTCAGCTCTTGAGGAGCACGTTTGAGACCAACAACAACACTTGTAAAGCAATGTATGTTTTCTTCATTATCAATGTCGATTACTTCGTAATTAGACAGCTTCTGAACCAAGTTTCGGAACTTGTTAATCCACCATGGATTTGAGTTGGTAACAACAAACTTGACCTCTCCATTAAAGATTCGAGCAGTGGAATAGAGTGGGATAATGATGTCTGTAAAATCATGGTAATTGTTCCCTGAATATCCTCCAAGGGAAAACAAAATAGCTGGAACACTGTGAGTTTGACTGCAATGGGGGGTCACATTGCTTTCCATAACTGGTTTCACTAACCATTTCCTCACACTTTTCATTGCAATTTGGTCTTCTTTTCGAGAATAAGGTCCGATGAGAAGGGAGGTGGTGTTGTCTTCAAGGTCACGAATGCTTTGTTGGGATGAAGCAACGATAAAAACAGTAGAGGATTTTGCATCGATCCTTACATCTTCTCCATTGATCTCACAGTAATCTGATCTTTTTTCTGATTTGCACACTAAGTTCATTCTCTTTGGTACACTAGTACCCAAACCTTGAAAAACAAAACCCGACGTTGAAATATACAAATTAGTAACAATCAATCAATCAATGAGGATAACTGGACAAGAAACAAGAAAGGGTTTTGGGAACTCACGAATTGACTGAGGAGGAGAAGAGTAAGGCATGAAAACAAGACAGAAGCTCAATGCAATTAACAAACAACCAATAAATGCTCCATATCCAAGTTTCTTTTGGTCAGATCGACTAAAGCTTCTGGCAAAAAATGTGTCGTACGTGATTTTCTCATCCATTTCTCGTTTCCAGGCAAGCAAACACAGCTCTCAACGTAATAGGAAAGCTCTAGCTCTGATTTAAAAGATGGAAACTATCGTAATGAAGGCCAGAGCCCAAGTTTATGCATTTAAATTTCAAAACACTAGTTTATGACAACTTAATTGTTGTAATTAATTAAGACAATTATAATGAGGACGTTGGGGAGGAGTTTTCTTAATTTGAATTATTGCTCCCCAATGAACTCTAGCTGTGGGTTCTTGTAAAATAAAATATAAATTTATATTGTTGGCAGGGTTTGAAAAGGACATACATTTCAATCATTGGTTTGGTGATTTTCTAGCATATAATGGGATATTGAGAATATAATATATTTTTATGTAGTGTATATATCATAAGGAATCCACGTTGGGTAGGTTTCAACTTTGAATTCTAATTACCAACTAGAAGTTGGTAGTTTATTTTCTATTCAGAAAAGAGAATGGATCATTTGCTTTTGTTAAAATTATGGTTGAGTATTTTGATGTTTATACATTTTGTATAGGATTTACATACTATTTGGTTTATACTATTGTTTTCAATTTCAATTTGATACCTGTGTTTGGTTTCAATCTTCATTTTGATATTTAATATTTGAGTTTTATTTTGTTCTAATTAAGTATCTGAGTTTTGCTTTAATATTTAATTTAGTATCTAAGCATTTTTGTTATCACAATTACCTTTTTTTTACTACAACATGTGTCAAACATTCATTGAACCATAATATGTCATTTGGAATGGATACCAAATTGAACATTGAAGCCAAACTCAAGTTCCAAATTAAAAAATAAAAAACTCAAGTACCAAATTGAATATAGAAACTAAACTTAAGTACCAAATGGTATATTAACTCTTTTATATAAAAACATAAAAGACAAAATGCCTAATAATAATTGTTATTTTTCAAAAAGAAAAGACTTTTAGTATTTTCCCAACTAAATTATTTTCCGGTGAACCCATTAAATTAACCCAGTCAAGCACTTAATAACAATATAGATTACTAGTTAATTTGGTGTTGTTTTAAAATTTGAAATATTACAAGCTCAAAAATTAAACCATAAAAAATATTAAAAATTTAATTATTAAATTTAAGTTATAAAATCTATTTTCTTATATCATTTAAAATTGAGTATGAAATATTATTAAACTATTGTATAAATGAAAATTTTTATTTTACAATTTTATCTTTTTAGCATTTCAAGATATTTTAAATAAAGTTAAATTTTAAATGTGAAGTCTTAGAATAATATAATGTTAAAAAATAAAATAAATAGAAAAAGGTTTTTTCTTAAGGAATAAGTAGTTGTTATCTACTTTGACATTTTGTTTTTATAAAAAACTTCTATCTCATAATTTTTTTATTATAGATTAGAAAATGTTGTTTCAAAAAATTAAAGGATTGAAAATATTAATATTTAGTTGATTTAAATTTTTAGGTGGATGGTGAAACAAGGTGAGTGTGATTGGAAGAAGAATTTTAACATTTTTAAAAATTTTAAAATGCTAGTATTTCAAATGTTAGTATTTATAATTGATTTGTTTGGATAAATAATTGTTTTAAAAAAAAAATTAGGTTAATGGAATTTTACAAATTAAAAAATAATTATAAAAGAAAAATAATTATATTAAAAATAAGGGTAAACTATACAAATAGTCACCTAATTATAAAAATTTTCATTTTAGGCACCCAAAATAAAAAAAATAAATTTGCAATTTAAGCACTCACATTACATGGTTCGGTTACTCCCATTAAAATAAAAAACAATAAGCTGACATGGCAGTTAAAAGAATAGGTATAATAACAAATTTAATCCTAAACTTTTAAATATTATATCAATTTAATCTTAATTTTAAAAAATTAACCCTCGAAATTTACATATTAACTCAAGTTGATATAATTCTAAAAAAATCAAAGAAATATATAA
The DNA here is from genome assembly GCA_025698515.1 of Gossypium sturtianum. NCBI lineage: Eukaryota > Viridiplantae > Streptophyta > Magnoliopsida > Malvales > Malvaceae > Gossypium > Gossypium sturtianum. The sequence goes on along the minus strand of CM046951.1, from coordinate 49,320,013 downwards.
AAATTCATAAATAATTTCAAAAAATATAATAGTAAATTTAAAATATATAAAAATAAAAAGATATTTTTCACAAGAAATAATAATATACAAAAATAAATAAATGTTTCTTAAAAAATATAATAATAAATTTTAACACACTTGTCTTCGTTTGTCAATAACCACTCCTCCGCCATGTCAGCCCGACGAAACTCCTATCAATGGTCGCCTCTTGTGTTTATCGTTTTCTTATTCATCTTTGTTATTTCTGTTAGAACCGTAAAAACAAGATCTAATATAAACTTAAAACTGTAAACCAGGATTTGTCACGTCAAATCATCAAGAACAAAATGATAACAGAACTAGATGCGGAAGCGTACCTGAATCCATGAATTCCTTGAAGTTTTTCGGATCTTGGGGATTTGATATTCCAAATTAGTATACAAAAAATTCAGAGAATATTTGCTCTCTCTTTCCTAAAAATGGGATATTAGAAAAGTTATCTTGTGTGTAACTTGGGGACCATAACCCTAATATATATAACTTCGGCATATTAGCCCTAATTTCTAATCAGCCCATCATCAATTAGAAATTAGTTACTAGTATCTACACATATTTGACCCATACTTTATTTAATAATTAAAGCCCAATAAACCTTAACCAAATTAGATCACTTTTAATTTGGGCTAACCTATTATGATAGTAAATAATAACATGTAATTACCCTTATTGTATATATGATGTCCATATTTTTCAACAATCTCCCACTTAGACCACATATATATACTAATTACTCTATAATTACATGTCATTATATAATCTTATGAGCTCAAAATTTTACTATCATATCCAAAATGTATTCTGAACAATCTCGTCCATTAATTATGTTAACATAGAACCAAGGCGACTTTCGTTACATATATCATAACTAAATCCATCCCTGATCACGTATATTAACACAGCCAAATGACATAGATCAAGTATGGATGTGTAGCATGGAAATTACATATAATATGATCTAAACACGTCTATTTCCAACTGGTCCTCTTTAAACTTAAGTGAGGTCAGTATCAAAATAAAAAAAAACAAATTGAATAAGTTAAATACTTCATTTCTGATCAGAAAATAACCAAATACATAAATGTCTGAAACAAACATAAAGTAAATAAAATACAAACTCCCACTAAATCATGATATCCTCAAATAATGTAACACCCATATGAGCGGTGTGCTCATGAAAGACCTTGGGTGGCAAACCTTTTGTTGTTGGAATACAACACTGCTGACTTATTGTCACAAAATAATTTGAGTGGTCTTTCTACATTCTTTAAAATGTGTAACCCAGTGACAACGTTTTGCAACTATATTCCATGGTTTGATGCCTCATAGCATGCTACAAACTCTATTGCCATAGTGGAAGAAGCTACAAGTGTCTATTTGACACTTTTCCAGGATATAGCTCTTCCAGCTAACATGTAAATATAGCCTGATGTAGATTTTCTGCTATCTTGGCACCCAACGAAATCAGAATCAGAATACCCTACAACCTCCAAATGATCTGATCTCTTATAAGTGAACATATAATCTTTTGTTTTATGAAAATACCTCATAACCCTCTTGGTTGCTATCCAATGGTCCATACTAGGGTTACTTAAATATTTGCCTAACATCTCAACAATGTATGCAATATTCGGGCGCGTACATACTTGAACATACATTAGACTCCCAACAACTGATGCATAGGGAATCTTTTGTATTTCTTGAATTTCAAGGTTACTTTTAGGGCATTGAGTAAGACTAAATTTGTCTCCTTTAGCGACAGGGGTGTCACTTGGTTTACAACTTTACATGCCAAACCTTTTGAGTACTTTATCGATATAGCTCTTTTATGATAATCTAAGAATACCCCAAGATTGGTCTCGATGTATTTGAATTCTTAAAACAAAAGAGGCGTCCCCAAGATCTTTCATCTCAAAATACTTAGACAAAAACCTCTTGATTTCGTGCGATAAGTGTAATATCCTGAATTGGTGGGGCTTCGCATTTAGTGTGCTGTGATGTTTATGTTACGCTTGATGTGCTAGTTAGGGTGTTTAAGGGGTTAAGAATAGGCTCAGGGATTGGGCCGAGGCCTTAATCGAATTTTCTGCTTGGGCACTCTGGTGGAAAGCCAGCTAGGATAGGGCTTAAAAGATATTATCTGTAAATTAAGACACACAAATGGGCTTGTGGCCCAGTGGTCAGTGGCGCTACTTAGGGGCTTTGAGGTGGCGTGATAAGCAATAGGGAGGTCCAAGGTTCGAGTCGCATTACCCACTTATTTTAAATATTTTTGGCGTCAAAAGAGAGGAGAGTTGGGGGCGGCTAGGATGCCTGGAATTAGGAGATTTATGTGTTTGGATAATGTGGATAATGTGGCAGATAAAAGGAAGAAGAGGTGGTGTTATCTGGGTCACTTGTGGATGAGAGATCGTAAGGGATAAGGGAGAAAGTTTAGAAATTATCTACTGATCACAGTAGTGGCCGAATTTCCAACTCTGGGGGAAAGAGGAAATCGGTTTTGATGAGGCTAAGGGGGGTGCTGAAATTTCCCTTATTAATTAATTAGTCTTAGTTTTCAAAAGAGGGCAATTCCAGCTTTTGGTTAGTGTGTGTGCTGAAAATTTGATTAGAAAATATGGTACTTCTTAATTTCGGCATTTATTCTCATTCTCTTCTCTTAGTTGTTTCTTTTCTCAAAAGGCCGAAAACTCCTAAAGTTCCATCTTCTTCTTCATTCTTTGCTAAAGCCGAAACCTTATAGCCTTTCTCTACACCTTTTTCCGATTTCTTCTATAAGTCGAAACCCTTAAGTATTCCTTCTCTTTACTCTCCTCTGCCATAGCCGAATGTCCTAGTGCCCATTCTTTTTCTTCCTGCCGATTCCTTCATTGAAAGCCGAATCTCCATAGATTTCTTTGAATCATCTTCTCTTTTTAATTTTCGCAAAAAGTCGAAATCTTCTAGGAGTTGCTGAATTCTCTGTAAAGGTAGGTGCCGATTTCTTCTGATCTATTCTTTGTTCTATTTCGATTTTTAGAAGACAAAGCCGAAAGGCTAATGGATTGATGGTTTCTTGTGTTTACGTGTTGGGCGACATTCGAGAATTGAAGTAGATCGCTTAGATCTAAAAGCCAGAACCGCTAGTCTCTGAACCTCATATCTCTCTTTTTGGGATTTCAAGGTAAGGGGTTCTCTTTAGATTCTCGTTAGATTCGCTATCGTAATTGTGATCTTAACCATATGTTATGATGGTAGCAACTGATAAGGTCTTTTGATGGAATCAAATATCGATCAGGCGAAGGAGGGGATTGGATCTGTTAAATCAATCCCTAAGTTTAAGAAACGAGCGGTGTCAGCAGTTCGGGATTGGCCACCGGCTTGTGGACCGACTTCAGAACAAAACCTTAGACGCTTAGTCGATCGACTTCTTATAGTAGTGTCAACATAGAAAGTCTCGTCTTATGCATGAATCGTGTGTGTAGATCTCTATCATACTAATTAATCTGTACTATATATGTTATGGGCTAAAAGCCGGATAAAGGCTGTATGGAAAGTCGTATTACCCGAAAAGGGTAGGCAAGGGATGCCATGTACGTAATCATAGAAACTTCTCTATGTGTATCGATGTATGTAATAGACTGTGATCTTTTAGGTAGTATATTATTTTGCTTCTGCATGGATGTATGCATGGGATGGGGTTGATATGATGAAGGGGAAGAGCATGTTAAAGGGTCACCTAGTGATCGGAGGTTAAACCACGATATGTACACTTAGGTCACAATAGTGATCGGTGGCTCGCCACACTTGATTATAAGGTCACACAGTGATCGGTGGCTCTGCCACACTTGATTATAAGGTCACACACGTTGATCGGTGGCTCTCGCCACGATGGATTATAAGGTCACATGGTGATCGGCATTATAACTGACAGCATGACTGTCGATATAGTGTGTAGTGGTTGGTGGGTTGATTGTAGAAATCCCCGAGGTGTGATGGTGGTACGGGCTGGCTTTGTGTAGAGGATGGACTTTTAGGTTGGGTTGGGCCATGCGAAGATGTGAATATTTTGTTGCCATTGTGTATGGGCCAAGGCCCATAATGTGTTTGTGGGCCTCAAGCCTTTTATGTGTTTCCTGATTTGCACACTCGAGTCTTGGTGACTCACCCTTTTATTTTTCCCTCACTTTTTAGATGAGCAGTAGATCATGGACATGGGAGCTGAGGCGGACTCGAGGGGCCATCAAGTCTTATATTTTCATAAACTATTTTTAGTTTTCCTTTAAGTTTTTAATTTTAGGACTATTTATGTAATAAGGCTCCATAGCTTAGGTTCAGATTATAATTGTTAATGTCTTTATTCTATTTTTTAAAAAAATTTAATTTTATGTTCAAAGACTTATCTATAGGAAGTAAAAATATGGGAATTTCAAACACGTTCAAAGAAAAGCAAAGGTTTTCTTCAAATATCACTTATTTTAGCGAATACCTAAATAAACAAACTGAATTTTCGAAAATCATCCAAGTGAAGTTTTTAACGCTAAACCCCGTAGCATACCAGATCTAGTCGTAATGTTTGGGCCGGGTTTGAGGTGTTACATTTTGGTATCGAGCCCTGTTGCAAAACACGGGCCGTGAAATGGGTCTAGTAGGGTGTTGTAAAATTGATGTGAATTTGAGAAAAATGTTTTGGGTTGAGATATGGCCTTCGAGTCTCACCAAGACCCGATCCACGCAGGTAGTATTCTAACTCTTGATGTGATATGCATGTTGGGTTTGATGGGCTTTATGGACGTAGACTAGTATGATACTAAGCAATGGATCTTAGGCCTAGTTTAAACAACTCTTCAATTTCATAAAACTTAATCTAATTAAACATGTCCGTAAACAAGTCGGGTTAGGGTGTGGTAACAGCATACGCATGTCTAGGATTGGATTCGGGGAGAGCTTGGTACTTAAGCGGCCCTAGTGGCTCACCTCCTCTTCACTGAATCCTACAGTGCGTAGTGAGGACTGCTCACCTTATTCGCGAGGACTTGTTGACGGCCAAAGACCATAATTAAAACCCGAAAGGGACCAAATACCTTAGTTTTGTAAATTACCAAAATACCCATGTTTTGAAAATTTACCCAAAAACCCTAGATTTACAATAGCACCCGGTTTACAAAATTATCAGAAATTATGAAATTACCAAAATACCCTCGATTTGAAAAAAAATTTAAATTTTCCAAAATACCCCTGCTTTAAAAAAATACCAAAATATTTCTATTTCGAAAAAAAACCAAGATACTCTAATTTGGGAAATTACGAAAATACCCCTATAGGATAAAATTACGGAAAAACCCCTGGGTAGTGAAATGACGAAAATACCCTTATGTGACGAATGTGAGTTCATAGATGCTACTTGTATGTTGATGTATGATGGTTGAATGTATGGGGTTCCTAGAACTAGGAGATACTGAGACTTGAGACCTGAACCCGTGAGATATAATTTCAATTCGAAAGAACTACTCTTGAAACTATCATCCATAAGATTGTTCGTGGTTAACCAAAGTGAAAGAAATTAATAATTCATAAAATTTCTAATCGGATAAACGCGAATCGGTAGAATGAGTACACAAGGGGGTCGTGGACGTCCCGCGCGTGGTCGTGGGAGGGTAGGATGGTCGTGTCGAAACTAGTAGGATCCGCCATGGGTCCGAAACGAGATGCCTGTACCACCCGGCCGCGGAGATGGAATTTTAGGACCAGATGACCCGAGAGATGATGCGGTATCTCGTGCGATGTTAAGGGTTTTAGAGAGGGTTTGTCAAGGCGTGCATGGGCACAGTGAGCCTGTAAATCATGGTCGGAGCGACTTAGAGCCAATGGGGCGGAAATGTTTAGGGGAATTTCTGGTATAGCCCCGAGTACAGCTGAGTATTGGTTGGAGGTGGTTGAGCGTATAATGGATGATCTGGATTTCACGGAAGAGGAAAAACTGAAAGGGGTTGTATCTCTCCGCGGGACGGCTTATCAATGGTGGCTTACTGTTAAGGATGGTACGGTGGTGGCCGTATCACACAGGATCTCTTCAAAATGGCGTTCCAGAGTAAATACATTGGGTCGAGTTATGTGGATGCGCAGCGTAGAGTGTTTCTGAATCTGGTTCAGGGAAGTAGGTCAGTGGCTGCATATGAAGCAGAACTCTTACGCCTTATCCGTTATGCTCGAGGGATGGTGGCCACAGACCATGAACGTTGTGTTCGATTTGAAGATGGTTTGAGGGATGATCTGCGTGTACTGATAGCACCATAGTGGGAGAGAGAATTTGCTGTGCTTGTGGAAAAAGTTAAGATAGCTGAGGAGGTTAAGCGGACAGAAAAGTTGAATCGGGATAGAGATAGGGGTGGAAGTAAGAGAAATTTTGGATCATCAGGGCCAGCTGGGCGTACTCAGAAAAGGCCTAGGTCGGACTGGCCGAGGCGGGAGAGAGACTGCTGCTTGTTAGTCGCATTACGTATGTGTGCTCGATGTGGTAGATTCCATGTAGGTGAGTGTTGGGCGGGCAGTGGAAAGTGCTTTAGGTGTGGATCTACGGACCACCAAGTTAGAAACTGTCCGCAGCAATGGGGCAGTGAAGGGCCCACGGGTAAAGGGAATGTACAGACGGAAAGAGGTGGTCAGCAGCCACAGAGAGGTCGTGGTCCAGCCAGGGGTGGTAACGGTTCCGGTCGGGGCCGTGGAGCACCGTGCCGAAAGGGCGAGAAACACCGAGGCGAGACAGTCGGGGTTAGTTTATGCCGCCCGCACGTCGAGAGGAGGCTGACGCACCGGATGTCATAATCGGTACGTTTCTAATTTATGGTTTGCCTTATACTGCCTTGATTGATATTGGTTTGACGCACTCTTATGTTGCTAGTGCTATAGCGGGAACTTTGAACTTAGATTATGAGACTTCTTCTAGGGAGATGACTGTAGTGAGCCCTCTAGGACAAACTGTAGTGGTGAACAAACTATATAAGGATGTACCCCTGGAAGTTCAAGGGGTAGCTTTTCGGGCTGATCTGATGGAACTACTGTTTGGGGAGTTCGATTTGATCTTAGGAATGGATTGGTTAGTGAAGTATCAAGCAAATTTGGACTGTGCAGCCAAGCGTATGGTGTTAAAAACTCCCGAGGGTGGCGAAGTGTTGGTGATAGGTGAAAGGGGGAACTGTTTGTCAAATGTGGTGTCTGCCTTAAGAGCAGAAAGGATGGTGAGGAAAGGATTCGAGGCAATTTTAATGTTTGTTTGGGCTCTAGAAGCCAAGGAACTAACTGTTGGGGACGTTAGGACGGTGATGGAATTTCCTGATGTTTTCCCAAAAGAGCTTCCGGGATTACCCCCGGATCGTGAAGTGGAGTTTGGTATTGATCTTCTTCCGGGAACAACGCCAGTTTCTATCGCTCGCATGCGAGATGGCGCCAAGGAGTTGGTGGAATTGAAGGCTCAGATCCAAGAGTTGCTGGATAGAGGGTTTATCTGACCGAGTGTGTCGCCTTGGGGAGCGCCGATATTATTTGTTAAGAAGAAGGATGGATCAATGCGTATGTGCATTGACTATCGTCAGTTGAATAAATTGACAATCAAGAATAAATACCCGTTGCCGAGGATCGATGACTTGTTCGATCAGCTGAAGGGGGCTTCAGTTTTCTCAAAGATAGATTTGAGATCGGTGTACCATCAGCTTAAGGTCAAGGAGGCGGATATTCATAAGACGACTTTTAGAACTCGCTATAGTCACTACGAATTCATGGTGATGCCATTTGGGTTGACCAACGCGCCAGCAGCATTTATGGACATGATGAACCGAGTGTTCCCACCCTACTTGGATCGGTTTGTCGTGGTATTTATAGATGACATCCTGGTCTATTCGAAATCGGAAAAGGAGCATAATTCACATCTTCGGGAGGTTCTGCAGATTCTGAGGGAGAAGCAGCTCTACGCCAAATTCAGTAAGTGCGAATTTTGGCTAAGTGAAGTTACTTTTCTAGGCCACGTGGTGTCGGCAGAAGGGATAAGAGTCGATCCCTGGAAGATTGAAGCGGTGTTGGATTGGAAGCCGCCTAAGTCGGTAGCAGAAATTCAAAGTTTTCTTGGTTTAGCCGGGTATTACAGAAGGTTTGTTGAAGGATTTTCATTGATCGCGTACCGCTGACTAAGTTGTTGCGGAAAGGGGTTCCGCTTGTTTGGTCCAGTAAGCGACAAGAGAGTTTCGAGAGGTTAAAGAGGATCTTGACAGAGGCTCTGTGTTGATTCAAATGGAGGCTGGAAAGGAGTTTGTGATTTACTGTGATGCTTCACACACGGGACTAGGATGCGTGTTGATGCAAGATGGGAAGGTTGTTGCGTATGTATCTCGACAGCTAAGACCGCATGAATCAAATTATCCCACACATGATTTGGAATTGGCGGCGATGGTTTTTGCCTTGAAGATTTGGAGGCATTATCTCAGACGGGAGAAATCAGTCATTTATATCGATCATAAGAGCTTAAAATACCTTTTGACCCAGAAGGAGTTGAATCTAAGGCAAAGGAGGTGGATTGAGTTGTTAAAGGATTATGACTGCTCGATTGAGTACCATTCGGGAAAAGCCAACGTGGTGGCGGATGCTCTGAGTCGTAAAGTAATCTCTGATTTGAGAGCAATGTTTGCTCACCTCAGTTTATACGATGATGGGAGTTTATTAGTCGAACTTCAGTGAAACCCTCTTGGGTCGACCAGTGTTAAAGCGGCAGCAAACAGATCGATGAGTCACTACAGGGAGAAGTTTCCGTAGGATCAAGTGAAGGATCAACATAATTTAGTGTGAATGAGGAAGGGCTATTATGTTTTCAAGGGAGAGTGTGTATGCTTAGAAAGATCCCGAGTTGAGGCATAAGATTTTGCAAGAAGCGCATGGTAGTCCATACGCTATGTACCCTGGAGAAAGTAAGATGTATCGAGATTTGCGAGATCGGTTACGTGGCCGGGTTTGAAACGAGAGGTGACCAAATTTATGGGGAAGTGTTTGACCCACTGTAAGTAAAGGCGTAACATCGATTACCATCGTGGTTGTTGCACGGTGTGAAGATTCCACAATGGAAGTGGGAAAGGATCGCAATGGACTTTGTTAGTGGGCTACCCATCACGCCTACTAAGAAAGATTCGATGCAGGTGATTGTTGACCGCTTGACGAAATCTGCTCATTTCGTACTAGTATGCGTGTCGATTACTCTCTGCAGAAATTGGCTAAGCTATACATAGCGGGTAGTGAGGTTGCATGGGGTACCGGTATCAATCATATCGGACGGGGACCCTAGGTTCACCTCACGATTTTGGAAGGCGTTACATCAAGCGTTGGGTGCGGTTGGATTTCAAAGATCAGGCGTTTCATTCTCGGTGATGGATGGACACCCGAGCGGGTAATCCAGATCTTAGAGGACATGTTAAGAGGATGTGTCATTGACTTCAGGGGTAGTTGGGAAGAGTTCTTACCGTTGGCGGAGTTTGAGTACAACAATAGCTACCAGTCAAGTATTCAGATGGCTCCCTATGAAGCATTGTACGGGCGAAGGTGTCGTACACCTACCTGTTAGACGGAATTAGGAGAACATCAGATTTTGGGTCCGAAATTGGTTACCGAGACAGAGGAGAAGGTAGAGTTAATTCGGGTTCGATTAAAGGAAGCGTCAGACCGACAGAAGTCCTATGCTGACCTGAAGCGTAAGGACATAGAATTTGCAGTGGGTGACAAGGTGTTCTTGAAGGTGTCGCCATGGAAGAAAGTACTGAGGTTTGGACGGAAAGGTAAATTAAGTCTCAGATTTATCGGACCTTATCGGGTGTTGAAACGAGTGGGACCAGTAGCTTATAAGCTAGAGCTACCTTCTGAGCTAAGCCAGATTCACAATGTATTCCACGTCTCTATGCTAAGACGTTACCGTTCGGATCCATCCCACGTGGTGTCTATGGAAGAAATCAAAGTAAGACCCGATTTATCCTTTGAAGAGGAACCAGTGGAAATTCTGGATCGTGATGTCAAAGTATTGCGAAGGAAGACGGTTCCGTTGGTTAAGGTTCTATAGCGGAATCACAGTTCTGAGGAGGCTACTTGGGAACCAGAGGAAGCAATACGGCAGCAGTACCCGCATCTATTCTGATCAGGTAATTTCGAGGTTGAAATTTCTTTAAGGGGGGTGGAACTGTAACATCCTAAATTGGTGGGGCTTCACATTTAGTGTGCTGTGATGTTTATGTTACACTTGATGTGCTAGTTAGGGTGTTTAATGGGTTAAGAATGGGCTCAGGGATTGGGCCGAAGCCTTAATCGAATTTTCTGCTTGGGCACTCTGGTGGAAAGCCAGCTAGGATAGGGCTTAAAAGATATTATCTCAGAAATTAAGACACACAAATGGGCTTGTGGCCCAAAGTGGTCGATGGCGCTACTTAGGGGGGCTTTGAGGTGGCGTGATAAGCAATAGGGAGGTCCAAGGTTCGAGTCGCATTACCCACTTATTTTAAATGTTTTTAAGGCCAAAAGAGAGGAGAGTTGGGGCGGCTAGGATGCCCGGAATTAGGAGATTTATGTGTTTGGATAATGTGGATAATGTGGCGTATAAAAGGAAGAAGATGTGGTGTTATCTGGATCACTTGTGGATGAGAGATCAGGTAAGGATAAGGGAGAAAGTTTAGAAATTATCTACTGATCACGATGGTGGCCGAATTTCCAACTCTGGGGAAAGAGGAAATCGGTTTTGATGAGGCTAAGGGGGGTGCTGAAATTTCCCTTGTTAACTAATTAGTCTTAGTTTTCAAAAGAGGGCAATTCCGGCTTTTGGTTAGTGTGTGTGCCAAAAATTTGATTAGAAAATAGGGTACTTCTTAATTTCGGCATTTATTCTCATTCTCTTCTCTTAGTTGTTTCTTTTCTCAAAAGTGAAAACTCCTAAAGTTCCATCTTCTTCTTCATTCTCTCACTAAAGCCAAAACCTCATAGCCTTTCTCTACACCTTTTCCCGATTTCTTCTACAAGCCGAAACCCTTAAGTATTCCTTCTCTTTACTCTCTTCTGCCATAGCCGAATGTCCTAGTGCCCATTCTTTTTCTTCCTGCCGATTCCTTCATTAAAAGCCGAATCTTCATAGATTTCTTTGAATCATCTTCTCTTTTTGATTTTCGCAAAAAGCCAAAATCTTCTAGGAGTTGCTGAATTCTCTGTAAAGGTAGGTGCCGATTTTTTCTGATCTATTCTTTGTTCTCTTTCGGTTTTTAGAAGACAAAGCCGAAAGGCTAATGGATTGATAGTTTCTTGTGTTTACTTGTTGGGCGACATTCGGGAATTGAAGTAGATCGCTTAGATCTAAAAGCCGAAACTGCTAGCCTCTGAACCTCATATCTCTCTTTTCGGGATTTTAAGGTAAGGGGTTCTCTTTAGATTCTTGTTAGATTCGCTATCATAATTGTGATCTTAACCATATGTTATGATGGTAGCAACTGATAAGGTCTTTTGATGGAATCAAATATCGATCAGGCGAAAGAGGGGATTGGATCTGTTAAACCAATCCCTAAGTTTAAGAAACGAGCGGTGTCAGCAGTTCGGGATTGGCCACCGGGTTGTGGACCGGCTTCAGAACAAAACCTTAGACAGTTAGCAGTCGTATCGGCTTCTGATAGTGTCAACATAAAAAGTCTCGTCTTATCAGTAATCAGGTGTGTAGATCTCTATCACACTAATTAATCTGTACTATATATGTTATGGGCTAAAAGCCGGATAAAGGCTGTATAGACAGTCGTATTACCCGAAAAGGGTAGGCAATGGATGCCAGGTACGTAATCATAGAAACTTCTCTATGTGTATCGATGTATGTGATAGACTGTGATCTTTTAGGTAGTATATTATTTTGCTTTTGCATGGATGTATGCATGGGATGGGGTTGATATGATGAAGGGGAAGAGCATGTTAAAAGGTCACCTAGTGATCGGAGGTTAAACCACGATATGTACACTTAGGTCACAATAGTGATCGGTGGCTCTGCCACACTTGATTATAAGGTCACACAGTGATCGGCAGAGGATTATAAGGTCGCATGGTGATCGACATTATAACTGACAGCATGACTGTCGATATGGTGTGTAGCGGTTGGTGGGTTGATTGTAGAAATCCCAGAGGTCTGATGGCTGGTGGCTGCTGTGTAGAGGATGGACTTTTAGGTTGGGTTGGGCCATGCAGCATGTGAATATTTTGTTGCCATTGTGTATGGGCCAAGGCCCATAATGTGTTTGTGGGCCTCAAGCCTTTTTATGTGTTTTCGGGATTTGCACACTGAGTCTTGGTGACTCACCCCTTTATTTTTCCCTGACTTTTCAGATGAGCAGTAGATCGTGGACATGGGAGCCAAGGCGGACTCGAGGGGCCATCAAGTCTTATATTTTCATAAACTATTTTCAGTTTTCCTTTAAGTTTTCAATTTTGGGACTATTTATGTAATAAGGCTCCATAGCTTAGGTTCAGATTATAATTGTTAATGTCTTTATTCTATTTTTTTTAAAATTTAATTTTATGTTCAAAGACTTATCTATAGGAAGTAAAAATATGGGAATTTCAAACACGTTCAAAGAAAAGCAAAGGTTTTCTTCAAATATCACTTATTTTAGCGAATACCTAAATAAACAAACTGAATTTCGAAAAATCATCCAAGTGAAGTTTTTAACGTTAAACCCCGTAGCATACCAGATCTGGTCGTAACGTTTGGGCCGGGTTTGGGGTGTTACAATAAGCCTATATCATTAGCGACAAGCAAAATGTTATCGACATGTAGAACAAGAAATATGTACTTACTTCCACTAAATTTGTGATACACACAATTATCAACAATATTCATCTCAAAACCGAAGGAAACAATTACTTGATGAAATTTGTGGTACCATTGACGAGAAGCTTGTTTGAGTTCATAGGTGGATTTTGTCAATTTGCAAACCATATTCTTTAGGTCTTCCAACTCAAAGTTTTCTAGTTGCACCATATAAATTGTTTCTTCAATGTCGCCATTGAGAAATGCAGTCTTAACATCCATCTGATGTAACTGAAGATCAAAATGAGCAACAAGCACCATGATTATCCTAAAAGAGTTTTTCGATGAAACTGGAGAGAAAGTCTCTGTAAAATCAATACCTTCTTTCTGAGTATATCATTTAGCTACAAGACGCATCTTATACCTCTCCACATTACCATTTGCATCTCTCTTGGTTTTAAATATTCATTTACAACCAATTGGTTTTGCACCTTTAGGTAATAGGACAAGTTTCCAAACCTTATTGTCTTTCATAGAGTTATACTCATCTTTCATGGCATTAATCTACTTTTGAGAATTAGAACTTTTCATGGCCTGACGAAATTTGATTGAATCATCTTCCATCATTCCATTATCATCCTCATGTTCTTGGAGAAATACAACATAATCGTTTGGAATAACATTTATCATTTCTCTTGTGGACCTCCTTAATGACATTTGTTTTTAAGGTTGTTGAGTTTGTTCTTTTGGAACAATTACCTCATCTTGAATAGGGAGTTGTTCAACATTGTCTTGTTGAGGTTCTGGGTTCACTTCTTGATCAATTATAGGTATGAGAACTTGAACATCGTCAAAAGTGATAGTAGGAACTGAGTTAGAATTCAGTTCCTCCTTAAAAGCAATGTCTCTAACCTTATTGTTCCCTCCAAACTCAACATCCTCATTTCCCATCTCAAAAGTATTCCTTATTATGTGATCATAAAACTTATAGCTCCTAGATCGCTCAGAATAACCAATAAAGTAGTTGCTCACTGTTTTGGGGTCCAATTTCTTTTCATGTGGCCTATAAGGCCTTGCCTCAACTGGACATCCCCAAATGTGAAAGTGCTTCAGACTAGGCTTTTGACCTGTCTAAAGCTCATAAGGTGTTTTTACAACTGCTTTAGTGGGTACTCTATTAAGAATATAAGTTGTTGTCTTTAATGCTTCTCACCAGAGGGACTCAGGTAAGGTAGAATGAGCAATCATGCTCATTACCATATGTTTAAGAGTCCTGTACACCATTCATACTGGGTGATCCTGGCATGGTGCACTGTGAGACAATATCGCATTCTTCTAGGAATTTCACAAATGGTCCTAGACATTGTTTATCTGAGCCATCATATCTATCGTAGTACTCACCATCACGATTAGATCTGACATTCTTAATCCTTTTTTGAGTTGATTCTCAACTTCAACTTTATAGTCTTTAAACACATCCAAAGATTGAGATTTCTCATGAATGAGATATAGGTATCCATAATGTGAGTAATCGTCTATGAATGTTATGAAATATTGTTGATCATTCCAGTATGTCGTAGGCAATGGCCTACAAATATTTATATGAATTAATTCTAAGATGTCTGAAGATTTGTTGGCACCCAATCTCTTAGTTTTGGTCTGTTTTCCCTTAATGCAATCGACACAAACATCAAAGTTTGTGAATTCAAGAGACTCTAAAATACCATCAGAGATAAGGTGTTCAACTCTAACTTTTGAGATACGGCCTAAGTGTTTATGCCATAATGATGCTGAATTTTCCTTATTTAATTTACGTTTAATACCACGTGATTCCACATGCAAGATTTCATTATAGGATGCAACTGTTTCTAGTAAATAAAGGTTGTCATAAGTATTTAAATAATAAGTTCTAAAAACATTCGAATTTAAAGACAAACTAAATTTATTGTTTTCAAATGAACAATACTATCCAAATTTGTCCAACGAAGAAACATAAACTAAATTCCATCTAAATGATGGTACAATAAAAGTGTCTTTTAAATCCAAATAAAAACCAATTCCTAATAACAACTTAAAATGCCCAATTGCTTCCATTTCTACTAATTTTCCATCACTCACAAAGATGTGTCTTTCACCATCACTTGGCTTTCGATAACTCAGGCAACCCTGCATAAAACACTTATGCGGGTAGTAGCACCAGAATCTATCCACCAAGTGTTTCTAGGTATTGAAGTTAAATTAACCTTAGAATAGACCAAATTAAGAATTATACCTTTCTTTGCATGCCAGACATGATATTTGGTATATTTTTTCTTCATGTGTCCAAACTTGTTACAAAAAAAACAACTCTCTATAGCTTGCTGTTGTTTCTTTTGAGCTGGATCCTAGCAGCTTCATTATGATATTTTCTTTTCTTGCCCTTATCTTTAGGGGCATTGGCCAAATGAGCACTTTCAAACTTATCACGCTTCAACCTTTCTTCCTCTTGCACACAATGAAAAATGAGCTCATTTAGATTCCATTTCTCTTTTCAAAAATTATAACTAATTTTAAATTAACTGAACTGTGTAGGAAACGATACCAAAACCATAAGAACAATCAATTCCTCAGAAAGCTCGATCTTAAGTGCCTTAAGTCTTGAAGCAACATGGAACATCTTCGTAATGTACTCCCTCACGTTTTCTTGATCTTTATACTTCATAGACATCAAAGAAGTCAGAAGTGATGTCATCCCAACCTTATCGTTTTTAGCAAAACATTTCTCAATTTCGTCAAGGAAACCCTTGGCCTGAGTAATCTCTTCATATTCTGTACCCCTAAAGGCTTTTGGACTACTGTGTTTCATTATCATTAGACTCATGCAATTTGAACGATCCCACCTCTCAAAATCCCTCCTAACATCAGGGGTGCTTTTCGTAGTGAGAGGTGCAGGTTGTTCTTCCCTTAGTGCAAGGACTATGTCCATACAGCCAAGTACTATAAGTAAGTGCCTTTTCCGTTCTTTAAAATTAGTCCCATTAGGAATGGGTATAGATTAGCAGATATTGTGGCAGCAGAAGAAGAACTAGCTGAATATAGAATAAATAAAAATAAGCTCATATCAATATTCATAAGTAAACAATAAATTCAAAATAATGGCTAGTCCCACTTAAGATGCCAAACATAACATTAATATCAAGTCTTTGGACAATAATATTAACAGTAAGTGATACTCTTGTTGTAGCAATGAAACATTGATAATAAATTATGTCAAACAATTAATTAATCTTTGGACTAATTTATTGCTCGCATAAAATACCTTATAATTGTCACACATTTATCACCACAGATGTAGTTGAAATTCTGCCAAATATTAACTTACCTTTGGTTCAATTAATAAACACATGAATCAAAAAAACATATAATAAAAAAATAACCAGGTGCCAAGTCCGCGTCCTAACCTGGTGAGTTATCTATAGATATGGAAATAAAAGGGGGAGTAAGCTTATGAAGTTTAGTGTGAGTCTGATCATAAGAAAATCAGTGTAAATAATAGACAAAGCATGCGAAATAATAGATTTTAAAACAATCACATTCGTATAGCAAGTCACAGTAACAGTTTTATTGATGAACACATCACAATGGCAATGCAATTTTAGTATATAAAAAAATAGGTCCTACCTAACTCCGCTATACACTTCACTGGGAGTTCCCCTGAACTCAAACATCCTTATACACCAGGTTATGGTTTAACCACCACTAGGTTGCAGATAAACTGCCAATGGGTTATGGATGCACAACATATTTTCAGATAAAAACTGCTATTGGGCTGTAGATGCATAGCAAATTCGTAGATAAACTGCCACTGGGCTGTGGATACATAAAATATTTGCAGATAAAAACTGCCATTGGGTTCTGGATGCACAACATATTTGCAAATAAACTACCACTGGGCTGTGAAGGCACATCAAATTTGCATATAAACTGCCACTCTTCCTACGTACATATCGTTCCACCCCATGCAATGCAATATGTTATGATTTGTAATAGAACAATTCAATATTAGTAGTAGACATGCTTAACATGTACTCAATTCATCACTAATAGTAGACATGTTTAACATGTATTCAATTCATCACTAATAGTAAACATGCTTAACATGTACTCAATAGGGCGGTAACAATATTATCACAAACAGTTTATCAATTTCACTTT
Organism: Gossypium sturtianum; assembly: GCA_025698515.1. Classification (NCBI taxonomy): domain Eukaryota; kingdom Viridiplantae; phylum Streptophyta; class Magnoliopsida; order Malvales; family Malvaceae; genus Gossypium; species Gossypium sturtianum. The sequence goes on along the minus strand of CM046951.1, from coordinate 49,303,008 downwards.
GACAGAAGGCATGTAATATTCACATATCATGCGATGTAACAATAGCACTTTAGGAATTAAATCACATATTCTAGAAATAACACAATATCAGGGACTTAATTAAGTGAATAAAACTCTAAAAAAATGAATATACAAGGACTAAACTGCAAATAACATAAATTTTTGGGTAAAACTGTAAAACAGAGGTCACACGGCTGTGTGGCCAAGCTGTATGAAAAGCTATAGGCCATGTGGAAGGGTTACACAGCCGTGTGGCAAATGTAAAAATTAACCTACAGGAGAGAAATGACCATGTGGCAGGTCGTGTGGAAGAGCTGTAGCTGTGTGGTTCACAAACTAGCCTAGGGTTTACAAAGGCACATGACTGTGTAGTGGCCGTATGGTCTACACGCCATATGGGAGACTGTGTGGCCCTAATCCTATGCACAACCACCATCGATTTTCTTGGGAAAAGACACACCTTTCACTAGGAGTTTGATCGACATTCCTCTCACCTGATTATGGTCTGACGCATCTAAATTCGGTCCTTCAAACGAAACATATACACAATTAATGATTGATGTCAAGATTGGTGAGATTTACAAAAGATTTATCAAGATTTCAAATAAGTTAATTGATCAAATTAAAGATTAAGGTTTGGAGATTCGTACGGCAGAGTTATTAATCGAATCATAGGAACAAGGTGAACTTACTATTTCTTGGCAAGAATAGGGATGTTATTGACGGAAAGTACTAAACCAGTAGAAGAATGATTGAATGAGGAATGATTTTGATTCGGGTAAACAAAATAATAAACAAAAAAAATATGAAAAATATGAAGCAAAGAAGAGGAAAGAAAAGAAAAATGAGAAGAAATAGAGAGAAGAGGGCAAAATTCTAATAGGAATTGTAAAGTAACAAAATGCCAAGTCTAATTAGGAAAGGATGGTTACATACCTAGTGTTTGGAAACCTTAGGGGCGGCATGGTAAATATCCTAATTCTACCAAAATTAAAAGAGAAATAGAAGGGAAGAGATTGGCTCGAACTCAGGTCAATGGGGGGGAAATATTAGCGCTTTAACCTTTGGGACTGAAGCCTATTTATTGTTTAATCTCTATTTCCAACCTTATATATTTTGGTGTGGCTTTTATCCTAGGTTGCTGAAAATTGAAGGAAAGGAAATGAGAGGAAGGAAGCTCGAACTTAGATCTCTAGGGAGGACCCCCTAACACTTAGCCATTAAGCTTAATTCATTCCTTGTCTATCCATTACTATTAACCCCCTATATTTTGAGGCATGACAACTCTCCACTCCTTTAAGAAATTTCATCCTTGAAATTTACCTAGTTCGAACAAATAAGGATACTATTAGCGTAATGTCTCTTTCGGTTCCTATGTGGGCTCCTCAGTGTTATGGCTTCGCCATAGAACCTTAATAAGTGAGATTCGTTTCCTTCTTAGAACCTTTACTTCATGATCTAGGATTTGTACAGATTCCTCCTCAAAGGACAAATCACCTTAATCTCTTCTATTGGTACAATATAAGAAAGATCATATCAGTATCGTCTTAACATAGAGACATGGAAGATGTCATGGATGCGGTCCGGTTCAGGAGGTAAGTCTAATTGGTATGCCACTAGACTGACTTTCTTGAAGATTTTGTAAGGTCCAATGAACTTAGGACTTAACTTGCCCTTTCGTTTGAACCTCAACATTTTCCGCATGGAGACAATTTCAGGAAGACTTGATCTTCGACATTGTATTCAATATCCTTCCCTTTGAGGGAATTCTACCTATCCAAAGTTGCTTTCAGTCTATCCTGAATTAATATAATTTTCCCCTTAGACTTCTGTACCACTTCGGGAACTAAAATTTTCCTTTTACCCAGCTTGGTCAAACATAGTGGTGTTCGAAACTTATGACCATACAAGGTTTCATAGGGTGCCATTTGTATGCTTGATTGGAAGCTATTATTATAGACAAATTCAACTAGGGGAAAATGTTCTTCCCAACTACCTCAAAATTTGATAATACAACCCCTTAGCATATCTTCTAAGATTTGATAACCTGCTCGGATTGTCCATCAGTTTGTGGATAGAAGACAATACTAAAATCCAAACGAGTACCCAATGCCTCATATAGCTTCTTCACAAATCGAGATGTAAAACAGAGATCTCGATTTAAAATAATTGATACGGGTACTCAATCTTATAATCTTTGAAATATATAACTTAGCTAGCTTTTGTAAAGAGTAATATGTACAGACAAATAAGAAATGAGCTGACGTAGTTAATCGGTCTACTATCACCCATATTAAATCTTTCTTAATGGGTGTTAAGGGTAACCCACAAACAAAGTCCATTATTTTACGCTCCCACTTCCATTGAGGTATTTTAATCGGTTGTAGCAACCCAAAAGAAAACTAGTGTTTTGCTTTCACTTGCTGACACTTTAGACACTTGACTACAAAATCCATTACTTTTCGTTTTAGTTTGGGCCACCAGTGTTGGAAAAATTGGGTTTAGAAAAATGCAGCGGAAAATAAGTTTAGGGAAAGTAATAAACACTTAATCAAAATTTTACCTTTCAATTCGTCTAGGATGAACGCTTTGACTGAGTAGTCTTCTCCGCTATCCTCAAGGTCACGTTTGCTGAGTGTGGGCTCGCTTCGAGTTAGAAAATTTTCCACAAAATTATCAATGGGACAATTTCAAAATTTCTCTAAACTTTTGGGTCAAGTTGTAAATAAAAAAATATCTCTAGAAATCTTCTGAAATAATTTCTTCTGAGAATTTTCTCTCTACAACTTTCTTTTGAATTCAAGTGTGTGAAAAATAATGACCCATGGCTTTCTTTATATAGGGAGAGTTTAGAGAGTTCAATGATGATTAAACTTAATCACTTTAATATTAAATTAATATAATACTTATTAAGATAAATATTAGATTAAATTTAATATTAAATATTATATAATTAATAGAATATTTATCTATAAGATAAATATTTAATTTAATTTAATATTAAGATAATCACTTTAATATTAAATTAATAAAATACTAGTATGATAAGTATTAATTTTAATTTAATATTAAAATTATTAAAATAATATTATTTTTGGAATAGTTAAATTGAAATAAAATTATCTAGTAGAGTCCCAATAGGAGTGTGATTCCTCCATTGCTCAACCGCCGAAGGACCACTCGCCGGCCACCGGAATGTTATCGTCATTGTCGTCGGCACTGTCGTGTTCGATGGTGCCATCGCAGGTGTGACACCCCGAGTTGGTTCGATCCGGGCTAGTGGCAGCCCAACCAATCCGGTCCTGCCACCGATTGGATCGTCGATCTAGGTTCACATACCAAGCTCAATTCGACTAATTTTTAGATCTCGGTCTCGATTTAGGGTTCTTGGGCCCAATTTTCATTCTCAAGTCTAATTTTCAAATTCAATTACCCATTAGGCCAATTGTCTTACTTGAAAAATAATTTCTAGAAATATCATATTAATTTTAATTAATTTGATTAATTTAATTTTACTTGATCAAAATTAATTTTTCCAAAAATCATTTAGATTTTCCAAATTAATTTTTCAAGAAGATTCTTTAATCAAATTCTCTATTTGAACAATTCTCACGACCTCCTAATTTAATTCCATATCGAATAAATCGACTCAATTAAATTATTTCCAAAGTCGTCAATTTTTTCTTCTGATTCAAATGAAGTCTGATCGAGCTTTTGTTGAGCTAGCGGAGGGGCCAATCAATCATATACAATTAGACTTGATTAACTACAATTATGTCCATAAGCATCGTTCTGATAATTTGCAATTTACTTAATCATGGAGTCAGTCCACAAGAAGTACCATGATTGAAAACTTCTTATTGTATACTCTTTATGGAAGTAATTCAACCAACTTCTTTGTCCAATGATCTCGTCATGTGTGTGTTATCCTCATATGATATCTTTGATTCCTTTGAGTTGCACTCAATACAATCCTATTTTATCTCATTATCACCATTGTGTCTTCTTAATGATTAATATGATCACTATTAACAAATGACTATGCTAAATTGCTCGTTCGAGAATAAGCAACCCATGGTCACGTTCCATATTTATCAATTCACACAATGTCAATGAGAGGATGTTGTCAACTCTTTAATCGAGCTATGAATTCCATTGTTGATAGTAAAGCCATGTCATACACAAGTCATGTACCCAACATACCGGCTCTGGGATCGATCATCTTTAGAGCATAAGCCTCCACTTATATCGGAGCACATGAGCTATATACGCATGGTCAGTGACTAACTCAAGATTTAGGTAAATCACATCATGAACATCACAAGTGAATTTATTCACAAACGAATTCAAAATTAATTTATCTTGGGTCCAGCCTAATGTATCATTCGTCCAATGAATACATCCATGCCTCTACCCGTGGAGTCAATTGCCCCGACAGCCAAGACTAGCCATCTCCCCAACTGGAATTGTAGATGACATAATAATCCTTCTAAGTATTTGAGTCAAATACTCACTTTGATTCTTTTACGGGATTACAGACTCGTTTAGATTATCTACTGAAGTAACTTGTCTTTCTCGCAGTGTAAATGTTCTTACAGTTCCACTTATCATCAGTTTGAACTTAGACAATCAATGAGCTAATATTTGCTTGTCACAATTTCCCTATACATGTGAAACATGAAACAAAAAAACATAAAAGACATAATAGTGAAATGTGAAATCAATTTTATTTATTTATTCATCGTTCAAATACATTGAAAACAATTGCACCACGTTTGGTTGGCATGAATAAACAAACGATTCTTGGTTGATTTAGTGATAAATAGTTATTCATTAGTTTGGTTCATCGAATCCTTCATTCGACGAAATCTCATTCATCTCCTATTCCACCTTCTCCCATAATGGCCATTCCCCAGCAAGCCCAAATAATAGCACTACATAGCCTCCACTAAATAAACAAAAAAACATAACCTCCTATTCTTGCCCTTTACCACTCTCCCTCAGCAAACACCTCAAGCCACCATACCTCCAGCCTTGTCTTCTCATTCTCGTTTGGTTATTCTCATCCTACAATGATCATTGATAGATATCTCAACATTGTAAAAAGCTTCCTTAAAGTTGGGACGAGTAAGGTTATTATTACCTTCAATCTCACTTCCATTGTGAGGATTTCATCTCTTTGCTTCTCTGCTTGTATTTCGCTAGTAGGGAGCTATGAAAAAAATATGAGTTTTCAAAAAACAATTTGGTCGATTGGTTGATCCGATTGTTTTAGGACAATTTAGGGTTAAAAGTATAAGCTTGTTTTTTTAATTACATTTCGTTTTTATGGGCATTTCTGTTTATTGTAAGGGATTTCAATTTCAGATTGAGATTTGTTGTTTATGGTAAATAGGTAGTTAGGGTTTGGATTTTGAGCTCTGAATCAGTTAAAGAGTTTTTTAGCAAGAAAAATAAAAATAAAATAAAGACAGGAGAGATGAGAAAATCGTTCAAGGATTCTCTCAAGGCTTTTGAAGCTGATATTCATTTCACCAATACCCTGTAATTTCTTCTTTCTTTTTCTCTTCCTTGATTTTCTGTAGATGAGCTTGGCCAGTACTAATTTATCATGATTTTTTTTATCTGTAGATAGCAAGGAATTTCAATTTCAAGTTGGGATTTGTTGGGATTGTATCTGCAAAGACTACAATTTTCTTCTATTCGCTATTTGCTCTATTAGTGCATTAGTGATTTCTCTTTGGATTCTTCTTTTGATTTAGGCTTTCCTTTTTTTTGGTAAGTTTAATTTTTTTTTATTCTGGCTTTTTTGTTTGTTTTGGGTTTGAAGTTAAATTTTAACAGTAGTGAAGTTCATTACTCTGCTGGTTGAATTTGCTTGTTTGCATATTTGGTAGAACGTAAAATGTTTGATCACTTGCCTCAATGAAAATTGAACATTATTTAACTAGGTAATTTTTATATTCCTATTAAACCCAAGTTCTTTTTCTAATCAATCTCAATTTTCTAAAATTTGAATATTTGATCATTGGGTTTCTGGTTAAGTAAAGCCTTCTTTTTTGGAAAATATAAGTTTTAGTTTCCTATTCGTGTTGTTTATGTTACTCTGCCTTATGCTATAAATTTTTGTAGTAGTTCTAAATTATAAGATTTAAAACCATAGTGGCATTGCTTGAAAGGGTTTAACACTTGAGGCTTTATAAGATGCTTAATTCTCACTTCATGCAAGCATTTGCTTTTTTTTCTTGTTATGTTGCAGATAATGGAATGGATAGGAAATGTGGTCATTGGCATACAATAATTTTATATGTAATTATAGATATTGGGATTCAAATCTGAAATCTACTGCCCTATGCATGATATGAGATTGTCTAATTCTAATATAGGAGAATAGGTGGAAATCTTGGGTTTTACAGTATGAGATTTAACTGTGGTCGATCACACATCTTTCAACTATATTGTTTGCATAATATAAGTTATATACATACACACACTCACAAAAGAGATAATAGTCTAAGATAAGAGATTACATATACAGGGATTCAAACTTGAGATCTGTTGAATGTCATAATGTAAAACATGAATCAACTAAGTTAGAACACCGAATTTCATGATGAGATATTTAACTGCAATTCTTGATTATGCACCTCTCAACTCTTTGCTATGCATATTATTACTCATAAGCAACCTTTGCTTGACCTTGTCCCAAAGTTTGGCAGCAAATCCACTGGTAACTTCCTTTGTTCTCATGTTTCTTACATTTATATTAATGGTTGCGCATGTTAAGTGTGAATGTATATAGCAACATAAACGGTATATTCCAATATACCCATTTTTTATTTGCAATAATGGAATGGATAGGAAATGTGGTCATTAGCATACAACATAATAGAATGTTAATTTGTTGATGTTATTTCATGTATCTAGTTTATGAAACTTTGGTTTTGTTTGTATTTTCTTTATGTATTGTATTGGACTTGTTGAATTACAACTTTAATTTATTTTCTTCTGATTCATCATGTTTCATAATTTTATAAAGTGTCTACCTTCTGATTCATAATATCTAATCTAATTTTAATTTGCATTTTTTCTTAAGATAGTTATGTCAGACTTTTCACAATCAACTGCAACTTCTTCCCAAAATTATCGAGGAACCAAAAGGAAATGAGTTCTAGAAGAAGATGCTGTGTTGGTTGCATGTATGGTCGACTTGCACAAGGTTAGAACTTTTAACGCAGATATGAGATTCAAGGCTGATTATTTAAATGAGTTGGAAAGAATGTTAGAAAAAGTTTTACCTCATGCTATGATAAAGGCTAAACCTAATCTTGAATCGAGGATTAGGACATTGAAAAAGGACTAGGCAATAGTTTAAGACATGCTCAGAGGAAAAGACAATAGCGACTTTGGTTGGGATGAGCATAGACAGATGGTTGTTGCTGAAGATGCTATGTGGAACTCATATATAAGTGTAAGAATTATTTCATGTCTTTATTATCTTGTTTTGACCAAACTTATATCTAATGTGGATTCCTTCTTTTTTTTTATAGAGTTATAAAAAAACCGGTCAATTCAGACATCGCAGTTTTCGTTATTATGACTAACTTACTTTCATATACGCAAAAGATCGAGACATTGGGAAAGATGCTTAAACAACTACTGATATTGTTGAAGAAATAGATGTTGATGATGTATCTACTGCAAAGAATCCTAAAGAAGGAAGCAGTTACCATGGATGTGAAGATGATGTTTCCTTGGATGAGATGGATGTCTCGGCTACACAATCGCAACCGTTGAAGCCAAACCAAGATGATTCCATATTTTCAAAGAAAAAAAAAAGATTTTTGATGTAAGTGAACAAATTTCTTTTGCTTCACTTACTGATGTCTCGACCACATACGAACTATTGGTGATGCGTCTTTGAAAGCACCAAATATATCCTATTCCCTGCAAAATAATGAAAATAACAGTAAAAGGAAGTAGGGTCGAATCCTCAGGGATCGGATTATACAAATGCTTGTTTCTCGAAATCCTGGGCAGAATCGTGCCCAAGAAAGCCTGCGTTCCTGGAAAAATAAAAAAAATAGAATTAATAATTTCGATTTGGAATAAAACAAAATATAAAGTGAATTGAAATCGTGAAAGTAAATTGCGAAAATAAAGAGGAAAATAAAAGAGTTTAAAGAAGAGTGAGTTTCTTATTTGGTGAGATTCTAGCCTCCGGTTGTCTCGTTCCTCCTTGGGTTCAATCTTCGGCTTTTGGATGACCCTTCTCTACCCAAATAAGCCAGTTATAGTGGAAGAGGACGCCTACGACCACCAACTCCAAGAGTTTAAACTTACGAATTTAGGGAGCCTGACTCTAGCCCGCAATTGCTTTTGTGGAGTTATTTATGCTAGATCAACGCTTCACAATGGCGAATCCCACGCCATTTTGTCTCTTGGGCTCGCTAACCTCTAACGCAGTAAGCTCACGAACCGACGGTGCAATCCTTCCAAAACACACAAAGCGGCCGCCTTTGCATACGTTGAAAGGTTTACTTTTAAAGGGACATGGACGGAAGCGTCAGCCCCGTAATGCGGAGAAACGATGAATACCTGGGTGAGAAAGTTAAGTGCGGGTTCTAAGCCTCAAGAACCTTTTTGGGGAATTCGACAACCTTCAGCTAGATTGATTTTAGTGGCTCATGATTGTGGTGGAAAAGTAAATAAATTTATAAGAATGGAGAAGAGAGTTTTTATTGAAAGAAAAATAAAGGAAGCAAAAAGGACTTATGGGAGAAGAGTGTACAGAAAAAGATGAATAGCCAAAATGAGTCACTCCATCCCCTATTTATAGTGCTTAAGGTAGATGTACTAGTCCTACTCAAACTCCCAAAGATAATTACAATTTAATTAAAGATAAATAGAGATAAATAAAGAAATTAAATAATCCTCAATAATTATCCTAATATTAATTATCCTAATATAATTAAAATAGAGTTTGATAAAGCAAAGTCTCTTCTTTTTGCATTTCAATCCCTCTGCCCTCCATGTTTGCACTTTTGGCACCATCTTTTCCCTTTGTTGCACATTGGTCCATTTTTATCTTTAATTTCATAGTTTTGGCCCTCAATTTTGCTTTGGTCTCCAATTTAGTCCCTACGAGATAAAAGACCATAAATAGCCCAAATTAGTAGAATCACACTCAAAATTAATATGCAATTAGCACATAAAAACATGACATTCTAGAGTGTTATCAAATCCCCCCTACTTAGCCCATGCTTGCCCTCAAGTATGGTTCCTATCCACTGTGAAAATTGGATCCTGAAAGAAATTCTACCCCAAAGTTTTATAAAGATTAGTCAAAAATGCATATGAAAAATAAAGAGAACTTCTAAGCTTGCTTTAAGTAAAACAGAAAAAGTTTTCTAATTAACACACACAAAAATTAAAATCGTCTTGAATTATTTCATGTCAATTAGGTGAATTACCAAACCTACTAAGACACTCTATTTATTCCCGCTTTTAGTCCTCAGCTGAAATTTTATTAGTACTATTTTTTCTCTTTTTTTTCTTTTTTTTTTCTTCTTTTTTTTGTAATTATTTATTTACTTAGGAATATATTGAACCTTTTTACGCGAAGAGAGATGACAACCCAAGCACCCACCCTGGTTACTCAAATTGAACATACTCCTAAAAATTATTTATTTCCGGTTAGCGGAGTTTTACTCAAATCACGTCCACACAACCTTTTGACGCGAAGTAGAATGACAACCCAAGCACCCTACCCCGTTACTCAATCAGTCACGTTCTGAGCCATACTCATAACCTTAGCTAGCGGAGTTTTACCTATCACGTCACACAACCTTTTAACGCGAAGTAGAATGACAACCCAAGCACCCTACCCCGGTTACTCAGTCAGTCACGTTCTAAGCTGCACTCATAACCTTGGAAATATTTATTAATCACAATTTTCGCGAAATATTAACTTCAAGAGGACCTAAGAGAAATAATCAAGTGTCAAAACTAAGTTTTAGTAACCACCTAATAGTCATGAACATAATTTAGGCATGCAAACGTATTAAGTGTCCACTTGATATTAAACTTGATCAATTTTACGAAAAGCAAGATAGAGTAAACTTATTAATCATAAATATTATTGGCCTAATAAGAATAAAATAGTGGAGATAAAATCAAACAAACAGAATCAGAATTAACTCAGTGGCCAAGAATCATGCATGTGGGTCAAACAATGGTAAGTCATGGGCAAATTCTTGGGTATGAAAAGCGACAGAACATTCTAAAAAAAATATGGACAACCTAAAAGAGCCTCAAGCAGCAAACACAAATCACAGCAGAATATGACAGTAATACGAAGAGTACCTCCCCCTACTTAAAACACATTGTCCTCAATGTGGATGCAAAAGAAATAAATAGGAAGAAAAGTTTAGAAAAACTCCCCGATAGGCTACTGAGCTACTGTCGATTGCGGAGGAGAGCGATGAGTTCGGTGAGCTGCTTGCTAACAGTGTCGAGTCGAGCCTCAATGCACTCTAAACATTGCTCAACAGTCGATGGGGGTTGGGCTGGAGCGGTTGCTGGTGCGTCAGGTTGATGTTGTTGTCGAAAGACGCGTTCGAATGGTGTAGAACGAACACCAGGGGGGACAAAGTGGAAGGAGGACGGAGTGCCAAGTAGTAGGCCCATGGAGTCGAGGCATCGGGCATCTAAAGGATCAGCCTGACAAGCAACATATAAATCTGAAATAGGAGCGTTAGAACCATGCAAAGAAAACAACAGTTGTGTAATAAGAGAACCCAAAATGAGAGGTCGATTAGTTTTGATAACATGCTTGAATTGAAGTGCAAACCAATAACCCAAATTAACCGGACGACCGGTATACATGCACCATAAAAAGAATAGTTCCATCTTTGAGACGTTTGCCGGAGCATCTCGACGGCCTAAAAAATTGTAAGCTAAATAACGGTGGATGTAACATAAGGCAGGGTCGCAAAACCATAAATCCTTCGATATTTTTGGGCTATATATAGTCTCGACATTATTAGTTAACAAAGAAAAAGCCTCAACAGCCTTGAAAGCAGTAGGAAATGTACACAAACTGTTCTGAAAATCTTGAGACATAGCATACTCTTCAGTTACAAAAGATAAAGCAATATTAAAGGCAATAAGAGATAAACTATGCATTGTACCTAATAGTCGAAATTTGACAACACCAGGTGTAACAATCGAAACAGGATTGTTCCGATTAAATTAAAAGGTGGAATAGAATTCAAAAATAAGTTCATAATAGGCAGAATAAGGTACATCAAAACTTCCAACCCAGACAATATTCTTGAAATAATCGGTAACAGCAGTTTCAATGTGCAAGGCAGCCAAAACAGGTATCGGCAGACACTTACAAGGCACAATCGTTTTGTGGCCTGTTCTGAGCAGTAGAGGATGTGAAAGCAAGGTTACCGTGTAAATGGCCCTCCGGGGGTAAGACGTTAACGCGAGAATGATAAGTTCGGCCCCGAGAAGGTATCGGGCGGTGCTCGTCAGTCGGTATCGAGGAGTTGGCAGTGTTGCTAGAGGAAGAAGCCGAAGTTGTCACTGTTGCGGGTTCGGGTCGACGCCGTGGTCATTGGGGAAGCTGGGAGGACTCAGTGTCGGCGGAGGAAGCTATTGTTGTGTGGCCCATTCGGGCCGCACGTCATGGTGGCCGACGGCGAGGCCTATGCACCGGTTCAGGTTCTTCGGGCGGTGGCGGTGCCGGAAGGACACGCATGCGGCTGTCGCGTGAATGGCCAGAGAGTGGTGACTCGTGGTCGTTGGGTGGAGGAGAGACCGAACGGCGCAGAGGGGATGTCGGCACGGTGGTCGGCAAGTGTTAGACGGTAAACGGCGGTTAGAGGGGGGAGAGAGGTGCTTGCGGCGGCTAAGAAAATGGGGGGAAAAGAAATGGAAAAAAATGTTTAGGTTTTGGGGTTTTAATTAGCTGATAAGGGGTGTTTGGCTGCAGGGTTAGGGGGTTCTAAGCGAGAATAAGCATGTTTGGCTGCAGGGATATGAAATTCTGGACAAGAATAAAACCTAGAATAGAGGCTGTTTGGTACCTTAGATAGGGCTGTTTGGCTCTGTTTTGTCTCCCTTTTTCGCTAAATCTTTGCTTCGTTTGACCTGATCAAAGAAGAGAATTTTATTAATATTTAAACAATAATAATAAAATAAAAAAATGAACTAAAAATAAATTAAAAAGAAAAGAAAAGAAAGCAATAAATAGTAAATAGAAACAAAAACAAAAATAAAAGAAAAATAAATATTGGGTTGCCTCCCAACAAGCGCTTGTTTTATGTCATTAGCTTGACGATTCAAACGGTTCTACGAATGTTCCAAATAAATTTTTTCAATCGAGTGAGCTCGAAAATTTTCGTAAAATGGCTTCAACCGCTGGCCATTGACTATGAACCGCTTCCCTGATTCTTCACTTTCTACTTCAACTGCACCGTGAGAGAATACCTTGGTAACAACGAAAGGTCCTTGCTATCGTGACCGAAGCTTACCTGGAAATAATTTCAACACGGAGTTGTAAAGTAAAACTCTTTGGCCTACCAAAAAATGCTTTTGAGCTACTTTCTGATCATGAAGCAATTTGGTTTTGTCTTTATAAATACAAGCATTCTCATAAGCATTGTTACGGATTTCCTCCAACTCTTGGATGTCTAACTTTCTCGCCTTTCCCGCCGAGTCAAACTCCATATTACATTGTCGAACCGCCCAATAGGCTTTATGCTTTAATTCAACCGGGAGATGGCAAGCCTTGCCAAAAACGAGTTTATATGGGGTCATACCAATTGGTCCTTTATATGTCGTTTGATAAGCCCACAATGCGTCGTTAAGCCGAAGACTCCAATCTTTTCGGTTGGGCCGAACTGTCTTCTCCAAAATAGTTTTTATCTCCCTATTTGAGACTTCGGCTTGTCCATTTGTTTGGGGATGGTATGCCGTAGCTATACGGTGATGGACTCCATATTTCGACAATCGTGCCTCCATGATTTTTATTGCAAAAATGGGTGCCACGATCACTGATTAGGGCTCGAGGTGTGCCAAACCTGGAAAAAAAATAGTTCGTTTTAGAAATTCCACAACGGTCTTGGCATTATCATTACGAGTAGGCTTTGCTTCTATCCATTTAGAAACATAGTCTACCGCGAGAATTATATACACATTGTTAAATGAAGAAATAAATGGGCCCATGAAATCGATGCCCCATACATCAAAGATTTTGCATACATGAATCGGGGATAAGGGCATCTGATTTTGTTTAGTGATGTTACCTGTACGTTGGCATCTATCGCAAGACTTACAGAAGTTATACGCATCTCGAAAAATTGTGGGCCAATATAGCCCACATTCTAGCACCTTATGAGCAGTTCTCTTAGGGCCAAAGTATCCTCCGCAAGCTTCAGCATGACAAAAATTAAGGATAGAAGTTACCTCAGTTTCTGGGACACATCGTCGAATCATCTGGTCCGAACAGTGTTTCCACAAGTATGGGTCGTCCCATATGTAATATTGAGCTTCTCGTCTAAGCTTATCCTTCATGGAAAGTGTTAACTCAGTGGGTAACGAGCCTGTGGCTAGAAAATTTACCATATCTGCGTACCATGGGAGATGTGCTTCGGTCGAGAATAGGCTTTCGTCAGGGAATTCTTCCTTAATAGGGACGTCATCAAAAGGCACTTTTATTCTGCTTAAGTGGCCAGCCACTAAATTCTCGCATCCCCTTTTGTCTCGAATTTCGACGTCAAACTCTTGGAGCAACAAAATCCACCTAATGAGCCTTGGTTTTGCATCCTTCTTTGCAATCAAGTACCTGAGTGTTGCATGATCAGAAAAAATAATTACTTTAGATCCAAATAAATAAGGTCGAAATTTATCTAAAGCAAATACTACGGCTAAAAGTTCTTTTTCGGTAGTGGTGTAGTTGCTCTGTGCCGCATCCAGTGTTTTCGAAGCATAGCAAATGACATGGGATTCCTTATCTATCCTTTGCCCTAACACAGCCCCTACACTGCGTTCGCTTGCATCGCACATAATTTCAAATGGGTACTTCCAATTCGACGGCTGCACTATAGGAGCGGAGACCAACTTCTGCTTGAGTGTATCAAAAGCCTCCTTACACTTTTGGCCAAACTCGAACTGCTTATCTTTCTATAACAACTCACAAAGTGGTTCCGCTATTTTCGAAAAAAAATTTATAAAGCGCCTGTAGAACCCTGCATGGCCAAGAAAAGAACGAATTTCCCTTACAGTAGAGGGATAAGGTAAAGAATTTATAACATCAATTTTGGCCTTATCGACCTCAATTCCCCTAGAAGAAACTATGTGCCCTAGAATTAAACCCTTGTCTACCATAAAATGACACTTTTCATAATTTAAGACAAGATTGAATTCTATACACCTGCTCAAAATTATCGTTAAGTTTTCAAGGCATTCATCAAAACAATTCCCATGAACAGTAAAATCATCCATAAAAACTTCGATAATTTTTTCAACATATTCAGAAAATATACTCATCATGCATCTCTGAAAAGTAGCCGGTGCATTGCAAAGACCAAACGGCATACTCCTATACGCAAATGTACCAAATGGGCACGTAAAAGTTGTCTTCTCTTGGTCCCCTGGCGCGACCGGTATTTGAAAGAAACCTGAATATCCATCAAGACAGCAAAAGTGAGTTTTTCCAGCTAACCTTTCAAGCATTTGATCAATAAAGGGAAGGGGAAAATTATCTTTTTTAGTGTAGGAGTTCAACTTCCTGTAATCTATGCAGACACGCCACCCATTTTGCACTCGGGTTGGTACCAAGTCACCTTCGGCATTTTTCTTTACTGTCACGCCCGTTTTCTTGGGCACGACTTGCACCGAACTTACCCATCTGCTATCCGAAATGGGGTAGATCACGTCAACATCTAAAAGCTTGATTATTTCCTTTTTTACTACCTCCATCATATTTGGATTTAGCCATCTTTGCGCCTCTCGCCTCGGTTTCGTGCCCTCTTCCACGTAGATCCTGTGTGTGCACGTCAACGGACTTATTCCCTTTAAGTCTGCAATGCTCCAGCCAATCGCCTCCTTATGACTTTTTAATACACGAACCAAACTTTCCTCTTCATGGGGAGAGAGTCGATTGGAGACTATGACTGGTAGGGTATCATCGTTACCTAAAAATGCATACTTCAGATGTTCAGGTAGCAGTTTCAATTCCAATTCTGGTGCCTACATAACAGAAAGTAAAAGCTTAGTACTTGGGGATAACAACTCATTAACGGATTCAAATTTATCAAGGTCAAATTTAAAATCATAAATGGACTCAAAATTTTCTTCCACTAATGAGTCAATTATGTCGACACAATTCACGCTCAAAATTTCACTGGGATGGCTAATGGCATCATAGACGTTAAATTTCACGATCTCCCCATCAAACTCTATCGTGAGAGTTCCACTTCGAACGTCAATTTTAGTACTAGCTGTACTAAGGAATGGTCGTCCCAACAAGAGATCTGAAGATCCTGGAGCACTGTCCTCCTCCATTTTTATCACGTAGAAATCTGCAGGAAAAATAAGTTCGTTAACTTTTACCAACACGTCCTCGAGGACTCCTTCGGGATGCACAACGGACCTATCTGCCAACTGAATGATAACACCTGTTTTTGTCAAGAAACCTGCGTTAAGTGATTCATAGATAGAATATGGCATTACATTTATGGAGGCTCCTAAATCGCACATAGCCTTTTTAATTCCCAAATGACCTATTTTGCATGGTATTGCAAACATGCCCCTATCCTTACATTTTGCCGGCATTTTTCGCTGTAACACTGCAGACACATTTTCACCAACATTCACCCTTTCATTACCTGTTAATTTTTGCTTGTTGGTGCAAAGCTCTTTAAGAAATTTAGCATACCTCGGTATTTGCTTGATGGCATCCAACAGTGGAATGTTGATCTCGACATTTCTAAATGTTTCGAGGATCTCCTTGTCCTCCTTACCTCTTCGACATTGGTTGAAACGTTCTGGAAAGGGAGATTGAATTTTAGGCAATGAAAGTTTTGGTCAGACCTGTTCGTCTTTCTCAGGTTTTTCCTGGGCGATTTCTTAGGCATGATTTCTGTCGGGAATCGATTCCAGAACCTTTCCACTTCGCAGCGTTATTGAATTTACGTTTTGCCTTGGGTTTGGCTCTGTTTGTGATGGCAGCTTCCCTTGAGAACTTATTCTCTCGATTGACGTGGCCAACTCCCTTATGGACGCCTTGGTTTTCTGTTGAAACTCAAGAACGTTAGCTACTAATTTATTGACAAGAGCCTCTAGAGAGTTACATGGGTTTTGTGGCTGTTGTAGAGGTCGGTTTTGGTATGGCTGATTGTACCATGGATTAGCTCCATAACTCAAATTAGGATGATCCCTCCACCCTGGGTTTTAGGTATTAGCGTAGGGATCATAACGCCTTTGTGGTGGACCAGGAAAATTTCCCACGGCATCCAAATGAGCCATCGTGTCGTCATTTAAACTGGGACATACATCAGTTGTGTGCTCAGGTGTAGCACATATTCCACATAACCGAACTGGTTTTGCTTTTTCTGCAACAAGAGAGCTCACAATATTAGTAAGTCTATCAAGTGTATCCTCTAGGGAAGAATTACTTAGCTGGTGAACCCTTCTGGGGGGTTCAGGATAGCTCGAAACTGCTGAGAATTTGCGGCCATGGTGGAGATTAAGTCCCTTGCTTGTTGGGGGGTCATATTGAACAACGCTCCTCCACTAGCAGCATTACTATATTCATCTCCATCGGTTTCAAACCTTCATAAAAGTACTGGAGGAGAGATTGCTCTGTTATACCGTGTTGTAGGTAGCTTGCACACAACTTCTTAAACCACTCCCAATAATCATAAAGAGTCTCTGCTTCTTTCTGCCTTATCCCCACGATCTCCCTTCTTAGCTCAGCTGCTCTGGATGCTGGAAAAAACCTGTTGAGAAACAAACGAGATAGATCAGCCCAAGTAGTTATAGATACAGGAGGTAAATAAAATAACCATTCCCTAGCTGAATCTACTAGGGAAAAAGGGAAAGCGCGCAATTTAATTTGATCCTCAGTTACGCCTTGAGGTATCATACTCAGACAAACCATATGAAACTCCTTTAAATGTTTATGGGGGTTTTCATTCTGTAACCCTCGAAATGTTGGCAGCAACTGAATTAACCCTGATTTCAGCTCAAAGTCGGTGTCCATGGTAGGGTATGCGATGCACAGTGGCGGTTGTTCTGTCGGAGCTTCGGCTAGTTACCGAATCGTTTGAGCCATTGGTTCTTGTACCAAATTAGGGTTTTCGTCAACCCTAGCGTTGAGCACTTCTTCAAATGGATCGACTTCTTCTGCTTTACTTTCAAGTGTTTGAGTAGGGTTTTCGTTAACCCTAGACTCTGCTTCGTCGTCGATTCTGATTTCTGGCGGTGGATTGCTTTAAGTCACTACCACCGCTGACTGCTTTTTCCTTAACTTTGTTTCTTTCCGATTAGCTTTTGCAGTCTTTTCGATCTCTGAGTCAAACACAAGAGTGCCTGGAGCAGATCTTGTCATAGAAAACAAAAAAAAAACAAGATTAGTACGTTACCGATCCCCGGCAACGGCGCCAAAATTTGATGCGTCGTTGAAAGCACCAAATATATCCTATTCCCTGCAAAATAATGAAAATAACAGTAAAAGGGAAGTAGGGTCGAATCTTCAGGGATCAGATTATACAAATGCTTGTTTCTCGAAATCCTGGGCAGAATCGTGCCCAAGAAAGCCTGCGTTCCTGGAAAAATAAAAATAACAGAATTAATAATTTCGATTTGGAATAAAACAGAATATAAAGTGAATTGAAATCGTGAAAATAAATTGCGAAAATAAAGAGGAAAATAAAAGAGTTTAAAGAAGAGTGAGTTTATTATTTGGAGAGATTCTAGCCTCCGGTTGTCTCGTTCCTCATTGGGTTCAATCTTCGGCTTTTGGATGACCCTTCTCTACCCAAATAAGCCAGTTATAGTGGAAGAGGACGCCTACGACCACCAACTCCAAGAGTTTAAACTTACGAATTTAGGGAGCCTGACTCTAGCCCGCAATTGCTTTTGTGGAGTTATTTATGCTAGATCAACGCTTCTCAATGGCGAATCCCACGCCATTTTTTCTTTTGGGCTCGCTAACCTCTGACACAGTAAGCTCACGAACCGACGGTGCAATCCTTCCAAAACACACAAAGCGGCCGCCTTTGCATACGTTGAAAGGTTTACTTTTAAAGGGACATGGGCTGAGCGTCGGCCCCAGTATCTGGAGAAACGATGAATACCTGGGTGAGAAAGTTAAGTGCGGGTTCTAAGCCTCAAGAACCTTTTTGGGGAATTCGACAACCTTCAGCTAGATGGATTTTAGTGGCTCATGATTATGGTGGAAAAGTAAATAAATTTATAAGAATGGAGAAGAGAATTTTTATTGAAAGAAAAATAAATGAAGCAAAAAGGACTTATGGGAGAAGAGTGTACAGAAAAAGATGAACAGCCAAAATGAGTCACTCCATCCCCTATTTATAGTGCTTAAGGTATATGGACTAGTCCTACTCAAACTCCCAAAGATAATTACAATTTAATTAAAGATAAATAGAGATAAATAAAGAAATTAAATAATCCTCAATAATTATCCTAATATTAATTATCCTAATATAATTAAAATAGAGTTTGATAAAGCAAAGTCTCTTCTTTTTGCATTTCAATCCCTCTGCCCTCCATGTTTGCACTTTTGGCACCATCTTTTCCCTTTGTTGCACATTGGTCCATTTTTATCTTTAATTTCATAGTTTTGGCCCTCAATTTTGCTTTGGTCTCCAATTTAGTCCCTACGAGATAAAAGACCATAAATAGCCCAAATTAGTAGAATCACACTCAAAATTAATATGCAATTAGCACATAAAAACATGACATTCTAGAGTGTTATCAATTGGCCTTGAATTAAGTAGGATTATTGCCTCCGAAGTGGTAATTCAAGAGAAGTCAGAAATCCTCATTCAAGAAATGCCAAAAAATTATATCTGGCTTTAGGTGAAGTAGAAGGGTTAATTGAGAATGAACACTTTCTTGCGTTGAGCAAGATTCTAGACTATCCAATGCAAATGCTCGTTTTCTTAAGTCTACCTTCTTTTGTGTGATTGGAATGGGTGAGAAGATTTATTTATACCCATTAAAAATCATGGTTGTGTTAGTGATGTTTTGGTAACTTTTTATATATGTAATATTTGGATGATATAATGACATGACAGAATGCCACAAACTGTTGTAACTTTTTTATGCTGTAAAATTTAACATATAGATTATGACATAAGCTAATGACATCATGTAACTTTTTGTTAATGTATGAATAATATGTTTGGATGTAAAATATAATTCTCAAGCTATTTATTACTTCAAATCTTTTACTTTTTAGTTTAGAGGATAATTGAATTATTTGTTTCGCTAATGATATTATAGCACATTAAATATGCATTGGAATTTAAAAATAATAAAGTAGGTTATATATTATTTTTCTAATATTATATATTATTATTTTTATTAATTCATATTTTAATAATAATTATATTAAGAATGTTATTAAATTATATATTTTTATTTTTATTAAATTAAATTTAATAATAATCCTATTAAAATTTAATAAAAATAAAAATAACAATAATAATCTAACTAAAAAAATTCTGCTAAGGGTAATCTGGTCATTTCAGCTTTTTTCTTTATGCTATTACAACATCTACTCCATTCAACCAAACACAAGAATACTATTACAGTTCTATTCCATTCTGTTCAACCAAATAGTTGAATTACTGATTACAGCTTTATTCCATTACAACTGTATTCCAGTACAGCTCTGTCCATTATAGTGAACCAAACGTAGTGTTACATGTTTACTACAATATGGACACATTTCCCAGCAGTTAGAGCAAAAAAAATTGAAACCCTATATATTTAAAAACTTTTTTCAAACCAAAATAATAAAAAAAATGATACATTAGTATGATAAATTTAAATCATTAATTAATTTAATTAAGTCCCCAAAATTATTATTGCACCGACGCTACGTTAGGTGGGTACCAAAAACCCCTTCTTCTTTGAGTTTTATTCATCAAAAAACGGGACTGTCGACGCCACACGGTCGTGTGTCAG
Source organism: Gossypium sturtianum (assembly GCA_025698515.1). NCBI lineage: Eukaryota > Viridiplantae > Streptophyta > Magnoliopsida > Malvales > Malvaceae > Gossypium > Gossypium sturtianum. Next base: position 49,282,776 of record CM046951.1, on the reverse strand, counting down.
ACCGTGTGTGAGAATGTTTAGTGTAGGTTTCACATGAGCCAAGGGCACGGACGTGTGTCCAGGCCGTGTGGAATCACAAGGGCCAGCTATCTAGACCGTGTGAAACCACACGGGCGTAAGGACCAATGTTTGGAATTTTCCCCTTGGACCACAAGCGTCGTTTGAAATTAATGCAATCCTTCTGTGGGGTCTATAACACCCCAAACCCGGCCTAGACATTATGGCCGAATCTGGAGATGTCATAAAGAATGGGTTTTGAAAACTGAGTTGTTTCGATAAACCATTCAACTTTTATAACTCCTATTCATTCATGATTATTACTGAAAACGTCGTTTAATTAGTTCATTTGCCAAAACATAATTTACAGCGGAGGTTTAATAAAATCGATACATTTTGGGAATCTGATTTGTATTTTTAGAAAAATCTTTATTTGCATAAAACCGTCGTTTTCATAAAACATTTTATCGAAGCATGCAAATTATCAAACAAACCAAAAATCAACAGTTAAAAACTATACAGTCTAGAGAGTCCTAGAAATTACAAACTCTCAAATGAATCCAAAATTTTTAAATAAACCATAAATTACTAAGTTTAAACAGTTTACAGTCGAGCGGTCACCGCTGAGTCTTCGCTGCACCGATCCGCCTAAGTCTGTGGATTACATAAACATAACAGACAAACAGAAATAAGTTTTCGTAAACTCAGTGTGTAACCCAATAGAAATATACATACAACTTATACAGAAATCACATATACATTCAGATTCAGATCGGACCCAAGTCCTTTACAGAAATAGATAACAGAGTCAGATACGCAGAATCCTACCCCCATCCTCTACACACCATCTCCGACCATCCCAACACACCATGTGGGGTTAAAAACACCCACCTATCCCTACACACCGTATTGTGTCATTACGACACGTATCAGATAATATGCAGCCAAGTTGCTAGAATATAGGCGAGGGTCGCCTTTCAGAATACTTCCTCCATTTATACAATCCCACCCCAAAAATAGATACAGAATACAGATTCAGATACAGATATAACATGCTTATCATGCTTGTGTACAAATATCAGATATACATATATCAGAATAGTCAGACATGCAAAAAAGTTTCCCACTCATAGCATACTATTAGAATATCAAACCACATAATCTAGGGTTTGATTAGCCCTTACCGACCCTATGGTAGGCCCACAGTCAATCGGAACGACCCATGCGACCCTAGGGAAAATTTCAAAAATTTAGGCTCACATTCCCGTGTGGATTACTCACATTCCCTTGTCCATGTGGCCCACACGGTCTGGCCCAAAACCCACACGTCCAACTTGGCCTAGCCCGTGTGGCCCACACCACCACACGGCCGTGTCTTGTGCATGGCCATGCCCTCATCAATCACATGGCCGTGTCTCGCACACGGCCAACCACACGGGTGACCACACGCCCGTGTGGCGTCGACCGAACAATTTTTTGGCTTTTTTTGAAGTTTGTTTTATGCGTTTCGGGTACACACCTGTTACAGTTTTGATGCGAAACCACTCCCGAGCCTTCTAAAACCTAAAAATAGAGTCCCAAAGCCCCTTTAGCACTATTTACGAATTTAACAAACCTAAAACCGAGTAACACTCAAAACTTACCACCCCAAAGACATCTACACACGAAAGTTAAACCATCGAAGCGAAACCCACAGATTCACCACCTTCACCTACACAACTGTTTGTAAAATTTAGATTCCTACACAATCGTTACGCTACTACCACGAAATAGAAATGAGAGACTTACCGAACCCACGCGAATAATAGGAATAACGAAAAAAGAAAATCAAATGGAACAGAGGAACAAAGATTACACTAAAAAGAGGAGGAACAAAATAAAATTGACTGAAAAAGTTGAAAAGGAGCAGAAATCGACGTCAATTCGGAAGAAAGGAGAAAAAACTAAATAAAATTTGAAAAGGAGAAAATAAAGGATATGCTAACAAAATCCCTTATTTTTCTCCCACTAGCCCCATTACTTACAACTCCCTCAGAACTTTAACTCAACCAAAACACTAACACACAACCGAGCAAAAATAACATCCTCGCTCACGCAGGGATTCGAATACAGGACCCTAACACTCTAACTCCATTACCACTCGAACCAGAAAGCTCATTCAGATATGGGTTACTAGAAAATTTTATGTAAGTCCACTCAACAAGGGTAAGGCTTAGATAAAAAATAACAAAAAATTCCAAAAGTGGGAATTGAAGCCAAGACCTCACACACACACCCAGAACACTTAACCACTGAAGCAGATACACAGTTGTGTCAGGCTTTTACAGAAATAGAAATAAATTATTTAAGGCGTTACAGGGTCCGTATGAACTCGATTAAAATTTGTATAAGTTTGTCATTCGATGCGTGATCTCGAGACCGAGTCTTTGAAAATCTGTATGCGTATTGCGTATGGAAATTGATAATGATATTAATTTATTCTGTACGAGTATGAATTGTATATGAATGGTCGCATAGGCCTCTGTATTAATTGTTATTTGAATTTGCATATACATTGGGTGGGAACTGATTATAGGATGAAGTATTCTGTTCTGAAACATGGCTAAACCACTAGTATCTATAATCTAATATGGCAGTTAGTTTGCAATTACTGAAATGTGTCATACGGACACTATATGGTGTATAGAGCTGGATGAGTAATAAATACTCAATTTGGTGTGTTGGGTTGGTCGGAAATGGTGTGTAGTGGATGAGGGTATGAAAATTGCATATGTTTTGTATCTGACAATGATTCAATTCATTAGCCGTGTGATCTAACCTGATCTGTTAAATTAAATGAATTGTCTCTAAATCTGACTAACATTTTGAATTTGAAAACTTACTAGGTTACTCATAACTTTATTCGATGCATAATTAGTCCCTTTATTGGAGTATTAATTCATTTTATTTGTTGAATGAATTATAGGTAATCCACAGACTTGAGCAGTGTAACACCCCAAACCCGGCCTAGACGTTATGGCTGAATCTGACAATGTCACATGGAAAGAGTTTTGTAAACTAAGTCGTCACCATAAAACCATTTCAGTTTATTAGCACTCATTTATTGTTAACAACTCAAAGAAATTTATTCAACTCTTAAGTTTCTGTGTTTAAAATCAAAACATTACTCCATTTGCTTAAAAATCATTTAGAGCGGAAGCTTTCGAAAAATTGTGATGTTTTAGCAAAATAGTTCTTGATTTAGAAAACTTTGTTTTAGTAAACCGTTGTTTTAAAAGAAAACTTTTAATAAAGCATGCATAGGTCGAGCAGTAAAATCCAAACCAACAGTTAAAGTCCACACAGTCCCAAAAAATACAAACTCTCAAATTAAAAGCCAAAACTTAATTTAAACCATAAAGCAAAGTAAACAATTTATGGCTAATGGTCACCGTTGAGTCCTCCGCTGCACCGATCCGCCTAACTCTGTGGATTACCTATACAGATTAAACAGAAAGGAGTGAGTTTACGTAAACTCTGTGTGTAACCCCAGCGAATTAAGCATGCACACAGAAAACAGAATCAATCAAATACAGACTCGGGCCTAAGCCCATTACAGATACAGATGCAAATTCAGGCCTAAGCCCATTTTAGATACATATACAGATATGCAGATAAAAATAAAAAATCAGATATCCTACCCCCATCCTCTACACACCATCTCCGACCATCCCTACACACCATGTGGGGTTTAAAACACCCACCCAGCCCTACACACCATGTTGTATCGATGTGGAACATAATAGATATCGTGCAACCATGCTGCCAGAATATAGACACAAAAGCCTTTCAGAACACTTCCTCCAATAAGCATCATCCCACCCCAATCACAACAGCAGAACATGCATACAGACTTAACAGATAAATTATGCTTAACATGCATTCCAAAATAGATAACCGATAACAGACATAGGCATGCTCATAATAGTACATTAGTCTAACAGAATACAAAGTTTTAGGGTTTAGTAAGCCTTTACCGACCCTACGATAGGTCTACAATCGATTAGGATGACCCGTGCGACCCTACGGATAATTTCAGTATAATAGGCCCACACGCCATGATTGGCCTTGCCCGTGTGGATCACACGGCTTGGCCCAAAGTTCACACGCCCATGTGACTCGCCTATGTGGGCCCACACGCCTAACTTGGCGCATCCCGTGTGGCCTACACGGCCACACCCCGGCCGTCACACGGCAGTGTCTTACGCACGACCTGGCCCTCAAAAATCACACAGCCGTGTCGTCGCACACGGCCTACCACACGGCCGTGTGGCGTCGACAGAGGGGTTTTTAGGCTTTTTCCAAACCTCATTTTTCTGTGTTTCGGGTACACACCTGGTACTGATTTGCAGCGAAAAACACTCTCGAGTCTCTCGAAACCTAAAACCAGAATATCCATTATCGATTAGCAATTAATTACGAATTTCGACAATAATGAACTAATAGGAACTCAACTTACCATTGATGGAGAACCTTCGCCTACACCCACAATTGCAGTACAAATCAAATTTCTTAATTGCTCGTTACACTATTATGATGAACAGAAAATAGAAAACTTATCGAACCCGCACCAGTGCAATTCATGTTGCTAAAAGAACAAATGACTTAGGGGAGCAAAAGGAAAAGGAAAAAGGGGAAGTTTCAAAGGAGTTTCAACAGGGTGTAGAGGAAAACAAACGTCAGAAAGAGAGGGATTTTCGAAAAAGAAAAGAAAGAATGAGGATAATTCTTATAACTCTCCATCCCTCAAATCTCTCCACTAATCCCACTAACAACCACTACTCAGACTTTTCGTTCAACTGAAACTCTACAAGCCAACAGAGCAAAAATATTAGCAATCACGCTTAAGCAAAGATTCGAACACAAGACCTCCAGCAAACCCCCACTCCACCTAACCACCAGACTAGCAGGCCCTTTCTGATATGAAGTTATAGGCAATTAAATATAAGCCCACTGGACAAAGATAGGGCTTAATTTCAAAAATAACAAAATTTGCTAAAGCTAAAGCTTGGACTTGGGACCTCTCTCACACACCCAGAGCACTTAACCACTGAGGCAGATACATAATTATGTCACATTTTCACAAAAGCAGAAAAACAAATTTTGAGGCGTTACAACTCTACCCCCTAAAAGAAATTTTGACCTCGAAATTTACCTGATTAGAACAGATGAGGATACTGCTGACGCATCAAGTCCTCAGGCTCCCACATGGCCTCCTCAGTGCTATGATTCCTCCACAGCACCTTCACTAAAGGAATGGAATTTTTTCGCAGAACCTTAACATCTCGATCTAGGATCTGAATCGGCTCCTCCTCAAAAGTCAAGTCTGGCCTAACCTCGATCTCCTCAACTGAGATAACATGGGATGAATCAGAGCGATACCGTCTTATCAGGAGGTAACTCCAACTGATAAGCAACCGGTCCTACTCACTTCAGAATCTGGTACGACCCAATAAACCTAGGGCTCAGCTTTCCCTTACGACCGAACCTCAGAACCTTTTTCCACGAAAAGACCTTCAGAAACACAAAATTCCCCACAGAGTACTCAATATCACGCCTTTTCAGATCTGCATAAGACTTCTGTCTATCAGAAGCCACCTTCAGACGATACCGAATCAGTCGAACCTTATCCTCAATCTCAGAAACCAACTCAGGACCCAAGACTTGACGTTCACCCAACTCAATCCAACACAAAAGAGTACGGCACTTACGACCATACAGAGCATCGTAAGGTGCCATCTGAATACTAGCTTGGAAACTATTGTTGTAGGCGAACTCAGCTAACGGCAGATAATCCTCCCAACTACCTCAGAAATTAATCACGCAACTCCAAAGCATATCCTCCAGTATCTAAATCACCCTCTCGGATTGACCATCGGTCTAAGGATGGAACGCAGTACTGAAGTCCAACCTTGAACCTAGAGCCTCGTGTAATTTCTTCTAGAACCGAGAAGTGAAGCGAGGATCTCTATCAGAAATGATCGAGATAGGAACCCCATGCAGTCTTACAATTTCAGAAATGTACAACTTCGCTAGCTTTTGCAGAGAGTAATCAGTTCGAACCGGAATGAAGTGAGTAGATTTGGTCAATCGATCCACGATGACCCAAATAGAATCCTTCTTAGTGGGTGTCAAGGGCAACCCACTAACGAAGTCCATCGTCACTCGTTCCCACTTTCAAAGGGGAATCTTAATCGACTGCAACAAACCTAAAGGAAACTAATGTTCAGCCTTAACCTACTGACAAGTCAAACAGCAAGCAACGAAATTGGTAACTTCCCGCTTCAAACCCGGTAACCAGTACAACTCACGAAGATCGCGATACATCTTATTACCGCCGGGATGCATAGCATAAGGGCTACTATGTGCCTCCCTCAGAATAGACTGCCTCAGATCAGAATCATTCGGCACACAAATCCATCCTCGGAAATAGAACACACCCTCACTACTTAACCCAAAATCGAAAGTAGTACCACTCTCCACCTGACGGAACCGTAAACTAAGAGACTCATCCCCCAACTGCTTATCTCGAATCGGCTCAATCGAAGTCGGCTTAACTTGTAACTCGGTCAACAGACTCCCATCATCAAATAGACTAAGGCGAGCAAACATCGTCCTCAAATCAGACATCGCCCTACGACTTAGAGCATCGGCCACCACATTGGCCTTGCCAGGATGATACTCTATCGTGCAATCATAGTCCTTAAGCAGCTCAATCCATCCCTGCTGCCTAAGATTCAACTCCTTCTGAGTAAGAAGGTACTTAAGACTCTTGTGATCGGTGATACACCTCTCACCATACAGATAATGCCTCTAAATTTTCAGTGCAAAGACCACAACAGCTAAATCAAGGTCATGCGTCGGATAATTGGCCTCATGCATCTTAAGCTAATGGGACGCATAAGCCACAACCTTACCATTCTGCATCAGAACACAACCCAATCCAACATGTGACACATCACTGTATACTACAAACTCCTTTCCAGATTCAAGCTGTATCAGAACAGGAGCCTGAGTTAGAATAGCTTTGAGCTTCTCAAAGCTCGACTACTGCGCATCAGTCCAGAAAAATGGTACCCCCTTACGCAGAAGCTTAGTTAACGGTGCAGCAATCAAAGAGAACACCTCAACGAAACGCCGATAGTATCCCGTCAAACCCAGAATGCTACGGATCTCAGATACATTCTTAGGCTGTTTCCAATCCAGTACAGCCTCAATCTTCCTCGGATCTACACGAATCCCCTCCAGCAAAAACCAAATGCCCCAATAAGGTTACCTCTTGCAACCAGAACTCGAACTTACTCAACTTAGCGTAGAGCTACTTTTCTCAGAGAATCTGAAGTACCGCTCTAAGATGCTCATCATTCTCATCCTCAGTCTTAGAGTAAACCAGACTGTCGTCGATGAAGACCACGATGAACTGATCTAGATAGGGCTAAAATACTCGATTCATCATATCCATAAATGCGGCTGGTGCATTTGTCAACCCGAAAGGCATAACTAGGAACTCGTAATGTCCATAACGAGTTCTAAATGCAATCTTATGTACATCAGCCTCCTTAACCCTCAACTGATGGTACCCAGAATGAAGATCTATCTTAGAGAATACTGAAGCCCCTCGGAACTGATCAAATAAGTCATCGATCCTCAGAAGTGGATACTTATTCTTAATGGTCAGCTTGTTCAACTGTCGATAATCTATACACATCCTCATGGTCCCATCCTTCTTCTTAATGAACAGAACTGGTGTTCCCTAAGAAGACATACTCAGACGGATGAAACCACGGTCCAAAAGTTTCTGCAGTTGAGCCTTAAGCTCTGTAAGCTCCTTTGGTGTCATACGGTAGGGAGCGATGGACACCAGAGCTATACCTGGAAGAAGTTCAATCCCAAATTCCATTTTCCGATTTGGTGGTAATCCCGGTAACTCCTCGAGAAAGATGTCCAAAAAGTCCTTTACTGTTCTGATGTTCCAAACAGAAGAGTCCCCAGAATCTGAAATACTTACGTAGGCCAAGTACGCCTCACATCCTTTTCGGACCAATTTTTCAGCTACCAGTATGGAGATCACATTTGACAGATAATCCCGACGCTCTCCGATTACAACCACCTCTTCATCTTCCTCAATCCTTAAAATGACCCTCTTAAATGCGCAGTCCAAACTGACTCGGTGCTCCACCAACCAGTCCATACCCAGAATAAGGTCGAACTCTCCAAATGGAAGCTCCATCAGATTAGCCAGAAATATCTCCCCTTGAACCTCTAACGGGACACCCTTATACAGTTTACTAACCCGAACAGAATGCCCCAATGGACTTATTACAATAACCACACTAGAAGTACTCTCAACCGATAACCCCAGATTTTTAGAAACAGAACAGGCTATATAGGAATGAGTAGATCCTATGTCTATCAGAGCAATGTAAGGTACATCAAATATAAAGAACGTACTGGTGATGACATTAGGAGCATCTCTGTCCTCTCGACGACGTGCAGCATAAACCAACGTAGTCTGGCTCGCCTCAGTCTGACCAGCACCTCTGCCCGGTGCTTTCTGTCCACGACCCAAACCATTACCAACCCTAGCTTGACCACGGCCCCTAGGTGGCTGCTGAACTACTCTCTGCGGCTACGCGGGACCCAATGCCGGAGCTTGCACCTGATCAGCCCTTAGTGGACACTCCCGAATGCGGTGCTTAAAGGACCCACACATCAAACAAGCCCCAATCCTCCTCCAACACTCGCCCGGATAGCATCTCCCACAGTCACTGTATGGCTGTAACCTAGTAGGAACAACAGAAGTAACAGGGGTCGCCACTCTAACTGGCCCATCAGATCTAGCCTTTCTTTAGGCATCGGAACAGAACTAGAGGGCCCCGACTCCCTCTTGTTCTTACCTATCTCTTTGTCCTTGTTCTGGCACTCCACGCGCTTAACGTCCTCAGCAATCTTAGCTTTCTCCATCAGAACAGCAAACTCTCACTCCCTCTGTGGAGCAATCAAAACCCTCATGTTATCCCTCAGTCTATCCTCAAAGTGAATACACCTCTCATACTCCGATGCCACCATACCTCGAGCATAGCGGCTCAACCTCGGAAATTTGACCTCATACTCGGCCACCGATCAGTCACGTTGCATGATGTTCAGAAACTCACCCCTGCGAGCATCAATATAGCTGGCTCCCACATATTTGCTCTGAAATGAAGTCTTAAAGAACTCCCAAGTCAGACGGTCAGGCTGAATGCCCTCCTTAACTGTCAGCCACCACTGACATACTTCGTCACGAAGCAAGGAGGCTGCACCCTTTAATTTTTGCTCAAGGGTATAGTGCAGATCATCTATAATCCTCTATATGGCCTCCAACCAGTACTCAGCCACATTAGGGGAGACTCCTGTGACACTCCTAAATAATTCAGCTCCATTGGACCGGAGTAGCTGTAACACCCCCAAACCCGGCCCAGACATTATGGCCGAATTCGAGAATGTTACATTAAAGGCACAATCTCAAACAATTTTGCTAAGTTAAAATCTAAGGCCAAAAGCCCAAAATCTAATATATCTTGATAAGTTAAGAGGGTAAAACCCACATTTTAGGAAAACGTTCATGGATTAAGTTATTTCGAAAACCATGTCATCTTTGGAAATTTGATGAAATTTATTAAGCAAATAGTTGAAGCAATAATAATAATAAACCCAAAATTCAAAGTCAAATAGGAGTTACATGGCCTTATTACAATCCAATGAAAAATAAACAAAGTATTTAAAAACAGAATCATTTGAATAAATTAAAACATTTGAACAGCTTGTAGTGTGGCCATCTCCGAGTCCTCTCCCACGTCGAGTCGTCTATTCAGGATTACCTGAAACATTAAGTTAAAGGGTGTGAGTTTCGAAACTCAGTGTGTACAACCCTTGGCAATCAATCACATACAAATATTCACATTGGGCCTAAGCCCTAACAAAATCGGTGGTCTTGGGCCTTAGCCCACAATGACCTCATATCATATCATATCGCATCATATACAAACAAGATAATGCAAAACCCACCCCAAAAATCCATCCTCTACACACACCATTTCCCTTCCAACCTTATGGCTCCTGTGGGGAATTCTAGCTCGACCCACCCCTCCGCTACACACCATGGGTAGCCCGGTTGCCATGATACTTACAACGTTGCGAAGAAAGTCGCTTAATCACATACATTGGGCTTAAAGCCTCTGGTGGATCCATACCATACGGCCATACAATCCTCAAATATTGACACAGAGTCATCAATATATATATGTTAGGCACATAGCCACGGTAAATATGATTGGCACAAAGCCATAATAACAGTACAAAGCCTTCGGTATTGGCACAAAGCCCATAATTACGGTACAAAGCCTTCGGTATTGGCACAAAGCCCATAATTACAGCACAAAGCCCATATTAATGGCACACAGCCCTCGGTAATATTATCGGTGTAGCATGGCTGCTCGGTGGCTAAAAACCCTACGGTGGATCCACGGTTGTCAAGCGACTATGCGATCCTCAAATTCTTCCTCCGTACCATAATTCCCACCCATATGCATCCTAAGCAGAATATCATATGAATGCATCAAACACACAAGTAACATCCATAAACTCATATCCGTCACATAGGGGTATTTTCGTCATTTCACTACCCGGGGGTGTTTTCGTCATTCTACCCTACAGGGGTATTTTGGTAATTTGGCAAATTAGGGGTATCTTGGTAATTTAAAAATCTAAGGGTACTTTAGTAATTTTACACATATAAGGGTATTTTAGTAATTTTACAAATATAAGGGTATTTTAGTAATTTTACAAATAAAAGGGTATTTGGTCCCTCTTGGGTTTTAGTTATAAACTTTGGCCCATAAACAAGTCCACGCGGTTAAAGTGAACAAATACTATGCACCGTAGGATCTCGAGAAAAGAGGAGGTGGGTCACTCTGACAACTTAAGTACCAAGCTCTCACTAGATCCAATCCTAGACATGCATATGTCGGTTACCACACTCTAACTAATCGACTTGTCCACAGACATGTTTGATTATTAGATTAAGTCTTATGTGATTTAAAAGTTGTTCAGAACTAGTCCTAAAGTCCATTAAACCCTAGCATACTTGTCTACGTCCCCCATAAAGCCCATATTACATCATTACGGCCCATTAGGCCCAAATCTCATTCATATGGCCTACTAGGCCCAAAACAATTCTAAATCATGTAACATGCATGACTAATTCAATTCATATAACCAACCAAACCATTTCTTCAATTCTTAGCCTCAGGGCCCACCGGGCCCATTTAGCCACTTTCGGCTTTTCGGCTTTTCGGCATTGCCGATATCGTGTGTGTAGTGTTTGTACACACCTGGTAACCTTGCGTGCTGCGAACTCCTTAGTCACGAACCTACAATTGACATTACTAGCGATTAACCAAAGTTTTAACATACACTGACTAAAACCGAAACCTCACCATACCCTTACCGTGTACCCCACATTCTAGTAGCCCTTCCTTTGCTACTATCGGCGATTATCCTCTAGATCTGCACCCAAACACCTATATCATTAAAACCAAGTGACCCATATTGATCATAAGTCACCCCTATGAGCCACAATAGATTCGGTCACTTATTAAAACTCTAACTGAACCGAGAATGCTTACTGCCTTAATAATAATCCTTACCTACCGCGCTTGCGATTGCTGAGCCTCACCCTTGCTAATACATGGTAACAGAAAAGAGGGGTTATATAGACCTTCAGCTTTCAACAAAACATACTAAGGGGAGTTAACAGAATACTTACCGAATCCAACCTTAGATCCTGCAGCCTACCAAACGAGATTCGGCTTTTAACCTTGACTGAGAGTAGATACCAACTGATTTGTGATAGAGAAAAACAACAAAGATTCGGCACTAATAGGGGATTTCGGCAAGAGAAGATGATGGTAATTCGGCAATAGAAAAGTTTGGCTAAGAGAGAATTCGGCAAAAAAGAATGATGGTTTTTCGGCAATGGAAGAATTCGACAACAGAAGAATAGAATGAGGGGGAGAAAAGAAAAGATCAAATGTGCTTTTGTGAGGGTAACTACAGGATATTCGGTAAAGAAAAGAAAGACTAACTTATTTGCAAAACTCTCCAAATGCCGAAAGCCACATTGAAAATTCGTAATACCCCCTAAAAGACCCAAAAACGACATTCATTTACCCTCCTAAGCCGAATTTATACACTTCCCACTTCCCACAATGGCACTAACTCTTCACACTTCTCAGCTCCTAACTTTTCTCCCTGATAACTCCTCAATCTCATCCTAAATTTTCTCTAAAATAAGCTCCTTTATCCCTTCCTTAATTTTCTCTCATGAACAATTCCTTTAGAGTTCACATCCAACGCCACTACTAACTATCTAGAAGGCAAAAATTAAATCCCCAACAAAATACCATGCCACTACTCGAACCTTTGCCTACTAATGGCGCCACCTCCCTGCTCCCTAAGTGGCACCACTTTGCCACTACACCACAAGCTCTTTTGTGTCATTTTTCTTCTTCATTTTTTTAAAAGGCCTACTCACAGTTCCCTTGGGCTAAAACTAAAATTTTTCCTATACCCTTACTTGATCCCAGAACATCTCTAACACCCCTAGATACTCCAAATTCATTAACCCTCAAAGCCCACATGCCAATTGTCATTTTCTCGCTCAATTAAATTTTTTTTGAGACCCAAAGCCCAAAGCCCAATTCTTCTAGGCCCAAATTCGGGGCGTTACAACTCACCCCTCCTAAAAGAAATTTCGTCCCCAAAATTTCCAACTAACAGGGTGGTCGTGTATCAACTACCCCACCACGCTACCACTGTGCACTCTGACCCTAATAATTTTAATACATACCCAAAACATCCACCTATCGCAACCATTCTCAAACATACGCAGAATAAGTACCAAATTACGATTCAAATGTTTACAAAGCCCTAACACTTCCACAGCCTCGGCCGCGGCCTCTTGCGCTTCTTCTAGCGCTCATCGTTGGGTATTTAAAAATTTTATGAAATTAGTTCGTAATTCCACTGTTTAAAGCGCATGTCTTATGTAAGTAACAATTTTTTTTAAAGCTATTTTGCGGTCGTGAACCCACTACAGGCTTAAGTTTCCTACGGGCTTTAGTCTCTAAAAGCCTATTTTAAAGTAGCCCATTATCTATATAGTTTAGTAATTTAAACAAATGTAGTACAGAAAACTTACTTGGCTCGACGTCGAGGGCTCGGTGAACCACACTTCAAGAATCCTGCAAAAACTTCTTAATCTACTTGTTTTAAAAACCCAAAACATAAGACCCATTTCACAGCCCGAGCTTTGCAACTGGGCTCTGATACCACTAAATGTAACACCTCAAACCCGGCCCAGACATTATGGCCGAATTCGAGAATGTCACATTAAAGGCACAATCTCAAACAATTTTGCTAAGTTAAAATCTAAGGCCAAAAGCCCAAAATCTAATATATCTTGATAAGTTAAGAGGGTAAAACCCACATTTTAGGAAAACGTTCATGGATTAAGTTATTTCGAAAACCATGTCATCTTTGGAAATTTGATGAAATTTATTAAGCAAATAGTTGAAGCAATAATAATAAACCCAAAATTCAAAGTCAAATAGGAGTTACATGGCCTTATTACAATCCAATTAAAAATAAACAAAGTATTTAAAAACAGAATCATTTGAATAAATTAAAACATTTGAACAGCTTGTAGTCTGGCCATCTCCGAGTCCTCTCCCACGTCGAGTCGTCTATTCAGGATTACCTGAAACATTAAGTTAAAGGGTGTGAGTTTCGAAACTCAGTGTGTACAACCCTTGGCAATCAATCATATACAAATATTCACATTGGGCCTAAGCCCTAACAAAATCGGTGGTCTTGGGCCTTAGCCCACAATGACCTCATATCATATCATATCGCATCATATACAAACAAGATAATGCAAAACCCACCCCAAAAATCCATCCTCTACACACACCATTTCCTTCCAACCTTATGGCTCCTGTGGGAATTCTAGCTCGACCCACCCTCCGCTACACACCATGGGTAGCCCTTGCCATGTGATACTCAACGTTGCGAAAAAAGCCGCTTAATCACATACATTGGGCTTAAAGCCTCCTGGTGGATCCATACCATACGGCCATGCGATCCTGGATCCATACCATACGGCCATGCAATCCTCAAATATTGACACAGAGTCATCAATATATATATGTTAGGCACATAGCCACGGTAAATATGATTGGCACAAAGCCATAATAATGAAGACAAAGCCTTCGGTATTGGCACAAAGCCCATAATTACGGTACAAAGCCTTCGGTATTGGCACAAAGCCCATAATTACAGCACAAAGCCCATATTAATGGCACACAGCCCTCTGTAACATTATCGGTGCAGCATGGCTGCTCGGTGGCTAAAAAGCCTGCGGTGGATCCACGATCGTCAAGCGACTATGCGATCCTCAAATTCTTCCTCCGTACCATAATTCCCACCCATATGCATCCTAAGCAGAATATCATATGAATGCATCAAACACACAAGTAACATCCATAAACTCATATCCGTCACATAGGGGTATTTTCGTCATTTCACTACACAGGGGTGTTTTCGTAATTTTACCCTACAGGGGTATTTTGGTAATTTGGCAAATTAGGGGTATCTTGGTAATTTACAAATCTAAGGGTACTTTAGTAATTTTACACATATAAGGGTATTTTAGTAATTTTACAAATATAAGGGTATTTTAGTAATTTTACAAATAAAAGGGCATTTGGTCCCTCTCGGGTTTTAGTTATAAACTTTGGCCCATAAACAAGTCCACGCGGTTAAAGTGAACAAATACTATGCACCAGGTAGGATCTCAGAAAAGAGGAGGTGGGTCACTCGGACCGCTTAAGTACCAAGCTCTCACTAGATCCAATCCTAGACATGCATATGTCGGTTACCACACTTTAACTAATCGACTTGTCCACAGACATGTTTGATTATTAGATTAAGTCTTATGTGATTTAAAAGTTGTTCAGAACTAGGCCTAAAGTCCATTAAACCCTATCATACTTGTCTACGTCCCCCATAAAGCCCATATTACATCCTTACGGCCTATTAGGCCCAAATCTCATTCATATGGCCTATTAGGCCCAAAACAATTCCAAATCATGTAACATGCGTGACTAATTCAATTTGTATAACCAACCAAACCATTTCATCAATTCTTAGCCTCAGGGCCCACCAGGCCCATTTAGCCGCTTTCGGCTTTTCAGCTTTTCGACATTGTCGATATCGTGTGTGTAGTGTTTGTACACACCTGGTAACCTTGCGTGCTGCGAACTCCTTAGTCATGAACCTACAATTGACATTACTAGTGATTAACCAAAGTTTTAACATACACTGACTAAAACCGAAACCTCACCATACCCTTACCGTGTACCCCATATTCTAGTTGCCCTTCCTTTGCTACTATTGGCGATTATCCTCTAGATCTGCACCCAAACACATATATCGTCAAAACCAAGTGACCCATATTGATCATAAGTCACCCCTATGAGCCACAATAGATTCGGTCACTTATTAAAACTCTAACTGAACCGAGAATGCTTACTGCCTTAATAACAATCCTTACCTACCGCACTTGCGATTGCTGAGCCTCACCCTTGCTAATACATGGTAACGGAAAAGAGGGGTTAGATAGACCTTCAGCTTTCAAAAAAACGTACTAAAGGGAGTTAACAGAATACTTACCGAATCCAACCTTAGATCCTGCGGCGTACCAAACGAGATTCGGGTTTTAACCTTGACTGAGAGTAGATACCAACTGATTTGTGATAGAGAAAAACAACAAAGATTCGGCACTAATAGGGGATTTCGGCAAGAGAAGATGATGGTAATTCGGCAATAGAAAAGTTTAGCTAAGAGAGAATTCGGCAAAAAAGAATGATGGTTTTTCGACAATGGAAGAATTCGACAACAGAAGAATAGAATGAGGGGGAGAAAAGAAAAGATCAAATGTGCTTGTGTGAGGGTAACTACAGGATATTCGGTAAAGAAAAGAAAGACTAACTTATTTGCAAAACTCTCCAAATTCCGAAAGCCACATTGAAAATTCGTAATACCCCCTAAAAGACCCAAAAACGACACTCATTTACCCTCCTAAGCCGAATTTATACGCTTCCCACTTCCCACAACGGCACCAACTCTTCACACTTCTCAGCTCCTAACTTTTCTCCCTGATAACTCCTCAATCTCATCCTAAATTTTCTCTAAGATAAGCTCCTTTATCCCTTCCTTAATTTTCTCTCATGAACAATTCCTTCAGAGTTCACATCCAATGCCACTACTAACTATCTAGAAGGCAAAAATTAAATCCCCAACAAAATACCATGCCACTACTCGAACCTTGGATTCCCTTGCCTGCTAATGACGCCACCTCCCTGCTCCCTAAGTGGCGCCACTTTGCCACTACACCACAAGCTCTTTTGTGTCATTTTTCTTCTTCATTTATTTAAAAGGCCTACTAACTGAAGTCACGGTTCCCTTGAGCTAAAACTAAAATTTTTCCTATACCCTTACTTGATCCCAGAACATCTCTAACACCCCTAGACACTCCAAATTCATTAACCCTCAAAGTCCACATGCCAATTGTCATTTTCTCGCTCAATTAATTTTTTTTTGAGACCCAAAGCCCAAAGCCCAATTCTTCTAGGCCCAAATTCGGGCGTTAAGAGCTCGATTCATGCACCCTCGGCCCGAGATCCGTAATGGGTCCAGCGACCCTCTCCAATATCCTCAACATGGCTTGGGACAGTGCGTCGTCCGTAATCGATCGACTCTGAGACCCAGTCTCAGTTGCAGGTGACACCGGTGTCTCACTAGTGTCCAAATTTGGCATGTTGCCCAAAGATGAGGACTCAGCTCGAGCCTCCCTACGGCTTCTACCTCAGCCTCGAATACCACGTCCACGGATACCTCGTGTGCTCATTGTGACTTAGAAGTTTTATCTATATTAGAAATTTTATGCATCAGTTTCGATATTTGTTAACAGATGTTTTATGCATAGAGTATCAGAAATTCAAAGCTGTTTTCGAAAATTTTAATCTCAACCAGTTTCACTACAGTTTCAGAGTATACTAGCTATAGTGTTTTAAAGTAGACTATCAATAAAGTTTTCAGAATTTTTATCAGAAATCAGAAATACTTATAGGATCGGTGTCGGAGACTTGGTGTACCACATACTTACTTTAAAATGTTTAAAACTTTTTGAAAACCAATTCTTTAAAACCAAATTTTAGAACCCAAAATCCACAGCCGATTTTTGCAACCTGGCTCTAATACCACTAAATGTAACACCCCAAACCCGACCTAGACGTTATGGCTGAATCTGGCAATGTCACATAACTAAGTCATCACCATAAAACCATTTTAGTTTATTAGCACTCATTTATTGTTAACAACTCAAAGACATTTATTCAACTCTTAAGTTTATGTGTTTAATATCAAGACATTACTCCATTTGCTTAAAAATCATTTAGAGCGGAAGCTTTCGAAAAGTTGTGATGTTTTAGCAAAATAGTTCTTGATTTAGAAAACTTTGTTTTAGTAAACCGTCGTTTTAAAAGAAAACTTTTAATAAAGTATGCATAGGTCGAGCAGTAAAATCCAAACCAGCAGTTAAAGTCCACACAGTCCCAGAAAATACAAACTCTCAAATTAAAATCCAAAACTTAATTTAAACCATAAAGCAAAGTAAGCAGTTTATGGCTAATGGTCACCGTTGAGTCCTCCGCTGCACCGATCCGCCTAACTCTGTGGATTACCTATACAGATTAAACAGAAAGGAGTGAGTTTACGTAAACTTAGTGTGTAACCCCACAAAATTAAGCATGAACACAGAAAGCAGAATCAATCAAATATAGATCTGGGCCTAAGCCCAACAGATACAGATGCAAATTCGGGCCTAAGCCCATTTCAGATACATATACAGATATGTAGGTCAGAATCAGAAATCAGATATCCTACCCCCATCCTCTACACACCATATCCGACCATCCCTATACACCATGTGGGGTTTAAAACACCCACCCAACCCTACACATCATGTTGTACCGATACGACACATAATAGATATCGTGCAGCCATGCTGCCAGAATATAGGCACAAAAGCCTTTCAGAACACTTCCTCCAATAAACATCATCCCACCCCAATCACAACAGCAGAACATGCATACAGACTTAACAGATAAATCATGCTTAACATGCATTCCAAAATAGATAACAGATAACAGACATAGGCATGCTCATAACAGTACATCAGTCTAATAGAACACAAAGTTTTAGGGTTTAGTAAGCCTTTACCGACCCTACGGTAGGTCCACAATCGATTAGGACGACCCGTGCAACCTTACGGATAATTTCAGTATAATGGGCCCACACACCCGTGTGGCCCGCCCGTGTGGGCCCACAAGCCCAGATTGGCCTTGCCCGTGTGGACCACACAGCTTGGCCTAAAGTTCACACACCCGTGTGACTCGCCCGTGCGGGCCCACACGCCCGTGTGGCCCACACGCCTAACTTGGCGTATCCCTTGTAGCCCACACGGCCTGGCCCTCGTCAATCACACGGCCTACCACACGGCCGTGTGGCGTCGACAGATGGATTTTTTGGCTTTCACTGAACCTCATTTTTCTGTATTTCGGGTACACACCTGGTACTGATTTACAGCAGAAAACACTCCCGAGTCTCTCGAAACCTAAAACCAGAATATCCATCATCGATTAGTAATTAATTACGGATTCCAAAAATAATGAACTAACAGGAACCCGACTTACCACCGATGGAGAACCTTCGTTAACCCTTGTTAAACCAAAGAACCGTATTTCACTGCTCGAAACCTTCGCCTATATAGTAGAAATCAGATTTCTTAAT
This sequence comes from Gossypium sturtianum, assembly GCA_025698515.1. NCBI lineage: Eukaryota > Viridiplantae > Streptophyta > Magnoliopsida > Malvales > Malvaceae > Gossypium > Gossypium sturtianum. Next base: position 49,263,789 of record CM046951.1, on the reverse strand, counting down.
CGCTCGTTACACTATTATGACGAACAGAAAATAGAAAACTTACCGAACTCGCACCAGTGTAATTCACGTTTCTAAAAGAACAAATGACTTAGGGAAGCAAAAGGAAAAGGAAAAAGGGGAAGTTTCAAAGGAGTTTCAGCAGAGTGTAGAGGAAAACAAACATCAGAAAGAGAGGGATTTTCGAAAAAGAAAAGAAAAGAAAGAATGAGGATAATTCCTATAACTCCCCATCCCTCAAATCTCTCCACTAAAATATTAGTAATAACGCTTGCGCAAAGATTCGAACACAAGACCTCCAGCAAATCCCCACTCCACCTAACCAACAGACCAGCAGGCCCATTTTGATATGAAGTTACAAGCAATTAAATATAAGCCCACTGGACAAAGATAGGGCTTAATTCGAAAAATAACAAAAATTGCTAAAGCTAAGGCTTGAACTTGAGACCTCTTACACACACCCAGAACACTTAACCACTAAAATAGATACACAATTATGTCACATTTTCACAAAAGTAGAAATAAGAATTTTGGGGCGTTACAAGTAGGTCGGCGAATCGGGAGCTCGATCATGCTGTTTTATCACATTTAGTATTATTAGTTAATTTCCGTATTTTTAACTTTGTAAGATGTTAAACTTCGAATTTCATTTTATGTTTTCTTTTAAATCCTTTGTGACTTTGAAGATTTTAAAAGCTAAGGTTTGAAAATTATGTTGAGAAATGTTCAATGTGACTCTCCAGACTTGGCTTTGTCGTCTAGGCCTAATATGAGGTGTTACAATAATTTAATATAAATTGTGATAATTATAAAATTAAAATCAATAAATTTTAAATTACAATTATTAGTTTAAAAAATTGTGCCAATATTTTTTTTTTTGGTGAATATAAAAAAGACAACTTAGAAACTCCTAAGAGGCATAAAAAGCTTTATCTTGTTGGAGGGCCGTAGCCACCACATCAGGCGGTACTTCAAATATCAGGAGAGAAGTCTGCCAAGAGAGTCCAATCTTTGCCATTTGGTCTGCGATTGAATTACACTCCCTGGGAACATGCTTAATTTCCCAATGACCTTCAAAATGTAACAGTCTTTTAATTCTTCTGAGTAGTGTAGTACCAGAGTCCACAATATCCTCCATGGACAAAGCCCTAACCACTTCAAGATTGTCAGTCTGGATCTTGACCTTCTTGTACCCTTTATTCAATAAAATGAGCACTCCATCAAGGATACCCCAAAGTTCTGCTTCCAAAGGTGAGCTGCTTCCCAAGTAATGCGTGAATCCTAATATCCAATTACCATTCTGATCACGAACCACACCACCCGCTGAAGCATTTCCAGATACTCTAGCCACTGCTCCGTCAGAGGATAAATGAACCCAGTTGTCAGAACAATGTTGTTGATTCCTTGAATAAATAGAGTTATTATTTTAATATAATTCTAAGTATCTTAATTATCACTTAATTAATGTTTGAGTTAATTATGTGAATTAGTTATTATTTTAAATTATGTTACTTTACATTAATTACATAAAATAAAATTATATGGTATGTTGAATATGTTAAAAATGCTTTAATTATTATTTGAAAAGTTTCTATTATAGTATTTGGATTGATAAATTAATATATTTTAATTATATTCAATAATTCAAATAAAAATATTATTTTGAGTTAATTATTATAATATTTAAAAATTAATTAAATATGAAATAAGCTAGTTAATTAATAAAACACAAGAAACATAAAATTTCATCAACTGGTAGGATGAGTCCATCCAGGAATTATCATTAAATATTCCAAAATCGTAGTTTTGTAAGAATGGGACGTTTCAACCATGTCTTATTTTTGTTGGAAAACATATATGATATGGTTGTTGATTCCAATATATTTGTTAATAGTAATAAAATCATGCTAAAGAGATATTAATAAGATTTTGGAATATATTCAATATATAAAACATGTTTGAAATTGATTGGTTGGGGAGCAAGTGGTTGTAACATGTATTTCTTTTTCATTCTAATGCACTTACCTAATTAATGTCTAATAATAGCATTGTTTCATGGATTTCATCTTCTCAATCCACATTAATTTTGGTAAAACTAGTTTTTCTTTTATATTATTTCAACAAGATATGTTATCATTTCTTTATTCCATCAAATTTGGTAAAAGTCTTACACAAAACCTCGATTTAATATATGCTTTTTCACTCTCTTTTTTCTATTATTTTTAGTTAATAATATTTTCTATATTTGAGTTTACTCTTTGAACTTGATAAATTTTTACAACTTAATCCAAATTAATTCCTAAACTCGAATTTCATCAAGTATTTTAATCCTCTTTTAACTGCTTTAACAAATTAAGAGGTGGCCATCAACTAGATTTTCTAAAAATAATTATTTTAAAAAATATATAAATAAAATTTATCACAAATTATAAAAATTATAGGAAAATGATAAAAAAGGTAAAAAAAAATATAGTAATTATTAAAAATTCTAGAAAAGTATAAATATTATTTAAAAATTATAAAATATTAAAAAAATGATATTTTAATTTATTGAAATTAGAAAAAAAACTTAAAAATTATTAAGATAAACTATACAATTAGTCACCTAACTATTAACATATTTTTATTTTTGGTCACTAAACTATAAAAATTTTCATTTTCATCGTTAACGTTATCATTTATTTTTGTTTTGTTCAGCCTCCATTAAATCCACATTATTTTTTTTATTTGGTATAGTTTCACATTTAATTTTGAACAGTTAAATAGTTTATTGATTTAATCTTATTTTTAAATACTTCAACACATCTTATTATGTTTGGGTGGATTTTTTTTTGGACGATACTTTTCTTTTGAGTAGTATTCTTTAATATTGTAATCCTTTTTCTGGGGCCTTTTATTAATATAAAATCTTTATTGGCTTACCAAGAAATTTCTTTAATAACAAATTGGAATATACATATTTGAGAAAAGAAAAGGTAGTCAACAAGAAGAACAAAATTTACTGATGTAAGAGCTCAAGTGCTCTTAACAAAGTGGCTCTAAACCTATCCACATCAAGGTTCACATTCTGTTTCTGCAAATATATGGACTTGAATTCATACCAACCCCGTTTCTGTACGGCATAGGGATCGTTCAATACCTCATGATCCGGTGGATATTGTTGTATCAAGCTACTCTCTTCCGTTTTAATTTTATATCCAATGTATCTTAGGTTCATGTCCTTGGATGGCTCACCGAAGTCGGTTTTGGCCAACCATTCGAACCCTCCGATGGGAATAACTTGAATCAAAATTGCATTCTCAGGGAGAAAAACCATGTTGGTCAACCCAGCTCCATGGACTCCCATCATTACGTCACATGAATTCACCATTTCTGCAACTCTTGCTACGTGCGAATCCACCTCCGTTACCACTACTTCGTAGCCTAACCTTGTTGCCATCCCAGAAATGGCGTTGGTATTTGTAAATGCTCGAGTACTCTTTCTTGAAACAATGAGAAGCCTAGGCCTTTTCTTCCCACCATTATCCTTCATGTTGATGGCGTTTTCTTTTTTCAAGGAATAGCCACTTCTCAAAAACTGCCTGAACTCTTTCATGGAATAAGGTGATTTTGATGGATCAATCTTCAGCTCTTTAGGATAACGCTTTAGGCCAACTATCACACTTGTGAAACAATGAACGTTTACTTCTTTATCAATGTCGACCAACTCATATCTAGAAAGCTTCTGTAGTATATTTCGGAACTTTTCAATCCACCATGGATTTTTATCAGTAATAAGAAACTTCACTTCTCCATCAAACTGTCGAGAAGTTAAATATAGAGGAAGCACGATGTCGGTGTAGTCATGGAAATTGTTTCCTGCATATCCTCCGGTGGAGAAAATGATGGCTGGAACATTATGCCTTTGATCACATTGAGGTGCTTCTTCATAGGCATCGACACCTGATTTTATAGACCATTTGGTTACACGTTTAAATGCCTCTTCGTCTCCTCTTCGAGCATAAGGGCCGATAACCCACGAGCTATTTGCTACCATGGTATCAACAGCGATGAAAGCTGTAGAAGATTTTCCATCAACTCTTATATCTCCATTCATCTCACAAAATTCTGTGCTTTCTTCTACATGGCAAACTGTCTTCATCTCCTTTTGCTGACTGCTGTTTTTATTATTGATCACCGTGGTGCCATTGCTTATTGTTTCGTTAGTGCCAGTTGTATCGCTTTCCTCCACCATTTCAATCTCAGAACTGCTTGTTTCGGTCACAATTGTTGTCATGGAACTGCTTATATCACCACCCCTTAGCTTCTCAGAGCTGAATGAATCCATAATCCGTAACATGTTGAGACCAACATCCATTGACATCCTCATATTTACTGCAATAAAACAAACATGCTACATTAACTAAATAACATAAACAAGATTAAAAAACTAACGTAGAAAAATCAGAACAAATGGACTACTTACGAACTGGAAGAGGACCCAAATAAGGCTTGAAGACAATGCAGAAGCTCAATGCAATGAGCAAACAACCAAGAAATGCTCCATATCCTAACTTCTTTTGGTCATAGCGGCTAAAGCTTCTAGCAAAAATGGTCTCATACGTTATTTTCTCACCCATTTTTTTTTCCTTTGAATAGAACTACATGCATTCAACTTAAGTTGATATAATTGTCATTTATATATATGAAAATGCAAGGAAATGAAGATTATAGTTTTAAATTTGAAATGTTGGAACACTTTCGTTGAAGTAGCCTGTGACATTTCAACAAACAGGGAATCAATGGAGGGTTTTGGGATACTATATATTTTGCGTAGGACAATTGGAGGAAGTTAGGAAGGGTTTATCTTTGAATTATTGGTGCCCACGATTTTGTTTATAGTTTATATTGTGGGTTTTCTAAATTCAAGGGAGGGTTTTGACGGTTGACTGTTGGGACAAACACTACATATATATATATATATATATATATGATTGGGTTGTTGAGTTTTTGTGAAAGAATAGCCGGCTTTTGAATCCACCATTGATAGGTATCAACCAACCTAAAGGCTTTTTTTCTTTTTCTTAATGAAAGGAATTTTATTAGAAAATAAAGTAGAATCCTCTTGATACATCAACAACCCGTCCATGCTAAAATTTATATTCTAAAATAGTGAATTATTTATAAAAATAAAGTTATATTCTCAAATTTATTGATTATGTGTATTCAAAATATTTGTACTGGAAACATGTATACCCATTATGCGCGGGTGAATGAAACAAATTTGATGGGTAAAAAGAAATTTGTATAAAAAGTGGATGACTCTTTAGATATGCAGTGTGAATAGCTTTGAATATATATATATATATATATATATATATATATAATTTAGGCTTAGTGCTGAATTTTGTGCCTAAACTATACCTGTTTCTATTTTGGTATTGAAAGTGTTTTTTTAGTTCTAGATTATTACTTAAATTATCATTCCATTATCTACTTCAGTCCTTTATTTTATTGGTGTCAATCAAAATGTGTAACGCGAAACCTTTCAACCAATCGAAATATACCATGTGGCACTTAGGTTATTTAAAATAAAAATTTTGATCCACCATTAACCAGATATTGACTGACATTAACTATTATTGATCGGAATTGACCATCCACATGGTGCTATTAGAACATGTCACATCACCTTTCTTTTCAATATTATACATAATATATTATTTAAATTTTTTTAAAAATCATATATAATATATAAATAATTTAAAACAAATTTAAAAAAATATAAAAACATATAATTATAAATTTTTAAAAAATCAAAACATTATATAAAAAATATTTTTTTTAAAAATTATATAAAAATAAAAAATATTATATAAAAATTGAAAAAAATATAAATATAATTTTAAAAATATTATATAAAAATCGAAATTTTTTCATAATTTTTATTTTTCCAAAAATTATAAATTCTAAAAATTCAAAATATATATTTCTAAATTTCCAAAATAGACAAAGATCATAATATATATATATATATATATATATATATATATATATAAGTTTTAAGTTTTTAGAAATTTAGATATTGTTATGAAATAAAAAAGATAGAAAGTAAAGAACAAAGAGAATGAGAGAGCAAAAATAGAGTTTATTTTATTGATCAATCGGAATATTTACAAAGCTTTTTCAAAGTCTCTATTTATAGGAATAAAAAGTATAAATGAAGTAAAGATATACTTCTAATGACTATTAGAATTTAAAGTACATCAAACCTTATCTTGATCTTGTTGGACATCCACTTAATAAAATATTCATTACATTTTTTTTTGAATTTTTAGAATTTAGAGTTTTTGAAAAAAATAAAATTTGACAAATTTTCAATTTTATATAATATTTTGATTTTTTTTTAAAAATTTATACATATATATTTTTTAAATTTTTATATAATATTTTTATTTTAAAAAAAGTTTAATTATATTTTTTAAATTATTAATTTTTTTTAAAATTTTTTCAACTATTTATATATTATATATGATTTTTTATATTTCTAAACAATATATTATATATAATATTAAAAAACAAAAAAGAAGGGTGATGTGATGCATTCTAATAGCGCCACATGGATGGTCAACTTGGTCAATGTCAGTAACATCTTGTGGTAGCGCCACATCTGAGAAAAAAAAGTTTAAATACCAAAATGAAAAAAATATGCGTAATTCGAGACCAAATTGAGCATTAAGCCTAAGATCTAATTGTCTTTTAACATTTGTTTTATTTAAATCTTAATTAGCAATTTTATTGACTATAGTAATGGTTTGTTAACTTATAACATCAATTGTCAAGTGAAACTTAGCTCGGTGCTAGTGGTTGGGTTCGAATGTAGTAAAGCGCTTTTATTTTTTTATTTAAGAATTGAGAGAAGTTATAAATAATTCTAGATATTGTATAAAAAAATTAAATATATATTATTCAACTGAACTATAGGTGGAGTAACAAAATGTTTATATTCAAATATTCAGTTAACACTCCTTGAATAATCCGGATACGTATCCAGCTACCCCATACAAAAGAAAAATAATTAAATGTTTAAATATTAATATTGATGCTAATATGTTTCTCAGAATTAATATTGTTCAAAAAATATTTTAATATTAATATTGATGTTTAAGTGAGAAAACTCGCATCTTTACGTCGTTTGCATCCAAATGGAGTTCAAAGAGATTGGAAAATAATTAGTAGAATTATCATCCCACAAATCTATAGTTATATATATACCAATTTCTTTTTCTGTGCGATGTAGGAATTTATTATGTATATTATTTTATTTAAATAAATAGTAATATATAAAGTTTGCTGCTAATGTTGTTATAAAAAACTTAAAAATATATTTTATGTGATCGTATTTATTTATAAAATCGAAATTTAGAACATAACAATAATAAATTTATTTTTCTTTGATAATTATAAAAAGAAGATAGTGTCTAATTTTGATAATTAATGTGTTGTTTGAAAGGTGATTTTTTCAAAGCAAATAAAAAATGATAAGGTCTAATTTTGTAATTTTAATAAAGAAAATTCTTAATTTTTGAAATGTTGGAGTTTTAACATACAATATCGACTTAAATTGTGATATTCAGCGCCTTTAAATAATTTAACAAAACATGGATGTGTTTAAAATTATGAATGTATTATGATTTTAAAATAACAAACAAATGGATGTAAACAACACAATTGCCTCATATCAATAAATTAAACCTGAGATAATATATAATTCTAGTTTTTTTTATCAAACAATTTGTTTGTACCTATCAATTAAAATATATTTAAATTATAAGTTTAATTTTATTATTGATATTATAAATAAATTTAAATAATTTTATGATTTCATTTATATATTTTGTAATTCTATATTCTATTTTTAAATTATTACATGTCTATGATATATATAATTTCCTAATGAAAAATTATTTATGGAATCAATTAATTTGTTTTTTATGAAATCTATTTATAATAAATGTCTTAAATATTTTTAATTTTTTAGAAACTCATTCCAATTATAATAAAATTCAATTAGCATAATTTTTTTAACATAAAAATAAAGAAACTAAATTCTAAATATACGACAAGTATATAAATTTGAAACTTATTTTAACATTGTTTTAAATATATATACTATTATCAAAGTTGATGGTTTTTTTTATAAAAAAACCCAAGGTTTTAAATTATATTTATATTATTTTTAAATTTTAAATAACTTTTTTATTAGATTAAAAGTGTATTATATTAGCAAAATTTTTAAATTCTTATATTTAAAGTATTTTATGTTTTTCTTTAAAAAAATTGTTTTTATATGTTTTTAAGTTTTTAAAATTATTTCAATACATTTTTTTTTGTTCCATTTTACGTAATATGTTAAGTTAGTGATTTTTGAAGGAAATTTAATATTCATTAAAGCAATCAGTGATTATATCTTACGTTAAAATATGTTCTAAGTTTTTGTATTTTTATAAATTTGGAATTTAATCCATAAACTATTCAAAATTTAAATTTCAGGTTCAATTGTCAACACTACCTTAAATTTATTTTATTAATTTCACTAGTGTGACATTTTAAAATTAAAAAAAAAAACCTCACTTGGTAGTCATATAACAAAAAAAAAAAAGTATTAATGATTTTGAATTTAATAAAAAAAATTAACAATGTTAATAATTGAACTTGTATTTTTAAATCTAGATTAAATTCATTGAAATAAAAGTAGGGAGACTTAATTCCAAATATAAGAAACCTACTCATTAATTTTATATATTTCTGAGGTTTCTATAACAATTTTTAATTTATTTTTAAACATTTTAAATAATATTTTTTTATTTTGAACTTATCACATATATTAAAAATTACTTATTATTTTTGAAAATTTACTTTCTTTTTAAAACAAACTCACAAAACATTTTTGAGTTGCACAGAACAAATAAAATATAGATAAAAAAGACTTATATATCAAAAAAGCCCTTAAGAAAATGCAAAAAAAAAATAAATTAAGCCCCTGTATTAAATTCAGACCCAATTAAGCCCCTGTCATTAACTAAAATAACCAACTAAGCCCTTCCGTTAAATGTTTTTGACATTGACCACGTTGAGCGTTAAAATAAATTGATGAACCAATTAGATGGTGACACGTGACAGCTTCTGGTTTAATATAATATTTTCCCCATACAAATATTTAAAAAATATAAAAATCTAGAAAAAAAGTTACAAAAATAAGAAATATTAAATATTAAAATAATTGATACAAAATTATTTAAATTAGAAAAATTATAAAATCTTATAAAAATTATAAAAATTCTAATAAATTATAAAAATATATAAAATTAATAAACTTATTTAAAATATTTAAAATTAAGAAAAACATATTGGAATTCTTAAAAATAATTAAAAAATATTTAAAATATTATAATTCATATAAACTTATAAAAATTTAAAAAAAAATCATAAAAAATTGAATTGGACCGGTTAGCCTAAAATCGGAAAGGGTACTGGTCCTAGTAAAGCCATTAGACCGGTTGACCAAGGAACTGGTTGATTGAATCAATTTTTTATTTTTTAATATTTTTATCAAACCAAAATTTTTTTATCCAATTATTAGCATATGTCAGAATCAAATATTCTAAACAAGATTTTCAAAACCGGATTAAAATTTTTAATTTTATTTAAGATTGAAATAGGAAATGAAAATTTAAGTAAGAATTTTCTATTTATAATTGTTCCCGAAGTCGAAAACGTTCCGTTTGTTACTAAGTAGTGTCTTCTAAAAGGGTTTTTGCTTCCTCAGTGAATATCTTGGTAGAAGATATGATTTCTTGGAACTGAGGTTTATTCGTTTTTAAGTAAGTACGTAACTCAATGAGAAATTTCTTTACTTGTCCAATTTCTACTGAATCAAGATAACCATTCGTTTCGGTATAAATAGTACTTATTTGTTATTCGACCATGAGAGGAGCTGATTGGGATTGTTTAAGCAACTCACATAATCATTGACCTTATGCCAATTGATTTTGAGCAGCTTTATTGAGATTAGAAGCAAATTGCGCAAAGGCTTCTAATTCAGCGAATTGGGCCAATTCTAATTTTGATTTAATAGCGACTTGTTTCATAGCTTTAATTTGAGCCACGGATCGTACTTTAGAGATGGAAATCCCCACATGTCACATCCCAAAAATAGGCTTAGAAGAAATAGAAAAAAAAATGTAGACTTTTATTTATTTTCTAAAGCAAAGGGTAAGAGAGTAAGAATATCTTAAAAATTATTTGTGTTAAAAGTTAGCAAGAATGAGCCTGCTGATTCATTGGTAAGGCCTTAACCTACCCATAGGTCCCAAGTTTGAATCCTTTAAGTGCCGAATTTTCAAAATAGCCTAGCCAAAAATAAGTTTTTTTTTTTCATTTTAGTCCTTATTTTCAAATAGTCCTAATTCTACATGAATTCCTAAAATCTATTTCAATTAGGGAAAAAGATATTTTAAAATAGCCAATTTTTGATCAAACCCGAGAATTTTATCTAAAGGATTTTTCAAGAGAAACACCTTCAATTTCTTCCCTTCCCAAATCAATTTTCAAGAAAAAGAATCCAAGGTTTCAAAATTGTCCTTCTCCCATTGAGTAGATCGTCAATCTCCTTATCCGATTAAGGTTTTTATGTTTTCAAAATCAAGCGTGGTATCTAAACTTAAAACACTATGTATGATTAATTGTAGTGTTAGGAAATAAAAAGGCTATTATGTGAACCCCCAGGTTATGCGACCCCTCATATAGTGCGAGCGGCTTGCATGCGAACCCCCTTACATATGTGAACCCTAGGTAATATGTATGACATGCGAGCCCTAGGTAATATGCGAACCCTGTATTACGTGTGAACCCGTGTGTGAACCACCTGTATGTGTGAGCCCGTGAGCAAACCTTCTGTATGTGCGAGCCTGTGCACGAATACCCTTGTAGGTGAGCCCTTAGTGCGAGCCCCTTAGTATAAGCCCTTCAGTGCGAGCCCCTACGCATGAGCCCTTAGTGCGAGCCCCTATGTGCGAACACCTTAGTGCGAACCCTAGGTACTATGTGAGCTATGTTTATCATGCGAACCTTAGGTAAATGTGCGAACCCTTATATGTGTTATCATGTGAGCTATAGTGAATATATGCGAACCCCACATGATGTTACATGCGAACCTATTTTTTCATGGCTTGCGAACCCTAGGTGCAAAACCTATTTTTGCGAACCCTATTTGTATGTAGGTGTTAGCCTTACTAGCATCATAAATCACATGAAGATATTGTAAAAATGAAATTGTTTTAGCTCACTTAAATTAAATACTTATGTGAAATTGATATGAGTAAATGCATGAATACATGCCATTAAAAGTTAGTATGAGATATTGAATGTGCTTGACAAGCATAGCATCGATTGATGATAAAAAGCATAATTTGCTAAGTATATGTGCATAATTACATGAAACCAGGTGCAGAGGATGGAGGAATTCTGTTGGAGAAAGTGGCAATTTAAGCCCACATCGAAAGTTAGTACTGCACAAAGTAGGTGGAAATGCCATCCAAAACGGATAAGACGGGATGCTAGGTTACCACCAAACCGGGTCGACCGGGATGATAGTTATTGTAGTAAAAAGCCATCAAAATTGGGCAACCAGGATGGTAAGTTATTATAGTAAAAGTCATCGTCACAGATGACAAGTGAATGTCCATCCTCACTAGAAATCAAACTCGAGATGATAAGTTTTTGATATGTGTTTTTGGTGTGTCGAGCAATGCTCGAGGGTGGATAAGATGGATGGGTGGGGAATTTGCATTTGCATTGCATCATAAATATATTTTGTATATGCTTTGATTTATTATATGTTCATTATATTATGCTTAAATTATTATTATGCTATAAATTAAATGATGTACTGTTTGATGATTATATATAATGGTTTAAAATTAATCTCACACTGAGCCATTGTAAGCTCATTCCCCCTTTTCTTTACCTCTTAGGTAGTGCAGAAAACTAGGACTTGGAATGGCATAAGAGGAACCTCTGATTAGCAGCTTGTTTTTCGTTATTGTTATTTTAAAATTTTCATTAAAATTTTCCTTAATTATTTATCTTGGGATTGTAATTATTAAGTATTTTCTTTCTTTGATAACCTAGGTTTGAAATTGATTTATTTATTTTAAGCATGAGGTTTAGTTAAAATATGATATTTGCATGCTTTTCGGTTTAGAAAACAATTACCTTAAATATTTTCCGTTTCTTTATAAACACTTAATGTTTTGATAAAAACTCCTTAAAACTTAATTGTTTTCTCTAAATTACACCTCAATAATATTGTAATTGAATTGTTAAGTAAAGCCTGTTTAAATTAATGAATATTTTTCCTAAAAACAAAAGAGCGATTTTCATACAAATCCACTCGAGTAAAAAGAATGGCTTTACAAGATCACTTCGGTGATCAATGTAACACCTTTGACTTAATCGAAACTCCTAGGCCAAGTTGGGGGTGTTACACCACATTAATAACAGGTCTGATTCCAACATTGAATAGATTGGCAAATAAGGATATTTGTCCATCTGTAATGGAGATCACATTAGTACGAATATACGTCGAAACGTCTCCTGACTAGGTCTCAACTATTGGTAAAACAGCCATACTTCCTTCACCCAATTGAGAACTTGATTTAACAGCTCTTTCTAAAATGCGTGAATGCAAATAAAAAACATCTCCTAGATAAGCTTCACGATATGGTGGTCTTCGTAATATAAGAGACATTTGGCGATAAGCATGTGCTTGCTTGGAAAGATCGTCATAAATGATTAAGGTGTGCCGTTCACAATACATAAAATATTCAGCCAAAGCAGTTCCTGTATAAGGAGCAAGGTATAGTAATGTAGCTGGGGAATCCACTGTTTTTGCTACATCCTTAAACCAATCAGATTAGCGGTTTGCCAGTTCGATTGATCTGTCCAATTTAATTAAATTAAACATTAAAAAATAAAAAATAAAAAAATATTAGAAAAATAAGTTCAATCGTCCCAAGTCAACCAGTTTAATGGCTTTCTCCAGACTAATACCCTTGCTGATTTAGGTCTAATTGGTCCAACCGATTGATTAGGTCCAGTTCAAGTTTTTATGATTTTTTTTAAAAATTTTATAAGTTTATATCAATTTTAATACTTTTAATACTTTTTGTGCATTTTTATAGAATTTTAATATGTTTTTATAAAATTTTAAATATGTTTTATTAATTTTATAATTTATTATATTTTTTATATTTTTATAAGTCCATATCAATTTTCATATTTTTTAATATTAAATAGTTTAAATATTTTTTTATATTTTATATTTATATAAATTTTATGATTTTTTATTCATTATATTTTTTTCTAATTTTAGTTTTTTATGATCTTTTAATCATTTTTATGGGAAAAATAATAGATTAAACCAAAAAAATGCCATGTGTTACCATCTGATTGGCAGTCAATTTTTTTAATGGTCAATGTAGTCAATGACGAAAATCGTTAACCGGGGGGATGGGTAGGGGGGACTTAATTAATTATTTTTTCATTTTCTTAGGGGCTTTTTGACATATAATCCATAAAAAGGAAATGATTTTAAGAACACTTGTGTAATGGTCCGATTTTCAATGATATCAGAAAATGTGATTTCTGTAACACCCCTCGCCTGACCCGATCTTTGGGTCCGAGTTATAGGATGCCACATTTGTTTTCAGAGCAACAATAGACAGATTCACGATAAAATAATTATTTCCACAAGTATTCAAACATCAAACACAATCATTTTAGGTTTAACAATAAACCTCGAGTCTTAATTGAGCTTACAAAAGCTCTTTTGATAATCCTAACACGTAATAGGACCAAATTACAAAGTTTCAAAATTTTAGAATCGACGTCACCACATCATCACTTCCACATTGTGACATCGCCAAATAATTTGTCACATCACGATGTCAGGCCACTTGACATTGCGGCGTCACTTACCGTCAGCCGACGATGCAACGAGGAAGAATGACCGTTGGTACGAGGACTCCATTTTTGGTAAAAATGAATCGTTTGGTACCTATTTCAAGCTTTCCACCAAACCTGATCAATTTGAGCACAAAGTATTAACTTCACCTGATACAAAACATGCCAAAATCATACCAAACATGCTCCATTCTCATATTCAACTATTCTACAAAGTATTCACTCTTAAAACATTAATAAAAAACTTAAGCATTTTCATCTCATTAAAACAACCAAATCATTCTAACATCAATTCTTACCTATACCAAACCATCTTAATTCATGTCATTCAAGTCGCAAACATTTTTCAAATATGTCAACCATAATATGACATTTCAACTATGTATCAACCCTTGCTAAATCATGCATTTCAAACCATACATCAATACAACATCAAAATCACATTCACCAAGTTCATTACCATATTCACATCATAAAGACTTATATACATCAAGACACCTATATACATGCCAAAATCCCTAGGGTTAAAAATGAACAAACATCTACCAATTCAGTGATAGGATAGTGTGAGCTTTAGGGGGATCTGACTTGACACATTCCGCAATATGATGATCTATAAGGGAAAAGGAAAAATAAATGGGGTAAGCATTTACGATGCTTAGTAAGTTCATAGGAATTATACAAAAACTTACCTTATCATTCAATCAAATAAATATGCTACCTTAATTTGGCATGATTAGCTAGACATGGCAAAACACAACATCAATAAGGTGAGTTTAACATATAATCCAACCATATGATATCTCAGACATATATCAATCCAATACATTTTAAAAACCAACGTTTCAATACCATGATCATGTTCATTTCAACATTTATCCATTTAAACATCAAACTCATATCATACACAGGTATCTTCGGTACACCAATTGCTCGTCCGAGCTGAATATATATACATGTTAGGTTACTCGTCTAGGCTAAACTTTTAAAATGACATCAGGTTACTAGTCCAGGCTAAACTTGCATTACATGTATCTTTGATGCACCAATTGCTTGTCTGAGCTGAATATGTATGTAACATCCCAAACGTTATGACCAAATCTGGAGAAATTACGACAGTTCATTTGAAATCCAGAATCCCTTTGAGACTTGTAAAACAAATAGTGTTAAGTTTGATAAATAAAATTCCAATTAATTTCGGGAAAATTCTTCCTCTTAATTAATTCATTAAATTTCTCGACTATATGTTTATAAAATGCTTAATTTGCAGAGGAATTTCTTTGTTGAATTTAGTTTTGAAAAACGCGGTTTGTTATTGGGAATTTAGCAATTTTGCAGATAAAATTTAATATCATCTAAAAATGTTAAAACTATTTTAAACAGAAAGTAAAATCCCAAAATTTAAAAACAAACCCAAAAGTCTAAAAACAGTCCATGAGCAAAATGAATTTAATCTGAATAATTAAAAGAAACACAATATCAATAAGTAACCGAGCTCCCGTTGCACCGATCCATCCTAAGTCTGTGGATTACTTGAGAGCAAACAAACAAAAAGTGAGCTTACAAGCTCAGTGTGCAAAATAACTCTATCAATAAATCAGATGCACAAATTTCACAAGAAACACATATCAGATTATGTTCGGTTACAAATTTTAGATATTCCTTATTAACAGATCAGCTACAGAATCATTTTCAGAGTCAGAAACATAATAAGATGCATACATATAAGTATCCTACCCCCATCCGCTACACACCATCTCCATCCATCCCTATACACCAGATATGGTATCAAGTACCCATCCAACCCCACACACCAATAAGTGACTGTACGTCACTTTACAGAATTACCGCAGTCAAGCTGCCAGATACAATATGCAGTAACCCGTCTGATTTAGATGTATGTGGCTAGGCCACCAGATAAGGCTGATAAATTAAACTACCATCACTTCCTCCGTCATATCATAACCCAACCCGATGCAGATAATCATACGAACAGATAAACAGAATGCGAATGCATGCATGTTTTACAAAAATAGTCATGTTTTTCAATATTAGCAATACATATATCATACATATAACTTATATACCGATCATATCAACATATACCACCTTTCGAGTCTTAATTAAGAAAAATGGACCCTAATAAGGGTCTAATTACGAATTATAGATTAGATCAACCCTAAATGAAAATTCTTAGAAAAATAGGCTACACACCCGTGTGTCCCACACGGTCTATTTGAATTGCCCGTGTAATTGCACATGCTCGTGTGCACCCACACGACCTAACACATGAAAAGCCACATGGCCGTGTGATACACACGATCTACCACATGGCCATGTGATGAATTGCAAATTTGAATTTGCTTGTATTTTTTTCCCAGATTTTCCAGATTTCTCATGGTGTTTTCGAGTTAGAAACACACACCTGGATATTTCCCAGTACGAATCAGCAGCTTCCACTTCCACAGAAAGCTAACTCGCCGAAGAATCATTAGTCTCAAAATCCTCACCTAAATCAAAAAAAAATCACAATTAATAAAACCCCATCACACAAAATGTAATGGCCTAAATTCAAGGTTATCAGAACAATGGTTTCGTAACCATAAATCTGATTTAAAGATAAATTTATTTTAATATTTTTGCATGAATATTTATATGATAGGAAAATCGTATTAAAATATCGATAGAAAATTTTTACCGATTTAGTGGTTAGTTAGAAAAAGGAATTATTGAAGGAATTGGGTAAAAACAAGGTATCGAGACCTTGATCTCATAAAATTGAGTAGGAAATATTTTTATAAATATTTATAAAATGTTAGTAATGTGGTATTAAAATTTCGTTAGAAAATTTTAATGTTTGGGTAGGTAATTAATTGAAAATGACTAAATTGAAAAGGGTGTAAAAGTTACTAGAAGGATAAAATAGCTCAATTGTAAAATGAGGAGTGATCTAAAGAGCAAATAAGCCCAAAGGAGATATTTTGGGCGGCATACTACTAAAATAAGGGCAAAATGGAAAAAATAACAAAATTTACTAAATAAAAGTAGGACTAATTTGGGATATCTAGAAATATCTTCATTCTCATTAGCCAAAAACGCCATAGGACGGTTTTCTAAGCTGGTATTTCATAATTTTTGCACCAAGTAAGTTAATCCTTGCCTATTTCTTGTAATTTTTGTGTTTTTAAGACTTTTACAACTAGGTCCTACTATTAAATTCATTAGTCTTTGATTTCATGGATGAAATTGAAAGTCACCATGGTTGAGTACTATAATTTTATGATGAAATAGAATGAAATTGAAGCTTTAATTTGTTTATGAGATGATTTTATTAGGCAATTTCAATAGAAATTGATTTTTAGGACCTAATTGTGAAAATGTTTGGAATTAAAGTCTATTACTGAAATTATGATTCCTAAATGTTATAAAGTAATTTAAAGTGATAGAATAAAGTGTTAATTGAGAAAAATCAGCTCAATTGAGAGGCTAATTGAGTAGGGACGAAATTATTATTTATTAAAAGCTTAGAGGAAAAATGGTAATAAACAGCTTGCACTAAAACAGTTTGGACAGCAGCAGTAGACTAACTTTGAAAAATCACCATAAATTATAGAAATCGAATTAGAAGATTAAAAAAATATGAAATTAAAGCTTATTGAGTCTATTTTCTCATAGAAGAAACAGTGTAAGCAATGGATTTGTAAATCATGAGATATAATGAATTTTGTGAGACAAGGTCAGAATGAATTCGGGTTCCCCTGTTCTGACTTTGAAAAATCATAAAAAATTTAATAAAAATAATTAGGGGCTTAAATTTATATTTTTAGAATCATTAATGAGTCTATTTTTAATAGAAACAAACGGAAACATCATCCGAATCCTGTATGAACAGATAATTAATTTTTAGTGAAGAAGAGTCAGAACTGTCAGACAGCAGAATAGTGGTGACTTTAAAGAATAAACTGTACTTATTGGCTAAACCAAAAATTCTGAAAATTTTATGGTAAGAATATATGTGAGTTTAGTTTCAGGAAAAATTAGCAGATCCTAATTTGGAGTTCTTTAGCTCAAGATAAAAATAATTTAGTGACTATGACTCAAGTAGACAGCTTTGAATGAACTATAAATAATAATAGAATTATATAGAATGCTACATGTGAACATGAAATGTATTGAATTGATGATTGAATTTATTTATTTAGATCCGGAAAACTCAAATACGAAGATAGATCGAGGAAAGGAAAAAGTCCCGGATTAGTAGATTTTGTATACGAACTAGTATCGAGGTAAGTTCATGTAACTTGAATTATATTCTTAAATGCTTGAAATGGATGTTATTGATGTGAATATAATTTGAATGTTCATTGTATGAATATTGATGAAACATTGATATATTTGATAAAAAGGGGAAGAAATCCCGGTTGAATGAAAGGAAAATTTGATGGATCTCTGAAAAGGAATTGACGGTAAAAATGATCTAGCACGGACGGGTGATCCTATCCTGATATAGCCCTCCCGAAGAATATGTGGAAAATGGATTTAGCCCGGACGGGTAATCCGAATTAGGGTCTGAATTTAGCCTGGACTGGTAATTCAGATCCAAGCTCATTAGAGTAATTGTCGTTGCAGGGGATTTAGCCTAGACTGGTAATCCCGACAATACTCTATGAGTTTATATTACAGGGGATTTAGCCTGGACCGGTAATCCCGCTGTAAGGATGAGGTTCGTGGGAGTGTGCTCTCTGAAATGGAAATATGCGCACATGAATGTGAATTGATGGACCCGGATTTGTACACTAAAGTGTACCCCTGAAAATCCATCGAAATTCCAAGAAATTCAACGGGATAAATATGAAAAAAAAAAGAAAATGGAAATCATGGTATTGATAAGCTCATCAATAATGGTATATATTATTGATATATGGAAATTATTGGACTAACTTGAATGTTGAGTTTGTGCATGTTAGGGTAATAATGCATTGAATGGATATATGAATGTTTATTGCATTGTATTGAATATATTAGGTAAGTATAATTCTTGTTACATGGGCTTACTAAGCACAAAGTACTTACCCTATTTCTTTTTCCCCTGTTTTGTAGTGTTAAGAGCTCGGAGGTCGAATTCAGTCGGAGACACATCACACTATCAACCCCAAGATTTCGGTATATAAAGAAACTTTATTTTGGAAATCAATGGCATGTATAAGCTAATAAAGTAAATGTTAATATGAAATGAATGTAAGGTCAGCCATTGGTATGGCTAACAAATCTTGGTTTTGGTATGTGTTGAGGTTATCTTATAAATATGCATGAATCTATTTTGAAAATATGTTGAACTGGATTGGTTGATGTGGATTGGTCTCGGTTTAAAATTTGCAGGGAAGGCTAGATATCTATAAAAGGGTTATATCGAATAAAATAAAAAAAATTATTTGTAAACTCCGGTAATGCCTCGTACCCTATTCTGACTACGAATACGGGTAGGGGGTGTTACACAAAACAACAAAAAAGATAAAACAAATACCTATTTCATCCTCAAAACCTTCCATAGCTCAGTACAGAACACTTACGCGTATTGATCGAAAGATTATGGCATGACAAAACTTAGAATAACAGGAATGGAGGGAAGTAACAGGGCAAAATTAACAAGAAAAAGATATGGAAAGAAGGAAGGGAAAATTGAAGCAAAAAGAACAACAGAAAAGGAAAGAGAACGTGAAAAAGAAAAGCTTGAGGGGCAACAAAGTAGTCAAAATTTTAGGAAAATATAGTTTAGATAAATCCAATAATAAAATTTTAAAACAAAATAACTTACCTACTAATACAACTACCCATAAAATCAAATACACACCCTTAGTAAGCCAATCATATCCAAACTCTTCCACCCAAACAACACAACCAAACCAAAAGCAAAAATAATATCATTTGCTCACGCATGGATTCAAACATAGGGCCAAAGGGCAAGGTGAAGTTGTACCAGTAAACCAACAGGCTCATTCTTGACACAAGTTGAATGAGTCAAATGTATAGAGATAGGGATAGGAACAAAAACAACAAAAGTTTCCAAAGTGAGATTTGAACCCATGACCTCCAACACACATCCAAAGCATTAAACCACTAAACTAATTCACTTACTTAACAAAATTTAACAAATTCAAAATTCAAAATTTTGGGGTTACAACTCTCCCCCTTAAAAAAAATTTGGCCTCGAAATTTACCTGATTCAAACAGATGTGGGTATTGTTGTCGAACCGATTCCTCAGGTTCCCAAGTAGCTTCCTCTGTACCATGGTTCTACCATAAAACCTTGATCAACATAATGGTTTTCCTCCTCAAGACCTTAATATCTCAATCAAGAATCTAAATTGGCTCCTCCTCGAAAGTCAAATCCGGTCTTACCTCAATCTCCTCAATAGATACAATATGAGATGGGTCATACCGATATCGTCTCAACATAGAGACATGGAACACATCGCGAATACGATCTAACTTTGGAGGTAGCTCCAACTGATAGAAGACTATCCCAACATGTTTCAGAATCCAATAAGGCCCAATGAACTTAGGGCTCAACTTGCCTTTACGTCCAAACTGAAGGAATTTCTTCCACAGAGATACCTTAAGAAAAACTTGATCACCCACAAAAATATCTCCTCTTCATATCCGAATAAGACTTCTGTGTATCAGAAGTTGCCTTAAGACGATCCCGAATCAGTCTAACCTTGTCCTCAGTCTTAGAAACCAACTTAGGACCCATAATCGGCCTCTCACCCAACTCAGTCTAACACAAAGAGGTACGACACTTACGACCATACAGAGCCTCATAAGGTGCCATATGAATACTGGACTGAAAGTTGTTATTATAAGCGAACTCAGCCAGTGATAGAAACTCCTCCCAACTACCACGAAAGTCGATTACACAACTCCGTAACATATCCTCCATAATCTAAATCACTTTCTCAGATTCCCGATCAGTTTGAGGATGAAACGTAGTACTGAAGTCCAACCGAGTACCCAGAGCCTCATGATGTTTCTTCCAAAATCGAGAAGTGAAATAAGGGTCCCTATCAGATATAACCGAGACCGAAACCCCATGAATTCTAACGATCTTAGAAATGTAAAGCTTAGCCAATTTTTTTAGAGAATAGTCTGTCTTGAATGGAAGAAAGTGAGCACACTTGGTCAAACAATCCACGATGACCCAAACAGAATCTTTCTTAGTGGGTGTTAAGGGCAACCCACTAACAAAGTCCATAATCATACGCTCACATTTCCAAAGGGGAATCTTAACGGGTTTAAGCAAACCTGAAGGTAGTTGGTGCTCAGCCTTAACCTACTGGCAAGTCTGACAATGAGAGACGAAATCAGTTACCTCCCGTTTCAAACTGAGCCACCAGTATAACTCTCGAAGATCTGGATACATCGTATTTCCACCGGGATGCATAGTAGAAGGGCTACTATGCGTTTCCAGCAAAATAGATTGCCTCAACTCAGCTTCGTTAGGCACACAAACCCGACCTCTGAAACACAGAACCACATCACTATTTAGCCCAAAACCAAAAGTCCCAACTTCTTCAAC
This sequence comes from Gossypium sturtianum, assembly GCA_025698515.1. Taxonomy (NCBI): domain Eukaryota; kingdom Viridiplantae; phylum Streptophyta; class Magnoliopsida; order Malvales; family Malvaceae; genus Gossypium; species Gossypium sturtianum. The sequence continues at coordinate 49,242,212 of CM046951.1, read as the reverse complement.
CTGTAGAAACCAAAGAATCAGAGAATCATCCACTAACTGCTTAACCCGAATCTGATCAATCCAAGTTTGCTTAACTTGCAACTTGGCTAACAAAGTACCATAATCAAACAAACATAGGTGAGTAAACATCGCCCTCAAATCAGACATCGATCTACGATTAAAAGCATCGGCCATAACATTGGCCTTACCAAGATGATATGAATGATGTAGTCGTAGTTCTTAAGCAACTCAATCCATCTACGTTGCCTAAGGTTCAACTCTTTTTGAGTCAGAAGATACTTGAGGCTTTTTTGATCAGTGTAGATGATACACCTCTCACCGTACATGTAACACCCCTAACCCGTATCCGTCGTTGAAACAGGGTTACAGAGCGTTACCGGTATTTTTCAGAACATTTTCAGATAAATCATGTAAATCACTATTCATTAATCGAAAACTCTAAGAATTTTTCGTGACATTTTAAAAATTTTCCAAGCTGCAGGGCTCACACGCCCGTGTGGTTCAAGGGACACGCCCGTGTGACCCTTAGACACGCTCATGCCTTAGGCCGTGTATAATTTAGGTTGCTCTCTGACTTGCGCTACATGACCATGCCACACGCCCGTGTGCTAGGCCGTGTGGTTAATTAATTTAATTCGAACTAGGTGCAGGTTTCACACGACCATGACATACGCCCGTGTCCAAGGCCGTGTCACCCACACAACTGAGACACACGCCCGTGTCTCTGCTCGTGTGCTCAATTCTGAGCATTCTGCTTTTCAAAATTAAAATGCTAGGGACACACGGCCAGACCACATGCCCATGCCTGTGTGTCAGACACGGCCTAGACACACGCCCGTGTGTCTCACACGGCCTAGACACTCGTGTGTCTACCCGTGTAGACAAAATAAGGCCATTTCCTAGCCTCATTTCTCACCCAAATTTTCCATTTTTCCTGCACCAACACTTACAAGTATAATCCAACTAATTACAAGTATAATTCAAGCTAATTTTTATCATTCAAATTGATACATTTTATCATATATTTGTGTTTAATGACTTACCTTTATGTAACTTATATAATTTGCAAAACTAGATGTTCATAATTAGATGTTCATACTTATCATTTTAGTTAATGTATTGATTCAACCATGACATATATCAAAACTTAAGTATATTAGCCATTCCAATGGCTAAATTTCATTCATCATTTACATACTATCATTTGATTTAGTTAGCTTATACATGCCATTAACAAAAGAAGATTTTCATTTATACCAAAACGACAGATTGATATTGTGATGATTTGCTCCGACCAATCTCCAACCTTCACGAGCTTTGAGCACTCTAAAACAGGGAAAAAATAACCTAATAAGCATATTATGCTTAGTAAGCTCGTATAACATAAATTTATCTTACCCATTACATTCAATATATTAACCATGCAAAACATGCTTTTCCAACTATTTGGTAATTTACCTATTCACACATACTCAACCAACATGTTAGTCATAATATACCAATATGCATAGATGAGCTCATCATGCCATATGTGTATTTTATCTGTTGAATCATTGAATTCCTGATGGATATTTCAAGTAGTACACTCGAGGTGTACAATTCCATTATCCGTCAATTCATGTCCAGTAGTACCTTATAGGTACACTCTCGAGCCACATATTATACAGTAGAATTACCAGTCCAAGCTAAATTCTCGCTGTAACATATACTCTAAGGGTTTTGTCGGATTACCAGTCCAGGCTAAATCCTTTATATAACAAAGAATTCCCTATAGAGTTCATTCTGGATTACCAGTCCAGGCTAAATCCAGTCAATTAGGATTACCAGTCCATGCTAAATCTTAATTGAAACATATACTCGAGAAGCTCATTTCGGATTACCCGTCTGGGCTAAATCCATTCTGCAACACATGCAATTTTATCAGGGAAATTACATTTATCCATCGGAATTCAATATTCATACGAAATTTTACCCTTTATCAATAAATTTTCCATCATATACCATTCCATCCATTAAAATTTTCATACACTTCATACATACAATTTCATACAACATATTCAATGTAATATAGCATTCAAAACAACACATTTTTATGCTCATTTAAGTTATACGAACTTACCTTGATATTTGTTGGTAATTAAAATCTACTAATCCGAAATCTTTTTCTTTCCTCGATCTAGCTCTTTGTTTGGTACTTCCGGATCTATATAAATGAATTTAATCATCAATTCAATCCATCTCATATTCCATTGAACGCAATTTACAATCTAGGCAAAAGTACCATTTTGTCCCTATACTTTTGATTAATTCGAATTTCGTCCCTAGGCTCAGAAATTGAAATTCATGCAATTTAATCCTTAATTCCAAGCCCAATAAAAATTTCTAATATAACTTTTACAGCACATGTATTCTAAAAATTTTAGAATTTTCTATGGGTTTTACCATTTTTCAATTTAGTCCCTAAATCAAGTTTCCATCAAATTCCCTTTGTAAAAGTTGTTTATCTATCAACAAATTTTCATTTTCTACCATAAACTTTTAAATTTCAGCATGTTCATCCATAGAAAATTTTCTATACTTTTATATCTATTCAAATTAACCCCCCAAATAGAAAAATTAAGGTTTCCCGATCTCAAAAATATAAAAAATTACTAAAAATGGGACATAGGAACTTACCAATTTATGCTTGGAAAACTTGTTTTCTCTCTCCTAGGGTTTCCATGGATTTTTAGGTTGAAGAAGATGATATAAAATGATGATATTTCATTTTAATTTAATTATCATTATAATTTTTCCACTTCCAATTTAGTCCTTAACCTTTTCTAATTTTTCCATGGATGATTCACCAAAAATATCTTCATATTTTTCATCAATTGTCTAATTACCATTTAAGGACCTTAATTTTTGAATTCCATAGCAATTTAATCCTTATAGCTACTAGAATTCAAATTTGACATTTTATGCAATTTAGTCCTTTCTACAATTAAGCACCTAATTGATAAAATTTTCTTATCAAAATTCTCATGCAATCTTTATATCACATTACTAATCATTTCATAATATTAAAATATTTTATCTTTCCGGCTCGAATTTGTGGTTACGAAACCACTATTCCGACTTCACTAAAATTGGGCTGTTACAACTCTCCCCCTTAAGGATTTTCGTCCACAAAAATCTTACCAGTAAAAAGATTAGGGTACTGCTTTCTCATGGTATCATTCGGCTCCCAAGTAGCTTATTCAATTCCATGTTTTTGCCAAAGAACTTTTACCAATGCCACCTTTTTATTTCTCAGCTCTTTTGTTTCCAGTGCCAGAATCTTGATCGGTTCTTCAGTATATGTCATATCAGGCTGAATCTCAACTTCTATCGGAGAAATAACATGTGAAGGATTCGATCGATACCGTCGTAACATTGATACATGAAAGACATTATGGATTTTGTCAAGCTCTAGTGGCAATGCTAATCTATAAGCAACCAGTCCAATTCTTTCAATAATTTCATAGGGCCCGATAAATCTTGGACTCAATTTTCTCTTCTGTCCAAATCGAAGAACTTTCTTCCAAGGTGACACTTTTAAGAATACTTTATCACCAACTTCAAATTCTATTTCTTTTCTTTTAAGGTCTGCATAAGACTTTTGTCTATTAGAGGCTGCTTTCAAACTATCTCGTATCACCTTTACCTTTTTTTCAGTTTCCCAAATTAAATCAACTTTAAGAATCTTCTTTTCACTAAGCTCTATCCAATACAATGGTGTTCTACAATTCTGACCATACAGAGCTTCCTATGGTGCAATTTTAATACTGAAATGATGACTATTGTTATAAGCGAATTCAATTAAAGATAAATATTTTTTTCCTAGTTACCTTCAAATTCAAGTATACAACACCATAACATATCCTCCAAAATCTGTATAACACATTCAGATTGACCATTTGTTTGAGGATGAAATGCAGTACTGAAATGTAACCGTGTATTCAGTGCTTCTTGTAATTTATTCCAAAATCGAGATGTAAACCGGGGATCCCTATCAAAAATAATAGAAACTGGTACCCCATGTAATCTAACAATCTCAGAGACATATAATTCAGCCAATTTATCTAAAGAAAAATCCATACGTACCGGTATAAAGTGTGCAGAATTTGTTAACCGGTCGACAATCACCCAAATAGCATCTTTCTTCCTTGGAGTCAATGGTAATCCCGATACAAAATCCATTGTAATTCTTTCCCATTTCCACTCGGGTATAACAACTGGCTATAATAACTGATCGCTGTAAATCAGAGTTTTAAAATTTATAAAAGAATGATCAAACCTGGAAACCAACTCTGACAACGATTAAAGGCAAGTGCACCTATCGAACAGTAGTATAGTTTAGGCAAGACCGGATTATCGAACCCAAAGGAACTAAAAGTACTAATACTTACCGTCTTTTTATTATTTAGCCTTAATATAAAGTGATGGTTGTTTAAACTAAAATTAATCTACTTACTAAGCTAAAACGAAAAAACAAAAAAAAAATGAATTTGGGAAACAACTTTTGGAAAAACTCAGTTGACTCAAGCGATACCCTTAGGAAAAATCCACCTAGACTTCACTTGTTATTTAACCTTGAACCATATGATTTATTTACTTAGTTTGATCTGTGAGACTCCTAACGTATATTAAACCCCCGTCTCGAGGCGAATAACGCCTAACCCTAGGTTAATTAGTGGAACTCTCGCTCACTTATAATAACCCCTAGAATAGCAAAGAAATCGATCATGGACTCCCAGTTAGGTTTCACCCTAATCCGGCAAAATCTCGCCACCCTATCTCTAGGCGTGCGATCAACTCCGCTTAATTATGTTGGACCTACTCTTAGGCGGGTCTATTCCTCCTCCAAACTAAGCACATTAGATTTGGATTAAGTTCACACAATTAAGAACAAACTAAGTTATTATCATATAATTCAAAAATCAAATAACAAGATTCATCATAGGTTTCATCTCTTCGTATCCAAGGTTTAGTTCATAACAATAAAGGAAAACATCTCAAGAGAAAAGATAACACAAAACATAAGAAATCCCTAAAACCCCCTGAAGGAATTGAAGAGGAGATCCTCCGTCTTGAGTAGCATTCCGGCTTCTTGAGATGGATCAACTGGCTATCTTCGAGTGATTCCCACAAATCTGACCTTTTCGGCTTGGCTTTTTAGCCTAGCTTTCCGCCCCCTTTCAGCTGGTACCTAGGGTGTATTTATAGGCTTTTGAAACACGTTTCTTTCTCCCTAAGTATCCTTTCCCGAATGAAATTTCTCTTTTCTACGGCAGAGGCATGGCCATGGCACACGCCCATGTAAATCGTGGTCAGGCCGTGTTCAAAATTGTTGAATGAGGCACGGCCGTGTAAGTTGTGGTCAAGGCCGTGTTCTTGTAGGAATGGTGGCACAGTCGAGTGGCTTGGAGTCCAGGCCGTGCTGATTTCGTGGCTTGGCCCAACTTGGCCCGTTTTAAGCCCGTTTCTTATTCTTTTCGTCATCGGGTGCTTTCCTGAGTATAAGACATGAAAAGAAAGGACTAAGAGCACCTTTTTACACAAATTAGGGCTTAAATCATCCAAAAGCATACTAAATGTGGGCTTAGAATATGTTACTTTTACGGTTTATCAAATACCCCCACACTTAAGCTTTTGCTTGTTCTCAACCAAAATTCTCAACTTACAATTCAAACGAACTTCCTGTAATTCATAATTCCTATTGATAGTGTCTCATCATAATTCATAGATAATTTGTACATGGATAATTCAATTCAAAGTGTCCTAAAAATTCAAACAGTATAAGTCATAGATTCTGTAGCACAAAACATAGGCGTTTCCCTTCATATAAATAATTACATCTGATTCAAAATTGACAAGGATTGACATCCTCTCAAAAGATTCGCTCAAATCACTCAAAGTGTTTAAGGTTCAAAATTTAGGCACTCAAAAGTCAAACATGAAGAGTTAATCCCACAGGCTTGCATGAAAATCAAATCTCCACCACTGAAATATGAGATGAAACACAAATCAAAAGGTCTTGGTTAGGGTTGTAACAGGGCTAGGGTTAAGGTGTGGAGTAAGGCTGAATTAGAGGGTTAGAATCGAGATTGAATTGAAAAATTACCTAAATAAGAACTAATGAACTAATAATAATAAATACATCAATTGAAAACTAAAAATACCAATAATAATACGAGCTTCTTCTTCGATACTTGGAATTTAAGCGTATAAGCTCATTTAATCACAACTAATGATGAATAATGAATATACTTTTGATTTTTTTTTAAGAACAACTAAATACATAATAAAGGATAAACTACTAAAATTCATAATTAGGCAACTGGTCAGATCAAATCTCGATATAATGGTAGTCAAAAGGAATGGTGATAACAAAAACAAAGGGGTTCTGGGTTAATACTAGCGGTTATATCAATAAAAAGGGTGTCCGGTTAAAACGGGGTTAACTAGGGGTAAATTTGTGATGGTAGGCTTTTTAGGGAATTAGTGGGTTAAATCCTAGGTGCCTTTATCATCTCTGTGAATCAAATCATAAAATGTGGTCTCGACATGTATAATCGATGCAAGTTCTAGAATAACAAATCAAGTCTTTGACATACTCATAATCAATAAAGTGAGCAAGAAAAAGAATTTATGCTCTATAAGGCTCAAAAACTCACAAAAATTATGGGTATTTTGATGTCAACCTCGTAAATTTCAAACTTCAAAGTAATATTTAAACTCAGTTCGACAACCTAGAAAAAAATTTTAATTTCTGAAAAATAGACTTATCATGCTTGATTCTCTAGTATTCTTCAAATTTAATTATCAATGCACAATTATCAATGATTTAATCTAAAACATATCAATAAAAATAATAAATCATCAGAAATTTCATCCTAATTAGCAATATGAGAAAATTACTTAAAAACAAGACTAAATTCAGGGTTTTTGTTAGGTATCTTCTTAGGTTGTTCACCCCCCACACTTAAGATGTACATTGCCCTCAATGTACAAAGATATATAATGACAATTAATATGTAAAATCAAAAGAGAGGGGAGAGAGTGACACTCCACGAATTGGATGATTTCCTAGAGTTGGCAAAGGGTCGTGGTGAAAGATAAGTTGGAGGGCTCGCTTTTGGATGTGGTGGATGCTCACGAGTTCTCAAGGCTAGATGAAGAAATTGGGGAACTCGTGAAGGATTAGCCAGATTTATTAAGACAAATTTAAAATAAACTAAATATATAATTAAAGAAAAGAAAAGTAAAGAAAGAGGAAGCAAAATGTAAACGAAATAAAACTAAAAATAAAGGGGCTTGAGAATCCTTATTGGTGTATGGTTTGCGAGGTGGATGTGACTTCTACGGTCATGGAGGTGCTGGTGGTGGTGGAAGTGGCGTGATTCCCAGGCAGCCTTTAGCTCCTAAGTCAAAGAAACTAAGATAAAATAAAATAATTTAAGCGGAAGAGAAGTGTAGATAAGGAAACTTAAGAAAAAGAGAGAAATGAAATAAAAATTAAATAGCCTCAAATATCCTTGGCTTGTTGTTCAGATGAAGCTGCCGGCATGATCTTATGTGAATCGGTCTCCTTTGGGGAGATTGGCCTCTTACGCTTCCTTGCCATGGATATGATATTATTGTGGCTCAAGAGTTTAAGGATTTCTTAGGGAAAAGGAAAAAGAAAGGACAGAATGGAAGAAGGAAAGAAGAAAGAAGTGGGTTAAGAAGAAAAAATGAAAAGGGTATGATGTTTAAATAGAATTCAGGTCTGGCGGTTTCCCACGCCCGTGGGTTGAGGGTGTGTCGATTCACACGGCCGCCTCGCACGGCCGTGCTCTAGGGCGTGTTGATTCCCCACGCTCGTGTCTAGCCTGTGTTCGACAAGTCAGTATATTAGCACGGTTAGCTGGCACGGGCATGTTCAGCCCGTGGTTGGCAAGTCAGTAGCCTCACACGATCGCCTCGCACGGCCGTGTCACTTTGTCGGTGCCCGTGGGGGAGTGGTTGAGTCCGTGATTGCCAGAAATTAGGTTATTCTGACTTGTACCGTCCTGCCCTGTTAGTACTAAGATTCTTGAGGTACACACGGCCACGGCCACGGCCGTGTGCAAGGCCGTGTGTCCTGGAATTCTGCACCCCTTGTTAGTTTATAACTACGTATTCAGAAAGAAAAGAAGAAAATAAAAATAAATTTAAAGCAAAATGTGAGAATAAGTTATGTTAGTGCTCGGGTTACCTTCCGAGAAGCGCTCGTTTATAGTCTTAAGCTAGACTCTCTTCTTGTTTGCATCTTCAGGGTGGTTTGAGGAGTTGGAAGTCCTTCCTCATGTTATTATCTGTATCCTCGTGAAAAATTTTATGTCGAGATGCGTTTTATAGTAAAAGTACCAAAAATAGGATTACTTACCTCGACTGTTTCGTATGGGAAAACACTGGTTACCCTCAAAGGTATTTCTTTGTTTGTGTTAGGGTCTAGAGGAGATATTCGAGGATCTGCTTCTTCTAACAGTACCTTGTCCCCTATTTTAAAGTGGTTTGTTGTTCCTATAAGCTCTTCTGGGGACTCTTTCGATTTTTCCTCGTGTGGTTCTGGCTCTTCGTCGTGTATCCCTAATTTTTCCTTAAAAAGTGTCTTCCACTCGTCTAGATCTTCGATCTGAATTCCTCGATCTTCATGAGTTATTTCTTTGTTGGGGTTGGGGTCAGGATCGGGTTCAGTTGTATTCTTTGGTGGTGTTTCCTGAAAGAAGAGTTAACCGAATGGTTATTAGGGAAATTTACGTTCTCATCTTGATTACTCGATGTTCTAGCTGAATCGAGAGCCTTGATGGTGACGGTCTCATTACCTACGCAAAGTATGAGTTCTCCTGCATCAACATCAATTTTAGTCCTGGCAGTGGCTAAAAAGGGGTCTTCCTAAAATTAGGGGGATCGGATTATCCTCATCCATGTCTAAGACAACAAAATCTACCGGGAAAACGAATCTGTTAATTTTTACAAGAACATCTTCGATAATATCCCTAGGAATTTTAACAGTTTTATCAGCTAATTGAATGCTCATCCTAGTTTGTTTGGGTTTCCCTAGACCTAATTGTTTAAACAATTTATAAGGCATGACATTTATGCTTGCCCCTAAATCAGCTAACGCATTATCAACAGTTAGTCTACCAATTAAACATTGAATTGTAAAACTCCCCGGATCTTTTAGTTTCGTGGTAGCTTATTTTGCAAGATTGCTTTGAGCACTTTGCGTTGAGTTCCACATGCGAATCTTCATCTAGTTTCCGCTTGTTTGTCGAAAGCTTCTTTAAGAATTTCCCGAATCGGGCATCTGCGAAAGAGCTTCGAGGAGTGGTAAGTTAATGTGTAATTTCTTTAAGAGTTTAAGAAACTTACCGAACTGTTCCTCTGTGTCGCCTCTCTTCAATGCTTCGGGATAAGGTATGCGAGGTTGGTAAGCTTTGATTATCAGTTTTGGCTTGTCTTGTGTTACCTCAACTTTACCTTTTTTACCTCGTTTCCTTGTGTTGAGATGGATTCATCTACCCTTGTATTCTCCTGAGCTGTTATGGCTTGGATCTGCTCTTTAGGATTAATTTCGTGTTACTTGGTAGACGCCTCTGGTCGTTCGGATAATATCTTTGCAATTTCTCCGACTGACTGGGTAATTTCCCCGATTGCCTTTGTAAGTCCTCCAACTTGGTTCTCGATCGTTTTGATCGATGTTTGTTGGGTGTTGAGTGTTACCTCATTTTTTTAGAGACGGGCTTCTGTGGATGCTATGAATTTGTTCAACATCTCTTCAAGACCCGGCTTCTTTTCCTGTGGATAGGTCTGATTTTGGAAATTTTGAGGAGGTTGTTGTCTTTGATTTCCTTGATTTCCTTGTCCTCCCCACGAAAAATTTGGGTGGTTCCTCCAACCTGGATTATAATTATTACTATATGGGTTATTATTAGATCTGAAATTGTTACCTATATAGTTCATCTGTTCGCTCTCTGGTTGGTAGAGTGGGTACTTAGAATTCGCCACAGTTCCACTTGCGTCGCACTGCATGACTGGATGTACCTGTGAAGAACACAAACTATCAATCTTCTTATTCATCAACTTTACCTGATTTTATTGCATGGTTACTGCATCGAGGTTGTAAACTCCGGCTATTTTTGTTGGCCTTGTTCTTGTAACTTGCCACTGATAGTTGTTCAGCGACATCTCTTCAATAAACTTGTAGGCTGCCTCAGAAGTTTTATTATTCAGGGTTCCACCAGCGGCTGAATCAATTAATTACCTCGTTGAAGGATTCACACCGTTGTAAAAAGTTTGGACTTGGAGCCACAATGGTAATCCGTGGTGTGGGCATCTCCTCAAGAGATCTTTGTATCTCTCCCATGCGTCGTATAATGCCTCTAAATCCATCTGCACAAAAGAAGATATATCATTATGTAACTTGGCCGTTTTGGCCGGTGTAAAATATTTTAATAGAAATTTTTCGGTCATTTGTTCCCATGTAGTGATTGACCCTCGTGGTAACGAGTTTAACCACTGTTTGGCTTTATTCCTTAATGAAAAAGGAAATAACCGAAGACGTATGGCATCATCAGAAACACCATTTATTTTGAAGGTATCACAGAACTCTAAAAAGTTAGCTATATGAGTGTTTGGGTCTTCGTCCTGCAAACCATCAAATTGAACAAATTGTTGAATCATTTGAATAGTGTTAGGCTTTAATTCAAAATTATTAGCAGCTATAGCAGGCCTAACAATACTCGATTCTGCCCCTGTTAAATGAGGTTTAGCATAATCATACATAGTACGAGGGGCATTCTGATCCGCCACATCGTGTTGTGGTGGTGGATTATTCTCGTCCATCCCTTCAGTAGGATTGGATCGGTCTTCTTGCTCTCCTTGGTAATTTAGGGCTCGCCTAATTTCTCTGCGATTTCTTCGAGCGGTAGCTTCAATTTCACTATCGTATTCTAAAGGTCCTCTCGGGTTCCTTCTAGTCATAAACTAGAGGTACCTGCTAGAAAAAGAAAGAAAGAAAATTTAGCAAAATTAAAATTAAAAACTAAAAATAAAAATAAATTGCGAAAAATAAGATAATGGCTAAAGTAATAAAAATAGAGTTTTCTTAATATTTTAGTTCCCCGGCAACGGCGCCAAAAACATGGTCGCTGTAAATCAGAGTTTTAAAATTTATAAAAGAATGATCGAACCTGGAAACCAACTCTGACAACGATTAAAGGCAAGTGCACCTATTGAACAGTAGTATAGTTTAGGCAAGACCGGATTATCGAACCCAAAGGAACTAAAAGTACTAATACTTACCGTCTTTTTATTATTTAGCCTTAATATAAAGTGATGGTTGTTTAAACTAAAATTAATCTACTTACTAAGCTAAAACGCAAAAACAAAAAGAATGAATTTGGGAAACAACTTTTGGAAAAACTCAGTTGACTCAAGCGATACCCTTAGGAAAAATCCACCTAGACTTCACTTGTTATTTAACCTTGAACCATATGATTTATTTACTTAGTTTGACCCGTGAGACTCCCTAACGTATATTAAACCCTCTCTCGAGGCGAATAATGTCTAACCCTAGGTTAATTAGTGGAACTCTCATTCGCTTATAATAACCCCTAGAATAGCAATTAAATCGATCTGTGGACTCCCATATTAGGTTTCACCCTAATCCGGCAAAATCTCGTCACCCTATCTCTAGGCGTGCGATCAACTCCGCTTAATTATGTTGGATCTACTCTTAGGCAGGGTCTATTCCTCCTCCACCTAAGCACATTAGATTTGGATTAAGTTCACACAATTAAGAACAAACTAAGTTATTATCATATAATTCAAAAATCAAATAACAAGATTCATCATAGGTTTCATCCCCTTCGGATATCCGAAGGTTTAGTTCATAACAATAAAGGAAAACATCTCAAGAGAAAAGATAACACAAAACATAAGAAATCTCTAAAACCCCCTGAAGGAATTGAAGAGGAGATCCTCTATCTTGAGTAGAATTCTGGCTTCTTGAGATGGATCAACTGGCTATCTTCGAGTGATTCCCACAAATCTGACCTTTTCGGCTTGGCTTTTTAGCCTAGCTTTCCGCCCCCTTTCAGCTGGTACCTAGGGTGTATTTATAGGCTTTTGAAACACGTTTCTTTCTCCCTAAGTATCCTTTCCCGAATGAAATTCCTCTTCTCCATGGAAGAGGCACGGCCATGGCACACGCCCGTGTAAATCGTGGTCAGGCCGTGTTCAAAACTGTTGAATGAGGCACGGCCGTGTAAGTCGTGGTCAAGGCCGTGTTCTAGTAGGAATGGTGGCACGGCCGTGTGGCTTGGAGTCCAGGCCGTGCTGATTTCGTGGCTTGGCCCAACTTGGTCCATTTTAAGCCCGTTTCTCGTTCTTTTCGTCATCGGGTGCTTTCCTGAGTATAAGACATGAAAAGAAAGGATTAAGAGCACCTTTTTACACAAATTAGGGCTTAAATCATCCAAAAGCATACTAAATGTGGGCTTAGAATATGTTACTTTTACGGTTTATCAATAACCCCGAAGGCACCTGATGCTCAGCTTTCACTTGCTGACATATCAAGCATTTGGATACAAATTAAGAAATATCTTTTTTCATTTTCAGCCACCAATACATCTTTTTCAGATCGCTGTACATTTTATTACTACTAGGATGAACAGACATTGTACCATTGTGGGCTTCATATAAAATCTTCTGTACCAACTCTGAATTCTTCGGTACACACAATCTGTCTCTGAACAACAAACAACCATCAGACCAAATCTGAAATTCTGAATCAGGATTCAATTCACATTGTTCCCGTTTTGCCTGTAAATCAACATCATTTTTCTTGACTTCAAAAATTTATTACAAAAATACTGGTCTAACTTTCATCTCAGCCACAATAGAACCATAATCAGAAATAGACAAACGAGTATTCATTGCTCGTAAAGCAAATAAAGATTTTCTGCTCAAAGCATCAGCAACAACATTGGCCTTACCCGGATGATAATCAATCACAAGATCATAATCTTTTAACAATTCAAGCCACCTGCGTTGTCTCAAGTCAAAGTCTTTCTGTGTCATCAAATACTTCAAACTTTTGTGATCAGTGAAGATATGAAATTTTTCACCATATAAATAATTTCACCATATTTTTAATGCAAACACAATAGCTGCTAATTCAAGATCATGTATCGAGTAATTCTTTTCATGTGGTTTCAGTTGTCTTGAAGCATAGTCAATTACTTTACCTTCTTGCATCAAAACACAACCTAAATCATTCAAAGATGCATCACTATAAATCACAAATTCCTTACCCGATTCAGTTGTACTACCAACACAAAGCTTGATCAATAGAGCTTTTAGCTTTGTCAAAACTTTGTTGACATTTATCACCCACTCGAACTTCACATCTTTCTGCGCAACAATCGAGTCATCGGAGAGGCTATCATCGAAAACCCTTTAAAAAATCTCTGATAATATCCGGCTAAACCCAGAAAACTTCTGACACACTCTTCGGTGGATTCCAATTGACAATTGCTAAAATTTTACTCGGGTCTACCCTGATACCTTTAGCAGATACAATATGTCCAAGAAATCCAACTTCCTGTAGCCAAAATTCACATTTACTGAACTTGGCATACAATTGTTTCTCCCGTAGAGTTTGTAATACAATTCTCAGATGATCAGCATGCTCTTTTTCATCTTTAGAATAGACTAAAATATCATCAATGAATACCACCACAAACCTGTCTAGGTACAGTCTGAAAATTCTATTCATCAGATCCATAAACACTGTCGGTGTATTAGTCAGCCCAAATGGCATCACTAAAAACTCATAGTGGCCATACCTGGTTCTAAAAGCTATTTTTGGAACATCCGAGTCCTTTACGGTAACTGATAATAACCCGAACGAAGATCAATTTTTGAAAATACGGTAGCTCCTTTTAACTAATCAAATAAGACATCTATTCGAGGCAACAGATACTTGTTCTTTATTGTAACTTTATTTAGCTGCCTGTAATCAATACATAACCTCAGAGATCTATCTTTCTTCTTCACAAATAAAACTGGTGCACCCCAAGGTGAGAAACTGGGTCGAGCAAAACCTCTGTCAATCAATTCTTGCAACTGTGCTTTCAACTCCTTCAATTCAGCAGGAGCCATTCTATAAGGTGCTATTGATATTGGTGTTGTTCCCGGAATAAGGTCTATAGAAAACTCCATTTCTTTGATAGGTGGTAATTCAGGTAATTCTTCCGGAAACACATCTGGAAATTCACACACTACCGGCACTGACTGAATCTTTGACACAGTTAATTTTGTGTCCAACACATAAGCAAGATAAGCATTGTATGCCTTTCTGATACATTTTTGTGTTGTTATTGCTGAAATCACATTAGACAACCCATCTAATCTATTAGATTCAACATGGAGTAACTCACCATTCTGACATTTCAACACAATGTATTTTTGTTTACAATTCATTATCGCATCATCATGTCAAGTTAACTACCCATTCCCAAAATTACATCGAATTCATCAAAAGGCAGTAACATCAAATCAGCTGAGAAGCATTTACCCTTTACCATCAATGGACAATTTTTACAAACTTTATCCACCATCACACATTGACCCAATGGATTTGAAACTTTCATCACAAATTCAGTGAATTCAACCGGTAAATTTTTAACATTTACTAATTTTGTACGTATATATGAGTGTGTGGAACCGAGATCAATTAAAGCAATAATATCAATGCCAAGTAAAGAAAATGTATCAGTAATGACATCTAGGGCAGAGGCATCCTCTCTGGCACGTATAGCATAGGTTCTCGCCGGTGCTCATGCCTCAGATTTAACTGTTGAATCTTTTGCAGCACTAGAGACAGTATTACTCGGCTTTAAAATCTGTTCAATCTCTTTTTCCCCTCTCTCCGGACAATCTCTGAAAAAATGATCAAAAGAACCACATCGGTAGCAAGCCCCACTTTTTAGACGACATTTCCCAAAATGAAACTTATTACAATGTTTACATTTCGACTTTAGATTACCGACACTACCAAAACTAGTTACTGATGGAGACGATGATCTCAGGTTAGAGCATTGAGAACCTCGCTCTTTTTCAGAATATCCAGCAGATGCGGTAAAACGATCCAGGTATCTTTTTAATTTCTTTGAAACAGATGATTGAGATTTTCCCATAGATCTCTTACTAGAAACCCGAGCTTCTCTTTCAGCTTGTTTCTTTTCTTTGCTTAAGTCTTCTGCTTTTAATGTTCGGTCAGCCAGTACTGCAAATTCTCTTATTTCAAGGATACCAATCAACAATTTAATATCTTCATTCAGCCCTTCTTCAAATCGCTTGCACATTTCAGCC
The DNA here is from genome assembly GCA_025698515.1 of Gossypium sturtianum. Classification (NCBI taxonomy): domain Eukaryota; kingdom Viridiplantae; phylum Streptophyta; class Magnoliopsida; order Malvales; family Malvaceae; genus Gossypium; species Gossypium sturtianum. Next base: position 49,226,786 of record CM046951.1, on the reverse strand, counting down.
TTATTCTGAACCCATTCTTGAGCATATTTACTCAGTCGAACAAATTTCCATTCATATTCTGACACTGTCATGTTTCTCTGTTTAAGTTCTAAGAATTCTTTTCTTTTCTGGTCCAAGAATCTCTGACTTATATATTTCTTTCTGAATTCTATTTGAAAGAACTCCCATGTAATATTTTCTTTCAGAACAACAGAAGTTATAGTTTTCCACCAATAATAGGCTGTGTCTTTCAATAAAGAAACCGCACATTTCAGACAATCGGCTGGTGAACAAGACAATTCATCTAATACTCGGATAGTATTCTCCAACCAAAACTCAACCTTTTCTGCATCATCATCTGTGGTAGCTCTGAATTCCTCAGCCCCATATTTTCTAATTTTATCAACCGGAGCCTTACCAATTCTAACAGATTCAGTATCCTGTGGTGTCTCAGGAATTGGTTGAGGAGCAGGTGGGGGAGGTTGCTGAATAGCAGGATTTGTTCTTATATATTCTGTAAACCACTCATTGATCATTTGAAAGAATGCAGCTTTACAATCATCATCTCGGCCCTCAGACTCAGGCCTTCTACTACTAGATGTAGCTCTTTGTACGGAAGCTTGAGCAGTACTCTCAGCTTCCTTAGGATCAGCTTTAGCTCGGTTGGAAGACATTTACTATAAGAAAAAACACATTTAAAAATGGTCAGGAGATATCACACTATCATAATTATATAATTGCATGTATAGCTAAACTCATACTTGCTACGTTAGTCCGAGAATCGACTAAACCGTAGCTCTGATACCAATAAATGTAACACCCTTAACCCGTATCCATCGCATAAACAGGGTTACAAAGCGTTACCAGTATTTTTCAGATCATTTTCAGATAAATCATGTAAATCGCTATTAATTAACCGAGATTGTTCAGGACGTCCCTTAAGTGGACCCTCGAGGCCCAATATGAACATTAGAATTAAGTCGGGACTTAATCGAAAACTCTAAGAATTTTTCGTGACATTTCAAAAATTTTCCAAGGTGCAGGGCTCACACGCCCGTGTGGTCCAAGGGACACGCCCGTGTGACCCTTAAAAATGCTCGTGCCTCAGGCCGTGTCTAATTTAGGTTGCTCTCTGACTTGCGCCACACGGTCATGCCACATGCCCGTGTGCTAGGCCGTGTGGTTAATTAATTTAATTCGAATTAGGTGCAGGTTTCACACGGCCATGACACACACCCGTGTCCAAGGTCGTGTTACCCACACAGTTGAGACACACGCCTGTGTGCTCAATTATGAGCATTCTGTTTTTCAAAATTAAAATGCATGGGACACACGGCCAGACCACATGCCCATGTACCAGGCCATGTGTCACACACGGCCTAGACACACGCCCGTGTGTCACACACAGCCTAGACACACGCCCGTGTGTCTAGCCCGCGTAGACAAAATAAGGCCATTTCCTAGCCTCATTTCTCACCAAAATTTTCCATTTTTCCAGCAGCAACACTTACAAGTATAATCCAATTAATTACAAGTATAATTCAAGCTAATTTTTATAATTCAAATTGATACATTTTATCATATATTTGTGTTTAATGACTTACCTTTATGTAACTTATATAATTTGCAAAATTAGATGTTCATACTTATCATTTTAGTTAATGTATTGATTCAACCATGACATATATCAAAACATAAGTATATTAGCCATTCAAATGGCTAAATTTCATTCATCATTTACATACTATCATTTGATTTAGTTAGCTTATACATGCCATTAACAAAATAAGGTTTTCATTTATACCAAAACGACAGATTGATAGTGTGATGATTTGCTCCAACCAATCTCCAACCTTCACGAGCTTTGAGCACTATAAAATAGGAAAAATAAAACCTAATAAGCATATTATGCTTAGTAAGCTCATATAACATAAATTTATCTTACCCATTACATTCAATATATTAACCATGCAAAACATGCTTTTCCAACTATTTGGTAATTTACCTATTCATACATACTCAACCAAGATTTTAGTCATAATATACCAATATGCATAGATGAGCTCATCATGCCATATGTGTATTTTATCCGTTGAATCATTGAATTCCTGATGGATATTTCAAGTAGTACACTCGAGGTGTACAATTCCATTATCCGTCAATTCATGTCCAGTAGTACCTTATTGGTACACTCTCGAGCAACATATTACATAGTAGAATTACCAATCTAGGCTAAATTCTAGTTGTAACATATACTCTAAGGGCTTTGTCGGATTACCGGTCCAGGCTAAATCCTTTATATAACAAAGAATTCCCTACAGAGTTCATTCTTGATTACCAGTCCAGGCTAAATCCAGTCAATTAGGATTACCAGTCCATGCTAAATCTTAATTGAAACAGATACTCGAGAAGCTCATTTCGAATTACCCGTCTAGGCTAAATCCATTCTGCAACACATGCAGTTTTATCAGGGAAATCACATTTATCCATCGGAATTCAATATTCATACGGAATTTTACCCTTTATCAATAAATTTTCCATCATATACCATTCCATCCATTAAAATTTTCATACACTTCATACATACAATTTCATACAACATATTCAATGTAATATAGCATTCAAAACAACACATTTTTATGCTCATTTAAGTTATACGAACTTACCTTGATATTTGTTGGTAATTAAAATCTACTAATCTGAAATCTTTTCCTTTCCTCGATCTAGCTCTTTGTTTGGTACTTCCGGATCTATATAAATGAATTTAATCATCAATTCAATCCATCTCATATTCTATTGAACGCAATTTACAATCTAGGCAAAAGTACCATTTTGTCCCTATATTTTTGATTAATTCGAATTTTGTCCCTAGGCTCAGAAATTGAAATTCATGCAATTTAATCCTTAATTCCAAGCCTAATCAAAATTTCTAATATAAATTTTACAGCACATGTATTCTAAAAATTTCAAAATTTTCCATGGGTTTTACCATTTTTCAATTTAGTCCCTAAATCAAGTTTCCATCAAATTCCCTTTGTAAAAGTTGTTTATTTATCAACAACTTTTCAATTTCTACCATAAAATTTTAAATTTCAGCATGTTCATCAATGGAAAGTTTTCTATACTTTGATATCTATTTAAATTAACCCCCCAAATAAAGAAATTAAGCTTTCCCAATCTCAAAAATATAAAAATTACTAAAAACGGGACATAGGAACTTACCAATTTATGCTTAGAAAACTTGTTTTCTCTCTCTTAGGGTTTCTATGGATTTTTAGGTTGAAGAAGATGATATAAAATGATGATATTTCATTTTAATTTAATTATCATCTTTATAATTTTTCCATTTTCAATTTAGTGCTTAACCTTTTCTAATTTTTACATGGATGATTCACCAAAAATATCTACATATTTTTTATCAATAGTCTAATTACCATTTAAGGATCTCAAGTTTTGAATTCCATAGCAATTTAATCCTTATAGCTACTAGAATTCAAATTTGACATTTTTTGCAATTTAGTCCTTTCTACAATTAAACACCTAATTGATAAAATTTTCTTATCAAAATTCTCATGCAATCTTTCTATCACATTACTAATCATTTCATAATATTTTAATATTTATCTTTTTGGCTCAGATTTATGGTTACGAAACCACTATTCCGACTTCACTGAAATTGGGCTTTTATAGTATAGATAGTGCATCCAAATTCTCAAGGTGAAAACAATCGCAGCCAACTCAAGATCATGTGTCGAATAGTTGCCTTTTTGTTACTTAAGCTGTCGAGACACGTAAGCCACTACCTTACCATCTTGCATCAGAACACAACCCAACTTGATATGAGAAGCATCGTTGTACACAACAAACTCTTTATCGGATTTAGGCTGTATCATAATGGGTGCCTAAGTCAAAATAGATTTGAGCTTCTCAAAGCTCGATTGTTGCTCATTAGTCCACATGAAAGGTGCGTTCTTACGTAACAACTTATTTAGAAGAGATGCGATAAGCGAGAACCCCCTCAACCAATCTTTGATAATACCCCGCTAAATTGAGAAAACTTCAGATCTCAGACACATTCCTAGGTTATTTCCACTCAAGTACAACCTCAATCTTCTTAGGGTCTACAAGGATACCCTCAACAGATACCGCATGAACCAAAAAGGTGACCTCTCTTAACTAAAACTCACACTTGCTCAACTAAGTGAAAAGCTTTTTCTCCCTGAGTATTTGCAGAACTACCCTAAGATGCTCATCATAATACACTAGAATATTGTCAATGAAAACCACGACGAACTGATCCAAATACGGCTAGAACACCCAATTTATGAGATCCATGAATACAGCTGAAGCATTCATCAAACCGAATGGCATGACTAGGAACTCCTAGTACCCATAATGAGTCATAAAGAAAGTCTTATGTACATCAACCTCCTTAACTTTTAATTGATGATACCCAGAATGAAGATCAATCTTCGAGAATACAGATGCCCCACGAAATTGATCGAACAAGTCGTCAATCCTCAGGAGTGGGTACTTATTCTTTACCGACAATTTATTCAACTGCCGGTAGTCCACTCACATCCTAATAGTACCATCTTTCTTCTTTACGAAAAGAACTGGTGCTCCCTATGGGGACACATAAGGTCTGATGAAGCCTCGATTAAGAAGTTCCTAAAGTTGAGCTTTTAATTCCAAAAGCTCATTTGGTGCCATGCGTTAGGGAGCAATGGACACTAGAGTTGTACCAGGCAAAATCGCAATATCAAACTCAACCTCCCTATTTAGAGGCAACCCCGACAATTTCTTGGGAAAAACATCCGAAAATTCTCTAACTGTCTGAATATCCCCAATAGAAGATTTCACGAAACTCGAGTCATGCACATAAGCTAGAAATGCCTCACACCCTTTTCGAACTAACTTTTCGACTACTAGAGCAAAGATTCCATTGGAGAGGTAATCTCGATGCTCGTCGACCATAACAATCTTCATATCATCCTCAGATCTCATAGTTATCCTCTTAGTAGCACAGTCTAAACTGACTTGATGCTCTATGAGCTAGTCTATTCCCAATATCAAATCAAACTTCCCAAATGATAACTCCACCAGATTAGCCGAAAACACAACACATTGTATCTCTAACGGACACCTCTTATAAATATTATTAACACGTACTAACTAACCCAGTGGACTAATGACAGAAACTTCACCAAAACTACTCTCAACAGGAATTCCCAGATTTATAGAAATAGTACTAGCTATATAAGAGTGCATCAAACCAATGTCTATCAGTGCAAAATATGGAACAGAATGAATATAGAATGTATTGGCTATCACATCAGTGGCATCTCTATCCTTGCGGTGCCTTGCCAGATACACCAAAGCAGGCTGCCTAGCCTCAGTTTGATTGGCACCTCTGCCCGATGCTCTCTGACCCCTACCCAAACCATTACCACCTCTAGCCCACCCACAGCCCCAAGGTGGCTGCTAAACTACCCTCTGAGGCTAAACCAAACCTGAAGCTGGAGCTTGCACTTGATTAAAATGGAGTGGACAATCCCTCATAGACAAGCTTCCAATCTCCTCCAACATTCACCCGGATGGCGCCTACCTCAATCCCCGCAAAACTGAATCTCAGAAGCAGCAACTGGTGCTTCAATTCGCAGAGGCCCATCAAACCTAGCATATTTCTTAGGCTGCTGAGCAGAGCTCGAAGAACCCGAATTCCTCTTATTTTTACTCTGGCCCCTCTCTTTCTCTCTCTTTTCACGTTCCGCGCGCTTGATATCCTTAGTAATCTTAGCCTTCTCCACCAGAGTTTTGAAGACTCGCTCCTTCTGTGGAGCCACCAATACCTTTATATCGTATCTCAACCCCTCCTCAAATTGAATACTCTTATCATAGTTAATCGATACTAAACTATGAGCATATTTGCTCAGCCTAAAAAATTTGACCTCATACTCGGCCACAATCGCATCTCCTTGAATTAGCCCTATAAACTCGCGTCTACGGGCCTCAACATAACTTGCCCCTACGTACTTGTTCTGGAAGTCATTTCAGAAATAATCCCAAGTTATTCGCTTAGGCTGGGTGCCTTCCGCAATAGTCAGCCACCACTGATAGGCTTTATCGCGAAGAAAAGATACTGCACCCTTCAGTTTCTGCTCAGGAGTGCAATCTAAGTCACTCATAATTCTTTTTGTGTCCACCAACCAATACTCGGCCACAGTTGGGACGAACCCAACGATGTCCCTAAATAACTCTACTCCATTGGACAAGAGTCGTTCACTTACCGACCCTCGACTACCAGATCCAGAATGGGTCCTAGATACCCTCTCAAGAACTCTCAACATGGCTTGGGACAATGCGTCGTCCCTAGCCGTTTGAGTCTAAGACCTTGTCTCAGTAGTAGGCGTACCCATAGTCTCGCTCGTATCCAGATTAGGCATGTTACCCATCGAGGATGGCTCAGCTTGAGCCCCTCTTTGGCGCCAACCGTGACCATGGGTACCTCATCCACGAGTTTCACGTGTACTCATTGTAAGTTATCTACATTTCCCAGAATTTTATGAATCAAATTAAAGTTTGTTATCAGATATATTATGTAAAAAATCTTATTAGAAGCTTTTACAAAGTTGTTATAGTCTTTAACTACAACAGAATAACTCTAATATAATAGTGTTTTTCTAAACTAAAAGTTTAGCTAAGGCAGAAGTACTTACAGGATCGGCGTCGGAGACTCGGGATTTTCATAAACTCATTTTCAGAATTACTCAGAAATACAATTCATTCAAAATATTTTCATAAAATGTGAACCCAAAAATCACAGTCCGAGTTTTGAACCTGACTTTAATATCATAGTGTTTTTCTAAACTAAAAGTTTAGCTAAGGCAGAAGTACTTGCAGGACCGGCGCCAGAGACTCGTGATTTTCATAAACTCATTTTTCAGAATTACTCAGAAATACAATTCATTTAAAACATTTTCATAAAAATGTGAACCCAAAAATCACAGTCCGAGTTTTGAACCCGACTCTGATACCACCAAATGTAACAACTCAAACCCGACTTAGATGTTATGACCAGATCTAGAGAAATTACCACAGTTCATTTGAAATCTAGAATCCCTATTGAGACTTGTAAAAAAAATAGTGCTAGCTTTGATAAATAAAATTCCAATTCATTTGGGGAAAGTTCTTCCTCTAATTCATTAAATTTCTCGATTATATGTTTATAAAATGCTTAAAATTTGCGACATAATTTCTTTGTTGAATTTAGTTTTGAAAAATGCAGTTTGTTATTGGGAATTTAGCAATTTTGCAAATAAAAGTTAATATCAGCTAAAAACGTTAAAACTACTTTAAACAGAAAGTAAAATCCAAAATTTAAAAATAGTCCTAAAAGTCCAAAAATAGTCTATGAGCAAAATGAATTTAATTTGACTAATTAAAAGAAACACAGTATCAATAAGTAACTAAGCTCTCGTTGCACTGATCCATCCTTAGTTTGTGGATTACCTAAGAGCCAACAAACAAAAAGTGAGCTTACAAGCTCAAAGTGTGAAATAACTCTATCAATAAATTAGATGCACAAATTTCACAAGAAACACATATCAAATTATGCTCAGTTACAAATTTCAGATATTCCTTATTAACATATCAATTACAAAATCATTTTCAGAGTTCAAAACATAATCAGATGCATACATATAAAAATCCTACCCCCATCCGCTACACACCATCTCCGTCCATCCCTACACACCAGTTAGGGTATTAAATACCCATCCAACCCCACACACCAATAAGTGAGCGTACGTCACTTTACAGAATTAGCGCAGTCAAGCTGCCAGATCCAATATGCGGTAAACCGCCAGATTCAATATGCTTTTCAATATTATCAATACATACACTACAGCAAAACAGACTTTTAGCGGCGTTTTTTAGGCCTTTAGCGGCGCTTATAAACGCCACTAATAGTATTTGCGGCGCTTCTAAAAGCACCGCAAAAAATGCCGCTAAAAAAATGCCGCAAACTTTAACGGCGTTTCTCTCACAAACGCCGCTAAAGGTCATGACTTTTAGCGGCACTTCTCCCACAAACGCCGCTAAAGATTATGACTTTTAGCGGCGCTTTTCCCACAAACGCCGCTAAAGGTCATGACTTTTAGCAGCGCTTTTCCACAAAAGCCGCTAAAGGTCATGACTTTTAGCGGCACTTTTCCCACAAATGCTACTAAAGGTCATGACCTTTAGCAGCGCTTTTGGGGAAAACGCCGCTAAAGAGCATGAAAAATAAAAAAAATTAAAATATTATAAAAACGCCACATACCTATTAGATGTTCATTTCCAATATACATTTTAATCTGATTGAATAAAGTAAAACCTATTTTAGGCACTAACTGATTGCAAATAACACACTAACTAATTGAATAAAGTAAAGCCCATTTTACATTTTATTCGGATTAACTTTTTTGAACATGGGATTGCAAATAACACAGTGAAAAACTCTGGTGGAAATCCCATGGCCCTATTGAATAAAACCTCAATTGTCACTGGTCCAACATCTAAAATATATCTTATACATTCATCTAGTTTCTCAAAGTGAGGAGAGAAAACTTCCTCTGCCAAATTCTTTATCACCTTTGCCCTTGGATCATAGTTTTTGTATACACGGTGGCCAAAACCAGACATTTTCCGCTTCCTGAAGAAATGAATATATATGCAAAAATAAATAAAACAATCACAAGAAAATATAGCACTGCATGTTGAACCTTTAGCTTGAACTAACAGTAAAATTATATATACAATATTCACCTGTTTTTGACACCTTCAATGAACTTTGGAATGTTCTCTACTGTTCCAATCTCGCCAAGCATCTTGAGCACAGCCAATAACAAGCAAGAGAAAGAAAACCAAAAATAAGCTCAGGCACTGCTGTCACAAACAGCTTATGACAAAAAGAAGCTTGATATGCTCAAGTGGATAATATACAAGAGTTACTTTACAAAACTAGTTTAAAACTATGTAAAGTAAAGATCGCAAAATAAAATTTAAGAAAATCAATATAATGAGAATCTAGTTAAAGACAAAATTTTGATTTTGATTCATGGGTTATAGTTACTAACGAACGCCTAGCAACCAATATTAACACCATTGATTATTTCTGTTATTTGCACTGTGAAAAATTTATCATAAAATTTATCATAAATTGGTTATAGTTACTAACGAACGCCTAGCAACCAATCTCTTCTTACCTTCTCAATAACCAATATTAACACCATTGATTATTTCTGTTATCGATAAATAACCCAATAACGAATGTCTAGGATTTAATTTATCAATAGGTTTAAAATTGAAAGAATTGAATTCTAGCCAACAAACACCCAAACAAAGTTTATTTAGACTAGATCACATATCTACATAACATGAATTAAATGTGTAGCTTGTACTCAATCATGCTATTCAACATAACTATTAGAGTAATTAAACAATTCTAATTAAGAAGACAAATATGCTAAGTTATCAAATACAGATCCATTATTCAACAAGCCAAAATATTTGTAATTAAATCAAAATAAATGAAAATACCAAAGAATAAAGAAATATTAAAAACAAATTAGATATCACAAGCTTTTAGAAGTAAAGCTTTTAGATATCACAATGTGTATTAAATTTTATTACCTGATAAACACAATAAGAAACCAACATTGATACTGATATGATCAGTGCAATCAAAACTGCTAGGTGTCTTCCTGAAGTTGAATTGAGAACTTGGGGTAGTTGAACAACAACAAAGGGGATAACTGATATAGAACTCAGTCAAACAGATTTGGTAACTGTATAATGCTTGCTATAACAGTCTATGTTGCTTCAACTCATTTTTTCTCTAAAGTACTCATGTCTGCCACTTGTATTTGACATATTCAAATATGGGGTATAGGAGTAGGATTCCCTAAAGTAGTCCTGAGTCCAAGTATAGAAGATAATAACTTGGCAACCAGTCATAGTAAACTATCTAAGAATGATGTAAAGCAGAGTTGTGCACCTGTTAGGTGAAATCCTTTAGTAATAGTTCCATCAACATGGCTTGAGTCACGAAGATCACAGCGACCAACAACAACACAGGAACCCCATATCACAGTGAGAAGCATGACAGTTGACCCTGCTAGCAACCCCATTCCTACTGAGACCTGATCTTGAGCTGTTTCTGCTATTCCAGAAAGTCCAGATACTGGCAAGAACAAACCAAATTAAAACCACAGTAGATGTAAAACTACTAAGTAAGTGAGGCCAAATGATGGCCTGATAATCATTTAAAACTAATTGCCTCTATGAATCAATTGCTAGTAATATAAGCAACACGCTTTGGACCTCATTGAGTTTTTATCTCTTAATTTCATTTTTATTTATTTATTTAACTGTTTTTATTTAACAAAATACAAACTCTGATGACAAACTACAAGTAGATATGTAAATCACAGGCAAAGCACAAGCAACTGACCAATAACAAGCACAAAAGTATTTCTAATTAAAATATTATAACTAAGAGCAGGCTAAGAAGCTAAACAACAGGACACAGAACAATCAGGATAGGATTTTGTTGCGATAAAAATGCAATAGAGTGAAGCCCCAATAGTGGAAAAAAGATTATCATAAAAATGATACTGATAAAAATTTAAAAGGAATAAGGATAGAAAACAATATTCAGTGAATATTACCATTACCATTAATATTACCATTACCATTAATATTACAAAATAGAAAATCACAGACTACATGGATGACCATGGAAAGAACTTGTTCAGGCATACTTTTGAATGCAGATATACATAGGTTCTACTAGTAATAGATATGGACATGCTTGTAGGTATGTATAAGGATATTTATAAGTGATAGTGAAAACAGAACCAAAACCCAATGGATATTAAACATACGGTATGCTAACATTACTCTGACCAAAAATGCCTGATCCACCACCTATAAAAACAGCAAAATCATTATGGTCAGAAGCGTAAAAAAAAGCGCTCCCAAAACATTCAATGATAATATTCAAGATAAAACTTTTCTTACTCATTTGTGTCTGACCAAGATTACTAAAGCTGAAAGCTCCAGAAGTCTGAGCTGGCTGGAAAGGTGAAGCAAAAGAGGGCTGCAGCAACAATGGGTCAAACCAATAACTTAAGGCTCAAAAACAGGTAACAGAGCATGCACATTTATGCAAAGACTCTTGCATAAAACTAGAGAGCATTATAGCAAATTAAAGCCATAAAAACTCCTAAAATCATAAAAAATTTTGCCCACAATTTTTTTTCATAAAAAATCTGAAACACATTATAATCAACAAATAGTCATAAGGATATTTAGTCAAATCAACATGACCCCTTGCCTTTAGATATGCGGCAGTTATCTGTATGAACATATCAACTATGGCTCTTCATTCAATAAAATAACACATATTTGAAGACAAAAAAACTACAATTACTTTGAACTCTCAATTAAATAAAAGAAAAGAAAAGTGAACATAATTCTGCATCTCCACAACAGCACAATGAAAATGTACAGAAATAAAGCACTTTGACCAAAGTTGAAGACAACACAACAAACATTCCAGCTTAACTCTATAACCAAATAACACAAGCAAAGGATCATAAACATGATAAAAAAAGAAGAATGATTGTAAGGATTTCACAAGTGACTTATAGTTGTTGAGCCAAAGGCAGTTGGGTTGCTAGGAGCCAATGACAGAGAGCTCGAAAACATATTCCCACTAAACCCAGTGGAAGGTGTATTGAAAATGCTAGTTGGACCAAAGCTACTAGTATTCTGTCCAAAGGTAGAGCTTGCCTGCCCAATTAATATTCAGTGAATATTACCATTACCATTAATATTATAATTTTTTTTTTGGATGATTAAGTTAATCTTCGATGCTAAAACCAATAAAAGTTCAGATTATACAATGCCTAAATAAAATTGGCAGTCATGAGCTTCTAGTTTTAAAGAATGGTAGCAATTATACACTCATCCAGACATCAGCTCGATGAACCGAATCAAAAACTCTATAAGATTTCAACAAGAAAGATAAAAAAAGGTAAAAAGAAAGACTTACGGTTAGTCGTACCAAACATCTTCGTTTATATAGTTCTTACACTCCACAACTCTTTGATTTCAAACTGAGAAAAAGAGAGAAACAGAAAGCAAATTAAACAAACAGGGAAGCTAGAATAAGTAATGAAAAAGTAAACTCCACTGAATCCATGCGGAATTTGAATTAACATTGAGAGAGATAAATTAAATGCGGCAAAACGTGATGCCAAATCTTGGAACCCATTTGTTTCCGTTTATTTTTGTACCGAAAGAATAAACTCTTCAATGGCGGCTGAACTTTTTTCCTAATTTTCCTCACGATTCATTTCTTTAAAAACTTAAAAGAAGAAAAAGAAGAAAAAGTTACGCCAAAGAGGGGAATATACCAGGAAAAGGAAGGTATTCAGTGCTCCGACGAAATCCCGAATAAAATCCTAGAAAGCCGTTAATAAAATGGAATCAACATGTGTTAACGAGCAGGGAAACAGTGGGGGAGAAAGAGAAGCACAAAATGAAGAGATGAGAAGTTAGGGTTAGAGAGCCATTTTTGGGGCATTAGATATTTTCTTACGCTTTTTCCCTTGCTTTTTTTTTTTTTTTTTTTTTTTTTTTGAGTTTGGAAAGAGAAAGAAAGAGAGGGAATTTGGTTTGTCTTTGGGTTTTCTGGAGGGATTTGGCTTATTTTCACCTTCTCAATTTCTAGTTTTTTTTTTGGCGTTTTTAATGAAAACGCTATTATAGTTCTATTTTTTGTGGTATTTTTTACAAAAATGCTATTATTATATAATTTTAATTTTTTTTATTTTTAACTTATATTTTTCTATATTTTTTCTTTTAAAATTTTTATGCTGAGATTATTATTTTTTTGAATTTTTATTTTTATTATATTTTGAGTATTGAATTTTTTAACTAAAATATTAAATATTAAATTTTTAAGTTTTTAATTTTTATTATTAAATTTTAAAATTTTAGTTACAATTATCAACTCTTTTAGGAATTTCTTTTTTCTTTCTTTTTACATCAACATTATTCTTTTAAGTATGGTCTGCATTAGTTATTTAGATTTTTATATAAATGACATTTAATTATATGTACACACCTAAATTTTGATATAGAAATATACATCTCAGAATTATATATGAATTTTAGTTTAATGTGTAATTCTAGATGTGAAATTCTAATTGTAATTTAAATGTATAGTTGAAACTTTAATTTTGATTTAATCATACACATTATTTTAAAATATAAACACATCAATATATTTTTATATTGAATAAATATAAATTTTTATGTATGCAATATATAAATAAAAAATGATGTTAATTATATCAATAATTGTGTTAATATTTTACAAGATCTGGATCAAATTAAAGTTCATGTATACAATTGCACACTAAACCATTGTTCATGTATGCTTTTGGGATTTAACCCATTTTGATATATTTTTTTTTAAATAATAATTTACATTTATCTTATTTTGATTTATATTCTAAAAAATCCAAGATTAATCCCTAAATCATAAACCTTAGACCCTAAATATTATACCCTAAAACACAAACACCGAACCCTAAACCACAAACTCAAAAACCCAAACCATAAATCCTAGGCCATAAAACTCGAACCCTAAACTCTAAACCGCAAACCTTAAACCATAATCCGAGACCAAATTTTTGGGAATTCATGTGGCCAATGTTAGTGTAGTATAAAACATATATTTTATATTCTTATATTAAATAATATGGGTGTAGTACAAAATAGCATGAACCTTAGTCAATTCCAAATGTTTTTCGGTTTTCAAACAGTATCCTTAAACCTTAAACCCCAAATCTTAAACCCCAAATCCAAACTATAAAACCCTAAATCATAAACCCTAAGCTATAAAACATAAACCCTTAAACCAAAATAATAAACATTATATCATAAACCCTAAAACTCTAAACTATAGATATTAAATCTTAAATTCTAAACTCTAAACTCTAAAATAAAATATTTTTTTTGCGGGCTTTTATAAAAACGCCACTAAAGCTTACCTTTTGTGTCGTTTTTATAAAAAACGCCACTAAAGCTTACCTTTTGTGTCGTTTTTATAAAAGCGTCGCTAATGCTCAGATCTTTAGCGGCGTTTTTAAGGAAGCGCCGCTAATGCTCAGATCTTTAGCGGGGTTTTTACGAAAGCGCCGCTAATACTCAGATCTTTAGCGGCGTTTTTACGAAAGCGCCGCTAATGCTCAGATCTTTAGCGGCGTTTGGGCCAAAAACGCCGCTATTACTCAACTTTTTGCGGCGTTTGGGCCAAAAACGCCGCTATTGCTCAACTTTTTGCGGCGTTTTCTTTCAAACGCCACTAATGTATAATATTTGTGGCGTTTTTTATTAAAACGCCACTAAAAATGCCGCTAAAAGTCTGTTTTGTTGTAGTGATATATCATACATATAACTTGTATACCGTGCATATCAACATATACCACATTTCAAGTCTTACTTAAGAAAAATGGACCCCAATGAGGGTCTAATTATGAATTATAGATTAGATTGGCCGTAAATGAAAATTCGCAGAAAAATGGGCCACACGGCCCAGATGTTCGACCCGTGTGGCCCACACGGGCTACCGATCCTGCCCTTGTGATTCTACACTCTCGTGTGTCCCACACGGTTTATCTGAATTACTCGTGTAATTGCATACGCTCGTGTGCACCCACACTCTCGAACACACGACAAGCCAAACGACTGTGTGGAACACACGGTCTGCCACACGACCAACCACAAGGCCGTGTGACGAACTGCAGATTTGAATTTGCTTGTATTTTTTCGCCAGATTTTCTAGATTTCTCATGGTGTTTTTGAGTTAGAAACACAATCTGGATATTTCCCAGTATGAAACCAACATCGTATATACCCGAACCTAAAATTGACATTTAAAACATTCAATCAGTAACAATTTTCCTGAAATTAAACCTTTATCACAACCAAAAACTCCAACCATTAAACCTGAGCTCACCAATTAACTTCAAACCCAGTATCAATTACTTACCCAAAACGAATCAACAGCTTCCACTTCCACAGAAAGCTAACTCGCTGGAAGATCATTAGTTTCAAAATCCTCACCTAAATCTAAAAGATTTCATAATTAATAAAACCCCATCACACAAAACAACAAAAAAGATAAAACAAATACCTATTTCAACCTCAAAACCTTCCATAACTCAGTACAGAACACTTACACGTATTGATCAAAAGATTATGGCATGACGAAACTTAGAATAACAGGAGTGGAGGGGAGTAGTAGGGTAAAATTAACAATAAAAAGATATGGAAAGAAGGAAGGGAAAATTGAAGCAAAAAGAACAACAGAAAAGGAAAGAGAAGGTGAAAAAGAAAAGCTTGAGGGGCAACATAGTAGTCAAAATTTTAGGAAAAAATAGTTTAGATAAATCCAATAATAAATTTTTAAAACAAAATAACTTACCTACTAATACAACTACCCATAAAATCAAATACACATCTTTAGTAAGCCAATCCTATCCAAACTCTTCCACCCAAACAACACAACCAAACCAAAAGCAAAAATAATATTATTTGCTCACGCAGGGATTCAAACACAGGACCAAAGGGCAAGGTGAACCTGTACCACTAAATGAAAAGGCTCATTCTTGACACAAGTTGAACGAAAATAAAATTTAAGTCAAATGTGCAGAGATAAGGATATGAACAAAAATAACAAAAAATTCCAAGAGTGAGATTTGAACCCATGACCTCCAACACAGATCCAAAACACTAAACCACTGAACTAATTCATTTACTTAACAAAATTTAAAACTAAATTTTTTGGGGCATTACAATGTATTTGTGTCAAGTTTCTATTCTAGGCTAAACCTTTATAACGACACATATAATTGCTTGTAAAAAATGAATATATATACATTTCAGGTTACCTGTCCAGGCTAAACTGTAACGCCCCAAAATTTTAATTTTTGATTTCGTGTATGTGTGACACACAATTGTGTATCTGCTTTAGTAGTTATGTGTTCTGGGTGTGTGTGAGAGGTCCCAAGTTCAAGCCTTTACTTGGGCAAATTTTGGTATTTTTATGAATAAAGCCCTATCTCTGGTCAGTAGGCTTATAGTTAAAAGTTGGTAAAAATATATCAGAATGAGGCTGTTGGTCTGGTGGCTAAGGTGTGTGTTGGCGTGTGGGAGGTCTGGAGTTCAAGTCCCTGCGCGAGCAAGGGAATTATTTTTGTTGCTTGGTCGTGTGGCGTGGTGGAGTCCTGTCAAATTGAAATTTCGAGTAGTGGAGTTGTTGTGGGAGGTTAGGGAGAGAATTAAAAAGATGAGTTACCAGATTTTTAGGCATTATCTTTTTGTTTAGTTTTTTTTTCAAATTTCAGAACCTTTTCCACCTTTTTGACGTTTTCTCTCTTCTCCCCCACTATCAATTTTCGGTTTTCCTCTTTTTTTTTCTAAATAATAAATCATTGCTACCGAATTTCCTTCGAATTCCCCTTCCGTTTTCTCTGTCTTTCTTCATCTTTTCCCCTTTGTACAAGCGTGCAATTGTGTTGTACGGTAAGTTTTCGTTTTATTAAACTTGAATGTTACTCTGGATAAGGGATTAAAGGGTGTTTTGTTGACTGTTTAAGAGTCGATCGTGAGGCTGGAATTAACGTTCGTCGATTTGACTCGAAGTGGTGATCGTTTGGTAAGCGTATAAGGTATACGTTTTCTTGTGTTGTTTGGGCTAGTGGTTTTGGCTTTGAATTCATTCTTAACTTTGTTGAACTCTTCGTTAATGAGGAATGGTTATTTTTACAGTAGCGAATCGTTTCGGTTGCTATCTCCCTCGTGTTGAGTAGTGGTGGAATTGTGCGAAGTTAGAAGGTAAGTGATGAACGGACAAGCTTAGACCTTTTGGTATGTGAATACGGTTTAATATTAGTTTAAGACCGATTCTAAAGTTGGGATTGTCGATTATAGGTTTTTGGTGATCTCGGGATTGCATAAACAGCAAAAATGATACAGATGTGTACCCAAAACGCAGAAAACGGGATTCGGCGAAAAGCCAAAATTGCTTGCTGTCGAGAAATAAGAGAAATAAGAGAAAATGATGCGAAAAATTGTAGAGAAAGAAAATAAGGGTGTTATAAACTTGGAAATCAACATTTTGCACTAAAATAGTTTTGGACAGCAGCAGTAGTCTAAATTTGAAAAATCATCAAAAATAGTGGAAATTGAGTTAGAGGTTCAATAAAATATGAAATTAAAGTTTATTGAGTCTAGTTTTTCATGGAAGTGTAACACCCCTAACTCGTATCCGTCGCCGAATTAGGGTTATGAGGCGTTACCGAACTAGACACAGTTCAACACAGTTATATATCACTTTTCATGCACCAAATTATAATTATACCTTTTTAACATTTCCAAGCTCATACAGCCACAATTCATTTATTTATTTAAACCAAATACGCATATTTGATTCTCAATATCAACCAAATTAAAAAAAATTGCTTACCAATTATGGCTCATACATAACCCATACTCTTATTTCATGCTAATCAAGACTTACATTACAAATCATGCTTCGTAATTCAATTACATCATTACTCATAATCTATACAAGTTTCGGATCAAGCTTTCAAATATCAAAACCAAATTGCACATGTTTCATATTTTTAAAGTCCGAACCATATGACTATCAAATCTATGACATTCGAATATTTAAAATATATCCAAGCATATATCATTACACTTCATATATCAAATATATGTCAATACATCTATTTCATTAGCCGAATATCAACATATTATTTCATAACTTCTGCACATGTGCATATTAAAACAAATAAACCCATATTACTCTGTTAAATATCCATTCACATATGTGACATTAGAACATTATAGCATAACCGAACATACTCATAATGCTATTATAATATGCGCATATTTCCTAAAAACAAAAGCCATATCAAATCATAATTATCAAATCAATATTATCATATTCTATTAACAAATTTTGTGACTATACCAATTCACAAGTTATGCACATTAATCTAGGTTAAGTAATCCACACGACATAATAGGCATACATATATATTATACATAAGTAAACATCTCCAACCACATACAATTTAAATAATTTCTAATTTGCGCACATTTCACCATAGCCACATTAAATATTTATGGACACAAAAATCATTTCATAACATACCAAATTCGTATGCTCTATAACTAATCCAAAGTACATAAGTACAACCGATCCATTAACCATATATTCGGTCCTCAAATTAAATCTCCAATGATCAACCCAAAACATTCATAAAACATTTTCATTATTCATTACCGAATCATATAACCAAACACCACAAACATATATACCTTGAGATATACTTTCAATATAAGCTTAAATCATGACCGAATACACTTAACCATTAACATCGTAATCAAGCCATTTTCGCATGGCTATATATATATATAAAATTTCAAAACCAACCATATCTAAACTAGCCTGTACATGCCACGTAACCAAATCTCAAAACATTTATTTACCGAAACGAAAACTAGATAGTGTAATGAGGTCTCCTACGACTTCCAACCCGAGCAAGCCTCCAAAACTCTATAAACATAGGAAAAATACACAGAGTAAGATTTAAAAGCTTAGTAAGCCATAAGCAAATAAATCATCTCAATGATATTTATAATTTAATTTAACTAGGCCAAATTTAGCAAATCTCAACCACATATACATTCATCATATTCGTAAATTCTTATGACCACATTAAGTAACTTCAATAGACTTATTTATCCATGAACATATAAACCATGCTTTCAAATTCAAATAACAACCATTAGTTCATTCATGTAAATTAAGCTTGCACAATTTCATTACATAACCAACCGAAACATGGTCATTTATTACATTTCATGCATAAAAATATATCAATTTCTTTTTAAGCACTTCCAAACCCGAATAACCATAACAAATCATACATCAAAACCATGTTCCGTGTTTCATAATTCTCATGTCCGAAACATAGGACCTCAACTTCATATAACGAACATATATAACACATCATTCATTATCATTGTAACACCACGAACCCAGCCTAGAAGTTAGGCCAGAATCTGGTGTGTCACATGGAAGTAAAAACCATCTTTGCGATTATTAAAAACTTGATTGAGAAATACAGCCTCTTTGTTAAAACCAAAAACACTTAAGCAATTGTTAACTTCTTGAAAACGTAATAATCTTTAAAAACCTTTTTAGTAGCGAAAGCATATTTGAAATGAACAATTTACAAAAATGTGATGTTTAGAAATAGAGTTGCGTACATTTTGAAATCGCTATGAAACGTAGATAAAATACAAGTATTTTTGAAAGATTGATTGATGAGTCAACAATCAAGGTAGTGAACTTTAAAACCGTGACTTTTGAAAAAGTCGTAGATAATTTTGAAAGAGAATCCGAATTAAATCATTTGTAAAAAGTTTGCTATTAAATCCATTTATTAATCAATTTTGGAAACCATTATTTATATTTTTAGAAAATTCCCTTTTTAAACAAGTTAAACAAAATAATAAGAATATCCACCATAAAGCAAATAATAAAATACTCCAGAGGCCTTATTACAACATAAAAACCCAAAATAGTAAAGTGAACGGAAATAAAAATCTAAAGTTCAAAATAAAACACCATCTCTGAAGTATGGCTTCCACCGAGTCATCCATGGCCCAAGTCCACATCACTGAGCATTACCTACAAGGGTTAAGAAAAGGGGGGTGAGTTACAAGAACTCAGTGTGAAATCCCCTTACCGTCATCCACTAGGCCTGAACCCGCTTAGAAATATCTTGGGCCTAAGCCCATTTAAGATAATCTTGGGCCGAAGCCCTGATCGCTGTAAATCAGAGTTTTAAAATTTATAAAAGAATGATCAAACCTGGAAACTAACTCTGACAACGATTGAGGCAAGTGCACCTATCGAACAGTAGTATAGCTTAGGCAAGACCGGATTATCAAACCCAAAGGAACTAAAAGTACTAATACTCACCGTCTTTTTATTATTTAGCCTTAATATAAAGTGATGGTTGTTTAAACTAAAACTAATCTACTTACTAAGCTAAGATGCAAACACAAAAAGAATGAATTCGGGAAATAACTTTTGGGAAAACTCAGTTGACTCAAGCGATACCCTTAGGAAGAATCCACCTAGACTTCACTTGTTATCAACACTGAACCATACGATTTATTCACTTACTTTGATCCGTAAGACTCCCTAACGTATATTAAACCCTCTCTCGAGGCGAATAACGTCTAACCCTAGGTTAATTAGTGGAACTCTCATTCTCTTATAATAACCCCCTAGAATAGCAGTAAATTGATCTGTGGATTCCCATATTAGGTTTCACCCTAATCCGGCAAAATCTCGTCACCCTATCTCTAGGCGTGCGATCAACTCCGCTTAATTATGTTGGATCTACTCTTAGGCAGGGTCTATTCCTCCTCCACCTAAGCACACTAAATTTGGATTAAGCTCACATAATTAAGAACAAACTAAGTATTTATCATATAATTCAAATAATCAAATAACAAGATTCATCATAGGTTTCATCCCTTTCGGGTATCTGAAGGTTTAGTTCATAACAATAAAGGAAAACATCTCAAGAGAAAAGATAAAACAAAACATAAGAAATCCCTAAAACCCCTGAAGGAATTGAAGAGGAGATCCTCCATCTTGAGTATAATTACGCTTCTTGAGATGGATCAACTGGCTATCCCCGAGTGAATCCCCACAAATCTGCCTTATCTGGCCTAGCACGGCGCGCACGACAAAAGCCCCGCGTAAGGCTTCCTGCCGAACTCCCCTTTCGGTTGGTACCTAGGGTGTATTTATAGGCTTTTGAAACACGCTTTCTTTCTCCTAAGTATCCTTTCCGAATGAAATTACTCTTCTCCACAGCAGCAGAGCACGGTCATGGCACACGCCCGTGTAAATCGTGGTCAGGCCGTGTTTGACACTGTTGAATGAGGCACGACCGTGTAAGTCGTGGTAAGGCCGTGTTTTAGTAGGAATGGTGGCACGGCCGTGTGGCTTGAAGTCCAGGCCGTGTTGATTTCGTGGCTTTGCCCAACTTGGTCCGCTTTAAAGCCTGCTTTCGCTTCTTTTCGTCATTGGGCTTTTTCGAGTATAAGACATGAAAAGAAAGGATTAAGAGCACCTTTTTACATAAATTGGGGCTTAAATCATCCAAAAGCATACTAAATTTGGGCTTAGAATATGTTACTTTTACGGTTTATCAAATACCCCCACACTTAAGCTTTTGTTTGTCCTCAAGCAAAATTCTCAACTTACAATTAAAACGAATTTTCTGTAATTCCTAATTCTATTGATAGTGTCTCATCATAATTCAGGGATAATTTATACATGGATAATTCAATTCAAAGTGTCCTAAAAATTCAAACAGTATAAGTCATAGATTCTGTAGCACAAAACATAGGTGTTTCCCTTCATCTAAATAATTACCTCTGATTTGAAATCGACAAGGATTGACATCCTTACAAAAGATTCGCTCAAATCACTCAAAGTGTTTAAGGTTCAAAATTTAGGCCCTCAAAAGTCAAAATGAAGAGTTAATCCCATAGGCTTGCATTAAAATCAAATCTCCACCACTGAAATATGAGATGAAACACAAATCAAAAGGTCTTTAACAGGGTTGTAATGAGGCTAGGGTTAAGGTGTGGAGTAAGGCTGAATTAGTGGGTTAGAATCGAGATTGAATCGACAAATTACCTAACTAAGAACTAATGAACTAATAATAATTACATCAATTGAAAACTAATAACACTACGAGCTTCTTCTTCGATATCTGGGATTCAAGCGTATAAGCTCATTTAATCACAACTAATAATGAATACTGAATATACTTTTTGAATTTTTTTTTCATTCAAAAACAAACTAAAAATAAATAACTGAAATAGAAAACATAGTTAGGCTATTAATCAAATCAAATCTCGATATAAGGGTAGTCAAAAGGAGTGGTGATAACAAAAACAAAGGGGTTCTGGGTTAATATCAGTGGGTGAGTCAATAAATAGGGTTGTTAGGTTTAAAAGGGGTTCACCAGGGGTTAATTTGTGAAGGTAGGCTTTTTATGGAGTAAGTGGGTTAGATCCTAGGTGCCTTTATCATCTCTGTGTTTCAAATCAAAAAATGTGGTCTCGACATGTATAATCGATGCAAGTTCTAGAATAACAAATCAGTGTTGACATACTCATAATCAATAAAGTGAGCAAGAAAAAGAATGTATGCTCTATAAGGCTCAAAAACTCACAAAAATTATGGGTATTTTGATGTCAACCTCGTAAATTTCAAACTTCAAAGTAATATTTAAACTCAGTTCGACAACCTAGAAAATTTTTAATTTCTGAAAAATAGACTTATCATGCTTGATTCTCTAGTATTCTTCAAATTTAATTATCAATGCACAATTATCAATGACTTAATCTAAAACATATCAATAAAAATCATAAATCATCAGAAATTTCATCCTAATTAGTAATATGAGTAAATTACTTAAAAACAAGACTAAATTCAGGGTTTTTGTTAGGTATCTTTTTAGCTTGTTCACCCCCCACACTTAAGATGTACATTGCCCTCAATGTACAAAGATATATAATGACAATTAATATGTAAAATCAAAAGAGAGGGGAGAGAGTGACACTCCCTGAATTGGATGATTTCCTATAGTTGGCAGTGGTCGTGGTGAAAGATAAGTTGGAGGGCTCATTTTTGGATATGGTGGATGATCACGAGTTTCGCGCTAGATGAAGAAATTGAGGAACTCGTGGAGGATTAGCCAGGATTTATTAAGACAAATTTAAAATAAACTAAATATATAATTAAAGAAAAGAAAAGTAAAGAAAGAGGAAACAAAAATGTAAACAAAATAAAACTAAAAGATAAAGGGGCTTGAGAATCCTTATTGGTGTATGGTTTGCGAGGTGGATGTGACTTCTACGGTCACGAGGTGTCTTTAGTGGTGGTAGAAGTGGCGTGATTCCCAAGCGACCTTTTAGCTCCTAAGTCAAAGAAACTAAGATAGAATAAAATAATTTAAGCGGAAGAGAAGTGTAGATAAGGAAACTTAAGCAAAAGAAAAAATGAAATAAAAACTAAATAGCCTCAAATATCCTTGGCTTGTTGTTCAAATGAAGTCACAAGATGAACTTATGTGAATCGATCTCCTTTGGGAGATTGGCCTCTTACGCTTCTTTGCCATGGATATGATTTTAATGTAGCTCAAGAGTCTAAGGATTTATTAGGAAAAGAAAAAGGAAAGAGAAAGGAAAGGAAGGAAGAAGGAAAGAAGAAAGAAGTGGGTTAATAAGAGGAAGGAGCAGGGTATGGTGT
Organism: Gossypium sturtianum; assembly: GCA_025698515.1. Classification (NCBI taxonomy): domain Eukaryota; kingdom Viridiplantae; phylum Streptophyta; class Magnoliopsida; order Malvales; family Malvaceae; genus Gossypium; species Gossypium sturtianum. The sequence goes on along the minus strand of CM046951.1, from coordinate 49,203,325 downwards.
TTAAATAAACTTTCGTGTCCGCGCTTTTCCCACGCCCGTGGGTTGAGGGTGTGTCGATTCACACGGCTGCCTCGCACGGTCGTGCTCTAGGGCGTGTTGGTTCCCCACGCTCGTGTCTAGCCTGTGTTCGACAAGTTAATATATTAGCACGGTTAGCTGGCACGGGTGTGTTGAGCCTATGGTTGGCAAGTCAGTAGCTTCACACGGCCATCAAGCACAGCCGTGTCACTTTGTCGGTGCCCGTGGGAGAGTGGTTGAGTTCGTGATTGCCAGAAATTAGTTCATTCTGACTTGTACCGTCCTGCCATGTTAGTACCAAGATTCTTGAGGTACACACGGCTACGGCCACGGCCGTGTGCAAGGCCGTGTGTCCTGGAATTCTGCACCCCTTGTTAGTTTATAACTACGTGTTCATAAAGAAGAGAAGAAAAGAAAAATAAATTTAAAGCAAAATATGAGAATAAATTATGTTAGTGCTCTGGGTTGCCTCGAGAAGCGCTGCTTATAGTCTTAAGCTAGACTCTCTTCGCTTGCATCTTCATGGTGGTTTGAGGAGTTGGAAGTCATTCCTCATGTTATTATCTCAGTATCCTCGTGAAAAAAATTTAAGTCGAGATGCTTATAGTAAAAGTACCAAAAATAGGATTACTTACCTCATCGCTCAGTGTGGAAAAACACTGGTTACCCTAAAAGATATTTCTTTGTTTGTGCTAGGGTCCAGAGGAGATATTCGAGGATTTACTGATCTAACAATGATTTGGTCCCCTATTTTGAAGTGATTTGTTGTTCCTATTAGCTCTTTTGGGGGCTCCTTCGGTTTTATCTTGTGTGGTTCCGATTCTTCGTCATGTATCCCTAATTTCTCCTTGAAGTGTGTCTTCCACTCGTCTAGATCATCGAACTGAATCCCTCGATCATCATGAGTTATTTCTTTATTGACATGGGGTTTAGGATCGAGTTCAGTTTTATTCTTTGGTGGTGCTTCCTAAAAATAAGGGTTAACCGAATGGTTATCAGTAGAATTTATGTTCTTACCTTGATTACTCGATTTTCTAGCCGAATCGAGAGCCTTGATGGTGACTGTCTCATTACTTACGCAAAGTATGAGTTCTCCTGCATCAACATCAATTTTAGTCCTGGCAGTTGCTAAAAAGGGTCTTCCTAAAATTAGGGGGATCGAATTATCCTCATCCATGTCTAAGACAACAAAATCTACTGGGAACACGAATTTGTCTATTTTTACAAGAACATCTTTGATAATACCCCTAGGAATTCTAACAGTTTTGTCAGCTAATTGAATACTCATTCTAGTTTTTTTGGGTTTCCCTAGACCTAATTGTTGAAACAATTTATAAGGCATGACATTTGTGCTCGCCCCTAAATCAGCTAACGCATTATCAACAGTTAGTCTACCAATTAAACATGGAATTGTAAAACTCCCTGGATCTTTTAATTTATGTGGTAGCTTATTTTGCAAGATTACTGAGCACTTTGCGTTGAGTTCTACATGCGAATCTTCGTCTAGTTTCCGCTTGTTTGTCAGAAGCTTCTTTAAGAATTTCCTGGAATCAGGCATTTGCGAAAGAGCTTCGAGGAGTGGTAAGTTAATGTGTAATTTCTTTAAAAGTTTAAGAAACTTACCGAACTGTTCCTCTGTGTCGTCTCCCTTCAATGCTTCGGGATAGGGTATGCGAGGTTGGTATGCTTTGATTATTGATTTTGGCTTTTCTTGGGTTACCTTAGCTTTACCTTTTTCAACCTCGTTTTGTGTTGGACTAGGTTTGTCTACTTCTTCGCTTTCTTGAGCTGTTATGGCTTGGATTTGCTCCTTTGGATTGATTTCAGTATTACTCGGTAGACGCCCTTGTGGTCGTTCGGATAACAGCTTTGCAATTTCTCCGACTGACTGGGTAATTTCCCCGATTGCCTTTGTAAGTCCTCCAACTTGGTTCTCGATCTTTTTGATCGATGTTTGTTAGGTGTCGAGTGTTACCTCGTTCTTTTGGAGACGGGCTTCTGTGGATGCTATGAATTTGTTCAACGTCTCTTCAAGACTCGGCTTCTTTTCTTGTGGATAAGGTTGATTTTGGAAATTTTGAGGAGGTTGTTGTCTTTGATTTCCTTGTCCTCCCCACGAAAAAGTTGGGTGGTTCCTCCAACCTGGATTATAATTATTACTATATGGGTTATTATTAGATCTGAAATTGTCACCTATATAGTTCATCTGTTCGCTATCTGTGCCTGGTTGGTAGGGTGGGTACTCAGAATTCGCCACAGTTCCACTTGCATCGCACTGCATTACTGGATTTACCTGCGAAGAACACAAACTATCAATCTTCTTATTTATCAACTCTACCTGATTTGATAGCATGGTTACTGCGTCGAGGTTGTAAACTCCGACTGTTTTTGTTGGCCTTATTCTTGTAACTTGCCACTGATAGTTGTTCAGCGACATCTCTTCAATAAACTCGTAGGTCGCCTCCTGAGTTTTATTATTCAGGGTCCCACCAATATTTGAATCAATTAATTGCCTCGTTGAAGGATTCACACCGTTGTAAAAAGTTTGGACTTGGAGCCACAATGGTAATCCGTGGTGTGGGCATCTCCTCAAGAGATCTTTGTATCTCTCCCATGCGTCGTATAATGTCTCTAAATCCATCTGCACAAAAAAAGATATATCATTACGTAACTTGGCCATTTTGGCCGGTGGAAAATATTTTAATAGAAATTTTTCTGGTCATTTGTTCCCATGTAGTGATTGACCCTGGTAACGAAGTTTAACCAACTGCTTAGCTTTATTTCTTAGTGAAAAGAGAAATAATCGAAGACGTATGGCATTATCGTAAACGCCATTTATTTTGAAGGTATCGCAGAATTCTAAAAAGTTAGCTATATGAGTGTTTGGGTCTTCGCCCCGCAAACCATCAAATTGAACAAATCGTTGAATCATTTGTATAGTGTTAGGCTTTAATTCAAAATTATTAATACTATAGCAGCCTAACAATACTCGATTCTCGCCTCGTTAAATAAGGTTTAGCATAATCATACATAGTACGAGGAGCATTCTCGATCCGCCACATCGTTTTGTGGTGGTGGATTATTTTCGTCCATCCCTTCAAAGAGGATTGATCGGTCTTCTCGCTCTCCTTGGTAATTTAGGGCTTGCCTAATTTCTCTCATGATTTCTTGAGCGGTAGCTTCAATATCACCTGTCAGATTCTAAAGGTCCTCTCGGGTTCCTTCTAGTCATAAACTAGAGGTACCGCTAGGAAAAGAAAGAAAGAAAATTTAGCAAATTTAAAATTAAAACTAAAAATAAAAATAAATTGCGAAAAATAAAAATAGTGGCTAAAGTAATAAAAATAAAGTTTTCTTAATATTTTAGTTCCCAGAACGGCAGCGCAAAAACTTGATCATTGTAAATCGAGTTTTAAAATTTATAAAAGAATGATCGCTGAATTTTTTGCTTAGCCGCTTAGTACATTTTATTCATTAAAGTTTCCCTTGTTTCATCGTCCAACAATTCGACCTCTCTTACCTTAATTTCAAATATCTCACTGCATTTGGTTTTCATATATCGCTCCCACTTGTTTCTATTGAAACTAGGTTCTCTAAGGAATCCATACATATAACTTATAACTCATAATTCACTTTTCACAATTTTAACCAATTTTTCCAAGACAGAACAGGGAACCACGAAGTCCATCAGAACCAGTCTCACTAAAATTAAGATATCCCAAAATATAAACTTCCTCTTCCTCCTATGTTCCTTTCATATAAAAATAGACACAGTAAGCTTTAATTCGATATCTTTTTCGCTTTCTAATTCCCTTTATCCTATTTTTTGTGATTTTTCGAAAATCACGCCACTTCTTCTTGACCAAAAACTGCTTTCTTTGCAAAATATGGTTACTACTATGAACATACGCACTCCCGAGTGGTCTCGGATTCCGGTTTTCGATTTTCTTCGATATTTCGACCGAATCATAGAACATTTCATACAAACATCCAGAGAGGTATGACATTACACACCATTTCAAACATATATTCGGAAGGGTACAGGATTACACACCTTGAATACGAGTTGTGCTTTCTACCGATTTCAACACCACGAATGTGATCTCCCTCAGTGCACCAAGAATCGATCCTACCCTTTGACTACTGAAATCCCGTCCTAACAATATTTGGTGAGCGAAAGAGTCGTTAGCAATTATCCCACCTTTGACCAAACAAATCTTATAACAACGTTCTTACCCCACTTGCTTGACAAGTCGACGATAACGATTTGGTTAATACAAATCACTTGTGCTCCTTCACCTTGTTGAAAGCCCTAAATCTAACGATGGCCATATCACAGAAAAGAATGTAACTCAGACCCAACGAGAGAGAAAGAAGAACACTCGATTATTAAGGAAAAACTCGGATGAAACAAATTTATCGACAAAGAGAGAACTACTACTTACCGATTGTTAATTTCCTTGTAGCGCCACTCACTTAAATCACTACGAAAAGAGGATGATTTGATCACAAGGTAATGTCAAATTAAGAATAGAGAAAATGTTGATGAAAAGGTCAAAAGAAAAGAATGGATGGAGAGAAGAGTGCTAGATTGTTTCAGCTATCTAAGGGGAGATGAACAAAAAGGTGAGTGATTCGGCCAAACAAAGGACAAAGATGCACACTCAAAGCTTGAAGATTCGGCAAGAAGGAGAAGGAAATTTGGAGAGAAAATAAAAATGACACAAAAGTTGCAAATAGGAGTTTTTGGCCAAAACAATACCAAAAATTTTATCAATTGTCAAAGAAAATTCGGCTACCTCCCTCTACACCCAAAACCGTCCACATTCATGACCATAATGGTCAAAAATTGGCCAACCACACTTTCCATAACACTTCCCTTGAAAAAGGCCACATGTTCCCCTTACTTTCCCCTTTCTCTTGATTTCTTTCCTCACCTTCATCCTTTCCTATTTTCCTTAGCCATCTTGCCAAAAATAAAAAGTCCACCTTGCCTTATTTACAAGCTTGGCCGACACTTAGGGAAAGAATGCAAAGATAATAGTCAAAATTTGCACACAATGGGATTTGAACCTCTTCCCTCCAAGTACTTCATGTGGCGCCATAACCTTCTTACCAGTTGTTCAATTATGCTAGCACATTACTCATTTAATTCCATAAACATTAAGGTCACTTACTATCTCTCCTTAAAGTGCTTAAACACAAAATTCTTCCTATAACTTAACTTGAACCAGAAACTTCCTAGAAACCTCGTAACTCTCCAAAATCACCTTCCTAATAAGTCCAACTTGAAATAATGCCGTTCTCAAATTCCCATGAATTTTAAAACGCTTCTACGCTCAAGGCCCAATGGGCCTAATAGGACCAATTATACTAGGCCCAATTTTGGGATGTTACAATCATATATTTCACATACCGTTATTTGAATCATACTCACATTTCATATCAGAATTTCATATACAAATCACACATACCTGAATCATATATGGCAAAACACAATTACAATTCCACATTTCTCATATAATTCATTTGATCATAGTTCACTTGCTAATATCCACATCTCATTTTCACATAGATCATATATCAAATGATCATAATCATACTCACTTTCATTGCTCAATTTCATATACATCGCAACATACCTGATTCGGATGCACATTAATATACTCATTTAATTCTCGGAATGCCCGTTGAACCGTTCAGAATCAATATGGATACTAGGATAGTTCTGGAAGCTCGTACAATGCCAACGTCCCAGACATGGTCTTACATGTAATCAAATATCGATGCCACTATCTCAGACAGGGTCTTACACGAAATCATATACGATGCCAATGTCCTAGACATGGTCTTACACATAATCTCTAATCGATGCCAGTGTCCCAGACACGGTCTTACACGATATCTCAAGTCGATGCCAACGTCCTAGACGTGGTCTTACACGAAATCATATCTCAGAATCCTATGTCATGACATATGTATCCTCTACTATTCCTATGGTTCGTACGGGGCTTTCAGACGTCGTAATTCTATCGATTCAAGCTCGTAACTAGTTCTCAAACTCTCAATTCAATTCGGCATATACAAATATATTTATTATAAATCAATTCAGCACATATAACATATATACATTCAAATTTAATAGCATTTATTTACTTATGAACTTACCTCGTACGGACACGAACGGACCGGAACGACTATTCGATAACTTTCGACTTCCCCCGATCCAATTCCGATTTCTTCCGTTCTTGATCTAAATTAATAACAATTTAACTTATTTAATAATATATTTATTCAATTTAACCCGAAAACACATAAATGGGCATTTTGCACTTTAGCCCCTGACATTTCATATTTTCTCAATTCAGTCCCTATTTCAAAACAACATAATTTACTCAAAATTTCAACAAACCCAAGCACGGTCGAATCTTCCCTTTGTCCCTAGCAGCCCATTAATTTCATTTATTTCACATTTTGACCCCTCAGTTTACAAATTTCACAATTTAGTCCTTAATAAAAAAATTTATCAAAAACCACTTAATTAAACATATTAATCTATCAACAAATATTTATTTTTCATCATCAAAAAACAAAAACATCAAGCTATCATCAATGGCAAATCATAAATACATCAACAAATTCGAAAATTCAAGCATGGGCTAGTTAGTATTCGAAGCAAGGATCTCAAAAACATAAAAATCATCAAAAACCGAACAAAATCCATACCTCAATTTGAGCTTCAAAGTGCCGAATCTTTAAAGCTTTCAAATGGTTCTTTTTCTCTTCAATATTCGGCCAAAAGACGAACATGCAAGGCCACTTCCTATTTTGTTTTATTTTAATTACATTTTATTATCCATTTACCATAATAACCTTAATGATTTAATAATAAAACCATATAATGCATGCCATTACCGTCCATTCATGTATTCAATGGCTAAATTTCATTTTAAGGACTCCATAATTAATTAATCAAAGCAATTAAGCACTTTAACAATTAGAATGCCACTTTTACAATTTACGCGATTAAGTCCTTTTATCAAATTAGACAACCAATCAGTAAAATTAAATTACGAAATTTTCACACATATCAAATAACATGTTGTAATTACCAAAAATAATAATAAAATAATTTTATGACCTCGGATTTGTGGTTTCAAAACCACTGTTTCGACTAGGGTCTAAACCGGGCTGTTACAGGAAGAAACAGTGTAAGCAATGGAATTGTAAATTATGAGATATAATAAATATTGTGAGACAAGGTCAGAATAATTTTGGGTTCCCCTGTTCTGACTTTGGAAAATCATCAAAAATTGTAAAAAAAAAATTAGGGTTTTAAATTTATATGTTTAAATCCTTAATGAGTCTATTTTCAAGAGAAACAAACAGAAACATCATCCAAATTTTGTACTAAGAGATAAATAATTTTTACTGTAAGCTGTCAAACAGTAGAATAGGGACAAATTTAAAGATTTTACTGTACTTATTTGATAAACTATAAATTCTAAAAATTTTATGGTAGAAAGGTATTTGAGTCTAGTTTCAAAAACATCAAGCGGATCTTAATTTGGAATTTTGTAGCTCAAGATATAAATAATTTAGTGATAATGACTCAAGTAGACACCTTTGAATGAACATATAAGTAAATAGTGAAAACATATATGAGTATTGAGCTAGCGTCGGTTACTTTAAAAATGGATCACACGGCCAAGGCCAATTTAGGCCGAGTGGGCCACACGGGCAGATCACATGGGCGTGTGGGCCCATTTTAACCGAAATGTTTTTAAGGTTGCACGGGTCGCCAATGATCGTGAACCTCTCGTAGGGCCTGTAAGCGCTACTTAGACCCCTAAATGTGTAAAATTGACTGAATGATATCTGTACTGAGCATGTTAATATCTGAACTGAATATATGTACTGAAATTGCATAATAGCATATCATCCATTGTATGTTGCATTGTGTAACACCCCAAACTCGGCCTAGAAGTTAGGCCCGAATCTGGCGTGTCACATTGAGGTGTTTTTCGAAAACCATGTTTTCATTGAAAACCCTTCTTCAATTTAAAACCTTCTACCGTTTAAAAATCCCGACTTTTGTTGCTTATTAACAAAACAAGATTTGCTTAAACTCATTCCCTTGCAAAAATATTATTGTTTTTAAACCCTTGTTTGTTACGGAAGTCTGATATAAACAGTTGCGGAAACGTGATATTTTGAAAACAGTAGTTATTATTTTAAAACCCGTGTTTAATAGACTAGTAGTTTGTAATTAAAAGAAATACCAAATAAAAGTTAAAAGAAAATCCCAATGGCCTTATTACAAAATTTTTAACCCAATAAATTAAACTAAAAATTTCTAAGTTTAACTTTAAAGCATATCTGACGTGTGGCCACCTCCGAGTCCCTCGCAGCTCCAAATCCTCTAAGGCTGGGGATTACCTGCACAGTTAAAAGACAGGGTGAGTTACGAGAACTCAGTGTGTAATCCCCTATTACGGTCATGGTCTGGGCCCTAGCCCATACAAAGATCGATGCCGGGCCTAAGCCCTATTCAAGAATAACTGGGCCTAAGCCCTATTCGGTAACAATCTGGGCCTAAGCCCTATTCGGTAACAATCTGGGCCTAAGCCCTATATCATAACAATGAAATGGACATGTAACCCAACCCTTAACCACCAAACTCTCCACCTGTACCAACCAATCTCTCCATGTGGGGACTATGTCGACCCATCCAGCCAAACTCTCCAATGGTGCAGCCTAGCTGCTAATAACGGTATGCGTGGCTGAGCCACTAGAATCAAAATACATGGCAATGCCACAATAACGGTACTTCCTCCAAATCATAATAACCCAACCCGATGCAATATGTCATGTATGCAGTGTATCACAATCATATACAGTTATATAAATATCACATAAACATCACTTAAACTACCACTAAGGGTAAAACGGTTATCTTGTCATTTAGGGGTAAAACGGTAATTTCACCCCTCAAGGGTATTTCGGTAATTTACCCATCAAGGGTAAACCAAGGTATTATAAACATAGATAACGATGCGAATGGGCCTAGGGCCCACACGCGGCCCAAATGGGCCCACACGCCCGTGTGGCCCATTTAGCCTAAATCTAGCCATAGATATGAGATTCACATAGTCCAGTCCAATATTTACTACACAATCATACAACTTATTCATATGGGCCCACGGGCCCATTGGGCCCACTCAGCCCAAGGCAGCCTGAACCCATGAGAACACTCATGAGGGCCTCAACTATCGCGTCGAAGCTCCCACACGTGCGCTCGCACGCTCGTGTGGCTACCATCGCCGTGTGACCGGCATTTCGGCATTTGCTGCTCTACGACTAGAGTAGGCGAAATACACACCGATAGGAATCGGTTAATCCGCGCTCTCAACACCGCTCGCGCGCGAGAGCCAACAATGATCGCACCCTTGACCCCCAAGGGGTGTGTCGATCAACTTCGGTCACCACCACCGCGACCCAACGGCATACAAATCAACGAATGATCCAACGCCTAACCCAAACGAGCACGCCACAAAGTGAAAGGGTTAAGCCAAGGAAGGTATGCTTACTCTCCTCATGGTTTACTCTATTTAAAGCCAGCTTCTCGCCTACTCTCATGCTAGCTTCCCGATGTGGGATCCCCCCTTCAGCAGAGTTTAAATCCAACACAAACTCTGGCTGTCCAATCCGCAAAATAAACACTCCCTTGCTTGACATGAGATTCGAACCATTGCCCTCTCCTATGCTCTAGACGCTACATGCCACCACAACACAAGCTCCTTTTGTGACTTAGAACATGCGCAACTAAATATAAGCCTATGGGCCAAAGTCAAAGTTCATTTAAAAGAAAAACAAAATGAATTGCAAGCACCAAGACTTGAACCTTGGACCCCTTGCTTCCTCTATGGCGTCACTTCCTTGTCTCCCATGTGGCGCCATTTGCCACTAGACCATAACTCCTTTTGTGTCTTTTTTTCCCACAATTTATTCTTAAAGCCTACTTACTTACCCCCAGGGCTTTATTCACCTAAAACCAAAATTTTTCCTAAAGCCCAGGTTTGAACCCGGAACTTCATGGAAGCCCCCTAACCTTCCAAAATCACTCACCTAATAGGTCCAACTTGCATTAGTGCTGTTCTCTTGTTCCCAAAAATTTTAAACGCTTCCATGCCTAAGGCCCAATAGGCCCAATTCTACTAGGCCCAAATTCGGGGCGTTACATATTGCATTAGGTTGGGGGTTGTTATTCGGAGGAAGTGTACTGAAAGTTTTTAAGCTTAATTTACTGGCAGCTCAGCTGCAAACTACTGTTTTGTGCCGCATTCGGTACTACTTGGAGTGTAGGGATGGGTGGGTTGATTATATCCCCACATGGAGTGTAGGGTTGGACGGAGATGGTGTGTAGAGGCTGGTTGGGTAGGATTTTGCTGCTTTGCATAATCAAGTATCGCTATCGACATCTTTGTGATGGCCTAAGGCCCTACTGCATTTTTGACACTATACTGAGATGGGCTAAGGCCCAAACTGCCACTGATACTGAAAAGGGCTTAGGCCCAAGACTGTTCAACTATGCACTGCGAATACTGATTGTTTGTTTGTTTCTGCGGGATTACACACTGAGTTTACGTAAACTCACCCTTTTTGTTTAATGTGCACAGGTAATCCCCAGACTTAGACGGATCGGTGTGACGGAGGACTCAAATGGTGAGCACATAATTTTGGACCTCATGGTTTTCAATTTACGATTTATGATTTGATTATTATTGATCATTTGGGTTGTAATTTAAGGACCCTCTGGGACTTTGGTTTTAAATTTGGGTTTTATTTATTTATTTTACTTTATGGATTTATACTGCTGGTCGTAGGAAATTCGGTTTTCAAAAGTTAAAGTAATTTCTAAACGCATGATCACTTAGATCGCTTTTTAAAGCTTCAAAGAATTGAGGATGTTTCAAAACAAATGTTTTAAATGAATAAATACGACTTCCTAAGTTCTAACAAAGGTTTACTAAAGATAATAACATGGAATGTTTTCATCATAACAACGAGGTTTCAAAAACACTATCGTGTGACATTGCCAGATACGGCCATAACGTCTAGGCCGGGTTTGGGGTGTTACATAAACTTTTAAAACGACATCAGGTTACTAGTCTAGGCTAAACTTGAGTCACATGTATCTTCAAGTTCGCAACAAATGTAGGATCTCAGTAACAAATGTCATCAATCCGTGCATGTGTTCACAAGACCCTATTGACATGTCAATCGCATTCTAACCTTTATTAAGTTCACCCTAGAATATTTAACACATGTATACATTTCTTTACAATTTAGTTCAACTCTCACCTTTATATCAATTTACCACAACCAACTCATAATCAAGAATATATACACAATTCAAATACATAACAATTTAAACAAATTCCATATGAACTTACCTAGAAAAAACAACAAACAAGTTGAATCTTCAAGGATTATTAGACAATTTTGGCTTTTCCTTGATTATCTCTGGTTTGATTCAATCCTTGATCTAAACAATTATTTTAGACAATTCATCATACCAAATATTTTTATATCATTCCATGATATGCATGAACCTATAATTTTTTTTGAAATCCCTAAAGTTTTGCATTTTATTCAATTTAGTCTCTAAAATCAAAATAACAATAACTTTCAATTTTGAGCTTTGGTTTCAAAACTGATCTCAATTACATCCCTTAAGGACCCTTTACTATCTATTATTAAAAAAATTTCACATCAAATTCACAATTTATTAACTTTAGTCCTTTTGAACAAAACTAACAATTAAATCTTACAATCTAGTCCTTTTTTACATCTAAGCAATTTAATTAAGCTTAAGTAAGGTACAGGGGACTAAATTAAAGGTTTTGAAAGTTTTCATTGTTGATTTCTTGAAGAAATTAGTCCTAAATCAAGCTCCCATGACCTCAAAAACATCAAAATTATAAGAAAATGACTTAATTAAGCTTACCAAATAGTTGCCAAAAGTTCAAAGCTTCCAAGAATTTCTTTCTTTCAATTTTAGTAAGGAAGAAGAATATAACATTTTTCTTTTTCTTTTCCCACTAACTTAATATATATAGCCTAATTAAGCTTAATTAAGCCAAATCAATTAACTTAATCAAGTCTAGTTTACTTAATATAATAATTGTTTAATCTTAATGGAAGAGTGCATCATAATCCACTATCACATAACATAAATTGGTTTTATTTCCATTTCGATCCTTTAGCTAATTGCAATTTAAGCCCTTAAGCCTTTGACCAATTAAAAATTTATAGCGATAAAATTTTACAATTTAGTCCATGTACCTTAATTAAGAAATTAATAGGAAAAATTGAAGAAAAAAATTTAATACTCTAATATAACAACTAAATAAATATTTAATTTAATATTTACGGACTTAGTTTATAGAAATGAGGTTCTGAAATCACCTTTTTGGTATCACCAAAATTTGAATTGTTATAATTTTAAAACCCTATTTTTGTAAACTGAGTCCTTAAACATTAAAAAATAAATATTTAGGAAATAATAAAAGATATAAAATATTGTTCAGTTAATTTTTCCTAATTAAAAGTTAATTTTGGCTTAGGGACTAAATTGTAAAAGTTCAATTGTTATAGAATTTTAATTGAAAAAAGGCTTGGGGACTTAAATTTCAATTAGACTAAGGTCTAAAATGGTAAACGGATCATTTTAAGTTATGGCATAGTGGGAGATGATGAAATATTCCTCCAAAATATGATTAAGGATTAAATAATGTTAATTAAATCATGATTAAGTTAATTAAGCTAAATTAATTAAACCTTAATCGTGCTATATAAGTTAAGTTAGTGGATTGGTGTCATCTTCTTCAACTATTTTCTTCCCATTGCGGTCCTAAAGAAGGAGAAAACCTAAAGAAATTTCCTTACCATTCAGTCATTACTTGGTAAACAATTTTAAGTCTTTTTTTTTTGTAATTTTTATAGATTTGAGGTCATAGGAGCTTGATTTAGCTAGTCCAAGTTTCAAATTGTGAAACTGTTAAAGTTTTAGAAAATTACCATTGTTTATTCCTTGAATAATCATGCTTCAAATTGATAGATTTTAAGCTCAGATTATGAAAATGACTAGATTGTAAAGTTATTTGGCTTTTTAGTTAACTTCGTTAAATTACGGGCCAAATAGAATAAATGTGAAACTTGCCATGCAATTATGTTAGAAATAGAAAATATAAAGTCCCTAATGAGATTATATGAAATTGGATTTTAATTTGAAGTTAGGAATTGAAATTTATACTTATCCCGAGTTCAGAGACTAAATTGAATAAAATGTAAAATGTGAGGGAAATTGAAAAACTGAATTCATATCGGTTCATGCATATCAGAAACTTGTATGAGAATGTTTGGTATTTATTGGTGATATTAAACAATTGTATAGGTTAAGACTTGGACCAAAGTGGAGCTAATAGGGGAAAAGCTAAAATTTTGCATTAGTCCTTGAAGTATCCACTCTTTTCAAATTTTGAATAGGTAAGTTCATATGGAACTTACTATCGTACTTTATTTTCTGTGTTGTTTTATGATTGATTTCATATCCATGTAAGTTTGAACATAATTGGAGCATTAGTGAATTTGACATATATGGCTAGAATGTATTGAATTGAAATGTTATGTGATATTTGACTCTAATGAAATAGTACGGAGTACAAATGTGAAAGTCTGAATGTGTACAGGACATGTAATCGAAACATGAGATTATATACATGGTACAACATGAAATATAGATAATTATAGGGATGATATTGAAAATGTGAAATTGATGCCTATGTGAACTTAGTAAAAGGTTAGGATACGGTTGGCATGCCAATAGGGTCTTGTGCACGCTTGTATATTGAATATTAATGATTTTAATAGGACACAAGTTTAGCTCGAGTGAGTAACCTGATGTGTCGTGATATAGGTTTAGCCTGGATGAGTAACCTGATACATATATATATTCAGCTCGGACGAGCAACTTGGTGTGGTGTAGTTTACCCATGTATCCGAGTCTGTTTTACTAGGGCTCCATCGGTTTGAAAGGGTATAAATGGTTTTGGAAAATTGGAAATATGATGAAATGTACTTGATATCCAATATGAATTGTTATTGAATGGATTGAATTTCAAATGATATATCCTTAAGATTGATTATAGCTAAAGTGCTTGAATTGAATCGTGTGAATTGTTGATTGAAAATATCATTGTGGTAGATTATATGATAGTAATATAAATTGGTATGCTTAAGTTACTTGTAGTACTTGAGGATTAAGGATGTGACTATATGCTAATCTTGTGATATTTTGAATGTCATATTTTAGTTAAGGGTGATAGATCGTAGAAAGCTTCAGCATAGTGCCCAACCTCTTAAATAGTTCCTGCCAGTAAGAAATGATGAAGATCTTGTCTCTTTTAGAGATAATTGATTTAGGGGCTCCATGAAGCTTATAAAATTTGTTTAGATACTCTTGAGCTATATTTAGAGTTTTATAAATGTGGGACAAAGCTACAAAATGACCATATTTGGTCACTAATCAACTACTAACAAATGGAGCCCTTAACTTTGGAAGTAGAAAGGCCCTCCAAAAAATCTATGTTGACTTCAACCCTAGCTCGATTAGTAATGAGTAAGGGTTGCAACAAGCCCGGTTTAGTAATATTATCACTTTTACATCTTTGGTAGACCACACATTCCCTCCCCCATTGTTTAACATCATTTGACAACCCTTTACAATAAAGCAAACTAGCCAAATGTCTCCTAGTGGCATGGACCCTAGAGTGTCCCCCTAGTACAGTGGTATGAAAGTATTTAAATATTTCTTTTTTCAATTCTTCACTTGCCCCCACTACTATTTTCCCTTTCCTCCTAAGAAACCTGCCATCACAAGAATACTTAATAGTGCAAGGAAGCATTTTCCTAGACCTCAACATATACCTTATTCAATCTTGAATCATGTTTCCAAGACTCTTGGACCTTGAAGAGTAAGCCAGACATCACATAAATGACACTCAACTATTATAGTTGGCTTCAATGATCCACTGGTCTTATTGAAAGAGCATTTGTCGCTACATTACAAGCCTCTTCCTATAGACAATCTCATAGTCATATCCCAACTTCTTAGCTACCATTCTTTGTTGGAAAGGGGGTGATTGCTTGATTCTTAGATAGGAGTCTCAAGCTTTGATGATCAATTTTGATTTTGAAATGCCTACCAATTAGATAGGGACTCCACTTTTTGATTGCCAAAAGCACAACCAACATCTCATTGTCATAGATTGATAGAGCCTAGTGTCTTGGTCTGTAACACCCCAAACCCGGCCCATGCGCTATGACCGGATCTGACATGTCACATGAGAAAACGTGTAAAATCCTTTTGATTCGTACTAAGATAGGTATTATTTTGTTATAATCAAGAAAAACAAGTTTGATTTGAAATATTTGATAAAATACAACTAATCTCGAAGGTTGATTGATAAATCGATAATTTGAACTAAAGATCTTATAAACTATGACTTTTGAAAATATTATTGATAATTTGAGAGAAAATTTCCAAGTTAAAATATTTGTAAAAGTTTGTTATGAAATCCATTTGTTAATCTATTTTGGAAAACCTTTATTTAAATTTTTAGAAAAATCCCCATTTAAAACAATTCAAGAAATATAATAAGTACGTCAAAACATAAAGCAAAATAAAAATATTCCAGAGGCCTTATTACGACATAAAAAAATCCAAAATAGTAAAAGTACTAAAGTGAACGGAAATAGGAATCTAAAGTTCAATAAAAACCATTTGTGAAGTATGGCCTCCACCGAGTCATCCATGGCCCAAGTCCACTTCACTGAGCATTACCTGCAAGGGTTAAGGAAACGGGTTGAGTTACTAGAACTCAGTGTATAATCCCCTTACCGTTGTCCACTAGGCCTGAACCCATTTAGCATCAACTTGGGCCTAAGCCCATAATAACATCTTGGGCCTGAGCCCATATAACATAATCTTGGGCCAAGCCCAATTACTGAAACAAGATATATATATATATATATATAAATGCAAAGTATGCAACCCAACCCATCCATCCAATCTCTCCCCCGACCAACCAATCTCTCCTGTGGGGATCAAGTCAACCCACCCCGCCAGTCTCTCCAATTTGCGCATAAGTCGCCATTTATTATATTTTTATGGCTAAGCCACCAGAGTATCATATACGATAATATAATCGGCACACGACCTTAATCACGATGGCACAAAGCCATATTTAAATTGGCACATAGCCATTATCGTAATTTGTGGCAATGCCACCGGTCTACACTTCTCTTCATTCAAGTTTCCCATCCCATGCAATATATAAAGATGCAATATGCATAGTAACATATAATATCCACATATAAATACAACCATTAATCTATAGAATATTTTTAATGAATCACCCATTATAGCATTTTGTAATAATTCGGCCCACTAAGGCATTTTAACAATTCGGCCCATAGGGGCATTTCTGCCCATAGGGCATTTCAAAGAAATCGGTCCATAGGGACATTTCGTGAATCACCATAGGGACATTTCGGTTAAATCGGTCCATAGGGACATTTCGTTAAATCAGTCCATAGGGACATTTTCGTAATTCTAACAACTTTAATGCCGATTTTGTCAAATCTATAAAAATAATGTACTTTATGCCAATTTCTCGTTTAATGCCAATTTTACGATCTTTAGTCGTATAATAATAAAAATCAACTATCAAACATGTTATTGAATCATAATCTCATGAAATTACGGTGTGAGATTACACACGACGATTACGGTAAGTATTAAACCGTCTTGATCGTCGGCACCTAAGACATCATAACACTCGGTTAATCTAACGAACAAGATTTTTATTAATCCAAAACTAAACCGAGCGATCTATTGAAACGCTTACCCTCGGTATCATGAACAACCACGATCTGTCTATTCTCACCGGATGATGGTCCATAACCCGGTGGAAAATCTCGAACCGCCGATACTGCTCTACGCTTGAATTTAGGAGTAGGAATTGCAAATCACTCCTTTTGAGTTATCCGGTCGCTTTTCCTTTCAACTCGGTTCCACTTGCCTCCATTGAAAAGATCTTGGTTAGAAAAACTACTACTATGAAAGAAAGTAGTCGTTTAGGGATAAGATTCGGCTTACCTCTATTTCCGAAAGATCAACGATTGAATAAGAACGAACGATAAATCCCTATAATAGCCGTTTAGTCAAAACTTCGGTCCGATTTGCATCATAGCCAAGTAGAGATATAATGAAAAATCCAAAAATGAACCCCTTACCTAAATGATGATAGATCCGACTTCGATCGCTTGACTTAAGACTAAAGAGGAATCGACAAGAATGTGCTTTCCGGCCACTCACTAGAACACTACGAAAGAAAAGATGATCACGTTTAGAGAGAGTAGAAGAAATGATGTCTTCAGTTAAGAAAACTGTCCCATGACAAAGGCACGTATTCAGCATGAAGAAAAGAATTCAAAAAGAAGAGTATTACTTACCGATTCGGTCAAGAAGTGAGTGCCAACATGAACGAGAAAGAAATAATGGAGAAGAGATGAAAGATTCAAAAGTTTGGCTATGGTGGGAAATAAGCAAGAATATTCGGCCTCAAGGAACTATTGTTTTTAAGAGAAAGAGAGAGAGTTGAGGAAATAATCAAAAGAAAAAAGAAGATGGGCAAGAGTACTAAACTTGTTTCGGCTTTCAAAGGGAAAAATGAGTAGAAATAATTTGGACACAAAGGCTAAATGGTTTTGGCAAAACAAAGAAAAAGATACTCACTAGTGGCTTTGGTGTTTCGGCAATGAGAACAGAAATTGGAGAAAAATAACACAAAAGTGCTAAAAGAAAGTAGGCCTTACAAGCACTA
This sequence comes from Gossypium sturtianum, assembly GCA_025698515.1. NCBI lineage: Eukaryota > Viridiplantae > Streptophyta > Magnoliopsida > Malvales > Malvaceae > Gossypium > Gossypium sturtianum. Next base: position 49,185,356 of record CM046951.1, on the reverse strand, counting down.
AATTTGCCAAAAGGCAAATGCAAAATTCGACTATCCTATTCCCTAACCAAAACCGTGTGTACTCTTGCCAAAAGGATGGATGTTGACCAACAAAAATCTTTCCAAAACATCACCCACGAAAAAGGCCAACACGTTCCCTTATCTTGCCTTTTTCTTTTGATTCTTTCCTTCATTAACTCTTATCTTCCTCCTTACCATAATCCTTAGCCACCTTTCCATAATTAAAAAGTCTTCCTTGCCTTAAATAAAGCCTTGGCCGACACTTTGGAAAAAAGCACAAAAATTATTCAAAATAATTGCACTAGATGGGATTCGAACCTCTTCCCCTAAAGCCCTTCAGGTGACGCCACATCCTCTTTACCATATACTCATTTATGCTAGCAATTTACTCACTTATTTCCTTAAGCCTTGATGCCATTTACCCTCTCTCCTTAAAGTGCTTAAACACAAAAATTTTGCTAAGGCCCAATTCAACCCCGAGCCTTCTTAGGACCCCTAATCATACACAATTACTATTTTTAACTAGCCTAACGCAAAGAAATAATGCAACACCTAAAATTCAAATTTCGAGGATGTTACAATTCTACCCCTTAAAGAAATTTCTACTCGAAATTTACTCGATTAAAAGAGATGAGGATATTGTTGTCGAATTGCGTCCTCTGCTCCCATGTAGCTTCCTCGATCCGTGATTACGCCATAATACTTTGGCTAATCTGATGCGACTTCCTTCTCGGACCTTAACGTCCCGATCTAAAATCAGACGGCTCTCTTTAAAAGACAAGTCGTCTTAATTCAACTTCCTCCACAGTACAACATGAGATGGATCCGAACGATAACGCCTTAACATAGAGACATGGAATACACTATGTATCTGACTTAACTCCGGAGGTAACTCAAGTTGATAAGCCACTGGCCCAACACGTTTCAGTACCCGATATGGTCCGATGAACCTAGGTCTCAACTTGCTCTTCCGTCCAAATCTAAAGATCTTTTTCCAAGGTGAGACCTTCAGAAAGACCTGATCACCCACCGCAAATTCTATATCTTTACGTTTCAGATCCGCGTATGATTTCTGTCTGTCCGAAGCTTCCTTTAACCGTGCCCGAATTACCTTTACTTTTTCCTCCGTCTCCGAGATCAACTCAGGACCCAACAACTGTCGCTCCCCCAGCTCAGTCCAACAAATAGGAGTACGACACCTACGACCATACAACGCCTCGTAAGGTGCCATCTGGATGCTGGATTGATAGCTGTTGTTGTATGCAAACTCCGCCAAAGGTAGAATATCTTCCCAACTACCCCTGAAATCGATCACACAGCCTCTTAACATGTCTTCCAAAATCTGAATAACCCTCTCTTGTTGCTTATCTGACCACACAAACGGTACTCCCTTATGCAACAGCTTAGTTAGGGGCGCAGCAATCAACGAAAACCCCTCAACGAATCGCCTGTAATACCCAGCCAAGCCTAGAAAACTTCAAATTTCTGCCACTGACTTCGGTGGTTTCCAATCCAAAACAGCCTCAACTTTCTGGGGATCCACTCTAATTCCCTCGGCAGACACAACATGCCCCAAAAAGGTCACTTCCTTCAGCCAAAATTCACACTTACTGAATTTGGCATACAGCTGCTTCTCTCTCAAAATCTGCAATACAATCCGTAGATGCGAATCATGCTCTTCTTCAGTCTTTGAGTACACCAAGATGTCATATATGAACACCACCACAAACCCGTCTAGATAGGGTTGGAAGACCCGGTTCATCATGTCCACAAATGCAGCTGGTGCATTTGTCAACCCGAAAATCATCACCAAGAACTCGTAATGCCCATAACGAGTTTGAAATGCAGTCTTAAGAATATCCGCCTCCTTGACCTTAAGCTGGTGATAACCCGATCTCAAATCTATCTTCGAGAAAACTGAAGCTCCTCGCAATTGATCGAACAAGTCATCGATCCTTGGCAACAGATACCTGTTCTTTATCGTCAACTTATTCAGCTGTCCGTAATTGATGCACATACGAATTGATCTGTCTTTTTTCTTAACGAACAAGACCGGCGCTCCCCACGGTGACACACTCAGTCGAATGAATCCGCGATCCAACAACTCCTGAATTTGAGCTTTAAGCTCTGCTAACTCCTTCGACGCCATTCTATAAGGAGTAATGGACACCGGAGCCGTTCCTGGCAACAGCTCAATGCCAAACTCTACCTCCCGATCCGGAGGCAATCCTGGAAGCTCTTCGAGAAAGACGTCCGAAAACTCTTTCACCGTTCTAACACTTTCTATCGTCAACTCTTTGGCATCCAAATCACTGATAAAGGCTAAGAACGCTCCACACCCCTTTCGCACCAACTTTTCTGCCTTTAAAGCAGATACCACATTAGACAGATAGTTTCTTCTTTCACCTATCATCATCACTTCCTTATCCTCCAAAGTTCTTAGCACCATCTGTTTTTGAGCACAATCTAAGTTCGTACGGTGTTTAACCAACCAGTCCATGCCCAAAATAAGATCGAACTCGCCGAATGGCAGTTCCATCAAATCTGCCAGAAATATTTCCCCCTGAACTTCTAAGGGCACATCCCTAAATAACTTATTTACTACCACCGACTATCCTAAAGGGCTAATCACAGTTGTTTCTCTAGCAGTAATCTCAAATCTGATGTTCAAGGTTCCAGACACAGCACAAGCCACATACGAATAGGTGGATCCAACATCTATCAAAGCAATAATGTGCGTCGCCACTATGAAAACGTCACGGCTATGACATCAGGTGCATCGCCATTTTCTCGATGTCTGACCGCATAGACCAACCCTGGCTGTCTCGCCTCCGCGTTATCCCTATTACTGGTACCTCTACCCGGTGCACCTTGACCTCGTCCTACACCATTACCACCTCGACCTGGCCCACGGCCTCTCGGCGATTGTTGAGCACCTCTAGCCGGGTCAAAAATCGCTACTGAACACCCCCGAGTATGAGCAGGCTGTCGAGGACAATCCTTAAATCGATGATCCTTGGAACCACATCTGAAACAACCACCGGTTCTCTTTCAACATTCACCCGAGTGAAGTCTCCCACAATCCGCACAAGGCTGTAACTGATTAGTAGCAGCTGGAGCACCCGCTCGAACTGGTCCCTCATTTCTGGCCCTTTTCTAAAAACCTCTAGCAGGACCTGAGTACCCAGAGTCTCTCTTGTTCCTGCCCCTATCCTTGTCTCGGTTTTGCCTCTCCAAGTGTTTAACCTCCTCAGCTATCTTGGCTTTCTCCACCAGTGTGGCAAAATTCCTCTCCTTCTGTGGGGCTATTAGTACCCGCAACTCATCACGTAACTCGTCCTCAAAATGCACACAGCATTCATAATCAGTTGGCACTATTCCCCGAGCATACCGACTCAGACGCAGAAATTCTGCCTCATATGCTGCCACAGATTTACCTCCTTGGACCAGATTTAAGAACTCCTTCCTTCGGGCATCCACATAGCTAGCCCCGACATATTTTCCTTGAAATGCGATTTTAAAGAATTCCCAGGTAATACGATCTGCCTGAGTGCCTTCCCGGACAGTGAGCCACCACTGATACGCCTCATCTCTCAGCAAAGACCCCACTCCTTTCAGTTTCTGCTCGGTGGTGCAATCCAAATCGTCTATGATTTGCTCCACCGCCTCAAGCCAGTACTCCGCTACATTTTGGGCTACACCCGAGATACCCCTAAAAACCTCAGCTCCATTCGATCTGAGTCACTCCGATATCGACCCACGAGCTGCTGGCCCAGTTCTTGCTCCAACAACCCTTTCCAAAACTTGCAACATTGCTTGAGACAGTGCATCGTCCTCTCTCATACGATCATGTGACCCAGCTTCAGTCACAAGTGACGCAGGTGCGTCCATTTCAGGCATATGCCCCGATGCCTCAGATACAACTCTAGCGCCACGGCCTCTACCACGGCCACGTCTACCGCGTCCACGTCCTCTAGCGCTCATATTTGCTAATTCGATTTAATCTGATTAAGAGTCTTATGAATCAGTTATATTATTTCAGTGTTTATTAAACAATATTTTATGAAGTATAGGAAGTAAGGTCGTTTTCACAAAACGCATCCTATAGTCTCAATCTCTATAATTTAAGCTCCTAAAACTAAAAGTTCTAGAGTATTTCTACGGTCATATCACAATAATCATAATCATAAAATGATAACATATACTTACTTGACTTGGTGCCGGATACCCGTGGTGCCATACTTCCTTTAGAACATGCATCTATAAATTAAAATTTTAAACAGCTTTGGAAAACGCTTTTGAACCCAAACCACAGCCGAGTTTTGCAATCGGGCTCTGATACCATTAAATGCAACACCCCAAACCCGACCCATTCGCTATGACCGGATCTGACATGTCACATGAGAAAACGTGTAAAATCCTTTTGATTCTTACTAAAATAGGTACTATTTTGTTATAATCAAGAAAAACAATTTTGATTTGAAATATTTGATAAAATACAACTAATCTCGAAGGTTGATTGATAAATCGATAATTTGAACTAAAGATCTTATAAACTATGACTTTTGAAAATATTATTGATAATTTGAGAGAAAATTTCCAAGTTAAAATATTTGTAAAAGTTTGTTATGAAATCCATTTGTTAATCTATTTTGGAAAACCTTTATTTAATTTTTTAGAAAAATCCCCATTTAAAACAATTCAAGCAATATAATAAGTACGTCAAAACATAAAGCAAAATAAAAATATTCCAGAGGCCTTATTACAACATAAAAAAATCTAAAATAGTAAAAGTACTAAAGTGAACGGAAATAGGAATCTAAAGTTCAATAAAAACCATTTCTGAAGTATGGCCTCCACCGAGTCATCCATGGCCCAAGTCCACTTCACTGAGCATTACCTGCAAGGGTTAAGGAAACGGGGTGAGTTACTAGAACTCGAGTGTATAATCCCTTACCACGTTGCCCACTGGGCCTGAACCCATTTAGCATCAACTTGGGTCTAAGCCCATAATAACATCTTGGGCCTGAGCCCATATAACATAATCTTGGGCCGAAGCCCAATTACAAAACAGTATATATATATATATATAAATGCAAAGTATGCAACCCAACCCATCCATCCAATCTCTCCCCGACCAACCAATCTCTCCCGTGGGGATCAAGTCAACCCACCCCGCCGGGCCTCTCCAATTTGCGCACAAGTCGCCATTTATAATATTTTTGTGGCTAAGCCACCAGAGTATCATATACGGTAATATAATCGGCACACACCTTAATCACGATGGCACAAAGCCATATTTAAATTGGCACATAGCCATTATCGTAATTTGTGGCAATGCCACCGGTCTACACTTCTCTTCATTCAAGTTTCCCATCCCATGCAATATATAAAGATGCAATATGCATAGTAACATATAATATCCACATATAAATACAACCATTAATCTATAGAATATTTTTAATGAATCAGCCCATTATAGCATTTTGTAATAATTCAGCCCACTAAGGCATTTTAACAATTTGGCCCATAGGGGCATTTCGATAATTCGGCCCATAGGGGCATTTCGGTAAATCGGTCCATAGGTACATTTCGGTAAATCGGTCCATAGGGACATTTCAGTAAATCAGTCCATAAGGACATTTTCGTAATTCTAACAACTTTAATGCCGATTTTGTCAAATCTATAAAAATAATGTACTTTATGCCAATTTCTCGTTTAATTCCAATTTTACGATCTTTAGTCATATAATAATAACAATCAACTATCAAACATGTTACCGAATCATAATCTACAGAATTACGGTGTGAGATTACACACCTGACTCGGTTAATCTAACGAACGAGATTTTTATTAATCCAAAACTAAACCGAGCAATCTATTGAAACGCTTACCCTCGGTATCGTGAACAACCACGATCTGTCTATTCTCATCGGATGATGGTCCAGAAACCGGTGGAAAATCTCAAACCGTCGATACCGCTCTACGCTTGAATTTAGGAGTAGGAATCGCAAATCCACTCCTTTTGAGTTCTCCGGCCACTTTTCCTTTCAACTCGGTTCCACTTGCCTCCATTGAAAAGATCTTGGTTAGAAAAACTACTACTATGAAAGAAAGTAGTCCTTTAGGGATAAGATTCGGCTTACCTCTATTTCCGAAAGATCAACGATTGAATAAGAACGAACGATAAATCCCTATAATAGCCGTTTAGTCAAAACTTCGGTCCGATTTGCATCATAGCCAAGTAGAGATATAACGAAAAATCCAAAAATGAACCCCTTACCTAAATGATGATAGATCTGACTTCGATCGCATGACTTAAGACTAAAGAGGAATTGACAAGAATGTGCTTTCCGGCCACTCACTAGAACACTACGAAAGAAAAGATGATCACGTTTAGAGAGAGTAGAAGAAATGATGTTTTCGGTTAAGAAAACCGTCCCATGACAAAGGCACATATTCGGCATGAAGAAAAGAATTCAAAAAGAAGAGTATTACTTATCGATTCGGTCAAGAAGTGAGTGCCAACATGAACGAGAAAGAAATAATGGAGAAGAGATGAAAGATTCAAAAGTTCGGCTATGAAGGGAAATAAGCAAGAATATTCGGCCTCAAGGAACTATTGTTTTTAAGAGAAAGAGAGAGAGTTGAGGAAATAATCAAAAGAAAAGAGAAGATGGGCAAGAGTGCTAAACTTGTTTCGGCTTTCAAAGGGAAAAATGAGTAGAAATAATTTGGTCACAAAGGCTAAATGGTTTTGGCAAAACAAATAAAAAGATACTCACTAGTGGCTTTGGTGTTTCGGCAATGAGAAAAGAAATTGGAGAAAAATAACACAAAAGTGCTAAAAGAAAGTAGGCCTTACAAGCACTAAATTTGCCAAAAGGCAAATGCAAAATTCGGCTATCCTATTCCCTAACCAAAACCGTGTGTACTCTTGCCAAAAGGATGGATGTTGACCAACAAAAATCTTTCTAAAACATCACCCACGAAAAAGGCCAACATGTTCCCTTATCTTGCCTTTTTCTTTTGATTCTTTCCTTCATTAACCCTTATCTTCCTCCTTACCATAATCATTAGCCACCTTTCCATAATTAAAAAGTCTTCCTTGCCTTAAATAAAGCCTTGGCCGACACTTTGGAAAAAAGTACAAAAATTATTCAAAATAATTGCACTAGATGGGATTCGAACCTCTTCCCCTAAAGCCCTTCAGGTGACGCCACATCCTCTTTACCATATACTCATTTATGCTAGCAATTTACTCACTTATTTCCTTAAGCCTTGATGCCATTTACCCTCTCTCCTTAAAGTGCTTAAACACAAAAAATTTGCTAAGGCCCAATTCAATCCTGAGCCTTCTTAGGACCCCTAATCATACACAATTACTATTTTTAACTAGCCTAACGTAAGAAATAATGCAACACCTAAAATTCTGAATTTCAGGATGTTACATGGTCCCAAAGCTTTGTTTAAGAAAGATACAGGTTTCCTTATTTGATGCAACACATCTCCAACCCCATATCCACATGCATCTGTGTCAATGAAAAAGTTAGGTTGAAAATTAGGAAGGGAGAGCACATGATTAGTGCACACAGTTTCCTTTAATTGTTGAAAGGCCAAAGTAGCATGATCACACCAATTCCATTCATTTTTCTTCAGCAAGTTAGTCAATGGTGTAGCAATGGATCCATAATGCTTGAAAAATGCCTATAATACCCTAACAGTCCTAAAAAACCTTTTAACTCTTTATTAGATTAAGGAAAAGGCCATTAAGCAACACAAGCCACCTTAGATATGTCTATAGCCATTGTACCTTGGGAAATGATATTCCCCAAATATTCAATTTCAAAAGCTACAAAGCTGCAGTTACTCATCTTTTCATAGAGCATGTTCTCCTTCAACACAAGCGAAATCTTCCTTAAATGCAAAAAATGAGTAGTCCAAGTGGAAAAATAAACCAAGATATCATCAAAAGACACAAGTACTGACCTTTTCAACACGAGTTTGAAAATTGTATTCACAAGGGCTTGGAAGCTAGAGGGTGCATTAGTGAGGTTGAAGGGTAGGTGGCCGCCTCTCCTTTACTCTCGTGAACGGGGGAGATAAATCAACACTAAAACAACAATCAATCAAATACTAAGTATGGTGTCTGCAAGTGTGACAAATCAGTTGTAATATTTGTAGTGTTGCAATGAAACATCGAAGTATTCCAAGGATCGGACCCAAGAAAGTCACCAATTTTGTGATTTTTTTTCAAAAGTGCATTCAATAAAGGAGTCTACCTAATTTGAGGTTGAATTAAACTAATTAATAACCTAAAACAGAAAATGATTAAATTATAATAAAGCAAAATATAAAACTACCAAATAAGATAATAGACAACGGTTGGTTGATTTCCATGTTGTTAATTAAACCTTGAATTAGGGATCTAAATTGCTAACACTCCTAAATTGATTTAATTTTACCTCTCGGTCTCAACTTTACCAAATTAGACAAATTAGTCCGATTTATCTCTCGATCTCACTGGCTAACCTGGGACTAATGAATTGGTGCCCAATAAGATTACCTCACGATCTCACTAATCTTGATTTTCCCTTAGAGTTGTCAACCTTAAGTTTTTAAGTCTATTCAATTTAATCATTGTACCAAAGACTAACTAAAAATTAATTAAACCTTGAATTAGGGATCTAAATTGCTAACACTCCTAAATTGATTTAATTTTACCTCTCGGTTTCAATTTTACCAAATAAGACAAATTAGTCCAATTTATCTCTCGATCTCACTGCCTAACCTGGGACAAATGAATTGGTGCCCAATAAGATTACATCTCAATCTCACTTATCTTGATTTTCCCTTAGGGTTGTCAATCTTAAGTTTTTAAGTCTATTCGATTTAATCCTTCTACCAAAGACTAACTAAACATCACTTTCATTAACCAACCACCAAAGATTTAGTTGCTCCTACTCATACTTAAGTAAACAAGAACACAATAATAACATAAAAATGCATAAAGGGTAAATGCAAGAGAAATGAGAAAAGCTAAGGTTTTTCTTAAACAAACTTGAAGATAAATAAAATGGCGACAAAGGAAATTTAAAAGAACACTTAAAAATCATATTTTTAATGATGAAACTAAAAGGAAACTGAGTTGCATTAATACTAAGGATTAAACTAAAATTATAAGGAGTTTAAGGTACTAAAAAAGTAAATAAACACTAGCTACATTAATAACTAACTACTAACTACCACTAAAACCAGAAAAATAAACTATGCATTAAAAGGATAAAGGAGAAAACTCTAACCCTAAACTAAAAAGATGCAAGAAAAACCTAATCTAAAGCTTTCTAACCTAAAACTAAAAGGCTCTCCCTTTTTTTCAACCAATTTTTGGCTTTTTAAAATTGATTACAACCCAATTTTTAGTGATAAAAATGCCCTTGTGTGTCTAACTTTAATTGGTGCTTCAGTTGGACAAGGACTATCGCTGATGTGATTTTTTGGCCCCTCACGACAGTGATATCACAACACCCAAGGTTGGATATCGCGATATCATCGATAGTCTCAAAATGGGGGTCTTCTTTAGGATTTGGGTATCGCAATACCCAAGGAAGATATCATGATACCACTATAGGTGGTCTTCATTTCAGGCCTGTTGGAGGTATTGCGATGCCCATGCTTTGATGTCATGATACCCTTTTCCTTGGTGATTTTTTGCATAATTTTGGGCTATTTTCGAGTTCCTACAACACTCAATCGATCGTTAGGGTCCAAGTCACACATCTGGCCAATTTGGGTCTCAAAATGGGTAAAAAAATAATATTTCATTTATTAAGGCCAAAAATAAAAACTAAATAAAAACATGACAAAAACATACAAATTTCTCAAAAACAAGCTCATTAAATGTAATGGGAAGCCTAATTTGACATATCAAATTACGACAAACCAATAGGATTAAAAATTCATTATGGCCCTCACGAGTCCTGAATGCAATCTTGTGTATGTTAGGCTCCCACATTTTGATATGACAATAGGTTGATCTTAAGTCTAACTTAGAGAGATAAGTTATCTTCCCAAGCTCATCCAACAATTCTTCAATAATTGGGATTAGAGAACTTGAGAATTAACTGATAGAGTTGTTTGTAATCTATGTAGAGTCTCCAAGAGCCATCGTTTTTTTTTTAATCATCACGAGAGGGGAAACAAATGAACTATTTTTGTCCCTAATAATGCCAACTTGTAACCTGTAGGGTCTGGCTTTCACTACTTGGCTTTCATCTTTCAAAGGTATCTTGTGGTCTTGCAATCTGAGAGGAGGAAATCTAATTGGTTCTTGGAACACATCTGCAAATTCCTCAAGCAATTTCTTCATATCAGGTTGAAGCTGAGAATCTCAAACAGACAACTTAGTTTGCTCATTGGTTTTCATCACCAAAGTATAGGGACCCAGAGATTTACCACAATTGAATGGCTCTAAGAGCAATCCCTTGAAGTACATAAGTGGTTCCCTAATGTTGGAACTGCATGGTTAAGGTAGAAAGTTCCAAATAATTGGTTCCCTAGAACAACATCACATTCTTTCAAGGGAAAAACCATGAAATGTGTTAGGAATTAAGTGCCTTGAGTTTCCCAAGAGACGTCTTTGCACATACAACTAGTAAAGACACATCCTCAATCTGCTACAGTTACCTTCAATATGTATTGTTTCCAAATTTAGAGGTCTAAACTTCTAACCAATGAACCATCAATGAAGTTATGAGGCTTCCTGAATCCACTAAAACCATTGCCAACTTGTTTCCAAACTTAGTTGCAAGCCTCATTGTATCATTCCCTTGAGAACCTTGCATAGCATGCAAAGAAAGACATGTGAATCTGCTAGCTTAGGGTCAAGGTGAACCTCCTCCAAATGTTCATTACAATCTTGAAGTTCTTTATTATCCCCTTCAAAAGTTGAGTCATGTAGAATTTGATATAATTTGGACTTGGTACATTTATGGCCAAGAGTAAAATTAGCCCCAACCAAAAACATAATCCCTTCTTCCTTCCCTCCTCAATGTCAATAGAAGAGGATAGTTTAGCAGTTGCATTGGCACTACTCATATTAGATGGAGGAACAATATAATTTTGACTAACTTTGGAAAGCATATAAGGCTTTAAAGCAGTCATAGGATTTGGAAATAAAGTAGAAGTCCTATTAGAAAGAATAGACCTGACCGCCTCCAGATGTACTTACGTCTAGACTATATTTCTTGCAACCAAAAATGAAAGTTAGGCAGTTTCCACAAGTATATGGGCCAGGTTGTAATATAGTTTTTTACAACGAAGTAGGTGAGTACTCCGAGGATCATACCCAAGGGAGGCGAGTACTAAATTAATAGTAACCTAAACGTTAATATATCTAATTAATAATTTAATCAAATTATAGTATGATAAAATAATAAGTACAAATAATTTTTTTATAAGAAAATAAATAAATTGCATAAAATAATAACGGAGAACTAATATGTTGACTCAATCAAATCTAAGCATGGGAGACTAACTCGCTTCTGTGGTCACAACTAATTCCTATATCGGGGTCTATTCAATCAACTAGTCATTAACCTAGTAGGATATCTCGATCATCCACTAAACTAACGATTCGGCAAGAACTACTTATCTCTCGACCTTACAGTCTAGACCGGATTGGGGTAAGGGGTTCGTAGATACCAATTTTAGGTTAATTCCTACCTAGATGACTTCCTAGGGTTGCTAGGCCTAGGGTTTAAGTTCTTTCTATCCCAAACAGCTGATCTGCTAAGAAACCTTACATAGAAATTAATTAATCATATATCCACTCGCTAATCCCCAAAAGAGGATTAGTTCCTCATTGATCTTGTAAACAATATAAACTTGATACAGAAAGTAAACATGAAGAACAAATCAAGAGTAAAAGTTTAATAAAAATCTTGATTGTATTAAATGATCGAAGTGTAGGAATCCACAAACTGCTGGCTGAATCCACAGAGTGTTGGTTGAATCCACAAATCAGATTCTCGGAATAACACGAACAAAAACAAACTAAAAATAAATCCTAAGTCTAAAAGAAACTAAAAACTAAAAGGAAAATTCTAAATTACAGAAAAGATAATTTCTTAGGTGTTTAATGAGCCTACTTATAATGCTACGGTTAGTTGTCGTCCTTAGCGCTAGTCTAGCTGACGGTTCTCTGTTAATTTCCATTGTGCAAACCAAAACACCCTCAAATTGTTAATGCTTTCACATATAGGGTCAATGTCGTGACATTCAGTGCTTGTGTCACAACACGGAAAATAGTTTGCTTGGCTCAAGCTCCACTTCAGGGGTGTGTCGCTTCACCCGCTAACTCTATTGCGACATCAAAGGCAGTATGGTTGATTGTCCTTCTGGTTACTATGTTGCAACGTTGACCTTCTGTGTTGCAACATGACAACCAATATTGAGTACTCATGCCTTTGAATGGTGTCCTGCACACTCGTTAAACATGTTAGCCTTCCCTTAAGCCTCCTTCGGCCCCTAAGGTCATAAAATCAGCTCAATTTACACTTTTTATTAAATTGAAACTAAAATAGAAAAAAACTAACTAAAACATAATAGAATTGCTCATATTCAAGCTCCTTAAGTATGAAAACTAGTTTAATTTGCTACAACGAATTACGACAAATCAAAACCTAGGTGCAAAACTTCTCCTCTAAGTACTAGCTAATACTTTCTACCTGTCTAGCTACCAAAAAGCCTTCAACCAATGTCTTTGGCTTAAACAAAATACTGACTAATTTCAAGCTTCAAATTACTAGAGAAAATTCTTAATACATAAGATTTTGAAAGTTGTAATTGATTGAGAAGGCTTACAAATTCATCATGATAGTGATAAACTTAGTACTATGAGGGACCCTTTCCCCTTCAAAAGTGTTGCTCCATTTTGGCTTACCAACCATGAAAACCTATCTCATCGAACTTAGGGCAATCCAATTTATAAGCATGGGTTTCTCCATTAAATGAGTACCCACTCAACCCCTAAACCACCTCCTCTAAAAGAACTACAAGGGCCTCAACAATTGGTTCTTTGGGGGGAAACGCTAAGGGAGCACTCTCAAGTTTCCCTTTGCCTTTTTCTTTAGCAAGGATAGTGCTAGCAGCAAGGTCAAATTGTTGGAAAAAATCCAGTTCAAAAATGGTTTTCTTGCATAATGGAAAATTACAAAATTGAAAGCAAAGCTGGTTTGTGATATTTATAGAAATATTTTTTCCCAAAAAATACTTGTATTTTGTAGAAGACAAATCCTAGATTTTCCTGACTTTCAACCAGATGGCATTCTTTGCTATTCCCATACCATGAACTGCTTTGAGTGTGGGCTTGAAAAATTTCAAATCAAACAAAAAACCAAAAATAATTTTATTTAGTTTAAACAGGAAAGTAAATCTCTCTCATATAGAAACAGGTAGAATTGTTATTCCTGGAAAATAGAATTTATACTTAGAAATAAATTGTCATTATTTTCGGGCAGAATAACAATATCTCAAAGTTGTGTAACAGCCTGTTTTCAGTGATGTCGGAGCAGTTGTTTTGGGACCACAACTCTGATGAATGAATTATTATTTTATTATTTATTTTATGTCTAAGGGAATATATTAAGTTCCTATTAAAATTTCATTAAGAAATTTTGATGTTTGCATAATTAATTAAGTGAAAAGGACTAAATCGTAAAAAGAGGAAAGTTGAGTTCTATTAGTTAAAAGGATCAAATGGCTATAAAACCTTAAACTAAAGGACTTGAATGGTAAATAAACCATTTAAGGGTTACTGGATATGCATGGATAGGTTTTAATGAAATTTTAAGATTTTAAAAGGTTATTTTGGTAATTGGACAAATAAGTTAAAATGTTAAGTAAATTAAAGACAAAAGATATCATCTTCTTGCTTTCTTCTTACCAAAACCAAAAATCACCATTGAAGGATAGGGTTAGGTTCGGTCAAGCTTCTTTTGGTGCATGTAAGTGATCTCGAGCCCCGTTTTTAATGATTTTTATGTTTTTGAGTCTGTTTTAGCTTAATTTAGCTAGCTCGGGGGTTAATTTGTAAAATTGTTAAAGGTTGAGGGTTATGCCATGGAAGTTTTTTAATAGTTTTTGATGTTAAATGATAGATTATGAACCCTTATTGAAAAATAAACAGGTTTTATAAAGTGATTTTTTTATGAAAATGGCATTTAGGGACTAATTTGTTAAAGGTATAAATTTTAGGGTTTTATTATCAAATGAGGGTAAATACGAGTTGTTTCAAGGTCCCTTGCATGTTATCTTAACGTGGATTTAGATTAAAATGGTTAGATTTTAAGTTATTAGCTTAAGGACTAAATTGTAAAAAAGTTAAAATGTTAGGGGCAAATTGGTAATTTTACATAAATGTGAATTATGGGTTGAATTGAATGTTTGAGGTTAATTGGAGTACTTAATTGAGTATAATTATCTATTTAGATCAAGATAGATCAAGATAAACCTCAACCGAACCAACATATGGTCAATATGTGGTATGTATTTGAGGTGCCTTTGAATGGCATATTGGTTAGTTGAATTAGGATCTTGAAATGATATTTTGATGTGTGTTTTGATGATGTTTAGGTAAATTTAAAGTGTGTATAAATTGGTTGAAAGGTCATGCATGAAATGTTTTTGGAAATGGCTTGATTTTAGGTAAATTTGGGTCTTCACGGCTTGAGACACAGGCGTGTGTTTCAGCCATATGAGGCACACAGCCTGGCGACACGGTCTTGTTTCATCTGATGATTTTCTTAAGGTGCAATTCAGTGAGTTACATAGCCTAACACACGACCTAGCACACGGGCGTGTGAGGTAACTCAGAGAGTTACACGGCCTGGCACACGGGCGTGTGGTACTGCCGTGTGACCCTACTTAAAGTGTTAAATGAGTGAGGACATAGGCTGGGACACGGCCGTGTGTCCCTAGTTTGAAGGTTACATGGTCTGAGACATGGGCGTGTGACTTAGCCGTGTGAGACACACAGCCGTGTGACCCTTGTTTTGCAAATTTTGCATCATTTTCCTAAACCTTTCAAATTGTTTCCAATTGGTCCCGATTTGTTTCTAATATATTTTTAGGGCCTCAAGGGCTCGATTTAGGGACAACATGCATGTATATGAATGATTTATGAAATATTTAGGTTATTGAATGATATTATGTTGCATGGTTTCCAGTTGATCGGTAATACTCCGTAACTCTAATTTGATGACGGATACGGGTTAGGGGTGTTACAAGTTGTGTGTAACTTATTGTGTTTTTATCCTTACCAGTGCCATCTATTTATAGGGAGAGTAAGTGAAACCCTAGTTGAATTAGTGAATGCATTTAATGCTTACTTAATAAAAAAACAATCCCCTAGTTGAACTAGGAGAGAGATAGGATAATAGGGTGTGCTTCTCCTCATAAGTATTATGTTGGGGATTCGGTCTAATTATACATGCTTCCTAGACTTTTAACTCAGCACTTTATAATTTAATCCAACCCAATACATGTTTTTCTATTTCTCAAAATAGACATTATTTATTAAATAAATTAAATTTCCAATTAAATTTCTCAACCCAATTCTAATTCCGTTAATATCATGACAACTTTACCGTAAAAGAATTTATTAGAAAATATATTTAGTTTTACATTCAACAGATTTCATAATGACTAATTAATTTAATTCTATTTCCAAACTTCAATTGATTAAATAATAATTCAAAAAACTTAAATTGATTCTCATGTCATTTCCATACTAAATGAGAAACCACATTCATTTCTGAATGTAACCAATTTCTCTAACTTTATCATTTCTTCTATCCATTTCTATTCATTTGATACATCATGCAATTCATTTCTGGTTTCAACGAACTAGAGAAGGGACCGATTGGACATATGTGATTAAGGCTCAAATGATTTATAATTAAGTTTCATCTTTTCCCCAATTAATTATAAACTCGTTTAGTCACGAATTCATTCCACTATAGTATCATGGTTGAGCTCTCCCCAATTACATACCATTATGAAAACTACTCGATCAGTGCTTGTCCAATGACCTTATCTCTTTCGGATAAATCCGTTCTCCCAATATGATCCTATTTTATCTCATGATAACCATTATATTTTCCTTCATGAAAAGCCAATTACTATCATATAGTAATCAAGTCATTCATCACAAGGAAAAATGACTCGTGGCCACGTTTACTTTTTATCTATCATGTAATGTCAATGAGAGAATATCATTTACCCATGTCCTAGGTTATGAATTCCACAGTTGTGAATGGTGCTACATATTGTAAAAGTCTTATACCTGACGCAACAGCTTTCGATTCCTTATCTATTTGAACTCAAACTTTTATTTACATCAAAGTATATGACTTAATCATACGGAGCCCATCATCCATTCAGGATTTTGGTATGTCAAACTATGAACGTCACAAGTGAATAAATCTATAAACGAATTCAAGATCTATTCTTCTTGGGTCAACTCTGATGCACTGTCAGTTCAGTCAGTCACATCTATGTCTCTATCTTCTGGGAGTCATCCGCTCTGATACCTAAGGCAAAACATCTCCCCAATTGAGCTTGATAGATGACATATTAGTCTTTCATTTGGTTTGCTCATTTCTGATTAGACTAAAGACACGTTTAGGTTTGTCTACTAATATAAGTTGTCTTTTCGTATTACGATTCGACCATGTAATACCACTTAGTATTAGTTAAACATTAGACAACCAGTGATCTAATATTTGATTCTATTTTGCTTTAGATGAAAAATCATGTAAGGACAATATACAAAGGGTATTAATGTAATTTATGGATAATTTTATTAAACCAATCTGTTTGAAAAAATACAAGTGTACATAGACGATAATACTATACTTAAGGAACCATATCCAACACAAATTTTCCCATGTATTGCTCAAAAAGAGCCTTCATCTCACCCTTGATTTCAGTACGGAACTCATCTCGAAATCCAACCAATCAAGCTTCAAGTTTCTTATCTTATTGTGAACTCTTAGCTTTTAGCTTTGATAGGGAATGAAGGTGGAAGCGGATCAAATTCAAGTTGATCAACTCGAAAAGGAAATATTCGGATATGATCTGAAAAGAAGAAATAAAGAAACTGAAAATAATAAAAGAAGAAATTTGAGAATAAAAAACAAATAAAAATCATAAATAAATAAGAAATAGAAATTTAAAAAAAGTGGAAGATGGACAAGTAAACCGATGGATATGATGGATAGAAGGATAAATATCCAATTGAACCCTTTGGGATATAAATCCCAAAAAACTCAATTGATGGCTATAATCTACCCTCCAGGAAAAAATCCTTGGCAAATTGAAGGGTAAAGAATGAATTCCCACGACTCATTGAAAAAAATCGAGAAGAAAACTACTTCTAAAAATCACAAGAAAGAAATCTTGCACAAAGAAACAAACTCCTAGAGTTGAAAAATTTATTAATGAAAACAATTGTCTACTTAATAAATAATGAAGAAGCCTTTATATAGGCTAGCTAAGTACATCTACATAAAACTCTAAAATATACTAAAACTCTAATTAATCTAAACAAGAAGTAGTTTTAAACAAAACTTTCTTATTAACATAAAACTCCTAAATAACTTAAAATACTTAATAATTATAAAAAATTTGTAATAATAAAATAATAAAATAATAAGAGCTAATAAATAAAATATTAAGCTCATATATAATAAAAACTAAACCTAAAACCCAAACCCAATATGTTTGAACTCAAATTAAAAGCTCAAAACTCGTAATTCCCGTCATTATCCTATCTAGAAATTCTACTCGCGCAGTCTTCACTAAAATGGTCATAACTTGAGCTCCAAAACTCAAAATTGAGTGATTCAAAATGCGTTTCGAAGCTAAGAGATATATATTTGAACGCCATTAAGATATCTCAACCTAGAAATTCCTGGATTCGATATAAAAAGTTGTCGCAAGTCTACTGATTTCCTAAACTTGAAAATTGGCAGCTTCAGTGAATGGAATTTAATAAATTTCACCCCATCCGTGCATGCATCATTCCCCCTTTTCTCGAAAAGATTCATCCTCAAATCTTGTCTTTGATTTGCTTGGTCTTTGACATTGTTGTTAGGCCTTGAGGTAGTGTGAGCCCATCATATCCATGGGTCTAAAATTGAGTCTTGAGACTCACATCAAGCTTGGTGACCTCTTGTTGCAATTGACTAGTATATTTTTGCTTGCAAGTGGTGACTCCACCCTCGACCATGGAGGATCAAATAGCTCTAATACCTTTGTTACAGAAAGAATGATTTATAGAAGAAGAAGAAAAAGAACAAACAACATTTTTCCTCGATAAAAAAAAAAATTCATTCATCTCATGCCTTTTCTATATATTGGCAGTAGGAGAAGGCGGCTACAACAAGGTTGTTACTAGCTATTAAAAGAAACAGTTACAATAAACCCCTCCCAATAAAAGACCCTATCTCTATGAAATGCCTCATTTCACTAAAGCATTCAACACCCTAAATGCCCCGTTCTATTAACTAATTTAACTGAAAACTTGTTTCATAACACTTAATTCTTCATTCCTTTTTTTTATTTATAGAATTCTAACTTATTAATGCTAAAAGTTTCCATTTTTTTATCGATAATTTTTCTTAGATGCTACTTAATTAAATATGCTTAATTATTGAATGTTATTTTTACATCTAAACTTAAACTTTAATTGGTGTATAACTCTACTATTAATTAAGTGATAATTAAGATGCTTAGGGTTCAGTTCAAGTAATAATTTTATTTTACAGTTTTTTTGAAAAAGATAAAATTAACAAAACCTTTTTATGTCAATTTTTTTAATTAATAATTACAAATTAAATTATAATTATCACAATTTTTATATTTTATGCTTAGAGTTTTATTCAAGTAATAACTTCATTTTAAAATTGACACAATTTTTTTAACTAGTAATTCTAAATTAAGTTATAATTATTTTTAAAGTTAATTTAATAATATGATGGAAAATAAAATATTTTCTCATTAGTTCAAAATTTTTTTTTCAAACTTGTTATTTTGTTGTCTATTTTCAAAGTATGCTTGGTTATTGGATTTAATTTAATAATAACAATGTAATAATATATTCGTTTGTTCAGAGTTTTAGAAGATAAATAGGAAATATCAGGAGTTGTTAATTAATACAACCATCATTGGATTTACACACATATCTCCTGAAATTTACTACTGTACACTTTTGTATTAGGTATTGATTTTTTTTTTTTGCAAAATCTCTATCTTGTTTTGTTCATTTAGGTGATTTTCAAAATGAATTTTTAGGTTTTTTAGTTTCTTCTTTATGTTAATGTGATATTTAGTATAATTAACGTATATCATATCTTTCTTTATTTGTATCTAATTTATTAGCACAATATTATATCATATCATTTCTTTCTTTCTTTGTGTATTTAGTTTCTATTATAAATAGGCTATGTAACCCAATGTAAATTAAGACGTAATTTTTTTTCTTTGACACAGAAATTCATTCCTCTTTCTTTTTCTTAAGTTTGTAACATGGTATCAAGAGCTTAGGTTCCCCCCTTTTTTTTTATTTTTTCTTTTCTTTTCCAAATCGTATTCTTCTTATCTTTTGTTTTGCCTAGAGGCTCGACAGTGTCAACCTCCAGGCCTGCTATTGTCCGCCTTTCTCCCTCTCACCAACCTTTTCTTTCTTTATTCTTCTAACTCACTTGGAATGTATTCTCTCTTTTCAGTTTGCAGATCTATTTTTTGGATGGTGTCTGTCGTCACTAAAACTCCAATTTTATTTCTTTTTCCCTTTTTGGTCATGTTTCTAGCTTTGTCCTCTATTTCTTCTGCTTTAGTTGTCTATTACTCTAGGCCATATTCCTATTTCTCGGTTTAGACAGCCAAACACTTACTATCGGTGGTTGGTTGTCGTCCTCCTTGTTCTACTTTGTTTTTTGATGTCCTCCTCTCGGTTTAATAACTCCTTTTGGGGGCCTTGTGTGAGCTTTCATGGTTGTTTTATTTATTTATTATTATTTCTTCTCACAAGCGAACCTTTGTTAAGGAGGGACCAATGTGGTGTTCTGATGCTAGTGTTCCATTTTTTTGTGAGAGTTTTACTGAAACTCCCTAATGGTGGACGGGTGGCGGAGCCTAAAGCGTCTATATGTTACTTTTCTTGTTTTTCTATTTTTTTTCCATATCCAAGACCTCCGTTAATTTAGTCATTGTTTGGGTGTTGTTCTGGGTTGGATGTCATCAGTGGCTGATTTCAGTTAGTCTAAGGTGGCTCAGAGCATCTGCTCTCTTACGGTGTCTTCCAGTGGGTGATCAAGGATGCTCGGCTTTGTATTGTGCTTCATTTTTTCTCTCCCTTTTTGTAAGCAAGGTTTTAAGTGGAAATAGAGGCGCTCGATAACGGAGATCATATGCACTAATGTCTTCATTAGTGGTTGACGCCTATGTCATTGTGCAATTTAGATCGCTCATAATGATGTGTTTCATGAACGTACAAAACGCATACAGATTGACTATCATTTTGTACGACATCATGTTACTCAGGGCACTTGACACCTTGCTTTTGTCTCCTCATCAGCTCACTTAGATTGCAAACATTTTCACAAAAACCCATCTTCCAACTAGATTTCAAGACTTAGTTTCCAAACTCAAGCTACAGTCCACAGCACCACCTTGAGTTTGAGGGGGATGCTAATGTAGTAATGTGATATCTTGCATAATTAATTCATATAATATCTTTCCTTATTTGTATCTAATTTATTAGCGCAATATCATATCACATCTTTCTTTATTTTTGTATCTAGCTTCTACTAAAAATAGGCTATGTACCAATGTAAATTAAAACATAATATTTTTCTTTCACACAAAAAATCAATCCTCTTTCTTGAATTTCTCTTTCTTTTTCTTAAGTTTGTAACCAGGGGGATCTTTGATTTGGTCTTTAGTTAGTTTTTGGATGGTACATTTCTTTCAATTGGTTTCTTTGATATTGTAATCGTGTTTACCTTTTATTAATAAAATTTTATTGGCTTACGAAAAAATTCTTTAATAACAAATTGAAAAAATATATATATATATATATATTTGAGACAACAAAAGGTGATCAACTAAAAGAAGGAAGAAAATGAATAATTCTATGAGAAGAACAATATTTACTGATTTAAGAGCTCAAGTGCTCTTAACAAAGTGATCCTAAACCTATCCACATCAAGGTTGACATTCTGTTTCTGCAAATATATGGACTTGAATTCATACCAACCCCGTCTCTGTATAGCATATGGATCGTTCAATACCTCATGATCTGGTGGATATTGTTGTATCAAGGTACTCTCTTCCGTTTTAATCTGATATCCTATGTACCTTAGGTTCATGTCCTTGGATGGCTCTCCGAAGTCGGTTTTGGCCAGCCATTCGAACCCTCCAATTGGAATAACTTGTATCAAAATTGCATTCTCCGGAAGAAAAATCATGTTGGTCAACCCCGCTCCATGGACTCCCATCATTACGTCACACGAATTCACCATTTCTGCAACTCTTGCTACGTGCGAATCTACCTCCGTTACCACTACTTCGTAGCCTAACCTTGTTGCCATCCCGGCAATGGCGTTGGTGTTTGTAAAAGCTCGGGTACTCTTTCTTGAAAGAATGAAAAGCCTAGGCCTTTTCTTCCCACCATTATCCCTCATGTTGATGGCGTTTTCTTTTTTCAAGGAATAAGCACTCCTTAAAAACTTCCTGAAGTCTTTCATGGAATAAGGTGATTTTGAAGAATCAATCTTCAGCTCTTGTGGATAACGCTTCAGGCCAACCGTCACACTTGTGAAACAATGAACATTTACTTCTTTATCAATGTCGACCAACTCATATCTAGAAAGCTTCTGTAATATATTTCGAAACTTTTTAATCCACCATGGTTTTTTATCGGTAATGAGAAACTTCACTTCTCCATCGAACTGTCGAGAAGTTAAATATAGAGGAAGCACGATGTCGGTGTAGTCATGGAAATTGTTTCCAGCATATCCTGCAGTGGAAAAAATAATGGCTGGAACATTGTGCTTTTGATCGCATTGAGTTGGTGTTTCATAGGCATCGACCCCTGATTTTATAAACCATTTTGTTACACGTTTAAATGCCTGTTCGTCTCCTCTTCGGGAATAAGGACGGATAACCCACGAGCCACTTTCTAGCATGGTATCAGCAGCCATGAAAACTGTAGAAGATTTTCCATCAACTCTTATATCTCCATACATCTCACAAAATTCTGTTCTTTCCTCTACATGGCAAAGTGTCTTCATCTCCTTTTGCTGAGTGATGTTTTTATTGTTGATCACCGTGGTCGTAGAGCTGCTAATTGCGTTGCCATTGCTTATTGTTTCGTTAGTACCGGTTGTATCACTTTCCACCATTTCAATCTCAGAACTGCTTGTTTCGTTCACAATTGTTGCCATAGAACTTCTTACATCATCGCCCCTTAGCTTCTCAAAGCTGTATGAATTCGTAATCCGTAACATCTTGAGACCAACATCCAGTGGCATCCTCATATTCACTGCAAAACAAACATGCTACATTGACTAGAGAACATAAACAAGATTAAACGACTAACGTAGAAAAATCAGAACAAATGGGCTACTTACGAACTGGAAGAGAACCCAAATAAGGCTTGAAGACAATGCAGAAGCTCAATGCAATAAGCAAACAACCAAGAAATGCTCCATATCCTAACTTCTTTTGGTCATAGCGGCTAAAGCTTCTAGCAAAAATGGTATCATACGTCATTTTCTCACCCGCTTAAGTTGATGCAAGGAAAGTGTCATTTATATATATGAAAATGCAAGGGAGTTTAGGTGCAAATTAGGAACGTTACACGAATTCTAAGTAATGCCATGTGTCATCAATAAAATTTTGACAAATAAGTAAATTTAATTATTCTTAATTGAAATTTATTGAGTGCAATAATTAGTAATAAATCTGTGGACATAATTCTTTCCTAAAAATATTGGATATTTATATTAATTTCCATATATTCTTACGCTATATACATCTCCAATCTCCCTCTTTTTAATATCCTTATTCCTTATATTACATAGGATTAAACTTATTTATTTTAATTACCCTATTTCAATTTTCACCATTTAATTCCCACAATTCACTCTCTTTCAAAACTTATTAAGGTTCTATTTCGAAAGCATAGAACAATTGAATAAAATAAAATTACTAATTACATTCTTTTATAATTACATAAAATTATAATTTTTATGTTATATTTGGTAATACAAATTGTAATTACACTGTTACATAATTTATATTTTAAAAAATAATGAATACTATAAAAATATTAGCATGATAAAAAAAATTAAAACCAAATCATCATGTGCATTATGTTAATCCAAAAAAGTAGTTGATAATATTATTACTAATAAAAATAATAAGAAAAATTAACATCATATGCAATTTTATCTAATTGTTCTAGTGTTTCATATTTGTTGAGTTATTTTCTCTTTAATACTTAACATAAGCTCATTTTCATCAAATGTTGGTCCTTAACTGAGTTCATCATCATCTAATTCTAAATTTGTATCATTAAGATTATCAATGTTTCTTTCTTCCATGTACTCTTTGAAATATAGACAATCCCAAATCCACCTATGAATGAAGCTATAAAGTATGCAATATGCTAGTACGACCCAACCTTATTTTTTTATATTATACTAAGGTGATGTTGTTAATATGAAAAATATTTTTTAGAACAATAAATGTCCTTTCAACCACATTTTGAAGCCTTGAATGTCTTAAATAAAAGAGTTTGCGAGTAGACCTGAACATAGGCCGGGTCGAGTCAATGCAAAATTTAGGCCTGTTTTCTAGGTCTGACACAAAAAATGGGCATAAAATTTTGCCCAAGTCAGGCCTAGATAAAAAATGTTAAACCGGAGCCCGACCTGGCCCTTATTAAATTTTTAGATTATTTTTTATATAAAAAATAAATTTAAAAAATATAATACATCAAATTCACTAAAAACATTAAAATAAATGTCTCCCAACAAATTGAAAATACATTAAAAAATCTTTATACTTAAATAACATTAACATATTTGCAACTTAGTAAGCAAATGCCTCTAAAGTAGTAGCAAAATTAACAATAAAAGAATAGTTATACTATATCCAAACAATAACGAATAAAATAGTAACAACATAATAGCGAAATGGTAGCAAAACAACAATATAACAACAGTAAGCAGCAGTAATGTAATGGCCCTATTTTCAATGGTACAAGAAAATACAGTTTCAGAACCCCATTTTCATAAAGCGAATCAGTAAATATTAATATTTACGAGGATAATATAAAAGTATATTAAAGTTTGGTCCAGTAATTTTGCCAAATTAATAGTTAATTAAGGCTCAGGGACTAAATCATAAAAGTCCAATCGCTATAGAGTTTTAATTGACCAAAGGCTTGGGGACTTAAATAGCAATTAGTTAAAGGTCCAAAATGATAATTAGACTATTTTATAGTTAGTGTTAGTGGATGATGATGTCATTACATTAAATTAATCTAATAAATAAATTGGTATAATTAAGTCATATTAACCTAAATTAAACTAAATTAATTAGTCCCTAATCATCATATATATATATATATGAAGTTATTGGAGGAAAGATTATGTCATCTTCCTCATTTTCTCCATTGCTGTCCAAGAACAGAAGATAATCTAGAGAAAAATCCCTTGCTATTCGGCCATTAAATCTAAGGTAAATTCAAGTCATTTGTTTGTATATTTTTATGAATTTAGGGTCATGGGAGTTTGATTTAGCTAGCCTATGTACCAATTTGCAAAACTGTTAAAGTTTTAGAAAGTTATCATTATTTATTTCTTAAAAAATTAGACTTAAAATTGATAGATTTTAAGTTTAGATTATAAAAGGACTAGATTATAAAGTCAATTTAATTTGTTTGTTAAATTTGTTACATTAGGGTCCAAATTGAATAAATGTAAAACTTGTTATGAAATTATGTTAGAAATCGAAAGTATAAGGTCTTTAATGAGAATATATGAAATTGGATTTTAATATGAATCTAGGAATTGAAAGTTATGACTAACTCGAGTTTAGGAACTAAATTAAATAAAATGTAAAATTTTAGGGATATAAAATAATCGAGTTATATAGGTTCATGCATATCATAGCATAGTATGGACATATTTGATATTTGTTGATTATATAAAATGATTGTTTAAATCAAGAATCAGACCGAATTGGAGTTGATCGAGGAAAAGCTAAAATTACAGATTAGTCCCTGAAGTATCCACTTTTCATATTTTGAACAAGTAAATTCATATGGAACTTATCATCCTATTTTATGTTATGTATGATTTGTGTTGGATGATATCTATTTGTTATACTTAAGTAAAACTTAGAGAATTTGACATATGTGGCTTCAATTGGACTGAATTGAATAGTCATGCAAATATTGGCTATTATGAATTAGTACAGGAATGCAAATATGAAAATTGATTGTTACAGGACTTGTAAATTAAATTTTTAACCCGATATAGGTATTCGTAATGATATATAAATGATGCTCGTATGAACTTAGTAAAGGTGAGGATATGTATGGCATGCCATTAGGGTTTTACACGCATTTGATCAAGGATTTTACAGGTTATAACGAGGTCTAGCATCTGTTGCAGATTCTCGAGTTATATGTATTATAGTTTTAGCCAAGAAAGGTAACCTCGATATAATGTTAGCTTCTGTAAACAACTTTGTTAAAATGTCAACTTGTGTGAGCAACCCTGATATGTTGTCAGCTTGTGCAAGCAATTTATTCTTGTGTATCTGAGTTTGTTTTACTATAGTTCCATCGGGTGATATTCAATTAAATTGAAGTAAGAATTTTTAAAATGAAATGAAAATGAAGTAGCATACGCATATAGTTGACATATGACTTGTGAATTCTCTAATGTTGGTACTATTACTCATGATACTCAAATGTGACTAACATGCTTACTTGGAAATGTTGATATGTGTTTAGTTATTCCATTCTATACCAAGGATAACCATTTTGAATGCCAAAAATGATTATTGATAAAATGTTTTTAAATGTTTAAGGTAAGTGTGGTTTTTCCTTTATGAACTTACTAAGTATTCTTAATGCTTACCCTAGTTGTTTATTTTCCTTGTAGATCATCAACTTGTGGATCTCATCGTGCAGAATCAGCATGAAGCACACACTATCATTGAGATAGTAGTTACTATTGGGAAATGTGCCCATATTGCAGTAAGCATGTAAATATTTTCTGTTTATTTTAACGATTAATAAATAAATAAAGTTAATTTCACATTTCACTATTATGTCTTTTGTATTTATGTCTTTTATATTTTACATGCATAGTGAAATTGTGACAAGCAAATATTAGCTCATTGATTGTCTAAAGTTCAAATTGAAGATAAGTGGCATTATAAAGAACGTTTACATTGCGAGAAAGACAACTTACTTTAGTAGATAATTTAAATGAGTTTGTAATCCCATAAAAGAATCAAAGTGAGCATTTGATTCAAATGCTGAGAAGGATTATTATGTCGTCTACAATTCTAATTGGGGAGATGGCTAGTCTTGGCTATCGGAGCAGTTGACTCCACGAGTAGAGACATAGATGTATTCATTAGTAAAATGATACATTGACTCGACCCAAGATGAACTAATTCTGAATCCGTTTGTGAATTGATAAGCCATAAAAGTAACATGTTTTTAATCCCATTCTTGATGCGTTTTTAAATGATTTATTATGTGAATTAGTGAAATTGATGCTCCTAATCCTTTAAGTTCATATTTCTATACTTAGGTGAGCATGGAGGAGCGAAAAGAGTGAAAAAAAAGTCAAAATCGGGCAAAAAGAGTTGTTTCCAGGATCCACACGGCCTGGGCATTTCCACACGAGATGGCCACACGCCCATATGAGCCACACGGGCTTACCACACGCCCATGTGCCAGCCCGTGTTGATTTCGCACACTGCTTCCCTGTTACGTGGAAAAACTCATTTTTTAGGGTTTCTGAGCATTCTAAAGTTTATAAATACATATTAGAAGAAGACCTATAGGGGAATGCAGAGAAGAACGAAGAATTTACTCGAAGAACGCCAACGAATTCAACTCAGAAACAGGATCTCCTTCAAGATTAAAGATCTTCATTCAATTTCTCTAGAAGTTTTTGGGTTTCTTTATGTTTTGTTGTTTTCCTAATTTTGAGATGTTTTCCTCCCAAAGTATAAACTAAATTCCCTAGATACCTAGGGAAGATGAAACCTATGATGGATCTTGTTATTTAATTTCTGAATTACATGATAAATACTTGATTTCTTGATCTCAATTATGTGCACTTATTCCATGTTTTAATGTTTTCAAGATATTAATTCATGATTGATATGCTTATTTCAGTGGAGCAAAAGTCCCTGTTTAAAAGTAGATCTGGCATAATTGAGTAGAGTTGCATGCAATCCTAGAAATAGGACGACGTAAATCTACTGGATTAGAGTCAAATCTAATAGGGGATTCCATAGATCGAGTTAATGGGACAATAGGGGTTTTAATTAGAAAGAGATTTCAATTAATAAACCTAGAGTCAGTTATTTCTACTCTCAAAAGAGATATTAATATAATTTAAGGATTTCTACGGATTAAGGCAAGTGAATAAATTGTTTAATTCAGATTCAGAATAATAAGTGAAGTCCAGGTGGATTCTTTCCTGGGTATTGTCTCTCTCATTGGTTCATTCGAATATTTTCTTACTTAATTCTCTGTTACGTCTTAATAATTAGTTAGATAATTTTAGATTAAAAACAACCCTTTCAATTTACAGGCTAGATAATAAAAAGATAGTAATTACTAGTACTTTTAGTCCTCGTGGATATGATATTCCCGACTCACCATAGCTATACTACTATTTGATAGGTGCGCTTGCCTTTGTCCTGATTTTAGTTAGTTAAGTGAATCATCATCATGAATTAATTCACTTGTGATGTTCATGGTGTGATTTACCTAAATCCTGAGTTAGTCACTGACCATGCGTATGCAACTCATGTGCTTTAATATAAGTGGAGGCTTATGCTCTAAAGATGGTCGAGCCCATAGCCTGTATGTTGGGTATATGACTTGTGTACGGCATGGATTTACTAGCAATTGTGGAATTCATAGCTCAATTAAAGAGTTACTGATATCCTCTCATTGGCATTGTGTGGATTGATAAATATAGAATGTGGCCACGGGTTACTCGTTCTCGAACGAGCAATTTATCACAGTCATTTGTTAACAGTGATCATATTAATCATTAAGAATACACAATGGTGACAAAGAGATAAAATGGGATTGTATTGAGTGAACAGATTTAACTCAAAGGAATCAAGGATATTGTAACACCCCTTACCCGTATTCTGCACCGGAACTGGGTACGAGGCGTTACCGTACTTAACTCACACAATCATACAACTTTGGACTATCAGGTTCGTTTCAAATTAAAACTTTTCCATTCATGTGTCTATCACTCTCATAATGGACCTACGAGGCCTTAAATATGCTTCCAAATGGTTTCGGAGATAATTCGGAAACTTTTACGCACTTAAGAAAATTTTGCCTAAATAGGGGCCACACGCCCGTGGGGGAGATGACACACCCGTGTATCATCTCACACGCCCGTGTTCGACACCCGTGGTTGACACTGACAAACTTCACACGGCCTTGGCACGCCCGTGGCCCTGGCCCGTGTGCCAAACCTTGACATTCTGACATATCCACACGGCCTATACACACGGCCGTGTGCTTTAGCAGTGTGGCGATTTAAATTCCAATTGCAAGGTGCAGACTTCACACGGCCTGGGCATACGCCCGTGTGCTAGCCGTGCCACCCACACGGTCTAGACACATGCCCGTGTGTCTACCCATGTGAACGATTAGAGGGCTATCTACCAAGCCCTTTGCCACCCCACATTGCATACATACATACTCCAAATTCCATTCGACGTAATTCATGACCCAAAGACACATCTAAATACTCAATTCAACATATCAATAAACACTCATAATTTGCAATAGGAACTTCCATGAGTAATTTCATATTTTCATAAATAACAAAGTGAGACATCAACCATGACAATATACAAAATAGTTATCTTAAAAGGGGGCCAACACATCTTGGCCAAAATAACAAAATAATCTAACTAGTCTAGCCCCTATACATGCCATACACAAAATCACTAAGCCTAGATATACCGAGATGAGTTGATAGTGTGGGCGATCTTCTGGTCATCGGCGTACCCCGGCTCAACTCTTAAACTCTATAAAACAAGGGAAAAGAAAGGGGGAGTAAGCATTAAGCTTAGTAAGTTTACATGTAAACAATATAAAGTTATAGCATTACATGTTAAACAAGGAACAATCCACATTCATAATCAAACTTACTCATTTCTTTCATTTCCATATTCCAACCTTATCACAAGCTTAATGTATACATTCATTAGCATGCTTCCCTGCACTTAGCACCACAATGTCACATAATACAGCACATCACAAATCCTTAGTCAATTACTCATAATCAAATTACTCGGTGGTTTCACACTTAGCCCACCATCAGTCTTTATTAGGATGGTATCGCACATAGCCCACCAAATGATAAATAGACGATGGTATCGCACATAGCCCATCGTAATTAAATAACTAGGTGGTATCACACATAGCCCACCGTCAAGTGTTTATTACACGTTTATATGTCTATTTCGTCATTCATACAATAATTATACAATAACTACCGCATTCAATCCACTTGAATCACACATGTTCTCAATCATGCCATGCACCAATCAACAACGACAATGTATGTATATAAAATGTATAGTTTACACATAAACTTACCTCGGTGCAAAATGTGTCAATTAACGGTTTAATCCGTAACCTTGCCTTTTCCCCGGTCAAGGTTAATTTCGCGCTCTTCTTGATCTATAATAATAAAATTCATTCATTTAGATCATTCTATGATCATAATGCACCAAAATCTACACTTAGGCAAAAATGACCATTTTGCCCTTGTATTATGGCAAAATTATGATTTTGCCCCTAGGCTCATAAATCATTTTTTTATCACATTTTCTCAATGAACAAGCCTAGCTGAACATTTATTTCTCTTACAACTACTCACCATTCCAACTATTTCTTGCATTTATGACACAATTTAAATCTTTGCATTCTAGTCCTATTTAGGTGTTTTCATGCTAACATCTTTCACAAAAGTTGTTTCTCATCTCCCTAACATCTATTTTCTTCCATAAAACTCAGCTAACAACTTAACTACTCTCATGGCAAGTCCCTAGACTTTCAACCATATCTTAAATTAGTCCCTTCATTTGCTAGCTTAAGCTTTGGGGACTCCAAAAACACAAAAATCATCAATTAAAACCACCTAAATCACTTACTTGAATATGAATTGAGTGGCTGAAAGTTTGAAACCCCAAGAGCTCTATTTCTTCTTCAATTTTCGGTGGAAAGAGATGAGTGAATAGTGAAAGATGATAGTTTTTCTTTTACCATATTTTATTCATCTTTTCTCACCTAATTTTGACTAAACATTAAATGCTCGTCTCCCCATACCATATGGCCGGCCATCACACTCCAAAATGGTCTATTTGTACTTTAAAGACCTCTAATTTACATTCTATATTCATTAGGTACTTCTACCATGAAAATTAGAACTTTCGCACTTTATGCAATTTAGTCCTTGTTCAAAATTAAGCATGCAATCATTAATATTAAAGTACCAAAATTTTCACATAATCATATATTAATGCTATAACGCACAAAATAACATCAAAATAATTTTCTTAAACCTCGGATTAGTGATCCCAAGATTACTGTTCCGACTAGCCCTAAAATCGGGCTGTTACAACTCTCC
Source organism: Gossypium sturtianum (assembly GCA_025698515.1). NCBI lineage: Eukaryota > Viridiplantae > Streptophyta > Magnoliopsida > Malvales > Malvaceae > Gossypium > Gossypium sturtianum. The sequence continues at coordinate 49,154,358 of CM046951.1, read as the reverse complement.
CCCCTTTAGAGATTTTCGTCCTCGAAAATCTTACCAGTAAAAAGGTTTGGATAGTGCTCTCTCATGGCTTTTTCCGGTTCCCACGTAGCCTCTTCTACATCGTGTTTTTGCCACAACATTTTTACTAAGGCTATGTCTTTATTCCTCAACTGTTTCACCTCTCGAGCCAAGATTTTAATCGGCTCTTCCTCATATGTCAATTCCGGTCATACCTCAATTTCGAATGGAGAAATCACATGCGAAGGATCGGAGCGATAACGCCTTAACATTGATACGTGAAACACATTATGCATTTTCTCTAACTCTACTGGAAAAGCCAACCGGTATGCCACTGGCCCAATCCTTTCGGTAATCTCATACGGCCCTATGAATCTCGGACTCAGTTTACCCTTTCAACCAAATCTCAATATTTTCTTCCACAGGGACACTTTTAGAAATACCTTGTCACCCACTTTAAACTCGATTTCCTTTCTTTTCAAATCTGCATATGACTTTTATCGGTCTGAAGCAGCTTTCAAACTATCCCGGATCACTTTCACCTTTTCTTCAGTCTCTTTAACTAGGTTGACCCCATGAATTTTCTTCTCACTAAGCTCAGTCCAATACAAAGGAGTCTGACACTTACGACCATACAAGGCTTCATACGGTGCCATCCATATACTCGACTGATAACTGTTGTTGTAAGCAAATTCGACCAAGGGTAAGTATCTTTCCCAACTACCTTCGAACTCTAGCACACAACATCGGAGCATATCCTCTAAAACTTGAATTACTCTCTCGGACTGACCATCGGTTTGAGGATGGAATGCGGTACTAAAATTCAACCTTGTACCCAAGGCCTCTTGTAGCTTCTTCCAAAACCTCGAAGTAAATCTCGGGTCTCTATCCAAGATAATAGATACAGGCACTCCATATAATCTTACCACTTCTGCAATATACAACTTGGCTAACTTGTCCAGTGAATAATCAACACGCACCGGTAGAAAGTGACCTGACTTCGTTAATCTATCAACAACAACCCACACAGCATCTTTCTTTTTCGGAGTCATAGGCAACCCCGTCCCAAAATCCATGGTGATCCGATCCCACTTCCACTCGGGAACCATCACTGGCTGAAGCAATCCCGAAGGCACTTGATGTTTAGCTTTCACTTGTTAACAAATCAGGCATCTTGTTACATCTCCGAGATGTCCTTTTTCATTCCCGGCCACCAATAATATTTCTTCAAATCGTTGTACATTTTCGTACTGCCTGGATATACTAACAAATAACCACTGTGTGCTTCATTTAATATCTTCCAGATCAATTCATCATTCTTAGGTACACAAATCCTGTCATGAAACATCAAACACCCATCCAAACTCATCCGAAAATCAGAATCTTCTCCCGATTCACACTTAGCTGTCTTAGCTTGCATCTCATTATCATTCTTTTGAGCTTTACATATCTGTTGAATAATTAATGGCCTAGCCCTCAACTCGGCTAATATAGCACCATCGTTAGTCCATGCTAAGCAGTCCATGCTAAGCTCGTGCTCATAGCTCTCAAAACATAATAGGATTTCCTACTCAAGGCATCCGCAACCACATTCTCTTTTCCCGGATGGTAATCGATTACTAGCTCATAGTCCTTTAATAATTCGAGCCACCGTCATTGCCGTAAATTTAAATCCTTTTGATCCATCAAATACTTCAAACTCTTATGATCCGTGAAGATTCGGCACTTCTCTCCATATAAGTAATGTCGCCAAATCTTTAACGCGAAAATAATAGCGGACAATTCCAAGTCATGAGTCGGATAATATTTCTCATGCGATTTTAGCTGTCTCGAGGCGTAAGCGACTACCTTACCCTCTTGCATCAACACACAACCGAGACCATTTAACGACGCGTCACTGTAGACCACAAACTCTTTCCCCAATTCTGGTTGAACCAAAATCGGCGCCTCGATCAACAATGTTTTAATCTCTCAAAACTCGTTGACATCTTTCAGTCCCTTCGAACTTAATATCTTTGTGCAATAGTTTCATCATCGGGGTAGCAATCATGGAGAACCCCTTCACAAAACGTCTGTAATACCCCGCTAAACCCAAAAAGCTTCTGACTTCTGACACGTTTCTCGGTGGTTTCCACTCCACAATAGCCGAGATCTTACTCGGGTCAACTCTAATACCATCATCCGACACAATGTGTCCTAGAAATCTGACCTCTCAGAGCCAAAATTCGCTCTTGCTAAATTTAGCAAATAACTGTTTGTCTCTTAAAGTCTGTAAGAAAATCCTCAGATGTTCCGCATGATCACCCTAATCTCGAGAATAAATCAATATGTCATCAATAAAGACAACCACAAACTTGTCTAAATATGGTCAGAAGACACGTTCATTAAGTCCATAAAAATTGCAGGGGCATTCGTTAAACCAAACGGCATGACCAGAAACTCATAATGGCCATACCTCGTCCAAAATGCAGTTTTTGGCACGTCTTGCTCCTTAACCCTCAACTGGTAATAGCCAGACCTCAGGTCTATCTTGGAGAACACCGTAGCTCCCTTCAGTTGATCAAATAGGTCATCTATCCTTGGTAAAGGATACTTATCCTTTACCGTCACCTTGTTGAGTTGTCTGTAGTCTATACACAATCTCATCGACCCATCCTTCTTCTTTACAAAAAGCATCGGAGCACCCCACGGTGAATAGCTCGGTTTTGCAAAACCCTTGTCCGTTAACTCTTGCAACTGAACCTTCAGTTCTTTCAACTCTAGTGGGGCCATCCTATACAGAGTAACTGAAATAGGTGTCGTTCTCGAAACTAACTCAATTCCAAACTCGACCTCTCTAACTGGAGGCAATCCGGGTAACTCTTCCGGGAATACATCCGGATACTCGCATACAACCGGCACTGTTTCAATCTTTACTTCAGACTCTTGAGTATTTAGCACGAAAGCGAGATAAGACTCGTACCCTTTTCTCAAATATTTCTCAGCCATCATGGAAGAAATCATCACCGGTAAACTATCTAACCCACCTGATTCAACCCGAATAACATCTCCATTTTCACATTTCAATTCAATAAATTTACTACCACAGTTCACTAAAACACTATGGGTAGTCAACCAATCCATGCCAAGAATCAAGTCAAATTCATCAAACGGTAACAACATAAGGTTTGCCGGAAAATAATGACCCCTAATTGTCAAAGGACAACTTCTACACACCTTGTCAACTAGCACATGTTTACCTAACGGGTTTGACACCTTTACCACTAATTCCGTAGACTCAACAATCATACTTAAACTAGACGCCAATCTCATGCAAATATAGGAATGGGTAGACCCCGGATCAATCAAAGCAATAACAAGGGTGTCATAAAGAGAAAAAGTACCCGTTATTACATCTAGAGATGATGCCTCTTCGCGAGCGCGAATGGCATAAGTCCTTGCAGGTGCCCGACCCTCTGGCCTCATGGCAGAGTCTCGTGATGCACCTCTACCACTAGTCCCACCTCCCGGGTCCTTTTGTAGCCTACCCCTAGAAGATGCACTGCTTGATCTTATCTCTTGCTTCCTCTCTTTGTTATCCTTCTCGTAGGCGGTTTGGATGAAATGGTCAGGGGAGCCACACTTATAACAATTCCGGTTGTTTCCCCAACACTCCCCAGTGTGATGTCTGCCACAACTTGGGCACTTCGGGTTGAACTTTGAATTGCCCACACTTGCCATCGAGGTGGCTTGAACTCTTGAACCCGAGTACGTGTCGCCTCGCTCTCTTTACGAAAATCCAACTGATGCGGTCGTTCGAGGATTCACTTCCTTTGACCTCTTCGATTGAGCTTGGTAGGATTTACTCATCGGCCTTTTTCTTGCATCTCGGGCCTCACTCATGGCTTTCCTCTTTTCCTTACTCAATTCTTCGGCCTTACTCGCCCTATCCACCAATACCACAAATTCTTTTAGTTCTAAAATCCCAACTAAAAGTCTGACATCCTCATTCAGCCCATCTTCAAACCTCTTACATAAGATAGCTTCTGTTGATACACATTCTTGTGCGTACTTACTGAGCCTAACAAATTCACGCTCATATTCCGCCACAGTCATTTTTCCTTGTTTTAACTCAAGGAATTCCATCCGTTTCTGATCAACAAATTGCTGACTTATATACTTCTTACGAAACTCTTCCAAAAAGAAGTCCCACGTTACTCTCTCCTTAGGAACCACTGATGTCAACGTTTTCCACCAATGGTATGACGAGTCCCTCAGCAAAGACACGACACATTTTAAACTCTCCTCAAGTGTACAGGAGAGTTTGTCGAATACTCTCATCGAGTTCTCAAGCCAGAACTCCGCCCTCTCAGGGTCATCATCTATATTAGCTCAAAAGTCCTCAGCACCTTGCTTCCGGATTTTGTCTACCGGGGGCTTAGTTGTCCTCACTAAGTCTATACATTGGGGAGCCACAGGATCTGGCTGAGGTATAGAAGGGGGAGGAGGAGGTTGGGCATTGGGGTTTGCTCAAACATACTCCGTGTGCCAGTTACTCATCATTTGGTGAAAGGCTTCCTGAACCTCTTCTCCTTGACCCCTAGTCTCGGGTCCACTCTACAGAGGTGCGATCCCTTGCGCGGGAGCCGGCGTATTACTAGCTGCATCATCAGCAGCTGATTGATCGGGATCCATACATTATATATAAACAAAGTTTAAAATCATCAGAAGCCACCACACTATCATTATACGCTTATGGCATGTATAGCTAGACTCTCACACACGCTACGATAGTCCTAGAACCGACTAAACCATAGCTCTGATACCACTAAATGTAACACCCCTTACCCGTATTCTACACCGGAACTGGGTACGAGGCATTACCATACTTAACTCACACAATCAAACAACTTTGGGCTATCAGGTTCGTTTCAAATTAAAACTTTTTCATTCATGTGTCTATCACTCTCATAATGGACCTACGAGGCCCAAAATATGCTTCCAAATGGTTTCAGAGATAATTAGGAAACTTCTACGCACTTAAGAAAATTTTCCCTAAATAGGGGCCACACGCCCGTGGGGGAGATGACACGCCCGTGTATCATCTCACACGCCCGTGGTCGAAACTGACTAACTTCACACGGCCTTGGCATGCCCGTGGCCCAGGCCCGTGTACCAAACCTTGACATTCTGACATATCCACACGGCCTATACACACGGCCGTGTGCTTCAGCCGTGTGGCGATTTAAATTCCAATTGCAAGGTGCAGACTTCACACAGCCTAGGCATATGCCCGTGTACTAGCCGTGCCTCCCACACGGTCTAGATACACGTCCGTGTGTCTACCCATGTGAACGATTAGAAGGTTATCTACCAAGCCCTTTGCCACCCCACATTGCATACATACATACATACTCCAAATTCCATTCGACGTAATTCATGACCCAAAGACACATCTAAATACTCAATTCAACATATCAATAAACACTCATAATTTGCAATAGGAACTTCCATGAGTAATTTCATATTTTCATAAATAACAAAGTGAGACATCAACCATGACAATATACAAAATAGTTATCTTAAAATGGGGCTAACACATCTTGGCCAAAATAACAAAATAATCTAACTAGTCTAGCCCTTATACATACCATACACAAAATCACTAAGTCTAGATATATCGAGATGAGTTGATAGTGTGGGCGATCTTCTGGTTATCGGCGTACCCCGGCTCAGCTCTTAAACTCTATAAAACAAGGGAAAAGAAAGGGGGAGTAAGCATTAAGCTTAGTAAGTTTACATGTAAACAATATAAAGTTATAGCATTACATGCTAAACAAGGAACAATCCACATTCATAATCAAGCTTACTCATTTCTTTCATTTCCATATTCCAACCTTATCACAAGCTTAATGTATACATTCATTAGCATGCTTCCCTGCACTTAGCACCACAATGTCACATAATACAGCAAATCACAAACCCTTAGTCAATTACTCATAATCAAATTACTCGGTGGTTTCGCACTTAGCCCACCATCAGTCTTTATTAGGGTGGTATCGCACATAGCCCACCAAAAAGGTTAGTTACAGTGGTATCGCACATAGCCCACCAAATGATAAATAGACGATGGTATCGCACATAGCCCATCGTAATTAAATAACTAGGTGGTATCGCACATAGCCCACCTTCAAGTGTTTATTACACGTTTATATGACTATTTCGTCATTCATACAATAATTATACAATAACTACCGCATTCAATCCACTTGAATCACACATGTTCTCAATCATGCCTTGCACTAATCAACAACGACAATGTATGTATATAAAATGTTTACACATAAACTTACCTCGGTGCAAAACGACTCAACTAACGGTTTAATCCGTAACCTTGCCTTTTCCCCGGTCAAGGTTAATTCCGTGCTCTTCTTGATCTATAACAATAAAATTCATTCATTTAGATCATTCTATGATCATAATGCACCAAAATCTACACTTAGGCAAAAATGACCATTTTGCCCTTGTATTATGGCAAAATTACGATTTTTCCCCTGTATTATGGCAAAATTACGATTTTGCCCCTAGGCTCGTAAATCATTTTTTATCACATTTTCTCAATGAATAAGCCTAGCTGAACATTTATTTCTCTTAAAACTACTCACCATTCCAACTATTTCTTGCATTTATGACACAATTTAAATCTTTGCATTCTAGTCCTATTTAGGTGTTTTCATGCTAACATCTTTCACAAAAGTTGTTTCTCATCTCCCTAACATCTATTTTCTTCCATAAAACTCAGCTAACAGCTTAACTACTGTCATGGCAAGTCCCTAGACTTTCAACCATATCTCAAATTAGTCCCCTCATTTGCTAGCTTAAGCTTTGGGGACTCCAAAAACACAAAAATCATCAATTAAAACCACCTAAATCACTTACTTGAATATGAATTGAGTGGCTAAAAGTTTTAACCCCCAAGAGCTCTATTTCTTCTTCAATTTTTGGTGGAAAGAGACGAGTGAATAGTGAAAGATGATAGTTTTTCTTTTACCATATTTTATTCATCTTTTCTCACCTAATTTTGACTAAACATTAAATGCTCTTGTCTCCCCATACCACATGGCCGGCCATTACACTCCAAAATGGCCTATTTGCACTTTAAATACCTCTAATTTACATTCTATAGTCATTAGGTACTTCTACCTTGAAAATTAGAACTTTCGCACTTTATGCAATTTAGTCCTTTTTCAAAATTAAGCATGCAATCATTAAAATTAAAGTACCAAAATTTTCACGTAGTCATATATTAATGCTATAACGCACAAAATAACATCAAAATAATTTTCTTAAACCTCGGATTAGTGATCCCGAGATCACTGTTCTGACTAGCCCCAAAATCGAGCTGTTACAGATATCATATGAGGGTAACACACACATGACGGGGTCATTGGACAAAACAGTTTTATGAATTGCTTTCGTAATCAGTATACAATAAGGAGTTTTCACTCATGGTACTTCTTGTGGACTGACTCCATGATTAAGTAATTGTGAATTATCAGAACGATGCTTCTGGGCATAACCACAATCACTAGAGCCTAATTGTATATGTCTGATTGGTCCCTACGCTAGCTCAACAAAAGCTTGATCGAACTGCATTTGAATCAGAAGAAAATTCTATGACTTTGGGAATAATTTAATTGAGTCGATTTATTTGATGTGGAATTAAATTAGGTGGTCGTGAGAATTGTTCAACTAGAGAATTTGATTAAAGAATTTTCTTGAAAATTTAATTTGGAAAATCTAAATGATCTTTGGAAAAATTAATTTTGATCAAGTAAAATAAAATTAATAAAATCAATTAAAATTAATATGATATTTTTTAAAGTTAATTTTCAAGTCAAACAATTGGCCCAATGGGTAATTGAACTTGAAAATTGGTCCTGGGAGCCCAAAATAGATACCAAGACCCAAAAACTGGTCGAACCAAGCCCGGTATGTGAAATCGGGCCGACGGTCCAACCGGTGGCTAGACCGGGCCGGTTGGGTCATCATTGACCCAGACCGAACCGGCAGTAGCCGAACCAGCTCGAGGTGCCATAAGGGTGTCTCACCTACATCACCGGACAAGACAGTGCCGGTGGCTGCAATGGCGGCGTCCGGTGGTCGGTGGCAGTTGGTCGTCGATGGTTGAGTAGTGGAAGAGTTACACTCCTACTGGGACTCTACTAGAGAATTTGATTTCAGATTAATTATTTCAAAATAATATTATTTTAATAGTTTAATATTAAATTTAATTATACTTATCTTAATAGTATTTTATTAATTTAATATTAAAATGATTAAGTTTAATCATAGTTGAACTCTCTAAACTCTCCTTATATAAAGAGAGTTTTGGGTCATTATTTACAAACACTTGAATTCAAGAGAATGTTGTAGGGAGAAAATTCTCTTAAGAGATTATTCCAGAAAATTTCTAGAGATATTTTTCTAATTTACAACTTGACCCAAAAGTTTAGAGAAATTATAAAATTACCCCACTGGTAATTTTTGTGAAAAATTTTATGATTCGAAGCGAGCCTACACTTGGTAGACGTGAACTTGAGGATAGCGGAGAAGACTACTAGGTTGAAGCGCTCATCCTAGACTAATCGAAAATGTAAAATTTTGATTAAGTGTTTATTACTTTAGATATCACAACCAAGATCTTGTCTTTGGAAAAAAAATTAAATCTCTAGTTTTTCCCTAAATTTATTTTCTGTTGCGTTTTCCAAACCCATTTTTCCAACAATTGGAATCATAAGCCAGGTTGTGTTTTATCTATAAATATAAAAAGATAATCAAAATAAATTTCTCTTCTTCTTGAATGATTTGATTACATAGAAAGTGACATTCTTTAGATCTTATGCATGTTTTGAGTTATATATGGGAATGGATGTGATATTATATATTTGTTATATAATTGTTTTTTACATCCTATGCATGTTTTGAGTTATATATGGGAATGGATGTGATATTATATATTTTTTATATAATTGTTTTTTACCGAGGTTGTGGTTATTAGGAAATAAACCGTGGACTATCATCTCCACGTAGGGCTATTTTTTAAAAAAAATCATAAAATTCTTGTAAGTTGGAAACGGATATAGGACTGAAATGTAATTTTTCCAAAAGGAGTCCATGACGAGGAAAAGATGCGATGACAATTGAAGACCCAAGGAATAACTTGTGGTGAAAAATTATATAATTTTATTTTTCCATTTATTTTCTAGAAATAGAACTATGGAGACCTTGGCTGGCAATTTTATTTTAATTACTTATCTCATTATATATATGTTTTATAATTGTTTATAATATTGTGTAATGTTATAATTGTGATATATATATGAGATGATCCACAGTTAATCGATTGAAAATAAGAAGAGTGGTAATGAGAAAATACATGTGTTGTATTATTTTATTCACTTCTTTAGGTTATTCGATAACTGTGAGAAGTGTGGTAATGAGAAGGTGCATGTCTAGGATTGGCTCTAGCTAGGAAAGGTTTAGTTTTTAAGCGGCCAATTTTGACTCACCTCCCTTTCCTAGGACCTTACCTAGTGCACGGTTCACATTCACTTCTTCGATTTTTCCCTTAAAAGAAAAACTGTGGAGAATCAAAATTGTTTGTTTTAAGATTGATTGATTCTTGTGAATGGATATTATTGCCAAAGCATGCCATGCATATATTGGAAGAATGTCATTTAGATTAGGTAAGAATGCCACTAGGACTATTGTATGGTCATTCTTGAAATTTGAGATAAAAAAACCTTGCATGTTTTTAAAATATTGAGTGGGAGAAGGTCCTTGAACAAGACCTACAGTCTCCATTGATGATCCCTAAGTGATAGCATGATAAAGTTTCAAGTCGGTTCCTACCCTGGTCGCACCCCAAGGTAAACTTTTTCATGTGGGTTCACTAGATGAGATTTCCTTTTAAGGACAACTAGTCATGCATGACTTTCAGAGAGATTGTCCCAAGATGACTCACAAATGAAAGCATGTTCATGATAGGTGTTGAGTCAATGGTTACACGCTCAAGATCATCTCTTATTAAATAGTTTCCCAAGAAATGATATTTAAGCTAGAGATGATGGCCAAACGTTAAATGATCATTAGTTCGTGTGGAGTCTTGAGAATTAAGATTCACAAACTAATTGGATGTAATCCATGTTCTTGCTAGTTAATCATGGGACCCCAAGGCAACATGGTTAATGGGTGTGAGAATGATCTTAGCAATGGAAAAATATTTTTTCAAGGTTTTAATACAAGACGCATGCATCATACTGCATTCTTAGTATGTTGTTGAAATGAAAAATATTTGCTTAAAACAAAGATAGTAATTAGTGAAATCTTTATTTTTTTAGTTCAAATATGTCTCCTACTCCTCTTATTGGCATTCTTACTAAGAATAAATTAAATAGGGATAACTTTTGAGAATGGAAATGGAACTTGCTGATAGTTCTCAGCTATAAGAAACACAAATTCGTTCTTGACGAAACGTGCCCTCCTGAAGCTCTCCCCAAAGAGAGAAATAGCTGGAGAGATTCTGGCTCGATTAATCGGTGTTATATGTTAGCGAGCATGAGTAGTGTGTTGCAAAAGTAACACGAGAATTTTTGTACTACTAAAGAGATCATGAAAAATTTGGAGGATTTACTCAGAGACCAAGTTGCATTGGCTCGACAATCTGCTATTGCAAATTTGATGATTTCTTAATAGAAAATCGACACTCCGGTCAAAGAACATATGCTTGAGCTTATGAGATTCTTTACGGAAGTGGAGGACAATGGGGCTGAACTAGACGTGAACACGCAAATTGAAATAGTGTTCAAATCCTTAACCAAGGAGTTTGTTGGTTTTAGGGCCGCTTACAACTTGGGGAACAAGGCGCTTACCTTGACTTGGCTCATGAAGGAATTACAATCCTATGAGTTGATGCTGAATGGTGGTAAGCTGGTTCAAGAGAAACCTGAGGCAAACTTAGCTGTGGGCCCCTCATCCTCTAAGGGGAAACAGAAAACTAAGGGAAAGAAAAACCTGATTAAGTCTTCAGTTCCACCTCGTGTAGATAGGAAGAAGGCTAAGAATTCAAATGATCCTAAAAAGATGAAATGTTTCTTCTACAACAAGAAAAGGCATTTCAAATCAAACTGCAAGGAGTATTTGGATTACCTAGCCGAAAAGGGAAAAGGTATGGAACTCTTTATAGTTGAAGTTTGCTTAGTGGAAGAATCAATTGACAGCTAGGTTATTGATTCTGGAGCCACTAATCATGTGTGTGTTTCTTTATAGGGGTTCAGGGAAACAAGAAGTCTGCGTGACAGGAGCCTCTTGTTTCAGACTAGAGATGGGAGCTATGTTTTAGCTGAAGTAGTGGGAGAAGTTATTTTACACTTTGATAATTTTAGGAAGATCATTTTTAAAAAAAAAAAGTGTTTTATGTACCTCATTTTAAGAGGAATTTAATTTTTGTAGCATGTTTATTTTATGACGGTTATATCGTGACATTCAATAAAGGGATTGCTATTCATAGAAATCGTTCTTTCATTTGTAATGGATGGATAGAAAATAATCTCTACTTTATCAAACCAAATAACAACTCAATGCTTCAAACTGAAATAGTAAATAAAAAGCTTAAAACTTCTCACTCTAATAAGGGATACCTATGGCACTTAAGACTTGGTCATAATAACCAAGAAAGAATCATAAGATTCGTGAAAGATGATCCCTTAAGTATGCTTAAGGAAGCTAGTCTTTCACAATGTGAATCTTTCTTGAAAGGTAAAATGACTAAGAGGTCTTTTAATGCGAAAGGTATAAAGGCCAACCAACCTTTAGAACTTATGCATACTGATGTATGTGGTCCCATGACCATCAGTGCCCGAGGAAGTTATGATTATTACGTGACTTTTATCGACCACTATTCTCATATATAGATATGTGTATCTAATGTACCGTAAAAGTAAAACATTTGATAAATTTTGAGAGTTTCGTGCGAAAGTGGAAAAGCAATTAGGTTTATTTATAAAGAATCTTCGGTCTGACCAAGGTGGGGTATATTTGTCCGATGAGTTCTTAGGATACCTCATAGAGAATAGGATTTTATCCCAATTGACTGTGTCGGGCACTCCACAGCAGAATGGCATAGCTGAGAGAAGGAATAGAACCTTGCTTGACATGGTTCGTTCAATGTTAAGCTATTCACAACTTCTTACTTCCTTCTGAGAAAATGCGATACATACGGCATGCTATATTCTGAATGATGTGTCAACCAAGTCTTCTTGAAAACACCTTATGAACTGTGGCATGGAAAGAAACCCACTCTAAATCACTTTAGAATATGGGGTTGTCCAGCACACGTTCTGGATAAGGATGCAAAGAAGTTCGATGCACAAACAGAATTGTGCATGTTTGTAGGATACCCAAAAGGAACAAAAGGAGGATTATTCTACAATCCAAAAGATAATACGATTAAATTTTCTACTCATGCTACTTTTCTAGATGAAAGCTACATAGATAACTTTAAGCCTTGAAGTAAAGTGGTACTCAAGGAACTTTCGGGAGTGGTAGAACAATCACCAAGTTCAATTCTCGAGAAAGTGTAGAAAAACCTGCAAACGGTCAATGGCATAGGTGAATCCATCGTATCGGGAGAGTTTCTAAGAAACCAAACTTCTTCATCTATGATGGTAGTATTTATAATAAAAATGCCAATCATGAGGATGACGATCCACTCACTTACGAGGAGGCTATGCAGGACGTTGATTTCAAGCTCTAGAAACAGGCCATGGATGCCGAGTGGATTCTATGAAATCCAATACAGTGTGGGAACTTGTAGACTTACCGATTAGGATTTAACCCATAGGGCGTAAATGGATCTACAAGAAGAAGAGAAATGCGAAAGGGAAAGGGAAAGTGGAAACACATAAAGCTAGACTTGTAGGGAAAGGCTACACACAGAAAGAATGTATCGATTACAATGAGACCTTTTCTTCGGTAGCCATGCTTGATTTTGATTTTGAGATCTAGCAAATGGATGTCAAGACAACATTCTTGAATGACTATCTTAATGAGACCATTTACATGGCTCAACCCACTGGCTATGTTGTCAAAGGAAAGGAGAACAAAGTTTACAAACTGCTAAGATCCATTTATGGACTTAAGCAAGCATCCCGCTCATGGAATAAAAGATTTGATCAAACAATCAAGACTTTTGGATTTGAGAAAAATGTTGATGAACCTTGTGTTTATAAGCGTATAAAAGGCAAAAAGGTGGTCTTCCTCATTTTGTATGTCGATGATATTCTACTCATCAGAAACGATGTAGAAGAATTGTTGTAACATCCTAAAAAGGGCCTATGCATTTTTGGTTTAATTGTACGAAATGACATATCTTATGTGTTATGAATATATTTTGAACACTTTTGGAAACCTGGAAATGTATGGAAATGTTAAGTTTAAAAGAGGAAAGTGAACATTTTTAGAACCTTGGAAATGTAAGGAAATGTCTTGTAAGGAAATGTCATGGAAATGTAAGGAAATGTCAAGTTTACAGAGCCGGTCAAAAATTTTTGGAAACTTAGAAATGACCTAGAAATGACGAGTTTTAAGGTTTAAAAGGGGAAATTAAGGCAAGGTGGCCTTAAAAGAAAAAGTTTGTGAAATTTGACACACAAACAGGCTTGGAAAAGTGGTCTGAAGATGCCACTTAGGGCCTATGGAAATGGCGCCATATGCAAGAGGAATGGGCCTAAGTTCGAGTCACATGGGAAGCAAATAAAAGAAATTTTATTTTGCTACAAGGAGCAGAGAGGTGGACGGCACATGGCTATAAATTAGGAGCTTTTATTATTTTATAAATAGTGGATAAATAAGGGATTTATTTATCATTATTTTCAAGAGATAATTGTTGGATTAAATTCTTTTAATTTGAATAAAGAGATAAAGAGGAAAATAAGGGAGAAGTGATGGCCAAGTAAGGGACTTTGAGTTTAATAATTTCGGCTAAGTAAGGATAGTTGCTGAATTATCTTTTATTTTAAGTGATAATTAAAGAGATAAAGCTATTAAAATAGAGGAGTGGTGGCCAAGTAAGGGACTCCTTAGATGATAATTTCGGCTATAAAAGGAAGGAAGGATGGCTACTCATCAATTTGTGCTTCCTCCTTTCTCTGCCGAATTCTTAGTGCTCTCTTCTCTTCTTTTCTTTCTTTTCTTTTTCAAGCCGAAATTAAGTAATTGTTGGAACCTAGCCAATATATTTTCCTCTCCATTAGAAGCCATAGCCGAATCCTCCATCTTTATTCTTCCTTCTCTTTTCTTTCTAATCCTTCCAAAAGCCGAAAAGTTGTGAGATCATCATCTAGCCATAGCCGAATCTCTCCAAGGTTGAAGTGAAGGTGCAATCGATTTCTTCAAGTAAGGGTAAGATCTCATTCGGTTTCATCCTTTTTCTTAAGATTTTCCAAATCTAGGACTAACCCCATTAATATCTTGTTGCCAAAACTTTGAAGAGATCTTTCGTGATTTACTAAGTGTCGACTACAAGGAAGGAGAAGTTCTTTTCCCGAAGGTACACCATAGGCCACGTGTTCCCTAGTTATTCGGTGAGTTTCGGGGATTTAAAATCCACAAGGTAAGTGTCTATAGTATTCGCCAAGGCCATGTTTGGTAAATATATGTGTTCATTAATTATTCAAAAGCCGAAAACTAACCAAGTTAATTGATTCAATGCTTGGCGAATGCAAGAAGAGTATAGCAGAGATTTCAAGTCTTGATTCTTAAGTCAAACGGCAACAAGGTAAGTTTAAGTATACTAATCCTACTAGGATTTGGATTTATGGCGAATGGCTTTTTATTAAAGTAGTAGGTGATTAATCAAATGTAGGGATTAAGGATCTAAGCATTAGATCAAGCTTTTCGGATTTCAAGACCCTTCCTAAGTATGATAAGTTGTGGATATTTGGTTAAGAATTCGTATATTGATGATTAAATCGATTGTTCGATTAAGTGTGTTGATGGAGGCGAATACCATTCAAGAAGGGAAAGGGAAGGTCCCTATCCCGAGTTTAAGAAGAGATCTGTCTCGGCGATTAGGGATTGGCCACCGGGTGTGGACCAGCGTCAGAATAAGAAAGTAGGCAAATAGCCGTAGTATCGCCTAGTGATAGCATCGATCGAAAGCATAGTTCTCCAAGTGATCGGTGTGTGATTAACCCACCGCTTTCCGGAGTATATGATATGTATGTGAAATGTGTATGTGTTATAAATGTGCTAACTAGTGCAGTGGAAATTGTGATAAGGATACCCTCAAGGGGTATGTCGATAATCTGTAAGTACCAAACCGATGATATGTGATTATTAATATGAATATGTGATAATATACTTGATGAACATGCTCATGCATCATTACATTGTATCATTATTTTATGTGGCATGTGCATGGGTTGGGATATGAAAGAAGGTGCGGGTGTACTTCAAGTGCGTGGTTTGATGTTAGCCTTGAGCTACATCGTGGATTGACGTTGACTCGAGGTCACGTTGTGGATTAATTGCGATTTAGTTCGCGCGTGGCTTGATGAGTGGCTATGTGCCTCATCGTGGTTGATATCGGCTATGTGCCATATCGTGGTTGATGAGTGACTATGTGTCCTATCGTGGTTTTTGATGTTAGCCTTGAGCTACATCGTGGATTAACGTTGACTGAGGTCACGTTGTGGATTAATTGCGATTTAGTTTGCGTGGCTTGATGAGTAGCTCTGTGCCTCATCGTGGTTGATATCGGCTATGTGCCATATCGTGGTTGATGAGTGACTATGTGTCCCATCGTGGTTTTGGTGTTAGCTACGGCTACATCGTGGATTGGCGCCGATCGAGGTCGCGTTGTGGACTATTGTGCTTAATTGCACGTGGGCGGCAGTGATTGCCTTTGGAGTGAAAAGGAGAGGGTGATTTGATAATCCCTCGTGTGTGGTAGGTTTGGATAAGGGGGTGTGTAGCGGATGGACCCTAGGTTTGGGTTGGGCTTCATAATTGCATGATTTCGTATGTGAACATATGTGGAAATGGGCCAAGCCCAATATGATATGTGGATTAATGTAAAAATGGGCAAAGCCCAAGATATGAATGTGGATCGATGTGGAAATGGGCTAAGCCCGGTATGTGGAAATTATGTGGTTAACTACCCTATTAGATGAATGTGATATGAATATGGGCCAAGCCCGAAATGTGTTAACATGTGAATATGATATTTGTTATCCGATATATGGGTTAATATGTGGTTAACATGTGGGTGGAATTCAGTGGATTAATTACACACTCGAGTCCAGTATGACTCACCCAATTTTTATTAAACATCGCAGTGATCGTGATTTTTGGACCGGTTGGAGTGGATACAAAGGTGGCCATGCCGAAGCAGATTTCCATGCAGAAAGATATTTTAATTAATTAAGTAGTTATATTTTCAGTATTTTGATTAAGTCTTTTAATTATTTGTTGTAATAAGGCCCAGTTAAAGTATTTAAGTATTTCCATTAAAGTGATTGAACATTTTTATTATGTTCAAGCTAGACGACCATTAAATTATTATTTGGAAGTGCTTTTAATTTGGATATTTTTGTCAAGCTTATATTATTTAGAATTTTTAATTGGACATGGTTTTCAAATGACAAAATTTTTAATGTTTTTCCCAAAAGTGAAATCAGTCTTCGAACGTTTTTCCGCAGTGGCATACCAGATCCGGTCAGGGCTTGTGGGCCGGGTTTGGGGTGTTTCAATTGTCATCGGTAAGCTGCATTTAGCTCAACAGTTTAGCATGAAGGACTTAGCTGAAGATAGTTATATTCTTGGAATTCGAATCCTTAGAGATCAAAATAATAAAATGATAGCACTATCTCAAGCTTCATACATCGATACGGTACTGGAACGTTGTAACAGCCCGTTTTTTAGTGGTGTCGAAAATAGTGGTTTCGGGGCCACAAATTCGACGAGAAGTTCATAAATATTATTCTTTAATATTTATGAGTCAAATATGGTTTTAAAAAGGTTTTTGATATGGTAATTTATGTTAGGTGAATGATTAATTATGGTCAAGTGATAAGACCCTAAAGTCAAGTGGTTTTAGAAATTGAGTTTTCAGGACCCCGTTTCTATAAATTGAGTCTTAAATATTTTTATAAATATTTAAGGAGTGTTATTAAGATTGTATTAAAGTTTTTTTAAGAAATTTTAATGTTTCGATAGTTAATTAAGCAAAAAGGACTAAATCGTAAAAGATGTAAAATTTGATCACTATTAGATTTGAGTGATTAAATGGATTAATGAATAAAGGTAAAGGGACTTAAATGGTAATTAAACCACTTAAGGAGTTAGTGGACAAATATGGACATGGATTTGGTGTTTTATTTAATTATTAACCAAGGTTAAAATGGTAATTTGATAAATTAGTTGAAATTAAAAGAAACAAAAGGCTAAATTATTATCATATTTTTTGTTTCTTCTCCAACACAACCAAATATCCATGGGAAAATAAACTAGGTTTCAGCCAAGATGATTTCTTTATGCATGGTAAGTAATTCTTACCCATTTTTAGTAATTTTGATGTTTTTGAGATCGTTGCAACTAGGTCCAGCTAGCCCGTACCTTCAATTTTGAAACTGTTAAAGATTTTGAATGTTGCCATTGATGAATATTTGTGATTTTATATGTTAAATGATGAATTTGAAGTATTAGTTGTTATTTATAAGTATTTTGTTAAGTGATTTTGATGAATTTAACGATTAGGGATTAAATTGTTAAAATAGTAAAAATACAAGGATTTGATGTAAAATTTTTACAAATATGGGCTGTATTGGAAGCTATGAACATTTGGTTGACACGGGTTTTCAATAAAAATGGTTAATTTGCATGTTTTAGGCCCAGGGACTAAATTGAATAAAAGTAAAATGTTGGGGGCAATTGTATAAAATGTATAAAAGGACTAAATTGCATAAAATGGAGTGTTTTTTCTATCTAAATTAATGAATTTAATGAAATTATTAATTTACATCAAGAACGAGTGGAAAATCAAGGAGAAGGGAAAATTACCAAACAGCACATGTACTTTGTCATTTTTGCAATTTAGCCAGGTAAGTTCATATGAACTAAAATCACTTAAATGTTGATTAAATTGAATTTTTAATGTGTTATTCTAATGTAAATGAATCAATATATATATATATATATATGTGTTATGTGTTATTATGCAATTTATCATATAAAGAAATTATGGAAATCCAACGACGTTTCGACGACTATCGAGCCCCATTTGAACCTTAGAAATATATAGGATACAAATGACATGTCATTAGGGTTACCATGTTTTGGGTGCTGGTCCTA
Organism: Gossypium sturtianum; assembly: GCA_025698515.1. NCBI lineage: Eukaryota > Viridiplantae > Streptophyta > Magnoliopsida > Malvales > Malvaceae > Gossypium > Gossypium sturtianum. Next base: position 49,135,968 of record CM046951.1, on the reverse strand, counting down.
AATGTCCTACTGATGGCTGTGTTCCAGCATTTGTTACGGATACTCATCAACTTGTTTGAGCGGCATCGTGTAGCTATATTCTGACCGTCAGCTTGTGTGAGTAGAACCATTTACGGCTCGAGTGAGCAACAATGTAAAGGAAAAGAAAAAGGAATGGTTTCGACCATATGTTTAGCACACTTTGTGTGAGCTTTCCCGCGTATCCGATATTATTCTAAGTGGTTCAACGGGCATGTAAAGGGGAGAAATGGTAAGTGTTCCGATCGACTATGTTATGAAATTATAAAAAGGTATGAAATGATATTGATTAAAGGATGTATAACTAAGTTTCATTGAAAGTATGATATGTTAAGGAAAAATGATGAACTCAAATGAATTAAGTTCATGTGTAATGGCTTACCTATGTTAAATTCATGTGAATTATGTTTGAATATGCTAACATGTGTTGTGGATGGTGCTTAGGCTTGTGCTTAGGCTTGTGCTAAGCTTATGGTTGGATTATATCATACTTAATCTTAATGATATACATTGAAATGATAAGTGTTCAAATGACAATATGCTTGTTCATGAAAAGGTAGTGTGAATCAAAAGAGGTATTCCCTAATGAAATGGTTTATCATGTGGTTGATCCCAAAAGATTTATGTATAAATGCATTAACTTGTGTATTGATGATGATGTTTAAGCTTTTGTCAAGCTTGTGGTTATGGTTGATATTTATGCTCATGTCTTGTATTATGGTAATGAAATGGTAAGTTCATATTGAGATGTAATTTGATTATATAAAAGAATTGATGAGTTAAATGACGTACTTATACGTGAGAAATCTACTTTTGCTATGGATAAATACACTAATTCATGATTTGATGATGTTATTTAAGTTTTTGCTAAATAAATGGAATGATAAGTAAGTAAATGGAGTGGTTCATAGTCTTATGAAAAGGTTAAATATTGTGTAATATGTCTTATAAAATCCTATTATGTTAGGAACGAAAGGTGCATATGATGTTGATGAACTTACTTATTTATGAGTTGATGGTCATATGGTTTGATAAATCATGTGACATTGGTATAGGTTTATATTTATCCTATAAATTTCATTATTGAAATGAAAGGTTATTTTTAAGTTTATGCGAGCTTATTAAGCATCCATTGCTTACGTAGTCATCTTTCTCTTATTTTACAGATTATCGAAAGCTCGACCGGTTTGGAAGCTCGTCGGAGATCTATCACACTATCCAGCGATTATATCGATAACTTTGATGTGTTGGTTAATGTTATAATGGCATGTATAGGTGGACTTATGGTTGATGATTAGTTGAATGTTAGTTGATGAGTTCGGCATGTACATGTAATTTTGGTTGATGTAACCTTGGTACTTTTGGTTCCTTATTGATGTGTGTTATTTTGACAATGTGTTAATGCATGTTTGTATGGCCAAAGTGGTATGTGATGAATAGACCTCAACATGGTCAAGATATGGTATGCTTTGGAAAGGTTTTAAATTAGATATGCATGATGGAAATATGGTATATATATGTTGGTTGTTTGGTACTATTTGGAAATGGTTAGTTTGTGTCACTTATGTGATTTTGATGCATGTGAGTAATGGTCCAAATGGTAAGATTATATTGACATGGTATAGGTCAAGTATATATGTTTTGAAATGGTAGCAATGTGATTAAATATGCTTATGTTTAGGCATGTTAGTTTGATTGTGAATAAGGTGCTTATATGGTATATTAGTTGAATGGAATTTGCTCATTTGAATTGGTTGTTTTATGCATGTTTTGTTATGTTTTTGATGCCTTGATTATGGAAGCAAATTTCTTGTAGGAACATGCTTGTAAGGGTGATGGAAATGGCTTACATTTGGCCAAATTCTTATCCATACAGCCTAAGACACGGGCATGTGTCTCAGCCGTGTGTGACACACGGCCATGTGACACGACCGTGTGTCCTATGTAGGTTTTTAAGGTTGCTTTTCGAAAGTTACACGGCCTGGCACACGGGCGTTGGCTTGGCCGTGTGACCCAAGTCAGAGAGTTACACGGGCACGGACACGAGCTAGGACACGACTGTGTCTCCCTATTTCAAATGTTACACGGCCTAAGACACGGGCGTGTGTCTCAGCCGTGTGACCCCTACAGTTTAAATTTTTCTAACTTTTTTCTCAATGTTTCAAATGTTTCCGATTTAGTCCCAAATTCTTTCTAAAGTGTTTCTAGGGCCTCGAAGGCTCGATTAAGGGACGATATGCATATGTGTGAATGGACTTTGCTATGTTTAATGAAATGATTACAAATGTATGTTTTTATGATACGGTTTTACGGTAATGCTCTGTAACCCTTTTCCAGCGACGAATATTGGTTAAGGATGTTACAAACATTTTGCAATGACCGATGCAAAGCTAGGCGTTTAGCCGACTGCATCAGGTTTTCATCTTTCTTTAGATGACTATCCTAAGACAACGGAAAAAAGAGAGCATATGAGTAAGGTTCCATATGCTTCGGCAGTTGGAAGCCTTATGTATATGATGCTTTGCACACGTCCAGATATCTATTTCGCAGTAGAAATGGTCACTCGATATCAGGCGAATCTAAGTCTCAAGCATTGGCAAGCTGTAAAGCATATATTAAGGTATCTTAAAAGAAACAGAGATTATATGCTTGTGTATTCTGGTGAGGACCTTACTCCTGTTGGATACACAGACTCAGACTTCCAAACCTGTAAAGATTCGAGGAAATCCATGTCGAAAAATGTATTCGTTCTAAGTAGTGGAGCCAGAGTATGGAGAAGTGTAAAACAAACTTGCACTGCTGACTCTACTATGGAGGTCAAGTATGTGGCTGCTTCTGAGGCAATGCAAAAAGCAATATGGCTTCGAAAGTTCTTAACCAAACTTGAAGTTATTCCTGGTATGGAAAAACCTATAATACTGTATTGTGATAATAGTGTTGCAATAGCAAATACCAAAGAAATGAGAAGTCACAAAAGGACGAAACACATTGATCGGAAGTATCACTTGATACTAGAGGCAGTAGCTGAAGGAATTGTAGATGTGATGAAAGTAGCTTCTGAAAGTAACCTTGCGAATCTATTTACTAAGACTCTTGTAACTAGGAGTTTCAACGAACACGTTGAGGATATGGGAATGCAAAACATGACATATTTACTTCATTAGAGCAAGTGGGAGATTGTTGGGAAATGTGCCCATATTGTAGTAAACATGTAACTATTTTCTATTTATTTGAACGATGAATAAATAAATAAAGTTAATTTCACATCTTACTATTACGCCTTTTGTATTTATGTCTTTTATATTTTGCATGCATAGCGAAACTGTGACAACAAAATATTAACTCATTGATTGTCTAAAGTTCAAACTAAAGATAAGTGTCATTGTAAAGAATGTTTACATTGCGAGAAAGACAGCTTACTTCAATAGATAATCTAAATGAGTTCGTAATCCCATAAAAGAATCAAAGTGAATATTTGATTAAAATATTGAAAAGGATTATTATGTCGTCTATAATTCTAATTAGGAAGATGACTAGTCTTGGCCATCGAAGCAGTTGACTCAACGAGTAGAGACATAGATGTATTCATTGGTAGAATGATACATTGGACTGGACCCAAGATGAATTAATTCTGAACCCATTTGTGAATTAATTCACTTGTGATGTTCATGGTGTGATTTACCTAAATCTTGAGTTAGTCACTGACCAAGCGTATGCAACTCATGTGATTTGATATAAGTGGAGGATTATGCTCTAGAGGTGATCGAGCCCATAGCCGGTATAGTTGGGTATATGACTAGTGTATGGCATGATTTTACTAGCAATAGTGGAATTCATAACTCAATTAAAGAGTTAATGATATCCTCTCATTGGCATTGTGTGGAATGATAAATGTGGAACGTGGCCACGAGTTGCTTGTTATCAAAAGAACAATTTATCACAGTCATTTGTTAACAGTGATCATAATAATCATTAAGAAGACACAATGGTAACAATGAGATAAAATAGGATTGTATTGAGTGAACAGATTTAACTCAAAGGAATCAATGATATCATATGAGGGTAACACACATGACGAGGTCATTGGACAAAGCAGTTGGATGAATTGCTTTCGTAAAGAGTATACAATAAGGAATTTTCAATCATGGTACTTCTTGTGAACTGACTCCATGATTAAGTAATTACGAATTATCGGAACGATTCTTCTAGACATAATTGCAATCACTAGAGCCTATTTGTATATGTCTAATTGGTCTCTCCGCTAGCTCAACAAAAGCTCGATCGGACTGCATTTGAATCAGAAAAAAGTTCTACGACTTTGGGAATAATTTAATTGAGTCGATTTATATTATGTGGATTTAAATTAGGTGGTCGTGAGAATTGTTCAACTAGAGAATTTGATTAAAGAATTTTCTTGAAAAAATAATTTGGAAAATCTAAGTGATTTTTAAAAAATTAATTTTAATTAAGTAAAATTAAATTAATCAAGTCAATTAAAATTAATATGATATTTTTGGAAGTTAATTTTCAAGTCAAACAATTGACACAATGGGTAATTGAACTTGAAAAGTGGACTTGAGATAATAAATTGGGCTCGGGAGTCAAAATCTAGACCAAGTAGACTGTCCAACCAGTGGCTAGACCAAACTGGTCGAGTCGTCATTGACCGAACCAAACCTGTAGCAGCTGAATCGACTCGGGGTGCCGTAAAGGTGTTGCACCTGCATCACCGGACACAGTAGTGCCGGTGGCTGCGACTGCGGCGTCCTGGTGGCCGACAGTGGTTGGTCATCATTTGTTGAGCAGTGGAAGAGTTACACTTTTATTGAGACTCTATCAGATAATTTGATTTCAAATTAATTATTTCAAAAATAATAATATTTTAATAGTTTAATATTAAATTAAATTTAATACTTATCTAAATAGTATTTTATTAATTTAATATTAAACTGATTATCTTAATTTTAAATTTAATTTAATGTTTAATTCTATTATTTAATATTAAATTTAATCTAATATTTATCTTGATAAATATAATATTAATATAATATTTAATATTAAAGTGATTAAGTTTAATCATAGTTGAACTCTCTAAACTCTCCCTATATAAAGAGAGCCTTGGGTCATTATTTACAGACACTTAAATTTAAGATAAAGTTTTAGAAAGAAAATTTTCTGAAGAGATTATTCTAGAAAATTTCTAGAGATATTTTTCTGATTTACAGCTTGACCCAAAAGTTTAGAGAAATTGCAAAATTACTCTATTGGTAATTTTGGCGAAAAATTTTCTGATTCGAAGCGAGCCCACACTCGGCAGACATGAGCTTGAGGATAGCGGAGAAGACTACTCGGTCGAAACATTCATCCTAGACGAATTGCAAAGGTACAATTTTGATTAAGTGTTTATTACTTTAGATATCACAACCAAGATCTTGTTTTGAAAAAAAAATTAAAACTCTGGTTTTTCCCTAAATTTATTTTTCGTTGCGTTTTCCAAACTCGTTTAACAGTTACATGATCATTTTGAATCTAGAATTTGTGGCATGTATATAAGAGTCCTCTGACATATGAATAATCAATTTGGAGTTGATAGTTATATGGTAATAAGGTGATGATTGATTTTAAATGCTTAACATGGTACATAATCTAATGAGGCATATTTTAGTTAAGTTGATGCTAAGAAAATGATCTTACTCACGAGGGGTTGGTATGCTAAGATTTGAAATTGAACCATTTGAAATAGATAGATTGGTTAATGATTTAGAAATGGTGAATTGAATGTTAAGTATGTAACATGGCTTGGTGATTAATTTGATTAGTTCATATTAAGCTTAGTAAATTGCTTAGTGCTTAAATTGCATATTGAGAATATGAGTTAGTGATGGAAGTGTTTTGAACAGGGATAATTGATTTGAAAATTGAATATGTTTAAATGTTAAATGATTGGATTGTATCATAGTGAATGGTTTATTTAAATAGTTATGTGCTTGAATTTGTTGTCATTGGTGTGGCTTAATGGCTTTATTCTTATATAATGTTTCCAAATACTTGGAAAATGGGTTGGAATTCATTGAATTAGGTGCCAAATGTGTATTTTGCCAAAAATAGGGGCAACATTGCAACCTCAGGCTCTTGATGTCGCAACATTGTCATCTCAAAGACTCTCATCGCAGCGTGTCATAATGAGATGGATAAATTATGGCGAGGAAATGACGAAGTCGCGACATCAGTTTAGGAATTTTTAAAAACTTTATAATTTGGTCCTAATTTGAGTGTGGACTAGTATAAGAGTATTCTTAACCCCATGTAAGTCCCTGAATTGATTGTATATTATATCATATGTCTATCTTGTTTGCATTTAAATGTATATTGACATGAATTGGATATTTATTTAATTGTGGTTGCTCCAATAACTAGTGTAGCATTCTGTAGCTCAGACCCGGTGATTGGGTTGGGTACTGAATGTTACAATTAAACAGCAGTAGAAAAATATTTTAGTCAAATTCGAGCTGAGTCAAGCCCAGGCTAAAATAATCTTGCCCGAGGCCCGACTCGTTTAGAAAACAGGCCTTTTTTTTTGTCCACGCCCATTTTTCGGGCCTACATTTTTGCCCAAACCCTCCCACTTTTCGGGCAGGCCTTCAGGCTTGGACGAGTGGGCCAACCCATGAGCAAGTCTATTCATGAGCCATCTCTAGTATTTGTGTCTAGCTCCATTCTCTCAAATGGTATTATACCCTACGATATGATGCAAAAAAACTTTTTCTATTTGCATAATTAACATCTACAATTTAATATTTTGGTTCATGGTACAAATAGTCTGTAGCTTTAAATAAAAACTTATATAAACTTAATTTGGAGAAAGAAGTATGCTAGGTTATAACCATTTTTATAATATGTAAATTAAGTAAAAATAATATAAAATTTATAATATATAACCTTTACAAAAAAATAATAAAATGTCGAATAACTTTCATAACATTTTTTATAAATAATATAATTTTTTGTCATAATTTTAGAAAGTTATTTCTTTTTACAAATAAGTTATGATTAAAAAATCTATAACACTTTTTTTTATGAATAAACATATTGTTTTTATAATATATAGCATTAACACGTAAATAAGTTATGCCCATATTTATTGGCCATAAATTTTATAAATAAATATATTATAACATTTTTGTAATATATAAATTATATTTTATAGTAAACTTTTTGGTCCAAACTTTTTTAAAAAATTAGGACTTAAATAATATATCTTTTATTTTAACTTTATAAAATACATATAATTTTTTTTAAAGAACATAAATTATTTTTATAATATAATTTTTAGAATTTATAGTATAATAAATAATTGGTTAATACCGTCCAAAACACTCATACGCATACTTATAATATAAAAGTTTATAACTTAAAGGCTTACATGTCAAAAAAGCCTTTAAGAAAATGCAAAAAAATCAATTAAGCTCCTATCATTAACTAAAATAAACAATTAAGTACCTCCTGTTTACAGTTTTTGTCATTGACCACGTTGACCGTTAAATAAATTGATGGACCAATTAGATAGTGACACATGGCAATTTCTAGTTTAATCTAATATTTATCCATAAAATGATTTAAAAAAACCATAAAAATATAAAAATAATCAAAAAAATATGAATGTTATTAAATATTAAAAGATATGAAAATTTATATGAACTTATAAATATTATGAAATGTTATAAATATTATAAAAATATATTAAAATCTAATAAATTATAACAAAATTATAAATTTAATAAAACATATTTAAAATTTTATTAAAAATGCATTAATTTTTTTATAAAAACAAAAAAGAGAGTATAAAAAGTATTAAAATTGATATAAAATTATAAAAATTATAAAAACAATCATAAAAACTTGAGCTAGATCGGATTAGTTAGTCGGACCAATTAGACCAAAATCAACAAGTGTATTAGTCGGAGAAAGCCATTAAACTGATAGACCTGGGATGTTTGAACCCTTTTTTATGTTTTATTTAATTGAAGTGAATGGATTAGTAAAACTGGCAAAACAGTGGCCTGAGTGATTCGACCACTGATCCGGTTTTAAAAAACTTGGTTAGAATATTTCATTGTAATATATGCTAATAGTTGGATAATGAAATTTTGATTTGATAAAAATATTAAGAAAATAAAAAATAAGTTCAACCGCCTGGTTCCCAGGTAAATCGAGCTAATGGCTTACCTTAGATCAGGACTCTTGTCGATTTCGGGCTAATCAATCCATTTTAATTTTTATGATTTTTATAATTTTCATAGGTTTATATCAATTTTAATATTTTTTATATTTTTTATAATTTTTAAGAATTTTAATACATTTTTTAAAATTTTGAAATAAGTTTTATTAAGTTTATAAGCTTTTATAATTTTTTATAATAATTTTTATAATTTTAATAAGTTTATATGAATTTTAATATTTTTTAATATTTAGTTTTTTTATTTTGCATAATTTATTTTTATGATTTTTAATCATTTTTATGGAAAAATATTAGATTGAGCCAAAAGCTACCATGTGTTATCATCTGATTGGTCCGTCAATTTATTTTAATAGTCAACATGGTCAATAATGGAAACCGTTAACAGAGAGGCTTAAATGATTATTTTAGTTAACGGTAGAGGCTTTATTGGGTGCGAATTTAATACAAGGGCTTAATTGATTTTTTATTTTTATTTTTTTGTATTTTCTTAAAAGCTTTTTTGACATATAAGCAACTTAAACTTGTATAGAAAATAATTTTTAAAAATTGAATTTGAGTCTAATTACCAGCGTAATTACTCCAATTCTCACCTCCCCTAAGAATTGGAAAGTATAATTGAGGTGCTCCAATTACATCCAATTCAGTGAGACCCACCAATTACAATAGTTATCCAAACATATTATCCCTAAGTAATTACAAATAATTACACCAAAATTCAATTACTAAGGGCTTACCAAACACTACCTTCAGGGGCATAGCTAGGGGGGACTGGCAAGGACCCCGATCCCCCCTAAAATGGATAATTTTCTATTTAGGCCTTTAAACATTTTTAAAAATTTAAATTAGTAAAGGTAAAATTGTACTTTGATCCTCCTAAAAATGGTAAAAATTTGATTTAATCCTTTAAAAATGATAAAGATATAGACTATTAAAATGATAAAATTATATTTTTACTATCATAAAAATTAAAATTTAATTTCGACGCCCTAAAAAGATTTATGATTTCGCTACTAAGTACCTTAGGTTAATTTATAAATATATATAATCCTTTTCTCCTATTCTTTTAAAAGAAAAAGAAAGATAACTTTGTGAATTATCTATATTCTAAAATTTATTGATTATGTTTTTATTATTTTACTAAATAATATATGGATTCGAAATATTTGATGGGAAAAAAAAAGTAAAAGCAATTTGTTCAGAAAAGTGGATGACTTTTTAGAAATGCATTGTGATTAGCTTTAAATAAAAAAAAAAATCAAATTGACTTTAACCATATTGTTTAATTTAAGTTTTTAGCAATTTTATTGACTAACTTATAATATTAATTTAATTAAATACTTTTTTCAACTGAATCATAAGTACAATGAATTTAAAATATTGAATTAACATTAATATAATTAACTACCCAGTACCCCAAAAATAATGAAATATTTAAATATTAATATGTTTACGTGAGAATTAAATGTTTTAATATTGATGTTTATAGGTTGAATTGAGAAGCATCCAAATTTAAATATGATAAGTGCTATAAATGGGGGAATTTATATTATTTATTGCATAAATTCATTCAAAGGAAACGAATCTTGAAATATATAGGGCGTTGCAGGTTAGGAGAGTAAGGGCCCCTTTGGTTCACCGTTTGCCTCCAGTGTGGTGAGATTGGCCTAAAAAATTGCTGCTCACCGCATTGCTGTGCTGTTTGGTTCACCGGCAAGGTTCAGTGAAAATTCATCTCCACCGCACCGTCTCATTGAAAATCAACTGGGAGTGTAAAGGTCAGTGAGCAGTTGGTGTTTCCCTCAGACGAAAATACCCATACTTTCCATATGCAAAGGGAACTTTAACCAAAAACCCTCCGATCCTTAAAACCCAAACTTCTCCTATTTCTGTTCCCCACCGCTCTCTTTTTTTTTTTGGTCATATATCCTCTCATTTTTCTTCTAAAATTTTTTATTTTCTAGAGTTTTGTTAGTTTTATTTTTTATTGAAAACTCTAGTTTTCTGTTTTCTTCTTCTCTTTGGGTCTGCTTTTGTTTTGCAGACAGAGGAATTTGGAGAGTTGGAGCGGTGTGAGACATTCCTGATCCAATGGAGGCCGCGGCCAGTGTCGCCGCCTCACGGAGCGGTTCGTTGCCGATGCAATCATCGTCGCAGAAAGAGTGGCGTGCCGTTTCCGACAATCATGTGGTTCGGAACCGGGGGGATGATGTGGTAATTTCATCTGGTCATGAAGATTTCTTCGCTCTGTCTTTTTGTGGTTAATGAGAAAAATGTTGAAACGATAACATAATCGTGTTTTGCATATGAAATTCCGAACTAAAAACAATTACCTTGATTAATTTAATATTACTACTTGTGTTTGGTATTCTTCAGTGCTCATAAGCAAAAGCAACATTAGCGTATATCTATTTATTTTTCTCATTGATCTTTTTGGTCCTTCTAGTTTGTTTACTTGCATACAGTTTTATTACCCAAATATTAATTAGTTCCACTTATTTCACACTTTTGTGTTGGGGTTCTTTGATCGCCATTCATTAACCTACCTTGTGCTCTAAATTGAAGCATTTTAATGCATTTATTAACATCTTTGGTTCACTTTGATGACAAGTTTGTGGTCAATGGGTTGTTGGAATGATTGGGGATGTGAATTTGGGTTGTCTTAACTGTGTTTAAATATTTATGTAATCCCAAGAACTTAGCGTTTCATATTCTAGAAAGTTTATTAGTTATATTGAAGTGAGGAAATGCTCTTCATCACAACGGTGGGATTGTAGCTTTGAGTCATGTTGGTGAAAGATTCCTATTTCTCGTTATTTTGAACCAAATGAATTCATTATTTGTTATATTCAGCTTTCTTGCAATGTGTAGGTATTGGACAGATCAAAGTTGGGACAATCTGATGAGAGAACCTTATATGAGGTAAGGCTTTTTGAATTAAGATTAAATTCCATTTTGGACATGATGAAAAACTGATTTGGTTGAATGCTTATTAAGATGCAACATGGAGGAGAGCCTGCTGATGCTGACTTCTTTCCAATCACGATGGATGGAAGTCTAGACGATGACATATTGCAACAAATAATCCACGATGTTGCCGACGCACAGAGAGCGACTCCAGCAGATGGAGGTTGAATCATGAGCACAAGCAATTGCTAGATCAAGGGTTCTGGAAATGCAGAGCGTATATGATGTCAAATCAAAGCCCATGCCAATCATCACGCTAAGCTTGAGGTTTGAATTTAGAATGTGATTCATAGTATGATTCTTCCAAATTCAACTATCGTAAATAAGAACTAAGTCAAGTTTTAACTGCTTCAAAAAATTATAATGATCTTTATTTATGAAAAACAAAAGGAGAAAGAGAAGAATTCAAGTTTCATGCGTAAGATTATAAACTTAGATAAATTTGTCATCATATGTTGACTGTGGAAGTGAGTAAATTAGTGAAACTCGCTTTTTCTTTCAAGTTGAGCATCTTTTGTTTGGTATTGTGCAAAATATCGCTGAGATCCGTGGACACTGGAAATTATTCAAGCATGCAACAAGAAGATTCTAGCAAAGTTATCATCCTTTTTGTGACTTACAGTCTACGCTTTGGCTTTATTTCCTTATATAGGAGCAACTCGGTGAAAGTGAAATGTAGACCATACATCGCTTGGAAAGGAAAATGGAAGAGAAAGATAGAGAATTACATGCCATAAAAGTGGAAAAAGAAGAGGTCTTTCTGTTTTTTCATTCTGCTTTGGGATTTTTTTTAAATTTTAATTAAAGCCTTTTTCTAGCAAGTCGTGTAAATTAGGGCTCGTGGATCATCTTGGCAGGCCTGGGCAAAGGAAGACCTCCTCAAAGAACAAAATAAGGAACTAGCAACTTTTAGGTGTGTGTTTTTTGTGTTTTATTCTTAAGAGTTTTCTATTTGCAGTAACCATAGTGCTCAATGCAATTTGTTTATACGAGTGTTTTGTTTATATTAGTAGTTGCTGTCTGACCGACACACTTGAAAGTTTCTAAACGTATTAGCTTTTAGTATTTATCATTGAATGGAATTTCCTAAATAATTAGTCACTTTGCTTTTTCTTTGAAACTTCTTTTAATACGTTAATCTTTCAAATTGAGGCTTGAACCTATTGAAATTTAGATGTTACTATATTTTTTTATTAAAACCATTCGGTTAGATACTTCAAAATTTGATCCAAGTATAATGTTACTATTTGCGAAAATAATATTTATCATTGTTATAAAAATATATTTAACTATAAAAATTAAAAATAATTTTTATTTTATCTAATAAATAATTTAAATTGATTATATAATTTATTAAAATATTTATAATAAAATATTGGAAGATACATTTTAATATTTTATTAAATGATTTCATAAATTCACATACTTTAATAATTTTACATAAGTAAAATAATTTAAAAACAACTATTATATATCAATTCTAATATGATGTCCTTAATGGTCATTTTTTATTTTCACCTCACCGCTACAGCTGCGTTTGAATCCAAACACACACTCCACCGCTGTTTTTAATCTCACTGCTACAGTGTCCAATCTCACCGCTACAGTAATTAATCTCACCGCCACCGCTGTTTTTAACCTCACCGGAGGTAAACACACCGCCCATCCAAACTAGCCCTAAGACATGTCAACAATCTTATCCTCCTTAGTCATCGTCAGATGCATGCTGTCCGTTTTTGAAGACTAATACGTGTGTTCCATTTAATTTAATAATATATTAGTTAAATAGAAAATCAGGAGTTGTTAAGGGATTGTTTTCACAATAATTAATACAACCACCCTTGGATTTACACACATATCTCCATAATTCCAAGACATTTTCTTCATTATTTTTTTATGATCCCGTCATCATTTCTCTCTCTTTTTCACTTCATCTCCTACCATTATATTATATCATATTATATACTTATTATTTAGTATACTTCAATTAAAGTTGTGACAAGTGTTTTATTTATTTATATATTTATTTTTTGTAATTTTTTTTTACTACACCTTGTAATATATTTGTTAATTTTTTAATTCGTACGTAAAATTTTAAAAATTTTATTGGAATTAATTTTCTTAAAATATATATTTATTTATTTATAGTAGTAGCTAAATTTTGAAACCTCGTGAGGAATAATTTAGACATGAAGCAGCGGACTAAAATTTTCATGGAGAATTTATATTTAAGGTCATTAAATTATTAATAAGTTTACATTTTAGCCACTTAATTTTAAAGTTACAAAATAGTCGTTAAATTATTCATTTAAGTTACTGAACTATTCAAAAAAATTTATTTAAATCACTAGATTATTAAAGTTTTCTTTAAAAAAAAAATAGTTCAGCTAGCGAGCTCCAAGAGAAGATTCGACAGTCGGTACAGTAGATCATTACCAATCGACGAGTAAAATAATATACGTTAGATTCAAGTCGATCTGACTGTTAGTGTTGGAAATCAACAAAGAAAACTATTTGGATTTTGGTTTACATATATGTGATATTTAAAATTGTTTCATGAAAAAAAAAAAATTGTAGAAGAGAAGAGGAATGAAAGCTTTCAATTGGTACAGGCGATGCAAACAAAGAAGGCCATGCAACAACAATCTTAATAGCCTAGAGACTTAAATGAAATCTTCATAATAGTTTAATGACTAAAATGTGAACTTATGACCTTAGCTGTAATTTACCCAGGTTCCACCAAATAACTTCCGGTTTGATTAAAAAGAAAGGTTGAAAGAAATGATGTGTCATTCACAACAAAATTAAGTAAACTTGATTTGAAATTAGGGTTAAGGGTGGTAGTAGTTGTACTTATAATATGGAGGATAATTCAGTTTTAGCATTATTCAAATAGTAAGGTTTTTTTTTTCAACGCTATAACTAAAAACAACAAAAAGATTATCTACCTCCTATAAATGTGAAAATATATGTTTTTTTAACATAAAATATATTAATAATGATTAAAGTTGTTAATTAAGTCTTAATTCATATAGGGTGAGTATTCGATTGAGACGAGTCGAATCGAGAAAAAAAATTTGAGTTAGTCGAGTTAATGAATCCTATTTTAGCAACCAAACTCAATTTGAAATTTTTTTCGAATCAAATCGAATCGAGTCAAAAAAATTTGAGTCAAATTGAGTTGAGTTAACGAATCCTATTATTTATACTCAATGTTGCATTTACATGAACCGATTATTTAACTAGTATACGACGTATAAGATTACTTAACTACATAAACAATATAATGATTTTGCCTTTTAACTTAATGGGTAAATTAATATTTATTAAAACGACGTGGTTTTGACTTTTTTTATTTGGAGTTTCGGATAACTCAATTTGTGTAATTCATATTCAAGTTAAACAAAAAAAATTAATTTTTTATTCCAGTTGATCCGAATAACTCAAATAACTCGAACTATTTAATTCAAAATTTAAATTTTTTTATCGAATTTTTCGAATCGAATCAAATTTTGCTCACCCTTAAATCGTTATTATTGCAATAATCAAAAGAATATAAATTTAAATGTAATTAAATATTTTGATTATATATAACGATGAAGGTTTTGATCAGCGATGGTTAGCAAATGCAAAATTGTAAGGTAGTTGCCGACACTTACATGCACTTGGAACAATTTAGTAAGAAAATGTCCTTACCTTCAACAAATGAAGCCTAATAAATGAATAAATAACAATTGGAATCTCAATTTTGATTTTTTTAATCATAATTACTTTGTGTTAGTATTTAATTTTTTGATAGTATTTTTTTATTTCACAAATAATATTTAAAAAATAATTTATCTTTTTTTTAAATATATATTTTTTAATATTTTACTATTACTTATCAATCCTTAATATTGGTTATAAAATCTAAAAACTCTATTAATAATATACAAAATATTTTGTTGATAAAATATTATAAAAGTTGGTTGAACATGCATTGTCCTTAGACTATTGAGCAGCCTGGCAAAAGTTTAGGAAATTGTCTTTGGCACCAACATTTCCGCTACAAACACTCCTTCGCCCAAGACCTTATTATGCGATTGATTAATCACGTTAGCATTCGACGGGTTTTTACTCGATTTTTAAAATTCAAATTTCGACTTAAGTAAATTTAGTTTTTTTTTAAATAATTTCGAGTAAATATTTTAATTTTTCGAGTTTGAATTGAGTTAAATTTTACAATTTGAATAATTTAAATAACAAATTGATGTATAAATCGATCACTCTCAAAAAAATTTAAAAATCAAAATAACCTTCTAAAATTAAAAAATTTATAGAATATTTTTCCAAATTTTTATAGAAATATATATAATTAAAAATAAAAAATTATTAAAAACCTTTAAAATATATAAAAATATTAAATTATAATATTTAAAAAAAATGATAAATTTTCCGCTTTAAATAAGTAAATTATCAAATCAAATTATCATACTATCTTTCATTTTTTCTTTTTTTTTTGTTTGAATTTGTTTTAAAAGAGTTTTCAAATATTGTCAACAATATTTTAATAAGATCATTTTATTTTTCTTTTAAATTTAATTTGGATAAATATATTTGATTAAATTTAAAAAAAATTAAAATAAAATATATTAACTCAAAAAAATTTAACTTCATTCGATTTAATTGGATTGTATCACTCATCTTATATTCAGAGGAGTATTTTCTTATGGCATAAAATTAAGGGGATTTTAATCACAAACAGTCGCAATCTCATGTTATGGAAGAATGCAATCCAAATGATGATTTGAGCCCAGTTCAGGCGATTTGGGTTATAGTAGACCGAGCTTACCAAACAATTTGATTCCACATATTAACCGTAATGGGCCAGATAAGGAGACAAATAATCAACAAATTCGTTATGCTGTTTTACTCAGCTCTGCTTATGAAGGAGCCCAGTTTGAGATGTTATGAAACTATTATTAACAACCCCACAATAACGTGTTTCAATGTTTTTTTTTTTCCTTTTTTAGAATTATTCCGTACACTGTCTTTATACATTTTACAAGGGAATTTAGAGAGTGACAAATGCTTTAAATTTATATCAAGTTATATAATCTATATAAACTTAATTTTAAATTAAATTTTATTAAGTTATAATTACTTAGTATGTTGCACAGTCAACTGCTGAAGCTGAGTATATTGTAGTCGCAATTGTTGTAAATCAAGTTATCTGGTTAAGGAAACTACTGAATGATTTGAATTTAAAACAAGAAGAAGCAATAAAGATTAAGTGTGATAATCAATCTGCTATTGCAATTGCAAAAAATCCAATGTTCCATAGAAAAACAAAACACTTCAAAATCAAGTATCACTTTATGAGAGAAGTGGAAAAAGCCAAGGAAGTAACTTTGGTTCACTGCAGTTCGCAAGATTAGTTGGCTGACATTCTAACAAAACCTCTTGGGAAGATGAAGTTTGAAAAGCTGCATTATGATATTGGGGTTCACAACATGGAGGCCAATGAGGAGTGTTGCGAAGTGACCATCCATGCATTGGAGAACCCTGATCGTAAGACTGCAAGCACAACAAATGTGCGAGCTCTACAAGACTGTGGGCTTGCCAAATGTGCGAGCTTCCCACATTTGCGGGCTCACCAAAATTACGAGCTCATCAAAGCTACGAAGTCTCCAAAAGTGCGAGCTGTGTTAGGCGAGCTTATACATGCGAGCTACTCTGCAAGTTGCCAACAGTGATAATTTTTGATAAGATGTTTATGGTTGTTGATTAGACTGATATCAACCAATGAAGAAGCAAGTTGAATTAATCAAGTTCCAAGATTAGTCAAGTGGTAATTATTTTATTATTTTTCTTAGCTTATTAAAGCTCACTTGTTCATATAAACTTTGTATTAGTGTAACGCCCCAATTTTCTTATACCGGCTTTTGTAATTAATTGACACAACTGTGTATCTGCTTCAGTGGTTAAGTGTTCTTGGTGTGTTTGGGAGGTCCCAAGTTCAAGCCATTACTTGGGCAAATTTTGATATCCTTATGAATAAAGCGCTGCCACTAGTCAGTAGGCTTTTAAGTTGTTGTTGGTAAGTTGATATCAGAATGGGCCTGCTGGTCTGGTGGTTAAGTGGTGTATTAGTATGGTGGAGGTCTTGTGTTCGAATCCCTGCGCAGGCAAGGGTAATATTTTGCTACCAAAATTTCGACTAGAGTTTGTGTTTTACCGAAAATCTGAGTAGTGAGGAGTTGGTGGAGAGAATTAAGGGGAAAAGTTTGGGGGTTAACAGTTTCTGTTCAGTACTGCTTTCTCTTTTTGAAAAATTCGGGTAGCCCTTTTCCTTTTCCTCTCTACTTGCTACCGATTTCCCCTTCCATTATCTCTTTTGCTGCCAAAATTCTACTGCTTCCCCTTCTTATTCTGGTTCTTCTTTCTTTTAATTGTTTCTGTTATTCAGATTTGAGATGCGCGTTCGGTAAGTTGTGGGTTGGATTAATCTTAGCTGTTCCTTTTGAATGTTTAAGTTTTTTTAAAAGGGGTTTTTGTTGTGCTTAGGAGTTAATTGAGAGGCTGGAAGCAATGTTGCGTCGATTTGATTCGAAGTAGTGATCGATTTGGTAGCGGTAAGTCGACTTTATGTTATTGGGATTAATCGAGTTAGACTCGTTTTTGGTTTCTAAGAGATGAAATATTCTGATTATAGGTTCTGGAGTACTCGGGGATCGTTTTAGTGTCAACTGAAACCAGGTGTGTACCCGAATCGCAAGAAAATATGTTTTCGACAAAAGCCGAAAACCATTCTGTCGATGCCACACGGCCGTGTGGTAGGCCGTGTGCAAGGCTGTGAGCCACAACACGGTCGTGTGATCGATGAGCCAGGCCATGCGCAAGTGACACGGCCGTGTGATGGCAGGGCAAGACCGTGTGTGACACACGGGCTCGACCTATTGGGCCGTGTGGGCCTCACGCGCGTGCGGGCCCACATGGGTGAACCACAAGGGTGAACCACACGGGCGTGTGGAATTACGGGCGGTAGTGTGATCCCATTTTTTTGAAATGATCCTGTAGGTTGCACGTCGTCAAGTCGATCGTGGACCACTTGTAGGGTCGGTAAGCATTACTTAGACCCCTAATTATGTGATCCGATTATGTGATATATGTATTAAGCATGTTGCACTTAGCATGTATTCTGATTTGAATGTGTGATCTGTTAACTGCATTATAGCATGTCATTGATTGTATGCTGCATTGTATTGGGGTGGGTTGATGATATTGGAGGAAGTATCTGAAAGGCTATTAAGCCTGTTATCTGGCAGCTCAGCTGCAAATATCTTATTATGTGCCACATTTCGGTACAGCACGGTGTGTAGGGATGGGTGAGTTGATTTTATCCCCACATGGTGTGTAGGGTTGGTCGGAGATGGTGTGTAGAGGTTGGTGGGTAGGATCCTGATATCATGTTCTGTTCTGCATGTTATATTTGATGGGCTGAGGCCCTAAATTGTATCTTATTCTGTATCTGAGTGGGCTAAGGTCCACACCGATTCTGTAAAAGGCTCAGACCCGAACTGCAAATATATGACTGTTTTCTAATATTATGTTGTGTGCATGTTTTCTGTAGGGATTACACACTGAGTTTGCGATCATCCTTTTTCTGTTTAATATGTTCAGGTAATCCCCAGTATTAGACGGTTCGGTGCTGCGGAGGACTCGGCGGTAACCACGGTTCTGGACTTTTATGGTTTTTATCCTGTTTTACGATTATTGGTTTATGTTGATGTAACTTGCAGAATTTTTGGGACTTTTGCTTAAATGTGGTTTTTATTTATTATTTTTAAGGATTCATAACTGCTAAACATAGGAAGACTCGGTTTTCAAAATCTAAAGTATTTTTTTCTAAACCCTCGATCCCTTAGACGGTTTTTTCGAAAATAAAAGGGTTTCTCTAAAATGGACGGATTTACTTAATTAATTCAGTTTTCATAAAATAAATGATTTCTAAAGCTTCCGAAACGAATTACGTTTTAAACAATCGGCTAGATGAGTAAGCGAATTCTGGAATAAATAAGAGTAATAAAAATGAACACGGTCTTATCATAATAAATTAGTTTTCAAAATTTCATTCCATATGACATCGCCAGATTCGGCCATAACGTCTAGGCCGGGTTTGGGGTGTTACATTTAGGGGTATCAGTGCCAGGTTGTAAAACTCGGCTGTGGATTTGGGTTTTAAGATTTGATTTTCTAAGAAATATTTTCTAATAATTTGAAATGTTTTTACCGAACGTGTGGTACACCGAGTCTCCGGCGTCGATCCTGTAAGTGTTCTGAAACTCTGTTTAGATTTGTCTGAAAATACTACTAGCATGCTCGAAACAGGCAATAGGTAGTTACTGTACTGAAAACATTCTAGGTGGTGTAAACTGAAAACTGTAGTGAGACTGAGACTCGCGATAACGAACTTTGAACTTCTAATACTGTTCTGTATAAAATACCTGTTAATAAATATCGGAATTGTAACTAATGCATAAAACTGTTAATACAGATAAATTTTAAATTTAAGATGAGCACACGAGGTATCCACGGATGGGGTACTAGAGGCCGTGGTAGATACCGTAGAGGGGCTTAAGATGGGTTCTCATCATCTGGAAATCTGCCTAATCTGGATACTAGTGAGATACCGGTATCACCTGCGACAGAGACTGGATCTCGAGATCGCATGGCTGGGGACGATGCATTGTCCCAGGCTATGCTGAGGATATTAGAGAGGGTCGTTCGGGCCAACACTGGATATGGAGGCCGAGGGTCGGTTACGGAACGACTCTGGTCCAATGGGGCTAAATTATTCAGGGGTGTCACTGGAGTCGCCCCTAACGTGGCCGAATATTGGATGGAGGCCACGGAAAGAATTATGGACGACCTAGATTTTACCGCTGAGTAGAAGCTTAAGGGGACTGTTTCTCTGCTCGCGATGAAGCCTACCAATGGTGGCTGACGGTTAAGGAGGGCACTCAGCCCGACCGATTGACTTGGGATTACTTTAAGACGGCTTTCCAGAGCAAGTATGTGGGAGCCTGCTATATCGATGCTAGGAGGCGTGAGTTTCTTAATCTCACCCAGGGGGATCGTTAGTGGCCGAGTATGAGGCCGAATTCTTAAGATTGAGTCGTTATGCGTGTAGTATGGTGGCGACCGAATATGAGAGATGCGTCCGCTTCGAGGATGGCCTCAGGGACAGTTTGCGAGTTCTGATAGCTCCACAGAGGGAGCGTGAGTTTGCTACACTGGTTGAGAAGGCGAAGATCGTCGAGGAAGTTAAGCGCGCTGAGCGCCAAAACTGAGAGAGAGAAAAGAATAAGAGGGAAACAGAGCCTTCGAGTTCTGTGATGAGGCCTAAGAAAAAGGCCAGATCTGATGGGCCAGTGAGAGTCGGGCCTCTTGTTGTTCCTGCTGGGGTGGCGCTTTGTGGGCACTGTGGTAGATGCCATCCAGGCGAATGCTAGAGGACTACTGGGGCTTGTTTAAGATTTGGCTCTACTGAGCACCGTGTCAGAGATTGTCCGCTGAGAACCGATCAAATGCTAGCTACGGGTACTGGTACTGCACAGCCACTGAGAGTAGTTCAGCAGCCACCTAGGGGTCGAGGTCAGGCTAGGGGTGGTAACGACATGGGCCGAGGACAGAGAGCACCGGGCAGAGGTGCTGGACCGACTGAGGCAAGGCAGCCTGCACTAGTTTATACTGTCCGTCGCCGTGAGGACCGAGATACTCAAGACGTCATCACGAGTCCTTTTTTAATTTATAATGTACCTTATTTTGCATTAATAGACATAGGATCTACACACTCTTACGTAGCTAGTACTGTGTCTGAAACCTTAGGGATTCCGGTGGAGATTACTTCTAGTGAGGTAACTGTTGTGAGTCCATTGGGGCATTCTATCCGAGTTAGTAAACTATATAGAGACGTTCCGTTAGAGGTTCAAGATGGGCATGTGAGCCCATTTTTCTGAAATGATTTGTAAGGTTGGACCTACTGTAGGGTCGGTAAGCATTACTTAGACCCCTAATTATGTGATCCGATTATGTGATATATGTATTAAGCATGTTGCACTTAGCATGTATTCCGATTTGAATGTGTGATCTGTTAATTGCATTATAGCATGTCATTGATTGTATGTTGCATTACATTGGGGTGGGTTGATGATATTGGAGGAAGTAACTGAAAGGCTATTAAGCCTGTTATCTGGCAGTTCAGCTGCAAATTTCTGATTATGTGCCGCATTTCGGTACAACACGGTGTGTAGGGATGGGTGGGTTGATTTTATCCCCACATGGTGTGTAGGGTTGGTCGGAGATGGTTAGTAGAGGTTGATGGGCAGGATTCTGATATTATGTTCTGTTCTGCATGTTATATCTGATGGGCTGAGGCCCTAAATTGTATATTATTCTGTATTTGAGTGGGCTAAGGTCCACACCGATTCTGTAATGGGCTCAGACCCGAACTGCAAATATATGACTATTTTCTGATATTATGCTGTGTGCATGTTTTTTGTGGGGATTACACACTGAGTTTGCGATCATCCTTTTTCTGCTTAACTGCTCGTGTGATCCCCAAAGATTAGACTGCCTCAAAGGCGGCGAGGACTCCGGCAGTAACTACGGTTCGACTTTTATGGTTTTTATCCCATTTTACGATTATTGGTTTATGTTGATGTAACTTGCGGACTTTTTGGGACTTTTGCTTAAATTGGTTTTTATTTATTGTTTTTAAGGATTCATAACTGCTAGACGTAGGAAAACTCGGTTTTCAAAAGCTAAAGTATTTTTTTCTAAACCCTCGATCCTTTAGACGGTTTTCTCGAAAATAAAGGGGTTTCTCTAAAATGGACGGATTTACTTAATTAACTCAGTTTTCATAAAATAAACTATTTCTAAAGCTTCCGAAATGAATTACGTTTTAAACAATCGGCTAGATGAGTAAGCGAATTCTGGAATCAATAAGAGTAATAAAAATGAACACGGTCTTATCATAATAAATTAGTTTTCAAAATTCCATTCCATGTGACATCGCCAGATTCGACCATAACGTCTAGGTCGGATTTTGGGTGTTACAATTAGTTTTTTTAAGTAATGAACAAGTTAATCACAAGTTGATCTATATTTTTTTTTGTTTTTCTGCTTCTATTTCACTTCTTTTTTCATCAAATATCCAACAATTGGTATCTAGAGCCACTTATCTTTAAGGACTGTTTCCATAAAAATGTCTTCATCAAGTATTTCACCACTTTCACCCCCATTTTTACAGTGAAAACTACCATATTTGGGTAGTAAAATGAAAAATTATCTTCAAGCCTTTGACATTTGGGAAGTAGTAAATGATGAAATAAAACCACCAGCTTTGAAACAAAATCCTAAACTTGCTCAAATGAGACAACATAGTGAGGAATGTGCAAAAAGCACAAGGCAATGTCTTGCTCAGAAACGGTGTTTCAAATGCAATCTTCACAAGAATTATGGCTTGTGAAACTCCTAAACAAGCTTGGGATATGCTCAAGGAAGAGTTCCAAGGTTCACGAAGACGAGGTAGAAGTAGTTGATAAATCTCGGATGAGATTTTGAAAACCTTAAGATTAAGGAAGTTGGGATCAGAAGCAACATTCGAGATCAAATCATGGAAGCGGTAAACCAGATAAGATTGCTAGGGGACCAGTTCACGTACAGTCGAGTAGTTGAAAAGGTGATTACCACACTCCCTGAGAGACATGAATCAAAGATATCCTCATTGGAGGATTCGTGATACCTATCAACCATCTCACTCTTTGAACTAATCAATGCTCAGATGCTCAAGAACAAATAAGGGCGAGCAGAGAAAAAGGGCACGTTGAGGGAGCTTTTCAAGCCAAGAAAAAAGAAGCTTCGAGCTCCTCAAATCAAAAAAGGAAAAAAAAAAGAGCTGGTCAGATAAGAAGGAAAGGTCAAAGAAATACGGTGGAAAGAAAAAATATGAATCGTGCTCAGACCGCAAGAAAGTTAGGGTCACCTTGAGAAATTCTCATTGGTTCGGTGCCTAATGCCCAATGCAAAAATTGCAAACATTTGGCCATGAAGAAAAGGTGTGCAAAAATAAAGGGCACGCACAACAACAAAACACTCCAAAGACAAATCACAAGCAAGTTAAGAAGAATTTATGTTTGTAGCCTCCTACGAAGCCCGCCAGAAATCTTACGAACCTCCCCGCGAAGCCCGGGCCAGTGGCACCATGAGAACTCTCTAACAAATAAAGGAAGAACTGGCTTGTTGACATGAGTTGTACAAGTCACATGACTGCTTGTGTGAGCATCTTCAAGAGCATTGACAAAAGGTTCCACTTTAAAGTGAAAGTTGGAAATGGCTTGTAATAGCCCAATTTCTGAAATCTAATAGTGGTCTCTGGACTACAAATTCGAGCGAAAAATAAAATTTATTTTTATTTTATTATATGATATATAGTATACTAGAAATGTCGTGTGGAAATTTTGAAAAAATTTTTTTACCGATTATGTGCTTAATTACGAGAAGGACCAAATCGCATAAAATGCAAAAGTTGGATTCTAGTAGCTAGAAGGATCAAATAGCTATGGAATTCAAAACTAGAGGTCCTTATATGGTAATTAGACCATTAAGAAAAATATGTAGATTTTTCTTCGTGACTCATCCATAGAAATATAGAAAAAGGGCAAGGACTAAATTGGAAATAGTAAAATACTTATTAATTAAAAAGATGATAAAAGATATCATCTTATTTTATGTCATCTTCTTCCCCAAAATAAACATGGAAACCCTAGGAGAGAGAGAAGAAACTTTCATGGCCAAATTGGGTAAGTATCATTGGCTGCTTTTAGTAATTTTGATATTTTTAGAATCAGGATAGTCTAAACTATCTATTTGGGAGATTAATTTGAAAAGTTATCAAAGTATGAAAATGGGTCATGGATGTATATGCTGGAAATTAGAAATTTATGGTAGAAAATGAAAGATTATTGATAGATAAACAACTTTTACAAAGTGATTTTTGATGAAAACATGATTTAGGGACTAAAATGAAAAGTTGTAAAATTTGATGAAAAATTCTAAAATTTTATGAATACATGTGCTGTAAATTTTGTAATGGGGCTTTGGTTAGGCTTGGAATAGGGAGTAATTTGCGCAAGTTTCATTTTCCGAGCCTATAGACGAAAATGAAATTTATGGAAAAGTTAAGGGCAAAATGGTAATTTTGCCTAGGATAAAAATTGAGTCCAAATAAGTGTAAAATATGATAAATTGACATTAAATTTACTCGTATAGATCCGAATAGACCAAATTCGGAGTTAGAACGAGGAAAATATCGGATTAGTAGATTTATGTACACGAACATTTGTCGAGGTAAGTTCGTGTAACTAAATTGTATATGTTTTTATGCTTAGTTTAAATGTTGTGTTTTTGAATTTTATCAATGTCATAAATATGTGAAATGATCACCTACTCGATATAGCCCGATAAATGAAAATGCCCGATAAAATGGTAAATGAATAAAATGTTACTTGTATGCTTGACATGAATGTGGACTATGTTTCACTCGAATTACATAAATGTTACGGAGGTATGAAATAATCAAATGCCCGATAATGCTTGAAAAGTGTTTAAATCCCGGTTGAATAAATGGAAAATCGATGGATATATGATTTCCCGAAACGAAAAAGGTCATGCATTTGTTGCGGATAGGATTTAGCTCAGATGAGTAATCATTTGACCTCAATTCTGATAGGATTTAGCCCGGACGGGTAATCCTGATATAAGTTCTCTCGAGCATATGTTATGGATTAGATTTAGCCCAGACCGGTAATCCAAATCAAGCTCTTTAGAGCATATGACATAAAAAGGATTTAGCCTGGACTGGTAATTCTGTTGTTTACATATATGTGGCTCGAGAGTGTACTCTCTGAAATTGTACCATATGGGTACCATTGGACACGAATTGACGGATTTTGATTCGTACACCTCGAGTGTACTACCTGTGTATCCATCGATATTTTGAATAAATTCAACAGTAAAGCTCGAAAGGGAAAATATGAATTTAAGACAATTGACATGGAATGATATATATATGATATGATATATGACATGAAAAAGGATATTACATGAAATACAAGGAAATGATGATTTATGACTAGTGATGTATGAAAATATGAAAAGATGATAATTGTACATGGAAACTATTTGATGAGAGTGATCATCCTTGATTATATAATTGTATACCTTGTGTGTACTACTACTTGGTGACCTTAATACTCGAATAAAATGGGTAAAGTCCTGACATGAAATGATCTGAACTTGAAATGAACTACTATGAAACTATACTTGTAATAATTAGAGATAATATATACATGCTTAATAAATACATGTTGTGGAAAGCATATATGAATGGAAACTTGATTGTTGATTGAGCTTATACATATCTTGATGTTATCATGGATTACATGACTAACAAGGGCAATGAGAATGTGTGTAGGGCTTGATGTCAAATTAAGTGAATATGCCTTACATAGTTACCTCAAAATAGGATGAATGGTAAGTTAAGTACCATGTTATACGAACTTACTAAGCATTTTATGTGTACCCCGTTTTATTTCCCCCTGTTTTAGAGTAAATCAAAGCTCGTTGGATTGGAAGCTCGATGGAGATCACTCACACTATCTATCGCCCATTACGGTACAATATGGTAAATCCATTATGGTTGTAATGGCATGTATAGGATATGTTGGCCATATTGGCATGTAAGCATAAACGATGCTTGTAATCTAGCCATCTAATGGCTAGTAATGAATGTTTGGATATACTTGTAATGTCATATTATGTTAGCCACATATATGTTAAGTAGTTGATCAAATTATGTCTAACATAAGGACATAACCAAGGTAAGATTGTAAACATGTATGCATGAAATGATATGCCATGATGATGGATGGATTAGAATGCTTGAAATGGTTAGTAATTGTATGTGATGATATATCATGTTAAATGATAGAATTAACTTGAATAAAATGCTTGGATTTGTTGGGTTATGAATGCAAGATATGGTGTAGGATTATGGCAAAGATTGGGGTGAGAAATGAAGCTAGAATAGCTTTATTTTGTCCACATGGACGACACACTGCAAGCGCAGTGTCTAGATCGTGTGTGACAGACGGCCTAGTAACACGCGCATGTGGTTAGGCCGTGTGTCCCCTACACCTTAAATTTGAGAAAATAGAATGCTCTGCAATTGACCACATAGGTAGAGACACGGGCGTGTGTCTTAGCCGGGTAGGGGTGACACGACCTTGAACACGGCGCAGTGTCTTGGTCGCATGTGAAACCTCGCACCCAATTCAAATTGAATTAATTAACTACACGCCCAGCACACGAGCGCAGTGGCATGGCGGCAGTGGCGCAAGTCGAGAGCAACCTAAATTGAACACGGCTTGAGGCACAAAGCGTGTCCCTTAGACCACACGGGCGTGAGCCTGTACCTTGGAAAATTTTAGAATTTCGCGAAAAATTCCACGAGTTTTTGATTTAGTCTCGACTTGATTCTAATGCTCGTATTGGGCCTCAAGGTCTATTTAAGGGACATTATGAATGACCTCGGTGAATGAATAGTAAATTGCCCGAATTAATCAATAAATGTTCTGAATGTTTTGGTAACACTCTAAAACCTGCTCCTACGACGGATACGGGTTATGGGGTGTTACATGGCTAGTACATCGAAGCAAAGAGAAAAGGGAGATGTTTTGATTAAAACCCCATCAGTACTAAACTTGTCTCATATGTTCTTTTAGTTCTTGACATAGATCAAAATCTACCGAGTGTAGGTCGCTTGCTCGAGAAAAAATATTTTGTGGTATTTAAGGACAACAAATGCTTAATCCTTGATCCAAGTCGATGCGAGCTCATATAAACAAAGATGGTAGATAGAAGTTTTGCTATCAACCGAACTTTGCAACCTCTATAGCATATACCACACTACCGGATGAAACCAAATTATGACACAAGAGAACGGGACATGTTGATTACAGATCCTTAAGCCAAATTTCCAGAACAACTTGGTTGAAAATTTATCAAGTATGATTGATCTTGAAGATGCGTCTGAAGTGTGTCATCTTGTGAAACATGCAAGGCTTCCATTTTCTGTTAACAGAGCATGGTGAGCCCATGAAAAGTTGCACTTAGTATAGACTGACATTTGTGAACCCATGAAACTAGTTCACCAAATGGAAGTAGGTATTTTGTATTGTTTAATGATGATGCATAAGATTTTGTTGGGTGTACTTCATGAAGAACAAGTTCGAGGTGGTTGAAGTCTTCTTCAAGTTTAAAGCCATGGTTGGAAATCAAAATGGTTTCAAGCTCAAGATGATAAGGTCTAATAATGGGGCAGAATACACTTTAGAAAATTTTCAAAGATTCTACGAAGAGGTCAGTGTTCATCATCGCTTAAGCAATGTGTATACTCAACAACAAAATGGAGTAGTGAAAGAAAAAATAGAACAATGATGAATATGGCTCACGTGCATGTTGTTTGAAAGTGAACTACCAAATGACTTTTGGGTAGAAGTAGTAAACACAGCTTGTTTACTTGCTAAATAGATCACAACCAAAGGTGTTGAAGGGAAAACGCCATTCGAAGCCTGGTATGGTTTTAAACCCTCTGTCTAACAATTAAGACTGTTTAGTTGCACTTATTTTGTTCATGTTCCAGGAGAAAAAAAAGCTAGACAGAAGATTGCAGCCATGAATTTTTGTTGGATATTCCAATGTTAAGAAATGTTATAGAATTTATAACCCTTTCTCCAAGAAGGTGATTATAAATAGATATGTGAAATTTGATGAAGGGAGAAACTGGAAGTGGAATGCAATAGAGGAGGAGATGTGCGAAGAAGGGGGACTGAAATTAATCAACAACACATTGGAGATCAAACTGAAGATGATGCAGTTGATGACCATCCAGTACGAGGGACCAGATTGATCACCAATGTCTATCAAAGGTGTAATTTGGTGAATCTGGAACCGCCATCTTTCAAGAAGTTTCCCAAGAAGTTGAATGGCAAAGTGCCATGAAAGATGAAATCACTATGATAAACAAAAATGAAACATGAGAGTTGGTAGATAGACCACTCGCAAGAAAGTGATTAGAGTTAAATGGGTGTTCAAAACCAATATGAACCCTAATGGATCAATTAATAGATATAAAGTCGTTGGTTGGTTGCGAGGGTTTAGTTAGTAATATGGAGTGGATTTCACTCAAACCTTTGCCCTCGCTAAGGGTTAGACACCATAAGGTCGCTACTAACTCTTGCACTGCAAAAGGGTTGGAGGATACATCAAATGGATGTAAATTCAGCCTTTCTAAATGGCTTTCTAAAGGAAGAAATTTATGTCGAGCAACCTTAAGGGTTCGCAATACCTGGGTGCGAAGCCAATGTGTATAAACTGAACAAAGCACTGCATGGCTTAAAGCAAGCACCAAGGGCGTGGTATGAAAGAATCGACAATAACCTAACAGAGATAGGTTTTGAAAGAAGCATCAGCGAACCCACATTATATGTGAAGAAAACTGGTAATGAAATAATTCTCATTATTTCATTATATGTTGATGATTTACTTGTGATTGGCATCAACAGCAAACTGGTGATTGAATTCAAGGAACGGATTCAACAGAAGTTTGAAATGTTAGACTTAGGTGAAATGACATACTTCCTCGATCTAGAGGTGAACCAAGCTCGCGATACAATTTTCATAAACCAACAGGGGTTCGTGATGAAAATCCTACGAAGATATAGCATGGAGAATTATAAAATGATGAGCACCCCTATCGCACAAGGTGAGAAGTTCACCAACAATGAAAATGTTGAAAGGGTTGATGAAACAAGCTATAGAAGCTTGGTTGGATGCCCGCTTTACTTGATCGCATCCGCACTTGACATAATGTTCGTTGTAAGCCTATTGTCAAGGTACATGCATTGCTGCAATGCAAACCACTACAGAACAACAAAAAAGGGTTCTGCAATACATAAGAGAAACTCTAAGCCATATAGTGAAGTTTGTGAATATTGAAAAGGTCAAACTACTTGGGTATTCAGATAGTGATTGGGCTGGGTCTACCGCAGATATGAAGAGTACCTCAGGTTATTTCTTCACTCTAGGATCGAGTGTGTTCTGCTGGAGCTCAAAGAAGCAAGAAACAACAGCACAGTCAACTACTGAAGCTGAGTATGTTGCAGCCACAGCTGTTGTAAATCAAGCTATCTGGTTAAGGAAACTACTGAATGATTTGAATTTAAAACAAGAAGAAGCAATAGAGATTAAGTGCAATAATCAATCTGTTGTTGCAATTTCAAAAAATCCAGTGTTCCATGAAAGAACGAAACACTTCAAAATCAAGTATCACTTTGGTTCATCGTAGATTCGCAAGATCGGTTGGTCGATATTCTAACAAAACCTCTTAGGAAGATAAAGTTTGAAAAATCACAAGTTATGATATTGGGGTTCACAACATGAAGGCCAAGGAGGAGTGTTATGGAAGACCATCCATGCATTTGCGAACCCCGATCGTAAGATCGCGAGCACAACATGATGTGATCCGCCCGGGTTAATCGAGTCGTTTCATGAAGTTGCCCGATCGTCGACGAGGAGAATGTTTGCAAAGTTGAAAATGGTTAAAAATTGCTTAAAATTTGCGGAAGCTTAGCAAAGGGTTTTAAAATAAAGGATAAGTTTATAAATTTTAGTAGGTTCGGTTTATGAATAAAATAAGGAAAAGGCAAATTGGATAAATGATGGAAATGGAAAAATGGACTTAAGCGTCAAGATCGATTCGATACTATATCGAGTATCGCCCGACTTATATGGCTTAAGGTGGAAACGGAATAGGGAAGATGGGAATGGAAAACGAACTTAAACTTCAAGAATGATTCAACACTAAAAAGTGTCACCCCGATTCCTATATCGTTTAAGGTGGATTTGCGGAATGGTAGATTGGTGAACGCCACACCGGGTTACGGTGATAAGTTCAAAAACAAGTCGGAAGACGCCACTAGCATGCTAGATAAGTCAACGAGACTTGTACGAAAAAATATGAGAGGAGATAAACTCACTCAAGAACTCAAAGTTCATTAATCAAATTGGCAAAAGTCCTTTTACAAACAAAATGAACAACTATTTATAGCCTAAGTTACTAGCTAGCCGAATGGTCATCTACATAGCTTAATAGCTAAGCAAATTTAGCTAGAATGAGCTAGAAAATTCGAATTAAGTCATTAATTTTCTCAGAGCTAATTCACCAAGGGAGCTCAATGGACGGCTTCTAGAAGGAACAATTCAAATTGCATGAATCTTGAACACTTCAAGGGTGCATGGTACTAGCTAGGTTCGCCAATGGCTTAATTGAGCTCAATCAATGTGCAACTTTTGCTAAAAATTACCAAAGATAAAGGAGGACTTGAGCAGCCATTTGGAGTGTGAATGGCCGGTTTGAAAAGGTCTTCATAGTGTGAAAGGCTCAACCGAATGGACATGGTGTGAATAGTAAGTGTGAACGCATAGGTGCTGCCTTGGGGAGAGAATCAGCCAAGCTTGGGGAAGCTTAATAGCTGGTGTCTCTTGGTCGAATGGGTGCCTTGGGGAGCCAAATGGATCACCCTCCATGCATTGAAGCTAGTCTAACATGCACCTTTCCATACATTGAACTTACATGCATGCATCTTGCTTAATGCTCCTTAATAAATTCAGCTGCACCTATGAACCACATGAAACAAATTTAATTAAACTAATTTCAGCTGGAAATAATTAAAACATAATTTAGACATACTAAATAAACACTTAGACAAATTAAATAAAAACTAAATAAGACACATTAATAATCGGCTAGGACTAGGACACCATTAAAGCATGTAATAATTCAATCAATTTATGAGCTGTAGTAAATTAACTAAATTATTTAATTTGTTCAAACACTAATTTAAATGAGCTGAAATGAACTTAAACAGAGCTTAACGAGCTGAAATAAGCTCATGTGAGCTGAACCGCATAGATAGGAGTTTGATGAGCTAGAAGTGAGCTGAAATCAGCTTGCACCAAGGTGCACGGATTGCTCAAAGTTCGGGCCCGAGCTTGTCCATCATCTTCGGGTTGGACTTCACGCCAAAATTGTCTTGTTAAGCTCGAAACATCCTCTTGCATTTGCTTAGCTCGAGCTCGAGTCATAGGGCCTTTAGGTAGCTCGATTGGATCGGGAATTGAATTCGAGGGAGCCCCGGGTGTGCTCACATCATCCCCCCTCTTCAAAGCGACTTGTCCTCAAGTCAAGTCGCTTGCTTATTTCGAAACTTACGTTCTCTTTTGGCTTGCTAAAGACAAGTGGGGTGAATAATCTCGTATAAATCTGTTCATATAAAATCTCAACATTTGGCAATGAATTAGGCATACGAGTCATTTCAAAAGATATGCAAAAATTATCACCAAATTGATTCATACTCGCATACATGACACGGCTTAGCTGAACATCAGACAAGGTTTCACACAAATGATTCAAAAGAAGTGTAGACAAAAAGAATTTAAATCGTTCACTCACCTTGAGTTGGTCATGGTCCAAACAAATCAATGTCTCATAACAATTCATAAAACACACATTCCGATCAAAATCGGGAACATGGAAAAATCTTGGCAAAAGACGTTGGATTATGGATTTTCCAACAAACGCATTAACATCACGCTTTTCCAAAAATGAAAATCTTGTTGTCATCATTCAAAACAAACAATTTTTCACCAATCAAAGATGGGCAATTATCTTCAACAAAGTATTTTACCTTTCCAAAATTCGGATCGTGAACAAAGTCTTCAACTTGAACCTAATGGAGCTATTTAGGGATTTGAGAAATCTCACATTGCTTACCATTAGAGAGGAAAAGATGAGGATCGGTTTTACCTTGTTCTTTTAGCACAAACTTTCTCTCATCAAAGAAGGTATTGCAATTGAAGTTCCTTGGTCAAATGAACTCAAAAAAGAAGAAGAAACATGAAGGCATCGGTTAAGCAAAACACTTTTCTTTTTCTCACTCATTTTTCTTTCACTTTCTTTTCTTTTCTTTTCTTTTTCTTCACTCTTATTTCTCTCACAATTTTTGCTCTTTTCTCTCGATTTTTCTTCTTTCTTTCTATTGAATCTTTATTCTTTTCTTTCATACTCTCCATGGATTGTTTTAATCTTTGTTGATCTTCCAATACTTGTTATGGTGATAGAGGGGCCAAAGTGACGTTTTGCCTTTGTGCTTGAAAGAATATTGGTTGGTGAATCCGTCGTGTTTGACTAGCCGGTCGAACTGCCATGGCCTTCCAAGCAGTAAATGGCCTGCATGCATGGGCACAACATCACATAATACCTCGTCATGGTAGTTTCCAATTGAAAATGGAATTAATGCTTGCTTGGTCACCTTAAGTTCGACTCTTTCGTTGAGCCATTGCAACTTGTATGGGCTCGGGTGCTTGAGAGTCGGCAAAGCAAGTTTCTCCTCCATGAGCGTACTTGTGACATTCGTGCAACTTCCGCCATCGATCACAACGCTACAAACCTTTCCGTGGACATAATAATGGGTATGAAACAAGTTCTCACGTTGTGGTTCACTTACAGAGCTTTGCGCAGTAAGGCTTCTTTTTACGACGAGCATCTCGCCTTCAACAGCAAATTCTATCTCGTCTTCATTATTGGATGGATCTTCGCCATCATCTTCGTTCTTGTCTATTTCCTCCTCCGATTCGATCTCGCCATTAGGAAGCATCACATGGTGTTGCGATTTGGGCATTGGCTCGCTATATGCCCTCTTCCTTGGCACCTGAAACACCTAATGTCTTGGGATCGGGTTGGAACATTTTTGATTGCCTTACCTTTGCTAGATTTGGCCAAAGGCTTGGTGGACTTCACCGGCACCACGGGTTTTTTCACTTGGTTTGCCGAGGCATTCTTGCTTGGGCCTTGATTCCACTTAGGTGCACTCGAAGTTGAATAGCCACGAACAACACCTTTCTTTTTGAGTTGCTTCTTGACTTTGATCGTCATATGCACCATGTCGACGATCTCCACGTAGTGTTGCAACTCGACAATGTTGGCTATCTCTCGGTTGAGTCCGCCAAAAATTACGCCATAGTCGCCTCGCGATCTTCTTCTTGCACATCCGCGAATCATAGCGACTTTCATCTCTTTGTAGTAGTCCTCCACACTTTTCATCCATTGGGTGAGATTTTGGAGTTTTTGGTACAACTCCCGATGGTAGTATGAAGGGATAAATCTCCGGCGCATCACGGCCTTCATCTCGACCCATGTATTAATAGGGCGCTCGCCATTTCGTCTCCGGCTCGTAGTGAGTTGGTCCCACCATATCATTGCGTAGTCGAAAAACTCAATAGCAAACCAACTTAACTTTCTTGGCCTCGGAATAGTTATGACATTCAAATACAAGCTCGATCTTCTTTTCCCACTCGAGGTAGGCTTCGGGATCCGAACGACCTTGGAACGGGGGAATTGACAACTTAATTCTCTTAAGGTCGTCATCGAACCTCTCTCGATCTCGTTGGCCTCGGTTGTGTGGGCCTCCCCTCCGTACGCTTACATTGGAGCCTTGATCGCTTCGAGATCGCTTGGCTTGATAATTCGTCATCTTGATCTAGTCGCCGCCCTCGCCTCCTCGGGGACTTAAGGAGTCCTTTCGTTGGGCTCTTCCTTCCACATGATCGAGTCTTTCATGGATCGGCCCAACTTTCGGTCAAATAGACGCCGACTTCGCGTAACAAGGCTTGCGTGTTCAAGTCCGGACGCCCGAACAGATGCCTTTCGCTTGCTCCGCTTATATTCCTTTCGGGACTCGGACATAGAATTTTAAAACCTCACTACAAATGCTCACAGCTCACTCGGAAAGAAAGATAAGTATTTATCACTCTCGCCGTGTTTGCGCTCTCTTTTAAGGCTTTTTCCTTTCTCTCGAATGATCTCACTCTCTCTTGCCTTTTACCGCTCTTTCTCACTCTCGTAATTTCGTATTTTATCTCGTATAAACTTATTCGCGGCTTTGGGGTCGGTTTCAAAATGGTTTACAAGGATAAAACGAATGGGTGTAAGGTAGGCTAAAACAAAAAGAAAATCGGTTAAGTGTGGCGTTGGGAAGGGAGAAATTGGAAATAGAAGAAGAATTCGATGATCGGGATAGAAGAGATGTAACAAAATATAACTTGCAAAAAACTTTCACTATTTTTTTATACTCGTATATATTTTTTAATTTCATATTTTTTTACACTCAATACAATTGTTGAATACAAGGGAAAATAAAATACAACTTAATTTTTTTATTTCAAATTTTTTTTTTTCACTTCACGAACCTACTCGGTTTCTTCGATCTTCGGCGCTCCTCGCTTTCTAGCTCGATAGCAAATGATGTGATCCGCCCGTGTTAATCGAGTCATTTCACGGTTGCCCGATCGTCGACGAGGAGAATGTTTGCAAAGTCGAAATGGTTAAAATTTGCTTAAAATTTATGGAAGCTTAGCAAAGGGTTTTAAAATAAAGGATAAGTTTATAAATTTTAGTAGGTTCGGTTTATGAATAAAATAAGGAAAAGGCAAATTGGATAAATGATGGAAATGGAAAAAATGGACTTAAGCGTCAAGATCGATTCGATACTATATCGAGTATCGCCCGACTTATATGGCTTAAGGTGGGAACGGAATAGGGAAGATGGGAATGGAAAACTAACTTAAACTTCAAGAATGATTCAACACTAAAAGTGTCACCCCGATTCCTATATCGCTTTAAGGTGGATTTGCGGAATGGTAGATTGGTGAACGCCACACCGGTTACGGTGACAAGTTCAAAACAAGTCGGAAGATGCCACTAGCACGCTAGATAAGTCAACGAGACTTGTACGAAAATATGAGAGGAGATAAACTCACTCAAGAACTCAAAGTTCATTAATCAAATTGGATAAAGTCCTTTTATAAACAAAATGAACAACTATTTATAGCCTAAGTTACTAGCTAGCCGAATGGTCATCTACATAGCTTAATAGCTAAGCAAATTTAGCTAGAATGAGCTAGAAAATTCTAGAATTAAGTCATTAATTTGTCAGAGCTAAATTCAAATTGAAGGGAGCTCAACGGACGGCTTTAGAAGGAACAATTCAAATTTGCATGAATCTTGAACACTTCAAGGGTGCATGGTACTAGCTAGGTTCGCCAATGGCTTAATTGAGCTCAATCAATGTGCAACTTTTGCTGAAAAATTACCAGCATTAAAGGAGGACTTGAGCAGCCATTTGGAGTGTAAATGACCGGTTTTGAAAGGTCTTCATAGTGTGAAAGGCTGAACCGAATGGACATGGTGTGAATAGTAAGTGTGAACGATAGGTGCTTTGCCTTGGGAGAGAATCGCCAAGCTTGAGGAAGCTTAATGGTCTGGTGTCTCTTAGCCGAATGGGTGCCTTGGGGAGCCAAATGGATCAACCTCCATGCGTTGAAGCTAGCCAAACATGCACCTCTCCATACATTGAACCTACATGCATGCATCTTGCTTAATACTCCTTAATAAATTCGGCTGCACCTATTAACCACATGAAACAAATTTAATTAAACTAATTTCAGCTGAAAATAATTAAAACATAATTTAGACATACTAAATAAACACTCAGACAAATTAAATAAAAACTAAATAAGACACATTAATAATCGGCTAGGACTAGGACACCATTAAAGCATGTAATAATTCAATCAATTTATGAGCTGTAGTAAATTAACTAAATTAACTAAATTATTTAATTTATTCAAACACTAATTTAAATGAGCTGAAATGAACTTAAACCGAGCTCAACGAGCTGAAATAAGCTCATGTGAGCTGAACCGCATGGATAGGATTTTGATGAGCTGGAAGTGAGCTGAAATCAGCTTGCACCAAGGTGCACGGATTGCTCAAAGTTCGGGCCCGAGCTTGTCCATCGTCTTCGGGTTGGACTTCACGCCAAAATTATCTTGTTAAGGCCGACACAGCCTCTTGCATTTGCTTAGGTCGAGCTCGAATAATAGGGCCTTTAGGTAGCTCGATTGGATCGGGAATTGAATTTGAGGGAGCCCCGGTGTGCTCACATCACAACAAATGTGCAAGCTCTACAAAACTACGAGCTCACTCAAGACTGCGAGCTCGTCAAGTGTGCGAGCTCCCACATCTCGCGGACTCACTAAAATTGCGAGCTCATCAAAGCTACGGTCTCCAAAAGTGCGAGCTATGTTAGGCGAGCTTATACATGCGAAGCCTTTACTTTGCAAGTTGTCAACTTGCACTAAAACAAAGGATAATTTTTATAAGATGTTTGTGGTTGCTTGATTAGACCGATATCACCCAATGAAGAAGCAAGTTGAATTAATCAAGTTCCAAGATTAGTCAAGTTGTAATTATTTTATTATTTTTCTTAGCTTATTAGAGCTCACTTGTTCATATAAACTTTGTATTAGTTTTTTTTAAGTAATAAACTAGTTGATCACAAGCTGATTTTCTCCTTCTTCTTTTTTTCCTTCTGTTTCACTTCTTTGTTCATCAAATATCCAACAGTTATTAGCCTATTCGCAAAAAGTTCTGTATGATATTAAATTCTCATAAATCTTATAAAATCCCTCTCATCTTCACTTTGAATGTAAAACCAAATTACTTCTAATTATATATTAATTATATTTTAGTTTTTTATTGAATATTAATTTAGTTGACATCGATACTACTATAATAGCTAAAAATCACACTTAAAATTTTTTTTATTTAAGAATTAAAAATGAAATATAACTAGACGTAGGTATCGTATGTATAAAAAAAGAAATTATAAGCTTAATCAATAAAATTTTGATTGCACAAGTAGAACACATACTCTTTCATAAAAAATTTAAAAAAATTTAAAAGACTAATTTAGTTCTCTTATAGGTACAACTAGACTCCCCACTCCCAATAATAACATCTTCTAATCATTTGGCCTATTCAGTTAGAGAACTATTAGCACATGAAATAACATCGAGAATACAAATATGGTCTACTGATGAAGCAACTGAAGTGCTTTCAACAATGTTGGTCTAAACCTCTTGACATCAAGCTTCACATTCTGTTTATTCAAATATATTGACCTTACTGCATCCCATCCCTGTTTATGAACTGATAAAGGGTCTTTAATGATCAAATGATCCGCCTTATATTTACTTATAAGTGAGCTCTCCTTTGCCTTTATTTTATACTCCAAGTACCTTAACTCCATACCCATGGCAGGTTGTTCAAAGTCTTGTTTAGCCAGCTCATCAATAGATCCTAAAGGAACTATTTGGATTACAATGGCATTATCAGGAAGGAACACCATGTTCGTTAGTCCAGCTCCATGGATTCCCATCAATACATCACAAGAATTCACTGTTTCAGCTACACTCCCTAAGCTGGTTGAAATATTAGGCTCCATTGTAACTACATTATACCCAAGCTACTTGCCATTCTCGTTATTTTGTCAATATTTGTGAACGATCGAGATTTTCTTCGAGTTATGATCAACAGTCGAGGCCTTTACGGGCATCATCTCCTATCTTGATTGCTTTTGCTCTCTTCAATGAGTAGGTTCTTCTCAAGAATTGCCTGAAATCTTTCATTGATAGTTGGGACTTTGATTGATCAATACCAAGTTCATGGTGATATTTAAGGCCAACAATCATACTTGGGTAGCAATGTGTTTTCCTTTCTTGATCGATTTCGACAATGTCGTATCGAGATAAGTTTCCGAGTATTCCTCGGAACTTACTGATCCACCAAGGCCTGTTATCTGTCACAACAAACTGTACTTCTCCATTGAACTGCCTAGACGTTATGTATAGTGGAATGACCAAGTCACTGAAATCATGGAAATGGTTCCCTGAAAATCCTCCAAGGGAGAAAAGGATGGCTGGAACAGTTTGAATAAGGTCACAGTGAAGGAACTCCATTGAAGTTACGGCCCAGCTTTTAACAAGATCCATGGCTGCTGCATTTTCTTTTCGTACATAAGGCTTAACCGTCCAAGAAATCTCCCCTGCAGGAATGCCTGTTCGTAATGAAACCATAGATATAGTGGAGGAATTCCCCTGAACTGCAACGTCCCCGTTGATTTCGCAGTAATTCGATATTGGTTCGCAATCGCATGCATTGAATATTAACTTGGCAGATGTGCTCTCTTCAACTTCAAAATCAAAGTTCAAATGAAATAAAAAAGTCATACATGCCCTGAAGTTAGTAATAGGGTTTCAAGCGTACCTAGTTCCTGCAAAAGGCCGGCATCCTTAAACATCATAAATTGATTTTCAGCAGCATCCATGGATGATTGTGATTGTATATGCACTGCATCATGCAAGGAAAAAGTAAGCAATACAATAGCTACAAAACTATTGAAGGGGGAATCCGCTCCCTCGGAGAAGTTTTTGAAGTGTTCTTTTCTTGAGACGTTGACCCGAACCTCGAGCAATAGAGGTATTCTTCTCGGAATGTCTATACTTGATTTTATCTTTGGTTGTCTTTTGCTCCGGGAAAGCCCAAAAAGTTTACGGAAGTTTATGTGGGGCGCCTAGATCCACCAATGAAATGTTTAATTATTTTGGCCTTGGTGGGGTTGAATCCATTAAGACCCTTTAAAATGATAAACATTTCTTTAGTGGACCTAGGTTTTTTCGCCTAAACTCCATGAACCTTTTTGAACTTTCCTTGAAGTAGAAAGATAAACTTGGGGTTAAAATGGAGCGTAAACACCCTAAAAACAATACCTCTATTGTTCAAGGTTCGGATCAATGTCTCGAAGGACGACACTTCAATGGCTTCACCCAGTAAAGGAGCGGATTTCCCTCAACCCAAACAATGAACATGAGTTCGATGTTAATTGATTGAAAAGGCCTAGTGTTTGGTAAAATATAAAGAAAAGTTGAACTTACAGACAGATAGTTGAGTGCAGAAATAAGACTTGAAAACTATTGAAATAGTGAAAGCCGCAAGAAAGCATCCAACTATTACACCATGTGTTAACCTCTTCTCTTTAAAGCTGCTACAAAATGGGCTGCACTTATGCATTTTTGCTCACAACTCACTTCATTTCATTTCAATACTGATTTTATAGCAATGCTAAACCAAAAGCACTGTGATCATTTGGTAATTAAAGAAACTGATTTGGGTTTATTGGCACAGTTAGGGAAATGGTGAAGTAGAGATGATTGTGTAGATTGTGGACAACCATCATTTTTTGCTTCATTGACTACTTTGCTTTTCATGAAAGTTAAGTGCTCAGCCATTAGCATTTTCAATATTGATAGCAACAAGCCAACTAAAGTTGTTAACTAACGATTTTAATTGGTACAATTAATGTGGTTGCTAATATTACTATATAAAACCAGAGATTACTGTGAATTTAGGTCCATCAATGTTTCTTTACTACTCTTATTTTGGATAATTCAACATGTATACTATCAACACTACACCTAGGTCCGATTACTTGGCAACATTTCAATAGTCAAAATAAATTACTTCTTTTAAAGGCATAATAACTTATTTCTTTTTTTAACCCTTAAACTTGTATTTTTTAATTAAATTATCCTAAAATAAATGAAGTTAATTTTTTTTAACTTTATTGACATGGCATACACATGGATGACACATCATCATTTAATTAATTTTTTAAAATTTTTTTAAAAAAAATTATTTTTAAAATTTAAAAATCATTACAATTATTTAAAAAGTATAAAAGTTATTACAAATATTTTTAAAAATTTTAAAAATTAATTAAATATTGACATGTCATTCACGTGATAATCCACGTGCATATCACGTTAACAAAGTTAATAAAAATTAGTTTATCCTATATTAACTTACTATAAAAATATATATTAACTTACTCTTTTTTCCTATATTTTATGCTTAGAGTTATATTCAAGTAATAATTTTATTTTAAAATCAGCACAAGCTCTTTTAACTAATATTTGTAATTTAAATTCTAATTATTTTTAAATATATAATTATCACAACTCCTTTTAAAATAAAATTATTTTTAAAAATATTTATTTCATAATTTTTAACTAATAATTCTAAATGTTAAAAATTCTAAATTGAATATTATAATTATTTTTAGATGTGAATTTAGTTCAAAAAAATTTTAACTTATATTTATATATATATATATATTATAAATAAAAAGCCTCATTGAGTAAATCCCTTACTTTTATAAAAAAATATTTAAAGTATTTTTTATCAAAATAAAAAATAGTACACTTGATTGGATTACAACCAAAAAATTACAATTTTGAATGTTTTAACTAAACTTCACCCTTCATCAAAGTCTCATTTTATTTGGTATTTTAATTTCTAGTAAATATTTTGCGTACATAGTTTTTATTTTCTAATCATAATTTATTCTTTCACTTTTTGGCTCAGCCAAAAACTTTATACTAGTATAGGTAAATATTTGGGGATTAGGGGTCAGCGTTTTATTAAATTGAGTAAAAAAAATTTTAAGTTAGTCGAGTTGATGAGTTATATTTTATCGCCCTAACTCAATTTATATTTTTTCAAATGTTGAGTAGAATTGAATCGAATAGATTTATTTGATTTAAATTAAAAAAATAAACTGACCATATTGCAAATTTGTTGACAATATGACTAAATTCCGAGTTAAAGAACATAAATACAATATATATTTGAAAACTTTTAAAACAAAATACAAGAAAAAACAAGAAAATTAGTATGATAAACTTGGTTTTGATAATTTACTAGTTTAACGCCCAATTTATTATCTTGAATTTTTTTAAAATTATTATTTAGCTTTTATACATATTTTAATATTTTTAAATAATTTATAATTATTTGAATTTATATATTTTTTTATAAAATTTTGGAAAAATATTTTATAAATATTTTGAATTTTAAAAGTTTATTTTAAAATTTTTAAATATTTTTAGAGGGATTAATTTGTAATTTTTAAAATTATTAGGAACTCAAAGGATATTTAAATTAATTTATTATTCTAAGTTATTTAAATTATTCAAATTTTAAAATTTAATTTAGTTCAACTTAAAAATCAAATTACTTAATTTAATTTATTCGAAAATTTAAATAACTTGATTCGATTTAAGTAAAAGTTTCAAAAAAATAAATAATTTTTTAAAATCAAGTTTGAGTGAAGCTATCCAGAATGGATAATGCTTTCCATATTCAGACCAGGATAATTATAAAATTCTATTCATATTTTTGAACAAAATCATATTTAAACAATTTTATCACGAATTGCAGTTGCTAATTGATTCATGAATCTATACACCCTCTGGATCTTGATTTCATCTCTGCTCATAGGAACCATTGCACAGTCAGAACATGATCATCAATATAATTAATAACAAAACCTGAATTCCTTCCTTTCTCGCAGTCATTTTATCTACTTGATATCCACAAAATATTGTTCACTGGGTATTTTAGTAGCATCTTAAAATAAATGAAATACTAATCCCAACTGTGTTTGCCAACAATCCAAACATGTCGGGACAAATCTCTTGCATCTGTCGATTAAGCATGGTAACAGTGGCACACAGGTATATGTTGACATCCAAATTGAGTATCAAGAAGCAAGTGTTTAATGCCTGCTCCTCTGCTGTATTGAAGAGAAGAAAGTTACCAGACATCTTAAGAAACAAGCATACCTTATCAAAACACAGCAATATATGTAATGGAATGTTGTTTATTCGACATGTTTTTACCCCTCTGGCCTGGGACATGTGGCAACATAGCAAACGTGGCAGCACAGCAAGCCGCCTGGGAAACACTCCTTCATTCTCTACTGACCGTCCAATCACAAAAAAGGAACAATAACCAGGAAGGTCTGACTCCATTCAATCTCCCATCTTCTCCAAAATGATCGACCAAACTCCCACCTGCTCCTATTAGAAGGTTATCGTACACCAGATAGCCACCTATTCTCAACGAAAGGTTCCCACCTACGAGACACCCACTCTTCTGCTGAAAGCATGATTCTTTAGTCTATCAATTCTGTACCACAACTCAAAAGGAACAATAGAATGTATTCCATTAAATACTTCCTTCCCATGCATCCTATCAAAATGTATACTATCAAGACTACACTAAGTCCGATTACCTGGAACATTTTGTTAAAGTTGGTCTGCATGCAGCACATGAACATCCAAGGAGCAGACCATGCAGTCCAAGTTATAGGGATGAAGTAAAAAGATCAAGCTGCTGTAGTATTCCCCGGATGAAGTACATGCAGCTACTAAAGTTGATGCTACTGTTCAATTTCGGTTTCATTTTGTTTCTTTAAGTAATATTTTGTAACTTAGTTTAATTAGAACTAAGTAGGTAATGTATTTAATGTAATTGGGTAATGATAAGATTGATAGATCAACTTACCTAATTGTGCAAGTTGTGTTTGCAAGTTGCAATGTGCAAGTTGTGCAAGTTGCAATGAAACTTAAAGGTAGTAGGTGAAACTTGTTAAAGCTGACCAGACTTATGACTGTATATGTATTGGCATTATAACATCTTTTTAATTAATGAATTTCAATAGAAATCATTCAAGAAAAACACTCTCTCAATTTTTACATTCATAGTTCAAGCCTTATGATTATGTTCGCTTGCTCAAAAACCTCCGGACTTGAATTTCAAGTTTTTATCATTCTTTATCCGCAGTTTATTACGTTGTTGCTCAAGTTTTTGACTAAGCTTCATACTTCCTCCGGATAAATTGTTCCAAAACCCCAACAATTGGCATATAGAGCCCTATTCTTAGTGGACCTGCTATTTTCAATCCTTAGAACCATGTCTTCATCGGGATTCTCACCAAATGCCACCACCAGTTGTTCAATAGAGAAGGCTACCATATATGGGTAGTAAAAATGAAGACCTACTTGCAAGCATTTTATTTGTGGGAGGTTATCAACTCGGATCAACTCCAAAGACGCCTAAAAGCCAACCCAACGAGGCTCCGTTATAAGGCGGCAAGATTCGATGAAAGAACCAAAAAGGCACAAAGCCATGTCTTGCATCCGTAATAGGTGTGTCGGATGTGATTTTCACAAGAATCATTGCTTGTGAGTCACCAAAGCAGGCCTAGGATAAGTTAAAGGAGGAGTTCAAGGGATCGAGAGAACAAAGCAAGAATAATGACTACCGAATTTGAGAATGGATTTTGAAAACTTGAAGATGAAGAAGGAAGAAACAAAGAAGCAATACTCGGATAGAATCATGGTCAGAAGTGAACGAGATCGCATCGCTTGGAAATTGAGCTTCAAAGTTGAAGCAAGAATTGTAGAGAAGGTGATCTCAACCTTGCTCGAAAGGTATGAGGCAAAAATATCATCCCTTGAAGACTGAGGGACTCGACAAAGATCTCATTGATGGGCTGATCAATTTCTCTTTATGCTCAAGAGCAAAGGAGAGCTAGCCGACTAAAGGAGCATCAAGAAGGTGCCTTCCAAGCCAAAAGTAGACCATCATCGAGCTCCTCTCAGCTTACAAACCGCGGAAAGAAAACCTGAAAGACAAGCCTCAGAGGATGATGCAAGAAGATATCCACCCCGCCCACACCGCAGTGCCTAAGTCATCCGGGTGAAGTATGTTGGTTCAGCCCGATGTGTAGTGCAAATTCTCGCTTAAAAGATGGGTCATATTGAGAAACTCAGAGAAATAAAGGCAGCGGGAGACAAAAATAGTCTCCAATGTACCAAGAGTCAAGCTCAAGTAGCGAAAGAAGGCAAAGACTAAGAAGAGCAAGTCTTTGCGCTTTCGCTTCGATTGCTAAAGAAAAGGCCACAAAGGGATGGTCGAGATACTGATGGTTTGCACAAATCACATGACTCATGATGCTTTGCCATTTTCAAGTCAATTGATAGAAGCATCAAAGCAAAAGTGAAGGTTGGAAATGGACACTTAATCAAAGGAAGGTAAAGGAGATGTGCCGATAGACACTCCTTACAAGTACCAAACTTGTTTCAAATGTCTTGTTTGTGCACGAAATTGACAGAATGCGCTAAGCATAGCTTAGTTGCTAAAAAGGCTACTCGTTGGTGTTCAAAGGCAAAGAATGCCGATTAGTGATCCAAGTGGATCCAAGCTTATGTCGTGAGTAGGAACGGCCGATGTGGCTTTGTAGCTGAACCTGAGCAAGGGCTCAAACAAAGGCCTACACACGCTTCTGTTTCGTGATAAATCCAACCTGTGG